>CM076405.1:8707858-10045806 GCA_038363315.1 Mugilogobius chulae
ATGTTTGCCAAAGTAAATATAAAAAAACTGGTAGCACTTAGATGGTACTTGTACCAGTTACAGTACTACAGTTACACTTACTAGTACTTACTCGTACTTACTGGTACTTACACTGTACCTAAGTGGTACTTTGGTGGTACTTGTACCAGCAGTTACTGGAGTACATACCACTGGTAGTACTGGTACTTACTGTGGTACTTACACCTGGTACCTACAGTGGTACTTTGAGTGGTACTTGTACCAGCAGTTACTAGTACATACCACTGGTAGTTACTGGTACTTACTGTGGTACTTACACTGGTACCTGACAGTGGTACTTTGAGTGGTACTTGTACCCAGCAGTTACTGGGTACATACCAACTGGTAGTAACTGGTACTGACTGTGGTACTTACACTGGTACCTACAGTGGTACTTTTACCACCAGTATTGGCATGCTGGTATGGTCGTAGCCATACCAGCATGCCAAAGCCTGATCCAGTCAGATCTCAGAAGCTAAGCAGGGTTGGGCCTCGGCAGTACTCGGATGGGAGACCACAGAAGAACCTCTGGTGCCACAGTGGGGCAACTTCAGTGGTACTTACTACAGTAGTTGACAGTCAACTACTGTAGTAAGTACTACTGAAGTACCAGTATGTGTCACTTTAGAACAGGTCCGTTGTTACTAGTACTTAACTGTCAACTACTGTAGTAAGTACCACTGAAGTACCAGTAAGTATCACTTTAGAACAGGTCCCGTTGTTACTAGTACTTAACTGTCAACTACTGTAGTAAGTACCACTGAAGTACCAGTATGTGTCACTTTAGAACAGGTCCCATTGTTACTAGTAGTTGACTGTCAACTACTGTAATAAGTACCATTGTAGTACCACTATTTACCATTATGTATCATGGTATTTATCAATAAATGTTGGAATTAAGCTAAGATTGTTGTAAAATGTTTTCTTTTGTTTTGTTTACTGAAACAAATAATTACTTTGGTATTTGTCAATACCCAATATTGTTGTGACATAAATAAAGACAGTGGTGCTTTTTTAATATTTGCATTTTGTTGTTATTCTTAATTTATAAGCTCTACTTTTTAATTTAGTACAATTATACCACCACTGAAACATGTGTGTGCCACAAATTATTAAAGTGGTAAGTGTACTAATAGTTACCACTGTAAGTACCAGTCACTGATGACACAAGTACCACCTTAAGTATCAGTGTAAGTACTACAGTAAGTACCACAGTAAGTACCAGTAACTATCAGTGTTATGTACCAGTAACTGCTGGTACAAGTACCACTATAGGTACCATGTAAGTACCAGTGTAAGTACCGCAGTAAGTACCACAGTAACTACCAGTGGTATGTACCAGTAACTGCTGGTACAAGTACCACTCAAAGTACACTGTAGGTACCAGTGTAAGTACCAGTGTATGTACCACAGTAAGTACCAGTAACTACCAGTGGTATGTACTAGTAACTGCTGTTGCAAGTACCACTGTAGGTGCCAGTGTAAGTACCAGTGTAAATACCACAGTAAGTACCAGTGGTATGTACCAGTAACTACTGGTACAAGTACCACTCAAAGTACCACTCTAGGTACCAGTGTAAGTACCACAGTAAGTACCAGAGTAAGTACTAGTAAGTGTCACTGTTAGTTACTAGTAACTGACATGGTACTTAACTGGTAGGTACGTGGAGGTCTTTTAAAGTGCTACCAAAAAACTTGACGTGCAAGTAAGCAAAGACTTAGTGCTGTACAGTTTCCTCTGCTGCAAATCTCACGTCAGGACCAGGACCGCTCCGTCACAAAACTCACATCTTTCACTAAACTCACTGTTCATATCTGGTGCTGTCAGTCAAAGTCTATTCACACCCACCTGGGCGTCTCTTTAAAGGCCTCCGGGCATCTCCCACTTTTGCGAGTCTGTTTGAGGTTCAGTTGTGGGCGGAGTTTGTCTCTAAAGGCGTGTTTAGCTTCACTGAGGCTAAACACGCCAAATATGAACAACGAGCTTGGTAAATGTGAGATTTGTGTCGGAGCGGTCCTGATCCTGACGTGAGATTTGCAGCAGAGGGAGCTGTACACTGACCTATATAGCTGTACAGCAACAGCACCAAGTCTTTGCTACTTGCACGTCAAGTTTTGTTTTATATTTGCTTTGCAAAACATACGTATGAAACCTTTGCTTTAGTCTACAAAAGCACATGAGCATATTATGTGAGTATTTTCTAAAAATGAAAATCGAAAATGAAAAACACAGGCACGAGTTTCGAACCAGTGCATCGTTGAACTAATGGTGGCTCAACGTGCCACTCGCTCAGCAAACTGAGCCAAATGACTGCTGATGTCATATAGCAGCAGGTGATCTTTTTCAACTCTCCACAGCAGCGATGTCAGAGGGAGGAGTTTAGATAAACCACCTGGGTTTATCTCGTCTGCCGCGTCAATACACTGTGACGTCGGAGGGTACTGAAATGCACTGACAGCGTTTGTCCATCGTGGCAGTACAGCCGCCGTTTTTACACACATAACTGCAAAATGAACGAGTTTGCACAAAAATGTCCAAAAAAAGGCCTGAAAACAGTAGATAATTCAATTTTGACCCCATATACACAGTCTGACAGTGAAAAAAAGTTGATTCTGAGTTTAGTTTCTCTTTAAGTAAGAAGATCTAGAACCATATTTGAATCTATTTTAACATTTTACGTATAAATTATATGTAAAATTATAGTAAAAATGTTTATTTTTCAAACTTTATTATTTTATTTATTTATTTATTTTATTTAATTTATTTATTTATTTATTTATTTATTTTTTTGCTTAAATCTGTTAATTCACTTGTTCACACTAAACAAACCCAGTGTCAATCAATGACCAGACTTCAGGCCTATACCAGGTCTAAACCAAGATTAAACTTTTGGCTTATGTAAACCACAACTTGAACAAGACTAGAGCAAAAATCTGACCCAGAACTAAACCAGGATTTTAAGATTTTAACCATTTAAAGACATAACAGAATCAAAATAACAGTTCAAATGACACACAAAAGGATACTGAATAAGAGTTAACATCGTGCACTAAAAACAACAAACACAGCCAATATGGTTCAGTCTATGGCTATTTTTATTATGCTGGGCCAAAACATACTGCTTAGTGGCCACATATGGCCCCCGGGCCGCCATTTGAATAGCCCTGATCTACAATATTCATAGTCATGAAACTAAAGACAACTCTTTGAATGAGAAGGTGTGTCCAAACTTTTGGTCGTTACTGTATTTTATATATTGTACAAATAAATGTCATATTTGTTTTTGATCATTTTGATTGAAGCCACTGATTATTGATTATTGAACTAACGTGCCTTACATTTAAATGATCCTGGGCCAACTCCCAGGTGGCGTTGCTGCCATTTATTTTATGTCTAAGATATTTTTTGGTTTAGCCAAGTGGAAACGGCTAAATTAAAGTGAGATTGTAACACCACACGTCCCAACAGGACACAAGGGTTTAAACCACGGATCTATTATATTATCTAGATACAGTATTGCTAGCTTGCAGCCGTTGTAAATCAGCCCAGTGGCCGCTCCATTGGTACTGCAGCGGGAAAATGCCTCTACAGGCTAGAAAGGATTTTTTCCCTAGAGCGCAATGCAAACACAAACCACCCGTGTTCGCCAGAAACAGCATCTACAGTTTTAAAAACTGACGGACTTTGCGGCGATTCTTACCTAGGTTCACATCATACACTTTTTTCCGGTTCAAAAGGTTTTAGTTTCGTATAAAACAGCTTTTTAAGCTTTAGCTTCGGCTACCGCTGCTAACACTGTAACTGCCGCTCTGATTGGTCAGAACGGTCACGTGTGAGCTTTCGGCTTCTTTCGGATTCACTCGGCTCGAGCTCGTCCCGCTCCTCGCAGGGGGAGTTATGGGGGAACACAACTGCGCATGCTCCATAGCCTGTAGAGCACCTACCAAAAGGCTAAAGCTAACGGCCATATTGGCAACGAACGCCAGTGAGCAAAAGCCATTGACGCACAGCGCCCGCCATCTTTGATCACCGGGGCTTGGTTTAAACACAATCTTTACTGTAGAGCTAAAGGCTAAAGCTAAAGCTACAGCACAATATGGGAGCAAACACCAGGGAGCGAAAGTCACTGATGCAAAGATCACACAGGCTTGTTTTAACCTATAGCACCTCTTCTCTTTTTACTCCGGCAACTTTTTCAAACTGCATTACTGTCAATCTATGAATTATGTTTCCTTTTTCCACACATTTGACCGTCTAAAACTAAAACCACAGTCAGAGCAAACTTCTTTTCATCCACAACCTGACACCAGTGTGACAATAAAATGATTTGCGTAGAATTTGTGCAAAAAATCCTAAGAATAGTGCGTTTGTTGAGTGCCTGGAGTTTTACGGTGTCTGTACCTGGGCCGGCACATTTCAGCACATTTCCAGACTCGCCGCAGAAGCCGTAATGAACGCGACGTGGTGGAGAACAAAGTCACCCAACGGCGGCTGTAAAGAGGGCTGTGGGTCGTGGTGGTTACCGTGGGAACAGCTGGGGTGCAGGTCAGGGGGGAGGAGAGAGGAAAGGAGAGAGAACACAGCAGAGAGAGAGAAGTTGAGGAGGAGAGCGAAGAGAAAGGAAAGGAAAGGAGGCACTGCGAGGAGAGAAGAGGAGACAAAGCGAGGAGAGAGGAGACATGGAGAGAAGAGAAGAGAAGAGAAGAGAAGAGAAGAGAAGAGAAGAGAGAGGTAGAGAGGAGAGGATAGAAGGGCCTAGGAGAAAGGAGACTTTTCAAGGAGAGAAGAACCTAGGTGAGAGGAGACACTGCCAGGAGACAAGAGACATATTCAAGAAGAGAAGAGGAAACAAAGAGAGGAGCCAAGGCAAGGAAAGAAAAGCTGAGGAGACACATCAAAAAGAGAGAAGTGAGAGAAGAAACTGATTAAGAAAAGGAGAAGAGGAAAAAAGAGATGTGGGGAGGAGAGAGGAGAAAGGAAACACTATGAGGAGAGACAAAGGAGGCACAGCAAGGAGAGGAGAAAAAAAGACACTAAGAAGAGAAGGGCCTAAGAAAGGAAACACTACAAGGAGAGAGAGAAAGGAAGCACTGCAAGGAGAGAAAGACCGATGGAGAAAAGAGACACTACAAAAAGACATGAGAGCATTCAAGAAGAGGAGCAGAGGGGGCATAGCAAGGAGAGAGGAGCTGAGGCGATACAGCAAAAAGTGAGAAGTCAGAGAATAAACTAATTAAAAAAAGGAGGAGAGGAAAAATATGTGGGGAGGAGAGAGGAGAAAGTTTGTTTGTTTGTTGATGGAATCCAGCGCATAGTTGTAAAAGGGCCCCCTCGAAAAAGAGATGATACATCTCAAGGGGCTATCCTATAAAATAATAAATAAATAAAATAAATAATTCTTTATTTTATGCTTTGATCATTTATTTGTTGTAATCTTGAATGTTCCATAGAAAGTGTACAGAACAGGAGGAACGAAGAGAAAGGGATAGAGAGAGAGAGAGAGAGAGAGAGAGAGAGAGAGAGAAGGGAGAGCGAGAGAGAGAGAGAGAGAGATGTGTGTAAGGAAGAAGGGTGAGATAGAGAAAGAGGATAAAAAGAGAGACAATGGAGAGAGGGAGGGAAGGGTGAAAGAGGATAAGAGAGAAAAGGTGGAGAAGAAGGAAGAGACAGAGAGAAGGGAGAGAGAGACAGAGAGAAGGGAGAGAGAGGGGGAAGTGAGAAACACAGAAGGTAGGGAGAGAAGGGAAAGACAGAGAGAAGGGAGAGAGAAAAGGTAGGGAGAGAGAGAGAGAAGGTAGGGAGAGAGAAAAAAGGTAGGGTAGGGAGAGAGAAGGGAGAAAGAGAAGGTAGGGAGAGAGAAAAAGGTAGGGTAGGGAGAGAGCAGGGAGAGAGAGAAGGTAGGGAGAGAGAAGGTAGGGAGAGAGAAAGGTAGGGAGAGAGAAGGTAGGGAGAGAGAAGGTAGGGAGAGAGAAAAGGTAGGGAGAGAGAAGGGAGAGAAAAGGGGAAGTGAGAAAACAGAAGGGATGGAGAGAAAAGGGAGAGAGAGAGAGAAAGGGAAGGGTGAGAGAGAATAAGAGAGAAGAGGAGAGAGAGAAGGAGAGAGAAGGAGAAAGAGGAGAGAGAGAGAGAGGAGAGAAAGGGAGAAATAAGTCTCTCTAGCAGATTAGTGTTTAGTGTTGGCGCCCTCTTGTGTTGAAGTTGGACATTACTCAGTGTATTTTAATACCAAACAAAACAGCTGCTTTTCCCGTGTCTGTACTTTACGTTGTTTCACTCCAGTCAAACTAAACGTGTTTTATTTTGGTCTAAATCACATTAATTCCTGTCACATCATGTATGACAGAAGCTCATTAGTCTAACCCTAACCCTTTGACACTTTCACATGTTTTCTCTTCTTTGCTTCCTCCAAATGCAGCTGTTTCCACACGAGCAGCAGTAAAAGCAGGAGCGTTAATAACAGTCACGCCCAAACAAAAGTGAATCCTTCATTTTGTTTCTTTGTCATTGTCTGACACAACACTTTTCTTCAAGTGTGTGTCTGTTTTCTAAAGTTAAGCACTTGGAATTACAAATCTTAACCAGTCTTGATCTTGTCATGGACTTGCACACATTTGAATTTGGTCTTTTCGTGTAACTCGGTTCAGGTTGACACAGTTTGTAATAAGCACTGCACAATAAGACCATAGACACTAATAAATGACTACAGTTTCAAAGGTGGTCTTCGTTTGGTCTGGATGGACCGAGGTTATGGTCTCACCTCAGCCTTGCCCTTGACCAGTAAAAGTCTTGGTCCGGATCCTCAGTAGGTAGTTTATTTGCCATTTGTAGTTAAAAACCACATTGGAAAAGCTCAGTGCTCATGGACATAACCAAACAAACAAGAAACACAGACACAAACTGGCACACTAACACAATGACATCGTGAAATCAATCAATAAATCAATCAATAAAAAGTACAGTTTAAAAAAGTTAAAAAGTGCTGAAGTATCAAATCAAAACAGTTTATTTTTGTATTGCCCAAAATCACAACAACAGTCGTCTCTGAGGACTTCCCAAGATTATTAATTTTAGCAAATATGAATAATAGGAAATCAAAATAAAACAATACATATTCATGAAACAGTTGATCAAGCATGTCAAAGAAAGTAAAACATTTAAGGTGCCTAATTTAAAGTGCATTGTTCACGCTGGTAACAGCTTGTGGAAAGAAGCTTTTAGCGTGGCGTGCAGACCTACATTTAATAGAGCGATACTCCGACCTGATGGAAGCAGCTCAGACATGTCCCTTCCAGATGAGTGGGATCACTTAGGATCTGAAGGTGAAGTGGTCTTAGTCTTGTCTCAGTCTTAAGACTCTGGTCTGGAAAGGTCTTGGTCTCGATGAGTGAGGTCTTGAATAGTAAGGTGCACTTTATCGTACCTGTAGGAAAATGTGTTCTCTGAATTTGAGCCATCTTTCATGTTTCTGGAGTTTCTCCCAGTAGCAGTGACTACACACTGCAACAGTCAAGAAATGTCAGATTCATACTTTCTTGCTAGACTGACTTGGTCAGGACTATTGTAGCTGGAGGATTACATCAATGGTGCTTTTGGTTGGGGAAACTACAGTACTGTATATGCCTGGAGCAGTAGCTCTCTACCACCTTTGAAGTAGCTCCCAAGAATTTAGCTCAGACATATTATGCTTTCTTGCTCAAATTGTATTTATTTTATGTCTATTTCTACCATAGATACATCTTTACAGTTGTGTCCACTTTTAAATGGATAATGGCTGATAGTTCATATTTCATGGAGGCATCTAACTGTGCTGTGTTGTAACAGCGAAAAGTAGTTACCCACTACCAGATTTGTTTTTGAAAAAATAGCTTTATTGGGGGAAAAGGTTAGAGACACCTGTCCTGGAGGAAACCCACCCAGACACTGGGAGAAACATACACACCACACAGAAAGACCCGGGTTATGCAAGAGTCAACCTTTTTATCTTCCTGCTGTGAGACTAGAGTCACAGTGCCGTCATGTTAAGACTAAACAGAATATCAAATGTCTGTACTTTTCAATAAATCCATGTAAAAAGCAGAACTGATATTGTGTCCATCACTAGTTTTGTGTTATGCTTCTAAACTTTCTTATTGTTTTGTCCTGCTTTCAAGGCACTTTGAGTGCCTCGAAAGGCGGAAAAGTGCTGTATAAATAGAGACCATTTACCATCTTGTTCCAGTGTGACTCGAATATCACAACTATCAACCAACCTAATAATCATGATATTTCATTTCCTTACCAAAAGAACACACACAGTCTCTCAGAACGTGCCACTGAACTCAGCTGGATTCAATGAATCAGATTTTCCTTCTAAACTCTAAAAGCCCTAAAGCACAGTTTTATACAGGATCCGACTTTCTGACCTCAGACATGATCCCGCTGCCGTGTTTGTCCTCATGGAAGACTTAGCATTAGCATTAGCACGGATCTTATGTTCTGCTCAAACTTCAAGAGCATTCCAGCGCTTTGGCCATAAGCTCGGCGGTGTTGGTGCTAAGCCTGTCGGAGCACGGCACTTCAAACCGTCCGTTCTCTGTGTAAAAGCATCCACGAGAGCTGCAGTGAGCCGGGGGAAAGTGTGGGACTTAACCCCGGATCAGGGCTGCTGCCGAGGTCACGGAGAGACGACCACACAGCGGGCTTGGGTTCCGTTTGAGGGACAAGTTCGGCGGAAATAGAAAGTTAAAACGTCCTTAATTGTGAATATAGCGTTTTATTGACTAAACTGATTATCTTGAGGGGTTTTTTTTGCGTTTCTCGATTGCGATAATTAACACGATATTAAAGGACACATGTAAAAAATCTGAAGGCCAAAATCGCCAAAAATGTATAGCCCAAAATCACAACAACAGTCGCCTCTGAGGACTTCCCAAGATTGTTAATTTAGCAAACATGAATAGTAGGAAATAAAAAAAAAACAATAACATTCAATGAAACAATAAATATTCAGAAGCAGTGATTGATCAAGAATGTTTAAGTAGATTATTAGCAGAGCACATGAATAATTGTCCTTAGACCCTCCTCCTGTCCTTAGTCCCTCCATCTGTCCTTAGTCCCTCCATCTGTCCTAGTCCTCCATCTGTCCTTAGAGCCTCCTTCTGTCCTTAGTCCCTCCTTCTGTCCTTAGTCCCTCCTTCTGTCCTTAGTCCCTCCTTCTGTCCTTAGACCCTCCTCCTGTCCTTAGTCCCTCCATCTATCCTTAGTCCCTCCATCTGTCCTTAGAGCCTCCTTCTGTCCTTAGACTCTCCTTCTGTCCTTAGACTCTCCTTCTGTCCTTAGACTCTCCTTCTGTCCTTAGACTCTCCTTCTGTCCTTAGACCCTCCTTCTGTCCTTAGACTCTCCTTCTGTCCTTAGACCCTCCTTCTGTCCTTAGACTCTCCTTCTGTCCTTAGACCCTCCTTCTGTCCTTAGTCCCTCCTTCTGTCCTTAGACCCTCCTTCTCGGCAGGAAAAACCCAAAAAAAACCCGAAGGGAAAAAGAGAAACCTGGAGGAGAACCACAGTGAAGAAGGGTTCCACTCCATGGACGGACAGGCTGTAGATGGAACTAAGACTAAAGTTACAGAGTTTATGTTTGTAGAGCCAGAGTCCATAAGCAGAGGGAAACGACTCGTCTAGCAGGACCAGGACAGGCCAATCCTGGAGAGGGAGGTGGGGTGGAGGTCCAGGCATCAGTGGTCCGGCCCACGTCACTGGAACAGCAACATCTGAAACAGTTACACTCCCCGAGAGGGGAGTGGGACAGGGGACAACGAGTGAAGAGCAAGAACAGACTAGAGATGAACTGTAGTTTATTATTCTTTACAAGAAAGGCAGAAGTGAGAGGACAGACTTTCCCCAGTATAATTGCTCCTAGGGCAGCCTGACTAGAACTATGGGTTTAGAGTCTGTTCCTAACTGACCTGATCATAAGCTAATCCGAAGAGGAACGTTTTGAGCCTAATCTTAAATGTAGAGACTGTGTCAGCGTCTTTGACATGAGCAGGGAGCTGATTCCAGAACCAGGGAACTTGATAGCTAAAAGCTCTGCCTCCTATTGTGCTTTTAGAGACTCTAGGAACCACCAGAAGTCCAGCATCTTGAGAACGAAGTGGACGGTTAGGATGATAAGGAGTTATTTCATCTTTGATATAAGAAGGGGCCAAGTCATTAAAGCTTTATAGGTTAGAAGAAGAATTTTAAATTTGACTCTAGACTCAACAGGAAGCCAGTGGAGATCTTTTAGTACTGGGGTAATGTGTTCTCGTTTTTTAGTACCCGTCAGTACTCTTGCGGCTGCATTTTGAACTAATTGAAAACTTTTTGTTGAGCTTTTAGGACACGCTGCAAGCAGGGAGTTACAGTAGTCTAACCTTAACGTGACAAAGGCATGGATTAGTTTTTCAGCATCATTTTTTAGGCAGTAGATTTCTAATTTTGGCAATATTTCGCTAGTGAAAATAGGCAGTTTTGCACGCTTGGCTAATATGTGCTTTGAATGAGAGCTCTTGTTAAAATTAAGACTCCAGCGATATTCTACAGAACTGGAGCTTCGTATTGATGCTTAATTTGTTAAAATCTGCCTTATATCTGCAGAGAAAAGGTCAGAAACATATAGGCTAGTGAAATAAAACATACAAGAATAGAAACTCGATGCGGCGCGTAACGACGCAAAGCGGAAATCGTCAAAGTGATCTTTGGAGCTTTTGCATCTGCAAGAATGTTTCATAAAACAGAGGTCCTGTCCTGACAAAAGTTTGTGGAACAGCAGCGTTTTCTCCGCTCTGAACATGCAGGACAGTCTCACACACTGAAGCTTCTGAACGCTGGTTTACAGGGGCGGACATAGGTTAGGGGTTGGGGCCCATGGGAGCTTTTGATTTCAAAATAATTTTACAACATAACTTTTTAATAATAATACAATTACATCATGTATTAAGAATAAAACATTTAAAATATATCAGAGTTGTAAAGTATCACAGAAAATTGGATTGGATTTAATAAAATGTTCCTGCATACACTTCTTAATGTGTTTACGAGCCTCATTAGTTTTAGAGTTTTTTTTATTGTGAATTCCAATGAAATCTAAATAAGCTGTTCATGTTTTAAATACAAAAGGTAAAAAGCACAACCTTTTTAAACTAAAAAAATATATATATGTAAAATTGTAAGGGGTGCCTCGGCTTAGGACAAGTACGTTTAGGGGTGCCCCGGTGCTGAAAGTTTGAGAACCTCTGGGCTACACTGACATTGTCCAGTGTGATTATCAGCTCAGTTAGAGAGTCTCGCAGGTGTTCAGGGCCGAGTAAAATCACTTCTGTTTTATCAGGATCAAGGAGTAGGTCATTAAGGCTTTTAGTAACTTTAAAGCCTAAACTGACCCATTTTAGTAACTTGAAGCCTAAACTGACCCATTTTAGTAACTTGAAGCCTAACCTTATCCATTTTAATAACTTGAACCTAACCTTATCCATTTAATAACTTGAACCTAACCTTATCCATTTTAGTAACTTGAAGCCTAACCTTATCCATTTTAATAACTTGAACCTAACCTTATCCATTTTAATAACTTGAACCTAACCTTATCCATTTTAGTAACTTGAACCTAACCTTATCCATTTTAATAACTTGAACCTAACCTTATCCATTTTAGTAACTTGAAGCCTAACCTTATCCATTTTTAACTAACTATCATTGAATACCTTACCAATATCCTATTAACTTGAACTTTATCCTTTAATATGAACCTAACCTTATCCATTTTATAACTTGAACCTAACCTTATCCTTTTAATAACTTGAACCTAACCTTATCCATTTTAATAACTTGAACCTAACCTTATCCATTTTAGTACTTGAAGCCTAAACGTACCCATTTTGGTAACTTGAGGCCTAAACTTACCCATTTTAGTAACTTGAAGCCTAAACTTACCCATTTTGGTAACTTGAGGCCTAAACTTACCCATTGTAGTAACTTGAAGCCTAAACGTACCATTTTGGTAACTTGAGGCCTAAACTTACCCATTTAAGTACCTTTAAGTCTAAACTTACCTGTTAGACCCAGAGAAAATGTCGCCATGTGGCTTCAACCAGTATTCGTGGTTGTTTCACGTTTTGTCTTTTCATCACATGTTGACGTAAAAAAGACGTGTAAGTTGTGTATGTTTATCGTACGTTTTTGACATTTCTTTGTACATCTAGGTTTTTCTCCGGAGATTGTGTTTTACAGAAAACATGGTCTAACCTGTCACACTTTAAGCTCCTCAGTCTTCAAGTGGTTCAAGTCCCTAGTTTGGTGCCTAAAGCCACCATGATGTTGGGCCCTGCACATGACTCACAGCTGCTTGTAGGAGTGCTGTATATTGATACATATAATTTAACAATTGCTTGTTAGGGAAAGTTGCGGTAATTAAATAGACAAAAGACGTTTGCTTGTATAATCTGTTCATCGTGTGTGAGACATGAGCAGATGAAGCAGGGTGTGGTGCATTCTTTCACGTCAGGAGCAGCTGCACGTGAGACCTGCACATCCCAGAGGAGCTTTAAAAGAGCAGACAACCCTGACTGCACTGCTCCAGGACACACAGGTATTACACAGGTGAACTGACTGGGATGGTAACCATGGTAACGCTAAACCTGCTCCTTTCTCTGGCTCTAGTCTGGCTCCATACATCTCGTCAGGTACATTTTTTTTTATTGATTCATAAACAGTATGAGGGATTCATATTTTAATGTGACTTTGTTGTAGCAGGCACTAAACAAAATGATGTTTTTGAGCTCATGTGACTTTAATAACCATCCTACTCTATTTAGTCTGACTGGATTCAGTAGGTCAGGCATGTCCTCACTTGGACAATATTTTGTTTACTTTCACATTCTCTGCAAAATAAGCCCAGATTACAATTTTTTTTTTTTTTTTTTCATTTTCACTGTCAGTTTGAATAATTCTGTCATCATAATTTATATAACAACCAGGTTTGATGTTGTGCAAATCTAAAATTAATGTTTAAAACTGTATTAAAAGTGTTGTAGCTCATCAAAACTAAATCAAATAGATTTTTTTTTTCTTCATTTCCATCTATTTTTTGGCCTCCCGACCCATATATTTTCTCCAAAAAGCAACTCTCAATGAAAAATGGGTAATTGTGTGCATTTTAATAACATCAGCCTGGCTATAGAAAAAGTGTAATCTAATTATATGCTCTTTAAAATGACAAAAACCTGTTCGATATCCTGTTAAACACTCCAACAATTAAATCTCATTAGCAACTCCTTTATGACTTTGAGCTAAAACCTGGTCAGTGTGCTTTGGATTCCTTTGTCTAATTGGACATTTTTACAGTGCAAGTTTAGAGATAAATACACTCTCAAATCTTTATTTTAGTGATAGTTCAACCAGTCACAGAACACGCCAAAATAATACAGTAAAAGTACAATTCTTACGTAAATATACTTTATTTAAAGACGCTGTACACACGTTTTACATTCTCAAACAAAGCTGTCACATGCGAATACACTTTTCACCGTGATGAGTTGAAAAGCGCTTCGTCAAAACTTTTAGCAGCCAACAGAGGCTGATAACTGAACACTGCAAATGAAATCAGGCAAATTCTAACCAATCGGCCTTCAAAAGATCTGATTTGGTCCTCATTATCAAAATATTAGGCAACTTACCTATATTTCTTTTGGTGGTTAAACACTGGTTTGGAAATGCATAGAGCAGAAAAATAAATACATATGTAGTGCTTTGGATATTTTGTGAAAAGCCAAAACAGTTGTGTTAAAAAATATTGATGTGTTACTGTCTCAGGAAAACTAAAGACGCACTGTGTAACTTTTTGACCAAAAATAGACTTGAATAAAGACATGTTTTTGTCATTTAGATTTCTTTGTTGCACAATAAAAATCTGCTTCATTACTGGACAGGCTTGCATGGCCACAAATGCAACTGTATTTTTTCACATTGTGGCATAAAATGTATTCAGCACCATTCAGAATGTCCCAAATGTGGCTTTATAGCGAATGTTTTTTCACCTCCAGAAAGTTACTCGGTGCACCTGTCTGAGATACTCTTAACACCCTGCCGCGCGATCTTGCCCCTTTAAGACTTCCGGTTAAGACAGTTATTCCTCTGTTGGCCTCTAGTGCGCTCTCTCCAAGAGCTACGCCGTGAGTGCAGCAGGTGTGGTGCCCACCAGATGTGTGGGGTACAATTTCATTCAGTGAACGGCCTAGACGTGTCATGTCTGTGACACGTAAGCAGTGCATTAATATCACAGCAAAAGTTACTACAACAGCTTCAGTTTGGGAAAAAGTGTAATAATAGAAATGTATTTGGTAAAAGTCTATTCAAATGACAAACTTTAACAACTTTGTCTAAAAAAATGTATTTTCTTTTACATAAAGCCTGTTGACTTATATAAAAAAGAATCAGATTATAGAGTGAACATAAGACAGTGTAAGTGTGAATGCAGCTCTGCCCACGACAGAGCAGAGAGATAAAGCAGGAGAGCACGGTGCTGCGTGAGGTCCCGGCCCCTTCAGCGCTTTTTGGGTCAGCGCGGGGCCGTGGCCACGCGCACCAGGCCGCTGGACGTTTCTGACCAGAGGCTGTCAATTTTACGGCGGTGACCACTGTGAGTGAGCACCAGGAAGAGCGCGGAACCGTTTGGCACAGTCTGGACCAGAGCCCCGCGCTGTGCTTTACCTGGAACCACGGCGCGCATCCAGAGAACCGACCCGAGGTGGACACAACCCTGCGCTCGTCTGTACAGAGGCTGCAGACGCCGGGCACACACGAAAGACCCTCGCTCCGCATCACACCGGGACCGGGAGCCTGCCTTACCGGCAGTTGTCTCATTCAAAAGGATTATAACGAGGACACGCCGCTGCTTTTTCATAAACTTTTCACGCACGGATCAAGATTCTCAGGTAAGTCTTACCACGAGCATCGGATCATTTTTATTATAAGTTTAGGTCGACACAACATTGTATTGTTAAAACATATAGAACAAACTATTGAAGCCAGTCTGACTAAAAAGTGAATCCATTTTATTTTACAAATATATTGCCTAATTCAATAACTGCATTTAACGTGGCTTTTTCTAACTACATAACTGACAAAATTAGAATTGATGGCAAATATGATTATTATTATTATTTCTTATTTCCAGTGAACTTCTTGCACTGCTCCACGGTTATGTTGTGCAGGTTCACTGACTGAACTGGCATCAGACTAGGCCAGAGCAGCCGTGCCACGAGCTGGAGCTGCTCTCTGGAGCTCATAGCGGCCAACACAGAGAACTCTTTGCGCTTTCGGCTAAAGTATAAGACCGGCGGGGCAAGATCGCGCGGCAAATCTTAAATCTTCTTTTTTTTACCTGTTTTTTCTCTCTTGGCAGTTGAAGGAATAAACTGTAAAACGTGTACAAACGTGGCGTGTTCGTCAGAAAAGTCTCAACTTGTGCTGATGGAGAAATGTGTGTCTCTGCCAAATGCTGGGTAAGAACTCCGAGCTACACTTCTACAAAATAACATTCAATTACAATTTTTTTTTTTTTTTTTTTTTTGCTAAAGTAATTCTTTGTAAGCAACCTTATATTTTATATTTTATGTCTTGAATTAACATGGTACCCTTTTGGTGGTTCTACCTTCATTTTAATTTGTATAATGTAATATAATATGTACATTTTTCTCTTGTGTTTAAGAATAACTTACAGTGGTGTGTTTGGTCCTGTCTACAGTGCAGTCCACCAGCGGTTCGTCCACTCAGATCTACAAAGGTTGCACTGGCCCCAGCCTCTGCTCGTCTGCTGGGACTTCAGACTTTTCCTTGAGCGTAGGAACAGCGAGCGTTTTGGGGCGAGCTGATTGCTGTGACCGGAACAACTGTAACGCCGCTGAGGCCATAGGTGAGACAAAGTTCATGTTTTGTTTTTCCTTATTCTTTTGATAAATACAAAAACAGAGACGGAAAGGATTTTTTTTTTTTTTTTTTTCACTGAAACTGGAGAGCGGGGTTGGTTGTCTCATTTTTTACTTTGATTTGAATTTCTCAAAAACAGCAAATCTCACATGAACCATTTTAACAACAGAGAAAAGGTCAAAGTCTTGGGTAACTAATGAATCCACCTGCTGTTCTCTGTCTTACCCCCAATTTACACCAAAGCTGCAGCAGCGCGTAACTGCAGCAGCACGTCGTACAGCCGTCATACGCGCAGGATACGCTCATAATGGAATCAAGTCTGATTTGATTCTGACCATTTACACCAGAAGTGTGAGACGCGCGTCTGACGGCCGTCAATATGCTACGCGTCCCTCAAATTAGATCGGACTTCTAATTTACCAACGTCAGCGGCGCGTTCCCCGGGCTTATATAGCAGGAAAAACACAGAAAAAAGTCGCGCAGAGACTAAATAAAGTTCCGATGCCCTTTCAAAATGCGGTTAACTACAAAGATTACAGCCACTAAAACAACATGTGGCGCCCAGAAGCTCCGTGAACAACCGGTGAACGACCATGAACGACCGTTAACATGGCAAACTTTCTGATTTCTTTAAATCACGTCCTTAAGAGGCTCTTTTCTCCATGAATTCGAGTCAGACTGTTATAAACCACACATCATTTACAAGCTGAACCTGTAACGAACGTGTTTGTGAAGACAGCGCTGTTCCCTCTGTTCACAATCGCTTTATATGAGCCGTTTTAGCCCTACCTGCTTCTGCTTTCCTCCACTACTCTCCCCGGCTGCTGCTCTCGGTGCTGCGCTTGCACGTGGAGGAGAGAGCAGGCGAGAGAAATCCTACACTATCAATTGCGGGACGAGATGAAAATTGAAGAAAAATTAAGGCCCTAAGTACAACATGAAGTAGGCAAAAAAAAACTGATGTAAAATATGCAAATGCAGCAGCCGCGGCTTGTTAATGCTTTTGAAAAAAACACCGCACCTCTGATTCACAGTTTTAGGCTCTTCCTCGTTCATATGGAGCAGTTTTTTGGTTTATTCATGTGTGTAGATGCTCAGGCTCGCGTTGTTGGAGCAGCACTGACGCGTCTAGTGGAGATTGAAGCTTTTGAAAACACGCACGTATGACGTACTGCTGCAGTTACGTGCTGCTGCAGCTCCTGGTGTAAATTCCCAGTTATTCTGATCAAAAGTTATTGGTCATTTAAAGGGGCACCGTGTAAGATTGAGAGGAATTTTAATTATCACTTATAGTCCACAAACATTTAAATCATATTTATTCTTTACAACATGAATACTTAAGAGAGCACTGTTAACCAATCCACATCAATTGTGATACATTTATACGTATTTGAAATGTTTTATTACGGCCGGAATGTGGATTATTGACGCTAGATGGCAGCATGCTTAATAGGCAAAATGCATGTGAAAATCTCCCTCTGGTGTTCAAAAGTGGAAAATCACTTTGTTTGTTTGTTTTTCTTACATAGTGCCCCTTTAATGGACAACCAATCGAAGAGACCGATGCCCTTGTTGGAAATTGAAATCCAACATGATGTTTTGATGTTGGATTGTTGGTTGTGGTGTTAGGACAGTCTGAACGGGGTTTCACATGCCTGCAGTATCTTTACATTTAGACACGTTGGGCTAAATTCTCCATGAATATGAGTCGTATTGTAAATCCTTCATGTCCTCTCTGTCCTAAGTCTCTCTGGTTTGTCTCATTCCTTCTCCTGCATCTCCGAGAAAAAAACGCAATATATGCTATGATCTAAAATTAAGTTTGTTCTGCTATGTATTTCAACGGGCACTTCTAATAATTACAACGCGGCCTGAGGTATGTTAAGAATTGGCTCTGTGCACGGAATTTCAGTTGGCTGTGTACGTTCAAAATAGCTAACTTCTGTGTGTACGACCACTTCCTGTTAGCGTTAGCATTTAGACATAATTATGTCTCTTTTGAAACACACACTGAAAACATGTTAAAGACTTTACATATCAGAGGAATATTTCACTAGAGGACACTTTGTGTTTTAAAAGAGACATAATTGTGTCTAAATGCTAACGCTAACAGGAAGTGGTCGTACACACAGAAGTTAGCTATTTTGAACATACACAGCCAACTGAAATTCCGTGCACAGAGCCCAAAAAAAACAAATAAAGAGTTGTTTTTTTAACAAATCCTGATGGTTCGAATCCCTTCAAAGAGTCGAAAGTCCCATCACAAATTTTCAGGTATATTTTTAACAAGGGAACACTGATGTGGTTAAAATTTCAAAAATATCAATGTGGCGTACCATGATGTTCTTTTGTAGATCTACGCTGCATTACCAACAACAACTGGCTTTACATTTGGTTACTAAAAAAAAGGGATATCTATAATATAATTTAGGTTTACAATATTAAACGATAATACAGTATATCAATGTAAAAATCCTTGCTTGTCTTTTAAAAAACATACAGTATTAGCTAAAGTTTATTTGTTGGACTTAAAACATGTTCTAGTGATCTTTTAACGTATAAATGATTTGGTCACAAACTCACGCTAAATATTTTCTTGCGCAGGCAAACATTTCAGAAAATGTTTATGTATTTGAAAAGTTATAAATGTAATGTAGTAATTGCAATACCTATGTAAACATTCCAGTAAAGTCATACATGTTTTGGTCAACTTCACTAGGTTATTAATTGACTGAATGACTTAAGAGAAAATGTGAAAATTAATGAAAATATTTTCTCTTTTTTGGAGATTTTTTACTAAACAATATACTCAATATTCAGTTTTTACATATCTTCAAAACAACATTCATGATAATATCAAAAATTCAATATAATGCCCAGCTCTACAGGTGCCTCATGGTTATGTGTATTTACGTCAATGATATAAAGATTACTTTCAAGGTTTTATGACATTCTAGAATGTGTTAATAACTAATCAATGATCAATAATTCTGAAAACATGCTGAACTTCTAATATTTTGTTGAATTTGAGATAAGCAAATCAAAGAACTTCACAGATACGTCAAAATCTGCCTGTAAATTAAATGGCGTAAAATTGTGAACTAAACATAAATATTACAAATATTTTTGCGGTTATGTTTTGAATCCTTTATGTGCTTGTTTTTCAGACCCAACACTTCCTGGTGCTGGAACACTGACATGCTATCGTTGTGATGATGTAACTAACAAATGTGAAACGTCAATGAGCTGCAACGCCCTGGAGACCAACTGCTTTCAGTCCACATGTATGCTTTTCTTTACAGTACTTTGTAGATGTTGATTTGTGTTAGCATGACGCTTGGTTCTAAACAACAGTCCTGTTCTTTGCAGTAACTCTGACAGGCTCCTCCTCCTCCACGCCTGCTCTGGGATGCTCCTCCCCTAACCTTTGTGGGGGCGGGGCATCTTCTCTCGCTCCTCTACTCGCAGCACTGGGGACCATCAACAGTGATCCCACCTGCTGCAGTACAGATAACTGCAACACCCTCATCACCACACCTGCTCCCAGTACTACTACCGTTACTACTACCACTACTGCAGTACCTACTACTACTACTCCGGTACAAACTACTACTACTGCAGTACCAACTACTACTACTGCGGTCCCAACTACTACTACTTCGGTACCAACTACTAGTACTACTACTGCAGTATCAACTACTACTGCAGTACCAACTACCACCACTACAGTACCAACTACTACTACTGCTGTACCAACTACTACTACTTTGGTACTAACTACTAGTACTACTACTTCACTACCAACTACTACTACTGCAGTACCAACTACCACCACTACCTTACAAACTACTACTACAGCGGTACCATCTACTACTACTTCAGTACCAACTACTACTACTACAGTACCAACTACTACTACTGCAGTACCAACTACTACTACTACGATACCAACTACTACTACTTCAGTACCAACTACTACTACTGCAGTACCAACTACCACCACTACAGTACAAACTACTACTACTACAGTACCAACTACTACTACTGCAGTACCAACTACTACGACTGCAGAACCAACTACCACCACTACAGTACAAACTACTACTACTACTTCAGTACCAACTACCACTACTGCATTACCAACTACCACTACTGCATTACCAACTACTACTACTTCAGTACCAACTACTACTACTACAGTACCAACTACCACCACTTCAATACCAACTACTACTACTGCAGTACCAACTACCACTACTGCAGTACCAACTAGTACTACTGCAGTACCAACTACCACTACTGCAGTACCAACTACCACTACTGCAGTACCAACTACCACACTTCAGTACAAACTACTACTACTGCAGTACCAACTACCACTACTGCAGTACCAACTAGTACTACTGCAGTACCAACTACCACTACTGCAGTACCAACTACCACCCCTTCAGTACAAACTACCACTACTGCAGTACCAACTACTACTACTGCAGTACCAACTACCACTACTGCAGTACCAACTACCACCACTGCATTACCAACTACTACTACTGCAGTACCAACTACTACTACTGCAGTACCAACTACCACTACTGCAGTACCAACTAGTACTACTGCAGTACCAACTACCACTACTGCAGTACCAACTACTACTACTTCAGTACAAACTACCACTACTGCAGTACCAACTACTACTACTGCAGTACCAACTACCACTACTGCAGTACCAACTACCACCACTGCATTACCAACTACTACTACTGCAGTACCAACTACTACTACTGCAGTACCAACTACTACTACTGCAGAACCAACTACCACCACTTCAGTACCAACTACTACTACTTCAGTACCAACTACTACTACTGCAGTACCAACTACCACCACTTCAGTACCAACTACTACTACTGCAGTACCAACTACCACTACTGCAGTACCAACTACTACTACTACAGTACCAACTACTACTGCAGTACCAACTACCACCACTACAGTACAAACTACTACTACAACAGTACCAACCACTACTACTGCGGTACCAACTACTACTACTGCAGTACCAACTACCATCAATTCAGTACCAACTACTACTAAGGCAGTACCAACTACCACTACTGCAGTAACAACTACTACTACTTCAGTACCAACTACTACTATTACAGTACCAAATACAACTACTGCAGTACTAACTACCACCACTGCAGTACCAACTACTACTACAGTACCAACTACTACTACTACAGTACCAACTACTACTACTGCAGTACCAACTACTACTACAGTACCAACTACTACTACTACAGTACCAATATCAATTACCACTACTACAGTTCCAACTACTACTACTGCAGTACCAACTACCACTACAGCTTTAACTACCACTACTGCAGAACCAACTACAACTACAGCAGTACCAACTACCACAACTGCAGTACCAACTACAACTACTGCAGTACCAACTACCACAACTACAGTACCAACTACTACTACTACTGCAGAACCAACTACTACTACTGTGGTACCAACTACCACTACTACAGCATCAACTACCACTACTGCTGAACCAACTACCACTACTGCTTTAACAACAACTACCACTACCGCTTTACCAACCACAACCATTACTTTACTAACTACCACTACTGCTTTACCAACAACTAACACTGCTTTACCAACTACCACTACTGCAGTGCTCAGTACCACTAGAACAGTACCAACTACCACAACTGCATTACCAACTACCACCACTGTTTTACCAACTACTATGACTACATTATCAACTACCACTACTACAGCTCCAACTACTACTACTGCAGTACCAACAACTACTGCAGTACCAACTACCATTACCTCTGTTCCAACTACTACTACTGCATTACCAACTACTACAACTACAGTACCAAACTACTACTACTGCAAAACCAACTACCACTACTTCAGTACCAACTACCACTACTGCAGAATCAACTACTACTACTGCAGATACAGTTACCACTACTGCTTTACCAACTACCACTACTACTACTGCAATACCAACTACCACTACTGCTGTGCCAGCTACCACTACTACATTACCAACTACCACTCCCGCTTTACCAACTACCACTACTACATTATCAACCACTACTGCTGGTCCAACTACAACTACTGTTTTACCAGCTACTACAACTACAAAGCCAACTACTACTGCAGTACCAACTGCAGTTCCAACTACCACTACTGCTTTAACTACCACTACTGCAGGTTCAACTACAACTACTGCTTTACCAACTACTACAACTACAAAACCAACTACAACTACTGCAGTACCAACTACCGTTACTGCAGTTCCAACTACCACTACTGCAGTACCAACTACCACTACTATTACTGAAGTACAACTACCACTACTGCAGGACCAACTACTAGTGCAGTACCAACTACCACTACTGCAGTACCAACTACTACTACTATTACTGCAGTACCAACTACCACTACTGCAGAACCTACCACTGCAGTACCAACTACCACTACTGCAGTACCAACTACTACCAATACTGCAGTTCCAACTACCATTACTGTAGTACAAACTACCACTACTTCAGTACCAACTACCACAACTGCAAAACCATTTACTACTACTGCAGTACCAACTACTACTACTACTACTGCAGTTCCAACCACCACTACAACTGTATCAACTACTATTACTGCAGTTCCTTCTCCCACTACTACCACTTCCGCTGTGCCAACTACTACTGCTTTACCAGCTACTACTTTTACTACTGTAACAGTGACCGGCAGCCCAGCAGCAACAAGTACTACTAATAATACTAGCACTCTTCTTCGTTTGGGTCAGTGTCAGCGCTGACACAACTTCTTCCTGTTTTGAGTCTAATCTTTTTCATTCTTATTTAAACTTTGTAAAGGCTGTTAGAATTATTGTTGTTAATTGTAAACTTGATATTTTATCTCAAAGTGTCTTTACTCTTTCTATTTAACTATAACGTTTAGATCAGGGGTGCCCAAAGTGGGGCCCGGGGGCCAAATTCGGCCCGCCAGATGGTTCAATTTGGCCCGCGAAGGTTGTTCAGGTTTGTTAGGACAAACTATTTGGTTCCATTTTGTGTTGAAAAGACTGTCAAATGACAAAATACATGCGCAATCTCTTAAAACGTGTTAATAAAATATATTTTAATCTTCATCTCTTCTCAAAATATTTTATTTAAATGCTGAACAAAATTATGTTTGGCCCTTGGCACTCTTCAATGCAATACATTTTGGCCCGCAAAGAAAAATCTGCAAATTTTGGCCCCCCAAGGAAAAAAGTTTGGGCACCCCTGGTTTAGATTATTTTATATTTATTAATTGTAATTTTCAATTCATTTTGAATAGGTCCATTGACCTATTGTTCAAAACTGCAGAACTGATAAGGTCTGCCTCTTCTTGAAGGAATATGATTTTGATAGATTTTTTTTTTTATTAATTTATTATTTTTTGTTTTGTCTTGTTTTAGGCTGATCTGAATTATGCATATTTATTGTTTTTGATGACATGTCGTATTTGATTGCACTGCTGCTGTATTTGTACTTGCAACCCTGCATTTTGCAAATATGATACCTTACTTGAGCTTTAAGGATAACTTTAATTGAGCTAATCTGTTTTTGGCGTAATAAGAATGACAAATGTGTTGGACTTTATTATCAGGGACAAATCTTTTTATTGACAGTAATGTTACTCAATAAATGTATGAATAATATTAATAAAAATATGTCAATGCTCTTTTATACCACACAATTATCAACCCATTCACTTTATGTAAGCAATAAACAATGAGGAGTCGTGTGTTCAGCAGTTTTAAAACTGCTTAGCCTTGTTTCCATTGGCTCGGGTCGGGGCGGTACGGTCCTATGCTGTTTCCACTACGCCAGTGCTTCTCAAACTTTTTTTGCCGCGCCCCCTTGGAATAGAAAAAAGGACACGCGCCCCTACCCCTCTGCAAAAGTGTGTGGTATTTAGGTTTAGATGCATAATTTTAACACCAAATTATATATTTAAAAATGTCTAATTTGAAGTTCAATGAAAAAACTCAGTTTTACATCATAATATCACCAGTGTTCATAAGTTTTAATATTTTTTAGGATCAGAATGTTATTTACTTTTGTTTTAGGCAGAAAAAAAATTTAACCAAGCTAATTATTTAGCTTTAGCTACTCATAGAACTATAGTTACAAAGGTAACTAACATTTTCAGTCCTGATAAAAAAACTGGTCCAGTTCTGGGATAGTTCTGGTTAAAACCAGCTCAGTTCTCACTAAATACACTGTGGGAAGTGAAACAAAGCCGTTTTAACGTTTTCAAAGTAAACATCACAAACACGTGTGTAAAAGTTCGCGCATCGCAGTGCGCATATTTAATGAGGTGTTATCGGTTTGAAGTCTTTAACTGGCCATATCTTCGTCATTTCTAGGTCTTTTTGGACGATTTAAACACTCACACGGAGCTCAGACTCGTCTCTGTCCTGCTGTCTGTACAACAGACGTTTCTTCCTCGTGTCCACTGCAATAACTACAGCGGAAATGATCCTCTGTGTGTGGACTAACCCCGGGCTC
Organism: Mugilogobius chulae; assembly: GCA_038363315.1. Taxonomy (NCBI): domain Eukaryota; kingdom Metazoa; phylum Chordata; class Actinopteri; order Gobiiformes; family Gobiidae; genus Mugilogobius; species Mugilogobius chulae. The sequence goes on from CM076405.1 coordinate 8,732,411, forward strand.
ACACTACATCCAGTCCAACTCCGGTGCAGTCACCGGAGTCTTTACTTAACTTGAAAAGTCCGAGAGTGGCTCACACGACGTACAGTCTAGTCCGGTGTCTCCGGTACGGCCAATCCGGCGCTCCGAATCCGTTTCGTTTGTTTCAAATTTTGGCCGGACGCCGGAGCGCACCGGAGCCCTTTTTGGTGAAGTTGTGAAAACAAGACACGATAAACAGGAAACCAAGCCAGCGCGGGTGAAGTGAATCCGGTAGTTTTCAAAATAAAATCTTTACGTTACCGCTAATAATACAAAATACGACATTTACACGATTACGTAACACATAAAATGTAAATAAACCTCCGTACTCACCCACTGTGCGGCGAAAAATCCCAACAGAAAATCAACTAACGTGAAACAAGCCCAAAACTTGGCGCGTGCTCTTTGTTTACATACATGTGCTCAGCGAAAGAGAGAGAGAGAAAAAAAAAAGTGCTCAGCGGTCGCGTAATCTCCCACGTTGAGCGTGAACCTCCGTGAGTTCGGGGTCTCGCGAGGTCGGCAGCAGAGCCTGTGGCTGCAGCAGGACTGTAGACCACCGTAGCTAATGTGAGTCACCCACCGTAGCTAGACCGGTCCGGTGACTGCACCGGAGTTGGACTGGAGGCAGTGTGAGCCCGGGGTGAGAGAGGGAGAGAAAAGGGCGCCGCAGCAGAGCGGGATACTTTCATTCACGCATCGAGTTGCGTTAATGCCGACAAAATAATTAATCACAGCCTACGCGGTGCGATCGTCTCCAGTTTTATCTGCATCAGTAACCTTTCTTTTGACTGAATCCTGTCCATGTTGCAGCTCCACTTGCCGCTGCAGCTGTTGTCACCGTGGAGGCGGTGTTCTCTGTATTTTTCCTGCTTCCACTCGTATTTTTAAGTGCATTTATCGGCACTGCTCCTCGCGCCCCCCCTGAAGACATTCGGCGCCCCCCTAAACGGGCGCGCCCCACACTTTGAGAAGTGCTGCACTACGCAAACCGACGCTGACAACTATTTGTTGCTCCGATAGACTTAGCTAGCGCATTAGCATGAGCTGTTTCCTGTTTGCCGAGGAAAAACACTGTAAAAATTGTTAATTCTGTGCGTAATGTGTCCAACATGATCCAGCCTCAAAGCATTAAACAAATCGTGTTTAATAAGCATCATAGAGTCGCAGAGACTTTGCAAAAAAGGTAAATAAATTATATAAAAGTGCGGGTAAACCGGTGTTCTGTCTGACGTAGCAAGCTTCCAGTGGTAAATAGTTTACAATTAATTTACAATTATTTCGGCTAAGTTTAGGCACAATTCGAAGGTTAAGTTTAGGATTGGGGCTTGGGTGAGGGTTAGCAAAAGTAAATTGAAAACAAAAAAAAATAATACTTATTTTCTAGCACTAACTTTAAATAAGGGGGGTCCAATCTCGACGGGGGGTGCCATCTCGACAGAACACCGGAAGTATTTTACACTAGCCAGCGTGACCTTCATGTCACAGCGCCACCGACTTCAACTTATTACGCATCTTTTTGTGAATCGCTCAGATTGACGCCAGGGAGAAAAAGTATAATTCAGGTACATTTTCTTTTTTATTTATTTAAGAAAGCCTGTGTTTTGTGTGAGTGACGTCACCTGCTCACGTAGCAGACCCTCGGGAGTCTGGACCTACAGTGGAAATGCTTACTCATATTAACATAAGCGGCCCAAACTGCTCCAAAGTGAACCGGTCTGGGGGACAGGCCAATGGAAACGTGGCTCTTGACTACTTGATTTCCAAAAGCTATGCCAACACATTCTCTTGATAAGCTCTACTTTCTACTTCTTGCCTTATCCTGTTGGGCCTGGGCAGTACTTGGATGGGAGACCACTGGAAACTCAGGTGCCACAGTGGACAGTGAACAGGAGAAACTCATTGTTCTGTCCTCGGGCAAGACACTTCACCCATCGCATAGAATAGATCTGGAGTGTAGGTAAATGTTGTTGATGGTCGGTGGGGCCTGTCATTCCCCAATCGGACTCACTTGCCGAAACTGAATCAGTCATGCTAGTTGTTAGCTTGACTATATTCTCATTACTTGTGTATCTGTCAGTCACAAAGTAGTCCTATTCTAATGTGCGTAAAAACCTGTCACTTTCTGCTTTCTGGTGCTTTTTAGATGCAATGTTGATATTATAGAAAAAATGTCAACAACCTCCGAAACTACTGAGTATATTCTTAAAAGTTCTGGTCTTGTCAGATAGGATTGGGATATTTAACACATTCAGGTATTAAATGTACATTGTCGTGGTTTCTCTTTACTGTCAGTGCTTCAAAGCTCACATTTGCATTCACACAGGATATTTGTAAGTGTTCTCATGCAATGTGAGTGCTAATATTGATAGAGAAGAACGCTTATAAGGCTCCCAGAACACAGAAAAGTATTCAATTTACACACATAAAACCCCCTAATAGAATGTTCCCAAAGAGCCACATTGGAGTCTTTAAAGTTGGGGTAACTAACTTTTTGTAAACTCCGTTTTTGAGTTTTTGGGGGCCAAAATAATTTTCTTTTTGAGATCCGCCTGTTTCATATGAACCCTACATCCATTTCTAATCCTCAGGCCAACTCTTGTGACGTTTACACATTTTCGAGTCCAATAACACAACCAAACAACAGAGCAACCCTAAAACCAAAAGTGACAGAAATTTCATCAGACTGTCAATAGTTCACGTGACCCCCGTTGGCTCCTGGACAGAGGTTATTCAGCCTCATGGATCGGCAGTAGTGTCTGAGTTGATCCTGTGGAATTGCCGCCCATTTTTGACTTGGGATCACCTCTGCAAAGTCCAACAACGATGTGCAGTGGACCATTCAACCAGAGCTTGGCGATGTTGGGGGTAAGCACTGATCCAACACATCGCCAATATGATATGGAATACCGTCAGCGCGGAGGCAATTACGGATGGTTCTGGCCGACACTGGCCTGTTGTGTGTCCCAATGATCTCGGCTGTGGACCTGGTGGCGGCTGAACCTGTCACAGAGATGTGCGGGGAGGTTGGCGCAGTCTTGTGCAGCGGTCGTTACAGGGGGTGACCAGTACGAGGGCGGTCGTTAGAGGAACCAGTGGCCTGGTATCGCTCCACAAGACGACTAATGGTAGAGCGTTGACTCCAAACACCCTGGAGACACAAGACAACACCGTCCAGCTTGGAGCAGCCAATAGCTCCATCCCTCTCTGGTTGGACAATCGTGGCATCATGAAGAAGTGTGTTTTTGGCTTCATTCTGGTGCCTTTTATAGAGAAGACTTGAGCACAGTTAACCAGCGGTAAAAGTCAACTCTTTCAAACATGAATTTGTGTGAATAAACGACCCTGTAATGCACTCTTTATTGTTCTCACAATCAGTCAAGCCAAACCAAGAAATTTGTTTATTTGTCTTCAGCTTACTAGACTGAAACCATGGTGCTAGCCTGTTTTCCAAATGTAATTGTTTTCTAAGGAATTTTTGAAAATTAAAATGTTGCGTTTCTTTTTTCCTTGAGTGTAGTTCTCAAGTAAGAAACATGTTACATTAGGGGAGTTTTGGCCTATGTTATGTTAAAATGTTTTCCTCCCCCCCCGTAGCGTTTCAATCCAATTCTTTCCCTTTCTTTTCCGACACCTGAAGGTGTCAAAACATTGAAAGAAATCAGCTTACAGCAGTAACTGTTTTTGTAATACCTTAATACCTTGCTTACTCCAGAAACCAGACAATGATGACATAATACGTAAGATGTTTTACAGTGAAAGGGGTGTGTTCCGGGCCGTGCTATAATTCATGGCGTAGCTGACATCCTCATAACACGGTGACAGCTGTGTGATTATCGTCTGAATCTGAACAAAAGGCACAGTGGTTGAAGAGCTTTACTGGAATTACTTTGATTGCATTAATAATACGTGTGGCCTAACCAAACATCGAGGGAGGTTTATGATACCTGTAATTGAAACATGTAGGCTGCAGACGGTAGCAAAATAAATAATCGGACTTGACACTGGAGACACTTGGTAACAATTACTTGTTTATTAAAGAATTTAAAAAAAGTTGACCAACTGTTGGACAAAGCTCATAGCCTGGTGCAGTCAGGACACATACAACCTATTGCTGGGTTTCATAAGACATCACAGCGTTCAATGTTATTTTAATCAGACTGGGGGCAACTAAAATTAATTTTGTTTAAATTGAGTAATTTTTAATACAAAAAGTAATACAAAAGCACCCCAAAATCACCACTTTTTAAATTAGTTAAATCTTTTTGGGAAATATTTAATAGCAACGTGTTATTAATAGTAAAAACTGCCTCTTTCCCCCCATCCTGGAATATAACTGTCATGAATTCTAGAGTGTGAAACCCAATAGTTAGGACACATACAGCCTATAGACTGGGACAGTTCAGGACACATACAGTCTATAGACTGGGACAGTTCAGGACACATACAGCCTATAGACACGGACAGTTCAGGACACATACAGTCTATAGACTGGGACAGCTCAGGACACATACAGTCTATAGACTGGACAGCTCAGGACACATACAGTCTATAGACTGGGACAGCTCAGGACACATACAGTCTATAGACTGGGACTGTTCAGGACACATCCAGTCTATAGACTGGGGCAGATAGAGCAGGACTGTTCAGGACACATACAGCCTATAGACTGGGACAGATAGACTGGGTCAGTTCAGGACACATACAGTCTATAGACTGGGACAGTTCAGGACACATACAGCCTATAGACTGGTGCAGTTTAAGGTTGTTGTGTGAAGCACTGAAGACATCTGTCGGTGTAAAGGTGCTATAACTGAACCTGTCTATATTACTGAATTTAATTATTTAATTATGTCATCCATAAAGTACGATCACCTTATTCCTGTGCTTAGGTCTTTGCACTGACTTAGTCGTTTAGAGAATAGACTTTAAAACAGATCTGCTTGTGTTTAAGTCTCTCCATGGACAAGCACCAAAGTACATCTCTGACATGTTAGTGCTGCATGAACCATCTCACACTCTGAGGACCTCAGGGACCAGAGTCAGGACTAAACGTGGACCAGAGTCAGGACTAAACGTGGACCAGAGTCAGGACTAAACGTGGACCAGAGTCAGGACTAAACGTGGACCAGAGTCAGGACTAAACATGGACCACAGTCAGGACTAAACACAGATCAGAGTCAGGACTAAACATGGACCACGGTCAGGACTAAACACGGACCAGAGTCAGGACTAAACGTGGACCAGAGTCAGTTCAATTTTTTTTTTTTTTTTTTTTCTGATATTGTGAGACTGGGGTCTACTCTCGCTGTTTTTAAAGCAGGGCTTAAGAAGTCCTTTTTAAACATGCTTATGACTGAAACATTTTTAAATGCTATGATTTGTTTTTAACATTTGATTGTATTTTATGAGGATATATTTGTATTGCTGTAATTTTTATTTTTATTTATTTTTTTATTATTAAAGTTTGAGGGATTATTGTACATTCAAAGACTGTTTTCCCAAAATGAGTTTTCCTTTATGGTGCCATTAATATTTATATCCTCTAATGTAACTCCTACACACACCCCAAACTAGTGACACTGATACTTTAATTATAAAATAATATAAAATATAATATAAAGTAAAGCGAGAAAGTTCTGCTGAAAATGATACTGTAGTTATGTGTTAGCTGTGACAAAGGCCTACTGAAAGTAATATTTACTTGCCTGGAAAAGCCAGACGCCTTGTCCCTTTTTCAAATTTCTGTAGCCGTGATTGACAAATTAATTAGCCAATCAGAGACACACATCTTCTGCGTCTGAAACCAACATGGCTGCTACATGAAAGAACGAACTGTAAAACGTTGCAAATTTCTGCAGAATCAATGAGCGAAGCAAAAAACAATTTTAATGTGAGGTGAGTGAAGTTAGATTTTGGTCTAAACGACAGACGACCAATCTTTGTTTCATCTGATTGTCCGGTACGATGTATCTTTGGTCTGAAACGCAGGCGGAGGGCGTGGTGACCAGACCCACTCCTCACAGTTTGCTGAAGTGTGGGTTCTGGTAACCATGACAAAAATACTGTAATTATGCGATAACTGTGACAAAGATCTACTGAAAATCACAGAGGCCGATTCAAGAGAATATTGTGAAGTAACCGCGAATTACATTTACCTTAAAAGAAGAATTAGACAGTCACGCTGCAAAAAAAAAAAAAAAAAAACATTTTAAAAAGTAAGACATTTTTACGGCGCTCCATAGTACTCACGAAAAAAAAAATATTTATCTCGTAATTACGAGATAAGATCTCGTAATTACGAGATAACTTTCTCGTAATTACGAGATAGTTTTCTCGTAATTACGAGATAATTTTCTCGTAATTACGAGATAATTTAAAAGGCTTTTCCCACATTCTGTATACCCACACGCTTCGTATAGGCTAAGCTAGTGACTTTATCCACAACGAGTAGTCTTTTCTGTGCTAGCTTGATGTTTCTAAATAGCTAAGATGTGCTTGTGGATTTCGTTATGTTAAATTAAGTGCCTGTGGTCTTCACTGCAATGTTTACGGTCGACAAAAAGTATGAAAATAACTAATAATGTGACTGTCAACTCACGATACAGTTAGCATGCTATTATAAAGACGGCCAGTGTGTGGAGCTGTTCACCCACCAGAAAGAAGCTAGTGGTAATCGGCAGGTTTTTTAAATAAAACTCGATCTTCTTGACTGTTGACAGTCAGTCTCACTCATCCTTAGAAATGTGCGGCAGTTTTTCTGTGGCTCCAGCGTCTGGTTTTCAATTTATTTGGCCATAAAGGAGAGAAGTGCTGCAACAGACTTGCAACATACGGGCATTTTTGCAGTACCCACCCACTCTGGGTGATCCATGCGGAAGTGTAGCAAATGTGCAGCATTTCTCTTCTTTTTGGCCAAATAAATTGAAAACCAGACACTGGAGCCACAGAAAAACTGCCGCTCATTTCTAAGGATGAGTGAGACTGACTGTCAACAGTCAAGAAGATCGAGTTTTATTTAAAAAACCTGCCGATTACCACTAGCTTCTTTCTGGTGGGTGAACAGCTCCACACACTGGCCGTCTTTATAATAGCATGCTAACTGTAGCGTGAGTTGACAGTCACGTTATTGGCTATTTTCATACTTTTTGTCGACCGTAAACATTGCAGTGAAGACCACAGACACTTAATTTAACATAACGAAATCCACAAGCACATCTTAGCTATTTAGAAACATCAAGCTAGCACAGAAAAGACTACTCGTTGTGGATAAAGTCACTAGCTTAGCCTATACGAAGCGTGTGGATATACAGAATGTGGGAAAAGCCTTTTAAATTATCTCGTAATTACGAGAAAACTATCTCGTAATTACGAGAAAGTTATCTCGTAATTACGAGATCTTATCTCGTAATTACGAGATAAATATTTTTTTTTTCGTGAGTACTATGGAGCGCCGTACATTTTTGCTCCATTTGAGGTCAAAATGTTTTATTTCAACTGAAATAATCTGCCAGTGCAGTAAGAAAATAGACTAACCTGAGCTGAAAATGCAAGTTTTAAGTTCTTTTGACAAGATTTTTAAGCAAATAATTTAATTGACCTTTACTTAACCAGGGAAGTCCCACTGAGATTCAGAATTTTAGTTGTAGGAGGAAACCGGAGTACCCAGAGGAAACCTACGCAGACACGGGGAGAACATGCAAACTGAAAGGCCCCGGGCGGCCCGGGAGTCGAACCCAGGACCTTCTTGCTATGAGGCCAAAGCGCTAACCGCTGCACCACCGTGTCACCCAAATCTTTTCTTGATTCAAGCAATTATGTCTTAAAACAGATACACATTTGCTTAAAATGAGTTTTTATATGTAGATAACGTAAATCAGCATAGAAAATCTTAAAAACAAATTAATAGACTTTTAAGATGAATATGCTTAATTCAAGTCATTTTATCTAACTTATATTTTCCTTTCCTGCAGTGCAGCACTCAGGAGAAACACGGAGACTGACAAGCATAGTTTACAACAAAAACTTAAAATTATTAAAGCTTTTTTTTAACTCTAGAGGGAAAAACATGTCTCTAGAAGATGCTTAGTCACTGATGCAACTCTGATGGGATTAGTAGTGTTGGCCGCTGTGGGTAAAAATGGTTATTCTGTGTCCCTCCTCCCTCTCAGTAAACACGCTGTGGGACAAACTCCAGATAGTTGTGTCTGTGTTGCTGTGGATGACACTCCTTGTTCCCTCTTACAAACTATAATTTACTAATAATAAAGACAGGCGTGTTCTTTTGTCACACTTTGATGCATCTCGATCCATCATACTGCAGACAGGTTTATGAGGAACATTCTGATTGCTGGACGTGATCTACAGTACATACCAATAGTACTATTTTGATGCTGTAATTGGTTATGTCTTATTGTGTATTGTGTCTGTTACTTGTTGTTAGGCAATGCCGATATTAGAATGTTTCAATTTTCCGCTGAGTCGTCCTCAAAGTTTCCATTGCTGTAATGCGCACAGACATCATGGAGAAGTGGGCGTTCCCTGGAGGAGCGTGGGGGTCTATAGGGGCCTCTGATCGCCTCTTCCATTTCCTCAAACATATCTCTGGGTGCTTGTGTTGGCTGTTCGTCCTGCGCCAGTTTGACCTTGTGTTCCAAAGGGTCATAAAAAAAATAAAAATAAAAAGCCGCTGTCTGGCTGTGGGTTTGGAACAAGATTTCTCAAGGATCTCCACAGCGCGTTCTTGTGCGTACACGTTTTTTCTTACTCATTCTCATGATCTTTGGCAACTTTTATGCAAAAAAAGGAATGTTTATCATATCAATATATTTTAAGTGGATTATAATGTTTTATATACAGGTTTTTCCCATTGTTTATTAAATCAATAAAAGCCGTGAACGTGTATAAGCAAAAGACCCAAAACATTTTTTTTCTCCTATCGCTTCTTTTATAAACTGAAAATACAATAAAACATCAGTCTCATATAATAAAAAAACAAAGCCAAGCAGCAATAGACTATGCAAATACTTTTGTTTTTGCTCCCATTTTTCATGAGATGGACTTAAAGATCTAAAATTCATTCCAGATACACAATATTACGATTTCTCTCAAACACTGTTCACAAATCTGTCTAAATGTGTGATAGTGAGCACTTCTGCTTTGCTGAGATAATCCATCCCACCTCACAGGTGTGCCACATCAAGATGCTGATCTGACATCATGATTAGTGCACAGGTGTACCTTATACTGCCCACAATAAAAGGACACCCTGAAATGTGCATTTTGTTTTTGCTTTATTGGCGGTCTGGGGACTCAGAACCAGTCAGTATCTGGTGTGACCACCATTTGCCTCATGCAGTGCAACACATCTTCTTCGCATAGAGTTTATCAGATTGTCTATTGTGGCCTGTGGAATGTTGGTCCACTCCTCTTCAATGGCTGTGCGAAGTTGCTGGATATTAGTGGGAACTGGTGCACGCTGTCGTATACGCCGGTCAAGCACATCCCAAACATGTTCAATGGGTGACATGTCCGGTGAGTATGCTGGCCATGCAAGAACTGGGACATTTTCAGCTTCCAAGAATTGTGTACAGATCCTTGCAACATGGGGCCGTGCATTATCTTGCTGAAACATGAGGTGATGTTCATGGATGTATGGCACAACAATGGGCCTCAGGATCTCATCACGGTATCTCTGTGCAGTCAAAATGCCATCAATAAAATGCACCTGTGTTCTTCGTCCATAACAGATGCCTGCCCATACCATAACCCCACCACCACCATGGGCCACTCGATCCACAACATTGACATCAGCAAAGCGCTCACCCACACGACGCCACACACGCTGTCTGCCATCTGCCCTGAACAATGTAAACCGAGATTCATCCGTGAAGAGAACACCTCTCCAACGTGCTAGACGCCATTGAATGTGAGCATTTGCCCACTCAAGTCTGTTACGGCGATGATCTGGAGTCAGGTTAAGACCCCGATGAGGACGACGAGCATGCATTTGAGCTTCCCTGAGACGTTTTCTGACAGTTTGTGCAGAAATTGTTTGGTTATGCAAACCAATTGTTTCAGCAGCTGTCTGAGTGGCTGGTCTCAGACGATCTCGGACGTGAACCTGCTGGATGTGGAGGTCCTGGGCTGGTGTGGTTACTCGTGGTCTGCGGTTGTGAGGCCGGTTGGATGTACTGCCATATTCTCTGAAACGCCTTTGGAGACGGCTTATGGTGGAGAAATTAACAATCAATGCACGAGCAACAGATCTGGTTGACATTCCTGCTGTCAGCATGCCAATTGCACGCTCCCTCAATGCTTGTGGCATCTGTGGCATTTTGCTGTGAGACAAAACTGCACATTTCAGGGTGGCCTTTTATTGTGGCAGTATAAGGTACACCTGTGCACTAATCACGATGTCAGATCAGCATCTTGATGTGGCACACCTGTGAGGTGGGATGGATTATCTCAGCAAAGCAGAAGTGCTCACTATCACACATTTAGACAGATTTGTGAACAGTGTTTGAGAGAAATGGTAATATTGTGTATCTGGAATGAATTTTAGATCTTCAAGTCCATCTCATGAAAAATGGGAGCAAAAACAAGTGTTGCGTTTATATTTTTGTTGAGTGTATATATATATATATTTTTATATATATATATATATATATATATATATATATATATATATATATATATATATATATATATCTTTAATTCTGCGCTCTGTGCTGAGAATGATCAGACACCTGTTTCTGCGTTTGTCAGTCTTAAGCTCAGCACAGGGAAAAAGGCTGTGTCTCTGCCCAACACTGCAAAACAAACTGGATTTAGCAGACAGAGATGTGTGGAACTCTTCAGGTCAGAAATACTCTCCAGTCGCACAAAACTTATTACAGATTATTTAGTGATATTTTAAGAGCCGATTAAGTGAAGTCATTTATGCATCTTGTTGTTTTGCCTCATGTCAGCGGCTCTCAGCTTGTGTGCAATCTTTGTATCACAATAAAGCTCGGATAGGAGCAGTATGGAAAACCATGTCCTGTATCTGTTGTTGGTGTTGGATTATGTCAAATACTGTAATTTCCCCAAAAAGTGGCAGTACTTTTAGTTGTAAATGAGTAAACTTTGTGTTTTCCACTAAAAAGACTATGATTAATGCAGCACTTTGTGAAAAATAAGATCAGAATGAATGCAGCGCTCTGATTGGTTGAGCTTTGGTGGTCCTCTTCAGTTTCACTTTGTTGTTTGTAAGAAAAAGTTTATAAGTTGCAACCAAGATGAATACATGTCAGTATTAAGGATTTATGAAAGGAAGTAGTCAGATTGAAACCTAAATCATGTTTGCAGAGAGAAAATCAGCTTCTGCATCTTTAAGGAATTGGATGAACAAATTATGAAACTCATCAGAAGACTGGGAAAAGAGAACATCTGGTGTTTTGTTTGTTTCTCTTTTTTTTTACTGGAAGGGTGCTTTCCTGCAGCAGAGTTTACCCGTGGCTCCACTGCAGAAGTCCAGAGAACAGGCCTGGGCAGAGCAAGTGAAAGTGCTGTGAAGACTGTGCTGGAAGAGTGAGGAGTGTCACGCTGGATTTACACAGACTGCGAGGCGGGTGCGGGTCAGGACACGTGCGGATTTCTTGCTAAGTGCCTGTTACACCAGATGCTGTCAACTGCGGTTCGGTTTCGTCCAAAGCCACGTGGAGTCACGTAGATTCCCCCGAGAACGCTCGTATAATGAATTGAAAGCCGCACCAGACCGCTGCGGTCTCCGGGAAAAATAGACTTCATGCGGATTCTTTCCGCAGAGTCGCGCGACTCTCGCACTCGAGGTCGGACATGTCGGAGCATGGTGTAAATCAACGCATTGGTTTTAAGCACTTTCTAAGTTCTGCGTCACGACTCGCATCCAAGTTGCACTTAGTGTAAATCCACTGTAACGGGCTGATTCCACATCCTGCATATCCGCTGCGCTGCGCAGTGCTACGACCTTCGCAGCAATTGCGCAGCCTTTGTAATGAATGAGGTACGTTCCACATCCTGCATATGCGCTGCGCAGGTCTGCGCCTCAGCTCCGTCCTTCCAACGCCGTCCGACAAAATTGCGGATCAACGGTAAAATCTTCTGCGCCCAGGTCCGACCGGATCAAGTTCCACAGATCAGAGCGCACCAAACAGGAAACAGAACGTGAACTACGTCCGGAATTTCAAGGTAAAACACTTTGCACTGACTTTATTTTGATCACAGTACTTGTATTTAATCTTTATATGCATAGTTGCTTTGCCAGTTTAACTCAGTCTGCTGTAAACTTTCACTTTATGTCACTTAAACACTGACAGGAGAATACTTTTTATCGGACTTATTCACGTAATGTTTTTGCCCTCGTGGGGGAGAGAAAACACACATAAGCTCATGTGATGAGAGTCAAAGAGCGATCCCATCAAACACGGACGTTTTTTGCACTCCTGCTGCACAATAAAGAGCTATTTTGGCTTTATTTTAAAACTTTTATTTCATAAACTTGTACTCTCCGCGCATGCTCTTCTCGTGCTCCTCGAGGCTTCGCAGCCTGGCGGAGCGCAGCCCGGCGGGGACAACATGCATCCAGTAGGAGAGGCTTTGCGCACAAAATCGGAGGTGTTCTGTGGTGCAGCGCTGCGCGGCGGATATGCAGGATGTGGAATTCCTGCGTAAGGCTGTGGGCCAACTGCAGCTGCAAAAGAATCGCTGCACTACTTTCATCCTACATGACCTTGATTGTGGACAAGTGTGCCAAGGAGAGCTAGCCTGATGGAACAGTCTGGAAAGCGTCTGACATCGTATCATTGGAGTTTGTTTGTTCACAGTAGGCTGGGACTGTTGTTATTGAACCAATCTTCAGAAGTAGAGCTTTATAAACATGTGTCAAACTTACGTACAAATGAAAAGGTACAATATCATACTCTAGACTCAGTCACAAGACGCATATGCATTTAAAAATCTAAAACCTCAGCTAGAGATTAGTAACAATCATAATGCATGGAAAAATCAAAATCCTTTCAAGTTGGGCACAATGGATAAAAAGTTTGACTGCCAACACAAAAGTCAAAGTCCATCTTGATAGACTTTTATCAAAGCCACTAAATACATAATAAAAGTGTGTTGTTGATTTGAACTCAATGTTGTCCTTTCATTTTTACCCATTAAAAGGCAAAAGCACAGTGGCTCAAAGACAGAAAGCAGAGCGAAGTACAGAAAACTACATTCAAAGGTTTGAGAAAACATGGCAGGTAAGAAAGAAATACATTGTGTTGTTGTCAGACTGCTACAAATCCTCTTTGCTGTTCTTTGTATTCTTGTTTTAGCCATTCTTTTTTTCTTGTGTGACTGAACTCATTTTGGAAGGGTCTATTGTTATGACACTATAACGCTGCCCTAACCTGCTCATAAACTTGTTTTGAAAGGCCCTTATAAAACAGGTGTATATATATATATATATATATATATATATATATATATATATGTATGTATGTATGTACATACTGTACATACATACATACATAGATAGATGGATAGATTGATTGATCAATTTGTTTTACTTCACCTGTTGCTAATATTTTTTGCCTAAATAAGATGGGCTTTTTTCACCAACTATCTGACATGGAAGAAACAACAAATCTAGAACTCAGAACTTTTGTACAACAATGTTGACTTTTAGTTACATGAATTGTTTTATTTTTTTTATTTTTTTTAGAACCAAACACCTGGAGGATTGTTCTCATAGGAAAAACTGGATCAGGCAAAAGCAGCTTGGCTAACACTTTGGTTGGAGAAAAGAACACATTCACAATAGGTCATTCGGCAGAATCTGAGACAAAAAAATGTAGTTCTAAAACCAAAGTCATCAATGGGAGAAGCATCCATCTTGTGGACACTCCTGGTTTGTTTGACACTGATGGCGACAGCTCTGAGTTGAAAAAGGAGCTTCTTAGATCTATCACAGAGTGTGCACCAGGTCCCCACAGCTTTCTTCTTGTGATGAAAAAAGATAGATATACAAAGGAAGAGCAGAATGTTATAAAGCTAATATGCGAGCAATTTTCTGATGAGGCTCTGAAATTCACCACCATCATTTTCACTCGTGGTGATGACTTGCCAGAGAACATGAAGATTAAAGACTGGGCCTATCAAACCCCAGCCCTTAAAGACCTGCTGCAGAAATGTGGAGACCGCTGTCATGTGTTTGATAATAAATATTGGAAGGACAACCAAGACCCATACAGGAACAACCAGTATCAGCTCACACAACTGTTTGAGACCATCAAGGAAACTGTGGAGAAGAACGAAGGAAAATTCTACACCAACGAGATGCTACAAAAAGTGCAAGAGAAAATAGAAAAGGAAATGCAATCAGGAAAATCTTTTGAAAGGGCCAAGGAATCCACCTTCTTACAGTTAGTATTAGAGTACAGTTCAGCAGCAATTCAGGCCGTTTGGGGGTTACTTGTAAACAAAATCATTACCCCAGCAGTTAAATCAGAATTAGTAAAAGATTTTGCAGGAGAAGCACTTAAAGCTGTAGGCAACATGTTGATAAAAAGAATTACTGGTACAAATGACAAGACAGATACAAATGACAAGACAGATACAAATGACAAGACAGGTTCAAATGACAAGACTGATTCTCGTTCTCGTTCCTCTAATAACAAAATGTAATGTAGGAGAGTGATGTAGACATATTTAACCTAAATATTGAAAGTGACAACGTTTTTGATTAAAGGTGCCATCTTTGGTGTTTAGCACTGCACCTACACCACTGCTCACTGAATAGTGATTTTTTTTTTTTTTTTTATGTGCTGACTATTTTTTTGTTATTTTTGACTGTCTGACCAGTTTGCAAACACCAGAAGTTAGACAAGGAAAGTTTTGTTTGTGTTTGAGGAAAAACCTTTGTTTTTGTGTGAGAAAAAATTGTAAGCAAGCTCTTTACAGGAATTATTTCTAGTAAACAAAATGCTGAACGCCAAAATTATTAACTTAACCTTACCAAGACACACCTAGCAGAGTAAAGATAAATCACTAAATCCCTGTCTAAACATGCAATTTATTTAGATTTATTTTGTGAGTTACTTACCCTCTAATCAAAATAATCAATAATCACCAGATTACTGTTGATGCTCAGCACAGTTCATAAATTCTTCTTTTTCTCAAAGCATGTCCCAGTGCCACTTAACCCTGCATCAGTTGGCCTCAGGATTTTCCCTGCAGCTTTTTATGACAATTCTTTCATATGTTATTTCATTATTAGATATTATTTTGTTATCATTTTAGTTTTTTAGTTTTTTTTTATTAAAGGTGCACTGTGTAAGTGCTCAAAGTTGTGTTTTATTAAATTACAGTTTGTTTGCACTTGCCTGGATGTTTGTTATTATTATTATTATTATTATTATTATTATTATTATTATTATTATTATTATTATTATTATTATTGTAATTATTTTTTCGTTTAGAAAAAACTCTTTGTTTTGCTGGTACATCATGGTCCACAACCAGGCAATTACCAATGGACTGTAATTTAATATATTGCAACTTTGAGCATTTTAACTTACACAATGCACATTTAAATTTGTGAATTTTTGTGTGTCTTACTTTTGCTATATTAATTCCCGAAAAGAACTTCAAATCAGAATTCAACAACTAAAGATTTCCAAATCCTACATACTAAGCTTTGTGTCCATTAAAATGTATTTTATATAGTGCAATAGTGTGCAGATAATTGGGATGATCATTGCTCTTATAATTTGTTTTGCTAAATGTTTTGTTTGAAATTTTAGAAACATGTTTTTTATGCTTTTATTCAATTCCATTGTAAACAATTTGTTTTCCCGTGTGTGTTGAATTTAAATGTATTAATTGTTCTTGTTAAATCCATGCACCATCATGACTATGTTTTTGATGTTTATAGAGAATAAAAATGTTTCTTGATAAAAAAAATAAAAAAATGATTCCATGCACGTCTTTGTACTGTTGGTAAAGTTTATCACAATAGAAAATACATTTTTAAAATTGAGAGCATGAAGAAGAGTTCTAATATGCAGTGTTGGGAAATCCCTTAACACACACAAAAAGTTAGAACTGCAAAAAAGAAAAAAGGCTTGAGGGTTAGGGTTAGCCTAAAAAAGTTTTGCATATAGAATTTTGAAAATAGCCACTCTTCACCCTGGACTTAAATGACATTTATTTGTATTTGATTATTTATTATTAGATAGGACAGAAAATGATCTCAGTCTATTTATTTATTTGTTGAGTCACTTTGGCATTTTTCACTTTTTTGAAAGACCTTTCCATTGCTAAGCCACAAAAAAGTCACACTCTTATCTCTTTTGTACCCAATTTGAAACATAAAATCATCATACATCATACACAGCTCTCGCGTTTGTTTGAAGTTCTTTGCTGAATAAAACTACCTACAACTTTGAAATGCATTTCTGTTTTCCTCACACATCACAGACTCACTCACACATCACCAGAGCAAAGAATAAAGAACTCATGATAAAGTTTACACACTTGAGCTCTGTCTGTGAGAAAGTGACTTTCAGCTCCTCAGGTTCATGTATTAATGTTGCTGTGTGTAATGTACAACAGTCTGGGTCTGTTGTGACTCATGTTAAACACGTGTGATGTTATAAAAGTCCACAAATACAATAAAGCCAAAGGCGGAGGAACCGCTGCGCGTCACGTTGAATCAAAGTGAATCAGCGGTCAGTCATGCAGTGACATTTCCCATCATGCATCTGGATTTTGTAGTCATCAAGGCGGTAAAGTCGGGCGGCAGATCTCGCCTCGACGATTTGTCAAGTCAACTCAAGCCGGATTGATCTCTCAAGATTACCAGGGCCTACGTAGCCCTGACGTAGCCCCTGACCCCCCGACACCGGCCCGAGCCGACACCTATCGTCCTGTCAATGTGGAGTGACAGGCAAGCCACTTGCGGTCGGAGGAGGACTGCATCCAGGCTCATTTCCCACCTCTCATCAACTCGTGGAGTAAACACACTGTTGCATCGGTGCTTAAAGAGTGTATGGCGGGTTTTTACGTTGTTTCTAATTTTCATTTCATTTAGGCTTAGTAGATTATCACATGTTGTAATCAGAAATAATATTTTAAGCTTAATCAAGAACAAGTTTGTGAAGAAACATTTGAAAATATGTTGAAAATAACTGAAAGTAGAACAGAGTTTTAAACTGATGACATCACACTAGGGAGGCAAAAACATTTTCAATTTTCTCACAGGAAACAGATTTTTAAGGCCCTGTAAACACTACCTGATGTCATTTTTATGAACAGGAAGTAAATTTTTAATGCTAAAAATGGCAAAACTTGAAGAAAATGTTTATGTGGTTGGAATTTGGATAAATTTAAAATTCAAAGTTGTCAACAACGCCAACCCCGGAGTTTCACCGGGAGAATATTATTGTAAAGTACTCAATTTTCCCAAATAAGCACACACAGGGACGGCTGGTATCAATGGGCTAGGTGCGCTAAGCCCCTCCTACCATTTTGGAGAAATGATTGTGATTGGTATTTTATTTTAAATGATGTATATTTTAAAATTAATTTTAAAAGTATTCAATATTAATTTGCCTCTTTTATTTATATGTGAAATAAATGAATACATTTTGCGGGGGGAAAATGCCCCAAATGCTGCAAGTGGGGTTCTTTTCTATTAGTCCGAAGCACTTGGCATTACTTACAGTCATGTTGATTGACAGGTCAGGCCCGCTCACGCTATTTTGAATAGACAATGGGCTAGCTCAAATTAGCCCAAAGTGCCCATGAAAGTGCCAGTAGCCATATCAGCCAATGACAGCGCACGCAACCCACGCAGCGCGCGTAATAACGTACAGTACATTTGTCATTACTGTATTTTATGTGACAATGGCGGCCTCGGCGCAAAGAGCTAGTCTGAATGAAGTAGACTTTTTGTTAACAAGTTCATTTTTTTGCAATGTCTTTGGAGGAAAAACTCAGGTAAAAAGACTCGGGCCTCATAAACCCAGGGATATCCAAATAATACAAGCAGATAAACTCAAATTTTGTCATTCATGGTTTGACAAAAAAGACTGACTAACGACAAGTGATGCTAAGGCGTCACTTTTTTGTTTCCCCTGCCTGTTGTTTGGTGGCGACAAGGCATGGACTGAAGATGGAATAAAGGATCTTAGGCATTTATCTGAAAAAATAACTAAGCACGAATGCAGTACAACACACATTGGGAACTGTGTAAAACTTTCAATGTTTGGTAGCATTGCCTGTCAGCTTGACGAGGGACATCGAATTGGAGTCCAAAGACACAACGAGCTTGTTAAAAAAAATAGACATTCGCTTTCGAGGATTGTAGACTGCATTAAATTCTGTGGAGCACATGAACTACCACTGCGGGGATCGGATGAATCAGCGTCCTCGCTCCAGCGCAGTTTTTCTGGGCTCAATTGATAATTTTTCCTTTTTGGAAAATCAGTTTGCGGATCACTTGGCCAGCACGCAAGTTGCCAGATACACTTCCAAAACTAGTCAAAACGAGTTGCTTGAGTGCATATTTGAGGTGTATGAAAAGGCGATACAGGACGAAATATCACAGGCACCTTTCGTGGCAGTACAGGCGGATGAGACAACAGACGTAGCATGCATCAGTCAGTGCGTAATTGTGCTTAGATATAACACAAACGAAGGCGCCGTGGTGGAACCATTTTTGTCCTTTTCTTCGTTAATAGACAGGACAGCAGAGGGATTGGAAAAACTTTTGAAGGACAAACTCGAGCCATATCGCGCAGACATACGACGGGGCGGCTGTAATGAGCGGTGCGTCATCTGGCTTGCAGGTGAGGTTGAAAGACACACACGCACTTTGTTCACTGTTATGCTCATCAGTTGAATTTAATAATTAATTAATCTTCCTTTTATTTCCAAAATACTTGAGAGAGTTGTAGTTAAACAGCTTTGTCACCACCTACAGGAGAATAATTTATTTGAAACATTCCAGTCTGGTTTTAGAGCTCATCATAGTACGGAAACAGCTCTCTTAAAGTCACAAATGATTTGTTATTAGCTGCTGACAACGGACTGATCTCAATCCTGGTTCTGCTGGATCTCAGCGCAGCGTTTGATACGATTGATCACAATATTTTACTGCAGAGATTAGAATGTGATGTGGGTGTCAGAGGATCTGCTCTAGCTGGTTTAAATCCTATTTAACCGATAGGTATCAGTTTGTTAATGTAAACCAAAGCTCCTCACAATGTTCTAAATAACCTGCGGTGTGCCACAGGGCTCTGTACTTGGTCCAATTCTTTTTACTTCTATATGCTGCCGCTAGGCAACATTATTAAAAAGCATGGCATTGACTTCCACTGTTATGCAGATGACACTCAGCTGTACTTATCAATGAAACCAGATCAGACTGGTCAAATAGAAAGACTCAGTGCCTGTGTGAAGGATATAAAAACCTGGATGAGCCTTAACTACCTACTCCTTAATCCTGATAAAACAGAAGTGATTTTACTCGGCCCTAAACATCTGCAAGACTCTCTAACCGAGCAGATAATCACACTGGACAATGTCAGTGTAGCCTCCAGCTCGACTGTAAGAAACCTTGGAGTCTTATTTGACCAAGAGCTCTCATTTAAAGCACATATAAGCCAAGCGTGTAAATCTGCCTATTTTCACTTACGAAACATAGCCAAAATTAGAAATCTACTGCCTAAAAATTATGCTGAAAAACGTATCCATGCCTTTGTCACCTCGAGGCTAGACTACTGTAACTCCCTTCTTGCTGCCTGTCCTAAAAGTTCAATAAAAAGCCTTCAACTAGTCCAAAATGCAGCAGCAAGAGTACTAACGGGTACTAAAAAACGAGAACACATTACCCCGGTACTAAAAGATCTTCACTGGCTTCCTGTTGAGTTTCGAATCAAATTTAAAATCCTTCTTCTTACTTATAAAGCCTTAAATGATATGGCCCCTTCCTATATCAAAGATGAAATAGTACCTTACTACCCAAACCGTCCACTTCGCTCCCGAAATGCTGGTCTACTGGTGGTTCCTAGAGTCTCTAAAAGTACAATAGGAGGTAGAACTTTCAGTTACCAAGCACCATTGCTTTGGAATCAGCTCCCTGCTGATGTTAAAGAAGCTAACACAGTTTCTACATTTAAGATTAGGCCTAAAACGCTCCTCTTCGAATTAGCTTATGGTCAGGCCAGAAAATGAACAGAATATAACCCACAGGCCTAAATTTGGCTGCCATAAGACCCAATTTATTTATTGCAATATAACAACCTGAGTCCATATCATCTGTATCGAAAATCTAAACTTAAAATCAGTGTAAGCACAACAATTGTGCATGATAAAACACTACTGCACTTAGAGCCTGCGTGGGCGGGGCCTGAGTGTCCATGAGTGTTCTTACAAAACGCATACTCAAAACTCAAATATCTGTGTAGATGTACATTTGGCACAAGGTGAAAAAAAAAACAAAAAAAAACTCATACTCAGTCATCTTTGATTATTTGCGCAATCTTTGTTTATACGTGCATTTGACTGTATGCACTTTCTGTACTATTGTTCTTGTATTGTATTTTTGTGTGAGTTTGTCCTTCTGCTTTGTAATTTTTCACGCTCTTCTCTGTGTACAAATTGTGCTCTATATAAACATATAAACTTCCCTTCCCTTGCCTGTTTTCATTATTTCTCCTATTTCCCTGTAAAGAACATCTCATTACTTAGTTTATCCATAATCTGTTCTTTGCTATTCACATGTTGTCCCTTGTCCCACTCCCCTCTGGGGAGTGTATCTGTTCCAGATGCTCCTGCTCCAGTGTCGATGCCTGGACCTCGGATCCCACCGAATCTTGACTTCGGATTCCACCGAATCTTGAGATCCTGGACCTCGCTCATTGTTCCACTCCAGCCTCTCTTTGACTGGCTGTCTTCGTCCTGCTAGAAAAATCGTCTATCTGATTCCTGGCTCCACAGACTTAAACTTCTAATTACATCTGGACATACGTCAGTCCTGGTCACATCTACAGCCTGTCCATCCATGGGATGGACCCTCTTTCACTGTGGTTCTCCTCCAGGTTTCTCTTTTTCCCCAATGGGTTTTTTTGAGTTTTTCCTGCCGAGAAGGAGGGTCTAAGGACAGGGGATGCTCTGGGACAAATTTTATTTGCCACTTTGTTGTTGTAACAATCTGCCTGCATTTCCTAATAATGATTGTTTCTCATTTTCCATTGTTTCTGTTGACATTGACCAAATGTTTCACTGTTTGATTTTCTGACAAATCTTGTTTGCTAAATCAACATCTTGTAAAGTCCGCTGAGAGAACTGCTGTTGTGATTTTGGGCTATACAAATAAATTGAATTGAATTGAATTGAATAGTGCAACAAGCCTGTTCATCTCTCACACCTGTCAGGATATTTTTTGCCAACATCACAGCATTTGCTACATTTTTTTCCAAGTCTCCTAAAAGGACTGCCGTTCTGGATGAAGTGTGTGGACGGAGGATTCCTGCCTCGGGACAGACTCGCTGGAACTTTAAAAGTCGCACTGTACACACCGTCTTTGAACAGCAAGACACTTTAAAGCAATGTTTTGAGAAATCAGAAATGATGATTCTTGGGACAGTGTGTCAATACAGCAAGTCTATGGTCTGTTTCAATTGCTCTCTGACTCAGACTTTGTGTTCTTGTTATCATTTTTCCACACCACCCTAATGCATGTTGATAACTTTGTACGTTTTACAGAAACGACCACGGATGCCCTAATAACCAGACAGGCTTGTGAGAAGTTTTGCTCTTCGATGACTGAAATAAAAAACAAGCTGGCGACAGATGATGTGGAGCCAAATCCCGACACACGAACGCGGCGTCCACAACGTACTAATAACATCCAAATAGCAACGCAGTGCTGTGACATTATGATGGAGCAGTTAAAGGTTCGTTTCGAAAAAGCTCGACACCTGGCAGCTTTTGAGCTCATTGATCTTGAGTTTTTCCCACATTTTAAGGATGAATTTCCCCAAAACCAGCTCCTCATTGCAAGTGAATTTTATCCAATGATTTGCAAAGAAAAACTCAGAAGTGAACTCATAGTAATCTACAGCGGAGCGGAGTTTGCAGGATTAAAGAGCGCATCTTCTCTTCTGGAAATGCTGACAAAAAATAATCTTCAAACTACTTTTTCCGAGACATTAAAATGAACCCAGATTGCCATCACAACCCCGGTGACATCTGCTGAGGCGGAGAGATGTTTTAGTACGCTGAAGAGGATCAAATTCTTTCTAAGAAGTATGGGACAATCTCGCTTAAACGCGTTGGCCGTGCTATCAGTTGAACGGGAGTTGATTCAGAAAATACCGGACTTCAATGAAAGAGTCATTGATCTCTTCGCCTCACAAAAAGGACGTCGATGTGAGCTTCATTTTAAATAGGTATTCTCTTTGTCCTGTTATAGGCCTGCACAAAAACAGTTTAAAGTACTCTATAGCAATCAGATTATTATCACCATAAAATGAACAAAAAATGAACAAAAAATATAACAATAATATGTTGTGTCACTTGTTCCTTCAATTGTTTATTTTAATAATGATAATAAACATTATTTGGTGTTTATTCAGAAGCCTTTTTAGCCTATTTCTGAAACGTGTATTGATTGGCCATTGATCTAATTGTAAGGTTATGTTGTAGACATAATTTAATTCATTAGCCTCCCTACTCAAAAATGGCACCAGCCGGCACTGAGCACACAGGTACGTTAGTCAAAACCAGAGTCAAGTTCCAAGTTACAGAGTTTTTATTCACATTTCCGGAATTCCTATTTTTACATAAGTGGGTCGCGGACATGTATCGAGTGGGTCGCAAAAGACTTTACAAATATAAAGTACAAATTTATAACAGTCTACATTTGTCTTACAACAGTGGAGTAGATGCGGCACTTTTATTTTGAAGGACAATGTGAGCGGTCGTGGCCTGATGTTGCCATAGCAATATTTGATTGGCGGGTGACTGCCCTGCTCTTCTCGCAGGTGCACGCTGTCCGCGACGCTGTGACAAATCCAGTGGGAAAATTGGGGGAAAATGTAGAAAAGAATTGGTGCTTTTCTTGCAGAGTGTAATTTCCCTTTCACCGAGCTGCTGAAATGAGTCGGGCTCACGCACGTAATTTATCTTGCTGACGTGTTTGACCATCTCAACACTCTGAATGTAACCATGCAGGGAAAAGGACACAACATCTTCCAGCAAAAAAAGGTGACACGGTGGATAGATCATGTGAGTCATGACAGACTCGACATGGCTTGTGCAGGAGTGTCCACTCCGCTCAGCTTTCATTTAGAAATGATTCCTGATATGGAATCTTCCAAATGTATCTTTGATCATGTTGTAGTCTCTGGCGATACTAAGAGAGTCTCGGAGTCTGTTAGCCTCCACATGTGCTAATGTAGATCACACCTCATACTGCATAGGCTTTGTTGCATGTGACAAAGCCTCCAAACTCCCCTGGTGAGCTTGAGGCTCCCAGGATCTGACTATCATAGGCTAAACTCACCTTTGTTTCAATGCTTTGCCCGTTTGGCCTGTTTGCCCCCCTGATGACTAAAAGAGACAACGCAGCCAGAGAGCAGAGTTACCAAGCCCTCTTCTTTATAGAGACTTTGGGCTTCTTTTTTTGGAAAGTCGCTTCTGAAATTTTACAGTCGCGGGTTGCGGTTTTTTTTGGGGGCTTACACCTGAGAGGCACTTTGACATCATAAGCGAGAGGATTTTTAGCAGTTTTTCCAAATGTGATTCAAGAAAATCTACTCCCTAATGAAATATAGACTTTAGCATATTTTCATACTTTAAATCCTTTATTAATGATCAAATACTTTTTAAAATACGTCAAAACCATTCACCTTCGTTCTGCTGTGACACATAATTATTTTTATTACTTTTTTTATTGAGGGTCTCAAGTCGCTTGTTTTGGGCTTTTTTTCAAAGGCTAGGTCACTTGTTGCTCTCTAAACATCTGGCAACCCTACATGGAACAGACCACAGACCAAGGACAGAGACTATGGAGACAGGAGAGGAGACTGACCCATTAAGCAGGCCTCTCCTCATGGCCTAGCATGCCTTAGCTCATGCGATAGCTTGAGCTAAAGAACAATGGACTAGGAAAGCTGAAATGGAGGGAAACCTCCATTTGAACAATATGGCCGGAGATCTCTTTCATAGCAACAATGACTAGGACCCCTGGACTCTCTGGACTATCGATTATGCATAATTGTACTTTTGTTCATAAGTAATACTTTTGAGATTAGACAACTCTCAAGCTATTCATTTTTATACATGAATACCAAAAATCCACAACATTCCACAGAAGCGCACGACTGAGAAATTTGTATGAATGAATCAAGATCTAGGTGTTTGCAGTGGTCTGCAGCGGCCTGGGCACGCCACCTCTGCTGTTTAGTTTTCGTTCCTGATGTGGTTTTTGCTTCGTTTTGTTTTGCTCCATTTTGCCTAATTTTGTTTTGTTGGCCATTTGCCAACAAAGTGGCAGACAGGCAGGCAGGCTGGGTATACTGTATATTTTAATGGGCTGAATGAGAGAGTGTGAGAGAAAAAATAATCTTTTAAATTTTATTTTAATGAAAATAATTAATTGCTAATGAACAAGAATGGTTTGTGCAATAAACTAAATGTGAAATATATATATATATTTCACATTTATATATATATATATATATATATATATATCCGACATTTACCACTTTAAGACTTTATCCTTCTAAAAATCAGAGTTGAATCTAAAATTGTTCAAACTTTATTCTTGTACATGGAGGGTTTTTGTGCTCTGTCGTAAATCAATGATTGACATCCATAATTTGATATCTTTCAGACACACCAAGCACAAGTCAAAGTCCATCTTTGATGATAACTTGACTTTTTCCATCAAAGCCAATAAAATAGATAACAAAAGTGACTTGTTGACTTGAACTCAAAGCTGTCCTTTCATTTTGACCTTTTAAAAGGCAAATGCACAGTGCTTCAGAGATGGAAAAACTCACAGTCAGAGGTCTGAGCAATCATGGAAGGTAAGAAGGATTACAAATTGTGTTTTGACCAATCAATTATACGCCGATGTTTAATATGAAGGCAGTGTCTAGAACTATTTGACTGCTGCGAACTTTCTGTCTTATTTTGACATTCTTGTCATGGTATTGCATATAAATTGTGCTAGATTGGACGACTCCAAATTATTGTGACTCAAGCACTACTTTGTATTCATGTTTTGGCCATTTTTTCTGTGTGTATAATTTTACTGTCAACAAGTCAACT
Source organism: Mugilogobius chulae (assembly GCA_038363315.1). Taxonomy (NCBI): domain Eukaryota; kingdom Metazoa; phylum Chordata; class Actinopteri; order Gobiiformes; family Gobiidae; genus Mugilogobius; species Mugilogobius chulae. The sequence goes on from CM076405.1 coordinate 8,757,782, forward strand.
AACCTTAACCTTTTTGACCATTACTGAAATCTGTGCCTAGGTGGGTGACTATAATTATTATATTAATCAGCCTGTTCTCACAGATAAGCCTGTCAATACCATGCAATTTAAAACAGTGTGTCACATAAATGCAATTTTGTGGTGTGTGTGTGGTGTATTTCACACCTTTCTGTCCTAGTTCATTTGGTAGCTGTAAAGACCTGTTATTATTCATGAAGATTAACACAATGCTAATTCTAACCTTAACCTACTCAAAACCTCAGACCTAAACTTACCCATTTTTGTAACTTCCGACTTAAACTTAGCCATTAACCCAAATAAAACCTCCTGTTTTTCCTCAACCACATCGCGTGTTTACCACGCCAGAAAAAATTGGCATGTAATTGCATGCAAAAAAGGCAGAATCGTTGTCATGACACGCAATTTTGTCATAGTGTGGTATATACACGCAAGAAGAGATGACAAAAGTACAAAAGTTCACAAATTAAGTAAAAGTTTTTAAACTGTTTAACTGGGGAAAAAGTCTCGATATTAAATGTCACAGCAGGTCTGGATCGCCTTTGAGAGGAAAAAGTCTGTGGACTTAAAAAAAAATAACTAGCTGTTTTCAAATTGTAGGGAGTAGAAAGTACAGATATTTTGTAAAAAAATGTCAGAAGTAAATGTAAAAAGTCATCAAATTTCTGTAAAGTACAGATACTGAAAAAAAAACACTTAAGTACAGTATAGTAAAAATGCTTAGTTTTTTGCACTCTGCACGCAAGCATGAGAATACATTGATACAAAGGTAAAACCAGCACAATGTACTGATAAATTAGTGTGTGCAAGCCACTATTCTTTCCAGCACAGCAGGACCAAGCACTACCTTGTCTAAACCTTAACCACTGTCTCTTCAGTGGCTATCATCACTTCTCATGCATTAGATCGCAGCGTAACTGTAGTCAGCTTTAGCAGCAGCTGACCAGTACAATCTGACAAAATAAAAAAGTGTAATGTTTTCAGACTTATTCCATTTCAAGATAAAAGTTTCTGCTCATTTAGATCAATGAAAGAAGCAAGAGAAGAAAGCTTTATTTTTTTTTTAAAAAAGGACCAGTGTCATATGTTTTAAAATCCTAATTAATTATGATTCTGTTTGGTCCATTCAGGAGAAGTCAACAGCCAATATACAGGGGACAGGGACAGTCTTCATGAAGCTGAGCTTGGCTCTGTCAGACCCTCAGATGAAGAATATGAAGTACTTGGTGAGTAAACTGGAGTAATTGAACATTTTCCAACAATATTAATAGGTTAAGAACAATAAATCTACTGAAACTTTGTTCTGTGAATTTTTTTAATTTGTGTTTTAGAACCAATCACCTGGAGGATTGTTCTCATAGGAAAAACTGGATCAGGCAAAAGCAGCTTGGCTAACACTTTGTTTGGGGAAAAGAACAGATTCAAAATAGGCCATTTTGCAGACTGTGGGACAAATACATGTAGTTCCGAAACCAAAGTCATCAATGGGAGAAGCATCCATCTTGTGGACACTCCAGGTTTTTTTGGCACTGATGGCGACAGCTCTGAGTTGAAAAAGAGCTTCTAAGATTTGTCAAAGCGAGTGCACCAGATCTTCATGCCTTTCTTCTGGTGGTCAAATAGATAGCTATATAAATGAAGAAGAAAAAGTTCTTCAGATATACGCCAGCAATTTCCGACGAGGCTCTGAAATTCACCACCATCGTTTCACTCATGGTGATGACTTGCCAGAGAACATGAAGATTAAAGACTGGGCCTATAGGAACCCAGTCCTAAAAACATGCTGCAGAAATGTGGAAACCGCTGTCATGTGTTGATAATAAATACTGGAACAACAACCAAGACCCATACAGGAACAACCAGTACCAGGTCACCCAACTGTTTGAGACCATCAAGGAACTGTGGAGAAGAACGAAGAATCCACACCAATGAGATAAAAATGCAAGTAAACAAACGCAGTCAAGAATGCCTTGGATAATCAGGAACATTTTTATTTAGGTTACATTGCACTTCAGCTACTTTGGGATTTCTTTGTCGATTGAGTTACTAAAAATCAGATGCATCAGTGGCAAGACTTACTGATATATCCTTGAAGCTCTAATCACAAAAGTGTAGTGTAGGAGAGTAATGATTAAACTATTTGATGTAAATAATAGAATAGGAAACATTACTTCACTTTAGCTAATAGGCCTGGACCAAGCAAAAGCAGAATATTGGATTGTTCCATAATTATGCTTACTGTTTAGGATTATTGTTATATTGCATTCTGTATGGCCATTTTTGTTTAAATATCCATATTGTTTTTTTACTTATTAAAACAAAGTGTATGTTGATTTTAGTATTGATTGATGTCCTGGATATTTGTGACATTTTGTGTGTGTGTGTTTTAAACTATTTCCAAATTATTTTACAGCTTATTAAAGCTGAGTGTTTTATATATTATGTGCATGCGTCTTCATCATTTGTAATATATTATTTATAGAATACAAGTACTTGTTAACATACTTGTTAGCATCTGTAGCAATAAAACATGAATGCTGCCTACAAGTCTTATCTCATTTGTGCAATAAATAATAAATCAATCACATTGATATAGCACACTTTAAAACAAAGTTCAGACAAATAAAAAAATCATGTCTTAACGGTGGGTTTGCTGATTTTCACACAATTTGGTACTCACACTAATAATAAGAAACCTTCAGGAATGGATGAGGTGGATGGTCGATTACTGAAAATGGCGGTGCCAGTTTGCCATACGTTTAACTAAAGTTTGACAGGACTAAAGATTTCCTCATGTGGAAATGTGCCAAAATACTTCCTCTATCAAAAAACACAAAGGTCAGTCTCTCTGCAGTTAACAGTAGGCCAATCATTCTTCTGATGCTTAGCAAGTTGCTAGAAAAGGTTGTTTTTAGACAGATTTTAAAGTATTTTTTTGCATAAATGAATACAATTTTATATCACAGCATGCGTACAGGGAGAGTCACTCAACATGTACAGCACTTACTGAAATGACTGTAAAAATGGTTATCTTGTCTCGATAAGAGAATGATGGTGGGGGCCGTATTTCTGGTTTTCAGTGCTGCTTTCGATTCAGTGGATCATCAGTTGTTTCTTGAAAAATTGTCTGCCTATACTTGTAGATTTGATGCCACACCACTTAAATGGATGAATAGTCATTTAAACTGTAGAGTTTTTTCCTCTCCTAAACATTCGCGGTGTGGTGTGCCTAGGGCTGTCGCGATAACCGCAATATTGCAAAAGTAGCACCATTTCAACCACACATGATTTCAAGCAACCGCGGTAACCGTATTTTGCATATAATAAGGTTTTGCGCACCTTCCCAGGGGTATTTTAACTGTGGGACTGAGCGCATCTGAGCCCTGGACATGCTGGAATACGGTGGATAGTGAGGAAAAATCGCCACTGCCTTTTCAGAAAGCTTTGACAGGTTTCTGTTGAGTTTTGTGTGATCGCTAAAACTTTCCCTCAGTCTGACTCAGCTAGTGCCACTTTCACTGGTATGCTTTACATATTTACGTCATTGAGTCACGAACTACACAGCACACAGTTTATTTACGTGGCAGGTCAGCACGAGTTGTAACTGCGCATTTTCCACAAATAAAGTGATGTGTATCATGTAATCTTTAAGATAAGATATCCTTTATTTGTCCCACAATGGGGAAATTCCAATGTTGCAACGCACATTTTAAGAGCAGCAGGGAAAATAGAAACATGCAATCAAACAAGATAATAGAAATAAAATAGACTTAAAATATGTATTTACAAAAAAGTACAAGCGAAAAGAAAAGTTAAGAGCATAAAAGTGGGAAAGTAAGAGAGAGCGTTGCAACCAGCTGCGGCTCTCACCAGCGCCGAAAGTTAACAGAAGATCTGTAGACTGTTTTTAACTTTAATCCACTCAAAAAGCAATCACGGGTGCTGCCGCTGTATCCACGTTGGCTCACAGTCTGCAGTTCTAACGAAAAGTTGAAGCAAAAACTAGCCAATTTGATCCAAACTTGAGGGTAATCGTTTAATCTCCTTTTATGCAGGCAAAGCGCTAAAGTGTTTATAATCCAGCGTGTATGTGAAGCAGCGTTCCTGTACGAATGCTGCCTTGCAAGCTCGCTGCAAAATGCTACTTATTGACGATCCGCAGCCAAAACAGGAAAAAGATCCAATCTTCTATAATAATCCTCTTACTGTATGTCCATGAAAACGTGTAAAAAGGCTCCCGTTTTCCCGAGTGCGCGCTGTGCTCCGCTGACTTGATCCAAGTAGGCTGCGGGCCTGCGGCTGCCGCTTACGGTTAATTTGTTTGTAAATTATAAATACACTGTATGTATACAGAACTTTTGAAAACACACAAAAACGTAGATAAAAAAATATATAACATAAATATAGCGTGATTTTTGGCCATAGAAGTTTCAAACCACATTGTACATGCATTTTTATGGACTGTGTAATACCGCATATATCGCATACCGCGGTGTTGAGGCACCAATATTGACCGCAGGGAAAAATCCTTAACCGCGACAGCCCTAGGTGTGCCCCAAGTCAGTTATCGAGACCACTACTTTTTTCTATTTTCATTAATGACAGGCCGTACGTCCTCAAAAAGTGTAACACAACTCTGCATAATTGTTTTATGTACAATGTTTTATTAATGTTGTGAAGCGCTTTGTAACTTGTTTTTGAAAAGTGCTATTCAAATAAAGTTATTATTATTATTATATGCAGATGACTCAACTGTTTACTGTGCAGCGTCTAATGCTGCAGAGTTAAGAAATACGTTCTGATTTACAGTTGTTACTGAGCGGGATTAATGAAAACAAACTGGTGCTGAATATGTCAAAAACTAAGAGTATATTGTTTAAAAATGGACAACAGTGAAGATCATCTAAGTATTGTACTTAAAGGCATATATATTGAGCAAGTTAAGGAGGTAAAAATCCTTGGTGTAACTTTTGGGTACAAATATGTCATGTTTTAGGAGGGTCAGCTCTTGTATGACATCAGCCTCTAGAGTCCTGGTGGTTCAGTCATTTGTGCTGTCTCACCTGGATTACTGCTCAGTGGTGTGGTCAGGTGCTGCTAACAAACACCTGACTAAACTTCAGACTGCACAGAACAGAGCTGCCAGGCTGGCTCTAGACTGTCACTAATACCCTCAGTTGATAATGCATGGGATTTCTTCTCTTCATCTCTGTAGGCTAAGAGACAAAGTCTGGGACAAATATCATAGCAGTAATGACTGGGAGGCCTATAGACGTCTGCGCAGTGACTGTAAACCAAAACAAGAGATGCCCAATCAGTTACTGCCAAAACAGTCAAGATTCTAATAATCCAAGAAAAAATAAATTCAGTTCTTAACAATAATAACAAGAATTAAATCAAACAAATCTGTGTAAATAATAGCTGTATTACCGAACCGGAAGAGATATCAAATGTCTTTAATAATTATTTTATAAACATCTGCCAGTCACAGCCAACACCGTATGGGGATATTACATACTTAAATGAAACCCCCCCTCTCATCAATTTTTAAAATAATTTCTCCACACGAAGTTTTAAAATGTTATAAGGAATTTAAAAACTGACACAAGTGCTGGACCAGATGGAATAGACACTAAATGTATTAAGTTTGCAGACTCTATTCTCATGTATCCATTGGCTGAGCTCTTTAATTTATCCAACCGACATTAACAATTATAGACCAATATCAATTTATGTGAAGTTCAGAAAATCTTTGAAAATTTAATATATGATCAACTCTCATCAATATTAATAATATTTTATGTCCCTGTCAATCAGGGTTTAGACCTCATTATTCAACAACTACAGCTCTGCTCAACCTTACAAATCATATTTACAAAGGCTTCAACAAACAAGAAATCACAGGTGCAGTTTTTTATATGTGACCTTAGGTACCTTTTTAAAATAGCTAAAAACCAGTAAAACTTTGCTATTTAAAATACACGGTGAAAAAGGCTTAAAAGGACACAGGTAAGTTTGTAAAATAACACAGAGACAGACTTTTTAAAATATGCAATTAAAAGTTATTTAGACTAAAAAAAGGAGCCATTCAAATGTTAAAATTAAGAATATTTATTACAAGTTAAAATGGGCCATCAGATTAAAATGAATAAAACCTTGCAGCCTCTGGGTGGGAAAAACAGTTAAAATCTGAAAAAAAGAGAAAAATGTTAAAAACAAACCAACAAGAGCGGCCTGAGAGGAGCTAGCCCCACCCCAAACAAAACGGAAAGTGCTACCAGACAATCACATTAAAATAACTCAAAATACCAAAGTGCAAAATTAAACAAAATGGGCTAATCCCCTCCCAAATCCGCCCCGGGAAACTAAATTTGAAGATAAACTAAAAACTAAAAACCCAGAGACTGCAATATTAAAAGCTACAGTGCAGAGTAGAGTCAAGGCTTAACAAAATAGAGTTATAATTTAAAGAAATAACACAAAACCGCAAAGAACATTAAACAAAACTCTAACCAAAACAAAACAGTAGCAGGCTACTCTGCAAATTAAAAGGGGACAAGTGTTAAAAGCAAATTAGTTTAAAACAACAACGTAAACAAACACTGCCCCACCTTTAAAAGCAAATTATAAAATCCAGAAATGGGAAAATAGCTGCCACCGGGACTCTACTCTAAAAAAACAAATTTACATTTATTAAAACCATAGCTAAAAAGGTTAAAAATGGAGGGAGACTTTAAAAACATACCTTTCCCCAGCCAGCGAAAGTCGAGACTGAGCCACGAGAGCTCCGCGCTTTTATAGCCCCGACTTCCGCCGGCTGAGGAAGTAAAACCTAGGAGCTGAGAGTAGGGCGACCCCTGCTGTCCGTCACATATAGGTTTCACCAAAGCCTTCGACACAGTCGACCATTAGTTATTGTTGGATAAGCTTTACTCAGTTGGCGCCTCCAGAGATATATTGCTCTGATTTAACACAGCAGAAAACAATTTGTTACCGTCCAGGGCAAATCTTCTGAGATTAGCATAAGCAAGGGTTTTCCCAGGGCTCCTCTCTAGGACCTTTATTATTCTCAATTTTCATAAATGACATGTCAAAAATGATCAGTAAGTGTAAAATTCATCTTTACGCGGATGACATCGTTATTTACAGTTCTGATAAAAACATTACTAACGTCCAGGGGTCACTTCAGACTGATTTTAATTCCTAAACTGTGTTTGCAGTGTAAAAATCAGCTACACTACCTTTAACATTTAGTTTATTTGTGCCTTAATAATAAACTCTAAAGGCATACGGCTTAAATCTAACTAACCTTGACCTTATTTTTATTTCATCTAGCGATTATTTGATCACTTCTTAGACCTTTAAGCCTACTTTCATAACTTCTTTTTCTAACTAAAATTGACCTCAAACATGGATGTGGATGCTGACAGTCCAGCAGCAGGGCGACCTTCTGGGAGAGAAGGTAAAAGACTAGTGTGATATGAAGAAGGCTTTAACAGTCATGGAGAAAGTGTTCATGTTCTTTCCCTGTGACAGGCTGCAGAGGTCTGTGTGGAGACTGCCTCTGATGGGTCAGTCCAGAGCAGGCTGAGGAGGAAGAGGACACGTGGGGACTGGTCCATCTCCAAAGAGCTCCCAGACCCTCAGGTAAGAGTTTAGACATTTATTATATAGTATAACACTCTATTGTGTAATTAGATTCCCCCAAAAACACATGGTTTAAAGCAGAAGTAACATTTAGACCTTGTTAAATGACATTGTAAGTTTCTGTGATGATGGTTACGTCAGTATTTTGGGCCATTTAAATTATGTGTCGCTGTGTCTCTGTCAGAAACTACGCCATCACATTCCTGACCTGAATCTGTCCCTTCATTTAGCTGTAGAAAATATGTTTAGATTTGTTTTTGCTGCCTTATATCACTAAAGTTTCGGGAAAAAAAGAAAAAATAAATAAATAAAATTAAGATGTTTCAGTTTGGTAGTTTAATACCACAAAAGACAGCTTAAGTTCTCCTAGTTCTGCTTTAAAGTACATTACCAGGACAAAAACAATCTAATCTAAATAGAGAATAGTTCTTTTTGGTTTCGAGACAATGAGCTTGACTGAGTCTCTTGACCTGCTTCACAAGTGCTCCCTCTAGTGTCAGACTGAGAGCACAAGCACCTGATGGGTAGAGACGGGATTTGTGCAGAGGGATGAAAGGTGACGTCATCAATCATTTATAAAGAAGTGGGCCCTGGTCAATTGGAAGATACACACAGAACATATTACACAGAACAGATCTGTGCATTTATGACTACTATTGATCAGTGATCTCTTCATTTCCTAAACAGAGCTGTGTATATCTCAGTGAGGACTGACACTGGAATCTTGGACTTAACAAAAATTAATTGAATTGAAATACACTTAAAGCTTGGGGGTATTTTCCAGACTATAAGTGACACTTTTTTCACAGTCTGACTCTGGGTGTGACTTATACTCATACTTTGCTAAACCTGTTAGAACAAATTGCTTGTGTAACTGAATTTTAATATGCTCTGTGCATGGAACTTCAGTTGGCTTGTTTACGTTCAAAATAGCTAACTTCTGTACAGTCCCTGACAAAAGTCTTGTCGCTTATCCATTTTGCAGAAACAAAAGCTCATAACCTGACATTAAATTAATCGATTGGTTTTAGAAATGTCTCATATGAAAGCTAAAGCCTCCCAAATTATGCTCAATATACTAAAATAAATTTGCTTCACTGAATAAAGATTGATCATTTAATGAACACAGAAAGGTCAGAATTTGGCAAGACAAAATCTGACCTTTCTGGAGGCCATTTCTAGACAGAATTCTGCAAACTGTTCTGGTTGACACAGGCACTTGAGGTGAGCAGGCATGGTGGAGCTCTGCTGCAGTGGAAAAGGGGCTGGCCTTGGTCCTCCTGAGCAGTTGTCTTGCGGGGTCTGCCGGACCTGGGCTTGTCAGAAACATCTTCAGTCTTTTCAGATCTTTTTCTTATTCTTTGTACTTGACGCTGAGACACATTGAAGGTGTCAGCCACCTCAGCAGTGGATCTGGTCTTCAGCCTCTTGATAATTAACGCTTTGGTCTCAGGGTGGATCTTAGGCATGTTGTCAGCGGTCAAGTAGCAGTTGATGTGAAGGTCTGGTGTGCTGGGGTTCTTTTTCTACACACCCACTAATTGACTGATCAGTAACTGATCACAGGTGAGGCTGTAATCTAGGATTGGGTGCATCATAGGACAAGGCCACAAGACTTTTGTCTTGCCAAAATCTGACCTTTCTGTGTTCATTAAATGATCAATCTTTCTTCAGTGAAGCAAATGTATTTTAGTATATTGAGCATAATTTGGGAGGGCTTTAGCTTTCATATGAGACATTTCTAAAACCAACCGATTAATTTAAAGTCAGCTTATAAGCTTTTGTTTCTACAAAACGGATAAGCGACAAGACATTTGTTAGGGACTGTACATATGACCATTTCCTGTTAGCGTTAAGCTTGGATTATGGTTCCCGCACGTGAAGTCCGCGCGGAAATTAGACGCCTGGACTAGAGCGGAGCAGACGCTGACAGTGTTTATAGTTTCTGTGCGTTTCAAGCGGCTGCTTGTAGAGGGCAGTAGAGAGCTGCCATTGAAAGCCTGTTGATTGCCGCGCGGACCGTCCGCGTAGTCACAGATTTTTCCCTGACGCCGACGCGGAAAACCTGGTCCAAGCGGACGGCGCTTGAGGGGGCGTGTCTCCAAAAATTACGTATTTCCGCCGCGCGGACCCACGCGGTCCTCGCGGATGCGTCAAGTATGAAACAAGCTTTAGCATTTAGACACAAACACGTCTCTGTAACATTCACCACAACTGTCCGATCTAAAGAGTATTCATTTGTTTTAAACTGATGGAGTGAAAACCCCACAAAAATTGAATTGAACAGGAAGTGCTAGTACGTACAGGATGTAGTACTTTAAACAAAAACAAGCCAACTGCACAGAGTCTACTGGGTCTGTAATAATAATAATAATATGTTTTTTAATCCTTTAGTGTCACATAACTGCTCTGCTGCAGAAAACGAAAGTCTTTGAGTGTTTCTATTTCTGATAAATAAGATCTGTTGGTCTTGATTGTGTTTGATGGGAAAGAATCAGGCAGGTTCAGACTTATGCCTCATGTTTGGTGATGCAATCTGCCTGAGAGAACAGGGCCAAAACATCCACTGTCACTGTCAATCTCAGCAAAGTACAGTCCCGACCAGTGTGCAGTGGTGCTTTTTTAATAAACCTAACCCTAACCCTAAGTTTCATTTGCAGATTTCTACCAATTTGGTTTACTTTTTAAAACAATGGTTAACATGTTTAGTGCAGAAATAATGATTATCCATTAGATAATTAAATATACATCAGAAACTATGTCTCTGAGCACAGTGTCAGAGCAGGGACCAGATCCAGGAGAGCAGAAGGGGATCAGCAGCAGGACACTGCCTCGTACATATACCAAGACTCAAAAGTACCTTATGATGAGTGCGATTTCACGTCTTTTTTGCATTTACAGTACAGACCAAAGGTTTGGACGCACCTCATTCAAAGACTTTTTTCTTTATTTTCATGACTATGGGCTTTATAGATTCACACTGAAGGCATCCAAACTATGAATTAACACATGTGGAAGTATGGTACACCCAAAAAGTGTGAAACAATTGAAAATATTTCTCTGATTCCTGCTTTGAACACTCTTGGCATTCTCTTGATGAGCTTCAAGAGGTCGTCACCTGAAATGCTCTTCCAACAGTCTAGAAGGAGTTCCCAGAGATGCTCCTTCAAGCATCTCTGGGAACTCCACCTTCACTCTGCGGTCCAGCTCAACCCAAACCATCTGGACTGGGTTCAGGTCTGGTGACTGTGGAGGCCCATCACTCTCCTTCTGGTCATTCATAGTTTGGATGCCTTCAGTGTGAATCTACAATGTTCATAGTCATGAAAATAAAGAAAACTCTTTGAATCAGAAAGTGTGTACAAACTTTTGGTCTGTATATGTTGTGCCGTATATATTTCAGGATATAACAAAGTGTAAAAAGCACACAATATTTCATAGCGTCAAATAAGCACAAGTTTTGGTTGAACATTTTTGGGACATTTTCTTAAGGTTTAACGAGTAAGTTTAGGCTTCAAGTAACTAAACTGGCTAAGTTTAGGTCTGGGGCTTGGTTAAGATTAGGATAAGGTTTTTGCAAAATATTCATCAATAAGAACACATCTTTACAACCACCATAGAAATGAACTGGGACTGAAACGTGTGACATATTTATGCAAAAAGACATGAAATTGTGCTAATCACACACTTTTAACATGTCCTGTTATGTCGTGGTGTATAAAGGTTTTCTTGTGGGTTGTTTGTGCCAAAGGACAGGAGTTCTGCTCGAGCTCAACAAAAGCACCTCCATCAGAACACTAATGCGTCTGCCCAAATAGTCACAAACCGACTCCATGAGGCTGGTCTGAGGGCCTGACGTCCACAAGTGTTCAGACTCACTGGCATTTCCCAGAGAACACACAAATTGTCAGATTGTGGACAACATTCTTTAGGTCAGCGACGGTCCAGAGTCCGGAGACACCGTGGACAACATTCTTTAGGTCAGCGACGGTCCAGAGTCCGGAGACACCGTGGACGACATTCTTTAGGTCAGCGACGGTCCAGAGTCCGGAGACACCGTGGACGACATTCTTTAGGTCAGCGACGGTCCCAGAGTCCGGAGACACCGTGGACGACATTCTTTAGGTCAGCGACGGTCCCCAGAGTCCGGAGACACCGTGGACGACATTCTTTAGGTCAGCGACGGTCCAGAGTCCGGAGACACCGTGGACGACATTCTTTAGGTCAGCGACGGTCCAGAGTCCGGAGACACCGTGGACGACATTCTTTAGGTCAGCGACGGTCCCAGAGTCCGGAGACACCGTGGACGACATTCTTTAGGTCAGCGACGGTCCAGAGTCCGGAGACACCGTGGACGACATTCTTTAGGTCAGCGACGGTCCCAGAGTCCGGAGACACCGTGGACAACATTCTTTAGGTCAGTGACGGTCCAGAGTCCGGAGACACCGTGGACAACATTCTTTAGGTCAGTGACGGTCCAGAGTCTGAAGACACTGTGGACAACATTCTTTAGTCAGTGATGGTCCCAGAGTCTGGAGACACTGTGGACAACATTCTTTAGGTCAGCGACGGTCCCAGAGTCTGGAGACACTGTGGACAACATTCTTTAGGTCAGCGATGGTCCCAGAGTCTGGAGACACCGTGGACGACATTCTTTAGGTCAGTAATGTCCCAGAGTCTGGAGACACCGTGGACGACATTCTTTAGGTCAGCGACGGTCCCAGAGTTTGGAGATACCGTGGACGACATTCTTTAGGTCAGCGACGGTCCAGAGTCCGGAGACACCGTGGACGACATTCTTTAGGTCAGTGACGGTCCCAGAGTCCGGAGACACCGTGGACGACATTCTTAGGTCAGCGACGGTCCAGAGTCTGGAGACACCGTGGACAACATTCTTTAGGTCAGTGATGGTCCCAGAGTCTGGAGACACTGTGGACAACATTCTTTAGGTCAGTGATGGTCCCAGAGTCTGGAGACACTGTGGACAACATTCTAGTCAGTGATGTCCCAGAGTCTGGAGACACTGTGGACAACATTCTTTAGGTCAGTGATGGTCCCAGAGTCTGGAGACACTGTGGACAACATTCTTTAGGTCAGCGACGGTCCAGAGTCTGGAGCACTGTGGCAACATTCTTTAGGTCAGTGATGGTCCAGAGTCTGGAGACACCGTGGACGACATTCTTTAGGTCATAATGTCCAGAGTCTGGAGACACCTGGACGACATTCTTTAGGTCAGTAATGGTCCCAGAGTCTGGAGACACCGTGGACGACATTCTTTAGGTCAGCGACGGTCCCAGAGTTGAGATACCGTGGACGACATTCTTTAGGTCAGCGACGGTCCCAGAGTCCGGAGACACCGTGGACAACATTCTTTAGGTCAGTGACGGTCCCAGAGTCTGGAGACACCGTGGACAACATTCTTTAGGTCAGTGACGGTCCCGGAGACACCGTGGACAACATTCTTTAGGTCAGTGACGGTCCAGAGTCCGGAGACACCGTGGACAACATTCTTTAGGTCAGTGATGGTCCCAGAGTCTGGAGACACCGTGGACGACATTCTTTAGGTCAGTGATGGTCCCAGAGTCTGAGACACCGTGGACGACATTCTTTAGGTCAGCGACGGTCCCAGAGTCCGGAGACACCGTGGACAACATTCTTTAGGTCAGCGACGGTCCCAGAGTCCGGAGACACCGTGGACAACATTCTTTAGTCAGTGATGGTCCCAGAGTCTGGAGACACCGTGGACAACATTCTTTAGGTCAGTGACGGTCCCAGAGTCTGGAGACACCGTGGACGACATTCTTTAGGTCAGCGACGGTCCCAGAGTCCGGAGACACCGTGGACAACATTCTTTAGGTCAGTGACGGTCCCAGAGTCTGGAGACACCGTGGACAACATTCTTTAGGTCAGTGACGGTCCCGGAGACACCGTGGACAACATTCTTTAGGTCAGTGACGGTCCCAGAGTCCGGAGACACCGTGGACAACATTCTTTAGGTCAGTGATGGTCCAGAGTCTGGAGACACCGTGGACGACATTCTTTAGGTCAGTGATGGTCCCAGAGTCTGGAGACACCGTGGACGACATTCTTTAGGTCAGCGACGGTCCCAGAGTCCGGAGACACCGTGGACAACATTCTTTAGGTCAGCGACGGTCCCAGAGTCCGGAGACACCGTGGACAACATTCTTTAGGTCAGTGATGGTCCCAGAGTCTGGAGACACCGTGGACAACATTCTTTAGGTCAGTGACGGTCCCAGAGTCTGGAGACACCGTGGACGACATTCTTTAGGTCAGCGACGGTCCCAGAGTCTGGAGACACTGTGACAGCATTCTTTAGGTCCAGTGATGGTCTGGTAACACATCTACAAGTCATTTTGATTTGCATTTATCATTCTTATTTTAGTTTGTTTTGAACACACTTCTTTATTTAATCAGAGCAGAGTTTTGACCCAAACATCAGCCTCATGAAGCTCTATAAGATGTTGTTCAACTTAAAAGCAGTGGTTCTCAACCTGGGGGTCGCTGAATGATTTCTGGGTTTCCCTGATGATGTGTGAAGTTTAACATTGATATTTTGAACAGTATTTGACCTTCAAATATTTTATCTAGGCTTATGGTTATAATACCAACCAACTAACCCTTGGCCTAGACTAACGACTACTTTATCACGTTGTGGGACTCCTGCATTTTAAAGTGATTCGTTTTCTAGATTTCAGAATTAGGATTGTTTGTCCAGAAGGAAGAAGCTGAAACTCTTGAGTGTAGAGGAAACTACTGATCTTTAAGAATACTATGGACAAGCGCTGTAACTGATGAGCGTACAGAGAATCTAGAGGATTCTGAATACAGACCATTTTAACAAGCTGATTGAAAGAGTTCTTATTTTGGACAGAAATGCTCTCAACCCATGAGACCAATGCAAAGGTCAAGACCCATTCTGTAAAAGCCCTTAAGAAAAGTGTCATAATAGTTTTGTCTATTTGAAAAAAAGACCATTTCCTTCTGAGACGCTGGTGACCTTTCTTACACACAGCTGCACAGTTGTTTTCAAATTCAATTTTGAGTCAATCAATGCTCCAAGACACTTGTAGGACTCTACACATTCAACTGGCTGCACTTTGAAGCTCTCAAACTGCTGGTCGCTGCGTGAGCATACACTAAGCTTATTATTACACAAACTTACCTGTCACTACATGGCTTCAGTTAATTGTGGTTAATTTTGACTTTATGAACGTGTTGCCGACTGTGCACAGCTCTCATGTCTCTTCCTTAGATCTCCTCAACCCAAACACTAATGGTCAAACTTTGTAAATGTCTTTATGTTAATGTTATCTATATTAAATATGTTATCTGTTTTGCAGTAGAAATCACAATATATGAAGATTTTTTCACTTGGATTGATAAATGAGGCGTTTTATAGTCTATTCTATGTCATGTTGCAATAAAATCTGTGCAACTGCTTCACATTCTATTCCAACAAAGACGACTCCAACTGTAAACGCTGCCCTGCCTCTGAACCACAAAGAGAAGGGGCAGGTTTAGTTTGGAGAACGGCCAACTGCTCCCATTTCCAGTCAGAGATCTACACTTTCACTTTCTCTTAGCGTGGATAAAGAAGCCAGCGTGAGCCCAGAGCTTCAGAGACAGAGGCCGCAGCAGACTCTCCCAGCTCCAGCTCCAGACAGCAACCTTCCTCCTCCAGAGCACCTGACTCATCTCTCCATCATCACCGTCCACATGGATCCCAGAGCCAGTGTCCTGCTCCTGCTGCTGCTGTGTGCTGCCTCCTGCACAGGTCAGACCCTCCACTGTTTCATTTTGTACAAGGCTAAAGTAAATGTTATTGTCTGTCACATTCTAACTGCTTTATATGGCACTATTTCTCTGTCAAAAGAACTGAGGAAATGACTTAGATGAGTGTCAAAACTGTTAATAACATTTTCTTTAGCTGTGGAACCTACTATATTTCTACGTCAACCACTATACACACCACAAATATTCATTTTGAGTAGTTTTATTGTCGAGCATTTTTCCTACAACGTAACCCAAAACACTTTACAGTTTCATATACATTAAATACCAAATCACGTGGTTTCTGATTCTTATTTGTCTGCACTGGCCAAGACACTTTAAAGCCAAAACTGTGGCCCGGGGCCAAATGCAGCCTTTGGGCTGTTTAATCAGGCCCTCAGGACATTTTTGAGAATACATAGCTCACTTTATATTTCTTGTATTCACTGCAAAAAAAAGAAAAATCTAACTTAGATAAAATGACTTGAATTAAGCGTATTAATCTCACAAGACACATTTAAGATTTTTTCACTTCATAAGACCCAGTCTTACTAAGATTGTTTGACTTGTTAAATACATTCTATCCTGATTTAGTTTACCTAGATATAAAAACTTATTTTAAGCAAATTTTATATTTGTTTTAAGCCATAATTGCTTGAATCAAGAATAGATTTGCTTCTTGTCAAGAGGACATTACTTCACTTTTTTGAAAGGCCTTTTTGCAGTGTTTGACCAGGGGTGTCCAAACTTTTTTTCACAATGGACCAATTTTGCATTTGACCTCATTTTTATGAACCACCGCACTTTTAATGAGGCCTTAAACATTCATTTTAGGTTTGTATAACATCAAAGTGATAAAAAAAAAAAAGGGGGGGGGGCAATCTGGCAGAATGAAAGGGCAGCATTTATCTGACTTACCTTTGGAAAATGTGCTTGCATAATAAATAAATGATCAAAATAATAAATTAAATTGTTACATTTTACAGAAATGTGAATGTAATAATTAGAATTTGTTACACCAAAGATCACAGTCAGGCCGTCTGTCACTTTTCTGATTTTGAATATAAACCTCAGGAAAAAAAAACACAACTCTGTTTTAAGATCTAGTCTGGCTAAAATTAAGGTATTTCATCCAACAAAACAGGAAATAAGTCCTGAAGTCTGTGATCTTATGACATGGTGGCTTGCATGTTCTCCCCATGTCTGAGTACTTTGGTTTCCCCTACTGCTAAAAACATTTCCAGTAGCACCAACCCTCTTCTCTCCTCTAGAAAACAAAAGTAAAAGTGTTTGTGTGTTGCAGCGGCGGTTCCTCAGGACTGTTGCCTCAGCGTGGCTCAGCAGCGTCTGCCGGCCAATCGCATCCAGAGCTACAAGGTGCAAGAGGCAGGGAAAGGCTGCCACATCAGCGCCACTGTGTAAGTGTGTTTGTGGTTGTGTGTTCTCTCGGGGTCAGACTAGTGTGTGTGCTCTCTGTGTAAATAAATACAGGTCAGCTACAGTATGATTTCTGTTTCATCATCAAAAACAGTGTTTGCAAGCAGCCTCTGGTGAGACTTGTTGATTATTTGTTACAAGTTTTGCCAAATCTATATAGAAATGTCTATGACTAACTTTTTTTTTTTTTCATGTTTTTTTTTTAAGTTTAGTTTAGTGTATTCAAGCTCATACAGTATAATATCAACATGTAATGTTCATCAGAATTGAACAATTGAGTTCAACTGACAACACAACATAACATCCATAACAAATACAGACACTTATCAAGCTCAAAGGGACTTATTTACTCCCACTCCAAACTTATCTGTTTTCTCTCATTTTAGAAACTGGACATTTAGATCAGATGAAGTCAGAGATTAGACTTGTTTGTACTTGGAAACTTAAATAATATTCTAAGTAGTTTGAGAAACATAGATCTATGGCGATCAGAGAGGCCAGACAGAGCTAAATTTCACCCCATTTACTTTTAAAATCATGAAAAAGTGGATGAAAAGTTTACAATCTAATAACCTATCTAAACGTCGTGTGTCTGACTGTACGTGTCTCCTGTCTCCTCCAGGGTCCTCACTCGTGGAGCAAACGGCTGTGCTTGCCTCACCCAGAGGGACTTCCATGGCTGCAGAAGGTCCTGAAGATCGTGGAGCAGAGACTCGGCGCTCAGCAGCAGCAGTAACCTGAGCCTGGGCTGTTGGAAATGTGAATGTAAACTACCTCCACTGTTCATGCGTGTGCTTGTCTCATTTTTATACACACAATAGTCTATGTTATTGTTTTAATAAAGTTTGTATTTGTGTACATTTGTGTGGTGAGTTTGTTTTAGTAAAGTTAATAACATCACATCATTCTACAGACCAAAGTTATTTCAATGAGGTGGAGAGCAGCTAAAAAGAACATGAAAGTACCAAGAACTAAGTCCTCAGGTTCCTTTAGTCCCTGTTTAGTCAGAGGAACTACCCGGTCCCCATGTTTGTGTTCACACAGAAACAGTTTGTGAAAGTGGGACTGAATTAGCATCTGTATAATCTGGAAGTTTATATGTCATTAAGTAGAAAACAAAAGTTATTTTTCTTCTACTAAAAGTATAGCCTTTTCCCACTATTGACCATTTGCACCTACGTCACTTGATCACGTGCTGCTCCATGCTGGATGGCAGAGTGGTGTACGCAGCATTACAGGAGCGCAAAACTGACAATTCTCACATATTTTCTTATTTTTCAGTAAAAAAGCAGTGGATGCTTCTATCATGTCAGTACATTTGTTGTGAAGTAGGACGTCATTTAGACCACAAAAGGTTTGAAAGCTTAATGCAGCTATCCAGCCTTTCCCTGCTAGTTGCCGATAATACATTACAAGTTTTTGCTTACTCTTCATGATGCACCATTCTGTGGTAACGGTTTTGTCTTACACTGAGCAATTTAAAACTACAAATTGGTCATCTTAGCTTTTTTACCATATCAGCTTTTTATTCTTCTTTTTTTTTGTTTTTCTTTTACATTTTTTTTTTGTTTGTTTTGTAATTTAATTCATTTTTTTTATTTTTGCTCATTATCTTTATTTATAAAATGTAAAAAAGTACAGTTTAGCTTTATTCCTGTTGTCAGTTTAATCACTTTTCATTTTTTTCTTAGACGACT
The DNA here is from genome assembly GCA_038363315.1 of Mugilogobius chulae. NCBI lineage: Eukaryota > Metazoa > Chordata > Actinopteri > Gobiiformes > Gobiidae > Mugilogobius > Mugilogobius chulae. The sequence continues at coordinate 8,776,372 of CM076405.1, forward strand.
AGTTTTGAAGTTTATTGTTTACAACGTTTTGATGCTAGTCTTTAGCGTACGCACGTCAAATGGTCAATAGGAACTTTTTTCAGTTCTTGTACTTTTTATTCCTTTCCATTTTGGGAGTATTTACACAGAGAAGGAACTATGGACTGGGGCCACACTTTTGGGACTTTTTTAGCTCCTGCTCTGGGGCAGGTACTTTCAGTCAGACCAGGAACTTTTGGTGACACAAGCACATTTTACACTGATAACTTTGTTTTTAAACATGTTTTACACATTCTCACATTTAGATAAACTTTCCTTCTCCTTAAGAAAAATGATTTAAAGGCAGTAACTCCCAAAATGTATTTATTTAATTTGTAAATAGTAGCCTATATACTATTATTAGGAATTACAGTGAATCATTTAGTTTTATTGTTATTTTCAGTGATGTTTTTAAGTTTTGCAATTATAGTTTTATGTGGAATCAAAAAAGACAACTTTTGTTTTCCTAACACCACTTAATGGATTATTTAAATGTTCCAGACTTTACAGATGCTAATGCTAAAGCTAGTTAGACCCACTTTCACAAACTGCTGCTGTGTGAACACAAACATGGGGACAGGGTAGTTCCTCTGACTAAACAGGGACTGGAGGAATGTTGGGACTAATTCTTGGTACTTTCATGTGGAAAACGAACAAAGCTAAAAACATCACTGACATTAACAATAAAACACAATTATTCAAAGTTCTTCCTAATCATAGGTACTATTTACAAATAGAAGCAGTTATTTGGGAGTTGCTGCTTTTTTCTTGAAGCTAATGAATGATTTATGATTCAGGAGGACCTGAAGAAGGTCAGAGGGACAAAAACGTTTCATTAAACACAGAGGAGAGAGACAGTGTGTGGGAGTCTTTGTGACGAATTCTTTACAAAGTGTTTCTCCTGCATATGTGGCCCAGTCAGGTGTGCAGAGTTTGTATCAAAGGAGTTACAAACTGTTTTACTTGGACATCATCACTTGAAATGACAGAGTTGTTCAAATCTACTTTTCTGAGGTTGGAACCTGTTAAAACATTGTTCTTTCAACATTCGTTTACTCACTGTAGTATTTGGACTGATTCATGCTTGTTTGAGTGTCGTCCTGCTTGCTCCTTTTCACCTACCACCTGTCCCCGCCCACTTGTCTGTATTTACTTGTGATTACTGAAAAAAAAGATTCAAAAGCATCAAGTAGCCTCTTCCAATGATAAAAAACAAGTCTACAACAAGTTAAGTTCATATCTCTTGCTTGTTACAGTTAAAAACCTGTTTACAGTGAAGAGGCGAGGCTTAGTAGTTTTGAACAGGAAGCCAATGGGGCTGGTATTATTTCTAGAGCAATTTGATTAGGTACTCTAATATTCGCCTGGTGCATAAAATTCGACATGACACTGCCTCACCTCCTCTTAAGACATACATACAGCCTCACTCTCAACTCACAAGTAGAGCATTAAGATCTGTGTCTAGAGGTGATTGTAACATTCCCAAAAGAAAAGAAAATCTGCCTTCTCTCAATCAGCCTTCTCCTATTGACCATATTTTGTCACGCCCCTTTTTCTAGGATTTGCACTTCCTGTTAGGGTAGTTTACATGTTTGTCTGTCTGTCTTGTGGGGCAATTTCAAACACATGTAATGACAGTTAAAATAAAACCATTGTCTGAAGTCTACAGGCTAAATGCAGCTAAACAGGAAGTACATTCCTAGAAAAGTGGGCGGACAAAATAAGGTCAATAAAGCCATCAAGGAATGGAACGGAATGCCAGACAATCTTTTTTTTTTTTTTTTTTTTATAATTTATTTATTTATTATACACAATACAAAGTATACACACAACTCAGGAAAGAGGACAGAAGAAAACATCCATTTATTTATTTTTTTTTCTTACATTAAGTTCACATTAAATTACCAAATATATTTAAATTACTGATTAGACGCTGGCTTTCAGTCGGGCCACTTAGTCAAACTAATAAAGTAAGATAAATGATAAACAAATGATTAGTACAAGTGAAAAACAATTAACATAGTAGGGGAAAAAGAAACAAGCAAACAAACAAAAAACCCTCAAAAGCTACATTCTTGCACTTTAATTATAATTGTACACTTTAAATACTATACCAGGTATAAATGTATATGTATAAATGTGTGCCGCGTTCATGTGGTCCTCGGGAACTCGGGAAAAGTTTGTTCCAAGTTGAAAAATGCACATGAACGCTCAAACATCTCGGTACAAATGCTCGGTAACTCGGGACACACGGAGCTGCCCGAGCTCTGCACCTGACGTCACTGACACATGGAGACTGATGAAAATCAGTTAGAAAATAAATACTAACAACCTTTAACATTAGTATTTGGACAGGCTAGCATCAGATCTCACTGTTATTTCTATTACCCTCTGTTAAAAGTGCTGTGTCATTTATTTATTATGGTTAACAACAACATCCCGATTTTCCGAAGTAAAAAGCACATGAATGCAAGCTAGGACGGAACTCATCTCGGAAACAAGAGCACCCGAGGACCACATGAACGCAGCATTAGCACATAGCTGTTTTTTGCACTTTTATTGTTACTATTTGCACTTATCTATTGTACTGTAGCTGACATTGCATACTGTATCTTTTGGTTTTATTGTAAATATGTATTTTTATGTTTTGTGTTGTCTGTCTGAAGGACTACAGATGAAAATGAGCTTGCTGCTAAATCTGGTGCAGCCATCTTTTTAATGTAACTGCACATTGTCATTTAAATAAATAAATACGTTTTGTAATTTACATAAAAATGTAAATTCCAGATCTATTTATTATAGAGTTTTCAAAGAAATACATGAAAAAAAAAAAACACAATAGGTCTCCTTTATGCCATTCTTGGAACTTTCTAGGGCTTGTAAAGCATTCAAATCTGCATTTAGACAAGAAGAGGGCAAAGCCTGCACCAGAAAAGTTCCAAAGTGCAGATTGAATCAAATGGCTGCAGTGAGTTTGAACTGTGGAGTCAGTTCCTTGTGTTTTCTCTGATCATGTACTCAATGAAAATGTCCTGTTCTTTCACAATCAGAAGGTCCATGACTTTTGTATTGTCGGAGGAGATGCTGCCGAGTGTTTTACTGTTACCACTGACTTGTCAAGTATGTCCAAGTCTCATCGTCTCACTCATTTGTTTGTCATAATTCTTGTAAAACAGTCACGTAATACTGACATTATATTGTAGTTTCAGCATTTGTAACACGTCATGTCATGTTTGTGTCAAAATGTGCTTTATTTTTGTAACCACTTTGCATTAACACACACACACAACACACACACTTGTCCCTGGAAATGCTTTACAGGTAGATGGATTAGATACAGATACACATTAGACACATTGAGGCAGGAATGTTGCAGGTTTAGGCCAGTTTAGATCCATTTGTTTTTAGACTGTTTCAGATAAGCCCATTTTCTTTTTTCTCCTTTTTTCTTTTTCTTATTTAAACATGTCAATATGATTTCTGAATAATATAAATGTTGTAAAAATGACTCACATTCAGTCATATGTTTCCTCTCTCACTTTACATGACCAGAGCAGATAAAGCAGCCACTTCACTGGAGACAAGTCTACAGGTTTTCTCAACAAAGAGTTCTCATACAAATAATCACATTTATGTATACAATAACAGGCAGAAGAACTTTAGCTCTAAAGCTGAGTTCGTTGCTCAAACAAAAAGTGTTCCAACCCTTCCCGGACTCTCTCCCTGTTCATTGTGTTTACTGACTGTTTGAGGTTTCCAACAGCTGAATTTGTGACACAGTTGTGTGTTGGAAACGTGTTTAAATGTGTCAGTGTGAGAAACAGTAGCTACAGCAAAAGAGTGCGCGTGGACCTGGACACGGCTTTTACGCACGCGGCTTTTACGCACACGGCTTTTGCGCACACGGCTTTTACGCACACGGCTTTACGCACACGGAACAACGTCTCCATGAGCCTGATCATCCTATTCTCCAAACAAGACGGAATCATTTCTCTCTAAAGCCACGAAGACCGCGTGAGCTGCTTTTACAGAACACAAAACAGGTAAGTTATTATGAACTTCGATGTTTAGACTTCTGAATGAAAGATATAGGCCTGGCAGAATGACAAACTCCGAAAATGAAAGCTCATTGGCACTAAACAATAAATAAATAGACTATATAAATAAACAAAAACTTTGATTCAAATTAGAGAGTTGTCTTCCTGAGCACGCCCTGAATCCAAATTAGATCTATATCCGATTTATTCCAGGTTTAAAGACGAAACCATCTTGAGTAAAACAACATTGTCACAGTTTACACAGTTTGTGGTTAAAAGATTAGCCTGTAAAAATACATAGATCTGTACAAACCTTAAACCTTTTATAATCTTTATATTGGTTAGTAAAATGTATTTTATTTTACTTTATTATTCTTAATTTGTGGGTTTATAATTTCTTTGCGGCCAAAGCCACGCGCGTTCTGACGTGAGCGCGCACGTGCTCCTGTTGCTAAGCGCACGTTTTAAATGACGCTGGTCATTGCAAACTTTGCAAACCCAGACCGCGAGCAAAACTGTGAATTTGTGAGCTTCATTCGACGGATTCTACAGAAAGGAGACATAACTCTTGGACATTTTCACTCAGACACCGACCGACCAGCCCCTGACTCCAACTACGAGACGTTTGTGAAGAAAAACGTGAGCTTTTATCACTTTACCTCAAAACCTTATTCCTTATGAGTTTTCACCATTTTGTGCTGCAAAAACAACCACTAGCTCTATGTCCTTTAGTCAAAGTCTAGAGATTATGTTTAGTTTAGTCAAAGAAATGTGTGTTTTTGTGCTTCATTAGACCCACAGCTGCAGCTGCTAACACGCTCCTGACACTAGACAGAGCCTAAAACAGTGAGACTGTGACAGATACAAGGACCAAAGGAACAAAAGACGCTCTTTGTGCTAATTAGCATTTCAGATATTGTCAGTGTAGTATTACAGGAGCTCTTCTGCTTTTATTGTCATATTACAAACCTCATTTGATCAGACCTAAGATGCATAAAGCTCATTTTCAGACCTGACTTTTTGAGACTATGTGTTACAATGAAATATGCCAGTCCCTGACCTGAGCTGATCCCAAGGCCTAAAGTAGGCCTATTAAACAGAAGGCTCCAGTCCTTTTTTAATCTTATTAAAATGATGTTTTCTAGTCTACTGGTTTAATTCTGAGTGAAATCTGCTTTAGACCTGGTTCAATTCTGCTCTAGACCTGGTTCAATTCTGCTGTAGACCTGGCTCGGTTCTGCTTTAGACCTGGTTCAGTTCTGCTGTAGACCTGGCTCGGTTCTGCTTTAGACCTGGTTCAGTTCTGCTGTAGACCTGGTTGAGTTCTGCTCTAGACCTGGTTCAGTTCTGCTGTAGACCTGGTTCAGTTCTGCTGTAGACCTGGTTCAGTTCTGCTGTAGACCTGGTTCAGTTCTGCTGTAGACCTGGTTGAGTTCTGCTCTAGACCTGGTTCAGTTCTGCTGTAGACCTGGTTCAGTTCTGCTGTAGACCTGGTTCGGTTCTGCTGTAGACCTGGTTGAGTTCTGCTGTAGACCTGGTCTGATGATGGGATTTCATCTGGTCTGGTCCCAGTTTAGTTCTGATGCAGCACTAGTGGATCTAGCATTGGGGCGGTTTTGTCCAAGCCCAAACTGAAGGTGTTGTGTTGTACACTTCAGCCAGAGACCATGGCCTTCTGATAAATCTACATGTTTTGGTAGCTCTGTCAAATAATAGGTATTTCATGTTACTTTTTGTGATCTTATTAGTGGTACTTAATGGTAGCTTTAGTGGTACTTGTACAACAAGTGTTAGCTTGAAATAGTTACCAGTATGTTTAATAAAATTATATTATTTCAATGGTACTTCTATTGATCACTATTGTGACATTGGTGCGTTTATTGACATTGAAAGTGCTTATGGTGAAAGCAAAATGTAAATAGTATTTTACATTTGACTCCAAACATGGCTTACATAAAATAATATGATTAAAATAAAACACTGGACAGTCAAAAACACTGACACGTGTCTTTATTATTGTCAAAATTATAACAGGTTTGATAGAAATCATTACAATATAAATATTTACTTTTTCAATAAAGTCAAAAACTAAATATCTGTATTTAATACAGACTTATTCTGGTGTGAGCATTGCTCAGCTGCTTGAGGTTCTTACACTGGTACTTACTGATCCTGACAAAACCATAAACCAAAAGGAAGCAGAGAGGAGACGGAGCTTTTTCAGTGTCTGGCCCTCGCCTCTGGAACAACCTGCCTCTGTACAGAAGACAGGCCCATTCACTCAATGTTTTTAAGTCTCTTTTAAAAACGTATTTTATTCTTTCACTTTTAACCAAGAATGAGTTGTTTTCAGTGGACTGTGTTTTAGTTTTTACCTTGCTCGTTTCATTTTTTCACAGTTTTAAGTAAAATGTACAATACTTTGGTCAACACTGTTGTTTTTAAAGTGCCATATAAATAAAGTTTGATTGATTGATACGTACTAGTAACTAACGTATTGAGCACTAGCTAATTAACAGTAAAAGTGGGCAGTTACTGTAGTCATTAACAGTTAATTAACACTGACTGTGGGTCATATTACCAGTGTAACATACTGGTACATCATTAGTATATAATATTTAACACTATCACTTATGGCTGCAACAAGGTAATCGATTAAACGCTGTTCGATTATTGAAAAAATTGTTAACTACTGTACTAATTGAATAATCGTTAACTGCTCTTTATACTAGTGTTGTCACAATTCTAAATGACTATTATACTATTTCAAATGTGAATCAATACCAAGGAAAGTACTTCAATCTCTATTGACCATTTGCACCTACGTCACTTGATCACGTGGCTGCGCCATGCTGGATGGCAGAAGTGCGTTTACGCAGCATACAGGGAGCGCAAAACTGACAAATTCTCACATATTTTCTTATTTTTCCGTAAAGAAAGCAGTGGATGCTTCTAGCGCATGTTCAGTACATTTGTCTGTGGAAGTAGGACAACTTTTAGTCACGCACAAAGCAAGGTATTTGGAAAAGCTAATGAATGCTAGCTGATTTATGCCCTCTTCCTCCTGCTATGTTTGCCGAATAAATAAAATCTTCAAGTTTGCCTGACTTTACTCCTCATGATTTGCACCATACTGTGGTAAACAGGGTTTTGTCTCACACTGGAGCAGATTTAAAAGCTACAAGAGGTTGGTTTTCAGTAACTTAGCTGTATATCATGTGAGGCTAGTGTTAGCCACGCATAATGCAGGCTGTTTCAGATATTCATTGCATTTATTTTTTTGTCAAAGGTCTTTTTTTTCTCTTTAGCATTGACTTACCTTGTTTAAAGTGTTCACTGCAGATCTGTAGCGATTTAGAGGGATTCCAGTTCTTTTGATTTATTGCTGCCATCCACTAGCGTCTTCTTTCTTCATCAAAATGTAAACGAAAAAGCTACAGGTTTAGGCTTAAAACCTCGATCTTGCCTGTTAGTGCAGCGTGTTCCAGATACAGCCATTGTACAATTGAAATCAATTAAAATTACTAAGAAACGAGCAAGTTTTCGGCAAAGTTTCCATTGCTGTAATGCGTACAGACAGCGCTTTTGCCATCCAGCATGGAGAAGTGGGCGTTCCCTCGAGGAGCGTGACGACACGTGCAAATGGTCAATACCAGTATCTATACTACAACTGCTTCAAAAATGCTTTTTGTTTGTTCAAAATGTGAGACAAACATTACATTTATAACACAAAGTCATAGTATTTCAGTTGTTAATAGTAGATGATTCTAAAACTGTTTAAAAAAAGCTTGAATAGTGTTTTCTTAAAACAATTTTTTGCTCAAATGAGTATTTAGAGTATGAGTATTTTTTTGTATTTTTTTTAACAAAAAATAAATAAAAAAGGGCATCAAAACAGGCCATGAGTTGAGAAAAGGTTCACTGTGAACATGATGATGATAAGTGATGAAAATTGTGTAACCTAAGCTCAAAAAGTACTAAAAACTTGTGTTCAAGTGACTCTTACATTTCAAACAACTAATTAATCGAAAGAACAATCGCCTTCTAATCGATGATTAACGTAATTGTTAGTTTCAGGCCCTTTCACTACTGATGCCAGTAGGCTTCTATTACAAAAGGTACCACAGCAAACTCTATTAAGTATCAAACATTGTAACAGTATATATACCATTAGTTATCACTACAAGTATCACCAAAAGTACCAATAATGATCACTCTAATCTCTAAAAACTTTTACTATCATTAATAGTAATTACACTGTAACAGAATGTCTTAGATACCACTATCTGTCCCACTAAAGTATATATGGGTATATTAGGGATGGGACAACAGCAGAAATAGTATAGAATGGTTCTGTAGTGGTGTTTCCTGATCCTCATGTGTGCCTCTATAGCTCTGTTTTGTAATGTTTGTGCAGTTAGGAAAGAGTTGATTCTACTGTCATTTCTCAGAGGAAGAAGGAAACAGCAGCGTATTGTTATATAAGCTGCTCAATCTGTCCCTTTTTGTTTTACAAAATTGGTCCAGGAATGACTGAAATATGAACTTTTTAGACATTATCTTAATAAACTCCTGACCTAAACTTAAAAAAAAAAAAAACTAATATTGTTACTCACTGAAAAGTCTGGCTTTATTCAGTAAAATACCAAGAAAATATAGATTGTTCTTACAAGACTTCACAAAATCAAAACCATATTAGAATCTTGGCCTCTGTTTCATGGGACAACAATCAAATGTGACAAAACAAAATTGTCACATCTCTCATACATATGGACCCATTAAAAATAATTTAATACATAGATATATTATGTTTACATACACACTTTCAAAAGAGTAATTGGCTCAAACTTTTCTAAACTAATAACAAACTGGTCACTATTAACTCTGCATTGGTGAACTAAAGCATCACTGACATTGACAAAGTTTTTGATATTCTGTTGTCTGACACATTCTGTTCCTCTTCACAGATCTGTGTGATTCTTGGCCCAGTGTCTCTTCAGACCCTCGGACTTCCTGCGCAGGAGCCGCCCCTGGGCCTAAGTCCACACACTCACTCACTAACACACCCACACCCACACCCAAATACACTCTCCCTCTGCAATGGCCACTTCTTCCATGCCCTCTATGCCCCCCTCTTCTTCTCCTAGGAGACTTCAAATCATTCCTCTACCTAACTGCATGCTTCCTGACTATGTCTCTACTAAGCAAGCTCGTCAGGCCCGCAAGCGCGCTGCTTCTGCTGCTCTTGCCCGTGATGCTAAGCGTCACAAGCTTGCTACTGCACCTGCCACTGATGCCAAGCTCACCCCTGCTGCTAATCAGCCTAAGCTTGCTTCTGCTGCTAATCAGCCTAAGCTTGTTTCTGCTGCTTCTGCCCCTGCTGCTAAGCGTCCTAAGCTTGCTTCTGCTGCTCCTACCCCTGCTGCTAAGCGTCTTAAGCTTGCTTCTGCTGCCCCTGCTGCTAAGCTTGTCCCCGCTGCTAAGCTTGTCCCCGCTGCTAAGCGTTCTAAGGTTGCTTCTGCTGCTCCTGCCTGTGCTGTTAAGCTTGCCCCTGCTGCTAAGTGCCTTAAGCCTGCTACTGCTGCTCATGTCCCTGCTGCTAAGCGTCCTAAGTTTACTTCTGCAGCTCTAACCCCTGCTTCTCAGCTCCCAAAGTTTGCTTCTGCCTCTTTTGTCCCTGCTGCTAAGCTTCCTCCTTCTTTTAGGATCCCCAAGCTTGCTTCTGCTGCTCTTGCCCCTGCTCCCAAGATTGCCCCTGCTACTATGCTTGCCCCTGCTTTTAAGATCCCCAAGCTTGCTTCTGCTGCTCCTACCCCTAAGCTTGCCCCTTCTACTAAGCTTACCCCTGCTTTTAAGATCCCTAAGCTTGCTTCTGCTGCTCCTGCCTGTGCTGTTAAGCTTGCCCCTGCTGCTAAGTACCTTAAGCCTGCGTCTACTGCAGCTCTTGTCCCTGCTGCTAAGCGTCCTAAGTTTTCTTCTGCAGCTCTAACCCCTGCTTCTCAGCTCCCAAAGTTTGCTTCTGCCTCTTTTGTCCCTGCTGCTAAGCTTCCTCCTTCTTTTAGGATCCTCAAGCTTGCTTCTGCTGCTTTTGCCCCTGCTCCCAAGATTGCCCCTGCTGCTATGCTTGCCCCTGCTTTTTAGATCCCTAATCTTGCTTCTGCTGCTCCTACCCATAAGCTTGCCCCTTCTGCTAAGAATGCCCATGCTTTTAAAATCCCTAGGCTTGCCTCTTCTGCTAAGCTCCCAAAGCTTGCTTTTGCCCCTGCTCCTAAGCTTGCCCCTATTTTTAAGATCCCTAAGCTTACTTCTGCACTTCTTGCTCTTCCTGCTAATTATCCTAACCTTGCTTTTGCTGCTCCTGCCACTGCTGCTAAGCTTGCTCCGGCTTTTAAGATCCCTAAGCTTGCATCTCATGTTCTTGCTCCTCCTGCTAAGCATCCTAACTTTGCTTTTACTGCTCCTGCCCCTAAGCTTCCCCCTGCTGCTAAGCTTCCTAACCCTGCTTCTACTGCTCGTGCCCCGCCTGCTAAATGTCCTAAGATTGCTTCTGCTGCTCTAACCCCTGCTGCTAAGTTCCCTTAACTTGCTTCTGCTGCTCTAACCCCTGCTGCTAAGCTCCCTTAGCTTGCTTTTGCTTCTGCTGCTCTTTCCCCTGCTGCTAAGCCTACCGGTTCTGCTTGCACTCCTAAGCTTACTTCCGCTTCTGCTAAGGTGCGACCAGTTCTAACCCTGTTCCTCTTGTCCCAAAGGTGAAGGTTGAGCCTGCACCTTTGTTTCATGGACCTCAGCCCGACAAGGTGCTCCAGATCTTGGCCTACCTGCAAGAGAGACAAAAAACACATCCAAGTGTGATCGATTCATTTCCAACGCAGTGTCGGTGCAACTGTCTCAACTGGAACTGCCAACCTTCCTTCGCCTCCCGACTCTTCTGCAAGGACTTCAATATGAACATCTCCACGTCACCTGCGATGAGACATCCAGACCAGATGCCCAAGCCACCTAAGATAGCTCCTCTCAACATGGAAACAATGGTTCTAGTCTGTACTCCCAGAGCAATGGGTCCCAGACTCTACTGTTTGAGCGCAAATGACCCTGGACTCATTATCTTGGGGGAAAAATGGCCAAAGACTCTTTATTTTGAGCACAAATGACCATGGACTCAGTATTTTGAGCACAAATGGCCATGGACTCAGTATTTGAGCACAAAAAGCCAAAGACTCAGTATTTTGAGCACAAAAAGCCATAGACTCAGTATTTTGAGCACAAATGGCCATGGGCTCATTATTTTGAGCACAATTAGCCATGGATTCAGTATTTTGAGCACAAATGGCCATGGACTCAGTATTTTGAGCACAAATGGCCATGGATTCAGTATTTTGAGCACAAATGGCCATGGACTCAGTATTTTGAGCACAAAGGCCCTGGACTCTATGTTTGAGAGCAAAGGGCAGAGACTCTGTAGTACATTTTAGTGTGTGCATTTTTTATTTTGTTTTTGTGTGTAACTGTTCCACTTTTTTATTAATTGTGTGGTGTTTAATGTATTTGTGCTTTGTGTATTTTGTAGCTTTCAACGTAAAGCTGCCCTTTTACAAAACCAGCCTCCATCCTTAAGCGCTTCCTGAAAAGTAAAGTAAAGGTCACCATTATTTCTGTGGCCACTGCCCGAACTTTACATCTACATCTTCACGGGCGAGCCATTTCCTCCAAACATGTCTCCAACATCAGCCAGTACAGCAAAGGCACACTTAACATCTTTGTGTCCAAAATCAAACCATCCTTGTGTCCCAGCCTAACATCACCATCTACAGGGACCATATCCTCCTCACTCTCTCAGTCAGTGTCCCAGCCTAACATCACCATCTACAGGGACCATATCCTCCTCACTCTCAGTCAGTGTCCCAGCCTAACATCAACATCTACAGGGACCATATCCTCCTCAATCTCTCAGTGTCCCAGCCTAACATCACCATCTACAGGGACCATATCCACCTCACTCTCTCAGTCAGTGTCCCAGCCTAACATCACCATCTACAGGGACCATATCCTCCTCACTCTCTCAATCAGTGTCCCAGCCTAACATCACCATCTACAGGGACCATATCCTCCTCAATCTCTCAGTTAGTGTCCCAGCCTAACATCATCATCTACAGGACCAAACCCCCTCACTCTCTCAGTGTCTCAGCCTAACATCACCATCTACAGGGACTATATCCTCACTCACTCTCTCAATGTTCCAGCCTACCACCAGCAATGACCGGGATGTTGTTTTTATTTATTAAGTTTTGTTAGATAACTAGCTGCCTTAGGTTAAAACAGATTTTAATGTGTGTATTTTCTTCTCCACAATGTAAGTATTTCAAAGTTTCTATAATCTTATGTCAGTTTGAAATGTGCAAATATTTACTGTAATATAATCATAGATGATTAGCATGCCGGCCCAAGATCCAGTTCCTGAAACTTCACGACCTGACATCAGCCAGAGCATCAGCCAAGACGACATCACAGTCTTTGTCACGTACATCAATTTTATTTCCAGGTGTTGTTTGGCTCTCCAAGTCCAACAGCACATCCTTGTCTTCACAAAATAGCGAAGGTAAAAATTGTATTTTATGACGATTTAAATAACTACATTTGCATAGTAAGTTTAAAATGAGGTGAAAGTAATTTGATTTGGACACATTTAAGTTATTGTACTACTTTTATTACTTTAGGAGAGATTCAAAGGCCTGTAAGACTTCACCCACTCACCATGGCAACTATAAACCTCAACCACAAAAGGTGTTATTTTTAGTCACATTGTTTTTAAACTGATAATTTTGATATTCTGTATTTTGCACATAAAGTAATGCATGTTCTATTTTCAGTTTGCAGTTTTGACAACTCCAGTCCAAAGAGCCAGTCTGTCGACTTCAACTCGACCCTAACATAAGCCAGAGCTGATTTTCCAACCTTCAACATCTGTGTCTCCAAATTCAGTCTAGAAATAAAGATTAAACATCAGCCATGTAACTTCACCAAGACCACATGACAATAGTCATCTTTGCCCCGTACCTGTGATTCTACCATGGGTCTGGTCTCCAACTCCCAACAGCATGGCCTTGTCCTCACAACTCTAAAAAGGTTCAGCATAGCTGATGTTTTGAACATCACATTCTTTGTAGTTTCAAGTTGGCTCATTTCTTTTCTTTCTATTGTTGTCATTTACAGCTTTAGTTCAGCTTCAACAGAAACTGTGACAGCCCAGTGTAAGGTCCAATCAGCTGATGGCTGCCCTCTCAGGACCACTGTTAAAGCTCACTTATGGTTTTCATCCACCATATTCTCTTTGTAAGTGATTTCAGTTTGACTGAAAAATAACTCCCTTTAGAGAACATGTGTTTGTTTTGAACAGAATCATAACATTGTTTTTTCCTCTCTTCTAAAGAAAGAGCACAAGAAGAAGCCACAATGGATCTTGTCCATGAAGAACATTCACCATCACTGGCATCATCTGTGGAAAAGCTGCTCCAAGATTCTCTTTGTCCCACACATCAGTTTGTGCCTGGTCATCGTTTCGCTCTCCATCTGCAACCAGCATGGCTCTACCTCACTCCAGCCAAAAGGTAATAAAATACAGTCTTGATGATTTCATGTGCACTTTAGTGTTCTGTTAGATTAGATCATTACATTTACAGAAATGTGTGTTGTACTTTACATTGTAATCTTTATGTTACAGATCAAATCAGGACTTTCACTGTCAGAGACAATTCTTGGCAAATACATCATACACTTGCACAGTAAGTTTGAAAACAAGTTATATTCATTTGATTTTTGACTTAGTGACAAATGACATGTCAAGTGCCTTCAATTTAATACCTGCTTTTATATGATATGATTTGATAAGTTAGGTATTGTGTATTTTGCACATTAAGTAATGTTTATTTTTTCTATTTTCAGAGGACAGTTTATAACCCCTTCAGGCTAAAGAACCAGTGTGTCAACTTCAACGTCAGCCAGAGCTTTTCAGTTCTTCAACATCTGTTTCCAAACTCAATCCAAACATCAAAAACTTTTTAAGATGACTTGACAGCAACTATCTTTGCCCCATGCATGTGCTTCTACCCTGGATCAGTTCTCCAACTCCAAACAGCACTGCCTCGTCCAATCACTGGACTTAAGAACATTTAATCCGACGACAACGACGATGACGAAAAACTGATCTGAGCCTGGCTCCAAAATAAAGCCAGAGAAAAGATCCTTCTCATTTGTTTGTCTTTCACTTGTTTTCCTACAAAACACATTTGTCTACTGCATTGTACACAGATTATTGTATAGACATCTATGAAGGTGCACTGACATTTCATACTTTAAATGTCATGCTTAACTCTGTTATCATATTTATACATGCAGGTTGGCAGACTTTGATACAAGTGCCATTAAGACCAATCATTATAGATGAGACCGAGGAGAGTTAAGAACTAACTAATTGGGTGTTGTGACCCTGATGATAAACATGAGTATTACTTAGAGATCGACTGATATGGGTTTGTCTTTGGGTGGTATTGATACCGATATAAAAATCTGTCAGTGCCAAGCCAATTTTCAAGGTCAATTTCTGGGGCAGATTTTCTTATTTTAGTTTTAAAAGCATTACTGGGGTGACATAGTATATTAAAAACCTTCAACCAGTCCTTGCTCCTCACACTGTTCTTGATGTTATTGTTGGTTTTATTTTTAAAATGAAAAAGCAAGAACATTGTAATTTAACTGAGTGCAATGCACATTGTATTATGCGCTTTTTCAATAAAAAGTAAATTTGAAAAAAAAAAAAACCTTCAACCTAAACTATTATTCACAACAATACATGTGTGTCTCTTTTACACAGTGCAATGATGCTCGATTGTATTTTAGACCAAGAAACAATCATACACAAACACAAAGTTACAGAAAAGAAGAACAAACCCAAGGCATTCTTCATACAATCAAATTTAAAAAGCTGATATTAATCTAGGATAATTAATTGTTGAAATATGATTTCTTTAAAAGCATGTGCTGATCTGTTTTCCACGCGTAGAAGCTCACAACAACCTTCTTCAAGGTGTGATTCTCAGCAGTCCACTACTTTTGTTTATTAGAAAGTCTCTTAATGTGGGTGCACAGTTAAAGCTCGCCATAAGTGGTGCAGAGAAAACATTTTTGAGAAACAGATCCCTATGTAAAAGATTCCAGTTACCGGTACTTTTTATGATTTTCTTTATGTGATGTGAGAAAGAACTGTATCTTGTACAAAAGTACCAGACTTGCTTCACTGGATTTCTCTTCTTTTCAGTTAGTAGTGACATTTTTTTAATCGCATGAATCTATTTTGAAATCTTTAACTTCATTGTTTCCATATGCGAGTTGCAAAGTGGACTTAAGGGTTTTTCAACTTGACTTGAGGAAAGTCTGCACAGGCCAGTTGACCTGAGGGACGGGGGCAAAGGTCTTGAGTAGCAACGAGACAAAAATAAAGGAGCAGGCCAGAGTTATTGGACTAATGAATGGAGAGACACACATGTATTGTTGTGAATAAGCTTAATTTTTTGCAATATATTAATATTTCATTAATTATTACATCTGCAACAATATTGTAATTAATTAATTTGGACAAAAAGAAAACAAAAACACTTAATGTTTTTCTCAGCAATTTTAGGTGAGATTAAAAAAGATTAATTTAATTTTTTTTCTAGGATGACTAGACACATTACTAGTTTGCATTGCAAAAATAAACTGCATTTAAACAAAATTAATTTTACCTGCCCTCCACCTCATTGAAATAACATTGGCCAGTCTAACCAACCTATAAACAATGTCACTCTGTGACCACTGGAGGGTGTTGTAAACTCCGGTACAAAACCTGCTTCTGCTTTACTAAGTGCTGTCAAGCGATTAAATTTTTTTTATATATCTATGTGTGAAACCCACCTATTTTCTAAAAAATCACGTGAAAAGTCAAGATGGCGGTAGGCAAAGCCAAGTTGGTGCACGTTAAGCCACTATTTCTCCATAAACGGCTATTTGTTTGTAAGTATTGGAAATGTAAAAATATAATTCTTTGGTTTCATTTGGTGTAACAAGTGTATATTTTTGTTTTATTTGAAGAAGCTAAGAATGCTAGCTTAAATTAGCATATCATTAGCACATTTGGTCGAAAATACATACAGTTGCTAATTTAACATTTGTATTGTTGCAGTTTTACGGTTGGTCAAAGAGGACAAGAACTGTAGGCTATTCTTCAGTAAATCAGCAAAAAGTCAATATGTCTGTTTTATTGTTCATTCGCGGTCCAGCCTTGCAAAGACCGTAGCTCGGGGCAAGCACACTGCTCAGAACATTTAAACTTTCTTTTTTTTTCTATTTAGAGGAAACATTTGTGAGTGGAGAGACTGAGATGAGGAGGAAGTTTCTATTCATGTTTGCAGAGAAAATGCAGGTATAAGTAGCAAAGCATTGAATTTATTAGTGTGTCTTCTATTCAGATTAATCATTTGTGACAGTGAAGAGAAGGAGGCTTACACTGAATGTTTGTGCTGTTTAAAACAATAGAAAAATGAATGATGGACGTTAGCATGCTGGTTGTATATTCTCTCGGCTGGCTTGACAACTGCAGGGATGGTCAAAGATGAAAAACTACAAATAAAAGATAAGTCTGTAGTTTGTAGTGTTGGCCATCTAAATGATGTCTATGTTGGGTCATAAAAGTAAACCACCAGGCTAAGATGTTTCCTGTGTTTTAGGTTAAAACAACCTGAAGAAAGCCAAGACAATGAAACAAGAAGTTCAAAATAAAAGGTTTGAATGGCTTTCACTAAGTTGTAGTTGATTTTTATTTTAAAGTTTTTGAAATTCAAATCATTCATCATACCTGCTTTGTAGTAAGCAATTCAGAAGGTTTAATTTAATTTTTTTAAATTTTTTTGTTTATGATAGTGACCATTTACAGCTAAAATGTATTTTTTGTGCCTTTAGAGTTCATAAAGGATGAGCAGGGCATACAGTTATAAGAGCAATTCTAACTCAAAAACTGACACCTGCTTTGCAGACGGTGCATGTCCTTGTAAAGTGATTAAGTTCAGTTCAGGCCAGATCAAGCCTATATAATCCCATTTGTTTATTTAGCCCTTGTTTGATCACGTTTTAGACCTATAAGCCTACTTTTATACTTTTGTTTTTACTAATTAAAATAAACTCTCAAACATGTGTCTGATTGTAGATGCTGACTTTCCTGGTCATCCCCGGTCCTCTCCAGTCCTACAGTCTGGACCTGGGCCACAAGACCAAGCTGACCGGCGTCTCCCCCAGGCCTTCCGGAAAAGCAGGTAAAGACCAGTGTGACATGAAGAAGGCTTAACGGTCAAGGAAAAAGTGTTTTTCTCAAATTTCCGTCTCTCATAGGTCACTCCAGAGCAGACTGACGAGGAAGAGGACACGTGGCGACTGGTCCACTGTTAAGAGCTCCCAGACCAGGTAAGAATTCAGACATATATTTTGGGTCTCTATTAACTTCCACAGTGTGGTCGCTTGTCTTCCTGCAAACACTTTTTATTGCTTATAAATATGTGAAAAAGCAGACATTATTACATTAATAAACATCTCCACAGATGTTATTTTTAATCTGGTCTGGTTAGCGCCATAAGCCAATTGTTAAATTGCAGGAGGCGTCTGGCTGCAGACCTCTTTTGTCCTGCCACCTCTCTCTACTAGTACTGAAAGAGAAACGACCTCCTGTCCTCCATTTGCACATTACACTTTTACATGTGCACTTTGTAAACATGCCTTAATTGAAAATAAGTAGAAAAATGCGGACTACATCTTCTGATTTTGTCTGATTTTTTACTTTCTCACTGAACTCCAAAACTGCTCAGGGCTTCCTGCATCACAAGTTAACTTGAGAAACCTGATATCTGCGCACTAGAACTATAGGAAAAAGTCTGATTGAACCCTCTGAGACACATGATTAGAAACTATTGAAAACATTTTTGAAAAAAAAAGATTTTTGAAGGAAAAAGAAATCCATTAAGGGTTAACTTAGTAAACCAAAAGATGTGCATGATACCTGAGCACTAGAATCACTAGAATAAGTATGACTGTAGCTGTAGTGTCACATGACGTAAAAGCTATTGAAAAAATTTCAAGGAGAAAAGTCTTTAAAAATTGTGAAATGATTAACTTGGGAAACCCCTAGGTGTGCGTGATACCTGGGCAGTAAAATTGCAGTACCGTAAGTAAGAGTTATTTGAACAAAAGGTGCTATAATAGTCTTATCTTTTAAATAGACCTCGAGTCCGGAATAAAGATGAATTTAATTGAATGATCAGATCATCCGAGTCACGTGACGTCTTAGAAGTATTGAAAAAAATTCTACATTTTTGAGAAACAATTTTGTGTAAAAATTCATTAAGGGCCACCTTGGAAAATGAAAAGGTGTGCATGATACTGGGCACTAGCTTGCTCGCTGTGTATGATTTTATTATTTTTTTTTTTTACACATAATGGTTTTATTTGTTTATGTTTGGTGTACAATTGTATAAGCCAAACAAATTATATCATTTTTCTAATTTTGACTTAGTTTGTCGTGACAGTCTTTGAGGTAAAAAGTAACAAGAGCTAGGTTCCAATTTATGAAGAAAGTGACAACTAAACATAGAAAATTACAGAAAGTGCTAAAAGGAAATCATTGATTTGTCCACTTAAAGCTGAGACGCTGCACTCCGATATGACCAAACCAATCCTGCCTCGTCCAACCCAATTTATCGTACCAAGCAATGTATATTTAGTTAGATTTTCAGCAAATTATCAACCTGGCCAGCCAAATGAACTCCCAAACTCTTGAGAATCCATCTGAGCACCTCCCCCCAAATCACCATTGGTACGCTGTGGTAAACCCATTCACTGCAGTGTTTGGGCAAAGGATGCATGATGTAGATCAAATTAAGAAAAATTGCTGACTATTTGGCTTTGAAAAAATGTAGACAAGCTTGTGAGTTAGTAGACAGAGTTGTATGCTTTTCTCTCAAATTAATATAGCAAGAATATGTGAGTGAAACTCAATTCAGACAGCTACACTATTCCATCCGGCATGAGCCCCATAGGTTCAAAGCTACTCAGTGTGCTGAACAAGTTAAACGAAATCTAACTGTATAAGATTAATCAAACAAACACAGTGAGGATAAGTGAAGCTTAACTACTGTGTGCTTTGATTTGAGAGGAAAATCACACAACCATATCCAAAAGACATTTTGTCATTCCTCAAAGCTTCAAAGTTTTAATTGATTGGAACAAAACAGTGCCTCCTGGCAAGAAGAGAAAATGGAGTTTCTTTGACACTTAATCATCTATCTTTGGTCAAGTGGGTATTTGAAACTATAGAGCGACTTCTCAAGTGGTGCTATTATGTGATTTTAAAAATGGGCTGTGTGCGCAATTAAAACGGGAACAAGTTAGATTGAAGCTATGTTGAGTTTTTTTGGGGTTTTTTTTCTTTTAAGTTCTAAGTGACACACAACCAAGCTACAAGTTCTATCAAACTGACAGTTCATTTTTAATAAAGAACAAAAGAAAAGTTACCACAGCATTCCGTTGAGGCATTTTTATTATGTAGATTTGGTTTCATGGCACCACACTCTGTCACCAGTGCCAGAATGACTTCAGAGTCTATGGAGATGCACTAGTTTGAAGAAGCCATAAAAGCAGTCTTAAGCAGTGTCTACGTTTCCCTGCACCCCCTGGGTTTCAATGAGCTACACCTCCGAATGAGCTGATTATACGGCTCTCTAAAGCTACCGATAGCATCAGGACAGGAATTACCAGAGGGGTAAACACACACAGAATAGATAACCCTGACTTAAAAGTGTGCCGTATTTCTGCTTGAAAACAGTAGAGTGATAAAGAGAGGAGTGGGAATGCCGTCTACACATGCAATCATGATGTCAGGCCTGTGTCAGCTAAATTGGGCACCTAGTTAGCGGGAAGCATGGTAAGACAGTGACTTATTACTACTTCACGTGGGTAGTCAAGGTGAAAAACAACTTATTATGGTCCGGTTACCATGTTGCCAATACTAATGCTCCTAGTTCAAGTCACAGCATGGGCTCTTGGTCAGCTCAATGAATCACTATACTTGTGACACCATTTATTACTAAGTCTTACCAGAATAAATAAGAAAATCAATATAATTACTTTCTAAAGGCCTTGACCAGAATGTTTTAACAAGAGCAAATATGACCATAAATCCAAGGTCATTATCAGACAATCCAGATATCGTCTCAACACGCAGCTCTGAAGGGAAGGTGACTTTTTGAAAAGGAGGAAGGAGGTGATTTGATGTTGTCACTGGTCGTACAGCTGCAGCATTTGTATTCCACAGTATGTATCTACAACGCGTTTTATTTTTGTAACAGCATTGATTTTGGAGAGTAGTTGTGATCCATCATGCAGCGCAGCCTTGATGTTTGACTCTACGCTATCTCCCTGGTATCTGCGCTGTGATGTGCCATTATTTACCGTTGCCATGGGATGCGTGAGCGTACATTAATTAATCAATGTGAGGCTATTCTCCTCGCTGTGTCCCCAGTTCACCGCATATGGTATGGCCTTGTGAGATGAATGGGAACGCACAAGGCAGAAGCAGAGAACTGATAGGGCCTAAGAGGAAATACAGTAGCAAAGCTTTAATTAAATACAAGAGGCTTAAAAAAAAAGTAATTGCATTTATTTTAGAGCTTGAAAAGGTTTGATACCAATTTCATAACTACAATTCAATTTAATTGTTTAACACAAACTACTAGCAGTTCTTTGAACAATGCGGTTGTAGACTTGTAAAGATCACGACTAAAAATACTTATTAAAGGCAATTTTTCTCTTATTCCAACCCTTAATGCACCAAACGTGTCCATCTCATTACTCCAGGTTCTCTAAACCCAACTTTGTACCCTTGATTGTATAAAAAAAACATGTATAGATTCTTCTGGTTAAATTTTCATCTTCGTATTGAGTGGATTGGCTTTCAAATGGACAATAGCTTAAAGAGTTAGTAGTCTTTGTGGTCTGTTGAAACCCAGTGATTCTCAATAATTCTTAGACAAACAAACAGGCACAGAAGCAGCTATGCTCTTGTCTAGTAAAACATTTGTACATTGTTCACCCCGCCTCTAATCTAAAAACCTCTAAAAACAACAATCAACAATTGTGACCAACTTGTCTTTATGCTTTTTACAGTTGTTTTACTACAATCTCAATAATAATGGCATAATTGTCTTAGGAGTTCATACAATTGATGGATTATGCTTGTCAAGTGATTCATGTCATTTAAGCATTATGTTTCTTAAGTACTGTATGTAGTTTACCTTCTGTGGCAGGAAACAGAGTTTGCCCCTCAGTCTTTGCTTCTGCGAGTTTGCCTGTCCGTAACAAAACTTCAGCAAAATCCTCCTGCAACACGACTTTGTAAGATGAATAGACATCTTGACTCTAAAAGAGAAAAATCAAGACAAAATGATACAGCCTTTCAGTAAATATTAGCACAGTACTGAGGGATTCCCAAAAGCAGAACAAGATTTGACAAACAGACGAGGCTATAGTGCCCCAAAGCTGTAGAGACATTCAGCTTCCTGTCCATTTCAGCACTATACATCATCCTGTCATGTCAAATTTATCTTTCCATCAAGATGTCTTTCCTCTCATACAAACTGTTCAAGTAAAAACCAACGGCATTGATCAGCTGGTTGGAAGATGGACGTTTTGAGCCGTTATTGGTAGATGGATGATGGAGGAGGATGAATGCTTGAGAGGGAGCCGAGAGGAGGATTTGGAGTGGCCTATTAAAATGTCATGAGGAGAGATGTATCGCTCCTTTCTGTTTCTCCATGCGTCCACTCTTTTTGCCATTCATATGATTTGTGTTTGTGAGTAAAAAGTTTAGTCAAAGCCCAGCGTGAGCACTTTGTAGATCTAAAAGTCAAATTACCAATTTTCTTACTTTTCTTATATAATGACTAATGGTTAGATTCTTTAGTTTTTTATTTGTTTAATTAGAAAAGTCCCACAGTAATGTGAAAACTTTTGTTTCTGGGGAAGCCATTGCACATACTTTGGCATCAGAAAAATTGGAACACCTGGAAGAAACCTATACTGACATAGGAAGCAAAAACAAAGTCAGCATGGAAATGTCTCATGCTGTTTGCGAGTTGAATCATTGATCTTTGATCTCTATATTTTGTAGGCATACCTCAACTTGATATAATAAAATGAAAGTCATGTATGTAACTACGGTTCTATGAATCCCGGATGACCACCAGAGAGACGGTGCTGAAAGCACTGAGTGTTCCTGCGCATGTGCGAAGGGAATATTCAGTGCTTTCAGCACCGTCTCTCTGGCGGTCAGAAAGGATGAAATAGAACTCCAGTTATTACTATGAAAATGTATTAAAATGTGTCTCTAAAGAGATTAAAATAAAATTTCCTGACAAAAGTGAAGAGTCTGCAAAATGAATACCAAAAGTGCATAAATTATTCATGTCAGTTCACAACTTAATGTTTTTTTTTTTGTTTTTTTTTCTTTAAATAACTACTTTTTTGCTTCAAACAATAAACTTGAAAATTACACTGCATTACAAGTAGTTGTATGGAGTTAAGATATTAATAAGATATTATCAGTTAAGATATTTAATTAAGAAAAGTAGTTACTTCAGTGCAACTGACAAAGAAATATAGCTTGCTCAACAATCATTATATGCCTTCTGATCTTAACTGTCTCCAAAATAGTCTAGTTTCTAATTTCATACATCTTCTCCTCTTTAAATGTAACATAAGATGTCCCTTTGATGTTTTCATTTCAATTCCGATCCATCCTCGTCTCATGCCTGTCCAGTCTCATCTGCCAGTCTGTCTATCACAAACGCAAACAAGGAGCAGCTCTGAAGCTTCAATACACTCCCACCTCCGCTTTGAACTCCTCCTCACACCTACGCTTACAGAATCTCTCACAATATTGTCTATTTGCACCTGTCCACATGTCTAGCTTCTCCAACAAAAACCCACAGAGCAGTCTGCATCTAATAATAAAGTATTTTATCTTTCACCAAACCGGAAGTAAGAGCCAAAAGCAGTTCTCTGATTGACTGAGCTTTAGCGCTCGACCCCAGCTTCACATTGCTTTCTGAGAAAGCTTTTCTACAGCTGTGTAGGAGCATAAAAACTCATGCATACAAATATTAACAATGTGCCAAAGGTTTTTGTGCAAGCTAGGAAGTAGCTAGATAGATTTAAATACATACCCTTTCCCTTCACATTTTGAAAATCAACTACCCCGGCTTTGATTGTCAAGTAATATTAGGTTTAAGAGTCTATTTTACCTCTGTCTGTGCTGACTTAACCCATTGTAATTTACTTTAAACTCACTTCCTAAAATGCATAACTTCCAAAATGTTTTACTTACATTTAATATCAGGTGCTTCAAATAAATACATTAATATGAATGTTTGTTTATTCAATGTAGATGTTATTAACACTAGTATCATCATATATTTCTTAATGCTTGCTTAATACAATTTTAAGTGTTTTCCTATTACAGCAATTCTAAATTGCTCTTTAGGCTTTTAACTACTTAGTCTAAAGTCATATTTTATTCAGTCTCATCCGTGTTTTTTTTTTTTTTTTCATGGAAGGTAAGCATAATTAAATGCCTAAAGTCACGAACCTACTCAGGCAATTTTCGCTGTAATTTGAAAAGGTGTCCTTGGGTAACTTGGAGAAATAAGGGCCGCAGCATAGTAAAAAGAGAGAGGAAATAATGAGGCCTGATACGCAGCCACTTACCGGGTCGACATAGGGATCATCAATGAGATCTTGATAAAAGGGGCTACAGCCTTGACGCTGCAGGTTGGAGTTCTCACACGCCCCTTCCCGACTAGTGGCTCCTGCCCCGTGACCCTGAGGAGCCATCAAAACATCATTAAACTTTCACAACATGCCCACAGCCCTGTCATCTCTCTCCGTCTGTCTCCACATCCAGACGCCTGCTCCAAACTTCAGCACCACCAGGCCTTCCCATCACAATCACCACCAAGACCCGAGACACCATCAATCTCCACCTCGACGACCACCAAGACCAGATGCCGTGGGCAAACTACGAGGTGCTAAAATATTTAACATGAGCCAAGATTAATTATGCAGGGGATGGGCGCTTGATTGGTTGTTTTTAGATCAGGACTATAAAAGCTTGGAATGTGTAAGTGATAAAAATGCATGTATAAAGGTGCTGAAATAAATATAGTTGCATAGCACATAAACAGTATAGAGTAAGCACAGTGGACTTAGGGTTAGTAGCGTAGATGTTCATTATAAAACAACTGTATATAATGGCCACATAATACAAAGCATAAGGCATAAAAACTAATTAAATCAGATTAAATATTTTATAATCTTGGCATTTATAAATGGTACAACAATAATTACCGGTATGTTTCTTTAATTTACTTTAATCTCTTGAGAGTTCCTCACATTCGTTTGCCATTAAAACTAGATCCAACCATAAAAGTACTACTGCCTATTATCATGAAATAACAGAAGCCACAGTAGCCACACTGAAATGTCTACTGTTAATCTTACTTGTAATGGCCTCAAATAATTGATAGATTCCTTCCACCAGCGATGGTCACTGACTGCGGTGAGGACAGCCTTCGTGGTCATCCCTGTTGTGGTCAGTACCTCCATCGTTTTTGCTGTGGTTCTGTGCAGTAAATCACCCGCTTTCCCCACAGAAGATCCTAAGGCCGGGGGACTTGACTGGACCAGGCAAGGCAAGGCAAGAACAAACAAAAACGTTATTAGTTTTTGTTATTTACTCCTGAAATTTATGGTGCTATGAGCATGAAGTACTGTGAGCATGCAGGAAAAAAATTAAATTAAGAGTAGTAATGAAATAAGTCTAAGATTTCTGTAACAGACATTCAAGAAGGAAAAGACAATAGTTGTGAGTACAATCTGAGCAAGGGACCTGCTATTTTTGACTTGTAATATTGTTTATTTTTGTACATTGATACACTGTGTTCAGAGGATTTCATGCCCTGCCACTGTTGTACAAGAAGTATTTTTAAAAACTGATTCATATTCAGCCATCTCTAAAAGTCTGACCCCAACGATTCAATTTTGCAAAGAAGTGCAGTTCCCAGGACTTTTTTGATCACTGCATCTTTACAGCTACACCAAAAGGACAATCAGACGAGAGAGGTATAGTAGTATAAACAGGGGCAGAGTTTTGTTTTGATTTTAATTAGGTACTTGAGGAGAAACACTTTAATAAGAGCAAGGTTCTCTGTTGTTAAGGTGACTACACAGTTTGTTTGAGCACTGCAACTGTGAATTACAATATGCACTATTTAACACCAAGGTTTTTTGAGCCATGTACCCTGAATTTCTTTATTTAAATATAATCACTTTTACATTTGTAGCAGCTTCAGCAAGGGCGTAAAATTAAAATGTATTGTAATGTAATGTTTGTAGATGCATACAAGTTTTAGGAATATTTTAGGGATTTCTTGCTAGCTAATGATAGGGCAAACAAGAAATTTCTATTGTCACAAGAGATAAGCAAAACGAATTATTAGTTTCACTGTGGATTCAAAGTCCAATTTTACACACAATAATTGCCCTAAATTAGTAAAGTATTCCTGCTACAAAAAAAAAAAAAAAAGATTCATAGTAGGTCTGCGTTTTAGCTGTTTCCATGGTGATAAGAAAACTACATTGTCTCTCTTTCGAGGGGCAGAGGGTTAGCGCCAAATCGTTTAGTGTCTTTCATTAATTTTTGATGTGACAAGGGGCTGAGGGTCTTGTAATGAAAGTAGCCCAAACACACACACACTTAAGATGTTTGTGCACTCAGACAGATAAATACATGTCCGGAGCAGCCTCCTCGCACAGTGAACATGACGGCAGACCTGTGGAGTCGTCAATACAGCAATAAAATGACAAGAGACAGCTCCCAATAAGAGCCCATCCATACACAATGCAAAGTCATGAAACATTAACGTCCACTCAAGGCATCGTAAAGCTGGCAGCGCTGTACAGGAAAAGGCGCAGTAAATAACCCCAAGGAGCTGAGCAACCTTAACACTAGATATACCGTTCATTAAATATGGAGAGAGGGGAAAAACAAGCACAAACAAAACAACGTCCAACAAAGGAATAATTCAGAAAAAATACGATTTAATGTGGCACGTACTTTGGCAGGGTCCGTCTCATCACCTGGTGGACTGCTCGCAGGCTCCATTTGGTAGTTAACTGCTTGATAAAGCACCTGAAAAACATAATATTAGACAGTTTGATTTGTTCGTTTATTTTTAACCTGTCAAACCATATCAGGAAAACTGGTAAAAGCTGTTGCCAAAAGCCAAATGGGCAAAGATTGCAGCACTTTATGAAAACATAATTTTCTCGCTGTAAAAAATGGCTGTTATTGTGTTTGTGGTATAGGCCAGTTGCTTGTGCAGTGACAGCGTGAAATTGAACATAACAGTAGCGTCAGATTGGAATAACAGTGCATTTACACAGAAAGGCTTTAATAACGAGCTACACAGAATCAACATTTGTAAATGGTTCAAGAAAAAGAAACGTGACAAAACATAAAATACAGTGTATAATAATATGCTGTACTTTCAATTTAAATTCTGTACTTAACCAAATGATCAAAACATGCAGTAATATTAACATAGAAAAGACCAGTACATTCAGTACCTTGGACAGCTCCGAACTTCTAAAAACAGTGTGCACAACTAATATTAATGAATTCATGTATATATTTAAAAAGAAAACTGAATAATAAACTTCTCAAAGACTCCTTGCGTTTGTGTTTCACAGTTACATTTTGAGCCACACTGGATTATTTCAGTGAGCGAGACAGTCTGACATACAGCAGAACTTGCTATCGCCCGCTGTGAGGTGCATATGTATGTCACCGTGTTAATGTACCAGAACTAGCTTTCTCTGAGCAATACGTGCAGTAGATATAACAGCACTTTTGTTGCTTCTCGGAGTAACTTATACTGACATGTTTGAAAAGTAAAATAGTTTATCCCTTCAACCCTTTCAATGAGATGAACTTGTTTATTTTTCTTTTGGTTCAAAATGTTAAAGTGAATACATAATAACCATAAAATATGAAGACAAATGCTTAGCAGCTTCGTAAGTAATTCCCACCAATTACAACTACATTAAAAATCTATTCGTCCTGACACATTGAGAGCAAATAATATGAAGACGCCATATTGCCTGTTCCTACCTGTGTTTGCAGATCACTAGAGGCAGCCAGCAGCCCGTGGATATGATCAGGTGGACAGTGCGTAAGGGAAAAGGCTAACAGTTCTTGCCGGGCCTGTAGGTCCCCATAATCTTCACACTGTCCAAGCTGACTGCACACGTCCCATGCTGCACTATACCCTGCAACAACAACCACAAGCGGAGCTGTCAGACATTACCTGGCTGCCATAAACACCTTTTAGGGGATTTAATTTGACTTGGCAGAGAAAAAGATAGGAGCCTAATCCTGGGAGATGACACGTCTAACCTTCAGAACGTAGAGATATTAATGAATGTTTGTGAAAAGCTGCTTCCTCTTGAAGAAAATATCAGCCTAAAGCATCGTAATAAACGGCTCAGCATTGTTCCAGCTTCATCACAGTCAGAATTGAGCGCCGCACTGACTTCATTGTTACAAACAGATTCAATTATTCCCAATGGCTGGCAGACGGAGCCAATGTGTAATCAGATAAGGACCAATGCTCTGACACCTTTTGCTTCTGTCTAGTCTGTTCTATTACTTTAGAGTGCATGTAGGTCCATGTGAGGTACCCCACAGTGTAATATTGAAATAAGGGAGGCCAAAACAGTATCTGCTCAATGTATAAAAGACTCTCCACCAGAACAGTTCTGGTGACAACAGAGACAAAGATACTGCAAGTTCTCAAAGCAACCATAAAAAAACATCAAAGAAAAGCATAGAATAACCATTACTGGTAGCCAGAAGAACAACAAATTTGGAAGAATCTCAGAATGAAGTTGCATGAAGATGATTTTAGATGACAAAAAGTTGCATTTACACACTATATAAATTGCTATGACCAAATGTTTTGTATCCCTGTGCTATACATGTTTAAACCCAGTTATTAGAGCCTTATAAATGTACTTTGTTTCTAAAGTGAGTTTAGATAAAGAATCATACAAAAAGGCTAATTTCTACACAAATGTGAATACAGAATCATATAGCAGCTAAAACCTGAATTATAGTGGATGTGTAATGCACAGTGCAGTGTTGCCCAAAAAACATAGTCATTGTGTGTTTTCTTAAATCAATAACTTAACTCTGAGAGCTCACTGTTTTGCATTCAAAGCTACAACACTCCTTAATCCTGCATAACTTAAAGTCTATAGTAATTTTACAAGTTATACAAGTCTCTGACCATTACTTTTGTTTGTCTTAACAACTGTGTACTTGATTTGTACATGATTCAAAAATGACGTAACAAGAAGAAACACAGTATTTGCAGTTAGATTCATTCTAGCTGGACTAGCATTTTGAATGTGTGTTTTACCTGCTGACATGAGATCTCGGCAGTGGATGTAAGAAGCCTTGAAGTCTGGACTCTGAAGCGCCTGCTCTGCCAAAAGAGTCAAAACCTGCCCTTTCCTGGAGGACCCATCATCTCCTGGACAAACACACACACATTGGCTCAATTAGTAAAACAAGACACAGAGGAAAGTCATTATCAAAAATACACAAAAAACAAGTCCTTGCTCTAGGGCAGCAATTAAGATTTTTAATGGTTAATAGTCCGTGATTATTATTTCAATAACTCAACTAGTCAAATGATCATTGGTTGTGTTCCAAAGATTTTTAAGTAATTCGGCCAGCTAAAGCTAAAAAAAAAATGCTGCATGAAAGCTTCTTGAGAGATAATAATAACAGATTAGGAAAAACTCTTTACTCTTTATTATTGCTTTCTTGTCTCACAAGGGCTTGTACAATTTGTTCACCAAACAACAATTAGCAGTTATTTAAATATTTCAGTAGTTGATTAGATGATTATTCTATTTTTTTGTTAGAAACCGATTGTAGTTGGAATTCATGCAGCATTCTGAGACCAATTTTAATGTGGGTAAACAAAATGGTGGCTCAAACGAACATGTATATTGGACATCAAAGACAACCTGAAGAAAATGTAGAAAAAACATGAATGAAGAAAAAAAGTGAATTTTATGGTGTTTTTCCAAGTCAGAGCAAAGAAAAAATGCTTTTTTTTTGTGCTTTCCAATGACTTGACTAAATATCATCCATGTGCAACTGGACAAACTGCTTTCATCATCTTTTTTGGAGCTCACATACTGGAGATTCAGTTGGCTAAACTACCTGTCCTTGATGGAACAGTCAAAGAGAAGATGAAAAGGGACAACCAAAAAGCAACATTAAGCTAAAACAGTGTAAACCTAAACTGCTCAAATCAAAGCTAAGATAAAAAAGTGGTTTCATTCATATTCTATAATAATTGATTGGTCAAAACTAGATTTCCACACCTATTATTAAAAACCAAAGCCTCAGGAGTCGGTGACATCAAATATTCAGCACACAGTCCCAGAGCAGAGCGCCCTTCAAAAGCCTCCCCCCTGCATTTATTTATTTAAAAATGTGTTTATTCTGTCTCTCATCTCCCACTGTCTCCCGTTTCTGAAGCCACACAGCGCACAGACTCGCCTGCTGGCTGGATATGAGTAGCAGGAGAAGGAAAGATGCCACAGGGTTAGTTAGCGGGTTTGCTCACCAATAGGGAAAGCTACAATTTAGGAGACAGAGGAAGAGCGAAGGGAGGGAATGTAAATGCCACAGACGAAATATAGTGTAAAAGTGTTAACAGTCAAACATGCAAAAACAAAACAAAAAAATGTATATGCAAGAATATGAGCAATAATGCCAGCTTCAAACTAGAAACTAGAAGATTTTAGAATAATTAAAACTTTATGCAGGCAAAAGTGGGCCTTTCTCGCAGTTGCAATAGCTCCATGTCGTCCACTTAATAGTCACTAGGCATCGAAACCTGGCGCTCTGTGGCTGTGTTTAAGTTCCTCATTATAACATGATTGGACAAATAATTAGGGAAGGAATCCAAAGCACATGGAAAAAACCTACGGAAACCTACCTATACCTGGGAATCAAACCCAGGACCTTCTTGGTGTGAGGCCAGAGAGCTAACCACTGTGCCAGGCAGTGTTTTATAGGTCAGTTTTAGGGACTATTAAAAGTGTAATTATTATAACACATTACCAATATATCAAATAAAAGGTGACCTTTGTTGTGTTTTCCATCTAAGTTCATCAATATTTTCCAAGAAATAACAAAACCCAGAATCTTAGAAAATATTATCAACATTGGGAACAAGTTTTTTCTGTATTGTTTAGTCGCTAAACTAAAAAACGTTCCCAATTTAAAAATGTTTATCTATTAAATGTATAAATTTGATAACTTCATAGCAATCTTAAATAATCTAAATCAAACATGTTGAAACGTAGGATAATTTTGAGACTAAAGAGAATTCTATTTGCCCGCTGCTGCCTCACAGTCAGTGTATGTGTGCATTTAAGTATAGATTTTTGCTCGTAGCTTTAACAGCTCTCATGAAGATAAATTTCCCTCCTGAGTACAAGGCGTCACTTGATAATCTGTGGTTCAATTCTGCGGCTTGTGTGGGTGGCTCTTCTCTCTTCATCTCAAGGGCTTTGTCACCAAACTGCCACCGGACAAGAAATGGCCTCATCTGATGTTAATCTCCAAGACATTTTCCAAAAGAACAAAATGTTGTGTGTGGAGACAAGAGCGTGCTTAGTCGAGTGTTAATACCTGCCACTCGGAGGAGACTGGCCAGATTGAGCAGAGTAGCAGACTGTTTGTAAGCCTTGGAGCACTGGGCGATGCACTCTTTTATAAGAGACAGACGATCAGATCGCAGACGCACTGTGAGGAGACAAAAGATGGATTAAATGAAGAAAAAAAACATTGTTAGAATCTATTATTTCTACTTTTTAAAATAGTTGGGCAGTTTCTTATAAGATTGTTGAAACCAAGGAAGTTCATCTTATCTTAGCCACTGGCAATTTATGGTACGGTCACACTCGTACATTAACCATATAGGAGAGAAATATACCAAATGTTGATATTATTGTGAATATGGCTTTCTAGGATTTGCAAAAATGTGTTAATAGTTAGTTAGTAGGCTATAAAGTAAAAAACAAATTTTTTACAAACATCAAAAACGGAAAAGGTACAAAACAAAACAAAAACATCCAAATAAAGCTATAAACATGATATTCATTTGCATTTGTGATTCACTGTGCAGATATATTGTCTGATAGCTAAACCTCAACTAATGCATTATAGACCTGTCTTACATTTCTGTTGGATAGACGTCTTATTACCGAGATATGCCGGCCACCCATCTTTCAACACATAAAATTTGAGAACTAAACTTGGATTGGCTTAAAAAAGCCCACAACAAATTCTGACAGTCACATTTAGAGGTATTAAAATAATGCATGTAAAAGTATACAACGTAAGGTGGGAAATGCTACAAGAGAACAGTACAAGCCCTTCTGTCAGCCTGTCTCACTCGTTTTAAATTATTCTACATACACATCGTTTCCATCAGCTAATCTGTAGCATCAGCATATGTCTCACTGGTACATTAAACAAGAGAAATGGGTTCAAAATGTTCCTGATGCCACAACAGTAGCAGAATGCCAGTAAGACTGTCTGGCGCTGATGCACTGTTCTTGGCAGAGCTGCTTTTGACTGGCACAGCCTTGTCTGTACATCCCATCAGAGAAAACCAATTTGTATTGTTTAATTTATGAATACGACTTGATGCATTAATAATAAGCTAAGGCCATTTTGGCTTAGTCAACATTACTTTGAGTATTGACTTTTTCTTGATATATTATCTGCCTAGACGGAGTTTGTCATGCAGAGGAAAAATAATGACAGAAATACTTTTGTTAAAATGTTTTCAGTTTGCAGAACTAAGAGGCAACATTTTCAGAGCTGTTGCCTATACAGATATTTATAATATACTGTATGAGGCAAGACTAACCTTAAGTAAATATTCAAAACTAAATCATCTTTTATACCTTTGTTTTCTATTTTAAATGGCAAACTTTTATCTTAACAACAAACAAACAAAAAAAAACCAAATTCATTTCCATATTGCTTTTCTGAGACTGGCAGAGATGATGTTTTTAGTGCCTCTACAGCCCCCTGCGCATCCCAAACAGTTCCTTTGAGGATCTTAACTGCATGGCATCACTTTGGGCAAAGCCTGCAGGGAATTCTGGGAAAAGGTGGTGCGTGTAAAGTATTGCCTAAGGCTCAGTGGAGTGTTGCGGGAGATGGATTACCTTTTGCTTCATACCTGTGGCTGTTTGTCTGTGGGTGTATGCATGGCAAAAACATTTTTACAAAAAAAGAAAAAAGCAAGCTAAGTATGTATTTTGCTACTCATACCCAAGATTAGAATACATAATGTGTTGTTGAGGTAATACAGGTAAATGTTACGAGAGCACAGGCAATAGCATAACCCAATGTGAACCTTAAATAAGATGCAGTCATTTCAGTAACACAGTGGTGAAAAGCTGTATTTGAATTAATTTTCACTTATGATTTTGGCTCTAAGAAAGGGGTAAGTTCTTATGCCAAAAAAGATCTTGCAAGGTACAGCTGTCGTAAGGCCAGATGGTGGGCAAGAAATGTTTTTAAATTAAAGGTAGTTTCACAAGCTGCCCAACTTTACTCATTCTTTTTTTTACCGCTTGGTGCTGTTGAGTGGCGAGTGCCTAGAGCCAGTGACTTTGGGCCTCAAGCAGGGTAATACTCGACAACGACCTACTCATCACCCTCCATCTGTGTTAAATAATATTGGCGGCACGGTGGCAAGAAAGTTTCGGGTTCAACTCCTGCACGGCCCGGGCGTATGGAGTTTGCATTCAATCTCCACCACAACTGGGTAATTATCTCCCAAAGTTAGTACATTTGTTAAAGAAAGGTAGCAAACAATTGAGGTTTTTGGTTTTTTGTTGTCTAATCAGGAGCCAAATGCAGTCCTCTGATTGGCTGAGCTTGGATGGTTCTTTCTAGTTTCACTTTGTTGTTGGTAAAAACAAGTTTATAAGCCGTAATTGCAACCAAAATGAATACATGTCGATATTAACCATGTGCCGAAGTATTTATGAGAGAAGTTGTCGGATTTCAAACTTAAATTTTTTTTCCAGTGTGAAAATCAGCTACTCCACTGTGTAGTACTATGCTTGTACTACACAGTGGCTTTGAAACACTTTAGACAAACAAACAGTATTTTTTATGAGATGATATATTTATGATAGACCCATCATCAGAAAACTTCCATGATGCACCTCTGAGCCAATCTACTCGTGTATTGTTTGTGGGTCAGTAGCAAAAGCTGTGGAGGAAGCAATGTGACCTGAGCGCGCAATGAAAAAAAAACACATTGTGTACAGCTCAGCTCATTTTGACGAGGGCAAAAGGGGGAACCGAACATATCCTTGGGGGCAGAAACACCTAGGGTTAAAGGTAAGTTGATAAGAGGCCAAGCTGGTTTATTCTGGCTTCACAATTTCCTCAAAGGAAGACAAATCATACAGAAGTGCAGCGGGTGTGCACTGATACGGAGCCAAGAAAACAAGAAGGGAATACTGATGAGTCAGGATTATAAACACACATTTAAAAGTGCTACACATAGAGTATAAAAGCATTATACATTCTTCAATAATAATTAAGCCGTCACACAGACGTTGTTTGCTAAGCATTTCATTCATAAATAACATTACTTTTGAATACAGCAAAAAAAAAGGTGACACTTTGAAAAACGCAGAAAAGGCTGGCAGCTTAAGTGCTTAAGGAAATTAAATCTTTCTTCAAACGACTCTTGTTGCAAATGACATATTAACAAATTATGAAAAGTGTTGTGATGAACTGTGATAAACACTGCTTTGTTACATGATAGACAAAGAACTGTGCATTGTTTGATTGTGTGATTGTACCTTGAAGGGGCAGGATGTTGACGCTGAAGTCCTGGAGTTGGCTGAGGGCGCTGATGAGGTCCAGCTCCTCCTGGATGGCCGGGGGACAGTCTGTGATCAGCTGGAGACAAGCCCTGTGGCAAAGGTAAGACACCATGAAGCTACAAGAAAAGATTGTATTTTTGAAAAGGCGGTTTAAGCTTATTTTGCAGTTTTATTTGTCAGCAAATATTGGTGCTTTGATTACATGTGATGCTATTCATAATGTAAACATGAATTGTTTGAATAATGTAACGTTAGCATGTGTAGATTTTTTTTACAGTAAATTTAAAAAAGCCATTTTCTCTAGACAAAATTGACAAAGCATTCTCATTTTTAAGATAGAAATACACCAATTTCTCGACATTGAATTGAATATACACAAAACCAAAAACAATTCCTTAATAATTATGGAAAAATTGTAACATTATTGAGTGAAAAAGACATTAATTGGTGAGTATTTACAAAGAAACCACTCAGCTTAAACTTCAGTCATTTCAGACGGGGTAAAATAGATTTATTTAGAAAGTCTAGACTTGTTTGATGGATCAGCAACACAGCTATTTCCTTTTGCTAAAAATCCACACTCATTAATCTAATAGGATTATGTGCCTGTGTCCTCAGCTCAAAATGTAACTCACATTCGCTTGGATTTTCTATGTATGCAATTAAATTATGGAAAGAAAATTGGAAGGAGGAAAGCGGAATTATTCATTTTACGAATAGCACAAATAACAACAGCTTAGAGTGGATTTTAAATTGTCCTGTCTGACGATTTAAAGCAAGAGCAGATTTCTGAAGTGAAAATGTTTTTGAGGTTTCTTTGTGAACAGAGATACCCTAGTCAAAAAATCCTTTTGGATTTTACACTGTCTTATAAGAATCCTACAAGAATCCTTTAGGACAAAAGAAATCTTATAAGATTATTTTCAGAATCCAATTGGACAATTATTTGTCCTATTGGACTGTGTCAGAATCCTTTTGGACTACATCAGAATCCTTTTGGACTGTCTCAGAATCCTTTTGGACAATGGTTTGTCCTATAGGACAATGTCAAAATCCTTTTGGACTACATCAGAATCCTTTTGGACTGTGTCAAAATCCTTTTGGACAATGATTTGTCCTACAGGACTGTGTCAAAATCCTTTTGGACTGTGTCAGAATCCTTTTGGACAATGATTTGTCCTATAGGACCATTAATGTTACAATCATATTAGCCAATGTCAGAATCCTATTTTGTATTTATCCTTTAGGACAAAGTCAAAATCCTACGGGACAGTTATCAGTCCAAAGTCAAAATCTCTTTGGTAGTTACTGTATTGGTCTTATAGGATATAATAAATAATCTGTTAGAATCAAATTGTTCAAGAATAAATCTGAATTCCATTGTATTTTACACACAATCTCACAGATAGGCCTATATGTACGACACGGTGGCGCAAGCGGTTAGCGCTCTGGCCTCATAGCAAGAAGGTCCTGGGTTCGACTCCCGGGCCGGCCAGGGCCTTTCTATGTGGAGTTTGCATGTTCTCCCTGTGTCTGCATACGTTTCCTCCGGGTACTCCGGTTTCCTCCTACAGCTAAAAACATGTCCATTAATCCCTCCCCTGACCCTTCCCCCAGGGCTCCCCTGCAAAAGAGATTCTGAATCTCAGTGGGACTTCCCTGGTTAAATAAAGGTCAATTAAAATTAAAATGTACATTTTTATGATGCTACACAAAGCAGTTGTTAAAAAAAACAACAAAAGCTTCACTTTCTTTAGTATTAAAGAAAGAAATATTAAATGCAACAGTGTTAGAATAATTTTAAAGATCACTTAACAGCCATTTTCAAAGCCTTTATTTCAAAAGTCAACGGTCTCCATGGCGACACAAAACACAACAAACTAGCTAACAGTGCTAAGTTGAATACTTCAGCAAAGGTGAGCGTTCTTATTTTGTAATCTATTTTTACATGTTCACAAATGATTTTATTATTAGAATAAGCTTCTGTTTTCTTGTTCTGATAATGTTCTTATGTTACAGCAGTTGACACTGCTTGAGTGGACATAAAGGAGGATTCTGCTGTGGATCAGTTGTGCTGCATTTACAATCTAATCAAACACGGATCAAAAGACAGAATTTGTCGCCCAAAGGTAAGTTAATACATCTTAATTTCTATAGTGATATGTCTCATATGTGTTTAATTTCTCCTCTCTCTTTCTGTTTCTCTGTTCTTAGCACCATTACAGGACAACTGATGATTTGTAAATATTTCTTGTGTCATTTGAGAAAATAAATGCATTTCTTTTACATTTACATTGTGTTATGTATTATTTGTAAAGGATTCTAATATCCTAAAGGATAATTCTTATTGGATTTTGGAACCAATCATATAGGATAAAATCCAATAGGATTCCTTTAGGACACTTTCTATTGGATTTTGGAACCATACCTAAAAGATAAAATCCAATAGGACTGAAATCCTAAAGGATTCCTTTAGGACACTTTCTATTGGATTTTGGAACCAATCCTATAGGATAAAATCCTATTGGACTAAAATCCTATTGGACTAAAATCCTATTCGGTTCCAAAATCCAATAGGATTATCCTTTAGGAATCCAAAAGGATTTTTTGACTAGGGTAGTAGTACAAGAGGCAATACTTAATGTAATCCAAGTTCCCAACAATCTTAAAAGAAATATGTTTGAAAAAGGCATTCTGGTTAAAAACGGCACTCAAGCAGTTTCTTGCTTTGAGAGGAGTTAGGTTGTTCTTGCCAGGAACAAGAGGTTTGTCCTGGTGAAATGAGACTGAAGAAAAATGGGGGAGGAGAGGAGGCCATGTTGATTATGTACTTAAACTGAAGTGTCTGCTGGCCTCCATCAATGCAGTGGAAAAAATAACAAGAGAAAAAAAAGTGGGAACCATTTTCAGTGAGGTTTGTTATAAGGACAAAAAGACATGACCTCCTCAAATCATTATCACGATTAAAAGCAAAAGCTTATATAAAACAGAGCATATTTTCCAAAGGGATCGGCAGTATTTTTGAAAGGCTTGTTGAGAAGCAGATTGGCATTGACTGGAGCAGATCATAGCAGCAAATCGGACTAGACCAGGTTAAAAAAATACAAAGTTTTTAAATATAAATACCATTAAAATATCTAGTTATTTTTAGGGCTGCAACTAACAATTATTATGGTAATCGTTAGTTGTTTAGAATGCTAAGGTAAGTTAAATACAAGATATTTGATAAATTTGAGCTGAGGTGATGCTGCTTGACAAAGTTCTGGAGATGTATGCTTGTTTGTTTGTTTGTTTGTTTGTTTATTTATTTATTTATTTATTTATTTTATTTTTTTCAGCTCAGTTCATGTTTTCAAACCTATTTTAAAAACCAGTTGACAATTATTAAATAGTTGATAATTATTTAAAAAATGTGAAATGCACCAAATAAGCAACACGCAATATGATCCAGACCATTACACCATGATTGGAAAGAACCTTATTGCTTGGCCCATGGACCACCAAAAGCATAGTCCTAATATTGATTATTAATACTTGAAAACTAGAAGAAAATTTTTTTATTATAAAGCAATCCCTCACTCTTGAAGTTGTGTTAGTTTTAAATTTCATTTCACAACCGAACATATCTTTTGGTTGTAATGCCTTCGCTGTGAACAATAGTTGGGATTCCCATGATATTTTAGGAGTGTCTTTAATCATGGTGTCCACTCTTGTGTGGTACCACTGACCCTCCCATCCATTCACACTGCCATCATGTGCTGCTGATGTCCTAATATGTGTGTAGCCTTTAGCACGTGCACCATTAGTATGTGTGTCTGTGGGACAGTTATTTTCGTCTAGAGGACACTATGCCATCCTTTATGTGGACTATTAATTTCACAGCAAAAAGCAGACCAACTTTCTGTCACTGCATGGCTCCAAAAACTGCTACAGGGACTCAATGGATTATACTGTCCATGTCTATGGAGAAGGCGAGTTTGTTTTAGTTACTATAAATGAATGACGACCCAATTACTGCCCCATTCCCCACTAGGAGCAGACGGGGAGGTTACACACCCACAGGCTCCCCTCGGAGATTGGAAATAGTAACACAGCTCTGCACATATAAAACACGCCCCCTGTTATGTGCTCCAGGAAAGGAAACACAAACAGATATTATGCTTTTAACTCATATACTGTGAGGAATAAAAACATGGATCCTCCCACAGCGTAATGATTTGAACAAACTGTAAAAGACTCCCCCCTCCCAGAACATGTAGCTGAACACTAAATAATCCTGCCATATTTATGAACTACTAAATATCAAAGTAAACTGTGAAATTTAAAGAGAAGGTCTTATTTTCCCACCTGGCAAGATGCATGCATGGGTCAGTTAGTGTTGTTGATGAGTTGAAGTATTCTCTGGCTGCGGCCAGTACCAGTTCCACACTGTTGTCATAGGGCACTTTTGTGGTGTAACCTTTACCACGAAAAGACAAACTCACAGGAACATCTTGGTTCACCTAGAATGGAGGTAGATCAGAGAGAGTGCAGGATTCATTATAGAAGCTTTAGAGACTTTGAGAGAGCCGGAGGAGGCACTCTCTGAAGGAGCCTTATTTAATATACCTTAGAGCAGTGCATGAGCTGTCCCGCCAGGCGCACATTCTCCACCAGGCTGGAGCACAGCAGGGACTCTACAAAGACCTAGAGCAACACACAGAGTATTTAACAGAAAAAGGTAACTACCCACAAGTTTAAACTAAACATAGTATTATTATTATTACACTTTGATTACATATGAATACAATGCATATAAGTGTGTTTGTTTGTTTGTTTGTTTGTTTGTTTGTTTGTTTGTTTGAGTTCTTTTTACTAATCTTATTTACTTATAATTTGAATTTTGCAACCCTGTCCTTCCTTTGAAATTCTTCCAAGAAAGACTACTTCAGTCAACACCAGCCTGGACATATTTTGATTGTTTGATTCCCTCAAATAATTTCCCTTTGCCCAGTGGATGCTTAATTTTGTTTTATTTCATCTGTAGTGAACCCCAGAGGACTGAATGACTCCCTTTGCCCATTCAGGAATCATCAAGTGCTTTCAGCGTTGAAAGCACTTGATGTGCCAGTCAGAAAGGAGGACTAGCCTTCATACTTTTTTTGGTTCCAGATTATAAATTAGGATTACAGCCAAGGTTTTGTTTGTTCTGTTGAAATACCTGATGGCAAGTCTCCGGCTTCAGACAGGTGTAGACATTTTGCTGCATATCAAGTAGGTCTTGCAAAAGCCCCCTCCACACTGTCTCACTAACAGGAGGTGTTCTAAGAGAAAAAACACAAAACATTAACTTGATTAAGATCCTAATTAGCATATATGATATTTATATTTGACGACATACTTGCGTCCATTGTGCCGACACAACTTGACCATCAGCTTTTTTGCTTCCTCTTCACTGGTCTGGCTGTTTCGCACAAATGAAATCGGCTTCTGTAGACCGTGTTTTTCCAGAACCTCCACCACACTATCACAAATAAATAAATAAATAAATAAACAAACAAAGAGTCATTCCTAATAATGAACAGTTCTAAACACATTTTAACCTTTTGTATTCTTCTAAGTTAATGATCTAGGGTTTCTGGTTTATTGAAAAAATAAAGTGCCTTAAATAATTTTAGGTTCATCAAACATAATATCTATAATGGATACTTAAGGAGCTTTATGTAATTTAAAACTAATGTTCTCAAAAAGAAAAAATAATAATTTAAATGGTAATGGGTGCTTTTGGGATGGTGGGGAGCCAATACGATGGAATAGGAAACAACTTTTTTTTTTATTCAAAAGTTAGATGTTAACAAAACGCAGTAAATAAGGACATTAGTCAAGTAATCCAAGCTACCATTTGAATCAAATATAAATTAAAATATAATCATTGTTTTAAAAATAGATTGATCAGTGCAGTTAATAATAACATAGGGAAGACCTTCTCCTTCTAGCAAGAGTTGTAAAAATTTGAATACAAAGTACTACAAGATGTTTTTGTGCACTGCAAACAGCAGTAGTAAAAAACTACCTGATAAACGATGTGACACTGTAGCAGCAGCAGCTCTTTGTAAGGCAGCTTGTGTGTAGGTGCATGTAAATGTGCGCTGTCTCTCATGACTGAGTGAGAGGAGGTCTGTGTACGCACTGGTGTGGGATTAGCATGGCAATCCCAGTCTCAACAGGGTCGTGCCGCTACAGATGTTCACTCTCTGCTGCAACTCATTACCATAGTAAACAGGTGCCTAAAAGCTGAGGCTGTGAAACAGCAAGCCTGATATCAACCAGCACTATTTGTCTGTGGGTAAATGCATGGATGGAGAATGTTTCCATGTTCCCCTCACACGTTAATGTGGAAATAGCATGAAGGAAACAGCATCTATTCAGGGGAAATGTACTTTGCATGTAAAGACCTCTGACTTGAGGGGACTCACAATGTTTCAGCACAGAACATTAGAAAGTGCGTTACTAGTTCCCAAGGGGGAGTTTGCATGTCTTTTAGATGTGTAAATGTAAAGCCTTAGGAGCACATTCTGTTCTGGTTGCACACAATATAATGCAATATTAGGCATTGACACTATGTTTAATTAAAGCTGTTGACATTATAATTTCAATGAATGAATGATCAAATTAATGATTGATTAATTGATTGATTGATTGGTTGATTGGTTGATTAATTGATTGATTTGAAAGATTTTGTTGTTGTTGTTGTTGTTGTTGGCAGCTAAACCTAGAACTAAAACAAGTGATTATGGATACCTTCCATTATTAACAAAGGTGATGTTGACATACTGTATATATTTACATGCTAACTTGCCTGAAATCCAACTTAATTCTAATAATTAAAAAAAAAAAAAACTAGCCATGTCAGGCTTCTTTTTATCACATTTGCTTCACTTTTCTTTTAAAACTATAGCTCTCCACTATACTTTTCTACCTACCTCTATAAAGCATTGCTGGAGGCTATTTGGCTATCAAGGGACACCCAAGAGTCTTAGGATATTGAGTTAGCTTTAGCAAGTTTCTATGGCACATCAATGTCTCTTCTTTTCCTCGATGTTTTCCATCAGGACACTAATGGGGGAGGGAAGTAATAAGCATCGCCACAAACTCTTCCCAGCAGTGCAGCACTAATCACTGAACTGAAGGGAGCTTCTGAGCAATTTAACAAGACAACAGCCGCAGCCGCGACATATGGATGAAGAATGAGGCGGAGTCCGTCTTCAATGGGGCTGTGAGAATGATTAAAGCTATGAGGCAGATTGAGTTATAATCATCTTGCTAATGTATTTTCTAATATGCATTTGATTCAATGATTAATTGAACACTGAATGGCTTAGTGCATGTGGTTCCCAAAGGCAGAAGAAGAATAAGTCTTGGGATGTGACAAACAAGTAGAGAGCAGTACCTGAGGTGTTTCTCCAGTTTGTCCACCTGGTCGTGCAGGGATGAGGTGATGTCTGTCTCTAGCCTGAAACATGGAAACAGAATAATATTTAAAATCATCTCTAACCAATCATTTCTCTATGTGTGTGTACTAAATGCAAGTAGTAGTAGTAGTAGTAGTAGTAGTAGCAGTAGTACGCTTTATTTGTATAGACAGAGTCACAAATGCGCTTCACAGTGAGACCCCCCACCCAGTGATGGCAGCTCTGAAACAGCTCAGCAGAGGCGATTTGCCTAAACACCTGGTGCTTCAACCTTCAACTACCACCGAGTGTTCCCTAACCTGCATGTTATTGGTTTGTGGATAAACTGGAGTGCTTGGGGGAAACCACCCAGACATGGGGAAGAACATGCAAACTCCACACAGAAAGGCCCGTGACAAATGAAAGTTGAACCCACAACTTTCTTGCTGTGAAGCAAGAGCGCTATCCACTCTGCCACCATGCCGCCTATGGCTTCCTGGATACTAATAAAAATACACAATTAAATATTTTCTTCATTGTATATATATATATATATAAAGCTGTTGTCAAAAAAAGTTTTGGTGATCAGTTTTCTATTAACAAACTAAATATTTGGTCATTCAGGATGAACAAAAGCTATACTACCCTTATCCTCATCTCACATGCTGCTCTAGAAAAGTGAGAAATTCTATTGTTTTTAGTGAGGCAAAAACTAAAAAACTTAAGATCACATGTAATGATTTGTTCCCTACTAAAATAATTACAAATTGATTTTGCACCAGCACAGACATATTGGCAAAGTATCTATTCTATTAAGTAGCAACTCTGCAAGTCATTCCAGGTTCTCAACTTCTTATAAGTTTCAGTAGCTTGGAAAATTCCAGACTCAAATTTGTACCAGCAGTCAAATTAACAGTATATGCACCAAAATGATTAAAGGGGCTATACTCGATTTTTGCTTCCTTGAAAAAGCACTTACCTAACACATTCTGCGCCTCCGAATTGTTCACCATGATGTGTTTTTGCAAGAGCGCCCATTAGCATACAGGCTCAACTTACAATGGCCTCTAAAAGTTGTGAAAAATAATTCTATACACATTGGGAGGTTTGGGATGCATCAGATAAGTGAGCAAAAACATAAAACTTTTTATTGTAAGAATTTGTACCCTCACACATTATTAAGAGATGGTTTGTTTAAGGAATTTGATTTAGTTTGTATTTTGCAGAGAAGTTCATGCAGTAGCTAAAAAACATATCAAAGATGTCATATGAAACAAAACAGCTACACAGAAGCATGATGTGTTTCTGACAACCTATTTTGACAGTCTGACTGACATGTGGATGGTGCAAGACACTGCTCAGCCCTGCTCCTACATGTGTGCCCGGTCTGTATTGTGCACACTGCAGAGGAGAATGTGTTAGCACAGAGCTCCCACTAAAAATAAAACCCTGTGATTCTGTGCCTTCAGGCAAAGGATTCTGGGTCGTACCGGAGTATCCCCCACTGGAGCACTGACCCTGATGAAACCACTTCCTCTCTTTCTGTGTGTGAGAAAGAGCCTGCTTCTCAATCAATTCTTCTGCACCTCTCACTTAATATGCACTGGCGCTTTTCTACCCCACTTTTAATACAAATTTCTTCCTCTTTCTCTGCTTCCACAGCCTAATCCTTTGCCAGTTTTTGTATTCCCCAGTCTCTAAGGGTGGATACACATGACATTATTCTGAGCAGATTTGGACCTAATTAAGCCATCTTGGAAAAAGGGAGTTGAAACTGCAGTTATGGTTTCTTTCCCAGCTCTGAAAATGTAATACGTTTGGCTTTGGGGTGGCAACTTTGGAGCTTAGTAAGTCAGAGGGATCACTCCTGGGAGGAAAGTGAAAGTTTGAAGGCAGTGCACACACAGCAACAGAGCCCCGCGGAACAGCTAATCCAAATGGCAAAGAAGAGTAAGCCTGAAGTGTAATGTGAGAAGACGGGTGAAATGGAGAAACGCAGTGACTTGGAAAGAAACATTATATTTGCTTCATGAACAGAGCTAAAACCATTATAACCAGTTGGTAGTATATCCTCATAGAGTCGAAAAGTCTAAAGATAGTATTGACTTTTTTTTTTTTTTTTCAAGGGACGCCATGTAACCTTCAAGACGTGAAAAATCACTCGCATGCTTCTATGGGAAAAGAAAGTCAAAGCTATATTTTGGGACATTCTGAATGGAAATAGTCATGTCATCTATCACAAAAACGGAATGAGTAGTCAAAAAGTGATTGGCTCCTATAATTAGAAATGTGTTGCAATAGATTACTTTTTTATCTTAAATAAGCATACAGTAAGCATGCAATTTCTCTAAAGTAAATATCACAGTAAGCGTTTACTTTTTCTTTATTTTAGAGTGGGGTTTAAGTATGAGGTTCATTTTATTTAACACTGAATCATTTTGAAAAGATTTAAGGCAGAGAAGTGAAAGTAGCTTATACCTTCTGGGAGCTTAGTTAATCATGAAGTAGATGGAGCGGAGGAATATAGGTAACAATTCAAAGGAAAGGACTACCAGGGCAAGTAAGGCAATGGTGATGAAAAAATATCGAATTTCCCTCTTTCTCTCTCCAATAATGGACTTGCATCAGTCTATGTGCTTTGTTATTTTAGACTGTGACAGGATTGTACAGTGCATTATGATGAATGAGCGCCGTTGTCATTGTGTAATAAACAATTAAGCCTTATGAATTTTGTTTTCTTTCCATAGTGTAGGATTATTTCATGTAAAGATAGATCAAACAGAGTGGAACATTGCATTTCATGGTACACTAAACATCAAAACAGCAAATAAAGATATTTGTTGGAATGAAACTGTGGGGTAAATTACTTTTTAGTGGATACTCTTTGACCAACGAATAATCTCCTCCTATACATTCGACAGACTGACAGATTTGCTACTGTTTCAATGAACTTTTGGGTTACATAATTTTGGCTACATTGTTTTAGAGAGCTTCGCATAATTTGCAATAAGGTTGGGCAAAAAGATATATAGCCTATCTCTATTTTCTTGGAGACAATTTCAATTTATGTATGCACAGTCTGTTTCCTTTTTTATGAAATTCACAGACAAAAAGATTTCTTTCTGAGCTTAAGAATTTGGCAAATCAACACCCTGTGTTTGTCATAGTAAAAGCTAATTCAAGTAAAGTTTTCTTAATGAGAGCAGGCCCTAACTAAATCTTAAAATCAGGAAGAATTGACCTATGAACGAAAAGCAACATTACATGGAGAAATAGTGAATCACAATATTTTACCAGAGTAACACAATCACGTAGAATCACCAGAATCACATAGATGAGGTCATGATTTAATTTATATGATCATAT
This sequence comes from Mugilogobius chulae, assembly GCA_038363315.1. NCBI lineage: Eukaryota > Metazoa > Chordata > Actinopteri > Gobiiformes > Gobiidae > Mugilogobius > Mugilogobius chulae. Next base: position 8,821,361 of record CM076405.1, read on the forward strand.
TGTTCAACTTAAATTTTTTTGTTTCTAGCAAATTTCCATTCTAGCTGTTTTCCGCATGAGTTGTTGCCATGTGTGACCACTCCCAAAAACTTTTGAAAACTATCAGGAAGGAAGTTTTTGATTCAGCATTGAAAATGTTCTTACCCATAGCCTCGCTGTGGCAGACACTCAAGGATGTCATAGCACAAGCTGAGCTGGTTGTCCCTCTCACAGCTGTAGATGCACTCTAGTGCTACCTGCATCAGCTGGTCAGGGTCTCCGATGATCTTCTGTTGGCACTAAGAAGGGGCACAGGTGAAAAAGAAGGTTTAGGTTTCTAGGCATGACTTATTCTGTCCTTTGCTAACACGCACACATTGTCTGGGACTACAGCTTTCACTTGTCTGCCCTTTGACATGGTATATGTTTTGTAATAGCCTGCAGCCCTGTCCTTGGCTGTGCCCCCATGAGGTCATAAACAAAACATTTACGATGCTGGAGCAAAGCAATCGGCCCTGGCAAGGAGAAAATGGTCTGACATGCTGCTTTTTCATCGGACTGTCTATTCATTCAGTAGCTGGAATACGTACGTCAGGCTTGGAGTGCTGGAAGATGATAAGGGGCAGGGTGAGGTCGTGCTGGGACAAGCTGACCAGATATTCTCTGAGCAGAGACTTTGAGGCGCCCTCCGTCTCGCCCTCGCAGCGGTGAAGAAATGGTACCATCCACTGGAAACTATCCTTCACATAGCGCTCCGAACTCGACTAAGAATAGAAAAAAAAGATAAGGAAAAACTTCAGCATTAGATCCTGGTTTAAGGAATAATGTGCTTATGTTTTGATTACTTTTGACTTTTTGAAGATTAGGGTGACCAGACTGGTACACACCCGGATTGTTGTGCTTGTGTGTGCGTGCGTGTAGATTTAGTAATTCGCACAGCTCACATAAACATGTCATATAGACATTGTTTCTACAATAGTGGTCAGGAAAGTGCATCATTTTCACGTAAATTGACCTCTATTTTGATGAAAACGTGAAAAACATAATATGTAAAAAACATAATTTTAGTTGCAAGACACACATCTGTCCAGCAAACAGCGCTGAGCTCAAAAGTGACATATCGCTCTGCCCCACAGAAGTAGTTTAACTTTCTATTTTCTAATTTATTTGCATTTCTGGGACATTACTGATTGTCTCTGCAGTAAAAGTAAGTGGTAAAACATGAGTTTTTGAAAGTGTTGTATTTTGCAATCGTGGGTCATACATGGGTCGTGGGTATGTTGCTTGCAGACAGCCAATCACAACACAGCTCAAGGTTCTGCACAGTGAAAAACCTGTTTGTCCAATATTAATGAGCACAAAGAACCTCTCACACAGTGAGTGTACAAAGACAGTATAGGCAAGGTGGGTAAAGAGTGTTACCCAAAGACACCAGAATAATCTACTCTCGCCTTCCCACTGTGGCATCTGGTGGTCTCCCATCTAAGAACAAACCAGAGCCCATTATGTTAAGCTTCAGAGCTGAGGGGATCAAGCTTTGACAAGCAAATAGGGCCTTATAAAATACAAATATAATCTGAAAAACTCCTGCTAGTTTAAGTGAGTAATATATTGTTTTAGTTATCATTAAGCACGGTTTTCCCATTTTAGATTTGTTTTTTTTAATTACACTATTGTTCCCTCCACTTCTACAGTTGGAAACTATCAAAGTAGTAAAAACTTCAGGGCAACTGGGACATGTCTAGGACAGATCCAAGAAAATAGTTGCACCTGGTCACCTAATTTTTAGGATGATGACTATATTACAAGGATTGGATTTAGGATGATGACTATATTACATTTGCAATCCATTATTTTCACATTGTCAATGATCATCTTGGAGCTTTTCAATCAAAAGATGATCAGTCTTTCAATAAAAGCATGAGGTTTGGCACTTTGGATGAAGACATTTGGCTATCTTTGTATAGAAAAGCACTACTTGAAAGTCTTCATTGTTTATGTACAAGGAAGCAAAGCCATTTTATTTTATTTTTTTCAATGAGAGGATAACATGTAGATGTCTTTGCCATGTTGCTCAGTTCGAAAATGATACATCAGGTGCAACAGAAGGCCAATCTAAAACGAACATTTTATATAAACAGTGGAATTGTATAATTTCTACAGTACTTGGATTTGATAAAGTTCACCAACTTTTGTTCTACAGCTCTCTCAGAATAATTACAGTAGTCTTCGCACTACTTCATACCATGTACTTAAAACTCTCTGAACTAGAATAGCATTGTAATAGCGGCACTAGGTGGGCTGTACTGCAATTTGAGTATGACAAGTTCACCTAGGGCCCTTGCACCATTGAGTCACGGTTTGCGTATAAGTAAACATCCAGTTTTTAGATTCTTAATGCAAACTTTTCCACCCACACTTTGCCGTAATATGTCTGTGATTATGAAAGAGACTGGAGGCAGGCGCAGAGAAGATTTCCTCACGAAGAACTTGGTAAACACTCGCAAATACGCAGACATCCACAGACAGAGCCCAAAGGGAGCAGCAGTCAAACAGCATGTGTTAGTGCAGTCAACAGTATTTGCTGGCTGCTTGCCTGTATGGAACGTGTACTGTTTGTGGTCCTTACAGCCTAAAGCTGGCAGATATTAGCCACAATTTACAGGGTAGCTCACATTGTGTGCATTTCATAGAGAAAAGTAACTATAATACCTGCTACACTCCACATGTTATTGTTTTCTGAAGACTTGGACTAGTGAGATAACATCAAGGGTCAGGGTGTTCAAAATGTAAATGAACCATGTGATTCTAAATGTGGAAATAACAAAACCTGGCTTGTATTTATCAGTGAATTGACAATACAATTGTTATCAGTAAAACCAATATTTGATTTCAAGTTGCTTTGCTAACCCTAACGCGATTATATAACGACAAACTCTAATCAAATTTAAAAAATCATCAATCAAAATGGGTGTTAGTCTAGCAGCCCTGCTGCCAGGTTATATTTTTTGCATTTCTGTTTTAGAACATCACATTACATGTGAGATCTGTAACTTATCTACAGTAGTTGGACACATATGTTAAGATAATCAGACATGTGTAGAGACCAATAAACTCAGATGTTACTTACAAACTTGGCTAACCATGTCTGACATCTCTGATAGGGGAATGAGAGCATGTCACCATCTCTACAGGTTCTAATCACACTGTATTTGAAAAACACTTAAGCAAGTCCTTGTGTGATAATTACTGTTCAGGCTGCACAAGGCTGAAGACTTAAGTAATGTAATCACACTCACGTTCTTCATGAGCAGACGGAGCTTGTCGATGTCACTGCGCTGCTGCAAGTCTTTAAGTGTCAAACTTAATTCACACGACGTCTCATACACCAGCGTCTCCATGGTGACCAGGTCATCACACAGGCTCCCCAACCCCGGGATCTCACGCTCTTTTCCCAGCCGCACCAGAGATAGAGCACAGTCCACCTAAAAGAAGGAGCAGTGTGAGAAATGCTGTGTAGTGAAAAAATTTATGTCAGGTGTTCAAATTCCAAATATAGTGAAAAATGATGATCGTCTTGTTATACTTTGTGTGTGTTTTATTTGGAAAGTGAGGGAAAACAACTGTGCACGTTTTTATTTTAGGAATAGTCTATAAACTCCACAGCCACACCAAGGACACCACCAGTTCTGTCCTTGCTGACATCTCTGTGGACAATGTGCTGAATTTACACATCTCATGGTTCCACACCACCGGTCAAAACAGTTTTCCAGCATCCAGAATTTCCAGTCTTTTCCTTACAATTAAATAAAAGAATATTATATAAAATAAAAATATAACAATTTAATAATATAATCTATTTTATTTAGACAAATACAGAAAAACACTGAATAGCAGTAATTATTTGCTGACATGGACAGACAAACATTGTCACTTTATCTAGACACACCACTGGTCAAAACTGTTTTCCAACATTCAAAGTTTCCAGTATTTTCTTTACCATTCTAAAACAAATAAATTTTTTCTATGGTATTTAGATAAAAAAAAAAAAAAAACATTAATAGCAGAAATCATTTACTGACATTAACAGACAAACATATTCACTTTACCTAGGCTTAAAGCTAGGGTAGGGTTAGGGTTAGGGTAGGGTTAGGGTTAGGGGTACCAGATTTTCATAGTTCAAAACAAAAGGTAGGTAGTTATATCTATACAGCTATAGCAAATACATGGTAAATAACCCTTTGCATTCATTTTTTACTGCAATCATCACGACTTAAGAGGCAAAGATTACAAAGTGAAGTCAGAGTGGCCCATCCAAGCATAGCCAATCAAAGCACTAGTACTTTCTGCCATAACATATTTTAAATACTTTATTATTTGTTTCAGACAAACCCCCAGTGTCAGATTTTGTCACAAAGTGCTGCAATTGGAAAATATTTTTGGTGGAAAAGGCAAAGTTTTCTCCATTTCCAATTTTTTCAACCGGCTATAATGGAGTTTAGGAATACATAACTTTAACTGGAGATCATTAAAAGCCTCTCAAAAGCTAACACTATTTGTCACTCTTTGCTAATATCTAATCATTAGTCTTTTGACATAAAACATGGAAGATTTGGGTTACTTCCAACTCTGGTCAATAAATTTTCATCCAGAAGAGCAAGCGGTCAATATCCGACCACCTATATGCTGGCAGCACGCCGGGCCAATCGATGCCCCACCACCTGTGGCTGCTTGGCGATCAATAGCAGAAGCTACAGCTCCCTATAGTGATGATTGGTTTCTCCTCACCTTTTAGACAAGGGGTAAAGCCCAGTGGCAGGGCTGTTAGCGTAGCATGTGCCTTTGCACACAGACACATGCACTATGGCTACAACCTTGCCATGTTTTGCTTACTTAAACTGTTTATTAGTGAATAAATTATACTCTGTCCAAAGACTAGAAACACCTACAGATTTACCTTGAGTCAGAGACTGCGCAATTAGATACAAGAGAGTCTATTGATCTGCCTGTGAGTATAAAGGCTCCTTCTAAAGCACCAAAACAAGAAGTATTCAGTCCTGTGCTGAACTCTTAAAACAAGCAAGGTTAAAAAATAAAATAAAACAAAATACGTAAAGGCTCACGACGACATAGACAGTTAAGACTTAGGTTAGGCAGCAAGCCCCGCCTTCAAGGGTGCAAGATCAGTAACATTGCACTGGGACTCGGTAAAATTGACACACACACAAAAAAATCGTGTCTATGGTGTAATATGTAGTTATTGTAAGGAATGGCTAAGGCTGCTCAGTAAATTGAAGCTGAATAAAAATCTGTCAAATTCAAAATAGAATTTGACAATTGTAAATATGATAGTTTATAGCTACAAAATAATTGTACATATACAGTCACAAAGCAGGTATCAACATATAAGTGGAAATTAGAAGCCTACAAAGAAAGACAGAGATTTTGGCTATTCATCACTTGACTGGTTTGAGTTGAGTTTCAAGAGGAAGACTGTTCCAGAGCTTACTGGCCTTCATAAAGGGATTTTTTTCATCAAAAGGATCTTCTAAAAGAATGTGCTCTTGCAAAATCAAAATATCTCGAGTAAAATTGAAAAAAAAAATCTACCTGTAGTTAAACAACTTTCTCCAGCTAAACTCAGACAAGACTGAAGTTATCATCTTTGGCCCACAGAAACAAAGAGAACGTGTCAGCAGTCAACTTCAGTCTCTCTCTCTAAAACCTTCAAGTCAAGTTAGAAATCTGGGGGTAATAATGCACTCAGACTTGAACTTTAACAGCCACATTAAGTCAATAACATCAGCAGCTTTTTACCATCTAAAAAACATTGCCAAAATCAAAAGTATAGTGTCAAAGCCTGACCTGGAGAGGCTTATCCATGCATTTGTCTCCAGTAGGTTAGACTATTGTAACGGCCTGCTCACCGGCCTATCCAAACGAGCTGTAAAACAGCTGCAGTACATCCAGAACGCTGCTGCTCGAGTCCTGACCAGAACCAGGAAGTACGATCACATTAGTCCTGTGCTTAGGTCTTTGCACTGGCTTCCAGTGGCTCAGAGAATAGACTTTAAAACAGCTCTGCTTGTGTTTAAGTCTCTCCATGGACTAGCACCAAAGTACATCTCTGACATGTTAGTGCGTTATGAACCATCTCGCACTCTAAGGACCTCAGGGACCGGCCTCCTGCTGGTGCCCAGGGTCAGGACTAAACATGGAGAATCAGCGTTTCAGTTTTATGCAGCTAAGATCTGGAACAGTCTTCCAGAAGATGTAAGACAGGCCTCCACTGTGACAATGTTTAAATCTAGGCTGAAAACATGTCTTTTATCTGTGCATATGACTGAAATGCTTTGTCTGCACTCTTTATTTCTTTACTTCTTATTAAAGTAAATTTTATGCTGATTATTTAATTATTGTAATTTTGATGCATTTTCCTGCCTTGTAAAGCACTTTGAATTGCTTTGTGTATGAATTGTGCTATACAAATAAATTTGCCTTGCCTTGCCTTGCCTAAATCTCTATAAATATTAATTCTTCAGTCCAATCATAAATGCTTAGGCGGCAGGAGTTGATTAGAATGTTTGGTTTACAATTCTGAACAATATCATGCTTTTAAACATATATTGCACATCTAATAACAAATTGTACTGCATTAGAAATAGCACAATGTGTGATAGGGACGCTCTAATTAGGCTTGTGTTGTAACAAGTTTATGATGAGAGGAGGCGTTAATTAAAATGCTTTCAGGGTAGTTCTGGTAATTTGATTGTTTTTTGCTATGCACTCTAGCCAGTTGTCTTCAAAAATGAGCAGTGGACCCTAAAGCACTTCGGCTTCACTCACTTCACTTGAAATGGACAAATGAATCGGAAAAGCTTTGAGTTCACTTCAGTTAGACCTTTTCCGCCAAGACAAAACGCAAGCGGTGACAACCTTGATCCATCGTTGTGAAAAGCCACTATAAAACACTCGAATGATGTGGGTGGAGAGTGTGGGCAGCCTGTGTTACATCCCATTACTTCACTAAACAAGTGCAATCAGCTCTTATTTTTCAGTTACAGTGACAGAAGCGGTGGTTACTCTTCATTACAAGTCCATATGGTAACTGTGATAATCAGTGCTGTGGATAGGATCAAAGTGACCTTGACTGATGGAGACTGGCACCATCCCCTCTGTGCTACCAATCGTTTTTGTCACTTGTTTACGCTCCACTCATCCAAAAAGAAGCACAAAGGCAATTATTTTCTGTCCGGACAGACTGATGGCTAATTCTTTCCAGCATCTGTCTCTTCGTAAAAAATTGAAAAACATAATTGAGACATTAATTCTGGTTGTCATGTTTTTATGGCTTATCTTGGTTGAACAAAGTGAAATATAAAGATGTTACATAAGCTTCTGAGGCGAGATGAAGTGATTTTGGTAACTTGTTCTAATAGCCTACTAAATTTGTGTAGAGTTGCGTAAACATATAGAAACAACTGAATTAACTCAACTTTAATGCATTGTCAAAATTTTATCTACATTAAAGTTGAATTATGAACTAAAAGAAAGATGACATGAATTTATTTAGAATCTATAGAGGGTAATTTAAAAAATACTTTGATGCTAAATCTTCCTGACAGGATATATAGCAGAATTAACAGCCTTACATATTTTAAAAATATGGAATATACAATTTCCAAGAATAGCAAAAATGCTATATATGGCATGTTTACTATTTAAGAGCCAAAACAGCAATTCTGCACCGAGTCAACCCAGGCTCGCTATCTTCACACTCCAAGTGTGTGAAGTTTCATTCAGACTCAACGCTATTCCAGTAAAAAATAGAATTTTCCAGGATTAGGTTTTAAGTCTTTTCAAGTCTGTATTTACTGGATTGTACTTCAAAAAACAACCCAGATGTCTAAAGATAATGTATTTTAAAACAGAAATGCCAGAGAGATATAAGAGGCAATTTTTTCCAAGGTACTATTTACAGTAATAAATAAAGCACCTTTTCTGATAATTGGCTATGTATTAAAAAAAAAAAAAAAAAAAAAAAAAAACAACCTTCTTCAGGCTGCATACAGAGGCACACTTTTCACTAAACGACAGTGAACGATAGAATATACAAAAAACACAACAGTGTCATGGAGTAGGCACAAAGGTTACGCATTTGGCTCAGCCCTACTTTATTTTTCACATATAGGGCTTGTTCAGTCAGAAGTATTTACCTGTCTGGAGTTGAACTCAATGTCCTTTGCTCGGGTCTGGTACCAATCGGTCAGAAGCTGAATGGATGGTGCAGCAGATCGGAACCTCAGCAGCTCAGGGTCTCTTCGTACAAGAAATCATCATCGTCAAACAAGTGTTGGCCCAGAACAGCTCTAGGGGGACAAACATAAGGTGATAAGGTGATCAAGTGATAGTTTATTATTGTCCCTGTAGAAAAATTTGTTCACTGCATTTAGGGCTGCATGTCAGCTGCAGTGTAGTGTCCAGGGATCCAGCTCCAGTTATTGAGTTAGTCACGAAAGGGCTGGAAAATATGGTGATAGCTGAATTGTGATCTAATTCATTTGACAATATGCTAGTATGGTAAGGTGATTCACAAACTGTACCTTTACCAGTTTGTGAATCAGCCTCTAATGCTGTAAGAGAGTGGATTTATCAGCAAAGCTAAACTTTTAGAAGAAGCAGTTGTCTTTATGTTACTTTATGTTACTTTTGATAAATCATCTTTAGGTTTATTCATTAGTGCAGGTGCTTTGCTGTAGAAAGATGGAAAAAAAAGTGGTTATTGATAGAACAGGAAATTTACAGTAATGAATTATCATTTGTTTTGAATATGGATGTCACAATATCAGATAATAATTCTATGACTCCATTAATTATTGGCTAGAACACAGAGAAATCCTTATATTTTAACATTATAACATTATTTGAGTATACAGTACGACAGGCTTCAAGAAATCAAACTTCCAGAACAATAAAGTAAAGCTTTTCCAGTAAAAAAAAAAAAAGATGCATCACCAATGAACTAACCAAATAATCTTGACAAGTGACAATTCTTCTTTGCACAGAATTCAGTAGCTTTTAGAAAAACTAGGAACTAAACCACTGAAAAAAATACAGAATATCCAGTTTAAACACTACTGGCAGTGGCATTGTTCCAATTCAAACAAACTGGGAAAAATAACCTGTCTCACAAAAGCCACTTCTGGCAATGTAATAAATTTGCAAAATAAAACCGTAAATGAAGCTGAATTTCCAAGAGACTACGAGCAAATGGCAACAGTTGGCATCCAAACAAGATTACATTGTTGCTATGCTTCTGTGCGCCAGGTTTTGTTCCAAACACTGTCTGCAGCATAAAACTGTTCGGCCAATACTCCACAGCATGTGTCAGCTAGTTAATTGTGAAATAAATTCCAGATTGTATTGTGTAATTTTTCTCTATTTTGAGTTGTTCATCATTATAATACTTTTATTAAATGCAAGCTGTTTTCACCTGCACTCCTCGACTTCACACCAGTCCATCTCTCTGTGTCTCTGTTCGTCCCAGGGGATCAGTGCCAGCTCGCCATTGTCACCAACTCTGAAAACAAAACAAAAAAGTAAGTTTACATGACCTTTTCTGTCTATTTAAGCAGATAATTTTAATGTGTAGTCTTGGAGAACAAATACTGTAAGTGTAATGTTCTATATTTATGCAAGTTTGTAATAACTGCACATTTCCTTAAGCTACAATTTGAAAGTACAATCAAACACAGTATATATCATAGCTTTTTTTAAAAAAAAAAACATTAGGAACCTTTTTAAGTTCCTGGTACATTTAGTTCTCCATTTCTGCTCAAGGAGAACTATTTTCCTGTAAAACCAGGACCCTTTTGGTAACAAAATTACTTGTACAATATGGCCTTTGTTAAAAAAAATATAATGTATCTGAGAAATTACTTGGCCAGAGTGGCTCCAAAAACACACATATTTACTAAGAAGCAACAAATTTTGGTTTTGGTTTTCTAATTGTGTGCTCTTTTTGCCCATTTGTATGAGCAGGTTTACATTATTCAAAAAGAATAGGACAAGGCAAAAGGTTTTCCTCCCACTCACATGTTTACAAGCACTAGATGCTAATATTAAAGCATGTTCTACACACTTTCACCCAGCGTCACTGTGAGAGTGGGAGCGAGGAGGAATCGATGGTTTCTTTAACAAAATAGACTACAATTATATTTAAAAAATAATACAAAAAGTATATAGATAGGCCTCATTTGTTTAAAGTAAGACAATGAGAATCTATTATTTAGCAGCAGGGTTCAAAGCTCATGAAAATACAGTAGTAGTGGCTTGTACTTGTAAAATACCACATCACATCAATCACATTTTATACTCCTGTATTAATTTAACAGTAAATGCAAGTGTAAGTTTTGAGAAAGATGGATGCCGTATTTTAAATAGTTTAGTGATTTTCGCCGTTGTTGCTTTTGTTTGGACTTGATGCTTCACAGAAGTTAAATTTTCATAAAACCTCAACTTCTTGGCACCAACTTTCTAACCCGTTTTCTACTGCAAAAGGCAAACAAACTCAACCAGAGTCCATATAAAACAGTAAAGATATTTTTTACTAGCTTCATAACACCTTCCCACTCTCCGACTGTATAACGGCATCTTATAAATCAGTGCAAAGCCATAAACCACATCTCAACTCAGAGCTGAGCGAGCAACATATGTGAAATGGAACTAGCAGATTGTAATAAGAAAAAGGTGTAAAACAAAAGCACAATAATAAATAAGTCAAAGAGCCTTGTGAGAGTGCGTTAGTTATAAAAAATGCTATTGTTTTACAAGTTTGTACTACCTGGCTTCCTCCTTGAGTATGACAGCTCTTGAAGTTGATGAATAGAACACATAGAAGAAGAAAAATAACAACAACCTTACATGCAGGCCCGGCGTGGCTAATCGGGAGAGTCGGGAGAATTCCCGAAGGGCCGGGGGCTTCGAGGGCCGGTACATGTCACGGTCCATGCTGCGTATGTCAGTGCAGTTTGTACAGATGTGACTGGAGCGGCCCGAGCTCCGTCCCAAGTCAGCCCACATTTCCCGTTCTGTTGCCGGATTAGACCAAGACGCAGAGACGTGCTGAAAGCACGAGGGTAGTCGCCCTAGAGCAGGGGTGGCGAACCCGAGGCTTGCGAACCGCAATCAGAGTGCGGCTCTTTGGCTCATTCAGAAACATTTGTGCCTCCACGCGCTCTCTCTCTTTCCCTCTCGCCGACGTGAGGGAGAGAGAGCCGCATGTGCGTAAAGCTGCTGCTGTAACCTGGCTAATCCCGCCTAATTAAGCTAAAACATAGAAATCCTGAGCCCTGTGAGTGTTTTGAAGTCCACAGCGACACTCTACTACTCACAAGCTTTCAGACACTTTTTATTTCAAAAAGATAGACCTCAGATTCACGGAGTTATGATTGTTTTCGCCTTTACTGAAAATTGCCATTCATTTTAATGGGGCGGGCGCGCGGAATTTGACGGGACGTTTCGAAGCATTTAATTCACTGTCTCAAGACACAGGAGATGTAAAAGTGATACTAAGCATGAGTTCAGACGTCCTCATACAAGTTTGTCTTGTTTTTAGAGTTTCTACAGCCCCAGCTCCACTGTCACTGCTGCGTAAAGGCTCCGTGCCTCTCCACGGTCTGCCCTGGGAAGAGCAGGGCCGGTTCAAAAAAAAAAGAGGACCTTTGAAGGGGGGCTCATCTAACATGAAAAATTTTAAATTGATATTAGAATTGAATAATAATTATATTGTTAATTATAGTAAAATTACATAACATATCAATAAGAATACCACATCTAAAAGTCACCAAAATGCAGGAAATTGCACGGAATTTTTTTAATTTCTCCTGGGGAGAATTCCCCCAGACCCCCTGAATTACATCAAAACCACATTATATTAAAAAAAATAAAGATTCAGTTGACTTTGCTGGGGCGCTATAACCCACTCATAAAAGTAAAAAATAATATTAATAGACCTAATCGCATACATATTTACATTTTTATTTGTCAGAGGGCTGGTCCATTAAAAATTTTCCCGGGCTGAAAATGAGTCCCACTCCGGCCCTGCTTACATGTCAAGATTGTCAAGACTTTTCAAAATCTACCGCAAATGGACAACAGCAAAACAAAAAGTTTCATCTTTCATTTTAAACATTAAAGCATTTTCGTCTTTTATTTATTTATTTGAGAACAACAAAACATGAACCAAGGTTGTAAAAACTCAGAGAGATTCCACAGGCAACAAATCATCTATATATTTTATTGAAGCTGGGGGCAAGCGCATGCTCCAAGATGACAGACCAGGGTTATTTTTATGCCACTATAAATTGCATCCAATCACAATATACACAACTGTCCAATTCATTCATATGATTTATGTTGTTGTGGGGCCAAAAAAGGATTTTTAGCAACTCTCCAAAGCAAGTCCATTCATTAAAAATGTGATTTCAATGGGACAATGACAAGGATTGAGAAGAACATTTGGGTTATGTAGGATGTAATAAATGTGAAAGTCTTCAACCTTTGTTTAAAGTTGTTTTTCTAATTGTGGCAGCCATATTTCAAAGGAAGCTACCTAGAAGTTTTCAATATAAAATGTTGTAAAAATAATGAGAAGTGAATTTATTGTTTTAGCAGTACATTATTTTGAGTTGAATAAAGTGGCTCTGAATGCTTCTACAAATTCTAAAATATAGAAACATAGAAAATGAAAAATAAAAAAACAATAAGAATAAGAATGGCATTCACTATAAGGACAAATGGCTAAAGGTTTCAGTGTTAGGAGTCAGGCTGGGCAATATATCGTGATAAAAAATAGAATCGTGAGCTCATCTCTGTGATAATCTTTTTTTTTTTTTTTTTTTTTTTTTTTTTTTGCTGAAATTGTCATATCAATTTCACATTTCTCTATTTATTGTTATTTTTTCCAAACTTTATCAATTAGCCTCAGAGTTTCCAAGTCCATTCTTTAAAGCGACTTTGGGCTTCTTTTTTTCTAAGTCTTCAAAGTTATGAATTTTGAAAGGTGTGTTGTTGTTTTTATATATATACAGTATACTGTATATTAGTGCTGTGCGATATGACGATACATATCGTGGGGACGATAGAAAAGCGTCTATCGTGCCATTTCTCTTCTATCGTTTCTATCGTCTGTAACCTAATTTTATCAATCATTTCAGCAAATAAGTCGTGTGTGTGTGGTATTAAACGTGCTTTGTCTCACGTGTTATAGCGTAACTTCAACAAAACCATTGTTAGAGTACTTTTTGTACATCGTCAGAGTCGCCCTTTCTTTCTCTCTCCCAGCGCACCAGCGCGTCTTTGAGCGCGTCAGAAGAGAGAGAGAGATGGTAAAGAGCGCTGTCCGGAGGAAGGAGGAGTGGCCCGGGCTGCAGTCAGCGCCGCAGTCGTGAACAGAGACAGCCGGTGTGGCTCGCTTTTTCCTTCGTCACTCGTTGTCACTCTCGCCAGAGTTCCACCGCGCCCTGCCTGCCGTGCGCACGTCCCGCTATATCTGTGTTCACTCTGCCTGTCGGTCCGCGCGCTCTCGGTGCAGGTCTACTCTGCAGCCAGAGCCTCGTGGAGCGCTCCGCCTGTCTCCATGTACGCATTGCTGTGGCCAATGACCCAATAGCGCTCCGTTAAACACCAGCGAAGCAGCGCTGATGAACGGGACAAAGCGCTTCTAATCACTTTGCTCGTACTTTGTCGTGTGCCTGTTGTTGGCGAGGGGAAACTAAAGCGCTAACTACAGCCCCAACCTGTAGGTGGTAAAGGGCCAGTGCCAAATACAGCACAAATAAGCTATTAAATTCAATAAAAACTGTATATATTTTTTTGTTTTGTTTAATCTAACTTTACTTGATGAGTAAAGTAGCAAATTGTTTTATAAATGGATTTATTTTTATTTTACAGCATTTACACAATTGGAAAATATTGTTTTAATACATAAACATGTTTTAATACAATACAATAAACATAGAAAACATGACTTTTCTCTTTCCTCTTCAATATAATGAGTCTCATTTGTGACAGTTCAGTTAAATTCACTTCAAAATAAAGTTGAGAAAAGTAAGCAATGAAATAGTGTCAAACTTTACAGTGAATAATTGAAAACTTACTTAATTATGGTATATCGTGATATATATCGTTATCGTGATATAAAAAATCTATATCGGGATATACGTTTTTTTCCATATCGCCCAGCACTACTGTATATATATGAGACATTTTCCAGGTTTGGTTTAGAAAGATATATCCATGTATGACTGAAACAATCATTTATTTAATTGTTCATTTTAATAACTTTTTACTGAAGGGCTGAGGACTCTTGTTTGGCTTTTTTTTTTTTTAAAGTGTTGGTTGCTTGATTTTCTTTGAAAGTATGGCAAGTTTTAGCCATTGACAGTGAAGTAGGAACTTTCTGTATTTACCTCAACAGAAATAAGAAAATGGATAAAATCGAAATTGTGATCTTGCTACTAAAAATCTGGATATTTTGCCATTTCATCCTGACTTTGGTAAAAGCATAATGAAATATGGTCAGCAATTCTCCATAAAATGATTCACATTGTGCATATTTAAAAATCTGATTTTTGTGACCTGATTTCAAGTTAGCCATTTCAAAATACAGATTCATTCATTTGTTTATTGATTCAGTTATTGTGAATAAGTGTGAGAAAACTTGGATCGAAAAGCACATTTTTCCTTTATTCACTCCACAGAACAAAGCTGCACAACAAACTTATCTGTCACATTAGTTTTGCTTGCACTGGTATAATCCTTTTAAACTTTCAATAACCGCCGTCTACCACGCATCTGTAAGTTGCCTAGAAGGAAATATTGATCAAATATACAAGGGAAAGTTTTGTGGGTGCATTCAGGCAAGATTATTGTGTATTTTCCAACAGATGGCGGTGGAGTGGAGCGGAGCTGTGTCGCAGCCATGGTCGGAGAAGCGGGGGAAATAGGAAAGTGCCCCACAGCAGTAGCAGCTCTGTGATGGATGCTCACTGCAGCGCCGCAGTCGCCTGACCTCCATACAAACTCAAGACACGGCTAATAAAAGGCAGTGCTGATGGAGAGTGTGAGGGGATAGGTGGGCACACTCATAATTATTTCTATACACTATTCATGCTTGTGACTTCAGGGGTCTGGTACTGTATGTTGCTGTGTTTTTGGACATGCGACAGCAGAAAGAGAGAAACTGAGCAAAGGAGGATCAAATGAAGCATAAAAGAAGCCAATGAGCACCTCAATAAACTCTGCTTTAAAACTTTACCTTAAAATTAACATTTTGTTTTTATAATATAGACATTGAAGAGAAGAAAGTTTGTACTAAATCATTACGTATTGTGCAACATTACAATGCAAACCAAATGTAGCACACCAAGAAAGCTGCACTAACATGATAACACTCACAAGTAAATATGGCTTGAAGATGAATATAGTAAATTTACTTTAATTTTTTAAAAAACACCGTTTTCATTCCAATATAGTGACATCTGCTAAAAACAAAGAACTTTATCTGTCAGAAGACTATAGATTACTGTAGATTAATTCAATCACTTTTCAATTATATTTTGGTCTGACTCTGTATCTTACTCTTGCTGTTTAGTACCTTTGCACTTCTTGAAAAGTCATTGCAGAGCGGGATGTCTGGTGGTCTCTTCTGTCACACTTCACTTTGCCCTTTTCCAGGTTTTCCCAAAAGCCCTGACATTTGGAGACCACAGTGAACACGAAGTTGTTCCTCACTTTCTCAATCATTTTCAAGGCACATGAAAGGTGTTTGAAGGCTGTTTTTACAAAGGTGCAGAAATACCATAAGTAAGCAATTTATATTTTAGTTTTTTTTTAATGATTATGATTTTTACACAAAAGACTTATTTCCCTCTTCTAAAACACACACAGTTACTGTAATATTGATTTTCAAATGATCTATGTCACAAATTAAGTTAAATATATAAAGCATTAATTAACATATACTAGATTACTACATGTAAGTAGTAAATCATGAAGGTTAATTTACTTCTTTCCATTTGGGTAAAGTACATCTCAACATTGACTAGTTGGAGGGCATCTCTTTTATTAGCCTGGTGAAACACAATTGTGCTAAACTAAATGTGCAAACTTTCAGCAGCACAAAGTTTCCACAAGGCTGTGTACTTTATCCCCTGCTCTTCTTCCTGTACACCCACTGATAGACCTTCAGTAATGACTCAGTTAAACTAATCAAGTTTCCAAATGACACCACCCTCATCAGTCTCATTTCTGATATTGGTGAGTCTGCCTACAGGAAGGAGTTGGACTGGCTGGTGTCTTGGTGCAATGGGAGCAACTTGTAGCTTAACGCGCAGGAGACAGTGCAAAAGATTGTGGACTTCAGAAAGTCAGAGCCTCCTTGCCCTCCCTGAACCTGACAGACTAGCTCATAACCAATGAGGACTCTTTCTGCTTCATCAAGACCCCAATCAGACAGGGTTTCACATGCTTCACATCAGCTTCCTCAACCAAACTGCCCTCCCAGATGATACTCCACAGCCATCATTCAGTCCATCCTGATCGTGTGGTACGCTGGAGCCCCCAGGGACGGATACAGACTCTGCAATTGTGCACTTTGCTGAGAAGGTGATTGGCTGCAGTCTTCCATCTCTTCAAGATCTGTACATCTCCAAGGTTCCAGGACTCACATTGGACATGAACTATATGAGTCAGTTCCCTTGGCCATGTAGCAATGGTCCATTCGAACTCAAAACCTCACTCCACAAGAACAATTTCTTTCCCTCTGTAGTAGCACTAATGAACACTTTACAAACAGGTTAAAAAGTTGGCCATTTTCTGTCAAAATTTATATCTTTATTATTATCAGTGTTTATGTTGCTTCTCACTGAAGAAGTTTGCACTAGTTTGTAGAACTAATATAAATGAACAAAAGTTCACTGACAATAGCAAAAGAATTTTTTTTATATATATTTATAAAGTTGTTTTGCATTTTCCATCATTTTGGCATTTTCATTTTTTATATACTTGTAAGTCTGAAAAAAAATATTGACTGAACAAAACAAACACTGAGCAAAACAAACTATAAAACTAGACTTGGTACGTCAAGGATTACCAGTGCATGAATTCTATCTAAAGAATACTGTATACATGAATGTACATTTTGAAAGGTTGGTGTAAAATAATGTAAAAAGTGCATGAGACTCACGTGGCTTCAGGCAGCAGGATGGTGTACTCGTGTGGGGACGTGGTTTCAGGGAAGTTACAGAGGATGGTGAGGCGATGCTGGAGAAGTTCTGTTCCGTGATACGTGAAGAGAATATCCAGGGCTTGTACATTACTCTCCTGTGAGAAAAGGAATCAATGCTTTGAGCAACTAAAGTCTTCTCAACTTACATTTAATTGATGCTGAAAGTTTAAACTGCACATTACATGCAATAAATGCAAATTTGAAGCAAGACTTTTAAAGAAATAACTTTATACCTCCAGGTTTTTTCAAAGTCATTAATTATTTAATAACTCAATGTTTAACAACCCCTGTGAAAGTATCATTTTCTGACAACTCTCGGAATTTAAAAAAAATCGTTGACATCCAATAATTCCTACAAAAATTATAATAATTTCTTAAGGTTTGAATTTCAACCAGTTATGAAGGTAAAATTCAACCTTAAAATGATTTGTAAAAGTAATAGTTTAAACCTTGGTGCTTACACACAATACAGCTCAATGATGGTCAAGATAAAGTTAGTTACCCGTGCATAGTCCCTTGCTGACAGCACAATATTTTGACTTCTGAACTTCTTGAAGAACTCTGCATCATATTTCTGCTCAGCTGCGTGGGGCCCGCCAAGAATCTCCTAAAACAGGAACAAGTGTTGAGTTCATGAAAGAAAATTTGTTAAAAGGAGCAAAGTAATCCTTTCTAAGAAAATACCGTGGCTGTTCAGGGAGTCAAACTAAAAGATGAGACGAAAGAGGTGAGTATTAGCAGTGACTGCAAATGTATAAAGAGGAGAGAAGTCAACAGTGGTGCTATTTAACTATCGAGGATGCAATGTGTGCTAAAGTCTGAATGATGTCTTGGTCTTCCGCCTTGAAGGGATTTATGTGTCGAGAAGGGAAAAAAAAAACTTTAACATTTTTCTTTTTCCCCACCAAGTGTGTGTCTGGGCATCTTTATGTGTTTGGGTAGACTGAGAGCTGGACTATGTGTCTCCCTGATAGATGGAGCTTTGAATGGGCCATATGCAGACATGGCCCAGCCCAAAGTCGGGATGATAAAAACCTTAATATCATATTCATAGACAGCTGGAGAAAATGGATTGGGGCGAGAGGAGACTTGACGAGAGCCGCAGTTACCATGACAATGTCCGAATAAAGAAG
The DNA here is from genome assembly GCA_038363315.1 of Mugilogobius chulae. Classification (NCBI taxonomy): domain Eukaryota; kingdom Metazoa; phylum Chordata; class Actinopteri; order Gobiiformes; family Gobiidae; genus Mugilogobius; species Mugilogobius chulae. Next base: position 8,839,763 of record CM076405.1, read on the forward strand.
AGAACGTCATTCTGTGCGTGTCTGAATATCTAGCAGCTTTTCAAAATCTCATCTTTCCACTTGGGCGAAGGGGAGACGTAAGGTCCTCTGCCGTCAGTGATTTATTATAGATGGGTGTTGTCGTTAACATGGGGGGAATCTGAAATGCGGCGGTAAAAGTTGCAGTTGGAGCGTGAATCAATCAGTTCTGCAGTGGCCCTGATGCAATACGGACCATTAGCAAAAACATTCATCTATCTATCGAGGGGCTTGTGACTACTTTTTTTTCTTAATAAATCCTACTATTGTTTAATATTTTAGAACAGATCAGTGGTGTTAAGAGAGTGTCACTAGAAAGAAAGTAGAAAATATTTTTGGAAGCTTTGGGACTATTAAATATTAAAGGAGAGTGAATTACACGGCAAATGGAATAAACAACAATGACTTAATGGCATTTAAATTACATTCCCTGTTATAAGGCTAACACTGAACTTGGGACTTTCATAAAGAAGCATTGCTTTTTTTCTCAGAATAGAAAGAAGCACTTGTATTAATGTAAAAGCAATACATGTTAAACTGTAAGCAATCATTGTAGCTTTGGTTACTGAGATGCTTTACTGTGTAGCACTGAGACCAACATTTGGGGGAAGAGTACTTTTGTCCATGGAGAAATTCTATCTTCATAGAGAGAAGCAGGTGACACCACCAAACCAAGTTACAGAACTGATCTGTGGAGAGGTGAGACTAACCTGGCAATACCAGATGGATTCTCGCAATATTTGTGAGGTCACAAAATCTTGACAATCATTCTGAAGAGACCTCCGCCTTATGGTTAAAACAGTCACTGTGTCTTGGACAAAACAGTGCAGCAGCAAACTGAGCATTGGTTTGAGCTAAAGCCCTTGAGCAAATCGAAATAAACATGGCAGCACTGTCAGTTGTACAGCTTTTATAAGCAAAATACAACCATTTGTGCATTTGTGGACAGGATAGATGTCTTTGCTTTTCTCTCAACAGATTTGTGCACAAAATGTTTATTCCGACGGCTTTCAGCAAAAATCTATCCAGATTGACAATGTGTAGAACTCAGTTCAGAGTGATACACATAAAGTGACACTAATAATTGTTCTGGCTTCTGAAAGTTGTGAAAAGCATTTATAAACTCCTCAACTGGTAACATGAGTAACATGCGGACAGCTGTAATTATTTTTTGTGGAGAAAAAAAAGTGTAATGTTTTTAAAAAGGCAAAAATCAGGTACAGTGTCTTTGTTGTGTTACAATGTTGGTCCTAAAGAAAGAAAGAAAGAAAGAAGGAACATTGCTTAAGTATGAGCAAGAGGTCAGTGTCTGCCGAAAACCACTCACTACATTTCTGTTCAAGGTTTTCAATTTCACATATTTTTAATCACTCTTTCATTTAGCTTTGTAGTTACCTCGTATGTAGCCAGTCGATCCAGGTAGCAGAGTAATTTCAAACGACTTCGACACAGCTCCTTCTGCTCCAAGGTCAGCCTAGCACAAGAAAAGAGCCACGTCACATATTCTGAAAGCAAAATTGGACTTTTGTCAATACACGGCCCGATTACATACAGCGCTAAATTAAGTGCAAACTGACTTCCTGCAGATGCCCACAGGGACCAACAGTATATAACAACAGCTGGGCCCGGGGACAACAATGCACACAGCAGCCTCCTAATCATTTTCTATGGACCACAAATCAAGACCTTATGACCACACGGGCCCTTCAGGTGTTATGTATGGGACGCAGGCTGTCAATGAGCTGAGCGACCGCCCTCGAGAATCCAAACCATTTTCAAAGTCATTTCATCATGGTTGTAAATAAAGTGCAATACACAGGAATAGCCAACAATTCAGTTACTCGCATTTTTGCTTCAGTTTCTGCATAATCCAAAAAGTAGGATTTAATTTATATATGGATCAAAGCGACATGAGATATAAACGTCCTATTGAAATACAAAAAAATAAAAAATAAAGTTCAAGTTCCTTTGTGACTTTGCAAGTGGTTTCTTTTGACTTTGACCATGTAAGAGACAGAAGATTTTGTTTTAATTAAATGCTTTGGCGACTGTTCTAAAGTCTTGTCTTATTGTGCAAGCATTGCATTTGATAGTTTTGAAGGAGGCTTCTAACTACTTCTAACTATTTTTGGTTAATCACTCAGCCTTGAACAAGAGCGACGTAAACACAGACTGTGGAGACTCTGCAGAGGATAAAAAACAAAGTATGAAAAAATAAGACATAGAGAGTGGAAGCAACTTTAACTTAAAATGATTGACACACATAACTATAAAAATAAAAAATCCCACCGTTACATATAAAATATATCTTGGAATATTCAAGATCACAAGTCATCAGAAATACGCTAAATTTAAAATATGCCTGTAAATATGGTTTAGGGTTGCAGTAGTAAACATGAAACAATAACTCAAAAAGTTACTATTTAAAAAAAAAACTAAACTATATTGTTTTTAAAATTTTCATTCATCAACCGTTTATTGTGAAACATTTAAAATGTACTGCAGAAGTAAAAAATGCCACAAAACTCTCCACAAATATTTTGTTGGACTGCCTGTAGTTTTGACTAGAGCACACATTGTTTTGGCATTGTTTCGCTAAGTGTTGATGTGAGATTCTCCAGTACATTCTGTAGACTGGACTCTGTGGTGGCCCATCCATGTGTGAAAAGCTCCTAAAACTTTCACAATGTGACTACAATAATCCTGGCATTCATCTGGAAACATTCCTGTATCATCAAGAAAGAAAAAATCTATTGATGGAATAGTTTTGGTAAATCAGCAGTAGGGCTGTGGTCAACCAAAGAAATTATTGTTCAGCTCAAAATATGCCATATTGAATAGTCCACTTAAAGGGGTCCTATTGTGTTTTTTTTTTTTATATTTAGTATGAAACTAGAACATGCACAGATCAGTAATTTACCTTTTGTTCATTGTAAACACAAAGTTGATCTAAAACAACTTAAAAATAGGAACAGCTCTACTGACTTCCTGTTTAAAACTGCAGATCTGATAAGCCCCGCCTCTTTATTTTAAAATTTAATTGTAAATAGCAACAGATTTTTAAAAACAGTTTTTTTATTGTTGGAAAGTGTCTCTGGGACAGTTTTGAACCATATAAGCTTCACTTTGAGTATTAACCTTGTGAATTATAACAAGTAAATACAGACAAGTGGGAGGGGATAGGTGGTAGGTGAGAACGGGGATATCTGAGCACTTGAGCTCCAGCTGAAGAACAATACAAGATTACTCCAACATGAATGAATCAATTCAAATATAACTTTGAGTAAACTAATGATGAAGGAAGGCCATTGTAACAAGGTTAAAAACTTAGAAAAGTGAATTTGACATAATAGGTCCCCTTTAAAAAGAGTGTGGCATAACTAAATGCTCTAATGATCTGACCCAAACACTGCACTGAAACTAAAACTAATAGAGACTAGGATTTTGAGCGATTTAGCCTCGATGTACACTGTCCCAGAGACAGTTGGCTCCCAGGAGTGCAGATGCAAGTGCGGGAGGTGCGCAGGTCTGATGCGGCTTTCAAGTCATTATACGAGCTCACAGGAATCGAATCTGGTGTAACAGGCACTTTGCAAGAAACTCGCATGTGTCCTGAACCGAACCCGCCTCGCAGCCAGTGTACAGGGTAAGACACTATCAAATAAGATAAGATAAGATAAGATAAGATAATACTTTATTCATCCCTCAAGAGGGAAATTCATTCTCTGCATTTGACCCATCCTGCAGAGCCGCTGGGCGTCTGTCAGGAGCAGTGAGCTGCCACTGAACGGCGCTCGGGGACAATCTCCATGATGTTGTGCTTGGCTTCGTCAGGGCCTTAGCTGGAGGAGCAGGTGCATTTGGAGGTGGAAACCGGAGTGAGAGACAGATGACAGTCTGGTGCAGGTGGAGCAAGTAGATTCTGTAGACACATCACAGTCAGGTCCAGGTGGAGCAGGTGAACTTCTGTTGTTTCAGTCGATGATAAAATCTTCCTCTGGAAAAGCTTCGCTGCAGCAGATGTAAAAGTTCTGTAGCATTTCAGAAGTCCAAAGGTAGCAAAGTTAGCTTTCATAGCTTTTCATCTCCATGGTTACAAGACAAACAAACAACTCCATTCACTAAATCCTAACTTGTGTCTGTTGAACATCACAGGGTGGATGAAATCCCAAGAATCAAACTATTTTCACTGCAACGTCCTTGGCTGCTTCAGATGTGAAAAGTCTGCCATTTTAGAGGTCCAAAGCTAGCATAGGTAGCATTAGCTTTTGCATGGTATCCATGGTTACAAGAAAAACAGATGTCTCCCTTTCACAAATCTGACAGTACTTATCTCATGTTTGTTGAACATCAGAGGCCACACGTCTTATTGGTTGAAGTCCACAGTTGTCTTGCCAAAAACTGAGCTAAAAAACAAAAAAGTTTCAAAAAGAGCTCAGTGCCTCCAGAGAGACAGCCAGAGAGCAGCCAACCACTCCGATTCAAAAGATGCAAAAAAAAAAAAAAAAAAAAAAAAAAAAAAAAAAAAAAAAAAAAAAAGAATAAAAAAATATAATAAAAAATAAAATAAAAAAAATAATGAATCAACTAAATGACCAACAACCTACAGTTCTAGTTGGTTAATTGCATTTGTTTGATCTATTCATTGTGTTGCTGAACCAGAAGAAATTCTACAACTATTAATTTTTTAACATGTCTCCCACCTCTACTCAAGGTTAACAACAAACTTAGTTGATGAAATAGGTTAATACGTGTTTATATGTTTTTTATGTTAATAATCTGACTTAATGTAATGCTCATTGACTGCACTTTGTGCAACATAGGGAAAATAAATCAACACATTGGAGGAGGAGGTACAGGTTGAGGATCAACCGCAGTGTCGCACCTGGGGAGATGACCCTTGACTGCTGTCGAAATCCCTAATCCCTCATTACAGAGCTCACTATCAGGCCTTATCGGGGCCCCACTACACAGACTAACTACAGATTAACACTGGCTCAACATACTCAAAGGCACATCAAAGAGCACAGGCTTAACACCGGCACTGCTAGTAATTATTGCTTTGCGGTGCCTCTTCAGATTCAAGGAAGAGAAGTGTGTTTGGAGCTGTGAGGGGGGCAAGAGTAGGAGGGGAGAAGATAAGAAGAGATGCTACGTGAGCGCTTTCTTCCTATTCACTGTCCACTTGGGGCTTGTGTGACGACTTAATAGTGTAGTTTTAATATAAACAAAATGGTTGGCAAAATTACAGAAACAAAGACCACAAGATATTCTCAGGGAAATCATTTAACTTCTGTGTCATTTGTGTTTTGAATTCATGTAACATAGTGTGTTTTAGGTCAGGCATCTCAACAGACATCAGTTTGTTGAAATTCTTCTAGATTTCACTATAAACTAGTGTTTTAAAAATACTTAAGCAGATCATTGATGACTATAAATTATTGGATCTTGAGTTGATAAAAAATATTTAGCTCTACGACCATTAAATAATTTGTACTACATTGTCATTATAGCTTATAGCAAACTATTCTAAATGCAATTTTTACAAAATGCATTGGGATTACAACTCACAATTTATGTCTGGGTAACAATTCTGTTTAAAGCTTCGCTACGTAACTTTTCTGGAGTCACCTGACTAATGTAATGTAATGTCATTGCTTTGCTCTTGCCCCATTGGTTTTGTATCTTTTTCCGCCTAATTGTCTGTATTTGTGAATATTCAAAATATTCACAATATTCACATTCATTGGAAAGCATGTATGGTTCAAATATGTAAATAAATTTAAAATGTGCTGCTTGTTACATTAAAATCTTACAATAAAGAGGCGGTTTGCACACGAAGTACATGGCCCTCTTTATAAATCTAAGCTATTATACATCATTTTGTTTTATACAAAAATATGTTATACAAAAAAACTAAATGCAAATTAGCAGGGGCCAAATTGATCGGAATCAGAGTTGGTCGAGTTCCACATTCTCAGATATAGGTTCTTATGTGCAATCGGGCTATACTATAAAGCTAATATAACACATTTACTGTATGTCCAAATTTTGCTGTACTGTACTTTACTGTACTTTCATTTTTTTATATGGGCGACATGGTGGCGCAGCAGTTAGCTCAGCGGTTAGCGCACTGGCCTCATAGCAAAAAAGGTCTGAGGTTCAAAGTCCAAGTTTCTATGTGGAGTTTGCATGTTCTCCCCATAACTGCATACGTAGGTTTCCTGCGGGTACTCCGGTTTCTCCTGCCTCCAAAATTATGTCCATTGATGCCTCCCCCAAAGGGGACTCCCCTTTATAAGCTTATATCCATTGTGGCCTATGTGGCTCTTCTCGTCAGCGCTAGGCTGCAGTGTATTCTTGGACCTGTAGTTCAAAGTTTGATGTACTTTTATCAGGGGGCTACTATCAATAATAATCAGAAATCATTCCATATGAAATCATCTTGGGCCCCTGTTTGACACTCCTGAACTACAGGAATAAAGTTACATAATAAAACTAATTGTATATTTGCAAATGGAAATGAATGATGCCTTCTTATATCTATAATTGTGGTGCTTGTGATTTGCTAATTGTGACTAAACAAATTGTAACTTTGTTTGGATTTCATTGTCTTGTAGTTCTTTTACAGACATTATAATAGCACAATTTTGGAAACCTGTCACAGCAAACAATTAACCACTCCATCAAAAATCCATCAATTCACAACTTCAATCTAAATGGTAATGTACAGGTTGACAGCCACTTGATAAAACAACAACCTTCAGGTGAAAAGCAGCACAATATTCAATTCCGGTGCACGTCTGCCATACTATTAAAGAGCAAATCTTGTTTCAGAATCCCACTGAGATACAGCACAAACAGTGTGCAGTCTTACACATAGAAATGGCCCTTTGGACAAACACAGGAGTGCAATAGAGGTCAAGGCTTGTGTAAAAGGTTTACACACTGAATACCGACCTTTGAGGAAATTTGGTGAAAGAAATAGTGAAGGGTGTAGACAAATGAAGATTGTGTTTTAGTCATTGGGAATGAAGAGAAAACAGCCACACATTTTACACTGATGCTACTTGCATGCATTTCATTGTAGTGAAAAGGGAGAATGAATGAATTCAACTAATTTTAATCACTTTTCAATTTCAATCAAGCACAAGGCTGAGTTGAAAATAATGAATGTAGATTGAAGCACAGAGAGCAAAAAAGTGTGTTATAAAAAAATATTAGAAAATGGACCAGTAAAAAGAATCCGGCCTCTTATTGAAGCCTACGCTAAAGGGAGGAACAAAAAAAATATTTACGACGTTCAATGTATTTCAATACTATCAATGAATTTGTTTTTTTTGTCAAAACAATCATTAGTTGCTTTAATATTAACATGTGGTCTTTTAATGTCCAGATAGTAGAAGACCATACCATACTGCAAATTCTAAAAAGTAGTTTGTTTGGATTTTTTGTAATTCTAAATATATAACAGAACACATGATGAATTTGAATTTGAGTTTAAATATTTATCTTGTTTTAACAGACAGTAACTGCTGTTAGCAAGGTTAGTAAGATTAAGCTGGTAGCTTATGATAGTTTCTGTTTTTGGTCTAAAAAGGTATGTTTTTTAAATCTATTAGTATATGTCTTTTGTATTGATTTGAATACATCCACCTTTTAAATAGTAAGAAGTAAAGTTGGTAGCGTTTTATAATAAGGGGACATGAATTTATTGATTATCATTATTCATCTAGTTTTTTCAGTAAAAGTTAGTTGTGAAGAACATATAATGAAGTTTTTGTGCCTTAGTGCTACCAATCATGTGCATGTGAATTATATATTTTGCTATGCACACATGGACATAGCAGTTTACAAAGTGTGTGCATGCGATTAAAGTGTGAAAACTCTAAACAAACAACCCTTAACTATATTATGACAGATAAACAGTAAAAACCACTGCCCTGAGAGAGAACATTATTATCTGTGACATAGTGTTTTACTATATGTGGCACTAACATCAACTACAGACACAAAATGAGTTATAAATGAAAGTGTGGCAGTTGAGAATTAACATGAAAAATATTGGATTATAAACCAAATTAATGTAGTAATGATCAGAAAACAAAGACTAAAGTACTACAAAATTGTCCTACATCTTTAAACCACCAAAAAGTAAAGCAAAATCACACTGTTGCATCTATACAGACTAAAAATGACTAAAAATTATCACTTTTCTCTGAATTTCAATATTATTAAATTAAAGAAAAGATATACTGTATACTTTTGAGATAAATTAGGAATAGGAATAGAAATATTTTGCTTTTACATCTGAGAACAAAGGATAGTGGCCAGTGCATTTGTATTAAAAATATATTACAGAATCTCACCCTTGGAGCATGTAAAAGGACAAAAGTGGTGATGATGATGGCAGTTGGTAGTTAAATCTAGCTCTTATCTACACACAGTGACGGGAGAGCAGAAGTGATCGATACCAAAGCGCTTCTGTAATGGCGGCGCAGTTAAAAAGAAATTAAGAGAATTATTATCTGTCGCAATGCTCGTCCGCACAGCCTCAAGGCGATATGGCTAGATCCATCAGAGAGGGGCTTCGCTGCACCCACGCATTTGTCGACTCACGTTCTGAGGCGCATACTGTACAAATGGCCATCTCCGTGACAAACAGGACTATGAAAAGAAGATAATTTTGATGATTGAATGTAATGGTTTCTGAGTTGTTGGTAAAATATTGCTTTGCTTCATCCAGGTTTTTTATACTATTTTATTTTATCTTAGATTTTTATGTACAAAAGGAGGCACTGGATGTGCCATTGATCTAAGAAAATGTGTTTTAGAACAAAATAAAATCTAATTAATGGAGAAAAACACAGATGATTTATTTCTGATAGAATAACAAGAATGGTTTGGAGGGCAATCTAGAGGGAAATTAAAGTCAGTGTTCTAGTGTCTGATAATTCTTAGTTCCTACAGTCGAGAATCCAAATACAATCTCATGGTCATTCAAATGCATTCAAAGTAGCTGAAATCGTCCATGCACATGTGCCTGAGTACGTGTATGAGAAGTGATTAGTGATCACTAAAGGGTTTTTCATTAGTCTCTCCCAAGGCACTCCACAACAAAGGCATAAATTACCTTCAGCAGATTACCCACTAATCTGCACCACTGTGCTCCCCTGTTCTCTCTCCCATGTGCTCATTAATGTCTCTGCCTTTATGATCCCCTCAAAGGGGCCACGACCTAATCAAACAATCAGTGTGAAACTTACCAGCTCTTTCCCTCCATTTTCATCCTATGTATAACTATAATACTGTCATTGCAATTTCTGCACCAGTAGCAGCTTGGTCCATCATTACAGTTCTCAGTGGGAAAATGAGTCCTATATTTAGGTTCTCTAAAGAGTAAGTAACACTCTACAGAGAAGCCAAATCAAATGGGTAAGCAAGAGGGAAACCTCAGCGAGACTTTCCGCCTACTTAACAACTGCTCCACAAGTCAGAAGGAAGAGCTGCAGATGCCTGAAATATATTACTGTTTAATGCATTCAACACATTTTAAAGTGGAGACAAAACCCAAGTAAAAAAAAACTCACAATTTACACAAGGTCTTGAAGCTGAAAGGTCTTTGTAAGCACTTCCACTGAGATACTGTCTATTCTTTTATTCAGATTAAGCAGTAATTTTGCTTTTTTGACCCCTGCAATTCATGTTAGGGAGAAAGAAAGTTTGCCTTGTTACCTGCTAAAATCCACTTTGTCCAGCAGTTCTTGCCTCTTCTTGTTTTCTTTGTCTTTTTTTATATCCAGCTCCTCATCTTCTGACAATATATCATCATAGGGAAGATCATCAAGGTCAACATCACCAGGCATGATAAATCTAGAATACGTTACATAAATCAATTTAACATACAGTATTTATCAAACAATGACATGCAAGCTAAACATGGCATTACGCAGCCATTCTTATTAGCATTTGATACAACTGTCTTGTTTCAGAGTATGACTTTAAAGGTGTGCCATGTAAGAAAATCACAACCCATACCTACATTAGGGGAAGGAACCACTATTCTAATTTCTATTAAAGTGTGTGTCCAGTTCCTCCCTCTATGATAATGAGGGACCCCCATCTCTAGGTGTCGCACTTCTGAAATCATATCACCTTCCTGTGATTCTGCCTACAACTTATTAATTTTTGGTGGTAGAGCATTGAACCTGTAACCAGCAGATAACAGGTTCAAACCTCACAGGACACAATTGTTACTCTCAATACAAAAATAAACATCAAGAAGGCATTTTTAATATATTTAATATTGTATGATTCAGTCTGTTCATATTGATGAAGTGTGTTTGAGCAGCGCAGGTGGGGGAGGGGCAGGTGTATGTGTGAACAGGAGGTAAACACCTGAATTTACTCTGAGTTGATTGCAGCAGTGAGCAGCACAGATCAAACTCCTCACATGTGCATTTGTGAAACACACACAAATTATTTCTGCTGCATAACTTTTGGCAAAAACAAAACTGTCTTTTTGCTGCAATCGCCTGTTGCTGAGATTTGAACCTGCAATCTACTGCGCCAAAGCTTTTCCAGCACCAAACCATCCACCCTTTTTTTTATAGATTGTTCAGAGGAACTGTACAGGTGTAAATGTGCAGCACTCTTTCTCATATGGGGGAGGGGCCTGGGCACAGCACACTGCCCAGAACCATGGAGGACATGCCCACTCACCAGCGAACACGCCTCCTAGTTTGAAGTGAAATTATTTCATTGGCTGTTGGGCACCATATAATCTGGATTTTCAAATTTGTGGTTTAAGATTACAACTAGTGGCAAAAATACTATTGTGGCCCACCCCAAACTATTAAAAATATGTATTTATCAGCATAAAAATTATTAGATATCTTTGTAGATAAAAAATGCTGCCAAAAATCTTCACTTAATTTAAAGAGCATAAAACTACAATGTCACATTAATAAATCATAACTATGACTTCACTTCACATTTTTGAGCAATGAAAAAAGTAAACATAAAACGTATTTAAGTTTGTTACTTTTTGGAACACTGTAGTTAATGTTCCAAAGAATAACATTAGCACCATTAAAGTATATTCCAGCAAATAATTTAGTCACCAAATAATTTAGTCACCAATTGACACTAGTTTGTTCAGACAAAGCTTTTTAATGGTGTCTTTATAAATCTGGCTTTACAAATCAAATTTAATAATTAATGTTTCAAAAAGAATGCATTTTAAAGTGCTGTCAAGTAAGTGTAAAACTCCAGGGCATATTTAAATGTGAAATGTGAAATGTATTTTTTGCAAGAAGATATTATGATCTGTTTCTTTTTTAAATACAAAATTATTAGCATGTGTGTGTTTTATTTTCTGTTCAAGCACTGTAATTTGTAGTTTTTCTCACCTGCCTTCATCTTCCATGTTACCAATTGCCACCAGCGCTTCCAGGTCGGTCCCTTTGAGGCCGTACATAAGCAGCTCTTTGGCCGCGTCCACGTTCTCCGGGACTCTCTCCACACATTCGTGAAGCACCCAGGAGCGCTTTCGAATTTTACTCTGGGGGCGATGCGAATGGGATCGAGTTCAGTCAGAATGATTGGGGACAAAATGAGATAGAGAATTAGGAGGAGGAGAGTGTGGAAATTCGCAACAAATTGGTAAAAATGATGCGTGAAATAAGAGTAAGGGGGATTGCAACACCCACTCTGCTACACTCTATTTCTGCAGCTACTATACGCTGATAAACACCTTCACTTTAATAGCATTTTTCTATCTATATCTATACCCACTCCTCTTATTATATTCTTTTCATTTCCTGACATACATTTCTCAATTTGGGCTCAATCTCTTACCAGATAATCTTGAATGGAGGCGATGCTCACAGTACTTTTTCTCCACTGTCTCTGGTAGACAAGGTCAGAATCCAGATTGTACGCATGGGCTAGTGATAGGGCCTCCCCATATTCTTCATTGTCTATCTGTAAGTAAATAGAAGGGTGAGTTAGAATAAGAATACCGATATGAGACTGGTTTGTGGGTGAGAGTTGAAATACTGAATGTGAATGCTTGGAAGGCTAAAAGAAAATTGTACCATTTTGGGGAAGTCCTGCCCACACAATGAATAGATCGCAGTTTTTTTTTACATTACATTTTCTTTTATTAAAATAACTTGTGATACACAATAAACAGCTAAGCCAAAATAGCTTAATATGTACAGAGAAGAACCAAATCAATCTAAGAGCTCATTCATTTCAGCCATACTGTCAACACTCATGAAAGAGGACTAACGATGCCTTCATCTCTTCTTGATTTGTTTGATACAATTGTAAGGCTAAATAAGCTCTAAAAGCTCCAAAGACAAAATGACAATTAAGGAAGTTTCGGCAGATCTAGTCAAGCAAGATCAAAGTAGGTCTTTGTGTGTAATTTCAGCTTGTCGTTTGTTGTCAAAAAAACATGTTTCTCCTAGTAATGAGTCATTCACAATGGTTTGGTAATGGTGTTCACTTTCGATTCATCCCATTTGAGACCACAGGAAGTATTGGTCAGTTAGTAGTCATATTTGTATAGAAGAATCCAAATAAAATCACTTGGAAGAGTAATACATAGTAATGTAGGTTTTGTTAATTGTTTGAGCAATATCAGTAACACTAACATTTGTAAAGTATTTTTAAAAAATCATACAAAATCAATTTGATATTTAAGATTATCTTAATGGATAGGCAGCTTGCATTGTTTACCATAGGAGCTAAATCGTACAGGTTTTCCCAGTACCACTAGAATCTAAACTTCGCAGCACTACAGCGGCAGGCCCGTTCCTTTCAGATTACATATGTTACATTTGAAATGGAAAACAACAGGATAGGAACGCGTCTGAAAAAGCACAATGGCTACCCCAAGTGCTACAAAAAGATAATAGTGATGTATGACTGGGTACCGCTCCACTTTTAGAACTGATGGCGATGACTAATGGCGCTTAATGATGATGACAATGATGAAGAAGGCTGGAGATGATGGGCCATAAAAATGACTGATGAACCACGCTCAAACTTGGGACCATGGAGAGGCGATAGCTCCCTCAGTGCTTTATGACAGAGCATGTTGTTGTCTTTGCTGCAATTTGTATGTGAGCAAGCAGCGACAGCCATATTTCTAATGCAGCAATTAGCATTTCAGAGAAACTCCTGGGACGGAAAAATAGCCTTAAAGCAGACTGAACATCTTGCTTGGTTTAATTTTCGACGCCACAGCACTTCTGAAGTCGAGCCAACAGAACAATAGCCCTTCACTGAGCTGGCATAGGATTTATTTAGTCGGAGAAAAAATATTACGAAAGAAAAGAGGACCGAAATGCAGTTAGTGACCATGTGGTTTCATATGAACCAACATCGACTATGTAATCTATGCTAAATGTGATGTACATCAGTGAGTACAAATGAATAATGCTGCATCACTGCCAAAATGATGTTGGCAGTGAAGTAAGCAGATTTAAATTAACTTCAAAGTGAAAGAGTACTTGCAATGCTGGTCCTCTAATTAGAAACCAATAGGACGTTATTGAATATATTAAATCTTACATCAATATTCAAATATTTTTTAATGCTTAGTGAACAAAGTTTTTAGATCAAGCGGCTTTGCATGATTTTGAATTGAATTTGTAATTTTCTGCCTTAATTTCAACAAGTACCAATACATAGTGTGACAGTGACACACCAGTCTCATACCTTCCTCTGGTACAGTTCCTCTGGTGTGGTTGACCTCAGGCTAACCAGCCGGTAGTTCTTGATTACAGTGCGTGGGCGTTTGCGTGGCGGTGCAAAGCGCTCCATCTCGGTCACATAATACAGGCCCTGTTTAATGTAGCCAAAGTACCGCGCCTTGGCCGAGCTCTCGTCGTCTGAGTCAGAGTCTCCTCCATCATCAGCGTCCTCGTCTTCACTGGACACAGCACTCAGGCTGCTCTCCAGGCGCCCACGCTTTTGTGCCAGCTTTACTTCACACTAAGGACACCAGGACAGAGAGAGGACATGAGAACAGTACAAAGGTTTGAGTGATAATATACACAAGAGAATGTAAAACATCTGACAACCTCTGCAAAGCTAAACAACCTCTAATAATAGGTGGATGGAAGCTGTAGATAGAGTGTAGATGATGGAGACTTTAATACAAACTGCTAAAAAAAAATCAAGTTTAAAAATATCTGTTCACAAGTACTGAAGGCACATAGTAAGATGAAATACACATGAGATTTGTTTCAAGAGATCTGTACAAATATAAGACTTTACTCATAAATCACAGCTTGGCTAACACAACATTACTTTCATGCACATAAAATCTATCTGCGCTATGGCCACACCACCAGCTACCTGTTTTGGCCAGAATTAAAATCTAATGCTTCGATTGAACCTGTGTCCAGAGGGAAGAGGTGAGCACAAGATACTGAGCAGAATACTGATCTGTGTTCTGCTTTTGCTGGTAAACAGTTTATTTAACACACTCTTGCTGTATCAGCAGTCAGTTCCAACACAAAACCAAGGTCACTCTGTCAAACTGAGACACTTTAAAGTTTCCTACTCTTCTCTTTGCTTGCAAGGTAGATCTGATATTGGATCTATAGAGGAAAAAAAGATTTAGCTATCTTTCAACCGTAAGCTGCAGTGCTAGGCTGGCTCATATTTTGTGTTGAAGCGTCTTAAGGTGTGAGCTTGCAGCAGACAAATGTTGGTCCCTCCAGCAAAGAACTGCACCAGAACAGAGGTTATGAAACATTTAGCACCTGTAAAACATTCAGCACTTTCATCAATCAGGCAGCTTCCATAACACCTCACGCACCTCTCAAAACAACACACACAAGCTCCTAGTCCATAAACCCATCTCCCTCATTGTTGCAACTGATGAAACCTTTCCTAAAAGTTTGCATTTGGCTGCTTAAGAACACTCTTCTTTCTTTGCAATAAGATAACATAAAATATAAAGAAATGAAGGCTGAAAAGAAAGCAGAGGATGATTTTATATCAGAGTTCCTCACTGGGGAGACAGCTTGGAAGCAGACATTTCATCATCACTGGCTTTTGTTGAACATTACCATACACACGCTTTTCCACAGTCACAGCAAGAGCACTGAGTCGAAAAAATACATGAATGCAATGTGCTGCTGGTAAAATTAAAACACTTGGTTGAATAAAATCATGACTACCTTATTTGTAATAGTTTTCAAGGGTCTGCTTGTACAAAAAGAACTATTACAAAAGCACTGAAAATCAATTAAAAACTTTGTATACATAATCATTGAATACATATAAAACATCCTAAATGTACATGCGTAGATGAAAAAAAAAACTTTGAAGGAAGTTGAAAAATAGTGCACAGCTATAACAATAGAGGATGATCTAGGGCAAGATATGCTTCCAAGAGTGTCCCATATGATTTGCTGTCGGCAAAGCTGCGATGGCATAGAAAAGATATTTTTATAGTTTTACCTCAAGACTGAGAAAGCCCCCATCATATGCGGTGGTAAGCCTGGGAGAGGGTTCGAACCACTCGCAAGATTTTCCCAAGAGGTTTCGGAGAGTCCTAACCGAGGAAACCGTGACTGAACCAGAACAGCGAGCCAGAATCATGACATTATCACTCCACCAGCTCACATCCACCAGCGGGTAGTACTGCTCCTTATCTGAAACACAAAGAGTGAATTAAACCATTGCTTTTGCACACACAACAAAAAAAAAGTCTTGCCCCAATACATTGTTATACACATTATGTTTTCAAAGTATCAAATTGTGTGAAATTATTTTATATTTGTTTATATCTAATAATAGACCATTTTGAACCCTAAAGCCCAGGAAGCATGCTTGTTGATGTTATTAGCTGGAGTGTGACTGATGACAAAAAAAAGTGCACATAAAATCATAGCGATGAAATGTTAGAATGATTGGAAAGTATTATTAAGTGAGCAAGTTATGAAAACTACAGCAAAAACTAAAGAAAATAATTAAGTGTTTAATATGGCAAAAAAAAATGGTACACATTCAACTCTGCAACTAGTATAATATACAAGAAAACAAGTGCTACAAATAATGAAAAATGATCTTGTGATTTAGATTTTTGCCATAATTGAGCAGCCCCACTAAAACAACAGCAGAAGTGACAGAACATGACATTTTAATTCAATATGCTGTGGCCATCTTGTTTACTTTACACCATTTGGTCTAATTTGTCTGACGCTTTCTTTGGAGTATTTTGCAGATTTGCTGTCCCGGTCAATCAGCACATGCTTACATGTGACTGACAATGTAAGAATTTATCACTTGTCAAGCTCACGATAACACTCACACAACTTGTCACAGCTGTCATTGGAAGTGACCCAAAACTGTCAAAAAAATTGTGCGGTACGATTATAGACAAAAAACATCAAGATAGATCCATAACGCAAATACGCTACAGAAGAGGGATGCAAAACATTTTCATGCTTGTACTTTCAAATATCTGTATAATTCAGTGTGTCAGACATGTCAGAGCTGGTTGTATTGTATCCAGTGTGCAATGCTGTGTCAGCAACAAAGTCGACTCTCTCCAGCCCTCTAGACCAAAGCTACCTTTTATTTTCTTCCTTCTCTCCAGCGACGTCTTCCACTCCGGGTTGATCTCCTCAAATCCTGGCTGCAGGGACGACGAGAGGATGGAGGGATCGAAAAGAATGAGAGATTAAAGGGAGAAAATTAATCTAGCTAACCCCGTTTATACAACACTCATATTCAGAGCGGTGATGAAGTAGAACGCAGACCCATACTGCAGTATGAACAAATGTAAGTCCCTCCTAAGCCATGGTTTATTGTCTTGGCCAACGCTAAACCACATTAATGCAGTCAGTCAAGCATTTAATGTAGAAATGCAGGACGAACAACTACTGCAATGCACCCAGTTTCTCTCAGCAAAAGTAGAATAAGCCAAGCATAAAAGACAAATAGCTGGGAGGTGTATTGTACCTGTTGGTCCTGGCTCCACGTGGCCCTCTGTCGGAGAGAGGGGACGTCCCAGAGAGAGAGGCGACCGGAGAAGTGGATGACTGCCAGCAGGGTGCCATCGGGGCTGAGGCTCATGCGAAAAACACCGTCCTATAGACAAAAATAGACACAGTTAAAAGTGCTGTGTCCTTTAGAAAAAAAAGGAAAGATGAAAAGTGCAACTGTACCATTTCGTCTGCTTGTCTGGAGAACAATCTGAGAATGGGCATCCGGAAGAATCCCCTTTTTGGATTCTGTCAAAAAAGTTGCAAAGACAATGAATCATGAAGGAAGTCAGTGGCCTTTGCTCACAAAACCTGACAACATAAGTTAACATTTGCAGGTTAGGGACATTTGGTGGTAGTCCGAGGTTGAGGCGCCAGGTGTTTAGGTGAATCGCTTTTGCTGAGCTGCCCCAGGGCTGCTGCTATCACTGAGTGGGAAGGGGGATTGCTGTAAAATATCTCACAGTGAAGCACTTGAAGACTCTGTGTTTGTGAAAAGTGCTATACAAATAAAGTTTGCTTACTTACTTTTGGGTACCACTATGCAATAAATTCTACCTAAAAAAAAAGCCTTAGTAAAGCATAAACTAGGTTTGATTATAATAAAAAAAACAATGGGAAATTTAGACTTGTTTGTTCATGAGGAATTAAAGCTGTAATAGTTGTGGTGGCTTTTGCAGCTGACCAAATCAGACCATTGTGCACTGCCTGAAGACTAGGCTACTAGTTTTAGCAAAAGCCAAAAGCAGCGCTCTGATTGGCTGTATTTGGTTGGTCCACTAAATATTACTCAGAACTAAAACTGGCACAACTCTAAAAATGTAAATTTCTTATAGGTTATAACCACTGTTGACTAAGCTAAACACTAAATATGTGAAAGGAAAAAAATTGTCTTGCCCCAAATGAAGAATGTTGTGATGTTTACGGAGAAAAAAGGTTTCTCTGTTTTTACTGATGTTACGGTATATGCTTACGATGTTGACGTCATCCTCATAGCTTGTGACTTGTTTGTAATGAGGAGATCCAGACAGGGCTCTCCAGGCCGTGATCCCATAGCACGAGGCCTTGGACGTGCTCTCATCTCCCGCCTCACAGCCCCCAACCAGCAGCAACCTCAAACACACAAAATCATTACCCTTTGGTGGGATTTGAGAAAGAAAATCACCAACTAAAAAATGTGACTGTGGGGTCAGGTCCAAGTCTAGGTTCACACAAGGCTAATAGAGAGCATCTATGTTGTGGAAGAACTATTTAGAGGGGAAGTGGATTAAAATGTTACTCATCAGTTGGAGGAGTATATGCCTGGAATTAATAGCAAAGCCCAGTTAAGGTGCAGACAATACCACATTGTGACCACAGAGGCTGGTAGATCGTTTTTTGCAGCGAAACAGAACTAAACTGCAACTGCTATGTGCAGCTCAGAGGAAGTGTGGATGAGACAGGGCTTTCTGGCTCAACACTGCCCCCTGCTGAATGAAATTATACTGAGGAACATGCAAAGTCAGACATCTTATGAAAGAAAAAACACTGATTTGGAAAGTTTTTTGTGGAACTTAAGGAAAAAGGACGGTGCTTGATCATTTAAGGTATATAATGCCAAAACATGTGAGCTAATTTGAGCTTATAGTGAAAGATATCCTGGCTGCTGTCAATAAAGACACTTTTGAAAATCTCATCCATTGCTACAAAATATGTGATAGTTGTTTTTATTTGACTATGTAACTCCTACACGTTATCATTATTGTCTTGTGGGTTGACAAAAATCAGTGACTTTCCATTGGCTTTAATGTATTTCACAGAAAGAATAAAAATATTACTGTGTAACTGTGTTCTACTACACAGTTACACAGTAACTGCATGCACAAAAAGCATGCACTTTGGGAATATGCCTGTTTTGATCTTTTAAATGCAATGTCAGGTTTTCCAGTTGATAAATTAATACATTGCACGTTTTACATTTTTATCTATTTATATTTCAGCTGCCATTCCTTTTTAGTTCAGGGAAGTGGCTTGGATGGTGGTAGAAAACTAAAGTTAAGCAAATGATTTCTGGGTGAAGTACCTTTTGACATGGACAGCAGCTTCAAGTAGTTACAGTATATGAAAGGGTTTTTATGAAAGTTTTTTTTTTTTCAAAAACTTTTTTGGGACATTTTTTTTAATAAGGAAATCCAATTTAAAAAAAGCGTAGGGCATAATTTACACTACAGCACAGCAAGGGTGCAAATCAGAGTTTTAAAACAGATGGTTATTTATAGCTTTTGAGAAAGACAAACAAAAACTCGCTCACTCTCCTTTGCCAAAATGGATCCTCGGCAAATTCAGTCATGTGAGTGCAGAAGGAGCAATAGTGTATACCAGAATGACACAAAGCACTTGTTGGCATTGCAAATAAGAACTACTCATAAAAACATTTTTTTATATTATAATTATAATAATATAATAATAGTTTTTAAGAAGCTTAATTTTATTTTATTTTTTATTTTTTTATTGAAATCTATTTTCTTAGCCACAGTACCACGATACAGCACCATAAGCGGTGGTTCACTTGCTAAGCCCACAAAGAAATGTGTTAAGAAATAATGTAAAATGATTGCTCTTTCTAGTAATAATGAACTTAAAATGATCAAATCATATAGCTAGCTATCTATCTGGGAACCCTGCTATCTTAAGTGCTTTTCCATCTGTGACTGTAACAGCACTTAATTCCTGCCTAAGACACTACTTCAACACAATACATAATGGGCTATTTCTAATGTTCAATCTTATGTCCCAGGTCTTCATTTTCTTACCCATCTTCCATTCTCTCTGTTGCTGACCCACTTTTCACACGGGGATCATTAAAGTTTCATCTCATCCATCAGTTTGGCAAACACTTGACAGAAGCTGCCAAAAGCCATTACGCTGCCGAACCAGAGCACCACCACGGGCCAGAGCAGGGTTTGTTTAGCGTGTCAGAGGGAGAGCCGTGAAAACACCAGGGTCACAGGTGCAAGTTTAGACATAATTAATCAAACCCTTAGGAAATTACACAGAGAGGGCCAAGGACACCCCGGGCTGCGATAGGGAAATCCAGCACATTTGCATTAAAGTGATTTATTCCTGCCCCTTGGCCTCACTCCATCAAGGAACATCTTATCCATGTTCAGTTGGTACAAAAAGTGTGCCTTTGTTATCTAAAGCTATAACTCTCCATAGCACAATGATCAATATTATACACTTTCATGAGCTTATCAACAAGCTGGCCCCTGGTGTTGAATGATGAAGGGGTCTGAAAGCTCCAAAACAAATTTACATATTAGGCAGTTCACTACACAACATTAAACTGCGCTGATAATTGGTAATGGATTCAGAGACTTTTCAAAAGCTATATACCGCGTAAGTGCTACCATTATATTGTAAACATTCGTCACATTTATATAGTCCTTATTTACCCCTGTTCAAAGGCCTTTATATTAAAGGAACTACTGATAACATATTACAGCACATCTACAGACAAGCCACTTGCCGAATATAAATGAATCAATCTATTATCCATCTATCCCATCTCCCGCTGGAGATATAGTTCTGAGAAAAAATTTACTGTCCCACAGTGGGCAGTTTTCCTTGCTGAGAGCGGGCTCTCCTGGACATATACAGAGATGCTCTCAGACCCTGGAAGCATCAGTTTCACCCTGGCTTCTAGGTCTCAGGAAGCGTGGAGTGTAAAGCGCAAATCATCGCCTTCTATGGGATCACTGATTGATTTTCTGCTGCTGAGTCCATCACCTCCACCTGCTGCTTCAACAACCTTGACTGAAGGTGCTGTGCCCATACCCCACCTCACACCTTTGGGCCCGAATGCTCGCTGTGGGTCGGGTGACTGCACTACATCCTTCCAACACACGAGGAGCTTGGCTGCTTCCTGTGAGCATGACTGAGGGACAGCACTGCTCCTGCAGGTGGTACTACCGGCTTCAGCACCCAGGCCAGGTCCCTTGGTGAAAGTTAACAAAGTGTTGCTGTCTCTGTACAGTTGTATGTTTTTTTGGTTACTGGGAGGTGGTAGAAGTGGGTGGTGCAGATCACCCGGTGCATTTCCGTTGCTCCTCTTCACTAGATGGAGTGAGTCCTGCAAATCGCCGGTCTCTATTTCAGGTGTCCCATATGACTAGCACCCAGAGATCGACTTTATTCTTTTCACTGCTTTTATGCAAAGTGTAAAATTCTTTGGGTATAAATAGACTTTCAAACACAGCTCAAAATCTTTCTGTATTCTGTAAAACAGTGAGAAAAAAGAATGTATCTATTGTGGAAATAATTCAAGTAGTTCAAGATTGGTACAGAGTGGGAGAAGTCAGATTTTTACAAGTTGTTTGAACAAATAAAAGTCAGGGAAACAGATCTTTGGTCCGACATATAAGCACCACACTCTTTTTGGCATTATACTGTATTAAATGTCATGTTTAAGTCCATACTCTGAGCATACTCTTCAGCAGCTGTTGAAATCCTGCACTTTTTGGAGAGACAATGGCCAAATCATCGGCATACATGAAGTGATTTACTCAGAGTGCTGCTAATCACACAACCTGTTTTACAGTCATTCAGTTTATGGGACAGCTCATCCATGTATAGGTTAAACAGGGCCTGCATCTTCTGGTTACCAATAAACCCAAATCTGTATAATACAGTCAGGTACACCTCATTGTTTTAATCTTCCAAAAAGTTTATCATGATTCACTCGGTCAAACATCTTGGACGTGTCAATAAAGCCCATGATCAAACACAAACTAAACTTTTGGAGTTTGCAAACTGTTCAATCAGTCAAAAATAACATATAGAGAAGTCAGCAATTACATTTTCTTTCAAATAACTTTGTTCTCTTACCTCAGAAAACATTCTGCAGAAAATAACATTGTATCAACTAAAAAATTTAAGCATAATGTGCCAAGTACTCTCACTCCCTAATCTGTCTATTACACACAAACTAATTCCCTTACATAGCTGAAGGTAGATGTGTGTTGTTGTTTTTTTTTATTAGATTAAAAAAATATATATGTATATGAACTTACCGGTGCCCTGGGTGGTAGGTTGCAGAGGTGATACCTTGAGAGTAGTGGCTGGAGAAACTGAAGCTGTGGTTCTCCTGGAAATTTTGATTTGTTCCAACACTGGACAAAAAGGGAAAATGTAGTTAGATGACAGGCAACATCGAACAAATTAAAACATCATGTACAAAAAGTCAACAATGCCACATGATAATTTGGGAGAAAGATAATGATGTGGAGATTTAATTCAAACTGTAATTAAATGTGACATGGTAAATATGCAATCAAATTTAAGTGGTATGCCTAAATTAAATTGACAATACAGGGGCTGATGTGTAATTAGCTTGAAGTGTTTTTTGTGGGTGTCAAAAGTTAAGAGAGAAAATCTGAACATGCAGCAAAAATCATAAGTTAAAGGTGCATCAAGTAACCTGTCCTTAATTTACAGGAATGTTAATCAATATAATAGGACATAAGCAAATATTTGCTGTCATGGAGACAAGAATTCCAAGTTATAACTCAAATCTGTGGAGAGGTGACCCCACTCATAGTAAGGATGCATTTTTTTCAAAGTATTTTAGCTGAGCCAAATCAAAAGAAAAGTGTTTTATAATCCACATTAAATTAGGAAAAATATTAGTAATAGTACAAGTT
The DNA here is from genome assembly GCA_038363315.1 of Mugilogobius chulae. Taxonomy (NCBI): domain Eukaryota; kingdom Metazoa; phylum Chordata; class Actinopteri; order Gobiiformes; family Gobiidae; genus Mugilogobius; species Mugilogobius chulae. The sequence goes on from CM076405.1 coordinate 8,862,477, forward strand.
CCTACAAGTTTATGATTGAAGATTAAGGGTTCAATTCAGCCCCAGCACTAGCGCATGGTCTTAGTTTTTCCTCTGTTGGCCACTAGTGGGCTCTCTCCAAGCGCTATACCTGTCAGTCTAGGAGGTGTGGCTCAAGCCAGATGTGAGGCACCATTTCATTCAGTGATAACGTCTGTGATAACTGAGCATGCATTAATATCACAGGCAAAAGTGAACTGTTGCAGCAGGTTCAGTTTGGAAAAAAAAGTGTAATAATAGAAATCTATTTGGTAAAAGTCTATTCACATGACAGGCTTTAACGTCATCTAAAATGTGTCTTTTCTTTTACATAAAGCTTTTTGGCTTAATATAAAAAATAATCAGATGTGAAAAAGAACTTGTGACAGTGTCAATGTTAATGCAGTTCTCCCACGACAGACCACAGGGATAAAACCAGGAGAGCGCGGTGCTGCGTGAGCCCTGGTGCCTTTTGTGGTGACCGCGTGCTCTCATAACGGCCGCTGGACGTTAGACCAGAGCCTGCCGGCTTTACAGCAGTGAACACCGTGTGTGGGCATGAGGAAGAGCGCACGGAACTATTTTGGCACAATCCAGACCAGAGCCCCACACTGTGCTTTACCGGGACCACGAAGAGCGCACTGCACGCAACCATAGACCAGACCGAAGTGGACACAACCCCACATTCGTCTGTCCCGGGACTGTAGACCCGGTCACGCACGAAAGACCCCCTGCCCGCGTCAAACTGGGGAGTGTGAGCTTGTGAGCCTGGCTGTGGACAGTTGTTGTCTTATTCAAAAGGATTATATCAAGGACACGCCGTTGCTTTTGAGTTTCTTAAACTTTTCACGCACAGATCAAGATTCTGAGATAAGTCTCATGATCGTCTCAAATATGGGTATTGATTTAATTTAATATTGGCTAACTAAATAAATAATAAAATTACGATAGATAGCAAAAAGTATGTCATTATTTCCTACGAACTTGCACTGCTCCACTGTCATGTTCTGCAGATGTGTAATAAGGTTCACTAAATGAAATTGGGATCAGGCTAAACGGCAAATTTGTGCCACATGCTGGGCCCTGCGCTCTGAAGCTCATAGTGGCCAACACACAAAAAATCTCCAAACGTGTGCGTTAAGACATAGAATGGGGGAAAATATTGTCCTCACAAGATTCATCACACACGCATAACCTCAGCCTGTACCAAAAAAGTGTCATGAAAAATAGTGCCACAATCACACTGTGTGACAGAACCCTTAAATGCTGGTATTAAAATAGATAAGATGTGTCCCAGTGGATGACACATGTAGACTGTAAGTGTTAATTGGAATAATCTGAGCAGTGAATCAGTGTCATTAGACAAAACGCTAAACAACATCTGGAATGCATTTTGCTAATGTAAAGCATTGAGGATAAATACAACAACATATTACTGGTAGATTATACAAAATACTGACAACACTTGGTTAATAGTTTTGTTGCAATCATGGCAGATGATCTTCTCAGTTCAATAAAAATATAAATCTGCATTGTGCACTAAATAATAATTATTAGTGTACAAGTTTAGCATCTTTACAAAAGTTAAGTTTTTCATAAATTGAGAATAAACTATAACTTCTCAAACTGTGGTACTGTAACACTGATGGGATTCAAGTTTTTTCCGATGATACGCAGACTTTTGTACTTTTTATGTGAAATGTATTAGTTTGAACTAATACTAACTATTGAGATGTAATCTTTTTAAGACTTGGTTTACGCCTGATTTAGCGCTAGTAGATCCATTTTTATTCTGGAAAGCCAAATCTTTGCTTTGGTGATATGTGTAAAGATTTTATAGTACTTGGTGTAAAACCACTGAACTTTAACAAACAAATCCTATTTTTCACATTTTGGTAATTGGTTGAATTAAATAAACACAATTAAGAGTAATTATGAGAAAGTACCATAATTGAAATTGAATCAGTCAATATTCTTTTAGCATAAAGATTATTAAAGCTATTGTCCCTGATATTATTTCAGAAAAGTTTGTTGATTGATTGATCTTACCTCACAAGGTAGCTCTTAAGTTCACCTCCATACGTGATCACAAGCAGTTCAGCTGACCACTGTACGCTGGCTGTGTACTCCAGGAAAATCAGGCCTGCTACAGCACAGCTCAAATCTCCAGGAAAACTCACCTCCTGAATGTGTAAAGAAATACAAGTCAGGTGTAATGTCTGGCTGATGTAGCTGCTAAGAAGAGCTATGAACATGTATATTATTATCTATCATTTTTTGATTTGTACAAGGGCAAACAACTGTGATGCATCAGAGCGACCTCGGAAGACAGTGAAAACAATGCCAGCAGAAGACAAGGGATAAAAGATAACACACAATGGCAGACACAAAGTGATAGGAGTGGCTTTAAGTAGCGTTTAAAAAAAGACGTTTTACTTTTTCTGTCAGATTTTTTTTTTTTACTACCAGGAATAGCTGTGAGTCGGCAGAGTGTGCACTTAACAGTGACAAACAAGAATATGAGCACAGCTGAGGAGTGCCTGTGTGGTACTAGACAATGTACAAAGTTGCATAGAGCTCTGAAGGAATGCAGATCAGAGCGGTGCAAAGACAAGAAGAAGCGCGGCAGGGGCAGGAGATGACAGGCCAGATAAAGGGAAGATAGAAGACATGATGGACGCCGTAGAAACAAGATCATAACAGGTTCAAACAGGGCACTACAAGAGGGAGCTGGGGGTAAAGAAGGGGGAGAATTTGACCCAAGTGGCAGATTGAGAAGAAGACTCTACAGAGAACGAGAGGAGCGAGTGAAAAATTCAACAGGGGTTGATGGCAGTGACGAGAGTAGAAGAATAGATGACATGTGCTAAGTTAAAAGAATAAGAAGTGAGAAATGGGTCCACATAGTGTTTGACAGAGTGCACTCAAAGGAACATGGGGAGAAGCAGAGGTGTCAGTCATCTTCAGAGTCCACACAAGATTGATGTGAACTATCCAAAAGTGGTCTAAACATTTTGGAAAATTAGGACATTTCTAATCATCTTCTTAACATTGCTGTGATCCAAACAGAAACTCGTTTGAAAACATATAGCATAAGGGCTGCAAATGTTTGGTTAAGTAAAAGCCTTGTGTGTAGCTTAATTGATAAAAAGTTGTCAAAATTATTTTCCATAAGACCTGATCTCAGGGGAGTGCAGTCTGACAGGAGCTCATGCAGACGCAGCTAAATATAGAAAAGTACTAGCAAATTTTGTACTTGTATTTATATAAATAGAATAAATTCACAGCATGCAAATCCCCAACAGACCTCCTTACTACTTTTTTATCAATTACTCTTCACATAGTATAGTCTCAACAAAATCTTAAGTCAGTAAATAAAAGGTCATAACAATTAAAAAACATTAGTTTGATGAGCCAGCTCCTTCAATGTTTTCTCTATTTCCATCTTTACTGTCCATAGGTTCACGGAACGTTACAGCATTCTACAGAGCGTTATTTCAATCAGAAAGAGGCAAGTGAAATGAATGATGCTTAAATGCAATTTATGATTGCAATACAATTAATGGGTTTACCCTAGAACTTGCCAGATTTTAAATTACTGAATGCATTCTTTTTTGTCGACCAGCCAGGTGAAAAAAGTACATATTATGGGTAGTGATCACTGTGTAAACCTGACACAGAGTTATCTACAATAAGGAATTCAATTTAGTTCACTAGCACTGGATTTACACATTTAAATATAAAGCGCACTTGCAGACAAATATAGAAGTCATGCAGTCATCTGAAATGATTCCAGAAATTACAAAAGGAAAGATAAAATTACAAAGAGTCACATCAAAACTGAAAATATGTCAGCACTAACTAAAATTAAAGAACAAAGGGTTAGGAATCATAGCTTCATTATGTTGTATCATACAAATTTGCAAAAACCAAGCCAGTTAAATGCAGTTTTGCACAGATGAGTATTTACCGGAGGAATGACAAAAAGTTCACTGCCCATAAGGTCGAAGAGTCGCACAGTGCCAGTGCTGTCAGCGTAGGCCAGCAGGGTGCAGTCATAGCTCCAGGCAACACGCCGCCACTGAGGGCTCGGGTCCTTGGGCACTGTTTGAACAAAACAACAAAAAAATAAAAATCAAGCCCACAAGGGAGTCTGGGATTTGGCACTTAAACCATAAGTAAAGAGAAAAAAAGCTTCTATTGGACGATGCAGCATTCAATTATGAATAGTTATTTTGGTAAACAATACATCAGTTATTTTCAATTGATTAATCAATTTATTGTAAGATTGGACACTTGATACAATTTCTACTGAATTTCACCCAGGTGAAGTTGAAGATATTTTCATCATTTTGACAAACCTTGATAAAAATTGTATCACTTTATTAAAAAAATGTATATATTAAAATGTTTTTTGAGGACTTGAGATATTACACTTGCAATACACATGATAGCCTTGCAATATGTACTGTGGGTAAGCAGCCCTTTTAGTCCAGATCAAAAAACTTTGGGAATACTCTCTGGAGCCCTGATGATGAATACTGATGGGGAAAAGAAGAGGATCTAAAGTCGTTCATCAACATAGCATGTCTAGGGACCTCATCTAATTCATCTTCAGTGATGTAATACATCTCAATGATTGTCTTTCAAAGATGAGTACATACACATGGACTTAGAGGGAGCATGAGAGGGGGATAAATGAAACAGGCCAGAGAAAAAGGAGCCCAGAGATCATAAATTCAGCTTTTATTGAAGTATAGGCTACTGTTTTAGCCCAGTGCTGGTTCAGCAGTTCTGCGACTGTAACCATATCGTAGTGATGAAGCACACTGCTGCCTGCTGCCACTTTCTCAAGAATTCACTGACAATACTTCTCTCACAAGAATCCACTTTCTGGCTGTTTCCCTTCTTTGATAAATCCCCACATGATAAATGATGTAGACCTTTAAAACATGTACAACATTTTTACAAAATGTTGGTACAAAGAACAAACCAAACTAAACATTTAAGTCACACAGTAGGAAACATAATATGCCACCACGGGCAATATGTCTACCAAGCAATAAAGTTATGAAAAGGAAGCTATGTTTTTGTTGATATCACATAACAGTGTTTATTGGCGTTTATTGGATTGGATTTCTTGGCTGCCAAACGCTGCCGCAACCCCTAGTGGGCAATACAGCGCACGAAACGGAGGCGTTGGATATTGTATGACTGGAATTTTAAATGAAGAACAAAGCGATGATGTGGGAGGCGAGTCAGACAAAGAAAGGAGGAACAGGGGAAAGGGAGGATGCTGGAACGATGAAACCGGGCACCCGCTGAGAGGAATAATAGCTCACCAAATTTTAGAAGTCTTAAGTATTAGAGTGCACCTCAGGAAGTGTGTGGTTTAATGCACCTTTGAGAGCGTGAGCTGTGGAAAATCACTAAGAAATGTGCAACCATTATGATATGATATGGTATGGTATGTACGTATAGTTTTAATTTGTAGAGGGAAGAACACTGTACAATCAACAATGAGCAGAGAAAAACTGGTTTTGCAAACATGCTAATTTTAGCTAGGTTTGGAAAAGCTATTCAGTTTCACAGTTTATATGCACATATGGAATAGTGAGTATGTCTTTTATAGAAAAAAATGCTGCAAATTGAGGTTGTTTAAAATAATAAAATTAAAATAAAAGTCTACATTAATTTCATAAGACTTCATATTTGCCTAATAATTAAAGCTACAAAAATGTTACAATCCTAAAGGATTTTTAATGGAGTGAATCAATAATAAAAGCTAAAGTTAATATTTACTAAAAATAAGTAAAAAATAAATAATGTTTATGTTATTTTTGTCACATGAACTTTACCTTATTATTTACTGTGATTTGATGCTGGCCACTTAAAAAAAACAACTGACAAACAGTGCTTTATGATTAGTTTACAAAACAATCTTTTGTGAACTTCATTACTCAAACTTCTGTGTTTGAAAAGTTGTGTCTGCAATGATCTAGCCCATGACGTAGCAAGAGCTTTAATGTTCATGCTGCATATATGCTTCTCTCCAAAGCATGGTAAATCATTTATTCTGTCCCCTTTTCAATGTGTCCTCTCGACTCCCAGAATGTATAGCATCCTGTTTGTTGCTTTGTGGCTGAGAGGGCCCATTTCCACATAGATGGCTTTCGAGAGGAGCTAGAAAATTGGTCTCTTGTGTTTGTTTTTATCCCAGTTCTGAAGGAGGTACATGTTTGGGCGAATTATAGCCGACAACCGACAAGAACCTGCTATCTAAAGGCTCAGGGATGCATTTATCAGCGTTCAGCACTTATGAATTATGTACAGAGGAGAAAGCATCAGCCAGGGAGGGGAAAAAAGTATAAAAGACAGGTGCAGAGACAGAAAAACACACACACACACACGCACACGGGTAAAAGTGTAGCAATTCGCATATCCATCTCACACTGAAGCAAGAGCCATTAACGGTAGGATCACAGGGAAATCCATTAGGACAAATCTCCGTGAAATGAAGTAAAAGTAAAATGAAAAAACTGAAATGAAATGAAAAGAGGAGAGGCTGGGGTTTACAAAGGCCTGTAGGCTACGGTTATCCACACTATTGGCCATTAGGAGCAACAGTCCACAATGTGACAGTCAGCTTTGAAAGAACAAATATGGGGTAAAGCTGCTATGAGGTGAATGTTACTATTGATGTACAATAGCAAATGATAGCACACCTTTCTTTGAAAAGCATTATGTTTTATTTCACATATAAAAAATCAGAGCGCCAGGTTTCTCTGGATAGTAATGCTGTAAGTTCATGCTGTAAGTCTTTTTTTTTTCTTTGTTCCAGTTAGCAATGCATTCCCACAGCCTGTACCTAACCTAACCCTATCCTAAATTCTTAAATAAATAAAAATAAATAAATAAATTGGAAAACATAAGCATTCGTTAGGCATAGGCATTAATTAAAAGAAGTGGTTTTGTGGCAGAACTTGTTTAGGAAATTACACATTTTAGTAAATTTTGACATTGTTGTGATGATAAAAATGATAAATGGATAAAATAAAAACACACATTTACAGATTGGGAGGTTTTCTGATAATTCCCTATTACATTTCTTCCCAAATGTCTGTGTGAACAAGTGTCTGTCTCTGAGTACATTTGCCGAATTGCACAATCTTACTTTATATTCATTAATGCTCCACCATCATTAAAAATTGCCTGTTTGCAGTGTATTTCACTAATGTTCAAAACAAAACAATTAAGCATTCATTCCCTTCAACTATTGATCAAGTCTAGTACAGCTGTAATAGACTAATTTTATACAAAGCAGCAGATGGGCTGTTGTGTGAGTTTCAACAGATCTTTTGGGGAATGTTATACTTTACAACAAACACATAAAGCAAACAGGTGTAATCAATTGCATTTGATCAATAAATATAAAAAATAAAAACTGCTTTTTAAGAAAGCATTCCTGAACAACCAAGAACATAAATCTGTTTATCATTTATTTATTTCACATTGTTAATTGAAAAAGTCTTGATATTTTATTTTTCAAAATCCTCTGGCTCTGACATGTGCTCTCCCCAAAAGGAAGATCTGAAATGAGGGGAAGTGTGATGACAGATAAAAGGAGAGAGGTTACTTACCCTGGCACTTGCCAATGACTGAGCCAAAGTCATCCCTCACAGACCTGTGGAGGACACACTGTGAGTGATGGTGAACAACAGCAGCCTTATTGGAGCCAGTACAGAGCGGGCAGTTACAGCCACTGACAGTGTGCCAAAGTGGCCCCATGCATCAGGCAGCCTTGGTAGTAGGCTGTGCTTAGACAGACACTTAACAGATCTCTGAGGAGAAGGCCTTGAGCTGTCTGAACACCCACTCGCTTTAGCGCTAAAGCTCTCCACTTTTAAACAACACTGCAGCAAAAAGAACAACATCCCTATATAATAAGGACCAGAGTCAGTTCTACCACAATGATAGTTAACATGCAGATTAGAAAGGCTAACAATGCTCTTAAGTTTCGCAGCATGTGGGCTTATAAATAAAAAAAAAATCAATTACAGAAGGAATAAGTAAAATGAAATGAAGGCCATGTGTACATAACCCTGGAGAGACTGAAAGTGGGGTTATAATTATGTATAAACTTAAGTTTCATTGAATTCCGCTGTGCTTAACTTAAAGCGCAACACTGTGACGATGGCACACATGCTGTGCAATATTTCAGAGAAGAGAAAAAAGCATTTGCTTCTGGAAGTAATATCAACATGTTTCTATATTATTACAAAATGAAAAAAAAAAGATTTTTTTTTTTCTTTTGGCTATTGGTGTAGGAAGACTACAATGAGATTGTTGTTCAGAGCAGGTAAAGATTACAGCTAGTGAGGAATTACTTTTACTCAATGTTAGAGTTCACCATTTACCTTATCTCCACACACTGGTCCTGCACCACTGCTAACAGCTTGCCATTGCTGTAGAGATATAGAATAAGGTGAGAAATGGTTACAAGCATAGATGATTTCTTAAAAAAAGGTAAAGGGGAAAATGGGGAGAGTGATCATTATTGCCTTGCACAGTGCAAATGTTGTTCGTTGGCAACAAACAAAATAAAAACTCTTTTCAGTTGAGACATAAAAAGAAGGGTCCAAAGATCTCACCTTGATAAAACCAGCTGCCAATTGATCTGCTTGTTGGACAATCGAACAAGCCCAGGAGGTAGAAAGGAGCTGGTGGGGCTAAAATTTGCAAAAAGTAGGCATACGTTAAGTGTAAGGGTTGTAAATCCATCTATTTGACATGATCTAGATCGTTTGGGCTAGCAGTTAAAAAAAAAATACTGCTACTAATGTAAGCAGAGTTATGCTCTGAAGTATTATACAGGTCTTTGGTTAGCTCTAGAACTTACTTAACATTCTTCAAAAAATTAAGCAAGATTGCAATTACTTTAATGACAAATGTTGAATCAGTGGTGTAAAAATAACTCTAGATATCTAGACTTAAAAAATATATAATATGAGTGTAGTAGTAAAATGTATTTAATCATTGTGGAAAAATTGCAGCAGGTATTATCATATATTAAAGATATATACACACACAGACTAAAAAACATTACTATGTGTATTTATTTAATTCTTGTAACTATCAAAAGCATAAAAACTAATATACATTCTCAATATAGCACTACTAATATAATACATACCTGTACCACAAATAGTGTAGAATCAACCGGAATGGTCCTGTGAAATATTTAGTTCATTTATTTGATGTTGATTTATTATCAGTGAAATTCAAGGGGTCTATCAATAAGGTATAACAATACAATCCGGATTAAAATATAATACCAGACTAGACCTACACAGTTGAATCAGAACAGTTTTGTCTTATTGAGAAATAATGGTGTGGAGCTGCCCCCTTTAGGCATTCAAAGGTCATGAAAAAAAAAGAAAGAAATGAAAACGTACCTGTAACTGCTTTTGCAATAACAGAGCTGCTATATTCTCTGTTGCCTCGTTGCTGTAAATTAAAAAGAACCACGTGAGCACAATCTCATCTGTCTTTTAATTTAACATTCATTTTAAGATCCAAATCTTGCAGTGTGATATGATGCTAATCCTACATATTTGAAAAGCGTGACTCGAGGCTACAGTTCAATTTACACCTTAAGCTAATGGTGAACAAGTATTTCTAATACATACACTTTTCAGATAATAACTGTGTGGTGATGACGCTACGTGGCTTTGAGCACTGACCCAGTAAAACAAATGCTAGATAACTTTCGGCGCAAATTTCTACAAGCATTCTTGTATAATCGGTTACACACAGAACTCTGATGTAACTTAAACGATTGTAGAACCTACCTGTGTGTCCGTTTCAGGTGGCCACTCTGTAATAACCAGTAAATCATACAAAATGTTTTCTTCATCGTTTTCAATCAAACTATTTTCAGCCATATTTACTTGTGCCAGCTGTCAAATGTCTACGGCAGGAGATGTGGGACAAATCAAATAAGTAAACAAATGTGTGTCAAAATGCACACTACTTTTCATGTCATGACTGAAAAATTATTACATTTGCAAAACGCAAATTGCAACCGAAATTGAAATAAATAAATATAGAAATTAAAACTTTCCATGGGCCGGAACTAACATTTATAGTTTGGATTCAGTTCGGTCCCGTAAAACTGTTACACCAAGCCGCAAGCTACTTCCGGTTGATTTGCACTTGTGTCAGGAATAATGGCAGCGTTTTCGGGTAAGACTTTATGCATTTGAACAACAGAAGCACTTTGTTTTTAATATCACATCAGTCGCAGACGAAGATTTAAATGCTACTGTAGTATAAAGAAACATAAAATATATTTTTTTCATTCACAGAAATGGGTGTAATGCCTGAAATTGCTCAGGCCGTGGAGGAAATGGACTGGCTGTAAGTGATTGTATATTACCTGTGCTGTTGACCAGTCTTTTTTATAATCGTAATTGTTTTGTTGTCTAGACTGCCTACTGACATTCAGGCAGAATCTATTCCTCTTATTCTTGGTGGAGGGGATGTACTAATGGTAGGTAGGAAAAATATGTGCACTTGCTAAAAACATGAATTTTATTTTAAGTGACTCTAATGATGCATTGCATTTTAGGCAGCTGAAACTGGCAGTGGCAAAACAGGAGTATGTGTACATTATATTAATTCATAAGTTAACAGACTGCAATTAATGACCTCAAAACATTGTTGTCCAGGCCTTCAGTATCCCCGTTATCCAGATTGTGTATGAAACCCTGAAAGATCAGCAGGAGGGGAAGAAAGGGCGTGCTGCCATCAAGACTGGAGGCGCAAGTAAGCACATATTTAAAACTAAAGTTAATGTAAATCATTTATAAATCAACATTTCAGTGTATTATGCACTGAAATGTGCATAATCATACACTACAGTTGTTCCTCACTGTAGCTGTAATTAGATTTTATGTTGTGTCCTCTTTTTAATTTTTCAGTCTTCAACAACTGGCAGATGAATCCATATGACCGTAGTCCTGCATTTGGTAAGTTGAACGATGAATGTATTTGTGTCAAATATACAAGTCGTAGTCAGAAGTCCTGCTGTCACAATACTTAAGGGCAGTCACAAATAAATAACAAAGAAGCTGTACAGAGGCAGTCACTACAAAGCTGCAAGTTAAAAGTTGATACTATTATCTTTTGTTTTTTCTTGTGACATGTTTTTGCTTGTTTCTTTTCTTTCTTTAGCTATTGGACCAGATGGACTTTGCTGCCAGAGTCGAGAGTTCAAAGAGTGGCATGGATGCCGCTCTACCAAGGGTGTCACAAAAGGTATGCACTGTTGATACAAAATTATTCTGGCTTGATAACATTATGTCTGAAAATCTCTGATGTACTTTTGTATATACCTTCAGGAAAGTATTACTATGAGGTGGCCTGTCATGATCAAGGACTGTGTCGTGTGGGTTGGTCCACTAGTCAGGCAGCCTTGGACTTAGGTGCGCTTCTTTACCCTTCATATTTGTTCTGTATGGCACATAAACCAAAATTATTTATAGCACATGAAATATCTTCTAATCCTGAAACAATTTCTTGCTTCTTTAATGGTAGGAACTGACAAGTATGGTTTTGGATTTGGTGGAACTGGAAAGAAATCAAACAATAAACAGTTTGACAGCTACGGAGAAGTAAAAAGAATCAGATGTATTCATTTTTTTATGTGTGTTCAATTAGTAAGTTTGTATTAACATTTATTTTTATTTAGGAATTTACCATGCATGACGTGATTGGATGCTATTTGGATCTGGAAAAGAACCAGATTTCCTTTTCCAAAAATGGTGCAGTACATTCAAAATGCCAACTGAAGATTTGCTTAAACTCTTATGACTACATTTTCCCTTCTGTATACAGGCAATGACCTTGGTGTTGCGTTTGACATCCCACAAAATCTAAAAAATCAAGCTTTTTTTGCCTCCTGTGTGCTGAAGGTGCTCAAAAACAATGTGTGTAATAGAGGCATTTTCCATTTACCATTGTAACACACTGTTTTAATATTTTAGAATGCAGAGCTCAAGTTTAACTTTGGAGGAGAGGAGTTCAAGCATACACCTAAGAGTGGTTTTGTTGCCTTGGACCAAGCTCCAGAAGGTCATGCAGTCAAGTCGTCTCAAACAGGTATGTTATGAATTGTGAAAACATGATAAATATATACCGATGTTTTAGTTAAGTTAATAAAACATTTAACGTGCTAACATTTACATTTTTGACATGCAAATTACACTTGCATTGAAACACGTTTTGGAAATAAGATGTCTTTGTAACACCTCCTGTATGTTTTTAGCTTTCTATTTCTATTTAATTGTGTATGTTACTTTAATAAAAATGTCTGAATTTGTTTAGGAAGTGCAAAAGTGACCCAGGTGAATACATCTTCCAATTTACCTAAAGCTCTTATCATTGAACCGTCTAAGGAATTGGCTGAGCAAACCCTCAACAATGTCAAACAATTTAAGAAATATGTGGACAATCCAAAACTCAGGTAGCTATATTCCACACAGTGCAGTACAGTTGCACATGCTGGTGATAGGACTTTAATGGAACATCTGTCTGTGTAGAGAATTACTGGTGATCGGTGGTGTGGCTGCCAAAGAACAGCTGGCTGCATTGGAACAAGGCGTATGTAACAAAAATTTGCCTTTGCCAGCAGTAACACAATACATCACATACTTTAATGTAAATATTTCCTTGTTTTGAAGATTGACATAGTTGTGGGGACACCTGGGCGACTGGATGACCTCATATCTACAGGGAAGCTTTCTCTGGCACAAGTTAGATTCCTTGTCTTAGATGAATGTGTAAGTATTTTTTTGTTTACTTTGTAACATCAAGATCTCTTGTTTTTGTGTTAACACTTTAAAACTTCTTCTGTTGTTAGGATGGACTTCTAAGTGCAGGATACACAGATTTTATTAACAGACTCCATAAACAAATCCCTCAAGTCACGTCTGATGGCAAGAGGCTGCAAGTAAGCTTTGTGAATTAGTGAATGTATTTAATCCATTTTATCAAAACATTGTTTGAGCTCTATTTATTTTGTCAGGTAATTGTGTGCTCAGCTACTCTGCACTCGTTTGATGTGAAGAAGTTGTCGGAGCGCATCATGCACTTTCCCACTTGGGTCGATTTGAAGGGAGAGGACTCTGTGCCTGAAACTGTCCACCATGTTGTGGTTCCGGTCAATCCCAAAGCTGATCGACTGTGGGAACGTCTTGGCAAAAATCACATCCAGGTAAAAAAAAAAGTAAAATAACTTGTCAGTTTCAAAATGTTCATGCTATTAGTGAGAATGTGACTTTATTATTTTGGTTTTGACAGACTGATGAAGTACATGCCAAAGACAACACTCGACCAGGAGCCAACTCTGCAGGTAAAAGTCTGCTGTGTTTATCATTAGACTGAAAAACATCAGTTCGTTATAACCACCCTGATTGCTATGATTCTATTTTAGAAATGTGGTCAGAAGCTATTAAAATTCTAAAGGGCGAGTACACAGTTAGGGCTATAAAGGAGCACAAGATGGACCAGGCAATCATCTTCTGTCGCACCAAGATCGACTGTGACAATATGGAGCAGCACTTTATCCAGCAGGGTGGCGGTATGTTACATGACTCGTGGCTCTCCACAAGAAAATTACAAATGTGAGACCTTTTGTTTTGTGTTTCACTTTTAGGTCCAAATAGTAAAAACCACCAGTTTTCTTGTGTGTGTCTCCATGGTGATCGCAAGCCAAATGAACGAAAAAATAACTTGGATCGCTTTAAGGTAAGAAAAGTAATGGTAGTTAAAGTGTATTCCGTGATCTTACATTTGTATGTTTATAGAGGAAAGAAGTGAGACTGTTGATCTGCACAGATGTTGCTGCTAGAGGAATTGATATTCATGGAGTTCCTTATGGTAAATGAGCTACACAACTAGAGTAATATCAGATATTATACTCTGTAATAATTTTACTTGCTTTGTAGTGATCAATGTGACTCTACCTGATGAGAAACAAAATTATGTGCATCGTATCGGCAGAGTTGGAAGAGCAGAAAGGTCTGAAACAATGATGTTATGAATTGTATAATCACAAATGATATTAAGATACAATTTCTGATCAATTTGTTTGAAACTGCCTTTAGAATGGGACTTGCCATTTCTCTGGTTGCCATGGAAAAAGAAAAGGCAAGTAGAAACTGTACAGTATTTTGTAAATGTAACACATTTTAATCCAAGCATGTATTTTCCTATGCGTAGGTGTGGTACCATGTGTGTCCAAACAGAGGCAGAGGCTGCTACAACACAAGATTAAAGGAAGACGGTGGCTGCACCATCTGGTACAACGAGAAAGAGGTAAACACATGCACCATTAATATTCAGTATTTACTCTTTTGTTTGTTTTTTTCTTTACCCTTCTCTTGAAAAATGCACAATTAACTTAAAATACATTTGATCTCCTGTTCAATTTTCTTATTTTTCTATTTTTTAAGCTGCTGTCAGACATTGAGGAGCATCTAAAATGCACCATCACTCAGTGTGAGCCTGACATCAAAGTGCCTGTTGATGAGTTTGATGGAAAAGTTACTTACGGTCAGCGCAGGGCATTGGGAGGTACGCTTTGGTATACATTTTCACACAACAAAGTAAATTTCTGCCACACGTTGGGGCAGACAAAACAGGTTTTTTATTTCCAAAATATTTCTACTTCTGTATTATTTATTGAGACATTTAATACATTATTTCTGTGGTGTTTTGTAGGGGGTAATTACAAGGGTCATGTGGATGCCCTTGCCCCAACTGTCCAGGAGTTGGCAAGTCTGGAGAGGGAGGCCCAGTCTTCATTTCTTCATCTGGGATTTTTGCCCAACCAATTATTTCGAGCATTCTAAACTTGCAAATTCGGATGCTTCAACATCACGTACCATAAATAAATTTCATGTTTACATAAAAAATTAATTAAAAATAACCTGTGAAAGTCAGGCAAGGAAATACTGTATTTTCCCAAATGGCATGCATCAAGTAATACGTGAGTTCTTTGATTTTTTTTTTTTGTAGGTACATGGATTGGAGTGTATTTAAGTTTAGACACTTAAGTCAGATATGTTGTGAAGAATAAATTAAAATCATAAACTGACTGTCTCAGTTTGTTCTTTTGTCTTTATACAGTTTTTTTTTCCTTAACGTGAGATGTTCCCACAGAAATGGATAACAATTGTATTACTCTTTTTGTGCTCTGGGTGGTGCCATTTACCAGAAAATCTACTGCTTTCATTAAAGTCCACACAATCGAGCTGATGTAATGATAATAGGAATTCCCTCAAAATAAAATTAATTATTCAAATCTAATAATCGCCGCAGAAATATAGTTAGTTATAGTATAGTTTCTTCATTCTGTTCCTTGACAATGACATTGTGCCTATTTTAATGATCCTTTATTGTTCTCATTTAGGCTAATGTCTTACTGTGGAAAACTGGAGATCCTATGTACAAAAAATACTAAATGAAAAAGCAAGTGGCAAACCCTACCAGAAACGCTGCATAATGTCCTCTTTAACTTTAAGCCAAAACGCAGAATGTGAAGGTCAAATAAACCCGAAATGGCATGACTTTTATTTTGTATGACCTCAGCGGAAGTTGCAAGCTTCTTGAGCGTAACTTGACCACGGTGGAGCAGCGGAGGGACGCCCAGTATCAGCCCCTCTCCTCCCCGGCCGCCGCTGCTCAGATCCGCCCCGGAGCCGCTCGGTGTCAGCTGGATGTGGATGTAGCAGCACCGCTTCTTTGGACCGCAACAGGTAAACCAACACACACGCTGTTTATGGATAACTGTTTGTGGATAACAGTGAAAGACTGTCAGATTGGGATCATCACTGCTTTGGGCTATTCTTCTGTAGTAGATTTGTATCGGTTTAATATGGGGAAATACTGCAGTGTTTTTGTTCACAGTGTGCTCGAAGCAAATGTGACCACCAGGCGCTCTTTTTCAAAATATTTTCTTAGTCGTCTGTGTTACTATTACCAACATTGGAAAAAACGAGAGAGAAAAATAGGACAGGTCATATAAAATAAAGAATGAATGCACATTTTGAGACTCTTCTTAAAATAATATATGTACCCCTTAAAAAAGAGAGTATTCTCAGTAGGCAGTCAAATACAAACAAACAAAAATAACCACCCAGTTGGCTACTAGCTGCTCCATAGGGTATTTTTATTGATCAGGTGTCTTCTTCAGCCTACTACTGTCTACTATGCTGACATCAGGGAGATCAATCAAAGGTTTGACAACAATCTAACACACTGGAGAGCTTCGAAATTAAATGATAAGCATAGCATAAAATTGGATAAATGAATATTTGATCAGATGGTAGTAATGCTACAAAAAATGAACATCTAATTTTTGTGTATTCATTTAGCTTTTTTATTTACATTCAGACAATGTCTCAATACATGAGGAATGTGCTACTCTGTCTGTAGCTGTCTTGGTTGAGGTCTTGCACAAATTTATCATAAAATTTGCCATAAAAGGGGAAATATAAATAATGCATTAGATTTGTCTGTGTCTTTTTTAAGTCATTTTAAGGGCTTTAATTATAGACATACATAAACTATAGCATACTTAATACAAATGTAAGATTTGAGGAAAATATCAAATTGTAATATCTTTGACAAGTATTTGTGTTTAATAATAGAATTCTCTTCCAAGGTTCACATTTTATGATCAACCAAATGAACTTTGAAAAAATAAGATTTTGCATAGAATAGAACAGGATATTTTGATGTATGTGTAGATAATAGTGGTACTGAAAACAGTGTGTCTTAGGCGATGTTCATTCAAATTGCAATTGAAATAAAATTGTGGTTAATCCTGCAGTCGAATATATTCAACATTTTAATTTATTTTATCCTCAGATCAACCATTATTGTATCATGAACTTTTTCAAGAGACCTATATTTCCCCCTGTAGATCACATGTGCCTTTGTTTATTTTGAGTCTTGCATGAGATTGCATAGCTGTTTCATTCTCTGCAGCACACTAATTATAGAAATGGCTTCTTGCTCTGTCTTTCCTCTATCGAAGTGTGTGTGGAAGACAGTCCTCTGCCTCTGCTCTCGGGAAAACAAGACAAGGCACCTGCTGAAGTAGCAAAGTCCACCACCACCTGAGCTGAGCAATTACAGACAGCTGCTCCAATCCCAGACTACAAGTGTTATGTAGCCTATGCACCTGCCAAAGCATTGCATAACATCAACACAACTGCATTTTATTGCCGCTTTGAAAGGCAGGCCCTTTTTAAGTTGACAGTATCAAGAAGAGTTGAGTTGAGTTACACTGGCACTGTTCCTTGATACAGCAATCAGTGTCCAGTGCCAAAAGCTAAAGTTGTAACAGAATATTTTAGAAGAGCCAAAATTATTATAGAGGTTGACCCATGAATTTATCAAATGCAGAGCCTGACATTATTAGACAACAGGCCTATGGGACCTCTAAACTACAGCGAACCAAATATGCATTTCCCAACCATGATGATCCCAAAGTCCTAAAAAACTTGCTTTCTCAGGGGGGAGATAAGCCAGCTCATGATTAAAGTGCATTTCTTTATATTAACCTATGAAAAAATAAATTAAAATAAATGCGAGATAGGAACTGGACGATATGTGAAAAAAAATGATTTGTCCTCATATTGATCCATCACAAATTTCAATTTGATTTTTGATAGGTTTGATTGAAAACTAAGAACATGACCTATGCAAACTTCTAATCTCTTAAATTTTCCATAGAAAATCAATCTTTCCACAGCATGACTTCTTTTTCAAATCGTATGTTTTTATTAATACGTTTGTTTACAAATAACTGACGAATGTCTCGTTTTCAATCTCAGTTAGTTGCATCACACCTTACTATGATGCCATACCATGTGAAATTCAAAGTGATGCAAACAGATCTTTCACAAGAAAAGTTACATAGTGTACATTTCCAATGCCCCAAATGAGAACTATGATATTTTTTTTAATGTTCTCCTGGGAAAGGAAACCTAGACTCCCCCTGCTCACTACAGTATGAATGTAAGTTATTATTAACCAAGCAAGCCACCGACTACCAAAAATCAGTAAACCTCTTTCAAAATGATAGAGGTCATGCTGCTCAAAAGAAATGAAAGATTGATAAGAGATATATTGTCAAATACAAAATGGAGCAAAAGAGATATGACTGTGGGAAAAATGTCTATAGAAAATTATGTAGGCGAATGGTGAAGAGCCCCATACTAGTTTCACCTTTGCCTGTTAATGGTAAAATGACTATGAAAAAAAGATGCTTCCGCTTACCCGTGTCCCTGTTTTCCCCACTGCAGAAGATCAGTGCATGTCCATGTGCTTGTGAATAGGAAGAAGAAAGCCCTATAAAACACACTATGTCCTTTCATCCGGAGGTGCAGCTTTGGGCTTCCTGGGCTGTCTGCTACAACAGGCCCCTTCTCTGTCAGAGCGAGGCACAGGCACAAGCATTGATACCCACATCCGAGCCTTGTACACAGGTGTCAGTCAGAGCGCGGCAGGCCAGTCAAAGCTCCTTTCATTCCAATGTACTGCCACACTAAAAGCACATTGCATTCTTATTGGACAAACAAATATAAATGTTTGTTTGACGTGTGCTGAGATGTGACAAAGTGACAGTTCTTGGGTGGTCTGGAGAATTAGCTCTTATGCAGAACAGTGTGGTGAAATCTTAGTTGGACACAATTTGGACAGGATATACACTGAGAATCAAAAAGTCATGACTTGTTACATGTTGGTTGTTACAACGGACGAACAGACAGAAAGAAACCAATGAAAGAACATACAAACATCATTGTTTGGTCATTATTCGGATCCAAAATTAAAACTACAATAAGACACAAAGATATCAAACATAGGCATACAATTGTACAGTAGGTTGTAGATTAATGGTTAGATTGTAGAAGTGTAGAGCTTTAGTTGCTTCACAGTTATGATGGAGTTGATAAAAATGTGTATTAATCGACAAATTATTTTACTGACATGAAGTTTTATATATAGTGGTTCCAAGAAAAAACAGTCTGATTTGAGGATTTGGAGTGAGTTAGTTTGAGATTAACTGTAAAAGTACTTGTAATTATGTAAACTTTTGTCATCTTGTCACTGCAGTTTGGGTTAAACGTGTGCTTCTAACATATGGGTTAGCTTTGAGCAGAAGTCATGACTCGAGTCAGACTTTAGTCACTCAGTTGATAGTTTGAAACTTGACTTGAGTAAATGAGCTAAGCCTTGGGGCCCAATTTGGACTTGACGCTTAGTGACTCAAGACTTAACTTGTACTTGGAGCACTGCTTTATCTAAAAAAAATATCATTAAAATTGCAAAAATATTATCTTCATTAATTTGTTATAAATAAAAAGCAGGACTTAGATTGGACTTGGACTTGCCTCTGTGACTTGGGATTCAGGAGATCTGAGGCTTAAGATTAATTTACTCTTATCTGCCAGTTAACACTTAAATGCATACTACAGATGTACAGATAAAGACTGAAAGACTCCCAAAGCATTGACTAGGTGTGTATTATGATCCCGGATGTGTCCTGTTTGGTTAGAGCAGGAGATGCGTATCTTCTTTGTGAAACGTCAAACTCCTCAGGGTACAGTGGTGTTTGTGAATGAGGGCGGAGGAGCCGAAGAGTGTGTGGGCTTTTCTGCTCACTGTTTGCACAAGGGAGTGGAAACTGTTCTTGATAAGTGTAATATAAACACAAGTGCACGTGGGTAGGTCATAAGACTGTTACATCAAAGTTAAGATACAGTATATACTTTTATGTACACCGCTTTTTATGCAATTGCAAAATAAACAAAATCATACTGTATATTGCTATAAATACATGTTCAAATGAAAGCCTTCTTCTGGGACAAAAAACATATAGAGGAGTTTGCAATAGTAACCTCCAGTGTTTCCTAATAATAGAGGAGACTATGGTGTCATGTCATCCCATAGTCTACTTATTACCCTTGTAGTTTGATAACAAGTAATAAGGGGTAATATAATTTATACTACTCATACACATATTGAAGTGACTGATTTAAATCTGTTTAAATGTTTATATAAATAAATACAGGCAATAAATGACATTTGTTAAAAAATAAAAATAAATAAATAAATAAATATATATTTATAAATATATATATATAAATTCCCTCTGTCACCAGTCTCAGTATAATATTCTGAGAAACACTGAGTATCCATTTGGACTGCAGCAATACATCAGAATATTGCAAACTAGCCATTCATTAAAATAGTCTTCCTGGTATCGCTGGTATTTTCATAATTGTAATCTTTAGTTGGCCCATGCAAATTCTAAAGCACATGCTAAAAAACTTCACAATATTAAAACTAAGTTTTAAACTTAAGTAGTTGTTAGTTGCATTTGCAGCCCTAGTCTACAACATATACAAGCACCTTAACAAGCATTAATGTTATAGCAAATAGCTTTTTTTTTATATTCCCATTCCGGTCTACCCCTGGCAGCACTAACATAAACTTTTTCCACATCACAAAAAAGTAAAATAAGATCCTGCTGGGGCCAAAATGAGAAGATGGTGCACTGGGTCATGTTTTTGTCTGTTTTCACTCAGCTGTTGCGTTCAGATTATGTAATTTTATCCTCCTGTGTAGAATTTTGGCAATATTGCAGGTAACCGTTTGCTTCACACTTCTATAACAGCTTAAGATGTCAGACTTCTGCCACTCTTTCTATAGAATCGTGTGATAACATTCATTATAAAATTGGAAAGATAAACTGACTTGTCATGCAGACCTCAAGGCTGTAATTCTAGCTTGTTTACTCAGTGACAGCTCTCTTCAAATAGCTGTCTCTTTTCCGAGTAGATTTATAGCTTTTGAAGATATGTACCATGCCTCATGTGTTTACAGCTGTGGGTATCTCAGTGTGGCTGTATCTCGATGCAGATATAGGCTATCTTCAGATGTATGGCCTAGTCTGAATGCTCTGTTGATCTTAAGTAATTGGCACTGCCGGCATGTGTGGAAAAATGATTTATGCCACAACAAGCTCGGCCTCCTCTCAGGGAATCCAGACAACAAAAAGGCTATGGCAGTGATGGAGCAATGTTGTAACACAAGCAGAAAAGCTGGACAAGATGAAGGAGGAGTGTGTAGGAGTCATGTAAGACCAAATGCAATACATGTAGTAGTGAGCGACAAATACTAAACATTAGACAGAAATAGAGAACAGTAGATGTACACATGATAGAAAAAAATGGTGACTTGAGGAAAGCTGAGAGGAGATTGCTTTGACCTGGCTCTGGTTGGTGGCTGGATTGATGGGACGAGGGCAAATTGAAGCAGTAATACTCAAGGAAGCGGTCTAATAAGAGGCAAGGGGAATGATGGAGGGAGAAATGGAGGCTTTACAAAATGGACTTAACGTTGTAAGCCTAGTTTTGTCCTTGGCTCAGTGTTAATGCACAGCCTGATAGAGACGGGACACTGTTTATTCAGTCCGATTGTGCTGGCCTGCTTTTGTTTGCATTTCTTACCCCCAAATGGCTCTAATCCCTCCACTAAACTATTCAGAAATCTGTGCACAATAATTATGAACTGAATTACGAAACCTGGTGGCAAATGTGCGGATGATTGGAATGTTTATATCTTAAATTACTTTACTGATAAGTTAGTTGTTTTGTTAAATGATTGTATCAACATGAAGTGACCGGTTGAACTACTATTTTAACTAACAGACATTATGTTTAAGATTTTTCTAAGCATTTTACAAATTTTATCCCAGTTTAGGATTAAGATTGTAATGCCTGGATTAAAATTTTGGCTTCACACTGGGAAGCCTATGAATAGTTTATTTATTTAGCATATTTGCCCAGATGTCAGATGTCTTCCAAAGTGCTTTACACAGCAACCCATCTCCCACTCAATGATAGCAAGCAGTCCTGTTGTAGACTCTGCCAAAACTCATCTAATATATGGAATTTATTTACAGAAATGCTTCAGAACACACACATTTGGATAAATTTATGATTACAAATCATAAATTTACATTAAAATTTTTGTCAATAATACAATATATTGTTTTTTTTTATGTCCAGAATGCTTCAGTTACCATTTTTCAGTTAACATTTATTTTGGCCTAAAATGCTAATTTTGACATTACTGAGTCTGACTAATTGTTTGTTTTAGCCCCACTGAACAAAATCTCAATTTTAAAACGACATGCAGATTTCTTAATATGCAGCTTTCAAATTGTTTTCTTTTTATTATAATTTGGAATGGAAAGTCTGCCTTATCTTCAAACAATAACGAATTTCTGAAGTCAAATTTGTTAAGCGCATTTTCCAATTTAGTCATATTACCTCCTGCAGTGTGTTTGTCTTGCTGTGCCTCCTGAGACTGTGCCAGGACTCTCAGTGGAGTCTGGCATTCTGACTGCACACTGAAAGCACCTATAAATCTTTATTTGTGCGCAGTGTCTCTACACAAGTGCCTGTCCTTGTACATAAAATTGCCTCTGAAATATGCGGTGGAATATTTATAGTAGACCAGAATTTTAACGATGTAAAATGTCTTGCTTTTTCTGTTTTGTTGAAGCACCTTACAATGCCACTTTTTTCAACTTTCCCTCTTCAAATACGCAATAGGCAATAAAAAACAAACTCACTGTACTTGAATTTAAAATCCTCAGACTTTGTGCAAGAGGTTGATCAGTATGGGTTTGATCATGGCCGATGTAGAGAATCCCGGATGGGATGTGTTGGCCAGATTTGGATAACTTTACCCAAGGTTAGTAACTACAAACTTCCCGTCTGCTTTCTTGTATGTTTAATTGGGCTGACCCAAGCAATGTTGTAGCTTCAGTAGAGATGCTTAATATTGAAAACTCGCAAAATTCCTAATTTATCAGTCAAACTAGAGTTGTAGTCGACCAAAGAAATTCTGGGTCGACTAATATGTCCAATTAATCGACTGAACATGGAGCGTGGCAAAAGCTCTGAAGCTAAAATATCTTTTCAACTGGATCATTGATTTGACCAAAACTGTGCTCAAAAGACTAAAAATGTTATGGACGAGTTAAAGCAAAAACAATATGTATATATATATATATATATATATATATATATATATATATATATATATATATATATATATATATATATATATATATATATATGTATATATATATATTATATATATATATATATATATATATATATATATTATATATATATATATATATATATATATATATATATATATATATATATATTTTTTTTTTTTTTTTTTTTTTTTTTTTTTTTTACAAAAAATGAATAGGAAATTGTTTTTATATCCAAAAATGCAGATTACACCAATAATTTTGTCCCAAATCTTCAGCTAATTCAGTTCTTTTTGTTAGAATTTATTTATTCAAATCTTTTTTCATCTAAATAAAATGATCATTCAACTAATGGACATTTTGGTCGACTAGAATCTATTGATTGAGTAATCGACTAAACAACTAAAGGACTACAGTGGTACAAAACTATGCTATCAGTCTGTTTCTAGTATGTATACTTTTTAAGACCACTTCATAGACATTTATCTATCTATTGTTGATCTAGTGGAACTTATCATTTCTTAGGTGGTATTTGGTGTGAAAAGTTTGAGAACCACTGGCCTAAACCAATTTGTTTAGTGCTTAACTTTCTATAACAAGGATTTAGTACTGTGTTGGTTATGTTGACAATGACAAATGCAGCCTTTGTGCAGTGCCCGTTTTACCATCTTAGCATTGCCTGTGCCACTTCTTTCTCTCCCTCTCTTTCTTTCTCCCTCTCTCACTCTCTCTCTCCGATGCTCCCTCAGAGACATCCTTTTTACAGAGCCTCCCTCACAAAGTTAACTGGACCGTGCATTTATTTATTTATTTTGCAGTATCTCTGTGCACACTTGATCCTTATTCTGCTCCCTCTCCCTTCTCACTCATGCACACTCTCTCTTTCTAGCCTCAACTCATGCTCTCTCTTCTGTTTTCACTTTGCAGATGTCTTCAAGCTAGAGCAGGACTCCCCTCTCTTCTCCCCACCTGCAGCCATGAATGGTAAGGACACAGTGTAATCTCGCTGTCAATACCAATATCTTCCCCTCATCTATTTTATCGATATGTGTGCAGTTTATAGAGTCAGAGGGCAAGGCAGCGAAATCCCTCTGAGCCCTGAGTGTCAGGGCTAACCAATGGAAAGCTTCACTGTGAGTTGATAGGTGATAGAAATAACCTTCGGTCAAAGGAAAATAATAATAATAATAATGGATTTGTTTTAGTGTTGTATTGATTGATATCAACATATGCATAAATAATTTGAGCTAGGGCAAAAATGTGTTAAAAATCTAATTGTGAGTTGATGAAATTGTCATATTGTGAGTTCCCATTTCTCTGTTTGATGCATCTGTCTAGACTTCTTTTTTTCCAATCTACTTTTCTTAACTTCAGAGTTGCCAAGATTGCTTCTTTATAGTGAGTTTGGGCTTCTTTTAAAGTCTGAATTTTAAAGGTCACGAGTTGCATTTTTTTGGGGCTGTATATTTTCTCCTGTAAATATTAATGTTAGAAAAACTATTCAAACATGTCAGAATCATGAACGCACAATATTCAAATTAATGTATTGTTTAAATAGCTTTTCATTGAAGAAATAAAGTTGTTTGCTTTGAGATGTATTTGGTTGCTTGTTTCTCTCTGAAAATCTGGCAACACTGGTTAATGAAGTAGGAACTTTTGGAAAATGCAGATGAATGCATTTACATCAAAGGCAATAAGAAAATAGAAGTGACAAAATCAAAATTGTGATCTGGCTCCAAGAAAATCTGACTCCAGGCATCTTTTAACATGTTGTATGATGACATTGCAGACAGAAAATTAAGTTGTCCAGTAAGATATGATGCTTGGGCTTTTTTTTGTTTATGAAAAACAGTGCCTATTTAAAAATGAAAATACAGTACCACATTGTGTTGATAGTCAGATGCAAATCACACGCTTCAAAGTGTATTATAAGGGGATACACCATTTATGCTCTTTTGTTCTTGATACATTTGCACAGGAATGCATGTATTGTCTCAAAGCTTTGATCATAAAGCAGCAGAACAGCTTGTGTTGGACTTACCTCACAGAAAGTGTTTGTGTTTTGCTTCAAGAAGGAGAAACTCAGCAGTGTGGCTAATTTTGTAATGAGACAGACTGATTGTACGGATACCACACAAGACATTCAGAAGATGACATATGTCGTAATGGTATAGTTGAATCCTGCTACAACATACGGGATGGAGCGTGTTTTTGTCTTTATGCTGATGAGGATAATAAAGCCGAGTGATACAGCGCTGGAGCAGCTGTGTGTTAGAATTGAAGATGTGTTCGGGGACCACTGTTGCTCACTAGAAATATCTTATTCAAATCCCCAGGTGAAAGGTTTTATTTTTGTGCAGGGTGCATACATAAGTACATACAATTTGGACTAAATAAGTGATACATATGTGTATGTCCAAATGAGGGATGCATGCCAAGAAAATAATGTGCAATATTATGATTTTTGAAGAATTGGCATGTCTATAGATAACTTCAGTAGGAAGGACTGTAGTTAACCCAAGCTTTCCTTAATATAAACTTTAAATAATTCACTTCTCCAGTCCTTTTTGCCTTGTTGCTCCTAAACCTCAGTGTAAACTGGCTGTATACATGAGGTGCGGTGCTAAATATCGCCTCGCTTGTCTTACTTACAGCTTATAAACGAGGCCTGTCAATGTAGAGACAATGTGGAGATTAGACCCCATCACTAAGCCAGAATAGTTCATTTGTGTTTTTATTCTCATATTTTGCTGACAATGCTTTAAGTAGGTCAGGAACTTCTGCTGCTAACGCTGGCTTTTTAAAGAGAAATACATCAGGTGTATGCAGGTGTATGCAGATATGGGCTTCTTGTCCAAGCTTAGCTTGCATATTAGCTTTAGATTTCTTTAAGCTGCCTGGTGATTCAGATGTTGCTTAATTCAGGATAATTAGACAACTGTTTGGGTTAGACTGGAGGAGGAAGTTCCATCAGGGCTGGCTGGTATTTCCTGAGTGTATAAATTACAGCATGGGTGGATAGTTCTGTCCACAAATACACCCAACATAACTGAGTCCTCAGAGAAATGTAGCCTCATTGTGGCACCACATCCTATCACAGCATTTGAAATGTCAGCATTGTGTTGCTGAAATAAAAATAAAATGCATGAAATTAATAAAACTATTCACATTCCCCCTCAAAATGTGGAATCAACTAAATTTAGTCCTGTCTTGATCAATAGTGTCTTTTGCCACAATATTACAAGTTAGTATACAAGCAATTGCCCGACTCTTTAATAAGAGTGATAATGTATACCATCAGTTTGTTAGCATAGATTGTGGTAAAGAAGTCATATGTAAAATCCACTTTTCCAAGTTTCTGACCATGTTATAACTGTTTAATGTTTCTTTTTGCAGCTTTGAACAGGAAGTAAATTAACCATTTTAGCAAAATATTGTGTTTTAATATGAACAAAATGATAACAAAACTAAAACACTGTTATACACTGTGATGTTCATCTGAAAGCACAGAATCCTATGTCATCTTTGCACTGCTTTTATGTTTAGAGGCATAAACTAATTTGCAAAACTTGCCATCATCTGTATGCAGCAGGTCGTCTGTCTCGTTCTTCAGTCAACACTAATTATCTGTCTAAGTCTTTGTCTTTATCTGTAATAGAATTATAGCCATATGGTGACTCCCATCTGCCTATAATGCCCATGCAGCCAATTTCCTCTCCAAACAGCTTTGGAGGTGTAAAGTTATGATAGAGGAAATTGAGACACTGGGCCTGGTGTGATTAATGTAATGTGCTTCCGATATGACAGACTGGAGCAGCTCTGATGAGATTTTTGTTCTATCCGCTGTTAAGTAAGACTTTCACGCCCCTCATGAAGCGAGTTGAAGTTAATATTTTATTCATGGACAACCTTGGATTTACCTTTTAATATGCTGGAGTGGAGCAGAGTGAAACGAGCTGACTGGGCATTTTATACATTAATCATTATCAGCAGTCAGTTAAGGCTGCATAAGTCTCATTTGGTCTGGGAACTGCATAGATTTTTTAACAAGTACGCACAGCCTATTCTTAGTTCAATTAAGTGAGAGAGATAATGGCCTTACTGGTTAGTTGGTAAAGCAATGGACTTTCATAAACAAAGGCATCTGAAATATTTAGTTGTTTTTCTTTTTATTTTTTGTAAATATATCTATCCTCTCGCTGACATAAAGTTTACCTTGTCAAACAACAATTGAGGGGGATCTATTTTGTTATTCCGTTTTTTTTTTTTACGTTTTTGGCCATGTTATATCAGTGTTATCTCAACATAATATTTGCTAAACATTGTATTTGGATTGATTCATGCACGTTTGAGTAATACCGATTTGTCCTGCAGCCAATGCTCAGAAAATTACAGTTTCGCCTACCACCTAATTTGAAAACATGCAAGATTCAGATATGCCATGTAGCAACAACAATAAAAAAAAAATGGTTTAATATCTACTGCTTGTTACAGTAAAATTTACAATAAATAGGCAGGGTCAGTTCGGCAGTTTTGAACAGAAAGTCAATAATTTTATTGGCCATTTTAGACCCATTTTGTGTTTTACAATAAACAAAATGTAAATTACTGATCTACAAATGTCAAATTATTCTTAAGTACATTGAAAAAAAACACATAAAAATGCAACTCTATCACAGGATTCAAAGGACCTTGTTGAAATTATGCTTAAAAATTTGCAATATGATTTGGTTGGTTACCTGATTTGACTCTTAGCATATTCTAAAACTAAAACTAAACTAAGTGATGAGCAGAAAAGACATTCACATTTCTCAGAAATATACTATTCTGGACAGATAAATCATTGTAAACCTCTTTCACTTGTTAGATGCTGAATGTAAAATTCCTCCACCAACAGGTGTGCTTAGGCACACACCGGTTTCAAACTATTTGAATTTCATTGTTTTGATTAATAATTTAAAAAATCCAAGGATCTGGTGCAAAAACGTAATTACTTTGCTGTAGAGCTGGGCAATACAGTATATTGAATTTTAGATAATATTGTCAATGTTACTTTCATGATATGCAAAAAATAAATATCGAGTATATCATGTTGTTAAAAAAAAAAAAAAAAGACAGAAAGGCTATTTAAAGGGGACCTATTATGTCATATTCACTTTTAAGTTTTTAACCTTGTTATAATGTCTTTCCTTCACCATTAGTTTACTCAAAGTTATATTTAAAATGATTCATTCATGTTGGAGTAATCTTGTACTGTTCTTCAGCTGCAGCTCAAGTGCTCAGAAATCCCCGTTCTCACCTACCACCTATCCCCTCCCACTTGTCTATATTTACTTGTTATAATTCAAAAGATTAATACTCAAAGTGAAGCTTATATGGTTTAATACTGTCCCAGAGCCACTTTCCAACAATAAAAAATAGTTTTAAAAAATCTGTTGCTTTTTATAGTTACATTTTAAAGTGAAGAGGCGGGGCTTATCAGATCTGTAGTTTTGAACAGGAAGTCAACAGAGCCATTTCTATTTTGAAGCTGTTTTAGATCAACTTTGTGTTTTACAATGAACGAAAGGTAAATTACTGATCAGCACATGTTCTAGTTTCTTACTAAATATAAAAAACCACACAATAGGACCCCTTTAAAAAAAATGTCAAATAGACAAGGCAAGATTATAGGTAATGCCAAAATCATACAATAATTCATTCATGTTTCCTTTATGAAACAGGAAAATTGGGATGTAAGAAGAGATTACTGCATTAAGTAACTTTTATCTAATTTTGGCTTTGTTTATGGTATCTTACAAAAAGATTTCCAAAATAGGACACAAAATTTTGTTCATTTTTCAATTGTAGTGGACTTTTTCTTTCCAATTTCAAGTTACTTGCTGCTTATTTAAGGTTATCCAATGTTTATATTGACAAAAGTTTACATTTTCTAATAATTAAGCTCAAAGTAATACATTTAAGAACATGTTTTATCATATTTCTGTAACGTTGACAATATCGTCCAAATATCATATTGATATATGCCGAAGATATATAGACATAGTTGATTTTTTGCAATATTGCCCAGCCTTACTTCGCAGTGTACAAAATGGACAATAGACTCCAAACTCTTCTTTCTTCTCTGGCTGAGTGTAGTGTTTGAATTAAAACTGCAGGATATCTAATTTTCAACTGCTCACAAACCCTTTGGCAGATTTCTTATCTTCACATGCATGTTTTTTTTTTTGGACCACTAATAGGGTTTTTAAATGGAAAAATTGAAGCAGGGGTATTAACATAAATATTAACAAAGAACCGGTTCTCATTCCAAAAAGTGATGTAGGCTCTTCCTTACAAGTTTGAGATGAAATGTTTGTTTATTAGATGATGTATGGGTAAAGAGATCAGAATAAATATGAGGAAAAAAGGGCCCCTGCTTTAGTGTAAGGTCAAGGTCAAGTTTACCAGATGTTATAACTTGGTTGTAGACAATGAATCCATGTGTCTTCCCTTGGGGACAATGACGTTTATCTAATCTATTCTATATTTCCTGCTACTTCAATTCCTGAGATTGAAAATCAGTTGTCAGTACTATTAATAGTTTTGTTCTCTGGTCTTGTCCAGGTGGAGCGAGCATTTGGGCCATCACTCCTGAAGAACGAGGAAAACATGACAAACAGTTCGACAGCCTTGCTCCTGTCCTCGGCTTTGTCTCTGGTAACAGCTCCTTTGACAGACCATTTTGTATTCGCCAGTGGCTCTCCTCAAAGATACTGCATCAAATTCAAAAGCTATCCACTTTGAAATTCTGATATTGTGATTTTTATTCTTCAGGGGAACAGGCCAGGAAGTTTTTCCTTCAGTCGGGCCTACCTCCTTCAGTTCTTGCTGAAATATGGTACGGGCGTCTACTTATTCCTGAAAATCTAACAACAAGGGGTCAGTAAGTTTGCTGTTTGTCTTGGGCCTGGATTAGTTTGGTCCGCAGCCTCGGCACTTCCTGTTGCGAGTTGACTTCCTTCATAGACTGCTCCACCTAGTTAATTGTGCTTGGTGAGAAAGGGAAATAATGTCTTTCTGTTTTAGGGTCTGAAACTAAAATTTAAAATTAAAATTAAAATGTTATGCTTAGAAAATGGTTTGATACTTGATTTTGATTTTGATAGGAGAGCAGTATTGTGAAACACATTTTTAGACACTACAGGTAAATTTAAAAAAAATTGAAATTTGAAGCTATAATTGTGGAGTTTACTCGTGTAAGTGTAAGGACAAAAACATTTTTATATAGAAATTAGACATTGCACAAAACAGCAACAATTGCTCATCTCGAGGACAGTCAAATCTGAAACCGGCAAAGCCATATTTAATGCATTGATTAATGTTGTTGACATACAGGACACTTTTCTAAAATATCTTATTTAGTTTTTTTGTAAACTGGCTGTAACTGAAAAACAAATCCAACTTTTGGTAATTTTAGACTTAAAACTTTGATGAATTAGGTTTAGAATTAGATATAAACAAATCTTAGCCAGGCTGGCACCACTTAGTGCCTCCACTCAACTTCATTTCACTCCAGCTATAGGTCAGTCAGGTATTGCAAGACTGCATACGGTTCCTAAAAAGCAGAAAGTACAGTTGTCCAATCAGCATGCAAGAGCGGAGTAGTGTGTTGACCAGAACCAACCCAAGTTGCCCTTGTCAAATATTTACTTAGAATATGGAGCTAAGAAGCGAATATTCAGTCTAGCAGACTATGTCGGCTTTGCCACGTTTATCAATCATCTCCTCTGACGTCATCCTGTATCCAATCACATCTTAGCCCGGTATATCTCAGCCAATCACCCTGCAGCTCTCATTTCCTCCTTGCTCCCTTCAGCTTGTAGGAGCATCAGGGCTAAATTCAAAAGAGCAGCCGGAATTCCTTAGTTTGCTGACAGGCCGTGCAAGCAGTTTGTCGCCACATCGCATCTCACAACCCTCCACCTCCCCATCACCACCTCAGAAGACATCTTCCCCCTTCACCACCACCGGTGTCTAGGCTCCGGGGGGAATTCTCCTACTCTATCAGCCAATCATTTATCGTATACTTAATTTTAATTGACCTTTATTTAACCAGGGAAGTCCCACTGAGTATACTTCATTTTCCTTCCGGGGCCTCAGTGTTTTAATAAAAAATTTTCATTACAGTAATTGTTGCATCCTTTTGTCTGTTTGAGTCTGTCCATGTTGAAATGATATTGCACCTTTAATTTTCAAGTTTGCCACATAGAAACAGCAACAATTACTGACACACATGTTATGCTCTACTTCCTGGACGACAAAAGGACCAAAAAGCACAGATTGAAAACGTCCCCACCTACTCTGAAGCAAACAAGCCTCAATGATTCACTGTCAGACAGTTTCAACAAAGTGAAATGATACTGAATGATGCATCAGACTAAACAAATTTACAATAAATCTTGTTCAGTCAAATAATTTTTGGTGTGTTTAGGTGCTACTTTAGCGTTGTCTTAGATCCAGAGCCCATATATCATCTGGATTTTCCCTTTTCAATATATTTGGATATTGATTACTTTGTACTGAACTGAACTTGATCCTGCATAGCGTTAAATCTGAATGCTTTTTTCATAGGAACCTAGCGGACATGGACAGCGACGGAAAGATGGATCGATTAGAGTTCTCCATCGCAATGAAGCTAATTAAGATCAAACTGCAAGGGAGAAACCTGCCTCCATCCCTCCCCATGGCTATGAAACAGACCCCTGTATCCAACCAAGGAGCTAACATCCCTTCCTCAGCACGTTTTGGTAAAATCACTTGTCATTTTTACCATGCTGTCAACAGTGTGTCCATCTATTACAAAATCCTAATCTGATATAACCCGTCAGTCGCCACCCCTGTGTTGTTTGTGTGTTCCTGCAGGGATGGGCTCGATGCCAAATCTCTCCATTGGTTTGCCACCCATGCCACCTATGTCTGCAATGCCCATACTAACCCCCATCCCAGCTAACCCTCCCATGCCTTCTCTACAACCCCTGATTCCAACGCCCATGACACTGCCCCTAATCCCCATGGGAAATCCCGGACTTACCAATGGCAACCTTCTCACCCCTCCAGCTCTGTCCAACACACCAGGTTGGTTCTGTATTGGAACCATAATAACCAACTATTAAACTATTGTAATAACTACATTCTCTCATGATTAGTTTATTCAAAATTGCATTTGAATTGATTCATGCATGTTCAAGTAATCATGTATTCTTTGATAGCTCATGCTCGAGTGGATAGAAAGTCTCTGTTCTCACCTATTACCTACCAATTCTGCAGTTTTGGACATGAAGTCAATGGAGCTGCTTCTATTTCTAAGTGGTTTTAGATCAATTTTGTGTTTTACAATTAGCAAAAAGTCAATTACTGATCTACATATGTTATAGTCTATTTCTAAATACTTGGGAAAAACACAGTAGGTCTCCTTAAAGCTGAACTGTTTAAACTGACACCGAACATATTAATAATCAGTAATCATAATCAATAACCAAATAGTAACCAAAGTTCATATGTTGCCTATCGCCAAGATGTACCAATCTATGCCTTGCTTTGCCAAGATTGTCTAAAGTGCATATTGTTATATTTGATATTTTAGGTAAAGCTTCTGAGCCGACAAGTGGCATTAAAATATGTATAATAGGGGATTTGAAAATTGAAAATTACAGCAACTGGCACTAAGTACAAAAAGTACAAATCCACATGTAAAATGTATTGCCCCAGAAGATGTATTTTCTATTTATAAATATTATTTGTCAACATAAAGACAATATTAAGTGCATCTTTTTTTTTACAATTAAAATCTTAAATAATAGTCCACTTAATATAACATTTGCAGCTGTCATTTGACTGTTTTGTCAATAGTACTGTATTCGTTTTCTTGGCAGTGAAAGTAGTTTATTTAGTTCTCCTGATTGTTTTCCTTAAGAAGATATAGCTCCACACATTGGTCTCTCAACTCAGTCGCATTCACTTTGTTTTGTGTTCAATGTCAATATAACAGATTATATGCAGCGCTTGCAAAGTGTTGAAGAGATTAGATTAGATTATAAAAGTCACACGTTCAAGGGTAATTGATAGTTGCAATAATAGAGTCTTATATGCAGGTTGTTCTTTGACTCCATGTGTTGACTCCATATTGTTCTTCACACCCTTATGTTTTGTATTATGGCCTAACTGTTTCTGTAAATACATTGTCTGTTTGCAGGGCTGCCTCTGTCTGGTTTTTCCTCACCTATGGCCTTCTCTCCAACCGATGGTTTGTCTAAAGCAAACTCATTACTCGACTTGGGATCCAGCAGGTCAGAGCCTCTGTGTTTCTGCAAATACGTGTTATTTATCAGCTTGATGTTAACATATTTGGTAGGACTTTCTTTTTGGGTATTTTGGGTGCTTATTAATATCTAACTAGCTGCTATTTTGCATACATATTAGTAGTTATTTTGATCTTAATAAGAATTAATTTGACTTTTGTAAATGTCCACGCTGGCAGTGTGGATAGCGCTCTCGCCTCACAGCTAGAAGGTTGTGAGTTCGACTCCTGCACAGCGTGGGCCTTTCTGTGTTTGTATGTTTCCCCCTGTGTCTGGGTGGTTTTCTTCGGGCACCTCGGTTTCCCCACCAACCAATAACATGCAAGTTAGGGAATGCTGTGTGGTGGTCTGAGGTTGAAATGCCAGGTGTTTAGGCAATTTGCTTCTGCTAAACTGTTCCAGGGCTTCTGGCTATCACGGATTCAAGAGTTGGAGTTGCTGACAAATGTCTTCTTCTCTGTCTGTGTAAATGTGCTGTATAAATAAATCCATCATTAATCTGCATAATTGTAGGTTACAGCTGCTAGGTAGATACTTTCCTACGACTCATAAGTTGTATGTATTAAAAATAATCCCAATAATAGGTAATAAAAATGTTATGGGGACAAGAATCACATAAAATTACAAACTACTAATATGAATCAATAGCTACTTAGATTGTGTGGCCTAAATCACATGCTAAATATATCTACTATAACAAACAGATACTAAATTAGCGCATGCCACTTTTTTCTGTGTATTTGTCTAATCTTTAAATCTGTGAAGAAATGAAAATGGCTAAATATTTGAATTTTGCTTAAAGATAACATAGTGCCATCAGATTCATGATTGAAATGGTGGCATCTTATTTTTCTTCTTTTATTATCTTGGAGTTGTTTAAGTGTGCAACTTTTCCTTTTCAGTCAAAGCACACTGAAATATACAATTGACCGTAAAGGAATTGACCTTACTGGGAACCAAAATGTTGTGTTCTGCATAAACAACCATGGACAATTTTACATGTGCTCAATGTTTTGCTTGTTTTGAATACAGTATCTAATATCTCTCGTGTTTCTCATGGTGTTTTGTGCTTTTTAAGGAAAGGTTAGCAGCAGTGTCAGCTTTCATACTTTTGTGTGTCTATGTTCTTCGTACAATAGAACTTGACCTCAGGTGTAGTTTCATAGGAGCTAGTAAATATTGAGAGGTAACTATCACCCACTGATGCAAGTGAATGTAATAGCATCTCAGATTTTTTTTTTGTCTTGGCCACTTTGTTCTGCTCACTGTGACTCAAATTCATTTTAATATGGTCATGGTTACACGGCATACACCCATCTTCTATCCCTCAGGCAAAGGAGGAGTTAGATGTGTTGGCTAAGATGTTTTTTAAAAGGTTACTTGTTCTTTGTTAAATCTAAAAAATCTTCTAAAATAATTAACAACCATGCCTTCCTTTGTCTTAGCTTCAAGGCATGTTTCAAAGCAAAAACAAAATTTATAATCAGCAGTTTCTTTGTAGAGTCATTGTCTAGCCAACATCATCCAATGTTATTTTGGGACCAAGGGGAATTGGTAAATTGCTGACTACATCAATTAGTACAAAAAAGTGTGATATTTCTTTATTTCTCCATAGTTCAAATTCTTCATCCACTACGTCGTTAGCCAGCAACTCTCCGAAGACAGGAGCCAGTGACTGGGCCGTTCCACAGGCTTCAAGACTCAAGTATCGGCAACAGTTCAATACACTGGACAAACTCATGAGCGGATACTTATCAGGTGGGTCTAGCACACTCAGGGCTAAACAAACAGCTTTCTGGTCAGCACAACTGCACTCAAGAGCACTACTTGACTTTTGACTGAGTTGAGTTTACTATTGGCCACTTTCTCTCTAAAAGACCTCTCGTTTATGACATTGAGAGTGGAAAATACATTTTTCCTTTTCAGGGCCTCAAGTAAGAAATGCACTAATGGCATCCAACCTGACGCAGACTCAGCTCGCTACCATCTGGTGAGTACAAGGTGTGTGTAGGAAACTGACGTGGAATACAAATAATAACAGCTTGCTCCGTCGAGAGATAACAGGCCTAACCTACTGCATGATTCACAAAGTGCATTTGTTTGTGTCGAGAGGCTATTCTATTGTGTTTTTCTGCATTATCTATAGTAATGCTTTCTCCATAGAGCAGGATAAAAAACAGTGCTACTGGCTAATACTGTATACCAGGGGTCTTCAACCTGTAGCTCTCCACCGTCTGCTAAGCTGCTGTCCAAAGGATTTTGTAATATACATTTCATAGAGGCATCTAAATGTGCCACATTTAACTTTCTTGTGATCGCTAAAATTACTAGCTCACTGCCAGTTTGGTTTTGCAAAAGTAGTTTTCCTGGTGAAAAAGGCTGTAGACCCCTGCAGTATACAGTGGGTGAAAAAGAAGAAAAAGATGGCGAAATAAACGGTGTTAATGTTTGCACACATTTGTGGTTTATTGTGTCAATTCACCTTTTGTGTTAAACTGCAACCACTTCATTTACCTGTGCATTTTTGGATAGACAGCAGATTTTTGAAGAGTTGAGATTCACAAAACAGTTTGAATGTGTTATAATGACTGTGGTTAGTGTTGTTGGTAGTGGTAAACTGTCACTCTTCAAATGCTTAGCATTTGTTATTGTTTTCATAGGACGTTGGCTGATGTGGACAAAGATGGTCAGCTGAGAGCAGATGAATTCATTTTGGCTATGCATTTGGTGGACATGGCCAAAACTGGGCGGCCTCTACCTCTCACACTGCCACAGGATCTAATACCACCTTCTCTTAGGTAAATCGTACACATTTGCTGTACTAAAATTTTAGACTATAGCAACACAACAAACATGAAACCACTTTTTCCTTTTGGTTCAGAGGAGGAATTAAGCCCATTGAGCTTGTTAATGGAAACGGACCCTACACAACACCCTGCTTATTAGACATAGACAATGACCCTGTTCCAAAGACCAAAAACTCTAGTGGTATGCTTTAATAATAAAAATTATATCAATATTATTTTATTTTACCAGATTTTTTCAGTATCTTACATTTTAATCTTAAATCTTGTCAGTATCATATGAGGACAAACTAAAGGAGAACTTTGCCCGAGGAAGTGCAGAGTTGGAGAAGCGTCGTTTGGCTTTGGAAGAACAACAGAGAAAAGAAAGAGAACGGAGGGAGCGAGAAGAGAGAGAAGCACAAGAAAGAAGAGAGAGAGAAGCCAGAGAGCTCGAAAACAGACGGAGGCTGGAGGAGGAGAGGAGGATGGAGAGACAGAGGGAGATAGAGAGACAGAAAGAGGAAGAGAGGCTTAAGGAATTGGAGAGGAAAGAGGTGAGCGAGGAAAGCAAACTTGTTGAATATACATATGACGCACTTTTCTAATAAATATGTCACTGTGTTTCAGGCTGCTAAACTGGAGTTGGAGCGACAGAGGAGGGAGGAGTGGGAGCGTGGCAGAAAAGAAGAGCTGAGCAGAAGACGAGAAGGAGAACAGGACGACATCTCCAGACTAAGAGCCCGGAAGAAAAGTCTGGAGTTGGAGCTTGAAGCTGTGGTAAGTTCACATATTATTTTAACAATACAGGATTAAAAGCATTAGGCAATGCACTGATGAAACTGGTCTCCCAGGGCAACAAGCACAAACAAATCTCTGACCGCCTCCGTGACGCCCAAAGCAAAAGGAGGATTCAGAAAGCAGAGGTGGACCTTATTAATCAGAAAAGAGACTCACACATTGCTGAGATCAACACTCTGCAGATTCAATTTGAGGTTAAATTACATTACTTTGCCTTGCTTGCATTATTGTTGCTTTTCTTCTTCTTTTTCTCCTCCTCCTCCTCCTCCTCTTCCTCCTCCTCATCAAGGCAAGATACTACAAGTGAATAGGAAAAAAAAATTTAAACCCTGTTCTTTACTCACATAAAAATAAGAAAACATTTCTTACAGTTAGTTCACAGTGCATTATTTTCATATAGAAATTGTGTAAAAAGTCCAAAATTGCTTGTATTTTTGGGTATCCACATTTTTTTCTGTCTAGACTGAAAATTGCCCTCCCAAAAATCTCTTAATTTTATCTCTTTTTTTATTTTTTATTTTTTTAGATTTGAAGCTTTAATAAATCAGCTTTAGAGTTTTACTATACTGTATGTGTTTTATCAAAACTTAAAATTTGTTGTGTGTAGGAGCTAGTTCGGGAGGTGATCTTTTATGTGTAGAAAACAAAAATGTCTTTTTTAAGAAAGATGAATTACCATTAAATGAGTTAAAACATGAAAACTTGTTTAAAGAGAAAACTAAAAGAAGAAAAGCATTTTGCTTGTATTGTCTCGCCTTAAATCATAGTATTTAAAAATCACAATCTGCCTTAAAATGTTAACAGTATAATATGTATGCATTTATTCTAAATATAATACACATATAATATAGGATTGGCAGAGGAAGCTGTCCCAGCTGGTCCTGAACAACAAAGACTGACAGAGAAGCTCAGGATCATCAACCTCAACAAAGTCCCTGGTGTGCAATGTGCTTCATATTATGTGAACAAATATTACTGAGGGAATGAATGACTTGTCATATTAGATTGTGTTCTTTGACCTTTGTCTTTGTAGCAGGGGCATTGGTGTCTCTGACTGACACTGTGACAGAGAAGGGCATGAACTGCCGACGGCTGAAGGACCAGCTCAATGCTCTGGAGAGAGAGACCACCGAGAAACTAGATGAGATGGAGCAATACAAGAAAGAGCTGCAGGTCTGTCAAAAAACAAAGGAATTGTATTTATTTAAGGTCACAACATAAGCTGACTCCCTCTACACTTGTTTTACATTATATTATAAAATTGACTAAGTTACATCAATCAGTGCTTACATTCTTACTTTGCAATCTCCAGTAGGCAGACATAAAGCACATAGACACTTTTCAATTGTGTGTATTTTTTCTGTTTCTGCAAAGGGGCACTATGAAATCAGTGAAATCCTGTTCAGCTAATCCCAGTTGCACTCGTGTTTCACCCTGGAGGCGATAGAAAACCTTGTTATCCAAGCGTTATTGCTGTTGTAAAGAATAGGATGTCCGCACATTCCCGCGTGGAAACCTTGCTAACTCAATACCTGTCAAGAATGATGTCATGGTCTTTTCACAATCTCTTTTTAATTTTGCACTAACGACTGTTGCACTGTGCTCTGCTCTTTAGTCTGGCTTTGTAGAGTTGCTCTCTAAGTAACTTTTAACAAACTTTTCTTATGTCTTTCTTACGCATCCTTGGACTTCTTATGCTTGCACTTGCCCTGTCCTTTCTGTCTGCTCTCTCCATCTTTTCATCTTAATGATGGCTCTAATAGCATGGGGAAATGGATGATTGTGTCTTACGGTGCCTTCTGTCCCTCCTGGCCTGTCTCAACCAGCTCTTCCTTCTTATCAAGGTTAATTTCTGTGTTTTTACCATCATCCAACAGCTTTTATCACTCATATTTTTCATCTAAGCTTTCATCTCTTAAGGAAGAAGCTCTTCCTCTCAATGTTTTGATCAGTGGATCTAAGTATTTAACTCATTATAATTTCAAACTGCTATGTAGCTTTCTATCTGGCTTTGTGTCTCTATGGGAATAGTCCCACTCTGATTTTGTTGTGTAAACAGAACAGGCCCTAAGGCTTGAACACGTTGAAAATGCTTATTCTGCACCATTTTATATTACAAAGAATAAAATGTAAAAAGTCAGCACCTTGCATGTGTATTTTTGATTGCAGTGCTTGCTCTATTTTGTGGTATAATCGGAATATTGCACCACATATGCAGGGTATATTTAATTCATTGTGATTCACCACCATTGAGGTGGACATTGATGCATTGAGTATTTTATCTTGGGGTTATGTAACTATCTCTGTGTACTGCATCAGGAGTTGAGGGAAAAGCAGGTGAGGCAGCAGGCTGTCCTGGACGACCTGTACAGAGTCAAAGAGGAGAAGCATCGAGAGCTGCAGCGGAGGCGGGACGAGGAGCGAGAGAGGAAGAGGAGGGAAGAAGAGGAGGCCGCACGGTGAGTGGGAGGGTACACATCATTTACATCCCCCTTTGGGTGACTTTGAACAAGTCTGCTCAAGGCTTTTTCACTGTAAGATCAAGATGATGCACAACTGAATATTTATGACATGAATTTATAATTTCAAATTTTTCAAGAAGTTGTATTTGATTTAAAATTATTGATGTAGCTTGACATAAAAGCATTTTGGCAAGCTTTATTTAATCAATTTAAAGAAGTCATGACAAGTGACAAAGCAAATATAATACGTATAGGGATCTTTACATTGTTAGATTTGAAGGAAAGAACAAATTAGTTTATACATGTTTGCAGAACATTATTAAATTATTTTACTTTACTAACTAAGTCGATGTTTACACACATATTTTGCAATTTTTAGGTTGGCAAAGTTGGAGCAGGAGCGACTGGAACAAGAGAGGCGAGAGCAAGAAAGACGTGAACAGGAAAGAAGAGAGCAAGAGCGTCTTGAGCAGGAGAGAAGACGAAAAGAGGAGGAGGAGGCGCGTGAGAGGAGGCTGCTGGAGGAACAGAGGGCCCGACAGAGAGAGGAAGAGGAGAGGGAGGCACAAGCGCGATTTAGAGCTGCCCAGGAGAAAGCCCAGGAGGAGCAGAGACGAAAAAGAGAGGAGGAGCAGAGACTGAAAAGAGAGGAAGAACAGAGGCAAAGAAGAGAGGAGGAGCAGAGACGAAAAGAGAGGAGGAGCAGAGACAGAGGAGAGAGGAGGAGCAGAGAAGGCAGAAGGAGGAAGAACAAAAGAGTCTAAGAGAAGAAGAGGAGAGAAAGAGAAATGAGGAACAACATCGGCTTCAGAAAGCATCTTTGGTCTCCCAGCAACCGTCTAAACTCACCACCTACAGAGCGTTATACTCGTTTGTGGCTCGCAACGCAGATGAGCTAGGCATCGATGCAGACTGTCTTATAGAGGTATCATTCACCAGTGCAAACATACAAATCAAAAAAAATAACATGCATGCTTACTGTTCCATTGCATAAGCACTTTTGTTCACAGTAGTGCAGGAAAGGTATGTGTGTTATCGGATGACAAGACCTTAATATTAATATTGCAAGTTTGTGAACTCAGTCCTAAGCAAAATATTAGGATTCAGCATTGGTGGATTTCTATTTTGGATTATTTATTCAAAAAACAGTACATCTTCCATAGCTACAGAAGTCCTTGCTCACCATTTCATAATAATACTTGATTAAATTTTACAATGAGAACACGTTTGTTGAGAACAAGGTTTGTTTGAATGCAAAGGATAGGCTAAAAGCTGTGACAACAATGACACATATACACATATTGCATTCATTTTATTATGAAGTGAAATTCATAGTTCTTAGTGTCTGACGTCGTGTTGTTCTGACCCAGGTGGATGAGCAGACGGTTGGAGAGCCTGGCTGGTTGTGTGGGAGTTACCGTGGAAACAGGGGCTGGTTCCCTCAGAGTTACGCTCAAAAATGTGACCCACATGAAGCCTCCACAGAGACTGGGACCCTCCTCACCGCTGCGTCGGCCTTCCTGTTTACCACAACCACTTAACACGAGGTAATTTAGAGCAGCAGGAGGGAGCAGTGTTCAATATATAATTATGCAGCTCAACAACACTTTGACAAAGACTTGTGTTTTCTCTAATACTCACTGTGAAGTACATGCACACCGTGATTCTATAGTATTTTACCTATTATTTTTATCTTGATTACCTATTCACAGAACACCAGAAATTGATGTAATATGTGACAACATTGCACCTCTGCAGACAGATGCTTCACAGGTAAGAAAACTATTGGTTCATTCATTTACAAATCCCATGATTACATTTTTACAGTGTTTTTTGACTTTTGACTTTCCAAGAACGTTACATTAAAGAATCATTCACTTAGGTGAGACACAGCTTTCACAAGATGAGATGACACACTAAAATAGATCAACAAGATATTGGTTCAGCCGATACTTGTTTGGCGTTGGTTTGGTCTTTAATTTTCTGTTTTACTGGCCTATGTTGACCCACGTTTAAAATTAAAGTTGGGATAACTTTTTTGTTGTAAATAAGTAAATGTTGTGTTTCCACCAAAAAGTCTATGATAAATGCAGCACTTTGTGAAAAAATTAGACCACTGAGTCCTGTCTGAACTGAATAATAAAGAATTTAGGTTCTCTATCAGGAGCAGAATGCAGCGTTCTGATTGGCTGTGCTTGGGTGGTCTTCTCCAGTTTCACTTTAAAAGAGGAAAAAAGGAGGTTTTAAGTAGAAATTGCTACCAAAAATTAACACATATTGATATTAACAATGTGTTGAAGGAATTATGCGAGAAAGTTGTCAGATTTAAAACAAAAATTGTGTTTGCAGAGTTAAAATCACCTACCCCGCCTTTAAATTTGCAAAAAGTTGTTCAGCCGTTACTTACATGATAAGTAACAGCTACATAACACTTTTTGATCTATTACACATTGCTCTGCTTCAAAGAAAAATATAGCAATTTTCAGTCCTATACTGGTATCGATTGATATTAAGTAAGTAGGATTTTTAAAGATTATTGATATTTGTATTGTCACTAGAAAAGTTAGTATATGCAGTACATTATTCAGAGAACTGACAAAATGGAAAGGTAGTGATGCTCTAGGAGAAAAGAGCAGGATGCATTGGTGGGAGCTGAGAACGGCCTACTTTAGTGTTTGTGGGGCAAACGCTCTGCCTACCGGGTTATTTTCACCTACGACATATATTGTATATGATATGCATTAAAAAGATATATGGTTTAGCTAAGTGAGCTACATGGAAGTTTCAATTATCATGGAAGAGTGTAAATTGATTTGGTTGCTTTAGCGCTGTGTATCTGGGCTATAGACTGGCTTTGGCTGTGGTGGAACTAGGTCTGGCTAGAGTACACTCACTGCTGCTGTCACACACATGATATAACACGCAGTTCAATTTTTAGACCCTCTCAACTGGGACTTCCACTTACTTTTTCCATGTGTACAGTTCTTGAACCCCTTTACATTGCATTTGTGTCAACAGGTCCGGTCTATTCATTAAATGTACAATATAACAGAATCAATACTTATTCTCAGATCCCATCACCGTTGTTAGCTCGTGCTCTTTCGTCATGGTCACCTGCGTCGGACCAGGACCTCCACTTCTCTGGCGGCGAGGTCATCACCATGCTGTTGAGCTTCTCGCAGGGTGACATCATCAACGTGCTGCAGCAGAGGGACGACTGGTGGTTGGGACAGCTCAACGGGGCGCAAGGATGGTTTCCCAAGACCTATGTCATGTTGGATTCATCTGGCAGCACAGAGTAAAACATGAAATACACTTGTTCGACATCAGTGAATTGTGGATAATAGTCTTGTTTCTTGTCTCTGTTCTAGTGTGGACTCCTTAGACTCTGACAGTCAGCTAGAGGGTGAGTTGATTAGTATTGAGCTTTCCTATCAATTTATTTTCTGGAGCGAGTTTGATGCGCAGCTGAATCTAACCTGTCTTCACAGAATTTGTTGCCCTGTACACATATGAAAGCCCAGAGGTTGGGGATTTGACTTTTGTTGAAGGTGATGTTGTCATGGTGACTGAGAGAGAGGGAGAGTGGTGGCGAGGATGCATTGGGGACCAGACAGGTGTTTTCCCTTCCAACTATGTCCGACCTGTTGAACCAGAGGTGAGCTAAAGCCTCTATCTAGGTGGAATTAATTAGCTGTTATTTACTAAACATAATACTTAATTAATTTGGTTGTCATGCTGATAACGTTTTCCAATATCCTCTAGACATCAAAGCCGGGTGGTCCTAACAAAAAGCCAGGTAAATATAA
Source organism: Mugilogobius chulae (assembly GCA_038363315.1). NCBI lineage: Eukaryota > Metazoa > Chordata > Actinopteri > Gobiiformes > Gobiidae > Mugilogobius > Mugilogobius chulae. The sequence goes on from CM076405.1 coordinate 8,905,821, forward strand.
TAAGAATCACAAAATAAATATTGCCAAATCCTTGACATTTACCTGGGTTACCTGGAAAAGAAGCCTGATCTTTTGTGTTCTGTAAACAGAGATTGCTCAGTCCGTCACTGCTAACGTTGCCCCAAAGATGCACCAGCTATGTCTGTCACCAGGGCAACTGATTGTGGTCTTAGCCAAGAACTCCTCCGGGTGGTGGCTTGGGGAACTGCAGGTCAGACAACATAATGAAAATGCTTTTTCTGTCTTTTTGAGGGATCATAAGACCACACAGAAGTATGTATGATCAAAAATTGATTTGCAAATTTCTCAGAGCTTAGTGTGTACTGTAAGCTTCATATCTAATTTTCTACACAACTGAAGAGTAAATTTGACTGACAATGTAGGTAAAATTTGGTAGAAAACTTGCAGAAGATGCAATCATAGTTCATTATACCATGGATAGAAAGCTGCTTCAGAGCATATCTACTTAGTTGTTTAGACATCTGCATAGTCAGCTCAGAAGGGATAGGAACATGCAATTTAAAATTCCAAAAAAAGTCAATCACAAAACTTGGGTAAGATTTTCTTACTTTGTTTCATTTTAGGCTCGGGGAAAGAGGCGTCAGAGAGGCTGGTTTCATTCATCTCATGTCAAACTCTTGGGTCCCTCAAGCAGCAAATCCTCCCCCTCGCCACTACCTGGTAAAAAAAAAAACATTGTCTCATAAACAACTTTTTACAGCAAATAAGCATAATATTAAACTCTGATCTGTTTTCACAGTGTGTCAGGTAATTGCTATGTATGACTATACCGCTGCGAACCCAGACGAACTGAGTTTTTCCAAGGGTCAACTTATTAGTGTCTTGGACAAAACCAACCCAGACTGGTGGAAAGGAGAAGCCAATGGGGTCATAGGTCTCCTGCCCACAAACTACATAAAAATGACCACAGAATCTGACCCCAGCCAACAATGTAAGTCAATCTATATTTTGTCTTCTTTTATTTTCTCAACTTGATCACTAACGCTGCGCTGATAGCACGTTGTAGCTTTGTAAAATATAGAATAATCCTACTGTATTGATTGGTTTATCCCTGGTTCACTAGATTCTCTGTCCGAGCATGAACAAACTGATGGTAAGGGGTCGACCTGTTTTTACTGGTGATCATCAGTAAGATTTTAATAGCACAGTCTGTAAATAGTAAAACAAAAAAATCTTTTTCACATTAATGACTGGGCCATTAAAGTCTATGTAGTGGAATACTATAACACCAACTGTCTGTTTACACAAATGGTGACTAATAAATCATCAAGCAATACATTTTGTAAGCATTTATCACTGGTTGACCAATCAAAAACGGTGATAGTGTACAATGCACCACATCTTCTTTGCATGCTGTGCTAATTGGTGGATGAAATTCATCACTGTCTCATGTGTATAATCTCAAGATCACTGTAATTTTAGGTCTTAAAAATAATAACACTGAAGTCCCATAGGCAACATTTTACTATAATTTGATGCTGCTACGATATGCCAGTGACTAATTAGCCAACTCATGATTACTGCCAGAAAATCTAATTACATGTGTAAAACTGTGCATCCTCTTTCAACTCCAAAAAAAACTTCAATCACAGAATTACATTATTAATGCACTTCCATGTAAGTCTATATTAATCTATTCTGTCTTTCTCCTTCATCTCATTCACTTCCCCTTCCCGGCTCTCTCCTTCATCTGTGTTCTGTTTCCTCTATAGGACTGTAGATGCTTTTCTTACCTCTCCTCCTCCTCTTCCTCCTCCTCTTCCTCACCCCTCCTGTTGCCACCGAATGCTGGGGCAGTGAAGCGGACAGCCCACTCTTCGCTCCTCTCACCTCACCTGTTTAGGACTGTGGTGTTTGTAGTCCTCCTCGCCTTCTTTCTGTCTTACATTTCCTACTTCTAGTCCTTGTTTGTACTTATCGTTTGTTTCCTTAACACATTTTACATTTAGAGTTATTTACAAGCAATTGGAGGATGCAGTGTATTTTGTATAGGGGCTGGGCAACTGAAATTTAAATGAGTTTAGGTCTAATAATTTGCAATTGCAATTGGATCTATGTTTTTTTTTTTATCTGTATGGTTTACCTATTCTTTGGTGAACAAGCATGTTGTTTGTGCAATGTTCAGACTTTGAAGTAATGCACTGAGTGTAAGTAAAATTGCACAAAAGCTTTATTTAAAGGTACACTGCGCGCATTTGTAGTGTATAGTTCATAACCTCCTTGTCTTCTTGGAGATATACTGTAATTGTTTTGACTAGAATGAAACAGTATTACAAAATACTTCTCCTCCAAAGATAAAGCAGTTGTCACAATCAAGCAATAGAAATGATTACAGTATTAATATTTTAATTTTTTTTGTCATACCGCCCAGCCCTGTATGGTATGCAGTATTGATGGTTCAAAAAAAGGTGTATTTGTATTGTACTAGAGCCTTCATTGATGAAATCTACAACAAAAGGGAACCGCTTAAAAGAATTCAGTGCTGTTCTCAGGCATTTTCCTTCAATATGGCAACATGGGAATGTTTTACTGTGACTTTCTGGCTTGCTGAGAACCTTAACAGAGCTAAAATATGCAGATACGGTGGACCCTAGATTGTTCCAGCAGCAGTAGCCTGCCAAGTTACCAATACTGAGATTTTGGTGTAATGTCATTGTGTTGGCATGAAAGCATGACCATAGTTTCTTGATAGAATTGGTTGTATAGATTGTTAGTTTGGATACCCAGTGTAAAAAAAGAATAAAGTCGAATTATTTAGTTTTTTATATCGAACATTTTGCCCACTAGTTTTGTAAAAGACTCATTCATTGCACTAACATTGTAAAATGGACCAAGCACTTGCAGAATTATTGCTGCTCACTGATTTGTTGCTTGAATTTGATTGTGTATTTTATAAACCCTTTCTTCTTATGCACTCCTAAGTTTAAGTTTAAGTAAGAAAGATTGACACTCATACTGTACTGAACTGTGATCTCACCAGCAAATTCTGAATTCAGCTTTTAGTAATAGAAATAGCATTTACCAGCTGCTACGTTTTAACCTCAAAACACTTGATCTGCTAACTCAGTTGGCCTCTGGGTCTTCCACACTTTTGCTCACTAACCTTTACTCATCTCACCTATGCAACCTTTTGGAGTCAGCTCTCCACTAAAAGGTGCTTAATTGTATCTATCTTAACATCACTGTTGCTTTTCTTAGTATTTTTGCTTAACTTCATGTTCTGCAGCTACACTGCAGCGTGCCTCACACTTGTCTGTGCGTCAAATGTAAATACGTGCAAAGATAAACAATAAAGAGATTCTAAATGTTAATATGAGTTGTGTATTTCACTCCAGTTTGTCTGCTTTGTTTGCTGTGCCTGTTTTTGTTTTGCATGTGTGTTGGCATGTGGGCTGTAGGGTGTGCAGACCTGATGACCCTGGACACAATGAGCCCTCAGGAAAGGAAGAGGCAAGGCTACATCCACGAACTCATCCAACAGAGGAGACATATGTGGAGACCTGGAGCTGGTGTTAGATGTAAATACACTCACTACAGGGATTCTCAAAACTAGTATTTCAATGAGGTTCATTACTTTTTTTGTGTGTAAGGTATTTTATAAGCCCATGTCAGAGTCTGGCCGTCTGACAGAGGCTGAGATGGGAGTGATCTTTGTGAACTGGAGAGAGCTGATCATGTGCAACACCAAGCTTCTCAAGTCAGTAACAGACAGTAATACATCTACTTTTTAAAGATGCACTGTGTCGCTTTTCAAATTAGGGGTCTGGTGTGTTTTAAAATAGAAATAGAAAAAAAATAGGCAAGGATGTATGAAATGACATATTGATACACTTAATATACGCTGAATTCAGGGTGTATCATTTTATATATGGTGAAATCTATTGTTGTTTATTTTAATAAAAGTGCAAAGACCAAGACACTCAAAAATACTACTACCACCACAAAAATGTACAAATCTTTATTGAATGTATTGTGATGGATTGTGGAAAAACATATGCTTCGGCCTTCAATGATCTTCTTCTGGTTAATGGCATTGTTTTTTCCTACTATGAACTGGGTCACCTATGCTTCAGTCTGGATAGAAAAATAGCCTTTGGTGTCACCTGTTTTGGAGACAGATAAAAAAGCCATACTAAGTGTGTAAGGTACATGGAGAAAAGCTAGTGACAGACTCTCCACAACAAACATTTCATAATCAACATTCTGATTTGTATACTTTTATGTAATATTTTAGAGCCTTGCGTGTTCGCAAAAAGACGGGAGGAGAGAATATGCCTGTCCAATTAATCGGGGATCTGTTGGCCTCAGAACTCGCTCACATGCAGCCATACATCCGCTTCTGCTCTTGTCAGCTCAATGCTGCTGCTCTGCTTCAGAGCAAGACCTACAACCAGCCCGACTTTAAAGACTTCCTCAAGGTACTGGGAAAATTGTAGAAATCATTCCATTGCACATAATTCTACAGTTTGTTTTTTCCCTGAGCAGAAAATTGCCACTAACTACCGCTGTAAAGGAATGCCATTATCCAGCTTCTTGCTCAAACCAATGCAGAGAATCACACGGTACCCTCTTCTCATAAAGAATGTAGGTAGAACAAGCACAAGAAAATGCAATTACAAAACCCCAGGAAAGTAAACCCTCTGTGCTTCAGTACTTTACCATTTTTATCTTGCTCAGATATTGGAGCACACAGTAGAGTCTCACGCAGACCGCGGCCCATTGAGAGACGCCCTGGACCGTGCAGAAGAACTTTGCTCACAGGTCAATGAAGGGGTGCGAGAGAAGGAGAACTCAGATCGACTGGAGTGGATACAGAGTCATGTGCAGTGTGAAGGCCCCATAGAGGTGATTTTCTACAGGCTTCTATTTTTTTCTTTTATTATTAATATTTATTGTTATATTTATTAGCTACAACAGCAAATTCAATGTTTCCAATTAGTACTTTCCTTTTTATAGCTTAAAATTGAGCTGTCCTTGGGATTCTAAGGTTGAGTTTGCTGTTGTTAGGAAATTATAGATTTGTTGTTTGGTTGTTGGTTAATAAATTTGTAATTATTAGGTATATCCAAAAGAAAAAAAAAAAAACAAAAAAAAAAACAGTATTTTCTGTCATTGTCAAATGCTTCACAGTGGATTAAAAAAGTGCCATTAGTAAAACCCAAAATAAATTTTTGAATTTAACAGCATAAAATTATAACACTATGCTTTCTTTAAGGACCTTTGGCAGCATTTCAATTTGAAGTTTTCTGTACTTGTCACTCAGTTTACTGTGTTTTTTTCTCAGCACTTGGTCTTCAACTCGCTGACAAACTGCCTAGGGCCACGTAAGCTGCTGCACAGTGGTCGCTTGTCCAAAACCAAAAGCAGTCGAGAGCTGTGGGCTTTCTCTTCAACGACTTCCTCCTGCTCACACAAAGCGCCAAACCATTTTCCTCCTCAGTCAAGACAAGCTGTTCAGCCCAAAACAAGTATCCAGTTCAAGATGTACAAAACGGTAACAATAGGACTACACTTGACCACTTTTTGATAAATATTGACCATAATTTCTTTTTCACATTACAGCCTTTGTTCCTGAATGAAGTTTTGGTTAAAATGCCTCCGGACCCTTCCAGTGATGAGCCTATATTTCATGTATCCCACATTGATCGAGTTTACACACTAAAAACTGAGACACTAAATGAGAGGTACCTTTATGAAAGACAATAGATAGAATATTCATTGTAGTGATTGTTACATGTTTTACAGAGCAGCGTGGGTCCAAAAAATCAAAGCAGCCTCGGAGCATTTTATTGAGACGGAAAAGAAAAAAAGAGAGAAAGCTTATCAAGGTAAAGTCACAGAGTTTATATTGTTTTAATGATTATTCTCAAATGAGTTTATCTGATTTTATGCTGTTTTTAGCTCGTTCTCTTAAATCCAGTGGCATCGGACGGCTGCTGGTGACTGTCACTGAAGCCAAGAGCTCAAGGCATGTAAGCCAAATGGTAAGATCCTCCATTTTAAGTGTATTTAGTAGAGCTCTAGTCCATTAGTCGTTTAGCTGATTAATCAGTCGATGAAGTTTCGGTCAACCATGATGCATTAGTCGAATAACTATTTTATTTAGAATGATTACAGAATGATAATATGGTGAGGTTAGGGTTTAGGGAGATGAGGTTCTGGTCTGTAATCATAAGATATGAATCTATCTAAATACTAAGGCTTCGGTCAACCAAAAAAGTCTTGGTCTAAAGGCTTGTTCCTTCGACTATTATAATTAATAATAAAATAATTCAATGTTCTAAGTAAGTTCTTAGTTCTAATTTTAATTACACTTAAATAACAGCATGTACATTTTGCGTCTGAATGATTTCAGGTAAGAGTAATCCTTACTGTGAGCTAACGATGGGGGCTCAGTGCTACACCTCTCGTCCTGTGAGCGACACACTGAACCCGAAATGGAACTTTAACTGCCAGTTCTTCATTAAAGACGTGTATCAGGACGTTCTGTGTATCACTGTGTTCGAGAAAGATCAGTTTCCCCAGACGGTCAGTAAAGCATCTTATATAGATTAAAATATGTGCACAAGAACAGAAGCATTATATTATAAACAATATTTCAGATTTCCTGGGCCGCACTGAAGTCCCTGTGGCTACTATAAAGAAAGAAATGGAAAGTAAAGGAGCTGCTAATCGTCGTCTTCTGCTGCACGAGGTTCCCACTGGAGAAGTGTCGGTCAAACTAGACCTGCAGCTTACGAGCCCACTAAATAAGACACGCTTTTAATATTTTATTAGACACTTTTCCAATTTAATCTAAAATCATTTATGCCAATGTGACTGCCCAGACTCAATTCATTTACAATAATGTCATGTCAATGTGCCTTAAGATCTGGTTTTGAAGAAAAAATAACTGTATTTTTATTTTTATTCTTTTTTTTCAATACAGTACAGTTAAAGGTCCTATATTGAGCTCATTCTGCTCCTTTTACAATGTTGGTTCATCATCACACACATATATTTTAACGCTCACATCATTTCCTCCTCGTGATGACATGAAGTGGAAAATACAAGTCTGCAACTACACACCTTTACTAGAGTGAAGTGAATACTTTTGGCCTTGGATTTGGTTAAGTTTGAAGCTACATCTATTGTAATTACCTGGTCTAAACTGCTTCACTTCACAGCTTAACAGAAATTATTGAAGGTTTTAAAAGAAATCTCAACTAAAGAAACAATAAATCAAAAACGGTCTCCAAAAAATTAAGGTTCTTCCTATTTTATCAGGCTGAGTTAGCGGTTAACAATTAAACTGCCACTTCATGACATCATAAGGGGGAACAGAAAATGTTCAGTTTTGAGGATGTAAACAACGTAACAATCCAGGATTACGTAAACATTTTTGAATGAAACTAAACATAACTTGAGGATGTTTTCGATCAAATAACTTTTTTAAAATAGATAAGTGCCAATTTTCCAATTTGAGTTTTATGGGACTTTGCAGTTAATTACAAGGACAAACACAGACTTTCATGATTCATTTCAATTGTTATACTTGTCAAATTGTGAAATGTTGCACACTGTAAATTGTAAAAGAAAAGGTCAATGCCATTAAAGTTGAGAAATGGCACAAATGTTTTCCTCATTCCATGTAGCTGCTAGTAAAATGTGTGAGGTAGATTTCAGATATATAATATATATACTGTTGAATTTGCTGCACATTTTATTGCACTTTGTTGCATCTTTGTGCTTTGTGTCAATGAGGCACGGGATATTATCAAGCCTGAAGGAAACATTCCGTTTGACCCCTGCTCACAGTCCAGAGGTAGTGAGGCGTATGCCTGCCCAGTGCTCTCCTCCTCTCAGTTTTGTTCCCTGTTGGTGTTTTCATAGAGGTTGAAGCTGAGTAACTGGATGGAGTCCCAGGTCGAGTGCCGGGTGTCGCAATGCTGCTAGAAACCAAGGACGACTGAAAATGATGAGGTAGCTTGTTGTCTCGTCTGCTGCTATTCCTAGTAGAATCTAGTAGAAGGAAGCAAGTCATTTAAGCCTGTTTGGATATGAATGCTTTTCTTTTTAGTTTTCATTTAATTAATTACCTGATTCAAGATAGTTCGATGTCCAAGCTTCTTTAGGACTATTCTTGATTTCGACCAACTGAAAAAGAACATCAGCTTATTCATATTCATAGAAAAAAGTCCACTGAAAAAGGCAACTAATGCAATAACAATATCAATAGTTTAGACTAATATTATTTCCTTACAATATATTGAGTAAATGTAGGACTTTCATATTTTGTCTTTAGGTGCTAGTGTTAATTCAAAATACAGTCAAATATGGGACAGTTTATTTTTTCCCCTCTCAGTTACTGCATTCTACATTGACAGATTTGGCCAGAATATAAAAACAATTTACCTTTATATAATCTGACTTTTTGTGCTGTAAAAATGGATCGTACTCTCTTGGGTTATAGGTGTCTAGAAACACATATCCCTAAAAAAAAAAAAAAAAAGCATCAGATAAAGGACAGCTTTCACAATGAGGTTGATCACAGAGATATAGTTTGATAAGTACTTTGCTGTTGCAGTGCTGGAGGTATTGACTGTAAAGACGTTGGCGTCTCTGGATCTCTGAAGCTCCACAGCTGGACACGCGCTGGTTCAGCTGTTTTTGAAAAGGTAACCACAGACGTTCAGTCCAGTGTTTGTGAAGCAGCTCACGTCTCCTCAGCATTGTGAAGTCATGCTGATTTAAAACATCTTCCACATCCTGCCCAGATTCAAAAAGTAACTTGACAATTCAAAAGAGTGAGATTTGTAAAGAGAGCCTTTACAAATTTTACCTTAACAAATCCATTTTGTGTATTCAGCAGTTGTTCTACAATCTCTTTAATCTGATGTTTTTCAATCTCCATTTTGGCCTAGGACATTTGCAATATAATTACATTTTAAATCTTCTTCATAGTGGGATGTGATTTACTGGTGTGTAGTACCTGGAGCCGTCTGTTGGAGGGGCAAGAGCGTCTCTCTAGAGGTTGTGTGGATCTTGGAGATTTATGGGTCTCATTTGATCCTTCTCTTTTGGATTTGTAGCTGCTGGAGTTAATTGGCTTCACACTTGGTTGAGAAGGATTTTTTATGACTGCAACATCAGTTTGTGAATCTGTTATATATTCCTGAAGGGAAAATAAGTTAACATATGAACAGTTGGATTATGTACATTTGAGGAAAAATATATTTGTTCAGATTCAAAATATGTCCTGCAGAGAAAGAGAAGGGTACAGTTTTTTGTACCCTTGTACCCGTTGTTGGGTCTGCAAGTAACTGAGTATTTTGCTTGTAATTGTAATCTAATTTATTGCATGTATTTTTAAAGGAGACCTATTATGTAAAATCTACTCTCCTAAGTTTTTAACCATGTTACAGCAGTGTTCTCTCTTCATTAATTTACCCAATGTTGTATTTGGATAGATTCCTGCATGTTTGAGTAATCTTATATTGTCCTGCAGCTGTAGCTCCAGTGCTCAGAAAATCCCTGTCTTCGTCTACCACCTATCCCCACCTACTTGTCTGTATTTACTTGTGATTACTCAAAAAATAGGATGACGAGTAAAACATGTCAGGGTAAGGGTGTAAGGTATTATTGATCTGCACATGCCATAGCTTTTCCTAAATATAGAAAAAAAAATTACAATAGGTCTTCTTTTAAAATAATGCATTGCACAACAGTTTTTTAAATTCTAATTTATTACCGTAACCAAGTATTAGTAACTAGGTTACTCCAAACACTGTATACGTTGTGTAGGCCCGAAAAGTACTCTTTTTTTCCTAACATCTCTATCTCTCTTTTTGCCACAAAGCAGGATTTATTTTGTGACATTAAACATAAAAAACATAGATCAAGGCTTTTTGTTTGGTTTTGTATAAATCCTAACTTGAAATAGACAGCCCAGACACAATTGTGCTGGTGAACTTAAAGACACAAAGGCCAACACTACAGGCCATGACAGATCACATTCTCACATGGAAACCTGAGCCTACCTCCTCATTACGCAAAGAGAGCATGTTTGACTGCGCTGAAAGATTTTTTTTCATGGCAACTTTGATTACACCTTGAGATAACAGCTTGTTTTTTGTATTAAGGTTTGGTGCTATGTGTTTTTGTTGATTTTCACACTTTGGTCATTGAGGATTCCACCTGATCTGGTCCAGTAACTAATGAATGAGACTGTCCATAACCTGACACTGTAACTGGCTACTGTGTCCATAGGCTGAGACGTGACAGCATGTCCACAATGGGGAAAGATACTTCTGTCCGTAGACCACCTGTCATACTGTCAGGTCTGCCACAAGTAACAAGTAAGTTAAGTCTCAAAAGCATGACTTTAAACCAGCAAGCCTTGGAATAAACAACATCCACTGCCAAACAATCACTGTATTAAATTAGAGTAGTTACAAATGAGAAACGGAAGCAGCAGAGCAAAATTTAGTATGTTAAAGTTAAGAGGAAACAACTGCAACTTACCTCGGCAAAGTGGCCCTGCTGGTGGGGAGCGGTGAAAGCTTTTGGACCAGCTTTGTTTTTGGGAGACATTACTTTCTCAAAAGCCTCAAAGATAAAGTGCAAAACAGCTTGTTGTGGGAGCCTGTGCAGCTGCGACAGAACAAATGCAGAAGCTGCCGCAGGTGTCCGTCAGCGGGAGCTGCGTTGCCATGACGCCACATATACGCACGCAAAATCAATTACTCTTACGCACACCCAAAACATGTTTAGGCTTTTCATTTGGGCTATTATTTTGCTATTTTATTTTTAATAATAGTCATAAGTTATCATAAGCTGGACATTTTTTACCCTATCACTCTACTAATCAGTCGTTTTCTATGGCACATAAAGCGCTAGTTTTCCATTCACGTGCTGGCCTGATCCACTTTAGCCAGGTGAGCGCGTGGAAACCGCAGTTGCACTTTCAGTTATTGAGCTAATGCCACTTCACTAGTCGGACACCTGCCGGGAGAGCCACTTGTTAATTAGACTATTAGCGGTGTTAAGGCAGGACATGGGCAGAGCATTTAACACAGCTCCTCACTGCCTTCGCTCTTTCCGCGGCTGAGCCCGGGACCATCGGGAGACTACATGGATTGGTGGACTTCACTAGCAGCATGTATTGCCCTTTTCTGGATTTTCTGCTTCATAGACGGTAAGGCACAACGTTGTGGAATTATGAATTTATTAACCAGCTAGTTTTGCTTAGTTTTATATTTTTTAATTATTTACATATATTTTTTAGGATTGAATATTGACTTGCTACTACTCAGAACTTATACAGGCGTTTGTGTTAGCACTTCTTTGAGCCAACTTTTACGCACAGACGTTCTAGGCTAATTAAATTAAAAAAAAAAAAAAAAAAAAAATCCTAAAGAGAAGATGGTCAAAGGTAGGTATCACTTACACAAAAATATAATTTAGAAGATTTAACTTTTATTCAAATTCAAGCATGGATATTATAAACCATAGTCTATGCCTATGCGTATTTTACGCACAGATTTGTGCACTCGGGTGACATGAGACACTCTCATTTGAGAAGGAGTAGCTCTAATCTGTCTGTTTGTAATGGTTGGTGACATTTGGCACGGCTTTAAACCGGCCCACAGCTGACAGTGTTACCCTCTTATCTCCAGGCAACGCGGTGCTTGAGCTGCGGTTACTCTTCCATGCTCTGACCAAAGCCGCTTGTCACCTGTACCTGGCCTTGCTCCCGCTGCGCAGAGCGGCCACACACTTCTACGACTGTGCAAGATACCTGATCCACCATGCCCAGCACAACCAGTCCCACCCTCACGAGTATCTGCACCACGGCAAGCCCCTGGCCAAAAAGGGCACGCTGCACTTTCTGGAGGGCATGTGTGTGGTTTGTGAGACTGTGCCCAACCTGATGGGCGCGGCACTGAGCCTGGGCTCCGCCTTCTGCCACATGATGCAGGGGGGTTTCTACGTCCTCGCGGCCACGCTGCGCACCATTCAGCTCAATTTGTTTTCTCAGATGAACGGTGAAAAGGAAAGATGGGACAAAGACCGCGTAAGAGCCAAAGAAAGTGAGAAAAAGCTCAACTCTAAAGTGCTGGAATACATCTCAGTGTTTTGTCAAGATCCTGTCAGTGCTCTGCGAATCAAAGTTGACGTGCCGCCTGTTTATAGATGATGTTTGTCACCTTGTTTAACACATGCTCTTTAACTGGCACTAAGCGGCCTTTTGTTACAAGCATTGGGTAAAGGATTTTGCAAATGCTGAGTGTAACTTTTCGCACACTAAAATTAATTGACATCTGATGTCTGGTCATATAATGGTGCATTTTGTAACAATACATTTATTAAAACACAAAATTAATGTCTCATTCTGTCTTTGTATGATACATGTTAAGTCACAGTATTTAGAAATTCAAATGTCAGTGTTTTAGTGCATAAAATAGGTAAAATTTGCAGATATGTTTGGCTTGTATCAGACACTAGTCTACTTTTTCTATTTCATAAATCTGTGTAGAACTAAACAACAAATAGATGCAGTGCCAAGAAAGTGACAAGCAGTTGTTGACCAGGATAACTCTGACTTTTGGCACCAAGGATAATGTCTGCAACAGTCTGTCCTATTAGAGCCTACCAAGAAGAAAGAAGGGAATAAACAGGGTCAGGCTGTGGTAAGTAGGGCTGTAGACTGATGCTGTACATGGACTTGTGCCAACCAAGACTAGAGCTTTGCATCAGGAGTCCTGTGGAGCAACTCGGAGGCATCTTTCCATCTGCAGAGAACAAAGATTAAAGGTGGTTAGCTCATCCAAAGCAAAAATTCCACAAACCAATATGATTACTGGGCATATAAATAAATTCTAACAATGCATGTTTATTGAGCTTACTTACAAAGAATATCATTCGTTCTTTGGACAGCTGCTCTGTCCATTTGGTATTCATTGTCTTTTGATCTGCAATCAAAAGAAAAGTATGATGTATTTAAAAATTATTATTATATTATAATGATAATGAGGTTAAACTAATACCCACCCCCTCAATTTGTCAAAAAACCTAATGCACGTAATGCAGATAGAACATTTTTCTGTGTCTCCGATGACAAGGCTTCATAAGTTTGGAGCTCACCTACACATAATGTAAATGATCGACAACAATAATCAGTTCTGATTGTACATAGATTTAGGCAAAATGAAAATGTCTCCAGCTTTACCTGAGAGTATACGCTTCATGGCAAAGCTTCGTCCAGAGAAATGCAGCTGCTTTTCTGAGATGTCGGTTTTATGCTCAGCGAGAAAATCAAGCATCACCTGCACAAGAGGCATGGGTTGCATTAATTGTGTAAATAAATTATAACAACATGTTTAGTCATTACCTGATAGGACTGAATGAAAGGTTGTAGAAGAGCAAACAGGAAGGACAGTACTTCCAGTCCAGCCTCTGTCACTGTTACTTCATCTGAGCTGACATGAACAGCTCCACACTCCTTCAGTGACAAACATGCCTCCTCAAAATCCTAAACAGTCAACAATGCATAACTACTACAGTATAATAAAATCCAAAACGTGATTCCAACGGTGCAGAATTTGGGCCTTAAGTTAATTTATCCTTGCCAGTGACACAGTGATACAAAATGTCCATATATTCTGCCGTAATTGCAGTTTTCCATTTTAACCTAAATAACTAAATGCTTATTATGAACTTGTTAAAATGAGATGGGACACCTCAAGGGCCACACCATGAATAAATACAATAAGACAAAAAATAGCAATGTCAAGTCTGTTTATGAGTAAACTTAAAATAAATGTAATATTAAGTTACCTGAGAGGATTTTCCAGGCACAAATATAAATTCATTGGACAAGATTTCTTTCAAGAAGCAGAAGAATGCTAAGAGCTTTCTGTAAAATAAAACAGAATAAATAGAACAAAATTGGGTGTTGTATAGCAAGATATCTCCTGCATCTTATTACGCCTACAGACTCCTACCTCTTTGGGTGCTTTTTGTGAGTTGAATTGAAGTTGCGAGCAAAGCAGGACGGAGAAAAACATGCAGCGACTGATTTCTGTAGGAAGCCAACATAAGCACTACAGCCGCGGTCCTGTTTACGTCCTCCTCTGCACTGACTGGATGTTTTCTCACAGGCATTCCTCCCGAACTAGACATACTCTGTCCCCTTTATAGGCAGCTATGGAGTGATGAAGGGCCACCATTGACAGCAGCACATCTTGATCTGACATATGCTCTGCAATATATAAATACAAATAATAATCATGATTTAATGTTAAGGCTGTAAAAATAAGGAAACAATACTTATCTCAGATGAGATCACATATATTCTAATGATTATAGTTTTAAAGGCCTTCGCTATCAGTCCGTCTTAAGTTTATTCATCACTTACTTCATTTTATTTGAAGATAATTAATTAACAAATAAGATGGAACATATTTCACACTCGGTAAGTATAAAGTAGTTTAAAGTAAGCTGCATACGCTTTAATGTCAATTTTGGTGCCTCATGGACAAGACTTAATTGAAAAATGGTGTTAAATAAAAGTTAAATACAGAATAACACAATTTTTCTAGTCTTTCACAACAGTTCAAAATCTTTCAGTATACTTAACTAACGACAGACTAAAAGGGTTCTCTCAGGTGAGTTGCTGGAACCACAATAATCCACTGAACATCTCTTAAGTGAATCTGATGCTTGTGCCAAACACATTCACCTAATCTGTCTGATCTTTCTCACACTCTGTCCAAGAAGTCTTCACGCTCTGAAATCTAGTCATAATGAACTCAGTGCGACCTTTAGGCAGGCTTCATTGTCCCCATCTCCAGATGGGAGCATACTTTAGCTGGCATGTTTTTCCTATTGTGCATATTTATAAAGGATGATTCTTACCACAATCAGATATAAATATAAATATACATTGGGAATTGTTTGGAGAGATTTAAAAATGTGAACTACCAAATAATACAAGCTGGTTGCTTTTTCACATGATTATGGTCTAAGTCTTTATCAAACTGCGATATGCGTACCACCGGTGGTATGTGAGCCGCTTTTTTATGGGACACAAGTGTATACTTAAAATACATTCATATGCTTGCTCTTAGTTAAAGTACCATGGCAATGGCGTATTCCTACTTTAATACCTGAATGAAAAAGTCTTGGTATAGATCCTATTTTAGATTAGTTAGTTAGTTAGTTAGTGAGTTAGTTAGTTGGTTACAAACAACACTGTTTGTTTGTTTGTTTGTTTGTTTGTTTGTTTGTTTGTTTGTTTGTTTGTTTGTTTGTTTGTTTGTTTGTTTGTTTCGTTTGCTTAATCAACAAACATATGTAGTTTAGGTGTATTTTCTTCTGTTGAACTGGATCAACTGGAATTGCCCCTTTCATTATTACATTTTTGCTGCCATTTTTAGGATTCAGCTTCACTTACTGTCTTAAACAGTTTACAGTTTGTTTTACTTGTTAGTGCCCATAGTAACTTTGTACAAACGCCCTCTACTGGTCAATGGAATCTAAAACTGGCCAACATTAAACAAAGGAGATATTTAAAAAAAAAATTGCATTCTTGCTTTTCAACATCCAAGCCTTTATCTGACTTAAATTTGCAAGAAACAATGAAACTTTCTTACCGGGCCAATGAAGACGAGCCCCAAATTGTAGCGCCAGCTTCTTAAGCCAAAGAGTGCGGTCTTTGAGCTTACTCCAGGTCATGCCCCTTTCTATTAATGTTGATATAGGGCATTGAATTAACACACAGGCCATAAGGGACCAGGGGCTTATGCATGACCCCTCCTCCTGAATTCTGACTATGTGGTGGGCCAGCCAATTCACACATGCCTGAACGTCTGTACTGGGCATCTGTGGCAGGTCTCTACTGGCAAAAGAATATATTTAAAAGCTAAACTTAATGTTACATGGTGATCTGTTTGATTTAACCTGCCTTGGAGTGAGGTTGTATTGGCCACGATTTATCTTGCCCTGGCACAGATCTCTGACCGACAACGGGCGACCAAAGTTCACATGCATGCAGCCGTAATCTTCTTGTAGCACTTTGGTCGCCTTGAATAGACCCTGTGTAAAAAAAAAAGATTATGACTATAGCATGTGGTAAGTCCATACTGACATACTTGAGGTTTTTGTGTGATTAGGAAGAAGCTTTCACATACTGTATTTTAATTGTTATTCTAAATTATGTTAAAAACTGGAATACTGATCAAAAACTACTTGACAATAGTTGTTCAAACAAAAATATTAATTTCTATCAAGAGGCATCGTATGGCAGCTGATATAGGGTTATATATAGGGTTTTTTGTCTTTGAAAATATGGTTTCCACTGCATTTTTAACTCATAATGTGTGACCTGGAGCCAAAAAAATATGTGTGTGTTATTAGGTGGCAGGAAAAAACTTCTCAAAAACTGCCTCAAATGTTTGACAAAATTAAAATATTCTAACCTGCATTTTACTAATCCTGAATTAGTTAATAATTAAATGTGTACTATATAACATTTGACCCAAAACAGACTTAAATAAAAGCAACTTTTTGTCATTTCAATTTCTTTGATGCACTAAACAAATATCACATTTTTTTTTGCATTGTGCAAGCCCATGTGACCACTAAATTGACTTTTATTGGCTCAAGAAAATGGCCTTCTGTTGCATGTTTCATGGAAAACTTTTTCCTTTAGCAATGTTTTTTCCCATTGTGACATAAAACATATTTATCCACATTCAGAATGTTCCAAAGTATATCTACCTTTCTTTTTCTATCGAATTATGTTGTTGACTTTTCACCTTCAGAAAGTTGCACAGTGCACTTTTGATTTAGAAATACACCATGTAACGTTTTGGTCAAAAATAAACATAAATGTAAGCATGTTTTTTCTAGTTTAAATGTCTTTGTGACACTAAATAAATGATAAAAATACGGGACTTTACTCTGAGTGAGCTTGCACGCCCACAAAACTATTATCTGGAAGAAGAGGGCCTCCTGTTTATTTCCATGGAAAAGCAGCTCCTTCAGCTTTATTTTTTCACATGTCAGAAAACCTTTACAGGATTTATCCTCAATAAGAATGTTCTAAAGAATGATTTATCTTCCTATTTGCATTGAATTGTAAAGATGACTTTTTACCTCTAGAAAGTTACACGGTGCACCTTTTAGCTTCAGTTTAAAAAAAGTTTAGCTAAATTAGAAAGATTTTTTTTTATTTTTCAAAATTGTGCTGATTTTTTTAAATGTAAAGAAGGCTGTAAAAAGCATACCGTTGTAGTTTCTTTAGGTTTGGGGATGCCCAGTAACTCATGGGCAAGCAGTGATTCCTCCAAGACTCTATCATAGCTGATACTTATGGGCACAAGAGTGATGTCAAACACTTCACCTTTAAAATATGGCTCTAACACCATATGCATCATGCCTGCAAAATACAGAAGAAATACATATAGATTTCTATTAAGATTTTCACATTAAAATATGAAAACTCCTGGCTCACCTAGCTTGGGAGGCACAGATTTTAAGGTCCGACTTCTCAAACCTTCCACAAAAAACTCAAGTGGTGCAAATCCAGTCTACAGACAAATAGTTTCTCAATATTTAAAGTGCAATATGTCGTAGTCTAATAATGAGTCTAAGTAAGCCTTACCCTGACAATAGTTTTCACATACTCAGACAGAACAGCCCAATAAAGTTTATCAGAACCAATTGAACGTCTAATAAAGAAGGCCCCGGAGCGACGCAGTATCTCTCCTACAAGCTTCATTCCAGCAAGAGCTTCAGTGTCCAAAGAAAGGTCAAATAAAAGTCAATTAAATAGAAATACGCATGAATATAACAGTAGATTATTTTAGATACTTGCGAAGTCCAGCAGCTATTACAGGCACTGGGATGTCGTATGTAAAAAGTACATAGGAAACTATGAGGAAGTCTATGTAGCTTCTATGAGTGGGCATTAAGATAACTGGATTCTCCTGTATAGCCTGCTGTAGCTGCAATAATATAGGCAAAAGATGAGTAATGGATTTGTTGATTAAAAAACGTGCAAATTCTAACCATGTTTAGTCCCTCCATGTTGACATATATGTTGGTGTAAAGTCTTTTAAACACTTTGGTCATAGTGTAGCCCATCAGTCTGATAAATCCAAGCTGCAAGTTTTGAGACATTTCCTCCAAAAGCAAGCGGGCATCTTCTTTGACCTCCTCCATGGATAAACTGGACTCTGAGGCAATCTGTGAAAACAAATAGTCACACAGATTTGGCCAATAATTTTGTACAAAAGAGTCTATATTACCTCCTTGAATATATATTTTAGATACTGGGACTCCAGTGTTTTCTTGCTGAGATCCGAGGCTGAGCAGGGGGTCATTTCTTTGTAAGGCTGGGGGCTAAAGGTCCTCAGGGCATGACTGAGGTCACCACTTCGTCTCCTCTCCTCCAAAATGTCCACGAGCTCCTCATTGCCAGAGCTTGCATACTAGAATACACAAGACATCACCATAATTGAATAACTTTGTACCAAAAGATACCAAAGTAAAGTAGGTCTATAGAAATTCCAGAGAAACCAATTTATGTAGCTACTTAAGTCAACATTGTGTTTACAATGCAAAATGTGCAAGTGCTTTATCTAAAAGTATCCAAACTAGGTCAAGGTTAGTTTAAAACTGTATAAACATAACGCAGTGAGTAAACATGGTTTTGCAGTGTTATTGCACTTTATAGTCCACATTGGTTCAGTTGAAGCTGTTACTTTAGCTATTGTTCATCAAGTCTAGTGCACATCGAAATGAGTGATCTACTTACGCTCTACACGTAAGCTATCGTATTTCTTACCGTGCTCGGCATAGTTTCTTGGTGCAAGCTCAGCTGCAGGTGCTTTCCTATTTTGCTGCGCAAAAGTGTAGTTCTCTGCGGGCAAGTCTTTTCTGATCCCCGGGGGGAAGCCTAATGGTGCCGCGGGGTTTAACTCCTCCTGCTGCTCCGCGTGTCCTCAAGTAACCCCAAACCCTCCGTTCATTAACCCCGATATCACAGGCAGGCTATAACAAGGTAATAATAATAACCATAGTGAATAACTTTTTGCAAATGTATTTTTATTTAATTTAAAGGTTGAGTCGATGAAAATTAAAGGCATTAAGGCAACCACAAAATATGTCGCTCTTTCATAGAAAGAATATATTACATTTAAGTTTCAATTTTGTTTTTTTCTGATAAGACACTTTGACAGGAGGTACTCTGTGGGCGTGGAAACATAGAAAAGTCAATGACAAACAAAAAATAAATATCTGACACACAAACATGCTTCTTTGTATAGAAAAATATAATCTGCAATAAACCATGTTACATCAATATCACCGTGCTTTTGTCATCTGCAATTCTATAATAAATACGCATTTCATAACTTGTCTTTTTATACATTATGCACCATTTTAAACCTTTTTATTAAATCCATATTATAAGTGCCCTATATAAACTAATGAAAATACATTTAATTCTATGCTACATGAGCTCATTCGTGTAACCAGACAACTGTATGAGCTAAAATTTATTAGACTATTTTTATACCGCATAACTGCAAATATAAAATATGTTCTATACAAGGCTAAGTTCAGTCTAAAACATACATGTTTAACATACTGCAATTTTCATTATTTTCTGAAATATGTGCTTAATCAATAGCTAGCTATGTTCATGCAAAGATATTTTAAGCTAAGCTGCCTAAATAGTATCTTCTTTATAAATATTTGTCGTACTAATATTAACCAAAGACATTTCTTCAAAGTGCGCTTACATCCATCTTGTGCGTTTGGATTTTTCACAGTGTTTCTGCCATTCTAATATCAAGCATTCTCTACATTCACACAAACATCTCATGCACACTTTTAGGTCGTAGGTAGTCAGCTGCTGGGGTTAGATTGGGAGGGAGTGACTTCCGGATGGTCCACTGACGGCAAATTCTCCCTCCAGAAGGTGAAATGACTGAAGGTGTCAGAACAGGGAAAATCTGAAGAAGAGGACCGTGCCTTCAGTGGAAAAACATGATCCACCACCTCCCCAAGACGGACGTAGCTAAAGGGAAAAATTATATATTATAAATGTAATACTTAATGTATAGGGATTCTGCCAAACTGGGGGACAACTTACGAAGATATGTTGGTCTTGGCATGTTCTTGCACAAGTTCACCTTTAGGGTTGACCGTAAAAATTCTGTTCAACGGGACACCCACTTCTTTATAAGAAAACACATCCTAAAAAATGTAAAAAATTGTTCTATAAATCATATGAATTATAAATTAAAAGAGAAGTAGTTGCTGTATTACTGTTTTGACACTGATGATGATAATATATTACAGGCTGATGCCTCTAATAATGCTGTTAGTGAACAGATTGAGTGCATACTGTAGGTCTGTTGCCAAACGCTGCATAAAAGGGCTGAGTATTTGGATGGAAGAGATTCTTTATATCATTGAGACACTCCACTTTGAACTTCTCTGGCTTCTTCTCAATCACTTCCCTTTAAAACAACAACAAAAAACAGTTAAACGTGTGCACATTTCATATCACTATATTGTAATGATAAGTAATAATAAAACAACAGACCTGTGGAGAGCTGAGAAGAGGCTGCTGGGGCTGAGGAGCACAGGGCCCATTGGGAGCATGGTTCCTCTCTCATTCACCCAGTTCAAGTAACCTCGGGTCATATCAGCCATACCAATAGCACGAGCTGAGCAGTACAGGAATTTGTAGCCATTTCTGAGAACAAAAAATATAAAAAATTAGAAATATATATATAAAAAATAATAATAAATAATACTAATAAAAATGTAACTTGTAAACAACGGTAGTTTGCAGTTCATGTCTACAGTTACTTACTGGCTGACTTTGTGATAAAGGCGTGCAATGCCTTGATGTGTCCAATCTTTTCCCAGGGTCGGGAGAATATGTCCCAATGTGTCAGATCTACAGAAAAAACAACATTTTAAAGATTATTTTAGCACAAAACATGAACACATGTTGCTTTGGGAAGAATCTTATAAAAAAATAAGTCAGATAATGCTTTTTACTCACCATTGCAGTTAAGTTAAATGACTGCTAAACTGTGCATATATTGCCTACTTTTTTTAATATAATTTATTTATTATTTTTGGGCATTTTCTGTGAAAATTGAGCAAATTGGCGAGCTTCACGTGAAAAAAGTTCCAAACTGACTGTGTCTGCAAAGGTCAATGTCATTTCTATTATAATTGTGACACCAGAAAAAGTTGCCTGTACAAAACTGCACTGATCACAGTTTTGTATTGGCAACTTTACAAAACTATGATTACTTTAAATCTTATCATGCAAATGTCACAAAGTTTTAGTTAGAAAGAAAGTGGGAAACAGGTTATATTTAGAAATACTATATCAACACTGAGGTTACTCATTTCATCAGGGCTTGTATTTATTACGGCATTTGTGCCACGTCAAAATAAAGCTACTAAATGAACAAAGAAAACAAGGACTGTGTGAAAATACTGAAGACAAACCTAGTTATGGTTCCATCAATATCCGAGATGATGATTTTGTCGTCCCAGTTCCAGAGGTAAATAGTTCCCTGGCAGCGGCACGTGCCCTGATACTGAGTGGTCACACTGAAGACTACATCATTGGGACCGTCCTGCAGCTGAAGGGACATCTGAGGCAAAGACATGTCAATATTAGCCACATTATTCAGACTGTGTACCTGAATTGTGTCTAATGTCCTACCAGCTGCTCCGAAGTGAGTCGAAGTGTCTTCTTGTACGACATACACCCAGATGGAAGTCCCATTTCTGATTGGATGGAGCTGGACACTCTCTGTTCATCATCACTAGAAGATGATTCCTCTTTGAGCCTAGAAGAAGAAAAGGTCACGTGATTGAGAAAATAATATCACTAATGAGCTGTACTATCTTATAACTGTGTGTAGTATGCAGTAACTGTTAATGTTTGTAAAAAATAAATGCATGTTGACCCGTTAGATTCTACTGAAACAAATTAAAATAAACTTTAAATCAAATAAATGTACCTGTTGTCCATCAAACCAGATTGATCCACAGAGTCACAAGGACCCGGTTCCTATAAAGCATAGTTAAAGTCAGAGTTAGTTAGTAATACTCTGCACCACACAACAAAAAAACATTAAATACAGTAAATCCATTGTAATTACAGATTTGGAGTTGCTGTTTCGACCCCTCCAGGAAAACCACCATCTTCCTCCTTTCTTGGGCATCTTTTCCTTCATTATGTTCTCAACTGTTGTCTGTTGGTGGCCAAACACATAAATCAAACCACAATAAAAAAAAAACATTTAAAACTAAAGTCAAACCAGACCATAAATCAATAAGGTTAGAAATACAATGTATGAGTAATTGCAATGTAGACATAATGTACTTTTTTTGCTAAAAACATAAAAAGAAAAAATAATAACTTTTGCTGACATACATAGCTGTAGCTAAGTACGCCGTTTAAACAACAAGTGAAGAAGTTTACAGCGGTTTGCATAAAACTCATACAAGTAAACTAATAAATACAAAAAACAAAAGAGGCAAAATAAAAGGGATCAGAGCAGAGACAATCAGTAGGCAGCTGTTATAAAAAAAAACATAGGATTTTATACACATGGCATATTAAATGGTGTATTACATGTTTTAGCCAGAAGGAGGAGCTACACTCATGCAATAAAACCACCTAAACTACCAGTGTTGAGTGAGCTGCAGTGATCCATGAATGTATCACTTTCTCACCTTTGGCAGGGGTTTCTGAAAAGCCTGCATCGCCAGCATAAGAGGAGCTGCAGTGCTCCAATTATAGAATCTGAGAAAATCAAAACCAAAAAGATGAAAACAGTTACTAACTTTAGTCTTTTTAATCAAGTAATCCAAAATAATACTCTGTGTTCGAGTCTTACTTTGAACCTATCTTCACAACTAAGTTAGGGTCGTCAATAAGGGACGGGCTTGAAGCAAATTGCTGGTAGGAGATGAGCTTGGCATGAAACTGTTCTGTATGTGAACAAATGAATTTCAAATAACACAAATCGATTGATTGATTGATTTGTGATATTATAATTTGTCTTTAGTTAGAATTACCAAGAAGAAGAATTACCATTAGTAATTTCCCGGTTGTCCAAGAGTCCTCCACACAAAGAGATGGCCATAGAGGGCAGGTCGCCAATGTGGTCGCAGTACGTGTCCACTCCGCTGTCCCCTCCAGAACTGAGGGACTGTGGGGACAAACTGGTGCTGTGGAGACCTGGATCCATCATGCCCCGAACTCCTGCTCCACCATCGCTGCAAATAAGAAAAAAATATTTATTTAAGAGAAAATGTCTCTCTTATACAGGCAATGTTAGCGATAGTGAAATAATTCTTGAGAGGAGACTTAAGTACGATAATTATAGTATTGCATTGGTAATAATGAGAGTTGCAATACCTACACAAAAGATGAACTTTGCAGTCATTTATACTATGCACTTTTTGGCAGTGATATACAAGTTCAGTCAAAAAAAGAGCAGTTTTTACATTTGTATGATCATACCTTTTAGGGAAATAAAGCGCTGCTACTTCAGGCTCCAAGTCTGTGATGTCATCTAGGTAAATCCCATCAGAACCAAGATGGCGGCTTCTCTTTTCTGTGGAAATAAGGAATTGGTCAAAGGTTTTTTCATAAGTTGATGAATATATTATGTTCTGTAATTGTACCCTTTTTCTTGGAAGGAGAATCTGTTTTGCTTGGTACTGACAGCGCAGTCTCATCCAAATCCATCATCATTCGGGCTTCCTCACTGGGTGAACCTGCCTGAATCGGGATCTCTTCAGTCTGTGTCTCCATCCCCTCCCCTAGCTCGCCTGAGGGGGTTGTCTCCTCTGGCATTAGGACTGTGGGCACTGGCATTTGAGAGCAGGGTTCACATTGTTCGACATTGGACTCATGGTTTATCACTCGGAAGTGCGTGTTCTCAGACACAGGGATGGAGACTGGAGCGACTGGCGATGGGTCAGGTTTCACAGGCAGGAAAGAAGGCTAAGGATGCAGAAAATGATCAATAAAAATGAAATGAATATAATCATCCTCATAGTACTGCTTCTACTGACATGTAGCGTTGTGCTATTGCTACAATCGAGATTGAGATTGTTCATTTCATCTGAGAGGTACCCTATAGCCTGTTTGTGTGTTAAAGACCAATAACAAAAAAAAAGTGTGAATTGTGATAAATCCACACAAGCCCTACTTACCAACACTTAATGTGGTCTATTTTGAGGCTAGTCATGCTATTTTTAGAAACATCTGAGTATGATTCAAAGAGTCTTTTTTGTTTGTTTTTTTCAGGGGAGAAAATAAAATGTAGATATTTTAAAATGACTGCAGCATGTGTCCTATAAAAACTAAGTAGTGTTTACTGTAATTGCAATAATAATCATAATTGTAATAGCTTGGCAAGCCTAACTACATAAGTTTTTGTAACGATGGTTGTAGTTTAAGTTACCGTTGTAGCTTGTGGCAGCTCTCCCCAGGCCCAGTGCATTGTTGGATTTTGATTGTCTGCATTCGATTGTTTAGTCAAGAGTTCAGAGTCACTTTTAGGAGAAGTAGGACGTGAGCTTCCAGGACTGAGAAAAATACAGTTAGTCATAGATCTACTGCTTTTGTATGTTTATTCATTTAAAGGTTCTATACCTTTGTAGTGGGCTCCATTCTCCATCTGAGCGAGTTTTGATGCCGTTCTGCATAAATGAACTGTTAGCTGAAGCTCCGTTTGTCTCCTCTTTGGAAATTTCATGGGATAAACACCTAAAAGAACAAAATTACTTTTTACTTGGTTTCCACTTTGACTAAACAAGTCAAGTCACATAGATCGTGCCTCAACTTGTCACCAAAGTTGTTTACAGAACAAACCGCCTTAGGCTTTGTTATCGACTCAAGCAGAACTAGATCATTTATCTAGATTACTGTAATTTCTGCCCTATTGAGCGCACCTGAATATAAGCCGCACCCACTAGATTTAAATAAGTTAAATGATAAAAAACATATATAGGCCGCACTTGTTGATAGTAAGTCTATGAGAATCTCCAATTTTGCTGCATTGCCGTTTAAGTCGCAGTGTTCAAAGCTTGTGAAAAACAAGCACATTTTGTAGTTGGAATATATTTTAAGCAAAAGTTAACCAAAGCAGTCAGAGTAGCTGAGGCACTGGCAAGATATGTTTAAAAATCAAACAGTAATGTAGTAGTTTGGACAGAAATACAGTAACTAGTAACCAGTAACTGTAGTTCTTGCTATTCTCAATGGCATACTTTTCTGCTTGTAATAAAATATCTTTCTATTTCATGCATTTGTGGTGCTTCTCAAATGTATTATGGACTTAAGAGATTAATTGCAATCAAATTGAAACTATAGTTTGAATGGACACAAAATAGTAAATTGCAAAGGCTCCAGTTTTTAAAGAACCAGTTCCAAAATGACAAAAAGTGGCTAACTAACATTAGTACAAGTCTATTTAATTTGAATATTTCTATTGGCTTTTCTTTCTTAAAACAAAAATCACAAATCACATTTTAATATTTTTCCCTATTGTGCAGCCCTACGTATTACATTGGATAATCATTAGCACAACACTATAAGGTTTATAAGGCATGACTACAAACAAACAGAAGTCTAATGATTTTGACTAGTTTTACATCCCTATGTAAACAACAAAGATATTGTATGCAATAAAACCAATGTCCTAATGAAACAAATCTGTTCTTGCCTCATACTTTACAGCTCCAGTATCTAACAACAAAGATGCGTGACTTGTGCAGCTGCAGGCTGACATAGTGATACATCATTCAAGATCATATTCTGCCCCACATACCAGCAGTTTGTTTGTAAACAGGGCTAAACATGGTTGACATCTTTTAACACTGAAAATGAGAGAAAATGTTGCAGCGAAGATTGGATGTTTTCCATGAGTTAATGATTAAAGCCTGTGCCACAGCTGGAGGTCGGTCTAAAACACACAGATAAACTTGCAGTGATGTATGGTCTTGTTATTGTCTCTCTTCTTTTTCACGTGTATCAGACTGCAGCTCCCACATGTGCTTGACATTAACAATCTATTACCTGCAGCCGCAAAAGCAGTGAAAATGTTAAATGTGAAACAATGCAAAGATTTCTGGGTTGAGACAATATTTTTAGCTATAAGCTCAAGGTTACGCTTTATTTTATTTCATGTTCAAAATAATTATTTTATTATTTTATCATTTACATTTGCGGTACTGTTCTTGAGTCAGAACAGCTTTTAATTTACTAGCGGTGGGTATTTTGGCATCACATTAAGTTGAGACAGAAACTTTATACTAACTGAATCTAGTATGTGTCTTCCATTCAGTATTTTTTCATAACTTTGGTTTGTTTGAATGTTTCACTTCCTTGCTTGTTCTCACCTGCTATTGTCCATCTCTCCTTCGTCAGAGCTGATATCAATGGTAAACATGTCTTCGCCACCAGAATACTCTCCGCTCTCCTCTCTTCTCAAGCTGTCTGCTCGTGTCTTCCTCCTTCTCTTCCTTCTCTTTTTCATTAACACGCTGCCGGGCTCTCCATTGCTCCCCGCGGCGCCTAAAGTCTGCACTAAGGGCCCAGAGCTCTTCCCCAAAAGGGAGGAACTCATGAGGATCGCTCCATCAGCCAGAATGGGAGAGGTGGCCAAATAGGAGGGGACCACTTCCTGTTTTGGGACAGAAAATAATAAATAACGTGTTGTGTTGTGTTGTGTTGCACAGCATTTAAAATCAAGATCTATGAAAACCAAGCACAGTTGGAAACAGATGTAGTAATAGAAATAAAGAAATAATAGTAGCAAAGCCAGTATTAGTGATTTACAGTAATAAAGAAAAACTATGTTGAAAAGTTTTTTTAAAGCTGGGTTACCTAATTTTCTAACTGTAAAAAAAGGAAGTAGAAATTGAAACATTTCAATCTCTTCCCTCAGGTTCATAAACCTTCTGTAAACCCTTTCTCGCATTCCTATTGTCCACACAGTTCTACTTGAGCATACATTTTCTACTGACGAAACAGAAATAGTAGTGTACTTTACAAGGCTATGGAATTCTCCTTGTATAGATCTAAAGTAGGTCAAATGTTTTGGAGTCATGCCGACTGAAATCTGACTCTGTTGTTCTGTTGTTTTGCTCACTTTGAGTCAAGCATACTAATGTGTCCAGCCTACTGCCAAAATCTTCAGTGGAAAACTAAACAGCAGGCCCCCAAAAAAGAGCCTCTGTCCCAGGCTTCTGTGAAAGGAAACTGCTCCTTCTAGGAAAAGAGAGGTCTCCCGCGAACATGAGTGTGTCTTGGCATGTTCACACAGACATATGGGCAAATCTGGAGGGAATATTTGGCCTACTAACGTTATGATTTAAGGACTGACAGCTCGCAGTCACGTTTTTGGGGGTCTGAGCCAAGAAGGTCGGACACACAAATCCCTTCCATTGGTTCCCAGTTTCCCAGAGAGAAGAGAGGAATCCGACACCTCCCAAGGGAATGAATAAATAACCATTTCCTTTTTTTCTGTTGTGGTCAGACTAGAACCTTAGCTGTAGGAGCTCACCAACGACTACAGTAGAGAGAGTAGAGAGAGATAACAACAAACATGTTGCATAATTCTGGGTTTCCTAGAAATTATTTGGCTTTTGGAACATTAAACGTAAAGTAGTTGCAGAATTTCTGCAAGGCAAAAAGAAAGTCAAATCTAGCCACTTTACATGATTTAAAATTCTTGACTTTAAACCTAAGGTGTATTATCCTCTAAAGATTGTGGAATAAGCTACATGCCCACTTTTGTTTGTTAACAAAGACGGGTTTGTTGCAGAAATATAAATTAAGTACAGATACTAATGCGACAAAGGAATGCTGTTCTCTCAAAGGGTGAAATTTCAGACTGTAGTCCCAACTCTGAACACAACACGACCTTGTTTAAACTGCTACTACTACGAGAGGGTTGATCTATTGAGAATCTCATGTAAACAAGGGTGTGTCAAGGTATTGGTACATGACAACTCAATACTTTTGTTTTCATTTAATCCTGAATGAATAAACTGACGGTTGAAAAGATAAATCATTAGAGCAGCATGGAGCTTTGCTTAAGTAGTAGCAATTATGTGAGTAACTTAAATTGTTAGAGAACTTTCAGGGACATTTAGGGACACAATAGCGGTTTCAGTAAAAGTAACAGTAGATATAAAACATATAATAAAATAAGAATTAAATAGATTCTCTTGCTTATTCATGGTTAATGGCTGATGTAACAACACCAATGATTGTAGTTAGAATAGTAGTAGTTCACATTTTTTGTACCTGATTGTCTTCCATTTCTTCCACAAAAAAGGCCTCGCCATTGTCACCCAGCTTCATGTGAAGATCCACTGATTCTCCATTAATTTCTATGTCAACCTGCATAGGACACAAATAAATCAAACTCATGTAGATCCTCACAAAAACTCACTGTTTTACTTACCACTTTCTCTCGAGATCGAAGGACACCCATTTTCCCGAACCGAACATGAAAAGGCGAGCATTGCAGTGTTCCATCTGGCTGTTTGACCACAATAACATCAATGCAGCCAGACAGAGTGGCAGGGTTGAGGCCTCGATATAGTTCTTTCACCTGGACAAACACCTGTCCGGCCAGCTGACCCACGTAGTTCATTGTCTGTCGGGTCTGTCAACACAAATGAGACAAACAATTACACAATAAAAAGGACACTCAAGACAAATGTTCAGTATTATCACACTGCACAATGTCACAGATAGTGTGCAATATCCCCCAGAGTGGTTCTCTTGTTCATTTCTCTACCATCAGCTGTCTCCAAAGACATATTGTACTGTACAAACTGTGAAGTGTTGCATTCATGTTTTTGTTGAAACATATATTGCAGCAAAAAAAAAAAAAAAAAGATGTCCTGTTGTCCTTATTTTTTTATGGTTGTGTTAACTTAACGGATCACATTGTAAGTGTTCAATTTAATTATACCAATACAATGTTAATGTTTGAAAATTATTATGAGGCCCACTAGACTTTGTTTGAAGTAGATCTTAAACTGTAGCTCATCTCTTTAGGATGTTTCCATGTCATTTCAGAGGAGTGTGCAGGACAGGGCAAATCCCTTTTAAGGCGAGTTAGTGCAGAATCAGGCTGACGTATTGTAGTACTTGTACATGAACCACTCAACCTTGCGGTCCAGTAACTGAGCATTTAAAATGAACATGACGGGTTTTTATTATTTTCTAATTGTAACTTTATTTGGTAGATTAATCCCTGATGTGCATAGAAATTATAGTTTACATGAACTGAGAAAAAGTTTGAGAAAAAGTTTATAAATATGTTGAAAATAACAAGAAGTAGAGCAGAGTTGATGACATCACACTAGGGAGACCAGGACATTTTACATTTTCACGCCCAAAACACATTTTGATGACTCTGTGAACATGAATTTAACAAAAGACTACATTCTAGTGTGACTTTTAGGTTTAAAAAGTGTGTTACTTTAGAGGAGTTTTGGTGTGATTTATGACATGGTTACTAGGCAACTACCTAGCGTGATGTCATCATTTATGAACAGGAAGTAAATCTTTTATTCTAAAAAAAATGGCTAAACTGGGATGAAATTTGCAAAATGTTTGGTAAAATCTTAAATATAATTATTTTAACTATGTTCTAGTGAAATGAGTTGCTAATTTTGTCATAGGCACTTTAACGATGGTAGGCTACATCCGACAGACTGGAGGGTCAAGGGGTCATATCAGAAACAGCAGCCCCTTCAAGGAAGCAGCCCCTTGAGGTGTTTATTGCAATAGCACACTGTTAACAGTTTAAAAAGGAAAGTTACACAAGAACTGTGAACTCTTTTAGAAAAAGAACATTCTTCCACTCTTCTTTTAGACATGTAAGCTTGCTTTGTGGCCTAAGTGCAGTCATATCATTGCGCTCTGACCCGTGACTGCTCTTTTATGTTGTCATTATTTGCAACCTGATTTGTAAGTATGTTAAAAAAATCATGTTAAGTGAGATTCTTCTGTTACACGCTAAGCCATTTTAATTTGCTGATTCATAACTCACACTCAGCCAAACAAACATTGCAATCTTTAGATGTGGTAGCAGGTATAAATAATTACAATTATTTTGACTAAGACCCACTTTTATTTTATTATGTACAAAGCATTATCCAGTAAAGACAAAAAAAAACCAAACATTTGCTTTCATTCTAAGCAAAAAAGACACCACAAAGAAAACAGGAAATACAAAGTTCTTCTTTTTTCGACCACAGGGTTTCAATTTTTGTAAGCCTGAATAGCATGTAAGAACAGAATGTTGTCAATAATTTGCAGTGGTCTAAAAATAGTTTCAGGGGAGTCTGACCTTGTCACATTTGTTAGAGGGCCCCTTATACATTTGAGAGTTGGAGCAGTGCCCATGCCTCGTGTATTACTATGCATTTATATCCACAGAAGGGGCTCTCTTATTACCAACAGTCCAGACACTGACATAATAGAGCTTGTACACATAATCCCATTCCTTATACAGCGCCCACCGCAGCAGCTGTAAATTATTAATTCAACTTTTTTTCCAACCGAGGAGTTTTGAGTTACTAATCTGCCAACTCAGCCCAGAAATGGCTTGGTGTGAAACAGTTATGACTAAAAATAGACTTAATATAGCTGAACACAAACATGTATTGTACTATATTCTACTGTAGCAAAAAGGAATAACCTAAAAGAATGCACAAAATTAATTTAGTTGCATTTGTGCTGGTTAAGTATGCAGATAATGTATGTTATGCAGATAGTAGTGAAAAGATAACCCTTAGGACAGGAATCTGGTTGGATCACTCATGATGCTGCTGCAGTGTTGAAAACATGCCATTCACACACTGCAACGTCATCCAAAACAACAAACATCAAGGCTAAGTGCATTTCTCATTTATATTTTACCAGATTTTAATATTTAAAAGTGGATACACATGACTGGACATGTGCCGAGTACCAGGAGCCAATCAGCATCTCCAACCTATCAAGGGCATGTGCACTCAAATAAGGTGTTATTAAAATGAAAGTATAGTCAGTATATTTTACAAAGAAGATAATTCATACATTTGCAACAACTGTACAGGATTTGTTTAGTGACATGCACGAAACCCATTCTATAGGTCAACAGACTATGAATCAGCGCCTACCTTTAGTTGTATACGATGACAGACTAAAGGCTTGTGAATCTTCTACAGCCAGAGACAGCACTTAAGCATCGCATCATAACACCATGTCCCCCTGCCTGCCCGTGCGTCCAATGCTGTCATTGACACGCAGCATTTAAAAGTGTGATGAGCTGATAGAAATACGATGCTGACTTTCTACCACTGTGTCCTCAGTCTATCAGTTCGTGTGGCTTCTGAGGATTCAACGAATGATTTCACCAACTACAGCGTGGTCCCGCCTCCGGGCCAATCAAGGAGGAGCTCTAGTTGAGTAAGATACGCACAGCCAAATATGCCACAGTGGCAACAAAATGTGCACTTTTTGTAAATAAAAATGCAGGTACAACGTAGCTGATTATTTCGTCAAACATAGATACCTTAATTAGTGCATAATCAGTGTGTAATAAACCTACTGCATGAGTTAATCGTATATTCTTTGACGACTGTTGCAATGCAGAATATTATTAAACTAAAAGTAATGCGTAACACCCTGCAATCACAAGACAACGCATATTTGTCACGCCACTACGTGTCCAAAAGAACCATGAGAAGATGTGTGAAAGTGGGAACCTAGACGTCAGCGTTTGAAGTCACCAGTGGGAAGTGAGGTGATGTTACGAACCAATCAGAACGCCGCGCTGTGCACATGCGATGGTAAGTTTGCCCTGGAGAAAGAAGACCTTGAAGTGAAACTGGAAGGTGCGTCTGAAGATGAAGTTTAGTTTAGTTTTTTTTTTTTTTTTTCTCAAAAAATATATGTTATTAGGGTATAATAATATAATTATTTTAAGCAAGAAGGAAATAACTCATCCAGTTCATGTCCATCCTCTTGTTTCAGAGCTGTTTTGGGGGTTAAAGGGGACCTATTGTGTTTTTTAAATATATTTAGTAAGAAACTAGAACATATGCAGATCAGTAATTTACCTTTTGTTCATTGTAAAACACAAAGCTGATGTAAAAAATTAAAAAATAGGAACAGCTCTACTGACTTCCTGTTCAAAACTGCAGAACTGATAAGCCCCGCCTCTTCATTTTAAAATGTAACTGTAAAAAGCAACAGATTTTAAATAACAAATTATTATTGTTAGAAAGTGGCTATGGGACTGTTTTGAACCATATACTGTACGTGTCACTTTGAGTATTAATCTTTTGAAATATATCAAGTAAATACAGAGAAGTGGGAGGGGATAGGTGGTAGGTGAGAGCGGGGATTTCTGAGCACTTGAGCTCCAGCTTGTACTCAGAAATCCCCGTTCTCACCTATCACCTATACCAACAATACAAGATTACTCCAACATGCATGAATCAATTCAAATATAACTTTGAGTAAACTAATGATAAAGGAAGGCCATTATAACATAATAAAAACTTAGAAAAGTGAATTTGACACAATAGGTCCCCATTAATAAAGCCCTAATTGGTTCTTCAGTGGGGGCAGCTGATCTGAACAAAAAAATATACAGTATATATATGAAAGCCTGTCATGCAGACCTGCTTAAAATATGTGTAGTTAAATAGGATATGTATTTTTTAAAGGAAGAATGAAATTGTTGGCTTTTTTAAATGCAGACTTTTGGTCAAGTCATTTTTCCAACTCATGATGCACATGAGTTGGAAAAGCTATAGCGAAGAAGCTAAAGTGGTTTTGTGGTTATAGTGGATTTATGAAGCACTAATTGGTTTTCCAGTGAGGGACAGCTCACTGGAACAAATAGAAGAATGAGTGTCTTTGTTAAAGATTTTCCACTTCAGTCAGCTGTTTCCAAGAACATTATTGCACATCATTATCTCTTGTGTGCTTTGTAAACTTAATGTTGCAGAGTCAGGCACAGGTGACAATTAACAGTGAACTGGTGTGATCCAGTGATCCAAAAGTATTATATATAAAAAAAGGATTGCTTAATTACATTTATCACTCAATTTCATGAGCTACACATAAACTACTTTGTCACAGTTGCTGCATAGTCTAGTGTTTTCAGTGTTCACAGTGCAACCACACATTTGTGGTTGTACTTCCTCTTGAGGCTAGATTTTCCCATAATTAAACTCATTCTCAGTCTGGTCATAATGTTTAAGAATAGCTAGTGCATTCATTAGATTATAGTTTGTTAAGTAACCAGTTATGTGACTGGAACGATCTGAACTGAACATAGAGAAGATTAAACAGTACCTCACTGCATGTTAGCTGACTGTTCACCAACAGCAGTTTGTCATCTTACTCCCTAAACGTAGCTTCATGTGAGATTTGGCCTAGATTGCAGTCGGTACATGCAGTAAAAGTTGTCCATTTCCTGTGCTGAGTGCAGTAATAAATAGTAATATGTAGTCCATATTTAAGTGGCTTTTAACTAAAATATAAAAAGGCATGGCAAATCAGGCTTCTAAACATTATATTCTGATTAGATGCCACTTGTGTAAAATAAATAAATAAATACATTTTTTTAAAAAAGGGTTGCAAATCTTCAGTGGACCATTCAGAAGAGAATATGGTGCTAAGATTTTGACTGGCCAGCCAGTGCTCTAATTTGGTTTACCGGGTGTCCAGATGATACGTGAGCTCTCTGCTGACCTCTGACATCAGCCAAAAGTGGTTTTGTTTTGCACAGAAGATACAGAATACACCCTGTGTCACAACACCATGTGAAGTGACACACAGCAGACTGGAACATTAATATTTTGTACTGAACCAACACCCATTAAATATATAAATAAATAGGACAAACAAATTAAACAACTTTCTGTGCTTAAAGTTGCATTGTGTAACTTTCCTGTGGAGGGTCCACTGCCTCTTTGATTGCATTGCCTGGATTGCCTGGATAGCAGGGTGTTCAAAAGTATTAAAAATCAGATACTAATGGTCACAAAAATAGCTAGTATCAAACCTAAATACTCATTTGAGTAGTTATACGTACTAAAAATTGATTGTGGTATTAACATTAATCATTAATGTGCATTGTCCCTTTTTAAATAAATAAATAAAAATAAATAAAACATTGGTATTGAGAATGAGGTTTTTTCCTTGTATTGAAATCAAGTTTGACATTTTAGTCTTACGACAACACTGCTGCAGAGTATGGTATTAAACACAATGGGCCATGTTCAAATCCATAAATTTTCCAAGGGCAGAATACAAAAAACTGGTCATGTATATCCATAGTCTAAATATTTTTTTAATGATTGACTCATTCTGTTTACTATTGCTAATTTGTAACAACTGTAATAGCCGACTAATCCTATAATCTCAGGGGCTTTTTGTGTGCGAGTCTACAGCCTAGACTCAGTTTGTCCGTCTTAGAAGATCATTTTACGGGGTTCCACAGTAATCTACACCCCTGTCCTCGCTTTCCCTGCTCTATATAAGCAAGTGACATAACCAGCCTCTAAAATGTATGTTACAATAAAGTTTGTCACACAGTTAGCGGTGCACTGCATAACTTTTTTTACCACAAATAGACTTGAGCAAAAGCAATTTTTTTGTCATTGTATGTCTTCGTTGCACTAAATACATAAAAAAAAAATGTTTTCACTTTAAGTAGGCTTGCATGACCTCAAAATGGACTGTTTATTGGTCTGTGGGAGGGCCTCTTCTTGTAGAATTCCATGGAAAGTTGTTCCTTTAGCTGTGTTTTTTATATGACAACTTAAGACATACATTCCCATTGAGAATGTTCCAAAGTATGATTTTAACTTTCTATTTCAGTTGAATTGAATTGTGTAGTTGACTTTTCAACTCCAGAAAGTTACACAGTACACCTTTAACGCAGTATGCTGTCCAGTGTCATGCGAGTTCTCCAGGCATATTACTTCAATACATGCTGTGAGTTGTACAAATCCAAGACACTAAGGTATTTTACCCAGCTCCATGTGGTCTCTGAGATATAGTGCTCAGCTGCTTCAGACAACTCCTCATCCTCCTCGGCTGAAGAATCCATTGTAAGATCACCCCACAATATTTTCCCTTCTATTTGACAGCAAGAAAGGCAGGGGATTCCAAACTAGTGGCCTCTCTTCCAGAGCATGGCAAGTGTCTGACTGCTGTTCGCAAGTGGACAGTATCTTACTAATTTACCTGGGCTCCAGCTCCGAAACTTGAGCCTGTCCTGGAGTGGTCATCATGCAGACCCTGTGACTCCTTCGGCATTTGAGGCATTAAAATATTAGTGTGACCACATATTTCATACAACTAAACGACACACTACACAATATTATGCTTACTTATGGATTCATTTTGTGTGTGTGGGAGTGTATTTGTGTGATTAAACATATGCACTGAGGCACCTGTCACTGTTCCTCTACTTTGTAATGCTACGTCACATATTTCCAAGAAAGCTGGGGCACCTGTTGTTTTGGAATAACACCAAGTCTATTCCCACGTCTTCACTTCTTCATATTCTGTCTCAGATGAGTTTGAACCTCTAATATGTGTTTTCTTGAGTTCAAAACATAGTTCTGACCAGCTCAAATAGGTGAACCTGCAGGACTGCAAGCTACACTGCCATCCAGTGTTCACACGATGACCTGCACCAAAAATGTTTTTAGAATTAGAGACAAGAACATTAAAAGATTTACTTGAAACAGTCATGAAACATGACTCCAGGATGATGTTACCTGAAGGAAGACAACTAAATCTCATTTCAAGACAACCTCCTTAACTCCCGAGGCAACTGATTTATAGACTAGTAAAATATGCATTAATGAATAGAATTTACATAATTTGCTATATAGGTTAAAAAAATGCTTCTACCATTTGATGTCATAAAGTGGTAATAATAGGCCTTCACTGTGTTTTTTGTGTTTTAAAAACCACATTCCTAAGGTAAGGTAATGTTATTAAGGACAATGTACAATTACAAAGGCAATTACAGTTAATTTCCTCCTGGGGAGGGAGAGGGGAGGCAGATTGGACATGTTTTTAGTTGTCCTTCACTAAATGATCAAATGGATCATATAAGTGCTGGAATTGATCAACTTCGAAGCGAAGCTAATTGTCTCATTTTTATGCTACAGGTTTCTGTAGGCTTCCTGGCTAAATTGTTGTGGAAGAGAAATTACTCTAAAAATTAGAGATTTTCTTTTCACATTGCCGTTAAGAAGACTGAACAAAATGGCTAACAATTTACATACACAAACAAACAAAAAAAAAAGACTCAAAAGAAATGCTCCAGATCAAATCATGTTCAAATTAGGCTAATATAGCACTAAGCTTTAAAATTATCACATGATAACATCTCAATAAGAAATAGAGCATTGGGACTTTACAGACATAAACAATCTGGATTCCTCAAACATTTATGAATGAAACAGATTCAACTCTAAGTATGTTTTAGGGGAGGCAACATCATTCTAATAAGGTTTAATACTCACGGGTTTCTACTTTGTACCTTTATCCAAAACGAACGCATTACGAAAACCTAATACTGTTATTTCCCACAATGCCTGAAAGCAGCATACCTCTTGATGCCTTCACTGTCCTCCTGTGCTCGTGTATTGATCTAGCTTTTGTCAGGATGTCTGTGTTGTTGTGTCAGTGTTGGTTTGTTGTTTCTGGCTGAAGGTAACTGGCATTTCGAGGCTTTCATGTTCCGTGCAGAGAATCTAAAAACCATCGGTAAAGCGGGAACGGGCTGGTACGTGCCGCTCCGTGAAATCACACACACGCAGCTAACATTTTGTTCACGTCCACTCAAATCTCGTGAAACAACCGGCTGCTAGGCTAATGCTAACATTGCAAACGGGATATGCTGTGTTAGATTGTCAAAGGTTTGTTCGTGGCGGATAGACAGCCATGTAAATAGATTAAATAACACATTTAGATAAAGAATGGCTTCGACCAACTTGCAGTGTAGTTTCAAGAATAGTAACTTGAGTGAAAAGAACAATACTACTGGCTAAGTAAGCTAGTTTTACTGTAGCAATGAAAGCTAACAACAGTGGGACACACAAAACAGGCGTTTTTATGACATGGAGATTGCTCTTTTTCCAGAAAGTAGTTAGAACAAAGCATTTGTTTATTTCAGATTCAAAAATAAGGCTGTCAATAATCAGATACTTATCTTTGCAGGAACAAGATTTAATATACACAGCATACTTCGCTTTGTAATCAAGTACAAGCTTTTTCTCTTATACAGTGTATATTAAAAAAATCATGTTGCTTTTGTGCAGTTCTTTATCTACAGTGCATGGTCGTCAATCCCCAAAATAGTTCACACATTACTTTAAAAACTGCATCTTAGAGCCTAGATCAGGCCAGTGTGTTTATTTTTTGCTGGTCTGTCTATGTATTGTTTGTGTAGGCACTTTCGCCGAACGATGGACGAGCTTGTCCATGACTTGGTGTCAGCGCTGGAGGAGAGCTCAGAGCAGGCAGCACGAGGAGGCTTTGGTGATGGGGGAGACCATGCTCTGACTGTGGGCTGTTTGTTGAAAAGACAAGCTCGGAAACGCAGAGGCAGAAAGCGACGGTCAGACAATCCACACCCACCGTGGGAGACAGGACACCTGAGCGAGGGCTCCGAGTCCAGTGTGGAGGAACATAAGGTATCCATAGGGTTTGTGCTATAATTTAAATGTTGTCAAGATATTTAATGCCATTCATATGTAAATGGATTAGGCAAAAGTCTGATGAATGACGTTGAAATAAATGATTGTGGGACAGTATGTTGTACTTTTGATGAATCATTTGTTGCAGGACTACCGTGCCAGTACAGGAGCAGTATCTGCTGCCAACAGTCACGCTCGTGACAACAGTGACTCAGATGAACAGCTTGGTGCTAAACGGCGTACTCCACTTGCAGCTGAAGCTGGACGTAGTAAAAGGCCACTGTGGCCGGACGACTTGACTGTCCTGGGATCAGCTGAGGGAACTCGTAGTCTTCGGCGGCGCAGGAAAGTCAAACGAATGGCTGTGGACCCCCCGGCTGAACCAGAACCACCTACCCTTCTAGGACCTCCCCCTGTCCCAAAGCCTCGCTCTGCTGTTAGGCCACAGAGACCGAGTGCTGGAGAGGGCAGGAGTCCCATGGAGCTTTGTGGAACACCTGTTGTTGGCCAAGTGGGAGGGAAAAGTCGTCTGAAGAAGAGGAAAGTGGCTGCACATAGGTTGGGTCAAGAGGTAGCTGACGAGGGGGTCGTGGTGGAGAGTGAGGACATCTCCTCTCCAACTGAAGGATCCAAAGACAAGATGGAGCTGGAGGAGCAGAAGGGTTCTGATGAGGACATGAGTGACAGGTGGTTAGTTAATGATTTGATTTGTCCTTTACTACTGTCTTTATGGATATTTTCTTGGATACTTTAAGTGTTCTCTAAAAGTACTGTGAGCTAACGCTCTGTAACTGCTATTAGCTTGTTAAAAGGGACTGGAAGGTGTCGTTACAGCTATATTCCAAGTACAAAGTATGCTTTGAGAAACTAAAAATCATGTTCAAATCCCTTGTTGGGCCCATATTTTTTTCTGAATGACTCACTGATTAAAAGCAATATTTGATTTTCTTATTTTTGCAGTGAAACAAGCAGTGTCAGTAACAGCAGTGATGGCGGTCTTTTTACCAATGATGAGGGGCGACAAGGTATAAGCCTATTTATGTAGTTGCTTTAGTTACTATACTTATACAAACTACTTATACAAAAAGTAGAATATAAAATGGATAATTCAAAAATAGAAAACTATTATGTTGGCAGTTCATTACACGCAATGTTCATTCTTTCTCTCGCAGGAGATGATGAGCAGAGCGACTGGTTTTATGAAGGGGAGCCTGGTCCTGGGTCAGTGCCTGGGGGGGCATGTGGGGTGGCAGGAGTGGTCCCATGGTGGGAAAGGGAGACCCCTTCAGAGGAGCTGGATCTTGGAGACCCAGTTTTTAACAGTATTCTCACTGGAGCATTTCCACTGATGAGTCCTGGAAACCAAAGAGGTAAAACGTTTGGCATATCAGACTTTTTTTTTTTCTTTAACATTAAGATCATTAATGTAAAATAAAATTTCTTTGACCTAGTTTTACGCTGATCAGTGTCAAGACAGTGGCTTGAAGATGTTAAAATACAATAACAATTGTGTTATGATGTTGTTGACAATCAGCTCGGTTTCAACACAAGCACAAATGCATATCATTTCATGCAAAATCCTTTGGTATTTTTCTGTAGTGTTCAGAATGTACAAGTAAATGTGCAATTAGACTTAACCAGCATACATGCATATACTGTGTAGGACAGACCTGGGCAAATTAAGGCCCGGGGGCCGGATGCGGCCCGCGGCCTGGTTTCATCAGACCCTCAGCACATTTTGTTACTCGTTTCATTTCTTCTTTTGATTGACTTATAGCTATGGGACATGTGTTTTCACTTGTGTCCTTAATGAATATCAAAGCAAATGGATCGATAAATGGATAAAACTGAATGAAAAGCCTCTATTTAACAGAAATGTGCTTGCAATAGTTAACATTTTTTACACGAATGATTGTAATCCGGCCCTCCGCCCCTCGTTTGTATTCGAATATGGCCCTCGGGAAAAAATAATTGCCCACCCCTGGTGTAGGAGTATGTGCTTGAGTGTACTCCAGCTAGAATTTTCACCTAGTTTCTTTCAATGTTATTAAGTTTTGATTCTAATATAGTAATATTGTTGAACTAAAACTGTATTTTGTCCATTAGGCCTCCAGGCTCGATTAAGCCGTCTCCATGGAAACCAGCCGGTCTCTGAGGTGCAGGGCACAAGTCAAGGCTTCAATGAAAGACTGAACAGACAAACTCAGGACACTCATGAGTGAGTGGGCTAGTATTTTATAAGTAATAATAAAATTGTGTTCATCCCTTCTCTTTTTTTCGCTACGCAACAGACATTTGTGTCATTTGTAAAGCTTCAGGGTGGTAACTGTTTGTTTATTGCAGGTCTTGGTTTCCTCCAGGCTTGAGGAGAGAACATGGACAAGTGAGTCAGTTGTTGTTATAATTATCAGAGTTTATAAAACAAACATTTGTTCTTGTCCTCCTGAAATTAAATGGGCCTTTTTTGGTTGGGGATTGTTTTTTTTACAGTTGCATTGGGACCCACGCACAGACCGAGGACATCGTAGGAGCTGCTCTGTGAAAACAGCCAGCAGGTGAGAAGAATTAAATTGATGTCCCAAAGTTCTATAGTTACTGTTGTGATCTTCAGTATTGAGGACACAATTTCTGTGGATTGAGTTATATAATATTTCACTATCCTAACACATCAACAAGAACTACATCAGGATCATAACTGTAGATGCAATCATAAAAAAATGAATGTACACATATTGTATTATGACAGGCAGACTAGTGGACACCTGGGTTCTCTGTGCACTGGAGATGTGAAGCGGAGGAGAAAAGCAGCGCCTCTCAGTTCCACAGGCCCCTCAGGTATTGGACACACACCTACTTCACCCAACACACCATCTGGCACTCACTGCCAACTGCTTCCTTTTACTGTATTTTTGGCTCTCATTGTCGCTTTGTTCTTTTGCACAGCATGCTCACTAGCCGCTTTTTTTCTCCATTTCATTTTTCTTGTATGGACAATATGTACAGAGAGTTTTTGTGTAATTTTAATGTATTTGATCAAATGCATTAAATATAAGATAATTACAACTGTAGTGTTGTAGCTTATGTACATAAAGGAAGTACAATATTGTGGTGCTTCTGATAGTATTGCGTGTCCTCTATTTCCAGGGATTGTTGGTGAGAATGCTCCGCCCATCCCAGAGTCGAACATGGGCAACAGGATGCTGCAGAGTATGGGCTGGGCTCCAGGTATGGGCCTTGGACCTGAAGGACGGGGTATGACTGAACCTGTCCGGGCTACACAGAGACCCAAAGGCACAGGGCTGGGCTTCAACTGAACAGCTGCATGGTTCTAGTGATTCTGAGGGCTTGACCTGAGACAGAAACGACACATCTCAGGAGACACAAGACCGGCTCAGGGACATAAACTTTAAAGTTTAAATGAATCCAGGACTGAGACAAAGTGGTCACTAATCTTTCCCATATTGGGGACTTACAAAGACTCTGAGTGACTGAGCTCTAACTAATGACAATGATGCTTCATTGTTAGTGGTTGTACTTGCACGCTGCCTCAGCACTTTGACCTCAAAGCCTTCTTCTTCTAAGGCCAATGGTCAAAATGCCAATACAAAGAGTAGCGTTCCGCATGCATCAAGAAGGACAGTGCAGTTTGCCTGGTAAAGTTAGGAAGAAATGACTTTGTATTGCACAATAATGTTAGATTACAGATCGGTTACAGAGTCAGCCATACCTCAAGAAGATGATTTTTAGATTTTTATTGTATTAATGTTAGGGTACGTTGTCTGACCGTAATGTTTGTTTTATTGTTTATTTATGGAGGCAGAATTTTCAACTGTTTTTATCTGAACATTCTGGGCTCACAATTCAATACAAACTGTAATACAAACTTTAGAGACAAGCAGCCTGACTGAGAGAAGGTTAGAAGCTTATGAAGTCATAGTGACTGTTTTTTATGTTAGGGTTAAATAACTCTTATTAAATCTTTAATACCTAAGTGGGAAGAAAAAGTGTTCAAACCCATTGGAAATACTTTTTTGCACGATTTAGTCATATAATGTGATTTGACCTTCATATTTTATACACACACATACATATATACATATATATATATATATACATATATATATATATATATATATATATATATATATATATATATATATATATACATATATATATATATATATATATATATATACATACACACACTATATACTATAACCAACTCACTGTTGTCACAAACTAATGGTGCAAAAAAACCAAACATGTTTTTGATTTATTATGTAAAGGTTCTTAATCAGTGTGAGATATGAAGACTTAAAATGTCCCTTGCCTCAAAAACTGGGAAGGGTTACATAAGTATCTCTAAAAACCTTGATGCTCTTAAGTCCATAATCAAAATGATGGTATATAAATGGGGGGGATTCAATTCTGTGATCACATTGCTAAGAAGTGATAATTTCTGGCACAAGCTAATATTTTTTTAGAATTTTTGTCAACTGCAAGAAAAAACATTACAAAATCAGCAACTGTCATTGGTCAAGAATGTCAAAGCAAGATGCAACAGAACAGAATGGATAATGTCCCAGAGCATTTTGGAGTTTTTAATTTGATTCTAACATTTTTCAAACCCTATAGTTTATAACTGTTACATGCACAGATGCATGGTTTGATCTGTTGCTTCCTTATCAAATACACTGCTAAAGCATTGTCCTTGAGATACCTTCTGTTTCCTCAGAAACACAGTATGTCCCTGATCTGTGATATCATAGATAGATCTCTGAGATCTTCTGTCCTGTTTTTAACTCCATAAATCATCCACATCCGTTTTTGCAGCATTGGTATCAGACGAGATCATTTTAATGTTTAATTTATTTTGTAGTCAGTAGCTAGAGTTGTAACTCAGTTTTTGATGTGGGAAACATGTGACTGTCATGTTCTTTACTACACTTTTTAAATGGTTCTAATGCATGTGAAAAGTGGAGGAGCAGATTTAAAGAAGAGAAGCAATACAAAAAATGTTCATATTTGTCCTTTAGAGGTGAAAAGTCAGCTCTATACAAATAGAAAGTTACCAACCATACTTAAGGACATTCTGAATGGGGGTAGACACCTTTTGTGCAAAAACACAGCTAAGAGAACTGCTTTTCCATGGAAAAATACAAGAGGAGGTCCTCCCCTAGTCCATTTTGTGGCCATTCAAGTCTACCTAAAGTAAAGATACAGATTTTTACTATTTATTCAGTGCATCATAAACACT
The DNA here is from genome assembly GCA_038363315.1 of Mugilogobius chulae. Classification (NCBI taxonomy): domain Eukaryota; kingdom Metazoa; phylum Chordata; class Actinopteri; order Gobiiformes; family Gobiidae; genus Mugilogobius; species Mugilogobius chulae. The sequence goes on from CM076405.1 coordinate 8,948,890, forward strand.
TAAATGACAAATGCATGCTTTTATTCAGGTCTACTTTTGGTCAAAAAGTTACACAGTGCATCTTAAGTCTGCAGAAGGAAAGAGGGTCAAAAATCCAAATACTGTGTTTGTCTATTTTTGTGACTTGAATGAAGATGAGACCATGTTTCATGACCAAATCATGCGGAAATCCTTTTTTAAATTTCCCCCAAAGGGTTCGAATAATTCTTCCCACTGTAAGTGCACGGATCTGTGCAGTTGTGCCAACAGTGTTTGACTGATCCAAACTGTAATTTTTCTTTTTATTTTGAGACTGCACCATGATGTGTTCATGTTATGTTAAAAATACACAACCAAATACTAATAGACAGAGAATCTTTACCATGATGAATAAAGTAGACTCTGAGAAAAAAATAATAAACTCTTTACGACTGAGTGTGTGCCAGTGAGATTCTTTTAGAACATTTTCTCCTCCAACATTGCATTTAGACTTTTTAATAACCTTGCCACCATGGTTTGTATTCTGACATTTATTTTTACTATTAGACTTATTATTCCACAAGGGAAATGACTTTGACACAGTATCTCACGCAATAATTAGAATAAATTATATATATCAAAAAATAAAAGTACAAGTGACTACTTCGACACAAAAATAGAAGAAAATCTATATAAAATAAAATACAAGTGTAATTCATAACTAAGCACGGATTTATAGAAGAGATTGGATATAGAAATACTATGCAAAGATGAAAATGGTGCTTTGGCATGACATTAGGTTTATCAATTGAATAGCATATTGCAAAGCAGCTTTAGTATTGTATTTTCTCCTTGCACATCACATTTCTTGCTATTCAAGTTGTCATATCCAGGCAAATATTTGAACAGAATAAAGTGATTTCTAGTATTACATTTTATTCTCTTAGTATTTCATCACATATTCCACTGCAATAGGGCCTTGAGTGGATGATGCAAGTGCAGTTTTTATCAGTCAGACTATCAATTACGCACAAAACAGATTCATAATTTAGAAATGGTTTCAGTTTATGCAATATAGTATATAGTCGTGCTGAACAAACACCTTTATTCTATGTTCGTCTGTAAATAGTACTAACTCTATCAACACCACCACCACATGCTGACTCGACATCACTGAAATATGATTCTCTCTCTTTGCTTTCCTGGTTTTCTCTTCTTTGTTTTTTTGCATTCTTGTACATCTATGGGAATTAGGAAGAGCTGTGTGTCCTCTGTCCCTCCTTTTCTTCTCTCTCTTTCTTTCTATAAAAAAAGCACTGGTTTATTTAAATAACTACTGACCACCTTCATATCCTCCACTTGCTCAAGCCTATTGTCATACCCTGTGCCGTACGCTGTCTGGTCGGACTCCCCAGTGAGGCAGAGAGACAGGTGAACTCTGCTTTTGTGTGTGCGTGTGTGTGCGTATGTGTTTGTGTTGGGCATGTGCGCTGCTGCTGCATCGCTGAGCTGCACAGACTGGAGGAGGCGAAGGAGAGCAGCGCGTTTGTCCTTGAGAGTGACTGACTGCAGCTGGAGCGCAGAGGAGCCACAGACCAGCGCATGAAACCTACAGTGAGTAATATTATTAGGACTAATGTAAAAATTCTCCATAAAGTGAAATGAGGAGAGGAAGGAGGGGAGATTTTATTTGTTTACATTTCTGTTAGAGCTGTAAATGTTTAGTCTGCTTAGAAACAGTCCGGTGTGGTGTTTGAATGCATGTGGGCGCAGAGAAAGTCCAGGTGGTGGACTTTTGTGTATTCAGGTAAACTAATCTCTCTATACAGTATATATCTTCTTCAAAGTCTGCTTGTTCCTAAATTCCGCATGTTTTTATGTTCTCTAAAAAAGAATAACATCCCTTCTTGCACTGCCCTTTCTTCTCTTGATCTTTTTTCACTGCTTCTGTTGACGGATCAATACTTATGCATCTATAATTGGAAGTCATCATTTATGGGGAGCGGGCAAAGCGATTCATTATCATGTGTAATCTCGCAGAAAATTACATTTTGACTGGTGTACCTGCCGTGGCCAAAGAATCAGTGGACTGTGCGTGGCTGAATAACTAAAGCTGATCAGAAGGTGGGGTGTGTGCACAAGTGAGGGAGACGGCTGAGGTCATTATGTGGTGTTTCTGTTTTCAGTTTTGATGAAGATTTAATTAAGCAAACCAGAAATGTAAACAGACAATTTTGCCTATCTGTAAAAGTTTGAGAGATCTGAGCAAAGTGTTTTACATAGATTTGAATGATTGTTATGTGTGTTGTGGCAATGTCTAATGATCAAATCCATTAGCTCAATGGTATTCAATAGTAAATGTTTTCTTGTTTTTGCTATTGTAATTTAGACTCATTTTGAAATAACCACCTATGGCGTAGTACATGGTGAAAATATTTTTAAAGGTCATGAAACATTGACATTTGAACCTTTTCAACCATAGCTGTTCGTGGGGAAACAATTTAATCAATTTACACCAGTTGGTATAAGATTGCCTAAATTACCAATTTCCAGTTAAATCCTGTTTTTTTTTTGTTTGTTTGTTACCAATTTAATTCTGGTTTAATTTGCGAATCAGTAACTGGAACACTTGGCACTGGTGTCATTGTGAGTAGGGGAATTGGGCCAAAACTGTTGCAAAGCACTACCATTAACATTCTCAGATAGTTGCAGGATCAATCCAGCTCTTTCCTAAATCCTTCAGCCTAAAACATGTTGAGATGAGAGAATGCCTTCACTCAAACCAGGATCAAAATTAATCCTGGTACTGGTATACAGGTTATGTAGATGACACTACAGCATTCAAAACATTAGTAGCGACTTTACTTTGACTAAACACAGGTAAAAAGTGGAAGAAAAACCAATCAAATAATAGTATGAATATTAAAGTTTCCACTTCCTTACTGATTCGACCGTTGGGGTTACACACAGTTAATTAATAATTTTTTTGTAAATTTTATGAGAAAATAACTTGTTTTATGGCAGTTGAAGTGTCCTAAATTTCCACTTGCCTTTAACAAATAAACTAGCTAATCTCTGCCCAGTTGCAGCGACAAAAGAAAACTACCTTCAGTTTCCATTTTGATACATAAAGGTAATTTGAGCAAAAAAAGTGAAAAAGTTAGTGCTGTCAGTAGCTCTATCACTCTGAATCGAGAGAGACATTTTTCAGTATAGTGATGTCACTGCATAACCTCTATAGTCCAGTATATATATTTTTTTTATTTTGATGGTATCATAGATCTAATTTAACATCTACCTCCATGACAGCCCAAATTTACTAACTATAAAATAATTTATAAAGAGAAGAACCTATCTACAACATAAAGCCGCATCATATGAAAGCTGATCTGTTTTAGTGTGCAGTTGATTTGTTTAGAGTCGACATGCTGACATTTCGCCAAGGGGCCTAAATTTGCCACCTGTGGAGATTGAAATGATATGATGAGATAGACGGTGTGTGTGTTTTAATAGCTCCTGAATCAGCTGCTGACTCCCATGATTCCTTGTGTGTGTTGGACCCGCAGCCCTCCACATGAGAACAGGGGGAACAGGTTTGAGCCCAGTTTGAGTGAGTGGGTGAAGTCGGCTAGTTATTTCATTACTGTGGCATGATGCTTTGAATCTAGATCTCGAGTGTATGAGCTTAACACATCCGTCTGCACTTACTGAGCGTAACACCTTTTCAGCTAATTCTAATTAAATGCTCCCCAACAACCACTAAGGCAGTACATAGAAGAAATATGGGAGGGTAACACTTTTTTTAGATTTTTAGATTATTTTGAAATGGTGCTTTAAAGAAAACCAACTAATTAATTTAATTGACAGAAATAATTGCAAGGCTAACTGATAACAAAAAGGATAGTGTTCGCAGCCCTAAAATGATGGTATAAAAATAAAATAAATATGTTATAAAGTGGAAAAATAGTCCGAGGCACACTGATTATCAAAAATAAAAGTCCTTTATTAAAGTGTGGGACGCCTACGCGTTTCGACCAATGTATAGGTCTTCTTCAGGGCATGTCTTTGAGCCGCTTTCTTGTCCTTGAGATGCACCTGATTTGTACTATATGGACCCACTGATGCACTCCAACCTCTAATTTTTAAATCCGTTATAAACTTTCCAATATGGATAGAAAGGCAATGCACTTTTTGAACAAATTTCTGTTTGGCTGACATTGTCTGAATATTGTTACTGAAACTGAGAAAAATAAAACGGGTGGCGCAGTGGTTGCCCAAGGGACATTCTATGTGTAGTTTGTTCCCCCCATGTCTGCGTAGGTTTTCTCCAGATGCTCTACCTATCAGGACTACCCTAAATAAGAGATTCTGATCTCAGCGAGACTTTCAATAAAGGCCAATTAACAACTATTTTTGTACACATCTCTACTTTCATGACATGTACAGTAGGCTATGTAGTCTTGTTTTTGGTGGCATCTAGTGTTGAGAAAAGAAATCGCAACTTCTTCTCACTCTTTCTATTTTATTCTTGAGCATATACAGTCCTTGATGTACAACAATGTTTATCATCCAATCAACTTGCCCTTATTATGATCAATAACAAGTGCTATTTTACTTGACCAAAATGTGTTTTACAATCTAAAAATAAAAGCAATTTAATCATAAACATTATTCCTATATAGATTAATCAGTATATTGTTGAATACTTTGCTCTATTTTACTGTTTGAAAAATTATTCTAATGAATAACTACAAACAGGATGCAGAGTGGAGACAGATGTAAATTGTATGCAAATGTGCTTTAAATGACTGACAGAAGGAGGATTTAGGGCTTTGAGTTTAAGACAAGTCAGCACAGTCCACAGATGTCCTCAAACTCATTAAGCAATCAGAAATTCACCTTTTGCGTTGTAAACTGCAGCTGATACGTTGGAAGAGCAGAAGTTGTCCATGTAATTCAATGTCATCAGGGGAGAATATGACAGGACCAGAGCCGACCGGGTAATCCACATTATGTTGTTAGGAGGAGAGGGTGGCTTATGGGTATAATCATATAAGAACTTCCAGATGGGCACCTGTCAGAGAACAACAGAGCTGAGTGACTGAGTGGGAGAAGAACAATAAAAATAAAGTAGCTTAATCAGGTTTTGGTTTCAGCAGTTGAATAATATAAATTCATCTGAGGTCACACACAAGGGTTATTACTCAAAATGTGGGGCAGCTGTCAGATTTAGTTTGAGACTTACTGGTAGTTCTAGGTCTAGTTAAAGTGAAACTAACCCCTTAAACTCTACAAACACATTTCAAACACAGCAAACTGATGGAAAAGCATTAGGAAACAGTAAAAGGAGGGGCTGAGAGTGGAGAGCAGCAGTGTGATTACTTTAACAGCAGGCATTTGTGATCAGTGTTCAGTTTTGAATGGACAATACATGCTAATTACACATAGAGTCTAGAAATGACATGGACCTTTGCAGTGAGATACAAGAGGTTTGTGACTGTTGACCTGAAACTTGCTAATTTGCTCAATCTGCAATAAAATACCCCAAAAATGACTTGGAATAGTAACCATCACTATTTAAACACCATATACACAGCTTAACAGCCAAAAATGTTTTTTTTTAGTTTAGTTTTACTTCAACGTTGCACTAAGTAACTTTTCTGTTCAAGCGTCCAACTTTTGTTTGTCTCATTATGGCATTATAGCTACTCCACAGACACAAACAGGTGATCTTTGGAGAGCTGAGCACAGTCAGAAATAATTAAGAATGCCTGGTTTTTAAGCAATTTTTTATGCTTTGAAATAAATTAGTGTTGGGCAATTTAATAAAATTCAAAATCATCTTGCAAATGTTTTTTAGAGGATACGCAAAAAACTGGGCATCGAATGTATTATTTTTAGTAAACAATGCAACAAAAATTTTCAAAAATCACCTTTTTAAATTAATTTGTATGTACATTTCACATTTTCCTGACAATTAAATCGCTACTAGAATGTTTAAATACATGTTTAACATTTTGAACGAACTATCCTTTGAATCATGAACATATGGGAAAAAGAAATCTTGATTTTTCTTTCTTTATTTATTTATTTAACTTTTGATTCTTCATGTAATTATATAGTGGAAGGGGCTGCTGGCTGGCTATGTATCAATCCATATGCCCAATTGCAAAGTGCACCTTTAAAAAAGATGTAGACTGCGCATAGTGTTTTTTTTATTCATATAAAGACTTGTGAAGAAAGTTTGAGGACAATCTGAAGATGCTGGAAAGGGTTTCAGTGCCTCCAGTAGAGGGCACCATGAGCAAGTTTGTGTATTGATTACTGACCACAGTTCTATTTCAAAATATGCAAAAAAAAAAAAAAAACAAGCCTAATTTAGCTGTAATGAAATCCTCCTCGCCCGAATGCCTTCCTGTGTGCATGTTTTCCCAGCAGTGACCGACTTCCTGCCACAACGGCCCCATTGGATCCCAGAGATAAGTGAAAACCATTTGAAGTCCATTGACCCACTGAGAATAGCAGCAGCAGGTCCCCAGTAGCTCTTAGTGACATTTCTATGGTTACAATGCTTTAAGCTGCTCCCAAAGGCTTTCTAAGGTTTCGGTCCTGGCACAGATTATGGACTGTCATTCCTGCATGTGTGTGTATGTGTGTGTGCGCGTAAGTAACCTCTGACCTCTTTACAGTGCGGGATACAGATCAATACAATGAAACAGATCCTATGGCGTGCGCTCATCTGTCAGTCAATCTGTCAGTGAATGTATCATTTCCCATCCTATCCATCTATTTAAGGGCATCAAAGTGGGAAGCCATAGAAGACGGAAATTATTTTCTATTTTGGTACAACTCATTTTTACTCCTTTTCGCTCATTCTCTAAGGCGTTGCTTTCGGGACATTCAGTGAGGGGTTGGGTCGTCCCAGACAATGGTGTTTGCAGACAGTGTCAATAGTCTGTGTGCGTGTAATTGATGGATGGCTATGAGTCGGGCATAAACTAAGCAGATTACACTGACTAGATTGAGGTTGGGATGCAAATGTGTGTGTGTGGTTGCAATGGGAAGAGAAGGGGGTTTTAGCATAGCCCAATGACAGTCCAGTTTGGAAAGTCAATCTGACAGCTGTCCCCGAGAGGCTGCAGATTTGGTGGCTCAGAGTTTAGGGATGAGGAGGAGCAGAAAGGTAAAATTTTGATTTTTGTAGGTGTCTGGTGCTGGCCCGCAGTTTCATTTTCCCTCTGAGAAAACTAGACGCATCTGGGGTCAATAGCTGGCAGCTGGGTGCTCTGTTACAGCCAGCATCCAATCACAATCACTTTATGTTCTCCTCTGCCACAACAAGTGTGAATATATATTATATATAATATTAATGTTTATGTTAGACTGTAGGTCGTAGTTATTGTAAATAGTGTATCTCTGAATATACATGTTTTGAAAAGTAACAATTTTATATATTAACATTTTTGAATCAACAAGACTGAAGCAAAACAGAATGCTGTTCTCTGCATTACATAACTAATAACTTCTCTAGAAAAGTGGCTCCCAGTTGCATCATGCCAAGCCATTCAATATATATTCAATATAGTCAGCACAAAGGTAAATATTTTAACCAACTTCACTGATGAAGATTGTGAAACATAAAAAAAATAAAATTAAATCCAAAAAGAATAACTACAACACCTGGACATAATTATTCACTAATTTAACAAGCAACCTAAATTTGGGATTTTAGTTATTTGTTTTATGCCTAGTATAAAAATATGCATTTTTTGTCCAAAATGTAACCACTTTTATCTTTGAGCTGTTGTAAAAGACCCATGTAACTTTTTTACCAAGAATTAAATAAGAAAATTAATGAATGCTCTAAATTAAATATACAAATATGGGTTGTATACAAATATTGTGTGTGTTGTATACAAATATTGTGTGTGACCTTAGCTAAACCCAAATAGACACTTACCTAGGAAAGGGTCTACCACTTGTTTCTATAGAAATTTCATTTCTTGGATATATTTTTCACAGTACAGTATAGCATCAAAGTGCCTGTGACCGTTTTTTTTTTTTTTTTTTTTTCAAATGTTTCTTCTTTTGAAAGAACTTTACCAGTTGCAAATACAAATACAAATTTTACATGAATCAAGAAGTTTTTGAACAACAAAAAAAAGTGTTGATAAAGCAGCGAAGAAGAGAAGAGTTTTAAACTGATGACATTTTTCTTACGAGAAACACAATTAAATGAGCCTAAACATACATTTAACAGGATAAGTGTGTTATGTGATAATGAATTTTGTCCCAGCGTACAACATGGTTGCTAGACAACTTCCTTGTGTGATGTCATAATTTTTAATCCATTAGACTCTAAAATAAAAGACTAATCTGGGAGGAAAGGTTTAAAATGTTTAGAAAAATCTTGAATAAAATGGTCTTAATTGCTAGTGAAATAAAACATCCAACCTGTCATATGCATTTTAAATATGATTATCTCCTTTAAGACTGTTCCAATGAATAGTTTTAACTTTTCTATTTAATGAAATCATCCGCAGATTTTTAACCTTCAGAAAGTGCTTTACAGTTTATGTTGCAGAAACTTGCAACTTTAGACAGTGCTCTGAAACTAGTTATCACCTTGCTTACTTTGTTTTGCTTATTAACGACCACTTTAACATCTTGAAAACAATTAGAACAAAGCTTTAAGTCATTTACATTATCATAAATAAACTAGTCCATTCTTTTATCACTCACCTCATCCTTCACCTGACGGCGCCTTGTCTTTACTCAAGTCTGTTTTCTTTTCCTTTAGCGCCTTGTGCTGCCAAACAAAATACAGCAATTGTTAACGATAAAGTTATATCTTTGCTTTGTTTTTAATTTCACCACTTCATATGCGTACTCACCTCACCTGAGAAAGTGCAAATGAGGACTGCACTGACGCTAGTGGCTATTATGTTAACTGATATGCAGCTTTGCAAAATGGTTTATTGAAGATAATCTCCCAGTCTGTATTAGTTTATTTTGTGGTTACATTTGATAGTGCTTTGAGTTTGAAGTTAAGATAAATCAAATGTCTTTTTTTCCAGGCCACTTGTATTTACCGACACGTGTAGTAAGTCTTTGTATGCATTTTAATGTGCGTGTTGGGTTGGCGGCGACTTGTTTCAAGCCGTGTGTAATGAGATAAGAGGCACTCCATGCAGTCTGCCGTCTGGCCTTTATCCGAGCAGCAGATTACGGCAGGTGATTTCTTTCCTGTGGAGACCGGTGAAACATAGGTCAGGCCTGGCATGCTCAGTACAAGTGAGACGATGGACAAAAGACTGGGCCCTCCACAACAAAGTGCTTTAGATATCGGCTAATGTGTTAATTAAGTGGGGATTCTGAAAAAGCAATGGCTAATAAAGTTGGACTAATGTAAAAAAATAAAAAATAAAATACTAAAACTGGCATTAAACCCATAATCAGAGGTAATGCTACAATAGTTACCTAGCAACCACATTGCAAACAACAGCCTAAATAAATACATATCATACATTTAATCGTATAAACTACCAGAGAAAAGTTTCAGTAGTGTATAAATCTGCATTTGTGGTGGAAAGTCACCTTTTGATGACATGAACAAAAGTAACTCGGCTCTGTTTCTTGTAATTTTAACTTCAATTTGTTAAACTTTCTTCTCAAACTGCAGCTTGATTGATAAATGATAAATAGCCTATTTATCACGAGGACTTTTCTATCAGACTAAGTTAGCGTTGGAGCATGTCTACTGCATCTAAAATTATTTCAACAGTGCACCCTAACTCAACATGCAACAAAATTACCTCTACACTTTGTATAAACTTAACATTTTATCCAAATTCAGAGATTAAAAAGCTAAATCTAATTAAACTTTTTTTTTTGGGGGGGGGAATTACACTTAATAGAACAAATGGTTAGCACACCACTCTTTGAGAACTACTACATCATTTGAAAATTTATCCAAAGAAAAGCCCATTTATGATACATTTATAACAATACTAATGAGAGCAGTATGTCAGAATTGGGACTTATTTTGATTTTGCAGACAGTTGCAGATTAGCTAGGTTTCTGTGTTTTAAGTGGATTAGCTCGTGGTGACAACATGTTGCATAAGACTTCACTCTCACACAAGAAGTGACGGGATCAATTTGTGGAGTGATGCTGGATAAACTGACTTGTGCCAGTGCTACTAACACTGCTTTAATTAACTAACTTGGTTTGCTCATTTTCCGCACTCAAGTGGAACTAAGGTACTTTTGTAGAACATGGAGGAGATTGGAGATTACCGTTGTAAAGAGAAACCAATTGCTAAGTCTACAACTGTTTATGTTGTGTTTAAATGGTATTGTCTACAGTCTGTTTGTCATTTGAATGCAAACTAAGCAAATTAGCAAGGTTCAGGTCTAACCACTCACTCTACTCACTGCAAAGGCCAATGTCATTTCTACTAAAGTTGTGACATCAGCATTTTTACCCACACAAACACCTAATGTCAATTCAATCACACAGCTCCTCTTCCCCCTTCTATGTTCTTCAAGCATTTCTGACTCTGCTAGCTGTGTTTGAAATGTGTTATTGGGTTAGCATAACTTTAGGCAGTCTTTATTGTATTTCATTATAACAGTTAATGACTGAAACATATTTGTCAGCTCTGTGTAAAGGTTGCCTGACTCACAGTAAGAATACATGTTTTTCAGGGTATTTATGGCAAATACAGATACAGGCACCTGCAATTCAATCTGCAACTGCAAGCTAGAGAAAACTTAATTGCCATACTTTCCAGGCATAGACAAGAACGCTGGTGGCAGACACCCACTAGAGAAGCTACAAAATGCATATTTAAAGCTGGGATAGTAGATTTTTTTTTAGTAGTAAACGGTGTTTCCACTAACAAGCACTTTATGAAAAAATCTGACCACTATCTACAATCTGAATAGAATAATGAAAGATTTTAACTCCAGACCCAAATCCAGCGTTCTGATTGGCTGCACTTACATAGCCCACTGCTGTCTTGCCAAAATGAATGTATGAAGATATTGACCCTGTGCTGAAGGATTTCTGAGAGTTGACAGACAGACAGATTTAAGTACCTTCTTTCAGAAAATTAGCTGCTGCTTACAACGGTTAAAATAAATGAGCTATAGACTAAATATCTGTTCAATTATCTCTTAGTGTTCTCTATTCAAAATAGATAGACAGGAAAAGACCCAAGTGCAGACATTCGTTTGACTAAAATGGCCCACAAAGAAACAAACTTTCATAGTCTCTTGTATTCAATCAAATATAAATTCCTGTTTCTAAGCAAAGTAAATAGTCTTATTGTATCTAAGCAAAGTTGGCCATTAAGCACAACCCACTGCTGCCCCAGTTAATCTTTTCCCTTTGCCAATTAGTACTTATTACAGCTTACATTTTGTACACACGTGCCTTGTTAGTGAAAAGAAGCAAATTAGGCAAACCGCCACAGCCTATAATGGGATAAAATGCTCTAAGGCACTTAAAGCTTAGTAACACATTTCCAAATTCAACCAAAGACATTTCAAAATCCAGCCAAGTCCCTTTGCCTTTTCTGTTAATAAATAGATGAAATGCCCCAATGTGCTGCTATTAATTATCAATTCCCCTTGAACACTCCTTACCAAAGTTGTCAGTGGAGGACAGCCAACATCCTCCTGCTCCCATATCCACCTGCCCCAGGGAGACGCTAGCCGTGATTGGCTTACAGCTCAGCCAATCAGGCGCCAACTCCCTGTTGAGGGGGAAGGCCATTCAAATGTGAGTGTGTGGCTGCCTGCCTGGGATATTCATGAAGGCCAGATTCTGCTTGGAGACCCTTGTCACACCAGCAGCTCTAAAGCCACAACTCTTCAAAGGCAAAGTGTCCGGGAGGTCCGTCTGAGGAGGGAGGAAAGAGAGGTGTGACTGACAGGAAGACAGGCAGGGACCATGAGAAAACTGTGACACAAAAAGGGATAGTTAGTGTGTGACAAGTTACAGTGAGAAGTTATAGCTGGACAAGATTGACCATTTTTCTTTATCGGAGTATGGTGACAGAGTTCAGATGGATCTAGTCGACCTGTATCTCCCGGAGTGCTTCACTTACCACTCTGACATTGAGTAAGTATTTCCAACACAATGCAAAAGGATGCTGCTTAAAGAGCCTTTTCATTAAAATGTAGCTAAGTTCTATCTATATTGCCTGCTGTGAAAATCTGTTTCTGCTGCATAGAAAACAAATACCATTGTTTGGAGCTGTTTGTTTTCAGATAATGATTAGTGAGTTATCAGACTGGAGAAAAGCTTCAGTGTGTTTTACACTGGGTCAAGTAAAGTTAAATTACTCTTGCTTTGTTGCTATGAAAAAACACAATCTTAAGTGTGTAGTAAGATGCATCATTAACAAAAACTAGTAATTCACTAGTTACACAGGGTTTATTATCTGCTGTCAAATCACATCTTAAGTCCTTAAATAAACCTCACTAGCTACATTTCAACCAAGAAAAGTAGGCTTTGCTAGTGGCAATTGGATGAAGGGGGCGTTGATCTCATGTATAGCACGCAATGTTGTATGTGCACAACCAGTAACAGACAGGACAGTCAACTCGCTTCACTGGCCTCACTTAAGAGTCTTATGCCTGGGTTACTCCAGCTACTGATCCCTGCTCATCACTAAATGGCTCATGGGTAAAAGTGTAGAAATCCGAATGACCTACATTTTCTTTAGTGTAATAGCCCGTTAAAGGTGCACAATGTAACTTTTGGGTCCAAATAGTTAGTTGCTGCTTTGAATGTGACATAGTATGGCATTACTCCAACAACATTCATTGTGTCTTCTTTTGCTTTACAACTTTATAGTTTCTTTTTATAGACAATATGTTTGAGCTGTTTTTACGTTGTCATCATGCACACTGTCTTGGACATTGAAACTAAAGTTCTGTCTAAATTGTACTCAATCACAAGAGTGCTATAAAAATTAAAGAAGACTAGTGTTGTTGTTGTTTTGATTAATTCCTACATGTTTGAGTAATCCTGCTATTCTGTTTTCAGAAAATTCTTGTTTCCCCTAATCCCCACCCACATTCTTGCACTTAGTGTAATAATAATAGGGAAATTTAAGATTTTGAATTATACATATTGGAATAAAATCTGGCTTAATGTTATGCACACACAAATGGCAATATCTCGTAAAACATGAATTATTACTGTGATTGAGTTCACAGTTTTGATGCCAGGTGGCATCACCCACTTGTATCCATGGAGACAGATCTATTTAATGCCATACTGTGGAAGATAACAGACAACTTCTAGAAAAAGTTACCTTGTGCACTATTACTACAGATTTGTACTCTGTTTTTCGCAGTCCTGTGCTTCTTTCTTTGTCCGTGCACTATATGACTGTTTCAAAGTGTCTCAACACCCCTCAGGTTAATGGGCCTCCTTTTTTGTCCCGCCTAGACCTTTTCACACTTTCTACCCGTCTGCTTCTTGTAACATCCTCCTGCCTCGCCTCCTCCTTTTCTCTCTCTCTCACTTTTCCCTTCTGCTGCATTTTAGCCATTGTTGCCAAGGTGCAATTAGAGTTGTTTTGGATACTGACCCACAAAGGGCTAAAGCTTTGATAACGTGAATTCCCACTGACGCACACACACACAATTTTCCTCATCTTTTTTTTTTTTGGGTGATTAGCAACCTGTCACATTATGTTTGATTACTTAGCCATTTCATTAAAGAAGCTAACTGCCTCTAGTATCCTCCCGCCTACATTCCTGATGCATTGTAATGGGAGAACATAAAGTATATCTCAGCTGTCAGTGACTTGACACAGAAATATGGATGTCTGTGATGAATGGCCAATAATGGCACCGGTGAGTCATTTTAAAAGGAAACTCAAATTACATTTCTCTATTGTTTTTATAGTGGCTAAAGTGGATTAAAGAAGCAGGTAATGACAAGAGATAGAAATTAAGATATGTGGAAAGGGGCTTTTAAAGTAGTAAAAGAAGAACCATTTCAGTGTTTTAGAGAGCCTGGACAAATTACAATTTTAATCAACTTACTCCAACATAATTTATGAGTTCAATAACTGTTCTAACAGTTAGACAAGCTAAATACTGCAGCATTATTTTTTGTTGTATGTCTAACTACTATGTCCAACAGAAAGCTGAAAAATGCCTTATACACACAAAGTAATGTTCTCACAAATCTGGCTGAATGTTTTAGTTTACTATACAATTTGAATAAATAATTCATTCCGAAATATAAATTACACTGCTCTAGAAAGAACTAATAAAATCATTTTGGTGAAAGTTCCTTATATCTTCTTTATTATGTACTATATACTGTATTTAATTGAAAAGGTATGTTTGCCTTTTTTTAATTTCTAAAGATAAGGTCACTGGAAAGAATATGTTCTTTCTTCATTTATGCGAGGTTTACATAACATAGACAATATATAAGAGTTAAAATGAAATTGTACACAAGCAATAGGTAAAACAATATGTAGATATTAACCTAATAAACATATTTAATTTTGTTAAAAAAAACAAATATAATCTCACAGAAAAAAGATGTACTGAAGACATTTTTTATGTATTTTGAAGCTTTTTGCCTTGTTTGTGTCCATTAGCCATAAGTTTACTGTATACGGGAGCATGTTGACATTAGAAGTCTAGTTACATTTTAAACGTCCTTAACACAACCTTTTGTAATTGCCTAAATGTGTTCTGAGAAAAGAAAACAACCCTGTGAATTTGCTGGACATGACGTACGATGCACAGAACAGTAATGTACCGTAACGTTTAGTGATGCCACATGATATGGCAACAATGAAGGCTTCTTAAAAAACGTTTTCTAAAAAATCAGTTTGTTCTGTCTTGCTGTTTGTGAGGTCTGATCCCTGTGGGCTCATAGAGGGGTCAGCAGCCCGTGGCAGTGGTTTACTCTGGTGGTGGTAAATTGAGCCAACATTTTTGCCTATCAAATCACTTGTGGATGAGGTAACTTCAATTTGCATGACAGGAAAAAGACTGACATCTACCTGACAGAAAGATTAGAGCGGCATACAGTTCATTTTTACATGTGTTTGTGCCATGTGAGCAACAAAGAGAGATGTCAGACGTTTTTAAAAGACTTTGGCGACACTCAGATGAATGGTTGTATGTGTCAGGGTGTTTATGAAGACACTTGCTCTGAAAAATGTCTGTAAGTGTCGGCCATGCCCACTTCATGTGAAACTAGAGAACATGTCGAAAACTGGGAGCGCGTCTATGAATTTTATTTTTACATGCACACACACGCCCGACTCCAGTGTTACTGAGTGAGGGAAGCCAGATCACATGTCTGACAGCCTACTAGTCCTCACTTGGATTTACATGTTCTTTGATGAAACAGTAATACCACAGTAAAATACCTCATAATATCTTTAATGATTTTGTTAATGTGGGTTATTTCAAGGAGCAGACTGAAGAGGTCGCTCATTATGTACAACAGAAAATGTAAAGTGATAATGGACAATGACTCAAATAGTAAAAAATGCAAAAAATATGACTATTGGATATGATAATGAAAGTGAGTGTTGGTTTGAAGATTTCCATAAGTTTGCCTAAGCAAGCTTTGCCTCTGAAAACAAAGTAGAGTAATAGGCAGCAGTTTTGCATATGTGGTAAATCACAAACGGCTGGTTTTGATAAGACTGGAATGGATTTCCAGAAAAGCAGAGGGCACTAACAAGCGATTTGAAACAGTTTCACAAAATAAACTACATTGTTACAATCTCTTACATTAAAATACAATTATAGTTTGGTTAGTTAATAGTAATTTAAAGGTAGTTAATGAGTTTGTTTCTCTGCAGTCCCTTCGGCAGGATGTCTCTGAGGGGCTTGGACCCCACCTGTCCCACGTCCATTAAGCGTGAGCCCTCCAGTCCCAGCTCCCAGGGCGATGTGAGCCCGGCTCAGCCCAGTCCCGCCAGCTCCTCCTCAGACACCAATTCCAGCTTTGGGCCCCTCAAGAGCCACCCTCACAGCAACGGTCTAGACTCCCCCAGTCTATATGGCCACAGTGCTGCCATCAATGCAGAGACAAACAGGTTAGTGAGTTCTGCCTGAAGCACAGTATTTTGTTGAGTTTTGGAATAATGACAGTTTGTATGTGCAGGAGGTTCGGAGAGGACGAAGGACAGGTGAAGTGTGAGTTTATGCTGGGCACTGTGGCCAAACGCCTGTGCCTGGTGTGTGGAGACATCGCCTCAGGATACCACTACGGAGTGGCCTCCTGCGAAGCCTGTAAAGCATTTTCAAGAGAACCATCCAAGGTAAAAAACACACAGGCCAGCACAGTTTTATACTTGGTGACAGTTTATGGTGCATGGCCGATAATGCTTTCCTGCAACGTATAAACCTGTTTAACAAGCAACATGGTGTGATGAGCATTTGTTTTGGTCAAAACAAGCCCTGATGTATTATCTTACTGCTTCCGCCCCCTGCTTCTCAAACTGCCCGAGCCTTTAAATAAAGAACTGTTTGCAAACAGCTGATAAGAATTAAAAGTACAGCAATTGTGTATATAGTCAACATGTTTAGGCCAAAGCTGAAAGGGATAGCACTGCGCTCTGGTGGCGCGTGTCCCAGGTTAGCGTCCAGCGTGTTGGCGACTTTGGATTGGCCGTCTGACATAGGGTTAAAGGGCAAATGGGATGATCGTCTGTCAGATCAAACCCACAGATCTCATGTCTGGCTCATCCAACACTTCCTGTTTCTAATGTTGTATGGCAGCTGAGAGCGCCTGCCACTGGCCACATGCCACCAGACTAACATGCCCGTCTGGCTCCCATCAGAGTCCTAAAAACAGGGGTGCTCCCATTACAGCAAACATAAACAATGAAACACCCTCACTGCGTGGACTAATTTACAGTTTACATTTTTTCATAATTGTCTTTCTCTAATTTAGGTAACATCGAATACAGCTGCCCAGCATCCAACGAATGTGAAATCACAAAGAGAAGAAGAAAGTCCTGCCAGGCTTGTCGATTTGTCAAGTGTCTGGCTGTGGGCATGTTGAGAGAAGGTCAGTTATTAACCAATAATCTTCTGCTTTCATACAAGCCAATTATAAATGATAAAGACATACATCAACATAAAGTAAAACAATAAAAAAAACAATACTCAGATTTGATTTCACAGTAATACTCACAATCTGACCTTAATGCCTTAAATTCAACAATGAAGTGCAATGATCCCTTCTCCAACCAAAATATATATTTCACACTATAATGTAATGAAAGGAGTGAACAATTGGAGCAAATATGTAGATGATTTATATAGTGAATTCCATTCTCGGTCTGTAAGTGAGGTCAGGTGCTCGGTCTGCAGTCTATGCGCCTGTCCGCTGGCATATTGTTGTCCAGATTTAGAAGTGACTCTAAAAGGAAAACATTACGCACCTCCTACTGTACGGGACACTTGCTGCTGTTGCTGCTGCTTATGGCCAATAGATGATGTTAAAAGATATAAAGGAAGAGGCAAGAATATAGGCCTAGTATATTTGTGATTGCAGCCAACACTTTGAATATTAGGATAATCAAATTAAGAGTTTTGTGTTGTTCTATTTATAAAATTCCATTTAAGGGAAAATATGCCTGTCAAAATTAAAAAATTTGCTACCTCAATCAAGTCACCTACAGAGTGCTATAGTAGCATTTCCAGTTCAGAAGTTTGCAACAGTGGCAAATGAGGAAAAGATCTTGCAGCAAAAATATATGAAGTTAAATACCTCTTTATGTCCCTCAACAATGCACAGCATTTTTGGTTGACCTGAAAACAAACACAGTCTTGTTGGGAAAGTCATCTCTATGTAAAATAATACTTCTTGAAGAAGCATTATGCCGGATGCCTGATATGGTGAATAAAACAAACATAAAAAAGGTTAAAACTTGCTCCAAGTGTATACATTTAAGCAATCAGATAAATAAATTAATTAAAAATATTGCATAGGCACTTTTCATTAAGTTATTTAATATGTTGTGCTAATGTATTCTATCAATCTTGCATGTTGAACTAAGACTAGAATAATCCCCCAGTAAAAGCTGTTAATTGATACACAATCTTTCACAATCTAAATTATTGACAGTCGTCATCTTTACAAGAGTTTACTGTTGTGTAAACTTTGTCAGAACACATTGCGCTCACACCTTTGTTGTTGTGCTCCTCAGCCCTTCTCTAAATTAGTTGCATTTAACAGGTACACAGACATTGGCAGCATCCCTATTCCCCTAACCTCCAGCTTACACCTCCTTTTTGCCTGTTTCCCTCCCCGCTCGTAAATTCCTCCAGATGCCCTGTGGGATTCCTGGACCTCCGTGAAATGCGAACTGCCCCTCGTAACTCCACTCGTAAGCGGCCCTCATAACGCGCTTCATCGTGTCTCGTAATGCCCCGCTTTCCCCCAGAGAGGGACAGTAAAAGACAGAAGACAGAGGAGCACTGCGGTTTTAGAGGCCAGCTCAGAGACATATTAAACACACAGCTAAAGACATATAGACCTCAGGCAGGATTTGATTAAGCCATGTTTAGTGGCAAATCTGGCAGTTGTGGTCCAAAGTGGTCACAAATGCTATTTAACAGAATGTGATAGAAAACAGAATTTAAGATTGATTAAATAAAACTGCCTCCTTGTCTTGATGTGCTTTACATTCTATTGCAATTCATACTCCTACAATGTGTCATTGGGGATCAAAAAAAGTTAAATGATTACTTGCACCAAACAATTATTGGATTAATCGTCTAATAAACTGTCTAACTAATTCTATGATAATAATAGTTTACTTAACTGCCATGAGCAAAGAAAAGAGGCTTTGAAACTCAGACAAAGCAGATTTTTTTTTTACAAAATGGCAACTTGTTCTTAGACTATGGGGTTAGAAATTAGACCATGGTATTAGAAAATGATGATCTGTGGTAATATCTTTGTTTCTTATTCTCAATATAGAAAATCAGATTGAATAGTTATTTATACATTATTTTACAGTTTGTAGTTATATAGTTTTATAAATTGTATAGTTATTTATAAATTGCAAAAATAAATATTTGCAATAACAATAAGACAATAATAAGTCTCTCCAACCTTCATTAGTAAAAACTTGCTACCTAAAAGTTAAGCGCCAAACTTCTAACTTTCAGTTAGGGGAAATGTTGACTGTCTGTTCCTGCAGACAGTGTCTGCAGGAACAGAACAGAGTGCACAGTGGACAGTCAACATTTCACAATCACCGCCTTAAATATGTAGCCTGAGTCACTTAAATTTTGAATTTATTCTTTGAAATGTATAGCTTATTTTACTTTTTTTTTGCTAGTTTCTTTTATTTTGTCTTTTTTTTTTTTTTTTTTCACTTTTAAGCTCATCTGAGTCTTTGAGATGGCATAAGGTTCCAAAATTTGATTCTGTGTGTGATTTTCATTGGCCAGTGAAAAGTAAAAAGTACAGTACTAATTTTCAAATTGTTATAATTATTAAGTATATTTTAGAGAGAAAAATGTAATCTCCATTGGTGCTTAGCGCCGGTAACTTGACTACAGTATCCCTGCCAACTAATAATCTCATAATAATGGCTAGGGTTTATATTTTCCTTCACAAGCTTCTCAAAGTGCTACATTAGGACATACTCCTTTACTTTCCACACCCAAAGGTGGTAAGCCACTTATGAAGCCACAGTTGGTGTAGAAACCAAATTGCACGCTTTCTCCTACCCTCTAGGTGGCTCTGTAGATCTTATACGCCAGTGCCTATTTTATTTAGTTTAGCGTTCAAGTGCAAGTAGTTGGTTTCTCACTTCAAAGCTATTTTCAGGAATTAGTGCACTGTTAAGCTGTTGATGCAAATGAAGAGTTGATATTTTACGCAAATCAAGCACTTATATATTGGAATGGTTTGTAGAGACCTATAAAGACTATGAATCTGCCATGGGCTGACTGACAAAAAGTCTCTGCTAATCAGCACCACCAAATTTACAAACATTTGTTTATCAAGTGCCTTGCCCAGAAGAATAAGAACTAGCCAAACTGAACAGCCAACCTTTTGGATAAAGAACAAACTAAGCCACTATAGGTCTTCTCTATCGTCAGAAGCATGAAAGTAGACTTAACTTCTACTGCTGCAACGTACAGGCAGCTCATGTGTACATTTGTCACAATATCTGAGAAGCGTGGGAGTGTACAGTAAACACAAGCTGGTAGCAGCGGTAGAGGCCAGAAGAGCAGGCCACAGTAACCCGGATCAATCTGGATCAGCTGAGGAATGACTGCCGCTGATCCTGCCTCGTGTGTTTTAGGAACTTGTAAAGCCCTCTCATGAGAGAGAGAGAGGGGAAAGACAGTGATGAAAGACAAGAAAATATATCGAGGCATGACGTATCCATCCATTTTAGACTAACAAGGCTGTGTCTGTTTTGTTATCCTGTCGCTGCTATTCTTGGCCTTTTAGTTGTCAGCACATTCCATTGTGAAGAGTTACACTTAGCCCGATGTGTGTTTATGGCAGGCCCACAGCACACAAATACACCCGTATGCACAATTCCTTTAAATGTATTTGATTCAATGCGAGGTTCAACCAACAGTTGTGATGATGCTACAGAAACGTTGCCGTCTAATCTTGTGCCAGTGACCCAGGTTAATCCACAATTACTTTTTGCCCTCTTCAGAACTCACCCGCAGGCCACAGGGCAGTTAGCTTATCCAGAAAATCGCTTTAATACATCTTCGCTTTCCAGGAAAAAGTTACCAAACTTTAGCATCTAGCTAAACATATACTACTGATCTGAAACAGTTATTCCATCCATTTTTTTACCCAGCATATTATGCATTGTAGAGGGAATATTTGTGCATACAACTTTTTTTAACTATCCAAATGATATAGTTAATTGTACAATCACAGAGATGTGCTAAAACGTTTAGCCAGTGTGAAATGTCTATAAAATTCAGCTTATAACAACATATTTGATACACTAATGCTGTCTAATTATAAACAAATTCATCTAGGATAGGTGATGCTAGAGACCACATTTTAAGTCTGCTTTGATTTGTGACCAGTAATTTTGTATTGGAATGGACACACCATTTAAAATACTTTTCACAAACTTGACATAAAAAGGCTGTGAAATAGAATGTTAAAATTAAGAAACAAAATTGAACTGCTCTATGCCTTTATGTAGACAACAGTACAATAAAAAATACTAAGTATTTGTCACTAGAGCCCAACAAATAGAATAAAAATACACAATGTAAAAATGCAGTTGGCTCAGAGGTATAGAGAGTGTTAGGGGGAGGTGTCAAGTGGGCAAATAATACCCGCCGAGAGCCTCTTTCAGTCTGGAGTGCCATTATAGATCTATTGAACTCCACTATGGCAATTTACACCGCACACACCGGTAACTCGAAACCACTACTGAAGACTTCTGAGTCAGAGAGACATGTTTTCTCTATGAGCATTAACGGTATTCTTCGGAGCAAACTGCCCTCGTGTGCTCTCTTAAATGTCCATGGCCACGCTGATCCGGCTGTTCTAAGGCTTGTTAGGATGAGCAGTTGTCATCGGCTGGGCCAAACTTGTGAGGATAGTGTTACAGGTGTGTTGTGTTGATGTGGCCACATAGCTTTGGTCTCCTTGGACTCATCACCACATTCTATATAAGCCAGGAGGGGTGATAACAGAGTAACATTGCAATTTACGGCGTAGTTGGCTTCTGCGTGTTTTGATAATAATCTAAATACTGTAGATAAAAAATATAGCCCAGTACTAGAAAGAAATGTATGGACTTCAAACTAAACTGAAAGGTCGCACTCAAAAGTGAGTATTACAGCCTTAGTTGCAGGACAAAACAGCAGAAATCTATCAAAATTAGGAAAGGAAGAACAGTTGTAACAAGTTCAAAAGCTCATTGTAGTTGATTTTCCATAATCAGTCTCCTTGTCTCATTTTGTCCACTTTTTTATGTAAAAAAAACATTTAGTATATGACATATCACAACGACTGCAATGATTTTTTTTTTTTTTTACAAACAACAAAATGCCCTTGTCTGTCTTATTACACATGATCCTGTGTCAAAATGGTCTTGAGCTTTATGTAAATTCATGCAAGACACATAATCATTAAAAAAAATATATGTTGAAAATGACATTCTAGTTCGTTTAAAGAAAAGTTTGTGGTATCAAACCTCCTAAGTATCAACACTGAGCTAAGTTACAAGAATAAGTGATGTGACTTTGTGTTTCTGTGTTGTCTTAGGTGTTCGTCTGGATCGAGTTCGCGGAGGCCGACAGAAGTATAAGAGGAGAATAGATGCAGAGAACAGCCCGTACCTGCATCCACAGAACGCCTTGCCCCAAAAGAAAACATGTAAGCACCCGCTCTGCATCTCGAGTGAACTGTGAAGTGCAGAACATGAAGGAGGAAATGACAGTGCTATTTCAAATGTTAACCGTTCAACAATTGTAAGAAACTTGAATGATGTATCCACAGTAAATATATGACAAAAGATGATAAATATTCAATCAAAAATACTGGAAATCTGAGCATTGAAAGATAGTTGTTGGAAGTTGGTTCTATTTTTGGTTTCGTGTTACAGTATTGGTTTCAAAAGAATGACATAGACCTGATAGTTAAGTAATCCATTAACATAAACATCTACTATCTAACAGGATGCATAAATGTACAGGTGAGTTTCAATTGCAGCAAGATACTGTAACTCTTTGCCTCAATGTTGCTCTATCAGAATGACATTTAAATAATTGTTCTTATTTATATGATAAAGCTCTTTTTGAATCAATCTATTGTTTGTGCTCTAGTTGCAGTTGGTAATGCCACTGAAAACAAAGTGGTGTCCCTACTGCTGGTGGCTGAGCCTGAGAGCATTTTCGCCATGCCTGATCCGACCGTCCCAGAGAGCGACATCAAGGCTTTGACCACTCTGTGCGATCTGGCCGACCGAGAGCTGGTGGTCAACATCGGCTGGGCAAAACACATCCCAGGTACATACCCTTTTGCAAGGGTCTGCCTGCATGTCGGTTGTTTGGTTTGGGCACTATATCTATATCAGTATTGGTATCAGACAATATTCAGACAATAAGGGTATCTTCTGCTTTTTGTCTGTACCCAATTATAAAGAATTTATTTCCATGTAGCAGTAAGTGCGCTGTTAGCATGCTAATGTTGGTATGACTCTGACAGCAAACTCTGCTCTGATTTTTTAAACTGATTAGAATGCTCAGAATGCATGGTTCTTCATTTTAAAAGGAACTGGTTCTGTTTTCTATGCATTTAGGAAAGTAACATGACAGTATAGTCTTATTTAAGAATTAAGATATTTAAGATTTTTTTAAGGTTTAGACTACATTTAAGGGTCAGTGAAGGCTCAAAGTTTGTTCAAAAACCCTGCTGTAGGCTTCAATAGTAGCTTTTTATCTGTATGGAGTAAATGAATAATGCTTACAATTGTAAAGCAAGTTTAGGCATCTGATGAAAAAAACTATAAGACTATAAAAAGGACTATTTTGAAGGATAAAATAAAAAGATTTTATCCTTCAAAATTTTGGGGGTTGCTGTATCTTCAATATCAGATTGTTTAAATATTTCTAACTACAAGATTGGGTTATTGTGACAGGCCTACCATCACTTCTTTGTGCCTTCCATTTTAACTCACATTAAGTCCCTAATCAGATCACAGAAGGACTGTTGTGGCTGTGGATGCCAAGAAGCCTGTTGGTACTGGCACTGGCTACACCTTGTGTCAGTCTCTCTACACTCAACGCCCTTAGGCCACCAGATGACCACAGCCTCCTGAAGTTAGATCTCATTTCATTAGTTGCCTTAGGTATATGTCCCGCTGACAAGGAGGATGAGAAAGAACATCCTGGTTTTCTGTTTTGGATGAGTGAGTGGAAAAGATGGGAACTACATTGTGAAGGCTTACTGGGATTAAAATGCCAGTATACAGTTACGTTGACAGCTCTAACTAAGGAGGGTCAGGTCAAGGGACTGAGATGAAAGTATGTGTTGTTTTGCAAGAGTAGAAGGAAAAAAAATATTAAAATACAAATTCTATCTTGTTTCTTTCACTAACAAACAAGATACATGATTCCATATCTAAAAAACAATTCAAGGTTATGAGAAACAAGACACTGATTAATACTATAACCAAAATACAATCATATTTAGCCTGCTTCAAAGATACATACTTTAGTTTTCACAAATTAATTTTGAATGACATCTTTGCTTTGGCTAATTTCTAATCTTTCCTCTCCCAGAATTATTTTACTTTCAGATTCTTTATCAGTCCTTTTTAGCCTCACCTTTAACATCACCTGGGAAACACCTGTGTTTATTTATTTTTTGTTGATGCCTGATCTCAGGAATGCTTACAAAACAAACGCTGCAGCTGTCAGTTTGACTCCTATATCTTAATTTGTGTCTGCATTTCTTCAAACACACCATTTTTGTCCAGTTACTCTTTCTCATCAGCGTTTCTATTGTTATGTTATAAAAGCATAGCAGCACCAGTTTTGTCAGAACTCACCCTCAGGCTTCAGCTGTCCACCTCTTTTGCACTGTTGTAGTCATAAGCACTCAGACTGATGGGAAGAATTTGTAGCATTTTTGCCAGTAGAACAGCAGTGCCATGGATGGAGCAGACTTTCACCTGAGGCTGCTAAACACAAAGAGAGCCTTTTTTACTGTAGCTAAAATTGATCTTCTGAATATTTAGAAATATAGATAGGGAAGATTTATTTTAAGTCTGCGCAAACAGTGCTTCCCAATTTCAATTTTCTAAGCAGAAGCACATACACTAGCCTCATTGTTGTGAAATTGATCCTTGGTTACAACAGTTTGTATTTGCCCCCATTTCATGCTATCTAATCTAATAAAGCTTAAGGAACAAAAATCCTCATGAAAACAACAACGCAGAGCTAATTTAATAAATGACTACACAAACTACACATGTAAAAACTTTTAAAAAAGTGTTTTCCAATTTCTCACTGCTCTAAAACTAATGTACAAATCTAACAGAGTCTAACAGTTCACAAATTGGACATAAGTCGATTTCACTTCCATTGGATCCCACAAACAAAATGTGTTGTCTCCTCAAGATGATGCAAAATGGCAGCAAGAATAATAATGGCCATCTGAAAAAATGACAGCAACAAAAACAGATCTTAAAAATGGTGCCGCCCTAGAAGCGTAATGGCTGTGTCATATCAGCTCTGGATGAGTGGCAGGCCACACAGCCCCATGCGCTGAGACGACCCGGGTCCTGGGCAAAGAAACCCCGGCCATCTGAGTTCTTTGCCCAGGGGGAGGTGAGTGTGAGCGGGCTACTGTTTGGGCCACTCCCTTTGCCTCTATGTCGGCTCCTATCAGGCAGATTGACAGTGATGAGTGCTGGAGTCTGAAGGGCAGACTGGCAGATGAGCTGGCTAAAGACCAACTGCCCGTTTGCTTGTGGCCTTTTGGAGTCTGCTGTGAGTTGGCGCTCGGACTTGCGCGTCAAAGCAACTGTAGCTGATCTGTGTCTCTGTAATGAGCAGTGGCATGAGAACTGTCTTCTGAACGTCAGATGTTCCACTTTACTTATTTGAAGAAACATTCAAGTGGTTGCATGAGAAAAGGTTTTAAAAAACACTGCTATTAGGAGGATTTCCTGTGGCAAATCCTCCTATTGTGTTTAAAGATGTCACATTTTAAATGCAATAATACTACTTTTAGTTGTGACACTGATATCATTCCTTTTGCTTTAAATATTGGTTGTTATTGAGTATTCACTGATATCTAAATGTCTATTCTCAAAACACAGTTATTACCAATGAGTAACAAATAAACATAGTATAGCTAAATTTTATGACTAAGCAGTGATATTCCATCCCAGTATTGGTATCAGTACATTCCACAAAAAATCTATCCATTCCATTATCTGACGAAATATTCATACTATTGTGTTTATTGTAAGAAATGAAAACAAACTACAAACTATGCTTTCTATTGTCAATACATTTAACAGTTTTTTATGTTAAGTCAGCTCTTGAAGCCCTCTGTCCCGAATCAATGTTCAAGTGCCACAATACTGATCCCTATCGGCCAATGAAACCCCGTAAAGACGTGTTTCAAATCAATCGAGGGGTGATGGTGGCCAAATCGGCGCCACACACCTCCCTATGGTGGCAGTAAAGACCAGTGAATCCTGATAACTGTCACTGACAGTGTCAAAAAATAAAAACAGCCCAGCCTCATTCCCTTCAGCCTTGTAAAATAATCTGTTTAATTACAGTGAGAGAGGGAGAGGCCTTATGTAGCGGACGTGCTGGGGTTTAATGTGCTCATGTGGGGTGTAATTGTTAATCAAAGTGGGTGTGTCCCTTGAAGCTTAATTAAATTCACAACCTATTCACTCCCTCTGTCCTTTGTTTGCCCTTTACACAATGTCACAATCTTCAAAGAAAATTGTTTTTAGTGATACAAGGACTAATTTAAGCTAAAATCCTAATTACCATAGTCAAATTGTGCTCATATTTATCACCTCTGCTAGTGATGAGTGACAAGAAAAAAAATCCTTTTCAGTAACATATATTTACTGTCTTCAGGCGTACAATATAGACAGTGGCCAGTTTATAACAAGATTTTTACCCGATGCCAGACGTTCCCAACCACTGGTACGCGGCCCAAAACCGGGCTACGGACCATCTGCTAGCACGCCCCAGAGGATCTTTTAAAATGTATTTTATTTTTATTTTATAGTCTACTACTGGTTTACTATGGAAATAAAGAGCCACTTGGCCAAATAAAAGGCAAATTCAAGCAAAAAGAAAGTAAAAATATCAGCATTTTACGTTGTTGTTATTGGTGCTACCCAAGCTCAACCTGAAAAGAAAATTGTAATGGTACCGGTCATTAAAAGAAAAAAGGTTGGAGACCACTGCCCTTAAAGAAGTCCTCTACTTTTCTTACACAACAAAAATAAATTGTTATGTGATGTACCTGATCTCTGAGCAGTTGTGTTTCCTCCTTTAGGCTTCCCCTCCTTGTCTCTTGCTGACCAGATGAGCCTGCTGCAGAGTGCCTGGATGGAGATTTTAATCTTGAGGGTGGTTTTTCGCTCGCTGACATTGGAGGACAAGCTTGTGTACGCAGAAGACTACATCATGGATGAGGAACAATCCAAACTTGCCGGACTGCTGGACCTCAACAACGCCATCTTGCAGCTGGTGAAGAAGTATAAGAGCATGGGCATAGAAAAGGAGGAGTTTGTGGTTTTGAAGGCCATCGCACTTGCCAATTCAGGTACATGAGTTTTGATTTAATATACAGTATAACTGTTGTTTTGAAGATTGTGTTGAACCAATGTGTAACAGCAACCTTAAACGCTGTGGTACACCTTGAGGAATGGCTAAGTATTAGCAGGTCTGTTATGAGACGTGTTTAAAATGAACACAAACTGTTTTTAAAATCAGTGTATATCCACACAAGGAAGAATAAATTAAAGCAACAATAGTTTTTTGTTTTTCTGGGGAATAAAAAGTATTAAAATTGTATAATTAGTGTGATCCGTGTATCAAGAAAAGTGTGTACACTATTCCAGCAAGTAGCCTAACTATGATCATATGCAAAAAAAGATAGTTTAAGAAAAGGCCTGACCTTACCATTACCATTATGTTTCCATGACAGACTCCATGCAGATTGA
Organism: Mugilogobius chulae; assembly: GCA_038363315.1. Lineage (NCBI taxonomy): Eukaryota > Metazoa > Chordata > Actinopteri > Gobiiformes > Gobiidae > Mugilogobius > Mugilogobius chulae. The sequence goes on from CM076405.1 coordinate 8,976,578, forward strand.
AGACACAGAGGCAGTGCAGAGACTCCAAGATGTTCTACATGGAGCCCTCCAGGACTATGAGAGCACACATCATCCAGAGGATCCTCGTAGAGCGGGGAAGCTGATCATGACGTTGCCCCTCCTAAGGCAGACCTCTGCACGAGCTGTTCAGCACTTCTGCAGCATCAAACAGGACGGGCGTGTGCCGATGCACAAACTGTTCCTCGAACTGCTGGAGGCAAAAGCCTAACACATATACCACCATTAGCTTTAGCATAAACTCAATGAAGGTTTGAGGAACTAATATGCCTGCAATTTAAGTTCAAATTTGCTAAAACCTGGAAACTGGAGATGGAAAGCTGCTGGAATATTTTTGTGTCCCTTTGTCCCATTGTCCAATTTTTGTTTTTCCTTTTTGAATGAAGACTGCAAATATAGACATTGTGTACTGACCTACGTCTGGGTCAGAGAGAATGAAGGACTTTAAAAACAGAAGACTCGCCTTCTAGAGACAACATTTTTATGCCAAAAGAAGAGCTTCTTTGTTAAGACACTTCTCTTATACTTGAAAATTATGGGTTATTTCCTCCATCTTGAAGCCTGTTAATGCATCCTTGCGCGTTTAGAGAGCATTTTAATGATTTAATTTTATTTGTCAATTTTGTACAGACAAGATAAATGTCCTAAGAGGCAAGTTTTGCCAAAGAGTAAAAGACTGCACTACATATAATAAAAAATAAATAAATAAAAAAATACCAGCTACTGTCCACCATAATACAACCTGCAAAACATTACCCTGCAGCAACATCTAGGTCCATTTCAGAAACAGCAAACAAATAAAGGAAATAATTAATGTAATCCACTAAAACAATGAAAGCCTCTTTGGTTTTAGCAGAAATGTTCAGGGAAAGTAATATCATAAAATGACTCTGTGACAGCATGTATTATTTAAAGTGGCTCTGTTTCTTCTTCTTTTTGTTTTTCTTCTTCTTTTTTTTTTTTTTTGCTGTGGCATTAATGGAGCGTAGAAGAAAGCAATTACATTCAATAATTTTATAACATATTTTTAAATTGTAAAATAATTTTATATACTAGCTTGTGCCACTATAGCACTGATTAATAGCATATCATGAAAATTGAGTATAAAATAAATAGAAGTGTACTTAATATGTTGTAGACGGATAATAAATAACTAACAAAACTGTAAGGAAGAGGTCGATGTCCAGATATACTGTAACTGTATGTATAGGATGAAGTTTGTGCACTACTTTGCCTTTTAGCCATAACGTTTGGGGAAAATGGTGGTGGCCCTTCTTTTACTGTCTGTGTCTTGTGTGAAGAATAGCTAAACCCAGAAATTGTCTTTTACGCACATCTAAAATGAAGGGAAGGAATCTATACTCAGAAGAAGTGTGTTTTATTTGGGTACTGTGACACTATCTGTAAATTGTTTGAATAGGAGAGCAATATTAAATGTATCCTGTACCTTTTGCTGTATATAAATGTTATGTCTTATGCCAAGAGAGATGTTCAAAGATGCAAATAAGCTTTGTTAGGCTGAGCTGTGCTGTGCTATCATTCTCAGGTGGATTCTTGGGCAATAAAGATGTTCCCTTATTGCGGAGCTTGCATCTGAATGTCATCTTTCTGTAGCAACTAAAACACTTCATAACCAATTCATTACGGCCTAGTAAGTGGATTTGCTGTGCTGTCTGAGATGGACTGTCATCTCCAAGTCAGGCCCATTATGGCACTTGGAGCCCTTCAGCGCTCAGTTGGATAGAGATTTATAATTAACAACCATAATGTAATGAAGTCTAGCAGTGGCTCCAGGGACAGTCGTCATCACAATGCTGTAGGCTGAGAGACAAAATGCCCACTTGTCATAATGTGCGTGGGCTCTTCATGTTAGAAATTTTAAAACACGTTTATTGTCAGAATTCAGGACTTGAGCAAAGAACCACTTAAAAAATAAATTAATTAAAAAATTTGGACGATAAAAAGGATATAATTACTGAAGAGCAGACTGACAAATTCTACTACTCTACAACTACTTTGAAATCTAGAAATTTGCAAAGCATAAAAAAAAATTGCATTGAAATCAAAGTGTTGTTTCTTTACTTGCCTATCATGAAAGAGCATTGAAATAGCTACTATTTAACCGGGTAATGCGTGACTCTGATGGTCTTGAAAAAGATTTGATGGTATTACCTGCACGAGAGGTAGGTGATTTCCCAATGTTTATCGCCACTGTTCGCTAGCCGTTTTCCCTCATAATTTTTTCATTATGGCTGTAAAACACTGACAGAAAAAACATAGCTAACTGTTGTAACAAATATGTTTTGTCTTTTTCTAGCCTAATGCTAACTTTGTACGTTTCATTAGCCTAGCCAACAAGATGCTAAGCTAAGCTAGTTCATCTATTCATAATCATTTCAAGCTACCAGGCCAGGCAGGCCTAGATGGAATATAATACCATAAGGTCAACTAGGCATTTAAAAAAAAGAAAGAAAATAGGTACAATCCAGGCTTACATAGAGGGATTGTTTGGTTATCACCACGGGAATGGCGCGCGTACCCGGTTAGCAGAAAGAGCCGCCGGTGATTAACACAAGCTGTAGCAACAGCGGGAGCCAGGGCTGTTGTCATCTAACTTCAAGAGGCTATCACTGTGTGATAACAAAAGCTGCTAAATCAACATTTGTGACATATTACATTCAGGTGAGTGAAAAAATGGCAAGAAAAGTCTGTCTCTAGCTTTTTCCCAGCCAACAATGGACATTGGCTGGCTCTTTCTGCATGGCATGCGTAGTAGACCAGAAAGTGATTACCAAAAATTCCTCTCTATGGTCTATATTTGAAGTCTGTTTGTCACCTGGTGAGTGCAATAGTCATATGCATTTTGTACTGTAGGCTTTTTTAGGTGTTAAAATACATTTCTTTATGTATTTTTACTTAATGTTTTTTTTTGCAGTTTGAATTAATTGTATGCCAATTTACACATCTTTAAGACAACATTATATACTATGCATTACTTGATGGCTTACTAAAACGAATGTGTCTGTTATCAGGAGACACAGCACTGACCAGGGCTGAATGAAATGACTTGAGTCCTAAAGAGGACCTTTGAGGTGCCCCATAGGAAATTTGGACAAAGTGCAGTTTTTTAACCCATCAGTCTTGGTAAGTGAGTTAGAGATTCTGAGTGAAACATCTTTGTGTGTCTGCCTAAATGAGTTAGTGTCTAGTGCAGTGGCACACAGACAGCAGGTGATGGATGGGGCCCCTCGGAGATGAGCTGTAAAAATGGCTGATTCTGGCACTCAAGGGTGAGATCACTTCCTCAATAAAAATGCATTGTACCGAATCATCAAGGCTAGATATGAATGTTGATTAGGTTATCAGATAAATGGGAGTTGCCCAAAATGAATTAAGAGGGCACCTAGTAACAAAAAACCATGACCTGGAGGTTATCCCTTGAACTCCCTTGACATGAACTTTGTCAAAGTTTGAAGTTTATTTCTAGCCATTCTCACACATATTTAAAGTACATACAGATTCAAAGTAATCATATTATGTAGGCTTGTCGTTTCTTTTGGTTAGGCCTTGGTTATCAATAACAATGTATTAATGTAAGTAATTTTTTCCCCTTTTGTTTAGTTTGTTGTTTATTTGACAGAGACCATGTAATAAACATACCGTATTCATTGTATAAAAAGTATACTCGCATTTGCACAGTGTTTCAGCTACGTTCTGTTTTAGCTAATTTCCTGGTTCACTTGGGTGCAATAGAAGTGGTAGTTGTCTCAGTAATAATGATATTCCACCTAGCACTTAATATTTGGTCTCATGGGCTTTTTTGTTACTGCTGTCTGAATAGCAATAGCATAAAACACATTCATATTACTTATACCAATTTCGAATACGTCTTTATTCTCTTTTAAATTACTGTAAAATGTACCCTTTTGTGTATAATCTCCCCTCTGCAGTAGTTGCTTGATGTATAAAAGTTTTATTGCATCTTGAAGCAGTGACACAGAGGTAAATTGTCACTAAATCTGCCACTGCTCCTCTGGCCTGTCGTCTCTAATCCCACCACTGGGGCTGATGGACAACTGTAAAATGCGCAGTTAAAGGCGCCCTGGAACTGAGTTGAAAAGACCATTTGGCACTTTCTTTTGTCTGAAGGTAATTCATTTTTTATTTTTAAAAATAAGTTTTAACCAGGTGTCAAACAATCATTTCATAATGGTTTTAGGCAACAACTAAAGAAAGATCTATTCAAGATTTTATTTTTTTTAAGTGGATTAAATTAGGCAAACTCTCGACCTACAGACATATTCACATACCATAGCAGTTTGACATATCCGAGATTAACTAGCCTCTTATGAGATTATTTTTGAAGCAGTGGTTTGGCCTCATAGTTGCAATCTACTGCCATCTTGTGGTAATGCCGCAACATAGACAGTGCATACAAAAATGTAATTAAATAAATAATAATAATAATAATTTATTTGTCATTTTTATTGTTGTTGGTATTATTATTAATACATGAAATTGTTTATTTATTAAAAAAGGAAATACTTGGGAAAAGCACAGTCCAGAAAGTAAAATAGGCATTTGACTATCTTGAAATGTAGCCTAATTAGTTGTGTTTTGTTTTTCGTTTTGGCCATGTTCCAGCATTTAAAATTGCTTTACTATTGTTTCTTTTTAGTCCTTGATTTTAAAAAATATATTTAAAAACTACAGCTGTGGTTGTTTTCACCTTTTCCATGTCTTAGCAATTAAAGTGCATAGATAATGAATGCAAAAAGATGATAGGGCCTCTCCAGGTAAAGTGAAATGGGACACCTGGCTGTTACCATGGCACTGCTGTTCACAAGCAAAGGCTCATGGGACTTCAGATGGTCAGATAATTCCACAGAACAGTGAGTGGCGGACCGTTTTTTAATTTTCACCTTCAAACATTCTTTAATCCAACAAAAACCTGCAGGAGCATTTTAGATATTTTGGTTCGGTGGATGTTTCTGTGTATTTGTACTGTATTTGTACTGTCGGTTTAAAATATTGATGTTGCGGCAGGTGTGTTTCTAGAGCAGGTCTTGGACCTTCTGATCCATGTGTCACACAACGAGGGGCTGCCAGCACCCCCATCCCCGGCCCAACCACGGACCTAAGCACTGGTGAGTCTATTTGGTTGGACACTTAACAAGTTTGCTCATGTTTCTCAGTTATGCTATCCAGGTTTAGATAAACTATTATCTACAAGTAGTACAAAAAGAAATACAGAAATGCATAAGTGTTAAAATATTTGATGGAAGCTCATTCATATTTGTTGTATTAAAAGAGGGCACGCAGGGCAGGAATTGCAACCTGTCACTATTGTTATCTCTACACTTAAGTGATCAACTTTCCCTCATGCTTCATAGACCTGTATAACCACACCACAAAAAGACACACTTATAAATATCTTATACACTATAGCCTTCTATGTTGATGTTATCATTTGTGTTCTACAGATGCAGCTGGTGTCACTCCTCCAGGGCCAGGAGGAGGGGAACGAGGGGCTGATGGGGCACAAGATGACACTCCAGTCCACAAGGAGTTATGGTTTATTGTTGTTATGGCAGCCATTGCTCTGTTGGTGCTGGCTATTATCATTGCTATTGTGCTGAATAAGGTGTGTTGAAACAATACTTGATTGTGATTTAAACAAAAGTATTTATTGAGTCATTTGTTTTGGTGTCAGGCCCTGAATAAGCCTCCCTTCAGCAGAGAGAGGCCCCCACTGGTGGCAGTAACTATGGAGAAGAGAAGCCCCATGGCAGTTTACCCACACAGCAACTCTATGTTGGTGAGCCAACAGAAAGAGCATGAGATGAACACATCTATCCAACAGTTTCAGGGCATAAAAACAGTAAACTACTGCAATCCACTCCTGTGTTAAGTGTTGTTAAGCTCACCATTGTAATACTAAGAGAATGATTGACTAAATGACCTCGACTCCATCTGTATGTTTATTTTACACAGGTCAACCGATATTCATACTTACAAAATGTACCTTTTTCAGTTTGACACAGTGCCGGACACAGCTGCCTTCTCCAACATTGTAACACTCAAGGGCTTCACCCTAAAAATGGAGGTGTGGAAAAAACTACTCTGCAGAATTAAGCATAGATCTGTCTTTAAACATGTTGATGACAATACTGTGTTTGTCCTCCAGGAGGTGATAGAAGCCAAATGCGAGGAGGATCTGGTGCATGGTGAGCTGGGGATCTTGAGCGTTAACTCTTTGAGGCGCAGTGTGAGCCAAGTGATGGACGGGAAATCTCTGACAGGAGACAGTGAAATTTGGGACCCTAACATTTCAGGGCATGACAGTGGGATGGTGAGGGACCCCAGAAATGTATGCCAAATGCTTGCTAAAGCGTTGGAGCCTTATTCATTTTTTAGTGTTAATGTTTTTTGTGTTTACTTTTCAGTTTATGGATGATGAAGAATTTGTAGACACCATCAAAGGTTTCAGTACAGTGAAAAAAGAGCACACAATGTTCACTGATACTAACCTGTGACCTGGGGATGACCTTTGAACTTAAGCAGTTTTAGCAACTTTTGTAAATGCATGTTTTTAAAACAATTTTTGTTCTTTGGAGACAAATAGACTAGACAATTTACACGTCTGTCTCAAAACCAAAGATATGAACTTTGAATGCTATACTTTTATATACAGTATACAGTACATTTTTAATTTGATGCCACTTTACACTGTTACTTAGCAAGATCAGTCATATACACACCTCAATAACAAATGGCATTGCATACATTCAACAACAAAAAAATATTTATCTTACTGGTAGAAGTGTTACCAATGTGCCATTTATCTGTGTCTCTTTCTTTTTAACTTAACATCTTCAGTATCAATGCATGCAAAACTTGATTCAAATAAGATTTAAATACAAAATAAAGTTATTGCAAGGTCTTCACAGTTTTTTTATTTAAAATGAGTTGAAATGTGGGCACAAACACTGGTACCATTACAGTCAATAATAAGGTTAAAAAACATTTACATAATAAATTAATGTCTTGTGGTACCACATGGTGAGACAGTAAACATAAAACCCCATTCATGGGGAAATGACAAGTATTAAAAACAAAAGGTTGTTGGTTCAATGTACAAAATGATCAGGCGTTTTAAAGGGAATCCACAACTCCCAGCTTGTTATGATAAAAATATAAATCTCTAATTGTCATGACTCTTGATGATATGTAACATGCTAAACCTTTCAATGACATTCAACGGACTGCAAACCAACAGTATGATATGTATAATTAGCGTCATGTATTTCAGTCTGTTATAAAATTACAATATTTTCCCTTTTTACTGATTTGTGTCAATTATTGCAACATGCATTTCTCCCTTTATTTTGGTTGATTAAAACACTAATTTACTTTCAAACTGTAAAGTGCGTGCGGCTCATGCTAGTTTTCAATGCTCAGCTCTGGCAACATCAGCAATAACTGCTACATACAGTTTCATAATGCACTAATGCTGTTGCTGCTCTGTCTTTCAGAACAACAGCATTTTAATTCTTCATTTCTGCAATGCTCAACTTAATGTATGGTTATAACCTACTATTGATTGAATAACTAAGGTAAATGTTGTATCTAGTGTCACTGCAAAGAAACTATTCAAGTAGTGTCCATCTCACTGCGATTGCCATTACTTACTTACTAAGAGTACATTTTGCTTGATAATATAGTATTGACCAAAATACACATATTTTCTATTTAAATAATGATATTGCAGTAATTTTGACACAGTAACACTGATGGAGGTACCTGAGATCTACTCTAGACCTGACCTTGAGAGGAGCACCTGTGTTAGCTGGCGAACTTTAAATTAGACATGCATTTTATTTTTACTGCAATGTTAAATTACATGTCTTTGTAAGTTAATTTAAACTCTAAGGAAGCTCTTGAGATTTTCTAAACCAGCAACACTGACGAAAACTAGCAAGAATGTACAACCATCGATGGTTTTACTACATGAGAAAAACATCAACTAAAAGCTAATACCAATAATGTGTACGATATCGACGTTTAACAGACAGTATGAGCTAGCTAATCCACAATAAAATGAGATGGCTTTATGATCAAAAAGATGAGGTATTACATGGAAAAGAGGGAGGAGTGCGTGGGAAGGATCTCTAGGCAGCACACACATATGAATGAACATATGAATGTAGTGAAAGCTATAACTTTGTCTACAAACCAAATTCAAAAAATATATAATTTGTTCATTCAGCAAGTCTTTTGATTTAGTTTCCCTTTTCAAAAACTACAAACTGTGCAATTTCTTATTCGTATACAAAATATTTCATTACAACATTCCATCAAAAAGCGAAGATCAAGTGTCTTTCTTCAATCAACATGCAATAATTAAAGGGCTTGCTCTTCAGTCTTTAGCAGTTTTGTTTTCATCAAATTTCATGCCAAACCGAGCAAGGATGTGGTCAAGCATAAACAACCAAGATGCAAATATGTTCAGCTCATAGAAGACAAACCTGCCTCTTGCCAGAAAAGCTTGCTAAAATTGCCTTAAAGAATGCTTGATTTAAATACTGAGTACTGGCATCATTGTGCAGATTGTATAAGCGTATAGCAATCAGACCATAAAAAGTTAAAAGGTTATCAACTAAAATGATATTTTTGTTGAAAAACAAAAATTGTTCCAAAATGCCTCAAGGGAAACGTCTGTTAAAAGTGGAAGGCTGGGATATTTAGTTCATTTTGAGTTATACCAGAACCTACAGTGATGGTCCTGAGGCCCTGGAATCAGGAGGCAGGTCCGAGGCTTTACGTTGGACACAGAACTGTGGAGACACAAACACTTATGTCAAAGCACTGACTTATTTTGATGACAAATAACTACTGCAGAAGAGATGAGGAGCTGCACAAGCTACAGATGAAGCGTGAACCAGGAAGTTGCTACAGACTGGACACAGAAGAAAATGTACAAACACATGTCAATATTTTAAAGCTTTTTTTTATCTTTCAGATACAAATTACAAGTACCGGTACTTATTTATTCTTTATACCTTTTCAGGGCTTGATGTGAGAACCCTGAGTCATAACTTTCCTCAGCTGACCAAGTAAAATAGTTTTTATGGGAACAATTATTAGAAATATTGTCTGAAAGGAGACCTAATATGTACAATCCACTTTTCTTAGTTTGTTACTGTGTTTTAAGTGTTTAAAAACACTAGTTTACTCAAAGATGTATTGATTCAGGCATGTTTAAGTCTCATTTCATTCAGTTTCATCTTTCTGTAACTGATGCTCAATTACTTAGAAATTCCCCGTTTTAACCTATCACCTATCCCGTCCACTGGTCTGTATTTACTTGTGATTGCTCAAAAAAATCTGAATAATGAAGGGTTTAAAATTGTCCTGTAGCGCTTTCCAACAACAACAAAAAACAAGTCATTTAAAATTAGCTGCTTCTTATACCTTAATTTCAAAATGAAGAAGTAGGGCTTATCATTTCTGCCGTTTGGACATTTTTTATTGACTATGAACAAAATATACATATAGTTTATCACTAATACATGGAAAACACAATAGATCTCCTTTGATATCTATATAATCTTACAAAAAATGTCTTATTTTTTAAAGCCAAATCAATCTCAACCTCACATTTCCCGATGAGTCTGTGTGGTCACAGATTTTTCAATATGCTTAGGGTCTTTTATTGTCATTTGTGGACTAAACTGGCTCATATGATCCAATCTGCTAAAATAATACATACAGTTCAGCATCTTCCACTGATCTGCAAAGTTGTTTGGTGAACCTTACTGACACGTGTCTGTACAGTGTGACATAAGATTAATATGTTTTAGGAAGAGAAAGTGCGTGACAGAGTGGTACAGAGAGCTACTGAAAGAGACGGAGAGTGAGTGAGAGATGGCTCCTGCTGTGAGGAAACAAGGTGCTTCTATTGAGGAAAATGAAAAGGACAAAGAGGTTTTTCAGACAGGGCTGAAAGAGAAGGAGCACTGTTGTATTAATGTGTTAAAAGCCTCACAAACCTGTTTCCACTGCTCTCAAACCAGAGCTACCATAGGACAGCACAGACAAGAGACAAAGGACAGGTCAGAAGTGAAAAAGACTCATTATTTATCATAAAGAAGGGAACGGAAGTAGATATTTGTGCTGGTGAAAGCTTACTTTAAGACAATATTCAAGAGCATTTACCTTTGAGGATATAGTCTGTTAAAAGGGCTGGAACTTTTTCACTATCATCTCTCATGGCTTGAAGAACTGGAGAGGAAATTAGGTGAAACTAGTGAATGTGATGTATACAACAGCTGTCTAAGTATGACATTTTGCCTTTTTAATCACTCACTCTTTGTCAGGATTTGAAGGTCTTCGACAGAGGGTGCACCAGCCTTCTTCTCATAAGGGATTACAGTTGTCAAATACTAAAGGGAAAAAAATTAAGCATTTGTTTATACGTAAATTGATTTTGAATTAATTTGATAAATCAAATGGTTTACAAGGAAGACAAAAAGCAAATCAAGTAAACATGAAGGTGATTAAATTGAAAGTAAAATAAACACTGCTGTGTCAAACAACAAAGCAAAATCAGACATGTTTTTGCAGCAAATAAAAAAGAAAAGTGAAAATATGGTGAATGCAGTCCAAAAAAAGAAGGAAAAAAAGTAAAGAAAGGTGAATGCAAAAAGAGAGAGGGGCACCTGCTTGTCCCCTCCTGTGTTGCCAAAAGTTTGACGGATGCCATTTTGAATAGCATTGGAGAGTCCTTCTATGGTGAGTTGCTACAGCAAGTGAAAGGAGGCAAAGGCAAAGAGTAGAAACATTTTTAAACCTTTTGCAATTAAAGGACCGTAAATCTGAGAGTGGACCCAAAGTCTGTGAAAACATGCAGTCTTCATGCATTATTCTACTGTGCTCTGTTCAAAGATCCATCTGTAGACGGGTTTGGGTTTTTTGGGTTTTCACAAGACTCACCGTGCCAGGGATGTGTGTGCTGGCTATCCTCTGACCATTGGGTCCTGTGGTGACTGTACTTCGAATCTTCTTTCTCTTTCGTAGCAGATCCCGGTGCTCCTTTTGCCTATTCTGGACGTCGATCAGCAGTGAAATGAAGCTGTTCTTTACCTGGTTGACAGCAAAATTGAGAATATTGAGAAAGAACCTATGATATGTTATTCTAATTTTACTACAACACTGGAGCACTATTTAACCTCAGAGAAATTCAATAAAAACATACAAATTACTGTTTGAAGGGTCAGAAAATGTGCCTATTTTATTAAAATTGTGCCAGACTTTTAGATGGACTGAGTTTCCGTAGAGTAGTGTTTCTCAAATTGTGATTGAAACTGTGACCAGTGGTGGTATGCAGGCTGCATGTGCTGAAGCTAGTTAAAAAAAATACTGTAATTCTGCCCTATCGAGCACACCTGAATATAAGCCGCACCCACTAGATTTAAGTAAGAAAAATGAAAAAGTACATATATAGGCCGCACTTGTTAATAGTAAGTCTATGAGAATCTATAATTTTGCTGCATTGCCTTATAAGCCGCATAGTTCAAAGCTGATAAAAAAAAGTAGCAGTTTATAATCCAGAAATTACGGTAATAAAAATACCTGGTCAAAATTTTTACCAGAGCCACTAATTGACAAAAATACTACAGACACTGCTTATTATGTAGTTTTGTCAAACCAGTGGCTGGAAAAAAATATATATTTGAACATAGCTTACTTCGAAGTTAACATCAATTAGTGTAAAGACTAATATATAATCAAGTGTAACAGTAATCGTCTGTAGAGCAGATACAATCTTGACAACATACACAAAGTACATGATGAATCACACTCCAGAAATGCTTACAGTACCTCTTTCTCATAGTCCAGCTCATCTCGAAGGGCCAGTGCTTGGATGAGTTCCTCACTAAAGCGGCGGATGGTTGTCTCCACCTCCTCCAGCGTTTCCGTCAGCTCCGACACTGACAGCTGTCGCAACCCTGACAGTGTGTGGGCACAGGAAAAAGTGAATGACAGATTGTTTTTGGCTTATCAACAATTGTGCTATTTATATTTCTAATACAGAAATTGTTGGTGCCAAATGCCAAACATATGCAAATTAATTTCTCGCTTGAATCATGCTTAAATTAAACTTTATACAGGAATATATTGCATAAAATCAACAACAGTTTGAAGGAGATTTGAACCTGGGTGCTTCTCGATATGGTGTTTTGATAATTGTCGATTCAGGGTTTCAGAATCATAGAAAAGTCGTAGTTGCTGGTAGTCGCCACAGAAAACGAGAATTTCAAATATAATACCAGATAATTTGGTCAAACGTGAGTGCAGCGCAACCTCTTAAAACAAATTATTACTCATATAAGAATCAAACTGTAGTCATTCATTTCTCATATACAATTCTCAAAAGATTCAGACTTTATTTGGATCCCAGGATATCTTAGGGTCAACAACCAGAAGCTCAAATAGAGTAACAATGATTATATAACATGAGTTGTCAGTTTTCATAGCTCATATTTATGTTACATAACAATGTAAGTCTAGTCATGTGCAAATGTGTGCAGCCTTCATCACGTTCTGACCCCTGTGGCCAATCACACTTCGCTGATTTAGTGGGTCGCAGTGGAGTGGAAAAAGAACTATGAACTTAGCAAGTACATAAAAAGTCGTGTCTCAAAGTATTGCTGTAAAAGCTGACAATAACTTGTTTGATGGCAAAATCAGGAAAGTGCAGGACTGTTTTGTAATATACTAAAATGTAGTCTTTAACACTGAACATAAAACTAGGACAGAGACACAGTATGTGCTGGAGTTGGCTTAATGTCAAATGGCCTCAATGGTCAGCAAACAACTTTGTGTTTTGTGTTGATTTCAACTCACGGTCCTCGTAGCTGGTGTTCGAGCCTGATCGCCGGAGCCCCTGGAGATCTTGTGAAAGCATGGACAGGTCTGAGTGGGACGGACTCTCATCCTCCTCTGGGTCTGGAGACTCCTGCATCATCTCCTCAATCTCTTCGATCACCTGAACAAAAAGAGGTACACTTATTGTAGTCTAAATAATGTACAAGTATATAGCATTCTTTTTTCACTGCTTCAGGTAATCAAATTCTCGTATCATTAAATAAAGTTCATCCTGAAGAACAGATAACAATAGCAATGTGTTGACTATTCCGTCTAAATAATAGTCTGTTAAAATAAGAAGATATCTGGTAAGTAGTAAAATTCCTCCTCATTTTACAGATGTATTGTGTTAATTATGGCATGCTGTATATTTGACTAAACACGTTTAGAAAGCTCAATATCCTTTTTTATTATTGCTCTAATTTTAACATAATGATCTCTCAATTTTCTTCAGCACTAAAACTCTAAAGAACCAACAGTGTTCCTAGTCTAACACCCTAGTCCTACCCATTTTCTTCATAAGCACCTGTTCGGCTGTGAAGAGGGGTTCGTCGCTGATGCTGGAGACAATAATGGAGTGCATGTCCATCTGCTCCCTAAGGTCCTCATCATCAGACAGGTCCAGAGACTGATTATCAAGTTTCTGCTCATTAGGACAGAAAGATAAGAAGTAGTCAATCAAGCTGTCAAACAACAAAACAAAAAATATAAACACTAGATATTAGTGCGAATGTATCCCAGCAATAAAAGGCTAATCTAATCTATCTAACTGCAATTATTTGATTCTTAAACACAAAATTGTTCAGCCCTACTTGGAAATGTGTGTTACCTCTGGCTCGATGAGGTTCAGCGTGGGCAGATGCAGGGAGCGAGTATGCGATGTCTTCCAGTCCACTGGCATCACGTTTCCGTAGTTATCTGTGAGTGCATTCCACACCCTACAAACCAATGAGAAGTGGCATCAGTTTTATCAACATACACAGAAGTTGTACTGTAGCTGAAGATAAGATGAAGCCTGTTTCCTTCCCATTTACTTTGCCAAAGCATTACTATGTATGTAGCATGTGCTTCCTGTTCTCTGTTGACACTTTTCTGTCTCAAAGCATCAGTACAGACATATGTTCCAAAGTAATTTTCACTTCAGCTTGTATGAGTTGTGTACATATCAGTGCCACTCATCAACATAAGGACATCGCATGAAAAAAAAAAAAAAACTAAAATTTTTGACCAACATCCAGTAGACAGACAGCAGTATTTACCAAAAGATGAGTGATAATCTGATGCTGTGGCAGGTGGCAGCACAGACTCTGTTGTGACACAACCACAAGTTTACACTAAAACTGTGAAAGATTACGATGCCACTTTAAGACTACACTTGATTTGAAAGCAGATTTATTTACTAGACTAAAATTACATTTCAAATGCGTGCATCAGTAGAATCGCAGAGTCAAAAAGTCTAATTTTATATGTGAGGAAAAACTAAGGCCTTAACAAATGATATAACACAGAGATGTACGGTAATAATGCCATTGTATTCGTTTATTTTAAAAAGTGTATAGTCCAGATAAAAAGATTGTTCACAAATGAGATTGTGCTTGGCTTTACACACACATCAAAGAGGGTCAAATACTGGTGTGTGATAGTAGTAAAGTAGTGCTATAAATGACAACAAAAACTCTATCAAACTCAATCAAAATTATCACTTATGTCAAAAATCTCATCTTGTCTCATTCTCAAGGGCCATATCAAAATATTGAGGTCACAATTAGGCAAATCTTTGTTGCAGCCCTAGTAAAATTCTTAACTCACATTATAGCATTAAGAAAAGATACTTTCAAAATAAAATCTGAGAAGGTCAGATTACAGGTACTGCACACTTTAGGTTTATTTCAGAAATAGCATCTCAGGAGTCCAAACGCTGGCACGTGTTGTTCCTGGCTCTAATCAGTGAGCCAAGGAAGGATGCTGTGAACCCATGTGTCACATCTACTCTACATCGTAACACACACACACACAGTCAGAGTAATGTTTATGTAACCTCAATGTTTTTCCCTGAAGGGGTCGCACATGGCTTGGGGAGCAAGAGCTGTTGAGTTGAGCTAAAAAGGGCAACAATGACTGGCAAAGAATAATATATTTTGTGCTCTGAGCTGACCCTGACACGTGAGCGGCTGCCAAAAATGCAATTTAATTTGGCTTGATTTAGAGTTTTACAAATTTAAAAGCAAAGCTAAGAAGAAATAAAGTAAAGTATTGACTTTGGTTAAGTAGACATGTGAACAATGAACTGTGATATTCCCATGCTAAGATCTTGACAGTTTGAACATCTCAAAATACTAGTTCTTCTTGTCAATGCTGCTTTTACTTCTGTTGAAGTTGTTAATTATCAAGGCACGTAGAACTGAGTGTAGTCAGCCCAAAAAGATTTTGGCTGATCCTTGGGCTGCAGGCAACTTTCCAATTATTTTGTTCTGTCACTGTTTTTCTACTAAATCATCAAATGCATGTGATGAAAACCATGTAAAACAGGTGGAAGATGAATCATGCACTAAAAGAGATTGATTGTTTTTTATTATAATTGCAGATGCATTTATTGCTTATTATAAACCCAGATGTTTGCAGGAAACTACAAATTCAAACATATCAAAATATAAACAAAACTGATCTGACAGAGGAAAACAATGTAAATTGGTGTTTAGTGAGACAAGATGAAGTGCTGCAACTGCTAGTGGCTAAAAAGTTGTGTAATTTATGTGACAAATTGAAATAAGCAATACATTTTATCTAAAAAAAAAAAATCTGCAGGTCATATTTAGTGAAGTAACTTTTTGGAATTAGGTATTGCATTTTTCAATGCCAGACTTTGCTCTTATGCAAGTATGCTGTGCAGCTATGTAATGTGACAACATAAAATGAATTTAAAGATTTATGATTCTTCGGATAGGACTTACTGTAGTTTTTTGTCTGTCTGTCCTTACCAGAGTCTCTATTTCACCTTATAAATTGGATATCATACTCAAACAGTTAGTCTGACCCAAAAATACTTATACTTATTAGAAATATTACATTGTAGGTAAGGTCTCTACTACAAAATATGTCTCTGCCTATCTCTAAATGTGTTTTCAGTAGTTTCACAATCTCAGCACTCAGGAAATTCAATGAAACATTTTGGTAACGTGGCAGGACCCACCTATAACCAGAAATGTCAATTTCCCCCAAAACGTATACTAAAACAGAACACATACACTATATCTAACTTATCAACTCATGCAACAACACAATATACACAAACATTAAGCAGTCTGGCATTATGATCAGTAGCACAAGAAAATCCTAAAAATACTGCCATAAACCAGATTCGGGCGTTTGAAACAAATGTCAAAAAAGAAAATAAAGCTACAGTGAGTTTTAGCTAACTTAACGTGCTAATGTGACTAGCTTAAGACTAAAAAGTTGCATCTAGCTTAGCATATTGTCAAAATAATAAACACATACTCGTCGTCTTTCAGATAGTTGTCCTCCGTGATCGGTTTGATGGGCGCAATGTTTTCCGTGGCCGTGTTGTAATTTCGAAAACACACTGTTAGCTTTTCATCGAAATCGTGGACGAGATCCTCCATCGACTTGAAGCTGCAGATCTCCCCACAGAAGCTGTTGTCCAGGTCGGAGAAATCGTCCAGGCCCGAGGTGGTGCTGGTAGTGTCGGTCACGTTGGAGTTGAGTTGGTCGCACTCCTGGGACGACGGCTTAAACTCGTTAAAATCCTGCCAGTCCTCATCGAAGTGAGCCAAAGGAGCCGCCATGCCTGTCAAAGGGACCCGGGGCAGCCTCTGTGCCCCTCTCTTCGCTAGTGTTGGTTATCCGTTTTCGGCTTCCAGACACTAGACGAGACGGGGGAGAAAGAGGGAGCGGAGCGGGGCGGTGCGTCATGACGTAAACTCGAAGCTACGCCCCTTTCTGATGGAGCAAAACAAACACACCATCATGAAACGTTACAAGATTTTACTGTAGAGTGGCCTTCTCCATTCCCACAGTGAGAATATGGCAACACAGGCAATATTTAATGAATTACTTTATTTAGGCCTAATACTAATATAGGCCAAATACCTCAGCTTAAATGTCTTTACAAGGACGTGGTTTAAAGATTGAAACAAGTTATGTAGAATATATATATATATATATATATATATATATATATATATATATATATATATATATATATATATATATATATATATATATATATATATATATATATATATATATATATATATATATATATATATATATATATAGTTTCACAAAGTGTCACCACTTTTGACAAAAATTTGTGTTGTTTCAAGTGTTGGAACTCATTATTTTTTCTTGGTTGACAAACCAGAGTTAAACCAGAATTCATTGACGACTAGACTAAATCTGAAGAAGGAGAAATGCACTATTGAGATCTAAACCAGGTCTTAACTGAATTAAAATAGCTAATTTAAGTAAGACCAAATCAGTTCTCAGGTAGTTGCTCTAGAGTTAAATCTTTAAAGAAGAAAAAACATGTAATACTGAGAAGATGGGCTGAGGGCCAGATGAGATCTTTGGAGGGCCAATTCGGCCCCGGGCCTTCAGTTGAATAGGGCTGTTGCATGGTATAGGGTCTAAATTTAGATAATGCGGGCCCTATGGAAACACTGCAACCAAAAATGACATTTGGTGTTTTTATCTCAGACTTAGTAATAGTTAAAAATTAGATTAAAGCTAGTCTAAACTATGAATACGATTATTTAAAGGTGGAGTTGATGATTTTTACACTGCAGTCACAACTTCCTCCTCTAAATTCATCAACACATGGTTAAAATGTAATTGTATTCATTTTTGGTGGCAATTATGGCATAAAAAACACGTTTAACAAACAACAAAGTGAAACTACAGAGGACCACCCAAGCACAACCAATCAGAGAGCTGCATTGGACTCCTGATTACAACTAAAATTATCTTTTATTCATATATATATATATATATATATATATATATATATATATATATATATATGAAAAAGGCATGAAAAAGTATGTGAACCTTTTGAAATTTCTCACATTTCTGCTTAAAATCACCATCAAATGTTATCTGATCTTTGTCAAAATCACACCAATGAAAAAACAGTGTCTGCTTTAACTAAAACCATCCAAACATTTATAGGTTTTCATATTTTAATGAGAATAACATGCAAACAATGACAGAAGGAGAAAAAAAAGTAAGTGAACCCGTACATTCAATATCTGTTTACACCTCCTTTGGCAGCAATAACTTCTACCAGATGCTTCCTGTAGTTGCAGATCAGTCTTACACATCGATCTGATCAATTTTGGACCATTCTTCTTAAAAAATTGCTGCAGTTCAGTCAGATTCCTGGGATGTCGTGCATGAATTGCTGTTTTGAGGTCATGCCACAGCATCTCAAGTCAGAACTTTGACTTGGCCACTCCAGAATGTGTATTTGGTTCTTCTGAAACCATTCTCAAGTTGATTTACTATTGTGTTTTGGATCATTGTCTTGTTGAAGCTTCTTTCCTCTTTTAAGCTTTGACTGTCTGACAGACAGCCTCAACTTTTCTTATAAAACATCTGATAAACTTTTGAATTCATTTTTCCACTAATGATTACAAGTTGTCCAGGCCCTGAGGAAGCAAAACAGGCCTAAACTATAATTTTCCTTCCACCAGGCTTCACGGTGGGGATGGGGCGTTGATGTTGGTGAGCTGTTTAATTTTTCCTCTAAACATGACATTGTGTATTTCTCCCAAATAATTCAATTTTTGTTTCATCAGTCCACAAAATACTTTGCTAGAAGTTCTGTGGAGTGTCTAGGTGATTTTTTGCGAACTTTAATTGTGCAGCAATGTTTTTTTTAGACAGTAGTGGCTTCCTCTGTGGAGTCCTCTGATGAGCACAATTCTAGACTGTTGTTTTACATGTAGTCAGTGTAAACACAGAGATATTGGACTGTGCCAGTACGTTCTGTAAGTCTTTAGCAGACACTCTAGGGTTCTTTTTTACCTGTCTGAGTATTTTGCGATGAACTTTGGACGTTATTTTTGTTGAAAGGCCACTCCTCAGGAAAGAAGCAACAGTGCCAAGCTCTCTCCATTTGCACATAATTTGTCTAACTGTAGACTAATGAACATCCAGACTTTTAGAGATGGTTTTGTAACCTTTTCCAGCTTTATACAAGTCTACAATTCTAGATTGCAGGTCTTCAGACAGCTGCTTTGAGCAAGCCATGGAGAACAACAGACATTGCTTCACATCAAGACACAGTGTGTACCAGGAGTGTCTTTTATAGTGGGCAGGGCAGCTTTAAGCCATTCCTCAGTGATTGGACACACTCTGACTTAAATTGTTTGGTAAAATTGGGAAATAATTGCTCTTAAAGTCTCCTTACTTTTTCTTTCTCCTTTTGTCAATGTTTGCATGTTATCCTCATTAAAAAATGAAAACCTCTATATGTTTGGGTGGTTTTAGTTAAAGCAGACTCTGTTTTTTCATTGGTGTGATTTTGACAAAGATCAGATCACATTTGATGGTGATTTTAAGCAGAAATGTGAGAAATTTCAAAAGGTTCACATACTTTTTCATGCCGCTGTATATATATATATATATATATATATATATATATATATATATATATATATATATATATATATATATATATGCATTTTTTTAAACTTTTTTTTTAACACCCCAGTTTTGGAGGAAGGAAAAGCTGCATTGGTTCCCAAGGTTCTCAAACTTTTTCACTCTAACAGCATTTTTTTTTTTTTTTTTTTTTTTTGATACAAGAACCATAGAGCCATCAGATCGAAAGCAGGTCTAACACAGAACTATTGTAGGTCTAAATTTGAACTCAACCAAAAGAAGACCAAAAATAAAACAAAAATGTACATCAATTAGCAGTCTGCTTTCAGTTTATGACAGTATTTTAATGCTCTAAATAAAAAATAAAAAATCTGTAAGTCAACAAAAGTAAACAAAAATAAGAATCTTTTCTTAGCTGCTAACAATAATCTGCACTTACAACAATGGCAGTTAGAAAAAAAATGTATATTAAGGTTTAAAGCTGATGTTAAATTAAATTTATATGATAAAATGCATAGTCAACAACACAGATTAATTAAAATAATGTTATTTTATTGGCAATTTTTGTAATTCCTAAATTTTGGCATTGCAGATTCTACCAGTTAACTTTCAAGCTTTTAAATTTTTTTAAACAGTACTTGTATGTTCTAGGGTTGAGGAAGTTATTTTCTTAGTACCATTTTCCTGCTCTATGAAATGTCCTGGACCGTTGTTAAAACCCTGAATGATTTATTGAAAATATGCATACATAACACTTCCTACACAATACAAAACAGTACAATCACTTATAATTAACACATTGTGAACGCAAACCCCACACAGGACCCTGGCCCTCCCTCTCCCCAAAACTTGATGCTACAGTCAGCCCTTGTAAACCCAAACACCACCACCCCTACCCACCATCACAACCTCAGAAACAATAAGACATTTAAATCAGAAAGTCATAAGAACATCTTTGACACCAGCTTGCATACAGACATAGCATTTGCCACCAGCAGATGTCTGACAGGCCAAACCAAAGAGCTTGTTTGACTTTTGTATGATTACTTAGTTTGCTGACATGTTGCACGGTGTGGAAGTTCATTCAGCTTTCCAGGTGTGAAGAAAGTGTGTATTTGCTGAGTGAAACAAGTAGCCTTTTGGAAAAGCACTATATGTCTCAATGCTTTGGCTTTGTTAGTTTGAAAAGTATCAACTGCCAATCACTAGACTCACCAAAGCATTTCATTCAGGTACACAGACATGCAAAAAGTACATTTTCACATGAAGGAAACTCTTAAAGGCGAGGGGTGGATAGTTTAGACCTGATTGTACTTAACACACTTTTTCAAAACTCACTGCACACCTTTTGGCATGGTTGTGACTGTGCATATTTATTTATTTAGTTACTAATTGCAGTGGATAAGACATAATTAACATAAAGAAAAAAAAATGAAGAGGGTTTTAAAAATATAAAAATGAAGAGTCCAAATGTCTGGTTATATTTTAATATGATTATACAGGGATAGACGTCAACCAAAAAATGATATAATGTCAAAAAAAAAAAAGTAACAAAATTTAATAAAAACAGACAGAAAAGCACAGTTTTAACATTTTACTGTTCATCAGTCTGTAGCAAATAGTTATGACAAACCCTGAAATAGGGAGGAAGAAAGCTTTATATGGTTCAATGACCACTGAGTAACGTGGCTGCACGGGGTGTACTGCTGAATATCTCTAAGCTCCAAGAGGCAGCTGTGGCCGACATGTACAAGGACTTGAAAGTACAGTCATCATGAATGTTGGCTACTGCCCTGGTGCATAGAAGCATGGTGAGGGCTCCTTTACGGATCACCTGTCTGGCATTACGTCTTGCAAATACAAGCTTTTAAGCCATCAGAATGGCCAGAGTGGCAACCATAGGTCTGCTAGGCAATGTACCTTATGGTTGATTTTTGCAGCAGGCGCGAGAGTGAAAGTTCACTCAAAGTGCAGAGGGGGTGTCATACATAACAATGGTTTGTGTTCAATTAAATGAACAGAAAGGCAGTCAGTGTGTATTTTTGAATTGCAACGACACTCCCAAAACATAATGGGTTCAGAATATGGTTCTGGCCACTGGTACTTCTTCTTTCTAGGGCTGTGCTAACTATTAATTTAATGATCCTCAAAAAATCACATGAAATGACCCTTTGAAAATAACACAACACTCCACAGCTTTTTCAAACATGCCTCACTCAAATTGCTTTCAGAAACCACCACTTTGTTTTCCCAAAATTATTATGCCATGCCAATAACTATGCCATTTGAATGCCACGTGGTTAGGAAGAAAAAATGTAAAATTAAAGCCCCAGATTAAAAAAAAGTTTTCTTTTACAAAATGGCTCTCAAGTATTCTTTGTTCCACAGATAGAGGTCCCTATGGGGCTTTGGATAACTTAGAATTAGTTTAAAATCCTCTTTCATTTTACTATAGGATTAGGGGCATAGGAAAAGAGGTGGAGCAAAACTCTTCTGCTGGTGTGAACTAAACACACATACAAAACACACGTCAATGAACATAGATGTCAACTCTCCTGACATGCATAACAGCACTCATCATTCACTCTCACACACAGACACAGAGGAGAGACAGCAGTCAGCAGTGTGCACTGGAAACTGCACTTCAGCATCGTGCACTTTCGCATCTGAGAGCTTGTCTTTTATAGAAAAAAGTCATGTATGTGTTTTGACAGCGGTTAGCCCACTTCTACAACATAAGACCCTCTCAAAGTCGATATGTGAACTGTGGATAACTCTTCTCCTCATAGGCAGATGTAATGGAGTTGTGCGGTAGCTAGCTCAACAGAGGGACAGGGGGCTGCCAGTTGTAATATTACAGCAATGTCCTTGTTAGAAATTAAATAAGGGAATAAAAAGTTTCTAATCATGAGAAACAGAAAGTGGAATATCCACGCTAATGTTTTCCACGGGCACTACTTGAGCTAATGTTCACCTTTTAAATGAAAATAATGCTATGATGAGTTTTATAAAAATCCCAACATTTAGCATAGCCATTTTGTGGTCGTCAGTTGGTCGGTCAATGTTTTTTACACAGAGTATGTCTTCCACAGATCAAAAGCGAAGAAAGGGGGAATAGTAAAACAGACATAGAAGAATTGCTATAACCCCCTTTTCCCCACTCCCCCCAAAACACCCCACCCATGTGAATGGAGACATTATACAGATACGTGCAAGACACACAGGCAAACAGGTGAGTCCAACAGAGGTGGACTGGCCTGCAGTGTCTGTCTGGAGGCGTCACTCAATGTGCTCCAAGTTCTGGGTGGAGGTGAGTTTTTTTTAAGAGATGCTCACAAGGATGACACTCAGTTGAAGCCATACAACAAGACGAGGGAAAAGTGATTACTTGAAAGACCACCAGTGCCTAATGACTGGTTTTCCATTTCTCCAGATCAAAAGAACACATCACCTCTGCTGTTTGATGTAGGCCCTCCTTAATTATAATGTATCCTTGTGTTTCCTTTTGTTTCATCTTCGCTAGATTTGGGATGGTGGTAGACTTTGCTTGCTCAGGTAAGTTTCCTTTCTATTGTAGGATTCTTGAATCTGTAGTTAGAGATGTTGTCTGCTTTGTTAGTGACCATCAACTGTCCATATTACTGCAATGTTCTGTGAAGTATTGACAGAATTGATAATGTAAGACATTTTTTTCAAAGCAGGTGTATAAATAATGGTGTTGTGATGGAAATAATTACCATTGAGTCCGTCAGATTCTTGCGTTTCGAGAAAGGGTGCAGGCCCCCAGACACGAACTGTGCCATCGTCTGAAGCTGAAGCCATTAGTCCAGGGACTACCGGGTTCCAGCTCACACAGTTAACGGTACGTGTGTGCCCTGTTAGCTCTGCAATAGGCAGTTCACCACGTCTGTGCCAGATGTACACTTTGTGATCTACATAAAATATAAAACAGTTTAAAGGTGTATATGTAGAATATAATTGATTTCAACATTAACATAACACTGAGGTTAATATTAAGATTAATACACGAGCTGCTAAAGCGTACCTTCACTGCCACTGGCAATGAAGTCTTCATTGTGTCCTCCAAAACAAGAGTGGATGGTATAGAAGCCTTGAGTTACACCTTGATATTTTCTCACCAGCACCCGGTCTTGCAGATCCCACAGGTGCACTCCCTACAAGATTATAAGAAGATCTGTTAAATATATTTTCTGTAGCAACTTTAAGAAGACTAAATGCAGAGTAATTACCTGAGTTGCTACATTTAACAAAGCTAATCTTCCATTTTTTGAAACTGTAAAAGACATGATAGGGTGGTCCTCCTGCACTCTGTAAAGGCATACACATGAACCATGAGATCACAATGAACATGAACATGTCTGATTTCAGAATTGTTCATGCACCATTAGCTCCATTGCTTTATCATGTACTTTACTAATGAATTATTGAAAACGAATTGTATTAAACTTGTTTTTGTTGCTTACATATTTCTGTCTGTCAGATCCTCAAAGTTGTACCCTCGGATTCGTTGGTGAGTATCTGAGGCCAGCACAGTCCTCCCGTCACCCAGACACCACAGGCACTGCACTCTCACTCCTTCCCAAGAGTCCAACAAGTTCCCATCCAGGTCCTGGCAAAATGTACAAGCTTAAATGCCACATTTTAGCTTGAAGTAATTGTAGGATCAATGAAGCATGCTGGGCATTTTCTGTTACATCCTACCATCTTTAAAACTGAAAGAGCTAACTTTGAATAGCTTGTACATCCAGCAACACCGACATTTGGCTTAGTCAATTTTGCACTTACACACTGATAGAACTGTCCTCTCTGTCCTCCTGTGACAAAACGTTTGCCGTCAGGGTTCCAAGCCACACTGGTTAGACTGTCTTCATGAGATTGGGACATCTTGGTACGTAGCTCCCCCGTCTGGTCACCAAACAGGTCAGTGGAAGAGAAAAACAAAACAGCGTGTGGATGGGGAAGGGAATAGAGTAGAAGCGAAGTAAATATGGGGGAGGGGTGATAAAGGAACGGGAGGAGAGGTCATTGAGTACATTCACATCACTTGTCAAATCTATCAAGGCTCCAGGCAGCCAGTGGGTTTCCTACACTGGACCTTGACATACCTTCAGGTTATGTCTTTAATGAAAACAAACTATTTTCAAAGATGCTTGTCCCACCTGGACATTCCAGAGCCACAGCTCAGAGCAGTCGTCAGGACCACAGGCGATCAGATACGTATCGTCTGGACTCCAGGCTAAATAGGACACACCATATGCATGTCCTTCAAGAGTACGCAGAAGCTTCAGTTGGTGGCTCTCCTGCAAACATTAATTCATTGTAAAAATTGAATATGAACAAGTATGTTCATTGTGTGATAACCAGTGATAACAAGCTCAACAGAAGCGATTCACCTGGCACCTCAACCTCTGACCACCACTAAACGATGTTTTTGTTAAAAAAAAAACATACCCACTATAAATAATAAGTCATATATGTAAACTTACTGGGTCCACTTGCCAAATTATGACAGTGGTGTCTTTGGAGCCAGTTGCGAGCTTTGTGCCATCATTTGAGAATTTGCAGAACCAAACTTCATTACAGTGTTCTGTAAGAATCTGTTGAGTGTAACAGGGGAACTGTTTCCTGTAAATACATAGAAAGAATAAGCCATAAATAAAGAAAGAAATGCTTTTCTTGTTCAAAATGGCCTGGTGGGTTCCTACCTGCTGCAAACATGATCTAAAAGAAGGGACACAGAGTCAAGACTATTGTCCAGCTTAGTGTTATGGTAGAGACACCGATCTCTCTGTAGCTCTACAGCTTGCTTCAGAAGTGTCTGAAGCCTCCGAGGAGGCAGCATCACTGAGGGTGGAAGGTACGCTGGAGACAAATGCAACAGTATAGGTAAGCATCAGAGGGAATGACAACCAAGTGAAGCTCTGCTAGTAACACAAAGCAAACTTCTTACTTTGTAATTTGTCCAGAAGTCTAGACCGTGATGCAGTGCCTTTTCCCTCCCATTCAGCCTTAGCTCTCAGATCCTCTGCATGACTACACATGAGATATCTGCAAGACATAACTTCAGTAAAGAAACTGAGCTGGAAGGCAGCTATACTGGATAATGTATATTGTATGTATATTGTATTAGATATTCCAGTTTCAAACAAGATTTTTCAGTAACTGCAATGCATAATATTTTTTATTTATACAGAGACATTTTTAAAAACATGATTTTTTAAAAATCCAAAATATTTTAAAAGTTTCCAAAACTTTGGTGCACAAAGAAAGAAAGCTTGGGCACCTCTGGTCTAGACACAATGTAGCTGATATTAGGCAAGTAACCGTACCCGCTGAGTACGTGGATGCGGTCTGTGTTGTATTTGAGCGGTGTCAGCTCTCCTCTGAGAACCTGAAGAGCCTCAAGGACTTTACCATCTTCAAGATACTCCAGGTATTTTTGCTGCAGCAACAGAACTTCATTCGCTGATAAGAGATACAATGGCATATAAACAGATTTCAGAGAACAAAGGAAAAATAAAAACTATTTACATGCAATCTTTACATAACCCAAACACACAGTATCAAGTTTTCATGTAACATTGAATAAGCCCTTCAAATCTTCTGACCACAAAGCACAAAACATGCATAGTAGTGGCAGTAGAAGAGTATAAACAATGAAAAAAATAGTTGTCAAATACAACAATACAGCTGCTCATAGATAAAACTCTGTACAACGTCAGAAAAATTCTACATTAATCAATTAAGAGTCTATAGCACAAGCCACAAGAGCTGAGCATAACTGAATATCATTCTAGAGTGTCCTAGAGTTTGACCTTTGGATCTGGCTTTAACACAACGGAGTTTGTTTCATAGAGCTTACCACAATAGCGTTTGGAGAATGCATCAGTGCTCTCAGTTCATTGAGATCATTCTCAGCCTGCACCAAAACAAAGAGGGGTGATGGGGGGTTACAAGAGACACAAATGAGTAAGTCAGCAGTTTCTGCACGACATGAACAACACAAACAGAGCACATGGAAAGCCATAGCATTGCATTTACCGTATTTTCTGCCCTATTGAGCTCACCTGAATATAAGCCGCACCAACTAAATTTAAAAAAGAAAAGTGATAAAGTACTTATATAGGCCGCACTTTTTAATAGTAAGTCTATGAGAATCTATAATTTTGCTGTATTGCCTTATAAGCCGCATAGTTCAAAACTTCTGAAAAAAGTAGCGGCTTATAGGCCAGAATTTACGGTACTTCAAAAAAAGCTACATTATGTCATGTCTATGAATATCATAAATGCATATAAAATAATCACATTTTGTCCTTTTCATGATTTCATGTCCAGTATTCAACCTGACGCTAAAGTAGAAGTTAATATAAAGACACAGATTATTGTCTCTGGAGGAAAATGAGTCC
The DNA here is from genome assembly GCA_038363315.1 of Mugilogobius chulae. Lineage (NCBI taxonomy): Eukaryota > Metazoa > Chordata > Actinopteri > Gobiiformes > Gobiidae > Mugilogobius > Mugilogobius chulae. The sequence continues at coordinate 9,003,577 of CM076405.1, forward strand.
TGTGCATTTGGGATTTCTTCAATGCCTTAAGGGTAACCAACCTGTCTGGAAAAGTGGCTTTGTTCTATGTCAGACATTTCGATACATATTACTAGAACAATATATATCAAATTTTAGATACTATTGTGAATGTTATTTTAAGATATATAAAAATTCATGTGTACGAGTATAAAAAAATAAAAAATAAAAACCTACAAAAATCTTATTAATAAACTTTAAAATAGACAAGGAAAGTGTATATGCAAAGTAGAATTCGTATACACATTCCAAGTGCTTTATGAAACAGAAACATTTGGTCTGTTTTTGCTCTCTTACAAAAAGACAAAAAATAGAACTGTATATTTTGTTCATATTTCAAGTGTGGCCTTTTTCTTTCCAATTTTAAGTAAGAAAATGTTTGTTCCATTGGCAATCTCATTTAAGACAAAATAAAATACACTAAAAACAATAAACTAACTACTTATTTCAAGCACTATTCCCCCTTTTCATATTTATGAATACATTTTTCCAGTTGTTTTTTTGGACATTTCACATTAGTCTAACAATTAAACTTTAAGTAAAAATTTAAGGACATATTTTAACACATTTATGTTGGGCTGACAATATTGTCCAAGTATTGTTATCGAGGTACAGCCCCAAACTGGGATTATAATCAAATCAATAGTTTAGTCTGACTTTTGTTTGTGAACACAACATATAACGTTGCAATCCAAATCATTATTACTCGCATTGTGCTATAGATGGGCTGACCAATCATTTAAAAAAAGCTGTGTCAAATATTCAGTTATTTGGTTGTTGTTTTTTAATATTGAGTTTTGCACGAACAATGTATAATGTATAATATACATTATACATTGTAATATAATGTCTGTATAATGTATGTTCATTACTTAAAGACATTTTTTATTCGTGTATGAATATTTAAAATTAAAACATTTAAATAGATAAAGATGAAAAAAGTGATCGCCCAGCCAAATGTATTGTTTACAATAAAAATAGTGAATTGACAACTCACCTTGTCCCACTCTCCCTCCATGACATGATTGCGGAATTTAGTAGCAGAAGGATGTTCGAGCCTACAGCCTGACTCTTGCATCAGCAGGTCCACTGTCTGACTGCAAAGATATGAACAAGGTAATGTTACATTATTTTGATGTAACAGTTTTAGTGGCAATGGAGTTTATGTACTTAATCTTTAAAGACATGTTTATTAATAGGTTAGAGCAGTGATACAATATGTTTTAAACTAAGCATGGTCAAGATAAACACTATACTGTTCACTCTGTATTATGGCTCATTTACTGAGCATCATAGCCTGAGCTTCCATTGCAGTCACCATTAACCTGTTAAGCACGAACTAACCATCTGTCCATACAGGACCCCTGAGTTAAACACTCTGACACCATTACACAGGGTCCAAGGATAAACGCTGAATAATCTTCAAGGATAGAGCTGACACCAAGTATTATGACATCATTCTTGTGTATCAATGGAGTGGCGCAGCACCTTTGTGTTTGCCTCTCATCTAGCTGCACTGTCTCCGTTGCCTTTTCCTCATCTCAAATGCAGAGGCCTGGTTTCATACAAGGCAAAATTGTCAAAAGCCTGAAGCTCACATTGTGTAAACACATCGCTGTTAAGCCGTCTTTCTAGTATCTTGTAATGGCAACTCTACTTTCTCAGTGGGACACCAAAAGGATATCTAGCTTTAAGGCAGAAGCAGCGGTCCTTTGGAGAGGAGACTGCTACTTGAAAAGCCCACTGTGCTATAATTAGATTCAAATACAGAATTTCAATCTAAAACAGCTGGGAGAAGGAGCATTCCTCAGCCGCCATGAAACCACCATTCTGCGCACAACCTACAACATTATTACCATATTTAAGACATGATGTCCATAAAACACAGACGACTGTTGTGTCAGATAGTCATCACTACAGATAATTTAAATATCAATAAAGCCAATGACGCTGATTCCAATAACAACTGTAGAGTAGCACAGAGTGCACAACTGAACTAAGAAGGTCGGTTTTCATAATCATGTTTCTTATTATAACACCATGGCTGACATGTCTACGGTCCTCCCACTTTATTCTGCACAAGTCCTGCTTTTATTCAGCCTGTCAAAATGGGAATCTGCAGAAAGCAGTAAAATCGCATATTACGTTTCGACGCAAGTTAGTGATGCACAGATATTTTTTTAAACTCGATAAATAATTGTCAAACGTGTTAATTTTTGGATTAATGAAGTCGTCCTTTTTCTACAATTCTTCTGTATTCTCAGGTTTTCTGATAAGAATACTAGATGATGTAATGGTTTTATGAGGGCGAAATCTTCTAACATGGCAACATTTAAAGCAATGTTTTAAAATTATGTAAAGCTACATTGTAGGTATGGTGTAGTTTTCATTAAAGCATCTTTATTTTATATGAGGACAAATAGCCAGAGCGTAGACTTCTGCTGTTAGCTCCCAGGCTAAGTGTTATTGTGCAAGATGGACCCCTTCTTTCTACCAAAGCCGAGCTCACAGGCTAAAACTACCCCATCCCCCCATGTTTGTGTCTGTCAAGCATACTAACAGCGTTTACCAGCTGCCATTAGCAACTTCCCTTCAAAATAATAATCTTCTGATAATATTCTTCGCATTTATTGCGAATATTTTGCAGGGTCCCTGGGGTTTCCTCGAGTGACACAGAGAATAAACTTACTTTAGCCCTAATCCGTGGAGATGTTGTCCTATTAATCGAATGACATCTTCTTCCGCCTGTGTCAAACGTTTCTTCTTTTTAAGTTCTGAATTTGAAGATGTGGTTCCTGCTAAAGAGCCCAAGCCGGGTCCCGTGGAAGTCCCATTGCTGGTACCGACACTCGTCCCGTTGTCCGTGCTGGAGAGGAGCCCGTTGGAGTGGCCAGCAGATGACTCCCCATTTTGTGCGGTATTTAAGCAAGAAAGATCTGCGGATTCCTGTCCCTGTCCTGCCCCGTTTGCCTGCATACTGCTGCTAAGATTGTTGACAATACTTCGGTTAAAGTGGATGGCGGAGGTTGCTTGAGAGTGGGTCGCAAGTCCTAAGACAACTCCAGTGAGGCCTGGTGCAAGTGCTGAAGCCCCGGGCTCTCCTGCTCCCTCCGCCGCCGAGGCTCGGTGCTTCTTCCGCGGGGGCGGTGACGCTCCACCGGTGTCCGAGTCGGAGGAGGAGGAAGCGGAGGCCAGAGTTTCCTCACCGAGAGCGGCCGTGGTTAGCAGCCGACGGAGCTCCGGGTGGGAAAAGGACGTCGAGCTTCCAGATTGAAGGCTTGGTTGTCGTACTCAGAGCGAACTGTCAGTTATTGCCCGTTTTTGTTGTTGTTTCTCAAAACAGCTGCAGCTCTAATGGAGTCCTGACGCACTGACGTAACCGGAAATTCCTACACTACCAAGCTTCCGGGTAGAGTTATAATCCGCTGGCAGTACATAAAAAGTACTTTTGCATAAAAATAACTTTGTCAATTACATTTATATAACCTTATTTTACACTTATTCTGTATCACCAAATAGGCATTAATAAATGTTTTAGTCAAAATGTCACACAACATTATTGCAATAGCCTATTGAGAAACATTATTATTATTTTTTTTAATAGTTCATATAATCTCACATGTATTTCATTATTTAAATAAAGTTTTTATGCTAGGAAATAAAAAGAAAAAAACAACAACACACAAACAAACGAGTTACCATAATAATGACCTGTTTAATTGCATTGTATGCAAACATTGCCCTATAGAAACTGTCATGTATTATTATTATTATTATTATTATTTTGAAATATATGTAGTTTGAAGTCTATTTTGATGGCATAGCAAGAATATAAGTAACCACACATGTTGAAATTAAATTAAGAAACATCTACCACTTGGTGAGGTAGAGCAGTAGAAACTGGAGCATAGGTTTGTGCAGGTTTGTCTCTGCCTTTCATGAAAAAAGTAAGTAGTTCCCCCTTTCCTTTAACAAAAATCGATCCTCTTCGTATGAACCGAAAGTCATACTCTTTGAGTATTTTATAGCAATCTTCCACCACCTGTAGAAAAATAAATGGAAAATGTAGATTATGAAACCAAACTATAGGATTTCAATTAGCTTTACTTGTATGTTTCCCATGACACCAGTGGACTCCATTCTGCTGGCTACGTTTACTGTGTTACCCCAGATGTCATAGTGAGGCTTACGGGCCCCAATCACACCAGCCAATACGCCACCCTTATTGAGACCTACAATATGTAAACAAACAAATTAGAACCTGTATCTTTGCATCAATTGTTTTACACAAACTGACCTATTCGAAGCATGAAGTTGTTAAAAGACTGTTTGTTAAGGTTATTGAGTGTGACTTTCATTGCCAGAGCAAATTCAGCCAGGTCAGCAAGATGTTGCCAGCGCTGAATCAATGAGATCTCTCCAGTCTGTAATACATTAGGTTCATTCTTAGACCAAGGCTGCAATGTATATTTTCTTGAGAGTTTACACACCTTGAGATTATTATATCCATTTGAGATTATTTCTGTAGTGAGACCTGAAGCTGCCATGTAGGTGCTGCCTATGGTCTTAATCTTAGTTATACAGCGAAATTCATCTCTGTCCAGCAACTAAACAACATACACATAACAGCAAGTCAACATGAGAAATTACAAGAGAATTACAATAGGCTACACATTAGCCAACTTACACTGTCAAAATCTGATATTATCTCATTGAGAATCCGAAGGCACTCAAGACCTCCGTTGTTAATGCTTTCTTCTGTGTAGAAGTCAGAAAAGTTGGGAATCGAAGCAAACATCACACCAATTTCTTCATAAGACTGGCTGTACAGCTCCTACATGTGCAAAACAAATGTAAATGTTGTACGTAGGCCAATATAAAATGCACAGACGTACATGAAAGTATAAAAGTGGCCACAAGGTGGTACTAGAAATAGCAAGCAATTGGCAGCGGAATAGCAAATACAATATATTATGAAACATGGTTTTGTTACCACTGCCTTACACACCTCATCTCTCTTCTTAGTGCCAAGGAAGTGTTTGGCTACATGCTCTGGCAGCATGTTGGTGACCAGTGCCTCATTCCAGCGTCTCATTTCAGAAACCTTTTCTTTCTGCTCATGAACACCAATTTTCCACAAAAACAGCTTCCTAGATTGATGCTCCAACTAGAAAATCATCAAAGCATTGCTATTACTGCAACGGCATGTTGATATATGTCCGTAGAATTCCTAACCTATAAGACTTACATGACGGGCAAAAAAGTAAAACGCCATCATCATAACTATTATCATCAGAGTCATTAAGTATTTGGTTGGAACAATAGATGTCCTGTAGGACACAACATAGAAAAAAATTGTAGTATTAGTGTAAGCTAACCAGCAAAGATTAATTTGCAAACCATTACTTACCTGTAACTTTCAAATTGTATGAAATCATAAAGTTCGTAAAGATCACTCCAGCTGTAGATGTTCACTGCTCCTGTGGCTGTGACCACCAGTACCATGAGGCCAAGTTTGATAAGGTGGCTAACCTGCACTAACATGGCTGTGGCAATAAGTGACATGACTGCCATGAAGCTGTAGTGTTTGGGATTTTTAGCACAGTCTCTGTCCCCACAGCCTCCAACGCCAAACCAGTAGAGCTGTTCAGAAGGCGAAGTGACGGAGGAGCACAGCTGAGCTAAAACATCAAAGAAAATTAAATTAGTTGATTCAAATAGAATAAATAATTTGACAGGTTGGTTCATAGCAAAGCACTATGTAAATATTTTGGTGTTTAGAGATGACATTAATATGCATTAAGCTAGTATTACAGTTTTTATTACCTTGAAAAATAGATTTGATTGGCATCACCTGCTAGTCTCCAAGAAGAGTATGTCATATGGTGAAACATTTCAGGAAACCAAATATATTTTCACAGAGACAAGCAGATTTACCCTCCACTAGAAGAGTTACTTTGTGCAGCTTTGATACAACCATCTGAGCTTCAAATCAAAAACAACATTTTGATTGCAATAATTATCATCGAAATAAATGCTCATTTTGCATTTCACATTCTACTTAGTGCTAAAAAGCAGCCACGTGTGTAACAGACTGTACCTATGGGAACATGACAAATGAGCCAACAGGCAGTGACACAGACAACTAATGGATCCCACTGGGAACAAGAAGTCAAACACTTAGAACACACTGATTGCTTGATGAGGACAAAGTGGAAACATGCATATGGAAAATAAAGTGTTTTGATAACACTTCCCATTTCCCAATACCATTACTGATCATATAATTTGCTATCTTTTATGGTGTAGGATCAGTAATAAGTAATTTTCCACCCTCTAAAAGTCTGTAATTAATCATAAATAATATCTCAGAACAACAAAATTCAAATCTTACCATATCAGCAATCACTGTCATGGTCAGAACAAAGATGGCTGCCATGGCCCATGTATTTCTGGCCCAGCGCGTTCGATCAATCCACAAAGAGAAGGACACTAGCCTCTTTGAGAACATCTGTGATGCATAAACAGCATATTTAAAAACAATCTCTTTATGAGATATACAGTTATATAATATAATTATTCATTTTACACTGTATTTTTCACGAGTAACTGGAGCCTGTCTCAGCGACTTTGAACCTTAGGTGGAGGAAAACCCTGGACAGTGGCCAACTCAACGCAGGGCTAACACATACAGATAGACACACACCGAGAATCATTCACTAGGGGAATTGACAGTGATCACATCTATGTTTTTGAAGGAGAAACCATTGTAATACAAAAAACACCCATTGAGACGACGAGATATTTATTCGGTCCAATCCAAAATTTGTAATCCACAAACCCCTTATGCCAGAGCTCTAACCACTCTGCTACCGTGCACTCCTTGATAGTATAATGCAATACAATAAATTATATTAGGGTGCATGGTAGCAGAGCGGTTAGAGCTCTGACAAACCAATGAGGAGATTGTGGGTTAGACTCCCGAGTCAAGCCAAATCAACATATCGTTGTTCTCTCTGGTTAGTCTAGTCTGGATTCCTTCCACCTCCCAAAAATATGCATTTTTAGTTCAATTGGCAATACTGCAAAATCCCCTAGTGAACAAATGAGAGTAAATGATGTATGTCGGCATTTGTCTCTATGTAGACCTGTGCACCATCCAGGGTGTTACTCCACCTAAGGCCCAAAGTCCCTAGGATAGGCTCTAATTACTCAACCAGCGGTAGAAAATTATTGTATATTGTAATAAAGTCTGCCAAATTATAATCTGTAGATAAACAAAACTTTGATTGTAGGCCAGCACCTAACCTTACCCGGGGGAAGACAGCAGCAAGAGAGCAGACAGTCAGAATAAGCAGTAATACCTCTCCTACTGCAAAAGTTACATAGTTTACGCCCAACCTGAAATATGGTAAATTAGACAATCAGCAATAGTTTTTTTCTTTCTTTTTTGCAACAGGTCTCATACAATCACACAAACTCACAGTGGGTCTATGAAAACCTGCATGGCTGTGATGAAGAAAAGTACAATGGCACAACAGGAAAATGCTGCTCCACTCCTCTTCTCTTTCTCTGATGAGTAGTGCTCCTCCAGCTGCCCGTCCACAAAAACCAACGACAGAGGGTTGATTTTGTTCCCCTTCATTCTTTTAGGGATGGACAAAATTTATAACAGTGTAAACACAGAGACTACTTTTCAGTGTGTTATTCCAATCTCACATTTGCTGTGTTTCTCTTTCTAAAAGTTCCTGCTGTAGACGTCTGTTAATTACTTGTTCCTCAACAAACTTAACCCTCTGAGACTGTGAAAAAAAAATGAACAAAACAGGGTCAATATGGTCATTTGTTATCTGATATTTGCCATTTTCACCTCATGTTTTGTTTCTGGTGCTGTCTGTGGTGATGCAGTTGTCCCATTGTTTGATGTAGTGTTTATAAACTGGTTTGAATTTTGATTGGAAAGTGTTCCTGGTTTCTGCAAGAAATAAATAATTTCAATCATTCATTAAAATAAATCGTAAATAATAAATTAATGTATTGTATTTAGACTAAGCACTTACATTTCCATTCAGTCCATTTGCTTTGTCCTTTGACACTATGACCAGGTAAGTTTCAATGCCCTTTTCCATCAAATACTCACACCTTTCACCACCATTTCCAGGCTCCAGGTCAAACTCTCCTTGCAAACTGTCCCTTGTGGTCTGGGATATGTGCACTCTTCTGTTTGAACACAGGTTAGGGGTGTTAACAAAAAGACGTTTTACATACCACATTGAACATCAAAACTAAATGATGTTTAAAGTGAAAATGGATAAGAAAGTCTTCTTACCCAGGTATTCCCCCAGACTCCATCTTATTGGCAACAGTGACGTCAGTGGACCAGACATCAAACTGCCAACGTTTCTGCCCCAAAACCCCGCCCAGCACAGTGCCAGTGTGAACTCCAACTCGCATGTCTACATCTGTTTGAGTCTTTTCTCGCACATACCTAAGGAAAAAACTGGGTGAGATGTTCTGTATATTTACTGAAATAGATTACTGCTACTTTGTTTCTAATAGTGCATCCCAGAGTGACAAACTAATATGGCTGCCCCCCAAAGGTTGTTACCATCAAGTATAAAAGAAAATTTTGTTTTCACATAATATGCTGTAAATCTAGAATTATGATCATAAATATAATATTCTGAAACATTCTATAAAATCAGGCAAAGATTATTTTAAGGGGCCCATTGTCACTAGGGTCTTGAGACAAGAGACCTGTGGCTGACTGACAGATTTAAAACTTCTGTAGTACTTACGATATAGCCTCCACCATAGATAGACCCATGTTGATGGAGCAGGCAGCATGGTCCTCTCTGAAATCTGGAAGACCACAGATGCAGTAATAACAGTCGCCAAGGATTTTAATCCTTAATTGGTGATGTTGCTGAAAAGGTCATATGGGTGAAGCAAGAAAATAAGATATTGCGATTAGTTTGCTATCTTGAAACACAATGCACTTTTCATATGGTGATTTATTATCATAAAGATATTGCTATACATTGTCTTAAAGAAAATAGGGTGGTTGACACACCGCAGCACACAAGATACAGAATTCATCTTTAGTTAGAAAAAAAAATCTATAACCCGTAAATTCCTAACTACTGTAAGTTCTGCCCTATTAGCCGCACCCACTAAATTTATGTAAGAAAAATGATAAAGTACATATATAGGCTGCACTTGTTAATAGTAAGTCTATGAGAATCTATAATTTTGCTGCATTGCCTTATAAGCCGCATAGTTCAAAGCTCATGAAAAAAGTATAATCCAGAAATTACGGTATATAGCATGTGGTGTTGTCACTCACAATATTAAATTTTCAAACTAGATTTGATAAGCAAGAACCGCACACCAATTTTGTGTTATGGGTCTCTAGTTTCAACACTACTTTCATTATTGATTGATTGGGTATTGATACTTTTGACAACACATATGCATGCATGCATTATGGTTAAATGTCATCTTCAGCAAAACAAAACCGCTGGATGTTTTCCTTATGTGGCACAGACTTACATCAGCAAGGTACTTACTGCAGCCAGTTTGTCAAAGCGAGCAAACAGTTCATTAAGAAGCTTAACAAGTTCCTGAGCACTACAAGTGGAAGACAGTTGGGTGAAGCCTACAATATCAGCAAACAGGATACTGAAAGACAGAGGTGGCATTTCAAGTGTTACAAACTGTCATGTGGCCATTATTTTTTTAAAAATAAACATGTATCTAACCTGACATTTTCATGGCGGTACATGTACATAGTGTTAAATTGCTGCTGCCGCTGCACCTCCTTCTGATCAGCCTGGTTCTTCATACCCTGTAGCATCTCATCAGCAATGTGTTTAGGCAGAATAGACAACAATAACTCCTCCTGGATGAGGCACAGAGCAACACAGGTGTCAAAGATAAACCTGGTGATGCATGTGAAGAAAGGCAACAGCTGGATGATGGCAAAAACAATGCAGATGGTCATGTGTGCTTTGTCAACATATCCCATTGACTGGCATTCTTAAGACTTTGATGTAGTACTGTAGGTCACAATATGCATTAGTTAGAGCAAACTCAAACTCAAACTGAATTACAAAAGAATTTTTGGTACTATTTTCTGATCAGTACTTTTCAATGAAAAGATTAATTATTAATGATCATAGTTGGTTATTCTGACAAAGGACATCACTAAAGTTTAGTATCTTATTGCTATGCTAAATGTCCTGGGAGGATTATAACTTGTACTGATTATAAACAAGTAATAAAATTGTGTTGTGAACTTAATTAATCCATGTAAGGAACATAATCTAAGATGACCTAAGTATAAGGGGAAACCGCTCCCTGAGGGTAACACTGCTAACAACAACAAACACTCCAATCCTCCTATTAGTGCTTAGTGAACGCAAACACACTTCTCATTAGGAGTTGGTGGGAGACATAGGCTAATGATCCTGGTAGAGCATTTTTGTGTCACCTGCTGGGTGCTCTGGTCCTCCAGCGTTAGCTTGACCTCTAGTGATTGGCGTGCCTCCAGAAAAGCTGTTCTGTACTTTCTGTCTGCCATGTAGTATGACATGACCCCCACTGTGGCCGCACACAGGTACAGCATCACGTCAGCTAGAAGCTACAAGCACAAAAATAAATTTGACACTTCAAAAAAGATGTGCAATTAAATAAAATGCATATTTATGTATTTCACAAATAACCTCTGTACAAATGTACCTTTTATTGCAATAAATAAATAAATTATTTAATAATTAATACAGCTATTCACAATTATTGTGAATGATTTTTTAAATTTGATTTGGCAATGTCTTGACACGAAGATATAGGTGTACAGGTGGGCTATGCATATGTACTGTCACCACTTCTAAAAATGCCCCTTTTTTGCACCTTCTCCTCGTTCATTTTTTACAGGACACTTTGAATAAAAATTAGAGTACTTCGGCACTTCTTTTAACCTAACTGAAGCAGTGATTTGTCCCATATCCCCCTAAAGCAACTTTAATACTTTTGCATCCATTCTGTTTACCTGTCTGACCAGCAGAGGCCCCTGCAGGTTGTCGTTAAACCTCTGGGCCACAGTGACCCCCTGCACAAGTACGTGCACCCCACAGGAGATGGCGCTAAGCAGAAGCAGCGGCACGAGCTTCAGCGGCAAGGTGAGGAAGGTGGAGAAGGTGAAGAAAGCCTGCCATCCCACAGAATTACTGGCGTGAGGCGCAGGCTCATAGTTTAGCGCCAAGTAGCAGAGAACGTGCACACTTATCATTAGCCACAGGATATAAGGCACTGCCCCGCGTAAAACAGGTGAAGCGGGAAGTTTTTGAAAGTAACACAACATGTAAAGCACGATGTCAGCCGCTAAACCCACCGCTGCGACCACTATCATCGCCACTTTGTCGTGTGTGTAAACAACAGCGCACATGATGATGATGAAGCTGTTGAAAAGCGCGGCAAACATGACCATCACAAGCAGACTTTTCTGTCTTTGGCGGCGGAAGTAACTTTGGTAGAGTCTCTCCAGTGAGTCGGGCGTAAATGTGAGACGTACGGCGCGCGGGGCACAGTGGCAACATCGAGACTCGGACACAGTGACCCCTCCAGCCCGAGCCCGGCCGTGTGCATCGGGATCCCCGGGAATCTGGACAGAATACTCCGCAGAGAACTCAATTGACTGTCCTCTGTGCGTGGCGTGGGCCCGGTTTACTGCCATTGTGCTTTCAAGTAAGTAATCCGCAGGTAGGCTAATACTGCTTTCCAACACTTAAACAAGAAAAGTTTAGTTCCACCTGTACTCCATTCTCCATATTGAAAAGAGAAAAAGTGCAATTTGTAGTTCCCAAATCATTAGTAGTCCACCTTGATGTGTGATGTATTTCCTCAAAAAGATGAGAGAAAGGAGAAAAAGTGATCTCTGTCATCTCCAAGACGCTCTTTCCAAGCCTCCAAAACCTTTGTCCAAAAGTGTGGACCCATACCTGCTGTTTTACAAAACATTAACTAAAACAGAAATAATTGTTGAAATATTTACATTAGTCCAATCACCACAAGTCTCTCCTTTCTTCTGATGCTATGGCTCTCCTCTCCTCCCACTCATCCCTGTCTGTCTCTGCTCTGTTACTGTTGCTAAGATGAAACCAAAGTAACTGCCACCTTGCAGTCACATCTTGGGAAAAGAGGCAAACCGACTCATGAGGTGAGAGGAGGGCCACTTAGCATGCTTTAAAGCCAGAAAAGAAAACATTTTATTCAGAAACTTTTCTACAGTACAGCAAAAATTGCAACTGGATGCATAGAGCTGGTGAGAATAAATACAAACATGTAGCAAATATAAATAATATATATATATATTTTTTCAGCAGATATTGGTATGGCAAAACAATCAAACAAATCAATCATAACCAAGGTAAGACAACAGCCAAAGACAATAATTTACAGTAGTAAACTCTATTAGAGCATTATATAACATTACAGTATATTTTCACATAGCATAATGATAATAATGCCCAAACTTTCTGAGACATTCTCAGAATGGAACATTTACTAAATACTATTATCCTCCTTTAATTCCAAAAAAATATTCTAAGCATCCCCTGGGAAACACTGCCCTATGACCAAGCATGACTTACAGACACATGGAATTACAACATTTATCACTACTACAATTACATTTATTTATTTATTTTTTAACTCAACAATCAAAATGACATTTAAGAGGCGAAATCAGTGTCCATTGTCACCTTTGGCAGATGCAGGTAGTGATCTCCCTAACATACCAGACAAAGCACCTCCCAAAGCCAGTGCTAAAGCCAGCAATACTCCCACAGTCCCAAGCTTCCCCAGAGCTGCTGTGCCCAATGCTGCCACTCCCAAGGCCCCGGCTCCGATGGGCGCTGCTGCTGCGGTGACAGTTTCCATACCAATTGTTTTAAGCAGCTCTGGCCCTCTGATAAGTCCCTGGCGGAGTGTCATCTTGGTGTTGAATGGACTTTTTGGTGCTCCCAGGACATAAGACCCCATCGAAACAAGGATGACAATAAATAGCTCTGATATCTCAATATGAGGAGCATTTATTACTTTAGTGGCTGCAATTACTCCAACAGCAACTGAGGCAATAGTTGTAGAAAATGTTAGTCTTGAACCATACATTTCTTTGGCTGCAACACTTGCAGCCGAAAGAGATACAGCTGAAACTACAGTGACTCCTAGAATTCCACCAGTGCTGGCTCTGGCCCCTAAAGTAGGCACAAAATTTAGGATGACTCTTAGAGCAATTGCTGACAAAACAGAAATCCCAATTGCTATTTTTCCTGCCATTTCTGCCCCCACGTCAGCCATAACCACTGTTCCCAGGCCGGCTCCTAATATGCCTGATGACAAAAAGGCCACCCAAACAACTGACTCTATCATAATTACCATTTCTGCTTCAGAGCTATCATTCTGCTCACCTGCACCCAACCCCACACCAAATCCAAGTATTCCCACTACGACTGAATAAAAAAATATTCTCTCCAGTAATTTGCATTCAGTCACCGATTTGGGCTTTGGAGTCATTCTTTCAGTCAGGGCTTTTCGGAGAGCGCAAAGGAAAGAGATGGTTACTCCGGAAAGAAAAAGTCCAAGTATAACACCCATTCTTCCATAGGAGACGCTCACATAGAGGGTGACAAAGATGACTGACAATGCTTGTGTCAGTTGATTTATATTGGAGTAGAAAAACACAGTAACTACCAAAATCAACTGTACAATAACGTACAATCCTAGTGGAAGTAAACCCCATGAAATCCCTGTAATGGCAGCCCCTGTTACTAAAGAAAGCGATATCGCTAGTGCAGTAAGCCACGGTCGATCAGATCCAATATGTTTTAGTAGCTTTGTCACCATGGCAGCTAGTAGAAAGCCACTTCCCAGAGAGATGAGCATTGAGGTGCATAATAAGCAGGAGGTAACAACCCCAACTCCTGTGGATCCAGCTCGACTGGCAGCCTGAACTGCAATAGGGAGCAGTGTGGGGTCTTCACTTAGGACTGGCTCCAGAGCAAACGAGGAGGCCTCTGCAAAGGCAAACCCGGTAGCTGTGCCTTTAAGAATGTCCCCCAGCAAATCAGAGACCCCTAGAGGAATTGGAAAAAATACAGTGAATTTTAATCTTGTAAATGATATATGTCACTCTGGACTTTAGTAATATGTTTTTTAAATGTAATGAAGTAATGAATATGGCAAATGAGTGCTGACAGCTGTATTCATGTTTCAGCACGCTGCTGCTGTCACTTTAAGAGAAAATGAAAGCGGTTGAGCGACTTCACTCTGCCACTATGAAACTTAAAACTAGGAAGAACGTTTTTTAAACATTAATGTACCATGGTCTGTTCTAAAAACATCACATGAAACAAGCACTGACTCAATGCCTCATTTGCATTATACATAAGTTATAGACAAAGCTACATCCACTGCTAGATATTTATAGCATATTGATAAGGACTAACACTAGAATAATGGAAATATACCAGGGTAAGGACTACAATTGAAACTTTGATAGTAACACATAGTCCTATGTATTACTGTACAATGCTTTATTAAACTTACCCATTGATTTCTCCATTGCTCCACACTGCACAACCTGGTTCCTTGACTTCAGCTCTAAGCTCCACCTTTTCCTGTTCAGAGAAATAAATAAAATGTGTCAATTATAAACTAGATAATCAGGTAGGCTTATTGGCATTTAGGCAAAAAGTTAAATAGCCAGATCATAGACCTATCTTTTATGTACTATTGATATATCTAGAAGTCAGTCTTGCGTGCATATATCAATTAAGTTATTACAGTAAAGATAGCCTACTTACCTGGAAGAAAATCATGCGTTTCAATTTACCTCTTTTTTTTGCTCAACTTTTTATGAAGGAGCAGTCATACTTGCCTGACTTATGAGTTTATTATTTATTATGATTATATACAGCACACATATCCCAATCGTATAATATTTATTCTCAAACTCTGGTATTTTATATTTGCTATTATCTAACGTACTGGTAATTTTGAGGGGAAAAAAAAGTTTCCGGCTCGGTTGTCAGCTGACAGTGACGTTGCGTCATATGACCGTCGCTTCCGTATAAACAGCGCTCGGAGCGGCGCGTGTTTATTTCCCGTTCACCGTCTGCCCGCCGCTGTCTGAAGAGGAGATTTTGGACAGATATACCGAAGCGACGGACTCGGTACCTTCTCAGTGAGTATGATTTAATTCACTTCTGTTCATTTAATTTATTTCCGTTTATTTGAACGAACTGAAACCAAAAGCCTGCAGTAATCACTTCAAATTAAAAGTTGTGAACTGTAGATCATTGAATTCTTTTTATAGTTATTTTTAATATTAGATTTTCTTACAATCCTACTTATTCTAGCTCAGTTGGCCAACATGCTGTGTAGATCTACAAATGCACAGTGACATCTAAACTAAATTAAAAAATAGTTTTTGATATTTATTTCTAATGCTGGTTAATTACAATGTCTTGATGATGACGTTTTTCTGTTTGTTTGTTTTTGAATGGGCATGTTGCAAACTATTTAAAAATGCCGAGATGAAAACTTTCTGTTAAAATTGGATTGTCGTGTGTCATGTGACATTTTGTAAAGGTTGATCACAAGAAGTCGTATAGCAGGTTGTAGAGGATGTTTGCTGTGGCAGAACAAAAGCTGAGTTAGGATGTGAGGTAATTAACAAAAGAAATAAAAACTCACATACTGCGTCTCTTTTGCTTTACCACTACTTGCATGGAAATGTATATACAGTAATTGTATAGATTGCTGTGATGACAGAAATAGAGCTGAGACAAGTTAGACAGTTAATTGCAACTATGCTAATATTAGCACAATCATACTATTGTGAATGTATGCAATAAAACTATGTTAATTTAGCTAGTGTACTACTTGATTACACAAAACTTAAAGTATGTCACGCGCTTTGGATTTTTATTACTCATAAAGAACAATAATCACTCTAAATGCCCAGTTTAGGATTGCACTGACACACCTTTTTATTTGCAGGTTTATATTTTACCTAAATGTTGACCCAGAATGTCTCATAATTTGAAAAAATAAATAAATACTCACATTCTCTAGATTGTTATTCGTACGACACATACCTAAAGCCAAATGACACAAATAAGTATCAAGACTGTAATAACTGGAATCTTGTCAGCTTCAGATGAGTCACATTTTGTAAAAATGTGTCCATTTGTGATCTGGACATAAAATAAGGAAATGAACAACAGAATAATTGATTAGCATAATAATCAGTTGCAACACTAAATCGAAGTGAAATGCCTGCATGGATATAAAATTTGATAGGTTGCATAACAAACATACCTTTCTTATTACTCTTTTAGGAATGTTTCAACCTCTGATCATTTTGGCTTTAGCCGTGAGTGCATCAGCACTTAACAATGGCCTAATGAAGACTCCACCTATGGGCTGGTTGGCATGGGAACGTTATCGCTGTGACATTGACTGTGACAATGATCCTAAAAACTGTATCAGGTATAACTTTTCATATATGACAATTAAGCCTATGTGTCTATGGAATTTTCTTATTTATACTGTGACCATTTTGTGTTCTTAGTGAGAAACTCTTTATGGATATGGCAGACAGACTTTCGGAAGACGGTTGGAGAGAACTGGGATATACTTATATCAACATAGATGATTGTTGGTCATCGAAAGACAGAGACAAAGATGGCCGACTGCAGGCTGACCCAAAAAGGTCCAACATTAATTGTTTTACAAGTAATAAAGTTTTAGCGTGACAGTCATGAACATA
Organism: Mugilogobius chulae; assembly: GCA_038363315.1. Lineage (NCBI taxonomy): Eukaryota > Metazoa > Chordata > Actinopteri > Gobiiformes > Gobiidae > Mugilogobius > Mugilogobius chulae. Next base: position 9,020,429 of record CM076405.1, read on the forward strand.
AAACAATACTGTTTAGTACAAGTTTGCTTGCAGAATCAGCACTACAGTAGAGAAACTGCCATAAATGCAATGAATGCTGCATTGTATATTCCTGGTAAAACATTTTCAGTGAAACCAAAGTGAACTCTTAACTAATCTATTTCTTTTGTATGGACCATATTGATTCTACAAGAAGAACATTTTTTGACCATGAATTTGGATCAATATTCCCCATTTCATTTATTTATTTTGTTTTTTGTCTACAACATATTTTGTTGACAAAATTATTTAATTAGTTGAATATTTGCTCCTGTCAATTGTTCATGATTGAAAATGACATGCAAATGCAATCTACAACCTTCACTTTTTCAGGTTTCCTAGTGGCATAAAAAAGCTGGCCGACTATATGCACGTTCGAGGCCTCAAGTTGGGGATCTATGGTGACATGGGCACTTACACTTGTGGAGGATACCCCGGTACGCCACTGGACAAAATTACATTAGATGCTCAGACTTTTGCTGAGTGGGAGGTTGACATGTTCAAATATGATGGTTGTTATTCCAATGATACAGAGCAGGCGCAGGGTAAGTAGAGTATTTATGTGTACATGTGTTTTATTGTTAGATTTGTTTCTAATTTCTCTTTTTCCTGTAGGTTATCCTCTCATGTCCAAAGCATTAAATGCCACTGGTCGTCCCATTGGTTACTCCTGCAGTTGGCCAGCTTATCAGGGTGGTCTGCCGCCCAAGGTTTACCATTTTCAAATATTTGTTAATCTTATTATTTGTCTTCAGTTTCCAAATCCTTAATTTTCTTTCATTACTATTGTCTGATGCAGCCATGGACTGAGAGTAAACTATTAAATTTTTTCTATCTAACAAAAACAAACCAAAAAAACCATTTTACTCTTTGTACAAAGGTTCTCAGACTCGGCAATATGCGATGCAATATCCTCTAAGAATCTGCTTTTTTGGTGAAATTGTCACATCTTGATTCACTATTTCCTTGTTTGTTGCATCTATTTGATCATACACACTCCTATTGGCCTCTGTAAGTAACTAGTAACAGGGAAAAATGAACTTTCAGAAGGAGATTACAGATTTACTTCTTGAAAGCAATAAAAAAATACAATGATAAAATTGGGATATAAATGTTTTACCATGTTACTATTCCAACGGTCACAACATATTTCTGCAAAGATTATATTTTTAGTTCTTATATTTTTAGTTTCAGTATTAAATAACCGTTCTTGACATCTTGACACCTTAACACACAATCTTGAACTGACTATCTCAGTGGATGACATGAAATACCTGACTTCTCAAACTCATTTCAGGTGGATTACGATCTTTTAGGTGACATCTGCAATCTGTGGCGCAATTATGATGACATCCAGGACTCTTGGGATAGTGTGTTGGCGATTGTCGATTGGTTCTTTAAAAATCAGGACATTTTAATTCCTGCAGCAGGTCCAGGGAAGTGGAATGACCCTGATATGGTCAGAAATTTTCTTTACCATCAAGCCCTGTTTATCTAAAAAAAACTTGAAACATTTTGAGGTGTTTTTAACATTGGTAATATACTTGAATTGTTCTTTACAGTTGATAATTGGAAACTTTGGACTAAGCATGGACCAGTCTCGCTCTCAGATGGCTCTGTGGGCTATAATGGCAGCGCCTCTTTTTATGTCCAATGACCTGCGTACACTCAACAGCGGCGCCCGAGCCATCCTCCAGAACAAAATGATCATCAGTATCAATCAGGATCCACTGGGCATTCAGGGAAAGCGCATTTTACAGGTGTAAAGCTTCTCCATAGCAACATTAAATTAGATTTTAGTTTTACTAAAATGTAATGCTTATGCTAATGTAATGCTGATGTTTTGACAGACAAATAACTTTTTCTTCAACATTACATTAAAATAGTTCCTGTGCTGTCTTTAATGCTTTGTTTGTAACATGTTTTGAAATCTGTGTATGAACTAAAAAACTGTTATTTGACAAACTTATTACAGTAAATTGTTTTAGTCTTGTCTCTTTTACTAGATATTAACAGCAATTTTATGTTCCAGGACAAAAGTCACATTGAAGTGTTCTGGAGACCTCTCTCAAATAATGCCAGCGCTTTGGTATTTTTCAGTCGGCGCACTGACATGCCTTATCGCTTCAAGACCTCTCTTGCAACATTAAATTACACTGTAGGAAGTTACAAGGTTGGTCTGCTTCATCATATTAAAATATTATTTTTTGGTATTGTGTATTGACTGGGTCTCTGCAGGTCACCGATGTCTACACATATGAGACAACTACGGTGAAGGACAGCACTGAGTTTGTGGTGTCTGTGAATCCCACTGGTGTTGTCATGTGGTACGTCTCTGCTCCTGCAAAAGTGAACTCTCGTCTCTTCTTCAGAGGTAGCCATATTCGAACCTTTGACCATGAAGAAGTCCCAAACAACATACCATCTTTACTCTAACGCTTTAAGCACACATTTTTTATCTCTGAGCATATGGCTTCAATATCAATATGTGAAGAAATCACAGTTTGTTCAGGGATATGAAGGTTATTTTAGTTTTAAAATTTGCACAGCCAGCATTTTATCTCCCTATTTTAAACATTTTGACATATCGCTTTTATTGCATTTTTAATGGAAAGACTATGATTTTTTTGTGTGTAAATATTACAATTTTATCATTGTCTTAATCAATAAAAAGTTTCAGTAAGTTTTTAATGTTTTGCCTTTAAATAAATAAACTAAACATATATTTTTTGAGTCACATCAGAAGTTCAGAACACTTGACAAGTCAAAGTGATGAAGACCTGGTACATCATTAAAATAATTTTCATTATATATAGTCTCAGTTTCTACTAATTAAATCTGCTTTAGAACATTTGCAAAATTGAAACTGTTTTAATCATATTTTAGCATTTGCTTCTTTGTCAAAAACACAGCTGGAGTTCTGTCTGTGATATACTATTCTTTTTTTTCCCCTCAGTCTCAGAAAACACTTTTTTGTTTTTATGATAAATGTAATGTCAAAGTATAGGTACTATGTGTAAAAGTGAAGAACAATGTCCTATTTGGTTTCAGCCTGAAATTAAGTGGAGGCACTAGGTGGCGCCACCCTGGCTAATTTGTTTTATGATTCTTATTGATCTAGTGGATGTGAATTGCCCACAGTGCCCACAGTCTTATGTCTAATGTGATGTTTACATCAGCTATGTGCCATGGTTCACCATGAGCTCCTCTCCATGGAGATGTAGTTGCTTAGCTTGGACAGAGTACTCTATCACCAACTTCTTTTTCTTACAACTATTCAAAAGATTTTTATGCTTCCAAAAACGTCACAGGTCTGACCAGTAATTTAGCCTGCTGGCGTCACCTGCTTTATCTGTATGAAGATTGATTTTCCTGGTACTGTCATTCCAGGGAAAACCCTAACATGCAGAGGTACGGTTTAAGTATTTTTTTATTATTATTATTATTTTTTATATCTGCTTTATTTAAGTATTTAATATTCTTGCCCTTTTCAATATTTACTTCTTACATTTTTCGAGAAATAGCTGTGCTTTCTTCTCCATATATTTTAAAAACAATTTAGTTGCTTTTTATGTCCACAAACAATTTACAATTTAAGTACAGCAGCTTTGTCCTTAAAGCCAATACAAAACTTCTGTGTTGTCATATGTCGAACTTTGTGAACAAAAAACGTATTTTTAACAATTAGGCCTATAAATTTAGCGTTTGATAAAAGTCTGATTATTTATATTTAGCTCACTAGTAATCCAACTCATAGGGAAACACACTACAAACTAACTTAATAATTTGTTTTGTTTTTTGTTTTGTTTTGTTTTTTAGATTTTTTTTTTACTTCAATAAATTTATAGTGTTTTACTATTTGGCTCCACTGATTCGTTTTTAGTCATTTTTACTCAAGTAACTACTTTTGCTTGAGTATTGAACTTGTCTGCGGAAATTTGTAGAATTAAATGGTTAGCGTTCTGAGAGTTAAGTTTTGGAAATTAGGCTTATTTTGAGACCTAATCAAACATAAGAATCTTTAGCCCTCCAAAGTTTCACATTATTCACTTTATAATTTGAGCCACTAGAGGTCAGCATCACACCTTCTCCCTATCTTGTGTAGCCTTGTGCGGATAAATGCACCTGCTGAAGATCACAAGGTCACCTGGTGCACTCTGCTACTATCTCTCTGTTTTGATTCACACCCTTCTGACATCACCTTTTACTTTCACACACAGACAACTATGTACAGTTTTGTCTGTTTTGTCCTTGGCTCTGCATTTCTAGCTTGGAATAAAAAGTCATTGTATTCTCTTCCTGGTTACATCTCCTCTGACCTTGGGTGGCAAAGTGTGTTTGTCTGCAGTCAGATTTCATCCCACCAGTCACAAGCACAGACTGGAGAAATGCACAGTGATATTGATACACTAATAAGTCTTTGAGGTCATTCCAGGCGAGATCCAAATCTGAACCAGTGTGTGAAACAGGATCTAAGCCTTCCCCTCATTTCTCTTTCAGTATTCTCGGGTAACATTCACGCCTGCCAAGTCCACTGTAGAGGTCTTACTCATTTGTTAACAAGATGTGGTATAGGAGATAGGCTAGTTGTCTCTCTGTTCAAGGTGGAATTGCAAAAAGGAGATGAGTATTGGAACGAGGAAGGGAGGGGTTTTGGAGATGAGCTGGAGTGTTCCTGCCGATGCTCACGTAGGCTTCACAGCTGCAGAGGAAGACTTGCAACGCTCTTCTTTATACCCCCATCCTAAAAGACCAAAATCGAAAGTCCTCATTCAGTCCTGCTCATCTACTCTGACCCTGCTTCACACCCCCCATGGTCACCAGGCAAGTCATGCTGTGTGCCTTGCGCTGACCAACCAAAAGATCAACTGAAGGATTAACACATATTCAACAGGACACCTGACAGACAGCTGGCCTGTTTGAGATGCCTAACAATATGCTTAGAGGTTATGACTTGATTTCCATTCTGTAATGCCATGATGCCAAGCCTCATAAAAATAGGAGAATTCAGTGTAGTGTGGTAAAGGGCAATAGTCATAACAATATTATATTTGATTTTCAAAAGCTTTATTTATACTGGAAACCGGGAGGTTTTCTCAACTTCTAAGGAAAACAGATGATGTGGTTTTGTGAAAGCCAAGTTCATCTTCTGAAGAAATGAGTTTTCTTTTTTTGAGAAATCATTTGCAAAAGATTTGAATATGTTCTGTTGTAATAATGATGACAAGATAAGTTATTTTATTGCAGTGTTTGAAAGTCTGGAAGAAACAACAGACTCACTAAAGTGAGTGTATTTGTCTGAATGCTGTTGTGGACTTTCCTTTTCTGTGAGCAGGGCACCATAATAAATTTAGTTTATATAGATTTGTTATACGGTTTTGATTAGGGTTTTCAACAACTAACTGATCTGAGATCAGTTTTTGACTGTAAATTGACAACATAGCCATTTAATGTACAAGATACTTTAATAGCCCCATAAAAAAACTAAAAATCTATATGAAACTTGACGCTCTTCTGCTTGTTCTGGTTTATTCAGAATCTCCATGACATCACTACAATGTCTTGTGATTCCTTTGGCTAATGGACTTTCATTAATCAATACAAGACTGCATATGTTTGACAGTGCTAATTAAAATGCTATGTCAGGAGTAGGATGTACCTAACATGTCTTATTGCTTGGCATGGTTTTCTTTTTAATTTTGTCAGTGTTCTTTCACCACAGTCATTCCTAATTTAAAATTCCCTTAATTTGATGGCTATACTTTTTGGATGTCTCTTACTGTCAGCCCCCTCCTTTATTGGCAGTAGAGATTTCCATTATGAGCTTACTTCTAGGCAAATGTGGAAAGTCTGGGAGGTATTACTTAACAAGCAGTTCTCCGTTACTCTGCCCTGTGCTGTCTGTGCACCTGTGACGTTCGTCCCCTCCTTCTTTTACCCAGTCTTGCATTAGACACACTAACCTCCTGCCCTCCCCAGTGCTGTAAAAGCTATATGTTTGTATTAGCCTATATGAGATTACATAAAGAGTCCCGCTGGCACATACAGACAGTGTGTTGTTGCAGCTGCAGTGAAGATGTGTCATTAAATTAACAACATATGTGACAATGAGAACAAAGATTTAGCCTGTAGATACTAAGGAACTATGAGACATTACAGGAACATCCTGCACCTGGATAAAATGTATGACTTCCAGTGTGCATATTATACATGCACTAGGTGTCTTTTTGGAGAACAACTTTTTTTTTTTTTTTTTTTTTTAAGAAGTTTGTGCTAGCTTGACAACCAAAAGAGACACATTTACTGCACTTACACAATCGTCATCATCAGATTCCAATTGACAAAAGCTGTATCATTCAAGGTTGTGTGACCGTGTCAGTCTTCACACATCAAACACACTCAAATCTAGGGTTTGTAACAACAATATCAGGTATGATATTACTACAGTATTTTTCAGACCCATATTTAATCTGTAATTTCCTTTGACAGAATGCCCTATATTCACAGTAGACAGAGACTGATCACAAAAAACACAATATTTTTTCTTATTGTGACATCATTACTTAATTCTCTGTTGGTTTTCATTCATGGGTTGCTTCTTCATGAATTCCATCTAGTAGGCTAACTGGTGATCTGACATAGAAATAACGTTGGTTATTCAACCTTGTCTGCAGGTGTCGTTAAAATAGTTTTTTGAAGATGATGACTATTTGCCATTGCTTTAGTTTTCAGAGAAGTGTTATCATTATGGTTTATTATTGTAAATTATGAATTATACTGTGCTTTATGTCTATTGCACTGTCCATTGAACAACACAAGAAAATTCTCCTACTGTGCGTGTTTTAATGAATGAATGTCAAAGCTCGTCCACCAGTGGCTGCTCTGCTCCCAGTTACAGCTCTGCCACTGTTTCCACCCTCCGCTGTGTATGAGGCGAGCTGCACGTTGCCGAGGCATTTGGGTTCGCATGGCAACGGGCCAGCTGTCAGCTGCCTGCTTACTGGCAGCCTGTGTGGGTCAGGCAGAGACTCGGCCAGGACTGTGTGTTTCTGCGCAGTCAGACCAACACACGACGACACAGAAACTCCACCGTGATCTCATTCTTTCCCTTTTAGACCGCATCTATCCAATTTACACATCTCTTCCTACTCCAGTTCTTAAAATGGATACTGGGAGTAACCTGGAGTAGCTTCCGTCAACTGTAAATGATCACTCCTAACATTTTCTAAACTGAAATCCAAAGTACTGATCTGACATAACATGCAATTTAGAATTCCCCTAATGCGTTTAAGAAGGATATTAAGTTGTCACACAGTGATCACTGCCCTGAGATCAAAAGACAAGGAAGTGCAATCTGATTACAATCATCTGTGCTCACTTCACTTTGTAATAAAAGTCAGTCATTTCAGATAAGTGTTTCATTGTGAACGGGTCATGCTGGAGGAATCCTCTTGGTCAACTAAGTTCAGACTAATTCTACTTTTTTTTTTTTTTAATAATACTTTTCTGATAGAATGCATTTATTTGACATGCCAATGTTAATATCAAAACACAAAGGTAGATTTAAATAAAACAATGAAATAGAAAAAATATTAAACAGTTATATCTTCGTGTTGTCTACATGTATCTGGTCATAAAGTCATTTAAGCTGTTACTGCAAAAAAAAAAAAAAGGAATGCAAAGTTGACTGTTTTAGCTCTGTATTTCCGCTGTCACTTGCCTGTTTTACCAAGCTGTGGGTTCTTTGTTTTGATACTTTGTTTTATTTTCAGAATAAAACCTGGCCATTTCTTCCACTGGATGAGGTCCATTTTGCTGTCATAATCTCAAGTTTTGGCACAAATTACCTTCAAAGAAAAAGCGGAACAGAGCAGGTGAATATCCACACAAGCTGCTTAGTAACATGATGCATCAGTTGTTTGTTGTTTTGTTGATAATGAGTCTATTTTTGTCTAAAGCCTTATAATGAGACTGAGCATGATGCTATAGGAAGCAGGATTAGCTAGCAAAAAAGTCATTGCGGGCGGTGGAGGAATGAAAATAGATCAGTGGCCGGTCAACAATGCAACCTTCTCAAGCTGATTTTATTATAGCCCCAGAGGCAGTGGCATGATGGAGCAGTTTCAGTGGATGTTATGATTGTCATCTCGTCCAGCACTCACTTTGTAGCGCACCACTTTCACCTGCCTGTCAGTCAGCCTGCCATCTGAATGTAGCACCAGACAACAGCTGAGAAGTGGAGTGTTGAGAGCTCTCGTTAGGAGGGCATATAGCGCTCTAGATAAAGGCCACTGTTATACAATATACTATAAGAAGATTAGCATTGTTGCCGCTGCAGTACTCTGAAATACAACCAATGTTCTTGAACTGTGTTTTAAGGTGAGTAACATAAAGTTAAAGTGAAGGTAATCCTCTAAACTCCACACACAAACACATTTCAAACACAACAAACTGGAAAAGTGTTTGGAAAAGACAAAAGGAGGGGCTGAGAGTGCAGAGCAGCAGTGTGATTGGTTGTACAGCAGTATAGCAGGCGTTTATGATTATTTTGAGTGGACAGTACACTCTGATGTCACATAGAGTATAGAAATGACATGGGTCTTTGCAGTGTGAGACACTGTCAGTTTGTCACCATTCTGACCCGAAAAGTTGCTTAGGTTGCACTTAGGTTGCCAGTTTAACAGCCAAAACAAGTTATTTTATGGCAGTCTTGTAGAAGTGCGTGAAGTTTTATGAAATGCATGACTGGATGAGAGAATGAACTAACTACTTTTGTACGAAAATACTGTATGTATTTTATTGGCATGTATGCCATTTTTGACAACAACCTGTCCAGGGACTCCAGGTGGAAATTAGCAACTTTGCTACAACCTGGCACAAGCATCTCTCCTCTTTTTTATAGGATAATGTTTTTTGTGCACTGTCCCTGATAAATAATCGAATAAACTAAACTTAAGCTTCACGTGAACAACGGAAACTCTGGCGTAGGTACGTAACCAACGTTGTGGGCAATATTGACATTTTGTAGCTAAGAGATTTAGCATTAAGTAGAATCGAAACTAAAATAGATACTCATTTAAAATAATTACATTGTTTAATCAATGAATCATTCAAACAAGGATCTTGAGCTTCATCAGAACCACTGTAGAACCACAGAGTTTAATACCCCCACCCCCCAAAAAAATTATGTTTGACCTTTCTACTTTATCAAAGTATGTCCAATTAATTACCTTTGTGGATCAACAAAATTGTGTGCACATACAGGTGCATACAGTATGTAAATAATTGTGTAAGTCAGTGGCTACCTAGTTATAATTTGTTTTGCACACATATACCCTTTGATGTCTAAATTGTCCCTCTATTTACATACTTATTAATTTGTTATCAGTGGAAAAAGAGCTGTAAATTGGCTGTCAGTCTGACAAGTCTTCTGGCAATAAACAGTGTAATCTATAGTGGTGGTGATAAGAGCTGAGCAGCTAATGTAAATGTGTAAATGTGACCTTATCAAACTCTATACAGTACAGTGTGTTTCATTGACCCAGTTTTCCAAAAGAAGTAATTGTGTGTACAAGCCGACGTCTCTCTCTCTACCCTCTTCTTTCACCTCCTCTCGCCTCATCTCCTCTCCTTTTCTCCCATCCTCGCTTTCTCCTCCCTCTCTCCCACCCCTGAAGGTTCTTAAATAAATCCATGTCATTCGGCTCCAAAAGATCAAAGTTTGACCTTCAGACCAATGCCAGATACCCCCCTCCCCTCTCTGCCACGTATATCTCTGCAAGCACACAGCGTCTAAACATTAACTCTAGGCGCTGGGTACAGTTTAGTCTAATGAGCTGTGTGTTTATTATGTGTGTGGTCATATTCTCGTGTTGTATAGAAGAAGTATAGGAGACAGACAGAGTTGCATAAGAAAAGGAAATCTGGATTAAAATTATTAAAATGCAAATCCCCTTTTTTTTTGTAGTTTTAAAAAACAGTTTATCTTTCTTTTAATATTTTGTTAACGTTGCAATCCTTTTACTAAGAATTTTGCCCATCACAAGGCGGAAAGATTAATAAAGTCTGCTTCAAGTCTTAACTCTGTCTGAGCCTTTGAAATGTCTGACTCATAACCATAGTTGCTGTGACAATGTGTAAGAGCATGCATGGCTTGGCTTCTTTACTTTTCAGATGATGTTTTAGTCATTAGAACGTCCCATTGGAGTTAGCCATTATAAATATGAATCTACATGTCCATGATTATACTTTCTTATGAGCAGGGTAAATTAAATTAAATGTTGGCCCTAGGTTCAGTTCGATAGTTTCCTGGTTTTATCATGTTTTTTATCCTAAACAAACTGAAATATTTCTCAAGTGTTCAGGCTAAAGGCGAACTAAAATCAGTGTGGATTTTAATACCAATTTTTAGCTTATTGTTTGGCTGTCTAAATCTGGGTCATAAGCTTTAGTCCAAAGTACAGGTCAAAAGTCCAATACCCATGCATTGACATAACTACTGTGTACTGCCTAAATCTACAGTGAACATACTTTGCAACAAAGATAAAGTAGGTGGTGGTTGTGCATTTTTCTGTTTTGTTATTATATTTCTCATTTTAAATCAGGATGGTTTTTTTGTGTGGTACCCAGAATTCTGTGTGCGTTGAGGTCAAGTTAGCTCTGACCAAGTTAGCTCTGAGCTAGATTGGTTGCACTTGTAAAGGGTTAGGGTTAGCAACAATGTTTTAATTTTCTGTCCCTTTGAAATAAACCTATTAATAAATAATAATAGTAGTAATAATAATAATAATAAATGATAAGTTGCGATGAATCGATTAACCTGTTGCAGTCTCAGCTTGATCCTATAATCTCTATGCTTTGACTTTGACATAGTTTTTTTGATAAATCTCTGATGCACCTGTTCCCCTCCACATCTCTCCCAGTGTTTAGCCACATGGTGAGTGTTCCCCTCCAGTGCCGGCCACCTGCGTCCCTGTCCTGCCCAGCGCGTGGTTGTCAGTCGCGGTGCCGCCATCATGAGAGCAGCTGTTCTGTCTCTCCTCGCGCCTCACAGTCAGGGCTTTGTGCGTCCCAAAGAAAAGAGGCGCTTGTCAGAATGGTGTCAAGAAAAAAAGGCCTTTCCATCAGCTTTTGTGTGTTACAGAGTCAAGGGGGAGTTTTTTTATTGGCTGTAGACATGTGAACTCTGTCACGTACAGAGCCGCTAATCGCTCTCTGTGCAATGCAGAGTCAATCAGGGGCACATATCAGATCAGAGTTTATAATGCGTACTTAATGACCACTGACTGTACCTGTATAAGGCAAAGCACTGCATTTACAATATTAGTGTGAGGTGTCAAGGTTAGTGCTGCTGATGCAATGTCGAAAGTTGTGAAATGATCAAAACACTTGGCAAGATTTTTGGTGTGATCTCAAATAGGATGATAATTTCCATTTAGTGAAATTAATAGTTTATGTACGTATTCATTATGGAAGAATGCTTATCAAAGTGGGGTACATGACTTCTTTGTTGTAAATAGTTTTGGTGTTTTCCTCAACCTAAAACATAGTGTATATGCAGGACTGTGACAAAATCAGACGGCTATATACTGTCAGCAAAAGTTGTTATTTAAAGGTAAACTGTGTAACTTTCTGGAGGTGAAAAGTCATCTACTCAATTCAATAAAATTAGAAAACTAAACTATAATTTGGGACTTTCTGAATGGAGATGAATACATTTTCTGCCATATTATGAAAATAATCAGCTAAAGGAACTGCTTTTCTGCAGAAACAGATGTGTTGGCGCCCTCCTCCAAACCAAATAATACACTATTTTGTGGCCATGCAAGCCCGCTCAAAGTAAAAACGCAGATTTGTAATTTTTTTTTTTGTGTGTAACAAAGGCATCTAAACAACAAAAATATGCATTTATTAAAGTTTATTTTTAACAAAAAAGTTGCGCAGTGCACCTTTAAAGTGACACCGCGGACTATCTTGGGGTAAAAATCAAATGCCTAACCTCTTTAACAAAGCTAAACAGTCAGTTTAATGCCATAATGTAGAATATTATAGTTATAAATTATTGTTAAAAGAATACAATTTTCATAGAAGCAAGCAAGAGGGATGTGAATTAGTTGATTTCAGGGAGATGCATGTTTGCTCAAAGCAAAATTTTATAATACACCTTGACTTTTTTGTAGTGCCATGTTGTAGCACTGTTCCTCTTTACTTGCAAATTCAGCCCAACAGTGGTAATTTGAGATACGAATATTTATACTTATTAGGGACTTATTTGCATATTAAAATGTTTAACCTAAAACCAGATATCGCTAATATGAACAAATGTCTGTGGTTGGTGAGGCAAATTTAAAGACGTTATTACATTTGCTTTGTGCATAAATATTTATAGTCTTGTATAGTCTAGTCTTTTTTTTTTTTCACAACACAGCTTAAAAACCCAAATCACTGAGCTTTTCTTAACAGCCACACTAGATGGTGCTGTCACAGAAAAAAGAAAAGATTAGAACTTAACCTGACTTACACTGAGGAACATGGAGATTCCATAGGCTATAAAGGCTATAAATTAGGCTATAAATTTGTTTACAAAACACTTAAGCAGTACTTGTTACAGAAATGTTTAGTTTAGTCATGATTTCCTTTTATGTCATAACCCACAAGTGTGTTAAATATAGATTTTATAGCTCTCCCTCCAATGCAATCATAGCGACTCCAAGCATTCAGACCATTATAGTTGGCAGACAATCAGAAGCGTATAGGCTCAGTAACATTTACTGTATGTGAAGGATTCAGTGGACAACCTGATTGAGTGTCTGGTCCCTCCAACAATCACTGCTACCACATTCATCTGAGCTATCGAGCTTTAGCGCTGGAGGTCACGCTGCTACTGGACTAACAATAGGCTGCTGACACATTTTAGTTGATAAGTCGCGTTTGATGTTGATATGAGTGTTTGCTCTGCTAGATACGCTCACTGCGGATTTCCATCTCAACTTTGCAGCTGCTAGTCGACTTGGCATGAAGTTACTAACATGATTAACTTCAATTTTTGAATTGTAATTCACACTTTGGCAAGAAGAAGCATGAGCGAACTTGACCCGAGAGTTCACAGTATTTGCCCCTTGACCACTAGGGGGTAGTACGGTATTTTCCGACCTATGTGAGAGATCTGAACCTTAAAAGCAGTTTGCCCCTTATCCTGGGCCCAGTCTTAACTCTCTTTCCTTGCCTCCTCCTTCCTTGCAGGAAATGGTTGAGGAAGTCCCGTCCAAAGAAGAGAGAAGGAGTAGGGCAAGAGTGCTCATAGTTATCAATGGGACACACGGTTATTGTGATTACAACTTGTATAGATAAAGTTGTATATTTGACATCTTTAACCCTGCTGTATGTTTCCTTCCCTTGCCTCTTTTGAGCTTTAGGACACCACTTAATCTACCATGTTTGATTGACAGGTGTTGAACGTAGGAACTGAGGCGACGAAGAGAGGAAAGGAAGCGAGGACAGAACTCAAACCAGGCCCGTAAGTGCAGGCTGTCCCCTGTATATATGCAGCCAATGGCATTCGCAGTTACATCAGCAGCACACTTGGTTCCTTGGCTTACAAAGCTAACTAACAGTACCACATTTTAACATGCTTACTTACTTGATATATAGACATCTGCCTAACTGTTTCTAAATGCTGTCGTGAGTAGGATTTCTTAGTAACTGCACCTAGTTAGTAATTCCCAAGGCTACATTAGGTTAACTGCTTAAATCCGCTTGTTCAGGAAAATGAGGAAAGAAAGAAAGAAGTTGTGAATGTCAACAAAAGCTCACGTTAATGATCCTATAAGACCCTATAAGCCACCTGCTTTTGACCCTATGACACAGGCCAATAACTCAGCAGTAGCCCGTGGGTTTTTGCTTATCTCAAAGGAAACCTCTGATAAGGCATAATTGCTCATTGTAATAATTTAAAAGCCTATTTCGTGTCTTTGAACTCTGGATTGGTCGTTTTGTTTTGATCTTTGAGAATGATTCAAATATTCTGGGACGTGGGAATTTAATTTGGGATAATAGCGTGGAAAGTGGAGGAATGTGATATGAAAGAATGGCATATTGTAGTCGGGTTTATCATCGACGTGTATCAGCATGAGATTGTAGCTAAAACTGATAATATTAGTGATTTTAGCTGTAGTCTTGATATTTGTTGTATGATGTGGGTAAGCCAACACTTTTTGTTTTCGACACCTATGGAAAATATGACCAGAAAAAGTCACAAGACCACCTTCCTAATTAGCTGGGGTCAAATATTTGGCTAGTCATTACAGCCAGCTGTCTCTCATATAAGCCACACACGCACTTGCTTTTGCCACTTAGCAGAACACATGCTCCCGACTGCACAGAACAATGTCTTCTTGCTCAATGTTTAACCAAAACCAAATGATGAACCAAAACGACATACCAAACTAATTATTTGCCTCAAGTGAGTTATATCGTTATGAGCCCGCCAGCATTTAGCTAGATTAGCAAAAAATAAATTATCAAGTATATGAATTTTTTTGCAACTTTTTTGGTAAATGTCATTAAATCATGTCATTTTTTTGTTTGCAAAATAAAAATCAAGTGTCTCACTGTAATAGAGACAGATTAGAGCAACAGCTTTAGTGAAACTGAATTAATGCCAATGCACAATTATTCCTGTAGGGAGAAAGTCATTTAAAAATGCTTAGTACTTTTAAATGACTAGGCGTTCACATTTTTCCTTCATCTATTCCTTTTTTATATGAATTGATGTAACTGATGAAACAGTAGATTATAATGGCACTGTACTATCAGTCAATATTGTGCACAAAGATCTCGTAAGACATAAGATTGTGCACTAATGTTGAAAATTTGTTGTTTTTTTTCATATATCTTTACACTTGCATTGGACAAAAATGCATTGGATTTTGCTGAGTCACATCTCTTTATTAAAGGTGGAGTAGCTGATTTTCACACTGCAAACTCGATTAAGTTTTTAATTTTGACAACTTTATTTCAGAATTTTTTCGACATGTGGTTGATATTAACATGTATTCAGTTTGGTTGCAATTCTGGTCAATAAACGTCTTTTTATAAGCAATAAAATCACACTGAGGAGGACCACCCAAGCACAGCCAATCAGATAGCTGCATTCAACTACTGATTAGAACTAAAATTCAATTCAAAATTATTCAATTCAGACAGTACTCAGTGGTCGTGTTTGTTTCACATAATGTTGCATTTCACATATACCTTTTAGAGGAGAACATGACGTTTACTAAATTACAACTAAAAAAGTTACTCCAACTTTAATAATAAAAAACCTCAAAATCTCATTTACTTTCATATTTACATGGACTCTTTTGCCATGTTTCATCTCATGGAAACCATTATCTCTTTAATACAAAATTTATTTTTTTTTATGACACAGGTCAAGATTTACACTTATTTCCATGAGTTAGATTTTACCCCAAAACAGAGCATTTATTGTATTTCATTAAAATTGACTTTATTTGGTTGTAACTAAACACCATCATTCCCGTTAATGCTTATACACAGTCAAAAGAAGGTGACAGACCAAGTCATTACCAGTTCCTGGGATATTTCTGATGGTCTGTGCTCAGCTCTGCAGAATGCAGATAAACACACAGCGTTTATGTTCCCTGTCATAATTCCACAGTCAACAAAACCTTTCCTGGCAACAGCGAGCCGCACGTTTACAATGCTAAGTCACAATTACCTCAGTCTAATTACTAGGTTAGCTCTGGGTGCAGTAATGGTCCAAATGTGATGGTGCATAACTGTGTTTCTACCGAGCTGTGCCAGGGTCCGGGCAGAGGGAGGTTTCAGGGGCACTGAGGCTCTAGGTGTGGTTCTGTCTATGAAATAACTGTATATACAGACAGATTAGTCTGCTTACAACAAGACATATTTTAGATACACACCAGAGCCCTTCAAAGAAATATTTACTTACACAAATTCCATGTAACCTCAGTGTGCATGTTTAAGCTTAGCAACTGACCACCACAATCTTACTGAGGGTAAATTATTTATACTGCTCCCTTAACTATAAAGCATAATTATAAAAAATATTATCATTGTGTTATATGTCACATTTTTCTGACCAATAAAGCAACCCATGCCTCCCACTAAAATGTTATGGATAATTACACACATTTCTGGCTGCAAATTTGACCAATTTTACTTTTTTTTAACTTAATGATTGTGCAAATTGATTACATTTATAACAGTGAGGCTGGGCAATATAGACAAAAAACAATACCTCAATATATTTTGGTGAATCTCAATAACAGATTTCAGACAATATTTGGCCAATTCAAAACTTATTTGTTCTTAAACATTAGTTGAGGTTTAGTGTACAAAAAGTGCAAATGTAAGTTCAGAAATGTTGCCTTGATTCTCAAGTTTAGAGCATAGAGCATTATTTATTTTTTGTGTAGCATAAAGTATTATAAATGATTTACTCTTCCAAACAAGACTTACAATATCATCTAAAATGGGGCTAGGGGTATGTTCTAACATTTTGGTCACAGTATAGAATAGAACAATTGCAATGATTATTAATATTAACAAATAGCTAATGCATTCTAAGGGTAAATTTTACACAATTTAAGTTACAGCTGTAAGTTCTGCTTCCAAACATCATGTCATGTTTATGTCATTATTAGTGTTTTTGCCCCTGCAGAACCCCCACAGTTAAATTAAGTCTTGACAACGCTTTTAGAGTGAATAGACAGACTTTATAGAAATTATCCCTGAGAGGAAAATCAGCTGTAGTTCACTTGTTCCACACGTATTTTACAATATAATATATATGATTTGTTATTGCCCAGCCCTAATCTAAATTTTGATATATTGCCCACTCCTAGAAAACACATCTACAGTGTTTTATGCAACCATCCATGTTTACATTTTAAGAATTCATTCTACAAATGTGCTTTTTATATTCAGTTCAATTCAATTTATGACATTTTGATTGAATAAAATGTTTGGGTTAGCATATTATGTTTTGTTATTATTATGCCTCGCTACCAACTTTTATCTTTTTTTTCTGCTAGACAGATAATTTCAAAAGTAAACATAGTTCCACAGGACGGAGATTAATTTCTCCTTGAGTGAACAAAAGAAAAGAGGAGAAAAAAAAAACAGACAATACATGTCTTAAAAAAGTGGAGGGTAGCCCAGAAAAGCAAATTGTGTCCATATATTTTATAACCACAGTAATCATGTGGTGTGAGGACTGCCAAGAAGTAGGGTTGTCAAAGATACGAAAAGGTAGATGAGTGATTGATATCTAGGCTGGAATTGACAATCAGAAAACTTATTTAAAATCTGATCACAATATATTGAACTGTTAAAAACTACTGTACATAGACCATGCTTTGCTCCTATTCAATGCAGACAAGATAGATGATAACTGTTTTGAACACTTGAAAAAGAGATAGACCGATATATTGACCAGCCAATATATTGACCTTAATTTTTGGCCGATATTTATTCTGGCAGGAATCAGCTAAGTTCCCATATAAGAGAGATAAGAGGAGACTTTTTTTTTATCTCTCTCCATTCAAAAGAATGCAGCTTTGATTTTATCATTAACATGTCTTAAATATCTCTAAAATAGAAAAAGAAATTAACTGTTATCAGCATCAACTGACATAATAATAAAAAAATCTACATCAGTCAAAGAACTTGCACAGAGGCTTCTCAAGGCATTTTAAAGAAAAAAGTCTACATTTTGCAACTCCATTGCAAATAAATACAGTAAATAAATACAAACTGTGCTGTGAAATGAGCATTGTGATAGGATTGTTAATTATTAATTTAAACTGAACAAAGATAGCATTATAATCTAACAACCTTTTGATTTTTGGCACAGCTACATTCAACATACCTTGTTTTAGTTGGTAAACATTTTTTTTTTCATTCATTTGTTACTGTTCATACAGCCATATAACAGTACATCCAAATATTTGTCCATATGAACAAAAAGTGCATATTTATTATCATTGTTGTATTAAATTTATTACTGAGTATTGGGTCTTCTCTTTAATATCAAATCAAGTTTGAAACTTGAATTGTGACAACACTACCAAGAAACTGCTGGCACTGTCTCAAAGTGATTTCTCGAAACCTAAGATGCATCATTGACTTTATCTGTCGATTTGATGGACGAACTTGCTAAAAGTTCTCAGCACTAGCACCTGTCTGAGTCAGCCAAAGATAACTGCCTATCTGGTGCTGCGCTCTCCACCAAGAATCGCCAGAGGATGACTAGAGCAGAGTCAATAAGCTACAAGCCTGACCTATAGCTCACAGTTTGCCCCCAGGTTCCCAAAACCCCCTAAGGTTTGTAACTGTGTGGTCGCAGGGCGTCTGTTAAGCTGCCAATTGAGAAGGCATGCCATTCCTGGGAATTGAACTGCAGGGTCTGGTGACAGCGGCTCTTGACTTACAGATTGCCCAAGCTAAAAGGAGCGCTGCAGTGAAGGAGTGCAGGAAAGAGTGTTTGGGGAGGAATGGTAACTATGAACAAGGCAGGCCGAGGAGAAGATAGTACGAAATGCATAAGCCAAGAGTGGTCATGTGTCAATGAGTTCATGTTTATGCTTTACTTGTGGTAAGATACAGCCTGCTCAGAATAATGGCAGCAAATCATTTGGATGTCATAATCAGAATATTACAACTCACCTGTAATACGTCAGAAGGTTGAATAATTAGAGGAAACTTATTTGACTATAGATCAGCGGCAAAATATTAATAAGTGAACCATGATGTAACAATTTCTCCAAAATAGCAGAGGCTTATTGTCATTCTGCCTCTAGTCAGCACATATACAATACTAAGAGTTGACAATTGGCAGAAATGTTTTGTTATGATTTTTTGTTTTTCTTATGAAGTCATTACTTCTCTTGTTGTGGTCTTGTTTTAGTTAACTTTGGTTTACATTTAGTTTTTATTTGCCTCATTTTGACAATTAAAACATGTTTAACTTGTTTAAAATAACCAAATCTAAATTCAAAATACAGAGAAAATGACTTAAATCTTATCACATATGATATTTTTCTCATTTTGAGCAACCCTAATTGTGACAAATGTGACAAGTAGTTTTTCTTTTTGTTGTTTGTTGTTTTTTATTTGTCTTAATAGTAGTTTCTGATGTATCTCTCTTGCATGTTCCCTCAACATGGCCAGTATTGATGAATAAGACCTAAAGCTGGATTCCCTGTCTTATACACCTTTTATCTGAGCCAAGAACTGATAAAAGAATATGCTGCTGGGATTGGACTGGGGTAAGTGATGTAATTTGACAAAAATGCTTATACAGTATGGTGAGTAAGACCATCCTATCTCCAAACTTAAACAAGAAAGATGCTAAATGCTGCTGTGTCTATTTTTTTGCCATCTTAAAATGTATACAGAGCTATTTAATATTAAACTTTTTACAAAAGTTTTACCGGAAGTTCACAAGTTTTGCTCAGTTACACAATCTGGGCTTTCATAATTATTCATCATGATGAGATTAGAAGCTTTTTTCACAAGCCAGAGCAAGTTGAGTTGTGCTAAGCTAACAGAAGTATGTAAAAAAAAAAATCATTATTATTGCTTTAAAAATGATAATTATGAGCAAAGTGAAAACATAATTGTTAAAATGTCAGTAAATCTATTTTTGTCAAGAATCCGAGTTATGGTGGGTTCAGACCGGAGAGCGTATTTGCATTTTTGCATCAATGTTAAGTCAATGTAAACCCGTGTCTTGAGCGTTTAAGCGAGCAAACTTATTTCATTGTTTTTCTCAATTCTCCTGGATATGGTTGAGATGTGAACAAAATTAGATTTTTTAAAACATAAATTGCAAATCAACACATAATTGTTATACTTGCAGTTGCAAATAAATATTTTTCCCAAATCGTGAAGCTCTAGTGTCAGACTTGCGTGATGTTCATTCTCGATTTTTTACTTTTGATCATCAAGATCATAGACTCACAGTCATTATAAGTCAATTATCTCAATCAACAGTTGCTAATGAGACCATGCAATTATCCGGATAATATTGATGTGACACATTTTTTCATAATGACAAGAACAACAACACAATTAATTAAGTGTTCTTTTCTTTCTAAAAGGTGTGAATTAAAATTTCAAGTGTAGACATGCGATTGAAGTGTTAAAAGATTTGAGTTTTGAGGCAGTGTTTTACCTCTGTTTAATTTGATCATCTTTAATTAAGGCCAGTCTTTTTGGGGTGTGTGGATACAGTATGCTCAGTATGTGCACTTATCTGTCTGCCCTTGAGCACGTCAGACAAGCCACGTCTGCCAACTCCACTCGTAGTTTTTTCTGTATCGGTTAAGAAACAACCTTGTGTAAGTTTAGCTGCTCTGTCACTTTTTGGGTGTTGCTAATAGTTTACACTTGTCTAACTGTGCTCCACCTGTTTTGTCCTGTACTTTGCTTTGATGTCATCATTTTGGCGCTGTTTGTAGGCACTTCTGCTTTTGATCATCAGGCAAAGTCATGTCAACAGAATCTTCATGTTACAGTAGGTTCAATCGTGTGCTCAAAGACAAGTCAGTTAGTTCACCAAATTGTCAGAGCATGTCTGTCATTTGTGGTACAGACTGCCTGTATGTTGCCCCAGCCTAAGGCCCAAAGCTTTTGACAGGCTTCAGACACCAGCTTGAAATGGAAAGAATAACTATGACTATTTTATGTGATCCTATTAACTACAACAAATAAACAAAAAGATTTAGATTTCACTAACTGTACTTTGTGTTTCATGGATATGGGATTATCTTTTTGTACAAAAAATAAATAACACAAATTGATAACATTTCTGTGTAGCGTGAAGCAACCTCCTTTCCTGATATAATATTTCCTATAAAGATTTAACCAGCCTTATCACTCCATGTACAGTATGTGGAAATGGTGGCACAATAAGAAGATTATCGCTAATCCACTTTGGATTTCAGATTATCCTAATGTATGGGAAATATATGACAGGATCTCATTATAAGACTTAATACAGTAAGAAAAATATGTTCACTTGAGCTTATGACAAGTCTCAGTGTTGTGAGGTTAGTGTATCGTCAGCGTGACACATGAAAAGTGTCTCAGTCATGTAAGAGAAGAGGTTATGAGCATTTTGGATACTGCTCTGTTTAAAAGTTTGTGCCTCATTTTGTCTTTAATGAAAGCACACTAAGATGACAATAATAATTACAGAATATATTTTTGACTTGAATAATAGCGTGAATAGAGACATGGTTAATGATTGAGGCCAGGAGGCAAACCCACAAAGTGGTAAAAATCTCACATGCACACGTGCAATGCCTAAACCACTACCACTGGCATTTGATAGATTACCAGACCTCAAATATGTGAACAATATTATGAAATAATTATTTCTGTTTGACAAATTTCACATAAACGGCAGGTGAGAAAAGAAAATTCAAAATAAGTTATTTTTGCTTTTAAAACCTGCATTATTATTATTATTATTATTATTTTTAGATGCTACTATTGTACAGTCATTTTAATAAATGATATATTAATGAGAAGAAAAATGAATTTCTGCTGTTGTAAATTGCCAAATGAATGTCTTTCTGATGCGTTCGTGGGACATTTATCAGTCTGTTTTTAAATAATAATGCTTATCAGACTGTCTGCGTCCTTGTTTTGATAAACAAGCAGTGTGCAGTCCAAACAATCTAATGCATTCCATTAATATTGATGTATTTCTTATAAAACCCAGATGTTGCATACTTTCAAACCATATTGGATTATAAAACATTTGAGCTGACCACAGATTTACAGGATTTTTTTTTGTTACTTTTACTTTGATTTTAACACTACACAAATAATCTCAGACTAGTTGGCTGCAGTTATTTAATTGTTAACTTTAAATACTGCTTTAAAGGTTCTTTTTACATGTGAGTGAACATGTAGGTCAAATATATAGGAGTGGTGCATCTACAGTGAAAGTGGGAGAAATGGTACTTTGTTTACATTGTGGAGGAGTCGGCGCTAAAGAGGCACAGGGATATTTATACTGTGCTGATAGGTACATTTTATGGATTTAGCACAAAGTCACGCCATGCTACAGATGACATACTGTCTCACTTAAGCCTGCAAAAGATGCTCCAGATATTTTATGGAGACAATATTCGTTTGTAAAATTGTTTGATATTATTATTAATAGTTGTAGTAGTATTTTGTGGCACGGCTGCTCTGCTTTGTCTGATGCCAGTTCAATCAGTGAACCTGCACAACATAACCGTGGAGCAGTGCAAGAAGTTCACTGGAAATAAGAAATAATAATAATAATCATATTTTGCCATCAATTCTAATTTTGTCAGTTATGTAGTTAGAAAAAGCCACGTTAAATGCAGTTATTGAATTAGGCAATATATTTGTAAAATAAAATGGATTCACTTTTTAGTCAGACTTGGCTTCAATAAGTTTGTTCTATATGTTTTTCCCTTAACAATACAATGTTGTGTCGACCTAAACTTATAATAAAAATGATCCGATGCTCGTGGTAAGACTTACCTGAGAATCTTGATCCGTGCGTGAAAAGTTTATGAAAAAGCAGCGGCGTGTCCTCGTTATAATCCTTTTGAATGAGACAACTGCCGGTAAGCAGGCTCCCGGTCCCGGTGTGATGCGAGCGGAGGGTCTTTCGTGTGTGACCGCGTCTGCAGCCCCTGTACAGACGAGCGCAGGGTTGTGTCCACCTCGGGTCGGTTCTCTGGATGCGCGCCGTGGTCCAGGTAAAGCACAGCGCGGGGCTCTGGTCCAGACTGTGCCAAACGGTTCCGCGCTCTTCCTCGTGCTCACTCACAGTGGTCACCGCCGTAAAATTGACAGCCTCTGGTCAGAAACGTCCAGCGGCCTGGTGCGCGTGGCCGCGACCCACGCTGACCCAAAAAGCGCTGAAGGGGCCGGACCTCACGCAGCACCGTGCTCTCCTGCTTTATCTCTCTGCTCTGTCGTGGGCAGAGCTGCATTCACACTTACACTGTCTTATGTTCACTCTATCTAATTCTTTTTTATATTAAGTCAACAGGCTTTATGTAAAAGAAAATACATTTTTTAGACAAAGTTGTTAAAGTTTGTCATTTGAATAGACTTTTACCAAATACATTTCTATTATTACACTTTTTCCCAAACTGAAGCTCTTGTAGTAACTTTTGCTGTGATATTAATGCACTGCTTACGTGTCACACACATGACACGTCTAGGCCGTTCACTGAATGAAATTGTACCCCACACATCTGGCGGGCACCACACCTGCTTCACTCACGGCGTAGCTCTTGGAGAGAGCGCACTAGAGGCCAACAGAGGAATAACTGTCTTAACCGGTCTAAGCGGGAAGTCTTAAAGGGGCAAGATCGGGGCCATGGTGTTTTAAAGAGATGCCAAACTTATAGGAGTGTATTGTTTATAAAAATCAGGGATGCACTGATCCGATACTGGGATCGGATCATGGTGCCAATCCAGAAAATTTTGTAGGATCGTGTACAGTATCTGCTTCATGATATTGGTTCAGCAGCTATCCTGGACATAATTAGATTAATTTATTGGCTGGCATTGATCCAGAACGTCTCATAATTTTGACATTTTATTCAGACTAAGTTAGGGTGTGACTTGCATCATAAATAACAGTTGCACAACACTATATTTCAAGTATTGCAACTGGGATCGGAACTGAAAAAGCGGTATTGCTGCAACCCCAATAAAAATGCTACAAAGGCATTATAAGCACAAGTTGTTTCCTTATCATGTGTAGATGAGCTATAATATCTTAAATGTGAATGAGTATTTTTAAGATACTTTTGAAACGTCTAGCTTCTTAAAATTCTTGTAAATTCCTTTAAAGTATGCATGAATAAATAACTACATAAGAAAAATAAATAAATGCATAAAAAATACTCAGGCTTACTTCTTACTGTATTAGAAACATTTTACTTGTGTAACCAAGAGTTCTTCATAAAGGAGTAAACTTTTAGGATTAAAGGTAATATTTTTGTAATTCATTTGACAGACATTCACTTTTATCTGATAATTAAGCCTAATTAAGACATGTTTTATCACATTTCTGCTGGTTTGGCACGAATGACTAATGGGAAATTCCCCCCAAAATGTTCAGTTATTAACTTTTTTTTTCAATATTTGTCAGCCCTAGTCTTGGACAAAATTACATTCTTCTTTTGTTGAAATTAATATGTTTTAAATCTATTTTTGAATGTGCCAAAGTGATCATTAAACCTGAAATAATGCTGAAAATGTCTTGATCAAAGATCAAAAACTATTGCGTGAAACAAACAACTTATCCACAAAAAGTCCGCGATTGCGCCACATGTTCTTTGCATATATTTTGTTTTAGTTTTCATTACAGGCAATGCATGCAATTTTGTTAGTTTTTTATAAAACTATTGGTCAAAATTATACCTCTTCTTCATAATCCAGAATGATGTTATTCAGTCATTGCTTCCCAACTTTATGTTTAGTACATAGACACAGGACACCTGTTCTGTTATAGTGTTTACTTTATTTAGAGTACCTTTCATCATCATTCCACATTCATGTTTTCCTCATCCTTGAGTTATAAAACAGTACAGTGTATAATACAGTGGCAATGTTCCTAGTTAAGACCTGAATAGTTCCTACATAGTCTTAGATATACAGCGGCATGAAAAAGTATGTGAACCTTTTGAAATTTCTCACATTTCTGCATAAAATCACCATCAAATATATTCTGATCTTTGTCAAAATCACACCAATGAAAAAACAGTGTCTGCTTTAGTGAACCTTCTGCCTAAGGAGACTTTAAGAGCAATTATTTCCCAATTTTACCAAACAATTTAAGTCAGAGTGTGTCCAATCACTGAGGAATGGCTTAAAGCTGCCCTGCCCACTATAAAAGACACTCCTGGTAAGCACTGTGTCTTAATGAGAAGCAATATCTGTTGTTCACCATGGCTCGCTCAAAACAGCTGTCTGAAGACCTCCAATCTAGAATTGTAGATTTGTATAAATCTTGAAAATGTTACAAAACCATCTCAACAAGTCTGGATGTTCATTAGTCTACAGTTAGAGAAATTATGTACAAATGGAGAGAGCTTGGCACTGTTGCTTCTTTCCCGAGGAGTGGCCTTTCAACAAAAATGACGCCCAAAGTTCAGCGCAAAATACTCAGAGAGGTAAAAAGAACCTTAGAGTGTCTGCTAAAGACTTACAGAACGTACTGGCACAGTCCAGTATCTCTGTGTTTACACTGACTACATGTAAAACAACAGTCTAGAATTGTGTTCATCAGAGGACTCCACAGAGGAAGCCACTACTGTCTAAAAAAAACATTGTTGCACGTTTAATGTTCGCAAAAAATCACCTAGACAGTTCACAGAACTTCTGGCAAAATATTTTGTGGACTGATGAAACTAAAATTGAATTATTTGGGAGAAACACACAACGTCATGTTTAGAGGAAAAATTAAACAGCTCACCAACATCAACGCCCCATCCCCACCGTGAAGCCTGGTGGAGGGAGAATTATAGTTTAGGCCTGTTTTGCTTCTTCAGGGCCTGGACAACTTGTAATCATTAGTGGAAAAATGAATTCAAAAGTTTATTAGATGTTTTACAAGAAAAGTTGAGGCTGTCTGTGTGACTGTCGAAGCTTAAAAGAGGAAAGAAGCTGCAACAAGACAATGATCCAAAACACAAAAGTAAATCAACTTGAGAATGGTTTCAGAAGAACAAAATACACATTCTGGAGTGGCCAAGTCAAAGTTCTGACTTGAGATGCTGTGGCATGACCTCAAAACAGCAATTTATGCCCAACATTCCAGAAATATGACTGAACTGCAGGAATTTTTTAAGAAGAATGGTTCAAAATTGATCAGATCGATGTGCCAGACTGATCTGCAACTACAGGAAGCGCCTGGTAGAAGTTATTGCTGCCAAAGGGGGTGTAACCAGATATTAAATGTAAGGGTTCACTTACTTTTTTTCTCTCCTTCTGTCAATGTTTGCCTGTTATCCTCATTGAAAAATGAAAACCTATAAATGTTTGGGTGGTTTTAGTTAAAGCAGACGCTGTTTTTTCATTGGTGTGATTTTGACAAAGATCAGATCACATTTGATGGTGATTTTAAGCAGAAATGTTAGAAATTTCAAAAGGTTCACATACTTTTTCATGCCGCTGTAGACTTAGTGTAGGAGTACTTCTGATTAAAGATGGACCGATCCAGTTTTTTCATTCTAATTTGGCTTTAAGTACCTGCTTATACCAGGTGAACCGGTGAAGGGACTGAAAATAGCTTTTTTTCTTCTTGTTAGAAAATAGGTCAATATTGCTCTGTAACTGTTTTGTATTTATTGTGCAAGAAACAACAACAACATTTCAAACATTATGAGATGCTCTGGGTCAGTATCAGCCAGTGAATGGTCTTATTTATGTCCATTGAAATACAAAACTAGGATTCTGACTGAGCTGATGTTATAGGATTGATACCTGATTTAGCAAAATTTCAATATTTGATTCCAGTATCGAATCGGTGCATCACTACTTGTGACATGGATTCATTTACATTTACATTCTGATTGTCCTATTATTGTCTGATATTTGTGAATTCACAAAACTATCTGGTCTTCCAGCCACACGATTGGTTTGAGAGTCCGAAATAGCGGTGTTTCGGCCCACTCACATCACAGCAGCGTGGATTTAAGGCCCAATCACATTGTAGCAGGGCGGGCTAACACGGGCTGTTAGCGCCCTGGTGCCGCCGCCGAGTCTAATTCAAGCTAAACAAAGATGGTGGCTTCCGTGGATGTATGTGTTGTCTGCTACTTTTGTTGCGGTTTTAACAGAAATATGGAGCAATTTATTTTTGAAAGAAGAGCAGTATGTGTGACACGTACTACGCAGACATTGGATACACCATTACAAGTTGTTGCTGTGATTGGCTAAGCACAAATAAGGTAGGCCCCACACCCGATCAGCTCAGTATTTCATTAAACGCCCCACCTTTTCTCGAATTCTTTCAGCAAGTCAAGTTCCAGATGGATACTGTGAAAGAACTCAAATCGTAGTTTAACACAGATCCATCTGGCGTGAGCAACCAATGCCTTTATAAACATTTTTTTAACACATTTGAGTTAGATTTCTGCATATCAACCAAATATTGTTATCAACATACAACAAAACATTTATTTTTTATGAATAAAGATATTCATTTTTGCCAATATTGCCCAGCCCTAGACTTAGTAAACCATCTGCACTTCTTTGTAGTTGTAGTTACAATACTTTCACTTGCTTCTCCCAAGGTGAAAATGGCCTGTTGTACTTGTTGGAATTATAAGCATCAAGTTTCTGTATGACTGAATTCTTTTGACAGCGTGCCAGTGCGTCTAATCCTCCTCTCAATGATTTTGTTGTGGGTAAAAGAATAGATCAGTAGAAAATGTTTATCTCAATAACATAATTTCATGGCTTTTTGTGTCGACTTCCTCAGCTGTGCTCCTGAGTGATTTGTGGTTGATGAGGAAGGATAGATTTACCAGATTTGAACACTAAACCTTTGTGAATTACCAAACAAGGCCAGGCCTGTTTGATGCAGCAGCAACAAAACATTAGTCCAACTTTTTCTATGCCCAATCTGAAGTAGTTTCCCATGGCACAGGCACAGCTCCTTCCTCACTGTGAGATTTCACACTTGTATGATCAGATAAAGCAGTGTTCTGTTGTGCATTTTATATCTCGTTTTACAAAAGGTAATCGAAAATGAAAATTGTTTACAATAACAGCTGTCAAAGGTCCAGCTGTAAACTTAAGGAGTGTCTCAGAATGCCGGTGTTTATTACAGTCATAATTATGGTAAGTTGTTATTGTGGTTGTAAGTCTAATTACATTGTCAGTTGTTATTATTATAAGCCTCACCCATTGAAGTGCAAAAATGTGACAAGAAATGCTAAAACCATGTGTTTTATGTTCTTGAATACTTTAAAGCTATGGTTTTTGCGTTCTTAAAAATGTAAACAAATAGTAATAATTAATTTTAAATTAAGATGAAGTTTTTGCTTACAAGTTCTGAGAGTGTGGTCCTTGCTCGTGAAACTTCCTACTTTCGTCTACATTTTGCTCACTTATGTATTATGAGCCTCCAACTTTTTTTGCAGCTGTTAGGAGCTAAACATGTCCGTATGCTAACGTCAGCCAAAATGCTAACAACAACAGACAAACTTAGCGGTATTTGGTGAACAAATGAGACATTATTAGAAAGAAGCAGAACGCTACAGACTATTTAAATGCATTAACAAGATATCTGTGCAAGGAAGAAATTTATTTCAAGTTATTTTATTGTAAAAAATCTAGTACTGTCTACTCCTTTAAGATGAATAAAGCACACATAACAGTGATTCGATATATCAATAATCATTGCTAATGCTGCAGAAATGCTCAAAACAAATCTAGATGATTTAATGCAGAAGATCTCACCTACCTATGACACACAGATCTGGGAAGTTTAGGTCAGTGTGTTCTGAGGCTCAGAGGTGAAAGAATAGTATCTCACAGACAGAGCTGCAGCTGTGTTTTTGATGAGGAAGCAATGTTAGACGTGGCAAAAAAACCTCCAAAAAAAAAGCCAATTCTGCATAATATGTATCCTTTATAGTCAGCAAAAGTCTGTCCTTGTTGCTGCAAATTTTGAGTCATCATGCAGACATCCTATAACACAATTTCTCTTAGCAACAGGAAAATATTACATTTTAAACACATAATTTGACAGCATTGCCATGTTTGTGTCAACTTGTTTATTTTCTTTACTGTGGTGCACAAAAATACTTTTCACTTATCAGAAACATCCGCTTTATCATGCGTCAAGAACACATTGGGAACAATTGGAGACAAAGAATCTGATGACAAGATTTATGGCACAAATTATCGGAAAAAATGATCATGTGCAAATGCAAAGCTATTTTTGTCATTTGTTAATTGTCATCTTACAAAGTACATTCTTAAGGAACTTGGCTACCAACACCTGTTTTTTATAATTGTAGACCTTTTGATCTGAAAGCCTTTATTAATACTTTTGACAGTTCAGCGCCTGCCTGTTTTTCAAAGCTACCGGTACATGTCTGTTTTGCCCAATCATGATTTATAAAGTTGATTGCCTTTGCCTTGAGCAGCACTTTTGCAGAAGCAAAGACACGGCTGACATCACCATGGCCTCACATGCCGTTTGGCACCTCCGTCTGCGGCTGAATCACATGCAAGTAATTTATCTGTTAACAGCTTAATCACATACAATTTACATCTGGCAATGGTCCAGATTTGGTCAATAATGAACTAGTTGACCTTGAAGTAGAGGTTGCCCAGAGAGTTAAAAGATGGTTAATAACATGAATGTTGTATATTGTTATTCCACAAAAAAAGCTGAATAAAAATGTTAATGGAAAAAAAATTATGTCAACTTACAAAGGCGTTTATGCAATTATCATAACATGTAATTATTGCAATTATGTGGGTAATTCTTTACACCTTCTTGTTAGTTAAACGTCAAGTTTTACACTGAATGACATATTTCATCACACTTCTGTTGGATCTCGCACCTCTCATATTTTGGGTTTGGGTTGTAGTGATATGATGCTAGATAGAAGAAGTGGATTAAATACTTCATATATTTACCAATTCTGTCTAAAAATGCACTGTCTTATCATGTAGTCAGGTTTTAGTGTCTGCAGTCCAAGCAAGTGATCTAGGCCTAGGGCTATCCTCTCCTCAGATTTGGCTATGTCTGGAAATCTACTTCTGTTCCTCATCAGCTCAGTCTACCGTTACCACCCTGCTCCACTGTCATAGGGTCAGCTCAAGCCTATCCTACGCCTCAGCACCACCTTGTTTTTACTTTCACCGCCAACAGTGTCTAGACTCACAGAGGAAGATTACTATAGTAACCTGTTTCAATTATTTTGTTCATCGACTGATATCAGAAATATTTCCTAATTGTTATCATTCATTATCTTCTATCAATCATTGTCTTCATTGAGTTTCTCCATGTTGAAATAGATGAAGCTTTAGTTGATGACTATGTTAATGCTAATATTAGTGCTATGTGTGATCTACAGGGCTCAAAATGTCCAGACTGACATGGTTTGGACTGGAGGAAGTTGAGCATAGTGTTTCCATTCAGCTCTAGATATCACACCTATGGACATTGTAAATAAATTGATATAAAGACTGTGCCGTGACTCAGAAGAGCTGCGGCAGATACGCTTTGCACAAGAATTGAACGAGTATAGCGTCATAGCTGATTTATGTTACTATTTTGCAGTGTCATTTTGTGGTCACTAAGCTCATAACCTGCAGTGACCACTGACTGGAGTTTGGACTTTGGATTCAGCCTTTGTGTCGACTTGGCATTTTGGGTGGGTAACTGACAATGTGGCATTAATACAAAAGACTGAAACTAAAATCCCCCTGAGCTGATGAGGAAAGCCTATACCAGCCACAGTGAAACCTGCCCAGTGAATGGTAATGCTGAGGTAATGAGAGTAAGCGACCCAGGGAAGGGAGGTGAACGAGTGCATTCAAAGTGGCAAAACCACAGACACTGTGCAGTAAAGCCTGTTTTTTAATGCAGTTCTAACTCTATAAACAATGTCTAAATCATCATAGAATATTAGTGTCTTGCTTAAGGGGGTCTCAAAAAGCTTGATACCCAGATATGAATCATTTCTAAAAGTAATACTCATTTGAGCTGGCATTGCTACTGAGATGAAGAAGCTTTTGAATTGGCAAAACATGATCAAGTATCTCAATCTGTGTCTGATGTATAAAGTGATCCATGGTCTGTCCTCTCCTCCTCTTGAACAGTTTGTAAATGTAAGATCTGCTGCTGTTCGTAACACCAGGGGTGCAGTCAGAGGAGACTGTGTCGTCCCACTGAGGAAAAGTGCATTTGGGCAGGCTTCATTTTCAGTGAGAGCTGGAATTCAGTGCCTGTGATTTTAAGAGAATCGGCTACATATAACACATTTAAACTACATGTGAAAAAGTGGCTTTTTAATAATCAAAACTGCCAGCATGATCTATAGATATATTTATATTACACTTGTAAATTTGGAAAATGTATGTATATATTTCTTTATTGTACTATATTGAATGTACAGTTTTAAATTGTATGTATAATATTGTATTTGTTTTAGGGTGACTACTTAACACCTGTCCAGGGACAGCAGATGAAAAATAGCCATTTGGGCTAATTCTGGTACATTTACAGAAATGTTTATTAATGTACATTGTCCCTGTCAAATAAACTAAAAAAAAAAATAAAAAAAAAAAGATAACCAGAAACAATGCTTTTTTTTTTGCTTTGCTGATCAGTTTATCTTCACCTTCAACAAAAATTATGCTCCGTGATACAAAAGTATGTTTGTCGAAGTTTCAAAATTGGTATAAGATATTCACCTTTTCCATAGCAAGTATTGTTAAACAGGGGTGTAAAAGGTGATTTACCCAGACGTCCTGATGAAGTCTTTAATGTGCATTTTAATGCTGTATAAAGAGTATGCTCAACAAGACAGTTTGTACCAAAGAATCAGAAATGTCCTATACCCCTGTCTATAGCACTAAATTGCAACCTTATGAGTACAGTACATTTTACATGTAAATCAAATATTGGCCCTGTCAAAATTGTATGCATTTTTTCATTCTACATACTCACGTGACTCGTTTGCTGCTAACCTTTGATCTTACTTTCTTTTGACCCTGTGCGGCTGATCTACTCCTTGTACAGATTGGCAGTTGCCTAATGAGTCATGGCAGTTGGATATTTGTCAGTGTCACAATCGGAAACAGGTTTATATATAGATATGTGTAGGCCTCTGAGCAGCAATTCTACATGTAGAGGTGGATTCTACTTGTCCTGACATTTTGCAAACACTTTTTTTTAAGTTTATTACACCGTTTCCTCATTTTCTTGACTAAAAGTGGCTAAGTGGCTAGTAACTACATTAACATTAACATTGACATTATCTGTTTTCTTGCTACTAACCAAAATATTGCCTATTATTTGGCAGTACCTTAATTTGTGCATTAGAGAGATCCAAGTTTTTTGATATGGCCTGAAAAGTTGTATTCTACCTTAACAATTTTTGCTGGCTACTACAAAGGGCAGTCATAATCTTTAATAAAATGAAAAACCAGGAACCAGGAAACCAGGAAAAAAAAACAAGCAAAATATTTAGTATATTCTTAAATAACAATAATAGTGTAATCTAACAAACTTATCATTTATATGTACTGATTCCCTAAATACTACCTATATACATGAGTATTATCAATTCAAAGTACCTGTGCCCACCCGTGACTACGTGTGAGTGTTCACACAGTAACACTCTATACTACAAGCCACACCTGCTTAAGGGAGGGGTTTTTGCCGAGTCGTGATTTCTCATCATTTAGCTCACAGCTCACTGGCACGTGGTCGCTTACCTGCCTGGACGCACGTCCTCTGGATCAAGGCTAAAACCAGCTTCATCCTGCTTCCTTCATGCCAAATAGCTACTTTATGTAACAACCAAAGAGTAATCCCATAAATACGGCAACACTTAGATACAGGGTACAAGGATAACACGCAGGAGCATTATAAGTAATAAGATAAGACTGCATTTGAATGGAGAGTGAATTTGAGTCAGCCTTTGTTAAAGAACAAGGCCACTGTTTATAGTTAAAAAGTCATATTTAAAAAAAAGTCATATTTAGCAACAACATTTTTTCTCAAGCATAACCTGGACTGAATATGAATAAATAAGGTTTGACTACATTTTAGAATTATCTTTACTTATTATCTTTATTTATCCACATATTTTAGTTTCTATACCTGTAATCTATCTTTATTTCAGGCTCAAGTGCTGACCATCTAAACGGTAGTCCACAGGTGATAGGCCTCTCACACACTAGACCCAAATGGAAGATAATATACACAGTGGAATCTATCTACATATCCATCACTGATAATGATGGAAACTCCCTTTGGTGCAGGCCCGGCGTGGCTAATCGGGAGAGTCGGGAGAATTCCCGAAGGGCCGGGGGCTTCGAGGGCCGGTACATGTCACGGTCCATGCTGCGTATGTCAGTGCAGTTTGTACAGATGTGACTGGAGCGGCCCGAGCTCCGTCCCAAGTCAGCCCACATTTCCCGTTCTGTTGCCGGATTAGACCAAGACGCAGAGACGTGCTGAAAGCACGAGGGTAGTCGCCCTAGAGCAGGGGTGGCGAACCCGAGGCTTGCGAACCGCAATCAGAGTGCGGCTCTTTGGCTCATTCAGAAACATTTGTGCCTCCACGCGCTCTCTCTCTTTCCCTCTCGCCGACGTGAGGGAGAGAGAGCCGCATGTGCGTAAAGCTGCTGCTGTAACCTGGCTAATCCCGCCTAATTAAGCTAAAACATAGAAATCCTGAGCCCTGTGAGTGTTTTGAAGTCCACAGCGACACTCTACTACTCACAAGCTTTCAGACACTTTTTATTTCAAAAAGATAGACCTCAGATTCACGGAGTTATGATTGTTTTCGCCTTTACTGAAAATTGCCATTCATTTTAATGGGGCGGGCGCGCGGAATTTGACGGGACGTTTCGAAGCATTTAATTCACTGTCTCAAGACACAGGAGATGTAAAAGTGATACTAAGCATGAGTTCAGACGTCCTCATACAAGTTTGTCTTGTTTTTAGAGTTTCTACAGCCCCAGCTCCACTGTCACTGCTGCGTAAAGGCTCCGTGCCTCTCCACGGTCTGCCCTGGGAAGAGCAGGGCCGGTTCAAAAAAAAAAGAGGACCTTTGAAGGGGGGGCTCATCTAACATGAAAAATTTTAAATTGATATTAGAATTGAATAATAATTATATTGTTAATTATAGTAAAATTACATAACATATCAATAAGAATACCACATCTAAAAGTCACCAAAATGCAGGAAATTGCACGGAATTTTTTAATTTCTCCTGGGGAGAATTCCCCCAGACCCCCCTGAATTACATCAAAACCACATTATATTAAAAAAAAATAAAGATTCAGTTGACTTTGCTGGGGCGCTATAACCCACTCATAAAAGTAAAAAATAATATTAATAGACCTAATCGCATACATATTTACATTTTTATTTGTCAGAGGGCTGGTCCATTAAAAATTTTCCCGGGCTGAAAATGAGTCCCACTCCGGCCCTGCTTTGGTGTGTCTCTGGAGTTCATGTTACATTTTCAATCATTGCTAATGTCCCATTAAACACCCACCGATTTTCTTTTTGATAAATGATGGACACTTTGTTTGCAATTCTTAGAAACATCCACATAAATTAGAATCGCCTTTGTAATCTAATATTTCAGAAAGAATATTTAAAATGTCTTGAATGAGTGTTAGTTTTGAAAACCTTAAAAAAAGTAAATCAGTGTAGCTGGCATAATTATGCACAAGCAGCAAGGTTACAAGGTCCTGCTAAATCACAGATTATATGGTTTATGACATTCTTTGGGGTGTTTTACTCAGTGAAAGGGGCCCCACAATTTGCAGGGATTACATGGTGCGCTTTATATTTAGGTATGCACATAAAGAGCATGAGCGGGTGAGTGCTGCGCTGTAGCACGTCTCTATTAGCACCATGCAGGAAGCTAATCCATCAAGGAAGCAGGGAAGTAGTGGGGCTAAGAGGGGCCAAGTTTCAAAACAAACACAACCAAAGAGCTAACAACCTTCTATTAAATGTCATTCAGGGGCCCAGAGAGCAGCTAATGGTAAAGTTGTCACTAAACAAGTCAGTAATCTACCACTTACTTGTCCTTGGACAGGTGCTTGGGATAATCTGGTGCAAGGTATAACAGGAAACTAACTAGGGAGTGGATTAAAGATATAGTTCATCATGGGGTGTTCTCCATTCTAGGGAAAAAAAGCTGTTCACTCTTGATAG
The DNA here is from genome assembly GCA_038363315.1 of Mugilogobius chulae. Lineage (NCBI taxonomy): Eukaryota > Metazoa > Chordata > Actinopteri > Gobiiformes > Gobiidae > Mugilogobius > Mugilogobius chulae. The sequence goes on from CM076405.1 coordinate 9,055,431, forward strand.
GTTTGCAGAATTTAGTCAGTTGAGGTTCTTGGTAATCATTTTGATCAGAAATACATAAATTCTCAAGAAAGATTTGGTGGAAAGTTTCTAGTTTTACTTTATTGTAGGTTTTCACATGCCATGTATTAATAATATTACTTGCGGATCCAAATTTATAATTTAAGATTGAACTGAACTTTTTCAACTTTATCAAGCATTCTTGTTTTTTTGATTGTTCCAGATGTTAAAGCAAAGCCATGTGTTGTCTTCATAAACAGAAGCTCATGCAGAAGGAATTTAAATCAGTAAACGGTTCAAAGCCCAAAACTCAATATTACTGGTGAAGGAGTAGCAGAGTATACAAACATTTTAGGCAGATTTAAAATATTTAGCGGAAAGCACCTAATGTGACTAAGAACATCAAGTAAACCAGACAAGATACTCGGTTCCAGCGGCTGGTAGTTTGACCTAATTCATTTTATATGGAGCATTGAGATATGTGGGTCCCGAAAGTAAAATCTGTTGAAAACACAACAGCCACAACACAGCAACATTTTCCTTGTTTTATATAAAACAATATAATTTGAAAAATAAATATGTTTTTACAGACACTGACACGTTAATAACTGACATAATAATAAAGCAAATAAACTAAGGAAGAAGGCTTCAAGGTCCGAGGCAGACAGTTTCTGAATATTACACTAGTCAGATCTTAAAATGGTGGTGGTGGTGAGTGGCAAGCAGTAGTTTATTTATTATTGCGGCTTGCAGCGTGGAAAACACTTGAAATCTTAAAGACCTCTAAGCTGGACACACGGGACTTCTACAATCGCACACTCACACATTTAGACAGATATACACAGCCTACACCCACAGTTTTTTAGATAAGGGGCAGAGAAGTGATAGCATCAGTAAAAACAGAGCATCTATTTAGGGAATGTTAACAAATCAATGTTTTTGTTGTTTTAAGTTTCTTACAAAAGCACAGAGGGCTCCATGCCGCGAGTAGCTGTCTGACCTTACACATAACACTGTATATATAAATAGACCAAATTAAATATGGGTAGAATGAATACTGAAAATACTCTAACATAAATTATCTAGAGTGTACGATGCCGTAAAGGGATAGAGTATGTACACATAAAGTAATCATGGTTTTGTATAGAGTTCATATAACTAGCTAGCTCCCCTCCAAAAAAAAATAATTTAAAATACTCAACAAAAAAGTACATTTTAGCGAGGCACAGTAATTTCAAATGGAATCAAACTACAGTATAGGATGTTTTCAGTGGTTTTCCATAGCAAGTACAATATGCTATTTAATGAAGAATCCCTTTAAAAGTATATGGCACCCCACAGTCCGCAGTCTCTTCCCATTCCCGAAACAATGGAAATGTCAACAGTCCCACGATTTTCTTCCGAGAAAAGGAAGACGAAATCTGATAGAAGCAAAGTCTTATCAGCGCTCCAGAAAAAGTGTCTTCAGCATTCACCATTGCTTCAGTTGTATTCTCTTGTCTATGACCGCACACAAGAGAGGCTTTATCCAGTGATGATGTAGTGGCATACATTGAATTGACAATAAGAGAACACCTGCACTGCACGCCTGTTAGAACGCAAAACCACGTGATGGCTAAAGAGTCTGTCAAATGATTTTAGTTTAGTTGTAGCAGCATAAAACATCAGTATCATGTTCTATATACACACACAGATACACGAAGACTTGAGCTCAGTCTTTCCTGGTATGGTTCTCTCTCAGTCAGTTCAATGGGAATGCTATCAAAAGAAGAGCTTAGGGATCAAAGTGCTGATATATCTCTACAGTATTCCTTCATCTTGGATATGTGGTGCCTCCGACGCTCTCATCTCGGCTTGTCACATCTAAACAAAACAGAAAATACAAGTCAATGGCAGGCATAATCCTATACGTAAGCATTAAATGAATTGATAATTAGAAGAAAAAAAAAACTGTTGCGTGCGTGTAATAGGTTTCTATGTTTTCCTGATTTTAATTTTAATTAGATGATTTAAAAACATGGTAAATATAAATGTTGAAGAAAAAACAGAAAGTAGAGCATAGTTCTAAATAGATGAGATGAGAAAAGAGAGATACAGTAAGTATATTTTACACTGTCTCACACCTTCAATTTAAGGAGACTTATAGGGATTTTTTAGTATCTTTAAGATTATTCCGTATCTTTAGGAAGAAACTATGGCATAAGTGCATTAATAATTCAGATTTTGTTTATTGCAAAACACAAAAATTAGTTAAAACAGCTTAGAAATAGAAACCGGTTCATTGACTTTTTTAAAACTGCAGAACTGATAAGCCCCGCCTCTTCATTGTAAAATTTTACTTTAATAAGCCATGAATTTCAATTTTTTTTTGTTGTGCCTACAATTTTGAAGCATACATGTTTTACTGGCAAACCTAATTTTTGAGTAAACACAAGTAAATACAGACAGGGATAGATGGTAGGTGAAAACGGGTATTTTTTTTAGCACTAGAGCATCAGCTGCAGGACAATACAAGATTACTCAAACATGACTGAAGCAATCCAAATACAACTTTTGAGTAAACTAATGATGAGAGACCACTGTTGTAACATGGTTAACAACTCAGAAAAGAAGATTTTACGTAATAGGTTCCCTCATTGATAATCAGGAATAAAAATGTAATCATAAAAATGCTTAACTGTAATGAAAAATGAAATGTATAAAATGTCACTCTGTTTTAGTGAAATGACTGGTCCAACCTGTCATAGGCACAATAAGCTTGGCAAACTACATTACATAATAACAAAAAAATAAATAAAAAATACAACTTAGCAAAAAGGCAATTGCTGTCAACAAGTAAGCCATCTTCTAGATTGTGTAAAGTAAATCCAAATTTAAACCTTGACATTGGATAGCAAAAATGCAATCAATAAGCAGGTTCTGTTCTCTGTTCCTTTGGCAACTTTCCATGATAAACTATCAACGATTTACATAATCATTTAGCATATGTAAACAGAATGTCCAAGCTCTGTTCCAGCAATAGGAAGTGTGAACAAAATGAACAAATGTTATTAGATGATGGAAAAGCACTGTCAGGCTAAATAAATAAATGTCTAAATAAATGAATTGATTCACCCAAAATATCTGAAGTTTGTGTTTCTCAAAGTTTTCCTAAATCAAAGCTGGTTTTCTATGACAGGTGGTGTAGAAAAACAGAAAAAGCAGCCTCAGTTATATACATAATTTTCCACAAGTACAAAAATCAGAAGTAGTGCCAAACAATGTATTAAAAGCTGTAGATTAGGTTCTGGCGCCTCTTACTTTAATTTTGAGGCCAATCAATCAACGTTAGTGAGCTGCTATGAACACCACGGCTGTGTCCCCATTTGAACCCATCGTTTGCATAGATCTTAGCAAGATCGCACTAGTCCGCAAGATAATTTCTTAAATGCTTTTGTAACACCTTTCGTGATGAAACGCAATTAAGTCTATCCGCAACCGAGTCAAAAACACCTGTCTGCGGTGTTCTCCAATCCAGATTTAGCTGAGTTTCGACCATCAATCAAAATGAGACTCACTTGCAGGTCCGCTCGTTGAGCTCTAACTGCCGCTCTTTGCAGTAAGCGTCTGAGTGTTTGCAGGAGCAGCGGCACGTGGCTGGATCCTGCACAAATAACCTCTTCCTCCGGTCCGAGCAGTTCTCGCAGCAAGGCTGACAAACACTGGATGGACAAAAATTAGATGAGATACAATCATTTATATATTTTAAACATATTTTATGCCTTCCACCAGCTGCAGCAGACACATATTACACACAGGTTTGCACATTGGTCAAAACACAAAATCACCAACCGCTGGACCCCACTTGTTTCATTGAGTCACCTTAGTATAGCTTGGTTAGGCTCTGGACATGCAGTGAGTAAAGCTAGTTCATGCGAAAAAACACGTATGCTGAAAACCACACTCCTCCAAAGAAGACTCAAAAGTCTATTGGTGCCACATTAACAAACACTTCATTTATTGAAAAGTGTACATTTGAGCTAGACATTGGCATCAGTTCACAAACGAAGGGCTCAGTTTCTGTAATACTGCAATAATTACATTCAGTGTTCACAGTAAGATCCCAATGAGATAATATGGTACAGAGCAAAAGCTAAAGTCTAGTTTGGAATTTGGTTTGACAATTGGCTGTAAAAGATAATAAGCAAGGGTTTAATAGTCCAGTAATTCTGCTACTTATAGCTCTACTGAAACAGTAGTTTGCTGTTCCTTAAACTGTGAGTTGTCCTTAATTTTGAGATTATTGGTGGATCAATTCACCATTCTTGGCAAAGACTTTACAAAAATGACAAACACTTTTGCAAAGTACCGTATCTTCACATTTTTAGAATAAAATAAGGGTATTTTTTCAGACAGTGCAAGCACACAAAGACACTAATACACTTTGGAAAACATTTACAAAATCCTTCACAGAGAACCAAAGGTAGTATAAAAGAGAACACAGATAGGCATCAAACATTATCTGGATGTTACATAAAAGTACCAGCATCCACAAAACTTGTTTGAAAGATGAAAAGAAACCGTAAGGAGAAAGGAGACAGGTACGCGACACACGCAAGCCACAGACTCAACAGTGAAGCAGGAGTGAGATTACAATCCTGCTGGTGATCCCTGCTCAGATAGACCACTACTGTATGGGCTGAGTGCAGAGCCATGCTGGTGGCCTTCACTACCAGGTTCAAGTTACTGCCCATCGTCATCCTTGACACGATAGGTGCAACTTGAACCCTCACTTTTTGCCAATAAGGAGTGATCTATTTACAAACATGGCAGCTTGAATTGGGAAGGCCTTGATGAGTTGGCCACTAGTGACCCGTGTATTTGAAATGTAAAATGACAACACTATGTGCTAGAGGTGGGCAACATGTCAAAATATCAACCATTAGAAAACCAAAATGTATGTTTTGAAGGGTTGCAAAATACCTTTTATAGGGTAAATTGCATTTTTTACAGCGTAAATTGCGTTGTTGTTTTTTTACTGTACATACTTGCCTGCCTCTTTTGGGTAATTGAAGCATTCTGACAGTAGTATTGTCCTTGGAATTGTGCTGTAATAGACTTGGTTTAGATTTGGTGGTATTTTCTGAGGTCAAATATTTTCGCACAAAATCCTCAGTGTGAAAAACTTGGGAGCTGTAAAAAAAAAAAAAGTAAAAAAAGAAACTGTAAAGTGGTATTTTTGTTCTATTTCTTTACACATGAACCAAGACTTTTACAAGCACAGAAAAGTTCCTATGATTCCAGAAATAAAAGAAATAGAAAAAATGTTATTAAAATCTTTTCTGACCATATCACCCACCCCTATTTTGAGAACATGTTTTGCCAAAGCTAGCATTAGCAAAACAGGTTAGCGCACACACAGACACAAAATAAAGCTAGCGTGGTTGGTGTGACAGAAGCGACATGCTAATTGACAATGGGCAAAAATGGTGAGGTGCTGTTAAAAGGGGCACAATAGCTCTTCCCAAATGAGCTTAATTACGAGAAGCGCAACACTCAGGTGCAGATAGGTGGAGAAGGCGGAGCTGACATACGCATCATGATTTGTTTTGTCTCTGATTTTCTTTCGTTTTCTCTTAAGACCTTTGCCCTTGCCTTGCCGGGGTTTTCTGGAAAAGACACAAGAAAAGCACAACAACGCAGAGAGATGCCTGAGAGACTGAAAGTGAATGTTTGATGTTCATAAACTGACATATGGTGATTAGTGACCCCAATTAGTTGAACCATATTAGTAAATCACGACTGATTATTTGGGTTTTTTGGTAACTATGTGAACTAGATCACATGTAAAACAGCTGGAGCACTTTCAAACAGCTGAAACCGATATAATTAAAACAATCGATGCCAAATGTCTCCAGAGGAAAGAACTTGGGAACTGGGTTAACTTACAATCATTTTTTTCAATGCCACAATGACTGTGCGAAGAGTTTGCGGTTTGGCATCTCAAAGGGATTGAGAACAATACACTTTACCAAAACAAAATTTCCCAATCTATCTAGGTCAGAAGAAACAGTTTGTGGCTTATTGAAAATGAAAATAATTCTGCTAACAATGTATACACCTGGAAGATCACAGGTGCAGTCTTGGTCAAAATGAAAAGGCTTGTTCATTCATACGAAACTAGATACTCGTGTGAATGGATGCTGATTATTTAAGAAATAGCAAATGGAACAAATTTTACTTTTATTGATTAGCTATGAACAATCTTAATCTAAAGTTAGATATTAACTACTATTTTATTGTGTTGAAATTACATTCTGTTGTACTCAAATTGTGTTTTATTGTGATTGTTGTATTGAAATTTGTCTCTTTGTTCCTTTGAAATTTGATATGACCATTAGACACTATCATGAGGTTTCAGTTGTACATGATTTATGCCACGTTCATGTGGTCCTCGGGAACTCAGGAGAATGTGTTTCTGAGTTTAGAAATGCACAAGAACTGGTCCAAACAACTGCTTGGGTCAAACGCTGCTGCCTGACCTCTACACCTAACGTGATCCTCGGTGTTGAAACTGACGAAAACCAACTAATTCATCAAATTATTCTTATTGTTTCAGCACACTGACTTAAATTACTTTATTTGGGAATTTTCTGTTAGTTCTGTATCACAGAGCAGCAAAATTGTGTGTATATTATCTGCTGAAACAACTCTAGCTAACTAAATAATAAAAAAAAAGAAATAAAAAAGAAATTAACATTAGCTTTTGGAAAGGCTAAAGCAAATCTCACGGTCAGCTCTAACCATCTGCTAAAAGTGCTGTGTGAATAAGTTTATTATGGGCAACATCAAAATCTCAACTTTCCCAGGTAAAGGCACATGAATGCAAACAAGGTCAGAACCTGACCTCCCATTTCGAAAACCTGAGCACCGAGGACCACATGAATGCAGCATTGAACTCAAAGGGATGCCGTAGCAACAATCCACATGTGCTCTTTATAGTCAGCACGAGATAAGCAGTGAAATATATGAAGGCTATATGTTTAGGAATTTCCTTTTGTTTGACTGGTTTCACAACCTCAGCGGGATGAGTGTCGGCTTGACCTCTCGCTACTGTGGGGTCAGCGGCCCACAAACATGAAAGCACAGCAGCGTCGCAAACAGCAAGTTGAATGACCCTGAGACTGTCATTAGTGGAGAAACGCTGCAATCTTGAGCTTGTAAACACTTACGGCTGGGTTAAAGAGTATGCTCCATAGAGAGCTCTTATCTATATGACAGACGACCTGTAATGGGACTGAGCAATATTAACAAGACAGCAGTTTTAGTTTGGCTCACTGGCTTGTGTTGCATGAAATGGGGAGTCAGTCAAACATAATAGTTTAGCAGCTTTCCAAAGCAAAGGCACGATCTTTGTAGAGCGAGCAGGAAGAGTAGGTTCGCAAAGAAAAAGAGAAAAGCATGAACCAGGGCTTTTAATCCCACCGCGTGTCACCCATTCACCTAAATATGACATTTTCCAGCCTTGTCCACCATTAAAGGTGCACTACAGAACTTTTCTGGTGGAGGATCCATCTCCTGCTTGATTCCATAGTGATCAAAAACACAAACATTACTATAAACTGGCTCGCCTTGTCACAGATCTGACTTGTAACTCACAAGCTCTTCTCCATGGAGATAGTTAAAAGACAGAATTTTAAACCATAATGTTCAAACAAGTAGATGGCCGATCCTCCACAAGAAGTGCACCTTTACACTGTAATGTTGGGCTTTAAAAGATACATATTATGCCTTTTTGAGATTATTAGTAGTGAACTATGATGTATTACTTCTAGATAATGATAAATGGTCTCTATTCTTCCCCAAGGATATGACAATCCACTTTTGCTGTCCCACTGTGGCACCTGTTGTTCCAGCTGTCTCCAACCCAAGTGCTGACCAGAATCTGACTTGATTAGCTTTTGAGATGAGATAAGGCATTGACAAGCACGTATGGCCAGCCATTTTACATTTTGTTCATTGTAAACACAATGTACAGAGACATACAGAGGTGTGTTAAGTAGAAAGAGATCCACTGACTCAAACCTGCAGCTCTGATAAGCCCTGCCTTTCAGTGACATTTAACTGTAGCAAGTAGTAGATTTTCATGTACATGTTTTTCTATGCAACATTTTAAAGACCTACATGTATCACTTGCCAATTTCATTTTTAAAGCAAGTATAACCCAATGCGGGGATGTAGTGTGGTGAAAACTACCCTTTGGAAATTTTCTGAGCACTCAAGCCTCAGTTGGAGGCTCACAGATCACTCAAACATACAAGATTCAAAATAAAACTGACTACAATAAGTTTGAGAAAACTTGACTGTAACAAGGTTAAAAGCTCATTAGAGTTGGGGTAGCTAACTTTTTAGTTGTAAATAAGTAAACTTTGTGTGTTCCACTAAAACATTTGATAAGTGTAGCACTGTCTAAGTGTAACACTGTCTAACTTGAATAATAAAGATTTTTTTTTTTAGCTTAATTTACAACCAAAATGAATAAATGTCTATATTAACCATGCATGGAAGGATTTATGAGAGGAAGTTGTTAAGATTTAAAACCTAAAGTGTGAAAATCAGCCACTCCACCTTTAAGATGATTTTGCATAATATGTCCCTTTTAAGAAAACCACAGCTTAGAGGTTGCTTAGTATTGTATTGTCTAAAGGAGAAGTAACCAAGTGAGAGTAAATATGAGTTTGAATAGGCTGTAACTTATAATGTTGCACTTACAATGTTCTGTACATTTCAGTTTTAGATGTTATCAACATAAGAAAAGAAATCAATGCAGGTTAGTGGTTAATGCTTAAAAGTAACAAGCTACAGTAAATATCCGATGCAGGAAACAGGGAGCAAATCACATCATATCTCTCCATTTTGACCATTAAAAAAAGCCTCAAAAAGTGCAAAATTAACAGAACTGTACTTACTTTTCTCTCTGCTCTTTCAATTCTTTCTTTAATCTGAAATGACACAAAACAAAATGAATGGTACGACTGATACTTGGACAAACAGCATAAAACATGAGCTCATTGCCAGATAAAACTAGCTACATCAGTGGTCAGAAATCAGGATACAGTATCTAGCATGGCCTGAGTGGATTGAGGGCCACATGGACCAATGGATACAAAAAAACTGTGACGAAATTGTAATCCAGGATCAGGTGAGGTGACGTTTCATAGAGATAACAGTGAGATAAATTTAATGTGTTCGGCAATTGTTGAGTTTGCTTAAAAATGTTTGAAAAGCTGATACTAAGCACATGCCTGTCAGTGAGATGTAGGCACCTTCTTCACACTATTTACCCTTTTACTTGACGTTGTGCTATTTTATTGAAGGTAAACTGAACTTGATAAGAATGTAACAGCTTAAAATCAGTTGGGATTGATTTCAACAGGCAAGTTTAAATCTATGCTGTGAGGATTTGAAATTGAACATATGATCTGCATTTTTTGCGACATGTTGAAATGTATGTATTGTAATGCAACAGATAATACATTTCAATGGGTCTTTCCTGGTTGAATAAAGGTCAGATATTTTTGTATTCAATTTTGAATGTCACGCATTTATTGAGTGTATACAGGCAGAGGCAGGGATCCTCTTCATGTTAATTTGCCTTTAAAGTGTCATTTGGGACGTGTGAAGAAGATTTATTCCCCTCTCTCTGTAGGCTAGCTGCTATGTCCAGTTTCATGTTACAATTTGACATCAGCTGACTCAAAGGCTGACTGTAGTACTGAGGATTTTTAGGGACCCTAGTTGCTAAAATTCAGCTTAATCAAGTCAATATTGATGTGATGTCAAATGTGAGAGAAGTTTGATTTTGTTGTAAAAGGATAAATGGCTAATGGGCTCCTTTGATTGCATGGTGCATTGTGGATTTGATCTTAAGATGAGACAAAGGGCATGGTGACCAGTCCCAGTCCCATAAAGAACTGTAGGTTCTGGATCCCAGGCAAAAAGCTTAAGCCCAAACAGCAGCTGTTTTATAAATGACCTTTTCTTGCTTCAATGGCACAAAGCACTGAGCTGCACTTTCTCATAAGTATCGTACTGTAAGCAATGCAATGGCAAGAAGACAAACTACAGCACCCGGCCCCTGTAGAGATATGCTCCATCTTTATCTGGAGCAATCTGCAGATGAGTGAGGCCGAAGATGTAAAGATAAGATACAGATCTCACAGAATGCAGTCTCAGGTGTGTCAAAGGGAAACAGTTGCTCCACTGTGCTCCAGTTCAGAGCGTCAGTAGTTGTGTCAGAGAGTGACTCTTACCTACACTCACACGAGCTGTGTTCTGTAAAGCTCATGAAGATGTCATTTTGCTGTCTCTGAGGTTTTATTCTCTTTATCTGAAAAAGTCAAACAAAAGGGAAACATATTATTGACTGGTTGGAAACTTAGTCTTGACAGTTATTGGTTTGCACAACTGTTTTTGCAAGCTTTGATTTACCCCTTAAATCTCTTTGTTCAAGCTCTCTTGTGTTCATAAATAAGTCAATTTGGTATGACCAAGGCTGAAGTTTGGCAAATACTACATTACAGTCATCTCTATTATTAATAATAATAACTATGTTTAAATATACTGTGATGTCAATTATGTAATTTAAAAAATCTGATGTGAATGAGACAATAAAAACTGTTATGGACAGACATAAGGCATTTGTTAACAGTTAAACTATATTAATGATTGAGTTTCAGATTACATCACAGCGTTTCTTAATCAAGAAAATCTTTTACCAATGTCAGAGAATAACATCATTATGTATGAAAATTAAAATTTAAAAACAACAATATTAGGTAAGTTGGCTTGATCCTGCTTGAACCCTTACTCACCTTTAGTTATTTGAAAAATGTTAGATCTGTTTTTACCAGGTTAAACCGAGATTTAGATTAAAACGCGATTTAATTTATTCAGAGAGAATTTTGTCTATGCATTACATCACCACCCAAGCAACCCCCTTAACCTCTGTGGTTAATTTACACACACATTAGTATTAGTGTAAAGAGCTGATCAGATTCAAATGTGAACAGGCTGTTCTGTGCTTACCTCCATAGTTACATTGTAACTGGACGTTGGCATACACTGCAACATCTCGTCGGTGCAGCATCCAGCGCAGCGCGTCAGCACCACACAGGACGGTATGAAGATGTGCTCCACCTCTTCAGGATACTCCTGTATGATCTCCACCAGAAGCTCCCGAGGCTTACACAGACTCTTGTTGTACACCTCCATCAGAGGGATCACTGTGAAAGAGGAACATCACTGTTGTTAACTGACAGAAAGGTACAGGTTTCCTCCGGGTACTCCGGTTTCCTCCTACAGCTAAAAACATGTCCATTAATGCCTCCCCTGACCCTTCCCCCAGGGCTCCCCTGCAAAAGAGATTCTGAATCTCAGTGGGACTTAAATAAAGGTCAATTAAAATTAAAAGAACCCGCCCATGTTGTAATCTAAAGTTATTATCTCATCAAATTGTGGGCTTATACTAATTCAATATCCTCTTATTCCTTTTAACGTGAAGGATTCGTGAAGAGGTGAAGGACACTAGAGAATCTGGACTAAACCCATGCATGAAGTAACCCATACATAAGGACTCCACCAAGAATGCATCCCACCCTGTCCAGGAAACAAACTTTTCTGTGAGGCAAAAGAAGTAATCATACCATCCATTCAGTGTTCCTCCAAAGTTTTAGAAACTAACACAAATTGATATATATTTGTCCAACAAGCTCAATTTGTGAAAAGTAATACAAGAAATGCAATCTAATTTTTACACTGTTCTTAATATGCAACATTGACAATCTCTTACAGCGAGGAAAAGCTGAGGATTGGGAAACTTTGAAAGGCCACAAACAGATGACACCCTAGCTCATCACTCACAATGTGAGCCTAAAACAACTTCTTTCAGCAACACAAGCCAAGCCAGACAAACCAGGCTTGGACAATGTTACAGATTCAGCTCCTGATTGTCCAAATTTGATTAAGCAACCAACCATAGTTTTGTGTAAAAAAAAAAAAAAAAACAGGTCATAGGGGTAAAACTGTTATTGTGGAGCTAAAGTTCAATAATGGAGAGTCATTGCCAAATTAAAGAGAACTATTAAACATTACAGCAAGAATATTTGAAGGTTTTCCAAAGAGACCACAAAGTTGTCCACTAGGAGGCGACCACTTCCTTGTTTGAACAGAGCAGCCTTTGGCTAAATGCCATTAAGGAGCCCAGTGCAGTGTATTCCCACGGTGCCCTGAGAAACCTACCGTCTTGTGGACCTCTCTCTCCTTCCTTCGGTATATGCGCGCTCTGCAAAAAAGTCCAAAAACAAGTAGTTAGTTTTAACACGTGCAAAAGATTTATGCTGCACAGTGAATACTTTGTTTTTTATTATGGCAGTTGTTGACCCTTACAAAAAAGAACAAGCAGCAGTTCAAGTAGCCTATTAACAAAACTGATTTGTATAGCCTAACATCTGTACCTGGATGTGGGACTTAGCCACGTTGTGCTTACTGATAAGAAACTAGACAGTGTAGTCAGCTTGTAGTACTTATAGTAGGTTATAGACTAGCTGCAATGAATATTTCAAATGTGATTTAGATATTTGAAGGCGTATAAAAGCTTTGGAATAAATTCAACTTTTTAGGCTCATAAGTGCTCCCTAACAGCAGGCATGACGGGAATAATATTCTCAAAATGCCAAGAATTTCAGCTGTTTCACGGAGAAAAAGCTGTCACTGCACACTGCGTGAGGTCCTTTCCAAGTTTCCAGACTGTGCGCAACTTTCCCTCACGCAGTGACAGACGTGCGCAAGCTTAGTGCCTGTCGCCACTGGCAACACCTCACCGGCATTGCGTTATATACATGCTGAGTTGTCGTCTAGATATTTAGGAACCCAGGGAACAGAATGACTGAGAGCTAAGCTTTGCTGATTTGTTCCACCGACAGACACGAGTGGCACAAACTTTAATAAAAGCTCCAGGCTGTGATAAAATGATATCTGTTGGCCGAGAGGACGACGGCACGAGTGACGAAATCTTCTCATAGCATTAGGTACCGCCCCCCTGGATATTCGCAATTGATTGGTTAACTAGACTATCACGAGACTTAGTAGGTTAAATTGGCAAGTGAGTGACGACTAACTTTGATGTGAGGTAAGGTTACTACCAGCAACTTGTACCAAAGTCTTTCCATGCTGCGTAAAATGTGCACTTGTGACGCGGGCTGCATTTTTCACCTTTGCTCACGGCTTGCCTGGGCACACGGCTCCTGATTAATGATTATATAGTTAACGATTACTGTGCCCACTCTTAAATGGCCATTCATCCTCTGTGGTCAGTAAACTGTAAAGTACTCTAATGAATATATTTAAGTCCCTAAAAATAAGCGCGAAACGAGCCACTTTTGCACCTTGAATTAGGTTAAGCCCGGAGTGAACTTGCACAGCGTGTAATGTCCTATTTCAGAATAGAACCACTGTGCCTTTAAAGCGTAATCATATCTGCGAGGTGCTTTACCAGGCCTGAAATCACCCATTGCCCAAACTTCACTGTATAATTAGTGCAAAATCATCCCAATTCAAGTCCCAACTTCACTACTGAAAAGGATAGGCTCAGTGTCTCTTTTGCGCAAGAGCAATTAAAAATCCTACAGATAAATCTAGTTTACACGATCCATGACCTAGACAAGGTAAGGCAAGGGCGAGCAACATAAATGATCGTGACTAACATTTAGCAAATAGAGGTCATTGAAAGTTTACCCCTTCTCTTATTAGCTCTAGAGTCACTCACCTTGATAACTGACAGCGTCAAAAATAATAGTGTGAAACTGTCAATAAAGTTCATGATGTTGGGAATATATTCCAGGGACAAGCAACGTTAGAAAATCCCAAAAGAGCCAATAAGGCACTATGTTGTTGAAGTTTACAGCATCAAAGAGAGCACACAGGCTAAAACTTCTCTAAAAATGAAAGGTAAACTCCATATCATGTCCAAACTGGGTGTATATGATCCTTTTACGCATTTCTCAGCTGTTGCCAGTGATATTCATCCAGAAACACGAAAATCCATAATGCACGCATCGCAGCCCAGAGCCCCCTCAAAATCTTGAACGCACATTACAAATATAATCCCATGTTTGTTCCACAGCCGCCTCCAGGTGTCTGTCCATTGGATATGTACAGTTGCTGCTTTGCTTACTCCGGCGAGCCACTGGGCCAAACGCGATGCCAAAGATGTCGCCAAAAAACTTTGAGCCCGTCTTATGGATTATTCCCTTTGCCAGTCAGTGCGCATGGAGCAGGTCAGCGCTCAGTCGGTGTTGTGTGCAGTCCTGCTTTGCTCTGCCTGTAGTGTGTGATTGGATCATAGAACAGAGAGGTGTGTCTTGACTACGCGCTACTCTTTACAAAGTTTCACCTATTTAAATTCTCTCATGTGATCAGCTATGGAAATACTTAGATGTGGTCCCATGATTCAACTATTTTGGCAAGAGTTGTAAGAAAGCATTTTTGAGAACACCCCAGTCTAAGCATTTCTAGAATAGCTCTAACCCACATTTGTATGTTTAATTTCCCCCACTTCAGCTCATTTTGTCTGTAAATAAAAGTCACGTTATGTTTGTCTTATTATGCCATATTACGTTTTTTAACTAAACAGTGACCTGTTTCATATCACATTGTTATTTCCGAGTCTAATAAGGTTCTGCTACTTCCACCCCCTGCAAAGAGTGCGTGTGTGTCCGGACACGTAGACGAAACGACGTGTGCGTGCGCCTCGATGCATCGCCATCTCTGATCCGGCCGTTAATGCGCGCGCGTCATTACGCACAAAGTCGTGACTTGGAGAAGAATGAATAAATGTGAGCCCAGTCTCCGGAGCGCAGTCAGAAGAGCAGTCTAGACGAGCAAGTGCAAGACAACGAGGCAAGATGCGCGCGGTGCAAGACAAGCTATATGCCTACATTTGTTACAACATGACTCCCCTTAAGCGTCTGATTGACAGGAACGCAGAAAGTGTCCAACAACACCTCCAGCAGGTATTACACTATACATTGAAAGACTATAAATTACTCTGTTGGCAGAGTTATAGTGATTAGTCTTTATTCCAGGGCTGGCTTGTACATTTTATGGTTTATGATTTTAGCCATGTTTGATTTAATTAATACGTTTTGATTTGATAGTTTCATATTTTAAGGCTATAAAACAAAATAAGGTATTCACGCTAAATAATCCACATGATTATATAAAAAGTCCTCTGATATAAAGCCTTAAATTATATATTTCTGTCATCGTTGCAAGGTTATATTTATATACATGTGGCCAAGCAAACCTGTGCTACACAACTGGACATTTATCATAATAGTGATGCCCTCTGCTGGACCAAGGATGTGCCTACTTCCCAACACATGGAGACAGAAAATGAGAAAGTGGAAAGAGCTGCTAAGTATGTCATGACATAAGTTGGCAGCTATGTCTGTGTCTTCTTAGTCTTACCTGCTCCAACTCATTCCCAGCCTCAATGGATGGAAGGAATGAGACCCAAAACTACTTCAGACAGAGGTTCTGGGAAACTGAAATGCAGAGAGAGAAAGTGAGCTTTTAGGAAGATCCTGCTGTAACATGATCATGTCACAGAGGAGTTCCTTTGGCCAGTGCTAATTGAAGAATAACACATGGGTTCATTAGTTGTGTGAGCAGGCTCTTATTTCTGCTGACTCAAATGCCCATCCACAATGGTGGTGTATCCTACTTTGTGCTGATACATTACATACCACACACAGAAGAGCTTTAATCAAATAAAAGTACATTAAACAGACTCCCCTGAGGCCATGATGCACTGATGACACTTTATAAATGTCATGTCATCTGTAAACCACCTCCTCTGCAGTTGTCAGAATAGGTTTTAGCAATAAAAGTGGATACAGTAAAACAGGTTGGAATCAAAGAAAGGAATAGCACAGTCTTGTAACATCACCGGCTGGGTTTGACTTGGTTAATTTGTATTTTTTGGTAGTAGAAAACAATTACTCATTCAAGTAAAATAGAGACTCCGGGGCCACATCAAACCCAGTTTTTTTGGCTCTTATTAATCTTTGCTGAAAATTGAAATAATTCTACCTCTGTAACCTCACTAATATTACACTGCATTGTGCATTGCATGCATTCATCTGAAAAACTGACCAGTGGAGGTTCTGTTCAAATGTTTTAATAGTATAATATAGTAAAATGTAATAGCCTCTGTGTAGGTCCAAAATCACAGGACACATTTTGACGTTAATGCCTCTGGGGTTCAAATATCTCTTTGAAGATATACAAAACACAAATTCCCATGATCCGTTCCGATACAGTGACTTTTATTGCTTGTGAATGAATGTAAATGATAGCATCAATGAATGAGAGCAGTCCACAAAAGAACCTGTGTACGTGCGTGCAGCAGCATGCAGGGATGAAAGTGACATTGTTTTACAGTATAATGTAACCAAAGCACTCCATTACCGAAGCCTGATGGCGCAGAGCCACACTCTTTTTATCACCTGGCGCCAAATTACACATTCCTGCTGCTCCTTCCTCTGCTCACTCCCTTCTTCAGAGTAAGCAGAGGAGAAGAGGGCTCCGTCTGCAAGGTGCATTTGACCCTAGACCCCTGCTATCTCTCTGCTCTAATCTGACTTTGGCTAAGTGTGAATTAACCTTCAGTGCCCCAGCTGATAATAAGGCTCGATAACGCTCACCATTTAACAACATCATGTGATTATATATGTAAATAGTAAATTATTAGAATAAGAGAATCAACAGAGCTTTTATTTGTACGTGCAAATTAGCATTGCTCCTTTTCACGAGATTAAAGTGACACAGTTTAACTTTCTGTAGGTAAGATGTCAAGCTAAAACCATGCTTTGGAATTGGAACACTATTGATATAAGAAATATGTTTTATGCAATAATGTTGGAAAAAATATAGTTAAAGAATTTGCTTTTCTCTGGAAACACACGGGAGGAGAAGGCCCTCCTCCAGAACCAATAGTTTTTCATTTTTACCTTAGGAAAAAGTAAAAGTTACAGTATGTGTATAACATAAAACATCTGTCTAATGACATACTTTTTTGGTCGTGGAGACAAAGTTCATTCCAAAGATTTACAGCCGTTTCATACAGTGCTATTCTCAATGTACATGTTTAATGCACTATATCACAAAAAGCATTGGGATCTCTCACACAACCATGGAATCACCAGAGACTCTCTTGTGGTCAAGTAATTGTAGTTTTACGACATCTATATTTTTAAAGATGTACTGCTATCCTTTTTTTTTTTTTTTCTTTTTTTTTTTTTTTAGTTGAATGCAACACATCACAATTGTTTTTTGTCTAGAATGTTCCACAAAAATTGCATTCAATTCTTTATGAATACAAACAGATGCAATCAGGCCAAGTTACAAGTCATATCTATGCTGTTGCGACAGGATTCTATTTTTTTAGCCTCAATGAAACAAATGCTGGATATATAAATGCATTGGAAGATGGAAAAGCTCTGTTTATTAATTGTAAGTTGTAACTGAGGCAAGCAGATAAACTTCAGCAAAGTTATGCAGTTCACCTTTAACTGACACTTTACTTAATATTAACAAATTTATTATAGTTTTATGAATACAGAGATTAAACTTTCAACAGCATACAGAAATTTCTGCTTAGTCAGACAAAGTAACTCCCTTTTGGTTAAGTTCAGTTATTCAAATATCCTTCCATCCCTCTGTAAATCTCTCTCTGAGTTGACACACACAGATGACATCGCTCCGCACTGATAGTAGCAGCTTAAATCACAAACGTTTGACCCTAAGCAGCTGTGAGAGTGTGCCGCATGTCCACACTACATCGTCCCTCCTCCGCAAAACTTTTTCATGAAGATGAGCAGAGGACACTTTATTATGAATTAAGACCAAAAGTTCAAGTAGTTTAGCCAAAGCAAGCACAGAAACATGTCTTCCCTGATCTTTCTGGGATATTCCACCAACTTGTTTCGTTTTCTCTTCCGTCTGTCTCCTTATTTTGCTTCCCGTAAGTTTTTGCGAACTCAAGTCAGGCGGTTCAAGGAGTTCATAGACTTATTTGGTCAGTGGAGGAAGAAAAATGAAAGGAAAAAAACAGAGAGAGGCGAAAACTGTACTTTAACCCGACCCAAGGTTAGCCTGTCAACATTGATCATATTTCTATATGTTGGGAAGACAATGAAAAAAAACAGGAACAAGCAGGGAATAGGAGCCTGCTACAGAGCATGTAGTCATTTTCCATGTAACTCTAATTTACCAGCTCACAAACCTGCAGGTAGTATACTGTATAAAGTTCTCAGTAATGCATCATGTACTGTGAGATTATAGGTTTTATATCATTTCTATCGCACAAGTAATAAATCTATACAAAACATTAAAAAGACATATAAAATTAATTCTCACCTGCCATGAAAACACAATATATAAGTGATGGGCCGAAATCTTGTGCCACAAAATTACTACAAAACACATGTTGAAAGTAGTACCCCTCACGTAAAGTTGTAGGTAAGATAATAAAGTTACGAACAAGCCTAACTACATGTATAGATGTAATTATTACATTAGTTTGTCAGTTCATAATTCTTTTTCATTTTTTGTGAACGATTACACAAAACAGGCAGACATTTTCATTTTCTGATACTTGCAGCTTTATCCAAATGATGCCCTGAAAGTTCATCATAGATGCAGTGTGATTCGAGAAAATAACACTTGAAAAAGGAAACATTTATGCAAGAGCTAATCTAAAGCCAGTGCTCCATCCTTTATCACTTTTGTTACAAACATTCATTAAAAAAGACCAAATCAAATATGACTTGTGCCAAGCCAAGTAATGGATAGTATTTGCATTTCTCTTATCTGCAGTGAAAGCGTCTTCAGGTGTGTTCTCCGCACACACACTGTCTTATCTATGTCCGTCTTCCTTTGTTAGACCTGTCACAGGCCCCACTTCTCCCCTGGTGGTATGTTAGCGACCACACAGGTGTCGCGGCTCTCACTTATCAAGCTGCAGCATTTAACAAACACTTAGCTTTAAGCTTGGGTTAAGTGCAGCGTAAAACCAGCTGATTCAACAGGAACTATTCTGTACCAGCTGAAAATCTCTGCTCCCACGCCTCCTGAGATCCTGTTTCAGACAGTAAAAAGTACTAATGAAACTATAAACCGTGGGGAAAAGTTGTATAAATGACACTCATGTACTTGACGTTTGCAAAATTTTTGATGATGACCTGTTGAAAAGGTACAAGACAACTTGGCGACTAAATTATAGGCCTGGTCAAACAAAAAAGATTGCACTGATTTATGGCTTGATAACAATAATTTTTTCTTATTTATTAGTCTAGCGCAGTGGTGCCCAAAGTAGGGTCTGCAGGCCAAATTAGACCTTCTATAGAGCCAAGAAGGGGTGCTCAACGGATGACAAATCAATTCTATTCCCCTGTTAATAAACATTTAAATCATTGTCTCCATGCAAACTGTTTGAATGCAATACAATTTAAGGTTGCACCTATTAACTTTTAAAATATTTTGGCAGATTGAAGGAAAAAATCGGAACGTGTGGGATTATAAGTATTTGAATCTGACTTTAATAACAGAAATCTAAAATGCAGTGTTCTTTACAAATAGTTATCTTGCATTAAATTCTGTGAGGTTGTGATCTTGTGAGTGAAGTTTTCGTCAAATATTTGGTCAGATCGTTTAGACATTTACTAGCGTTGACAGCTTTTGGCACATACCTTTTAGTTGACCCTTTGATCAGCATGTCATTAGACGTCCAATTTGACGAGAACAGCCCTACATCCCATAAAGATGCACACAATTTGATGTGGCAACAATTTTAGTAGATGTTACACCAGTTAATGCTTTTTGACAGTAATTTTGATTTCCCTTCGCATTTCTCTGATTTATGTTATAGCTTCAACATCTTAAGCGCCTAATAAAAGCCGGATTGCATCATAAACCACTTGATTCATAAACTCATTCCGTAAACTTCCAGTGTATTAAGCCCCACCCAAAGCTGTGTTGTCAATAATAGATTTATATAATGCATGTTGTGTAAGACTCTTTTATATACCTGTAACATGTTTACACTGGTGTGGGGCCACAATAGGAAATGGAATAGCAGGCAATCAAAAGCGTGGAAATTAACCTGAAAGGTGCAGTACAATGCGCCACCACCCCTCTCCTCCTCCTCTGTCTGAGCTGCATTCCTCTGTGCAGGACTGTGGAGCAAAATGTCTACACTACAATAGAAATGCACACACACACATTTGTTATATACATAAACATGCACGGGCATCAGTCCAACAGTCAGTTCAAAGGCCTCCGATACTGACATTATCATTTATATGGCTGTTTACAACAGTTCATGGGTTTATGTGCTAAGCAAATGGAAAAAAATAAATCACAAGAGCGTTGCCTTGTGTTGCCCAAAATAAACAATACATCAATCATTCTGAAATAATTTGATTCAAGGTGATATAATTGGTGTCACAAAAACTTCACATAATGTTTGGTAGCTGTGACTTGGGAGAATTCCCACAACAAATATTTTAAATGGAATCAATAAAAGGAAATATAACAAGATATGGCAGCACTGAAACCACTAGCATTCCCATTTTAAGGATGCTGTCCCCAATTAATATTTGAGCTTAATTTTTTTACAGTGGGCTAATCCACATATTTGGTTCAGTTACCTGCATTCTGAGCCTCTCTTCATGGAGAGAATACTCGCTCTAAAATGTAAGGATTTTTAAAAACTGCAAGCAAATTTCTGCAAGATAATCAGTTGCAGCATGTAACTTCCACATACAAGCTAAATATGTCATCAAGGAAGTAGGTGTTTTTGTCTAAAAGCTAAATGCTAACAAAGAAATTAACTTAAAAGGTACAAACTATGCAAAATAGATTTTTTTTTTTTTTTTTTTCTGTTCTCAAATGGCTTCTTCGTCAAAAACACTGCAGAAGTTTTGTCGTTAAGATATCTTTCGTTCCCCCAAAACACCATTGTGAATGCCCCTGATCTGTGATGTTGTGGATCTCTGAAATCTTGTGTCCATAAATCATTCAGACTTGTTTTGAGCATTTCTGCAGCATTATCATTTCAGGCATTATCGGTCTGACTGTTTACTCTGTACTATTTCTTTTGCAGTCAGTAGATGGACCTCTAACTCAATTCCTGATGTGGGAAACACTTGAATGAAGGCCCTCAGAGGCATGTTTGGAGAACACCACAAAAACATCAAATTTTTCCTTTGAAATATAAGGTAAAACATTCCATAAAAGTATATAATATCCCAGGTTGATGGTTTTTGTAAACAGGTAGTTCAATTTGTATTGCTACCAATATTTTAATAAAAGAAAAAAAAAAGTTAGCATTAGCCTGGAGTCAGAAACATCACATTTTCTAAACATACTTTCAACAATAAAGTATTTCTTCAAGTATTTGAAATAAGTGTTTTACTAAGATTTTAACAAGTTGCAAATGATTATCTAGTTGTCCACATTGCACCAATTAAACATGTAATTATTTTGAACGAGGTACAGGTAATTTGCCATAATAAATGAACTGAGACAATTCACCATTTAAAACAACCACATTTAGCAAAGCACTACTCACTATTTTCATTAGCCAGTGTGAGTTGAGCGGTGTCGTTTTGCTAGCAGAAACTAGTGCATCGCTAAAAAAAATAATAAGCACATTTTCTGGATTTTAGGGAACAAACTATTATTATTAGAAGTGGGACAGTGCAATCTAATATCAAGTCAAATAGATATTTTGATTATTTCTAAGTTATT
The DNA here is from genome assembly GCA_038363315.1 of Mugilogobius chulae. Lineage (NCBI taxonomy): Eukaryota > Metazoa > Chordata > Actinopteri > Gobiiformes > Gobiidae > Mugilogobius > Mugilogobius chulae. Next base: position 9,077,280 of record CM076405.1, read on the forward strand.
TTTAACTTTAAAAAGTTATTTTTAAGAGTCAGGTATAGTGTCATTGAAGTCAACACCAATGCCTTTACATATACTGTATCAATGCCCAAATACTCCTAATAATGAGCAAAGCAGAGTATTTCACTACATTTTACACCAGATTCTTTACTTAATCACTCCACTTTCCACTTCATACAGTCAAACAAACCACAATGATATATCACGTTTCTGAGCCATAACCTTTTACCATGTGCTCACAAGATCCTGCTTTTTAAATCATTTGCCATTTCCCCCACTGCGCACCCTACAATTAGCAATAAGCGTGCAACCTAACCACAAGTTTTAGTTCAGTCAGCCTAACGCTCCCACTACCAGCAAAAACAGAAACGATGATGGTTAGATGAAGTCACACACTTTGAAACGGGGTGAGTTTGTTGGTGTAAAAAGTTGGCCTAATTGATGGAGGTCAGTGATTTTCTCCACGGCTGTAGCTTCCCGGTCATGGGAGGACGCACATAGACATAGTAAAACTGCTAATCCGTTTTTCAAAAGGCCTCCCCTCTCTGTTGGCTCATAATTAACAAGTTTGCCAGTAGTAGGTCAACATATCCTCCTATAGAAAGATGTACAATGTTGCTTTAGCATTTAGTCTTAAGTAAAATAATGCAATTCCCACACTTTCACTTTGTAATAAGAAGGTACCAGAGTAAGCTTTCTGCAAGTTGACACATCTGCTCAGTGTTTGGCAATAATTCACGACCAAAACACTGCCAAAAAATTAAGTGTTGCTACATGCCCAACTGAAATTAGCTATTGTGTCTCACAGATGAGAAAAATGCACCGATTGGGTTGTAACATGTCAGTTCGACAAGCCAAATTTCACAATTTGTTACTTTTGAAAACATGTTATACCAGTAAGATAATAAGCTGGACTTTATGAGTAATGTGAGTTGCACGATAATGATTAAATCAAACTTTGGGCTATGTAACATGTGCTTGTACTACAAAAAATTGCACTATGTCTCTTCTCTGGTGTTTATACGGAGACTCTTTTTTCTTATGTATAAAGTCAGGTTAGACTACTTTTTTTGGCAAAACATAGTAAACTTGAAAATAATTAAAATTTCACTAAACATTTAGCTTGTTTTTATCCAATTTGGTGGTTTTGGTGAAAACTTTGTCCAGTAAATATGACACATGTGGAGGGGAATCCACAAATGTAGCAACCACATTGTAAATCTGGGCCAAAATCAACATAAATAACACAGGAGTGACAATGTGACAAATTATTATAACTTATAACACTTTAACTGTGTTAAATGATTGTTTAAACTCCATTACACTGTGTCAGTTGTGTGTAAATTGCCTTTGCATTTGGCGCTTTTTGACGACATGTGGAGGGATTCTGTTTTAGAACTTAAAGATGGGGTAGCTGATTGTTATACTGCAAACAGGTTTTAAATCTGACAACTTCCTCTCATAAATCATTCGACACATGGTTAATATCGATATGTATTCATTTTGGTTGCATTCATAGCTTATAAACGTATTTTTACAAATAACAAAGTGAAACTGGAGAGGGCCACCCCGGCTCAGCCAATCAGAGCGCAGCATTCAGCTCCTGATTAGAACTAAAATTCTTCAGTTCAGACATTACTCAGAGGTCTAATTTTTTCTGCTGTATTCAGTATATACTTTTTAGTGGAAAAGCACAAAGTTTACTAATTTACAACTAAAAAACCTTTAATGTTCTTCCTGTAATTGTCTACTTTTAGGTCAATTTCATAAAAACTTCATAAATTGCAACTTAACTGCTGTAAAACTATGATGAATATTTACCACAAAGACCATCACACCAAACTAAGTCAAAATTAGAAAATTGTGCTAACCTATCATATGGGCTTTATTGTCAAAAGTAAACGTGTTTTAACTGACTTTAAGGAAATATTTAACAGTAATTAAATTTGCAGTGTCAATTGAATGAAACAAGAAATTTTAATTTAAGTTACGAATATAGATTTTTTTTTATGCTGCAATGATTTTAGCAATTAGAATAAAAAAAAAAACACCAATACTTGAGTCTATACAACACATAAATTGCCTTTTAAAACCTTGTATAAATTCAGTTATTTATGTTTTATTCATTCATCTTTATTATGACTTGCCTTTCCACAGATCTACCTTGGTATAATTGTGTCACCTGCTTGTTTCTGTAGAGATGAATGCCTTTTTGTAAAAAATGTAATTGTGCTTGTAACTGTGTTTTGCAGGTGTTCCTGGTAAATTGCTCAATTTATTTTGTTTTGACAGTTTTTCATCTTCTCACCTACTTGAAGCGCTTTGTTTCAAAAACAAAAATAATAATAATTACTGTCATAAAATAGTAAAATATGACATAAATGGCTTTGGCAAATGACTGTTACGTTCACTGTCATGGTTTCAGTTTCTATGCAATTACAGTAAATAGTCATTACCCTTAGGACTATCACGCAAAAATGTGTAATATGATAAAAGAGTGACTTAATTGCATACTTGATGCTGATTTCCCTTGAGAAATAAAACAATAACCTGATTATTAGGACTGCATGATTAAACAAAATCAAACTGGAATCACAATTTCAATAGTTGCTATTAGCAAAGCTAATTTTTGAAGTCCTAAAAATGTGAGTTTCTGCATAAAAACTGGAAATCCTGTAGATTAATCTTAATTTAAAATATCTCACATCCAATATTTTGTTAAAATTATTCACTTTGTCAACACTGAACTCAGAACTGAATTCTGTTATTAAAACATAATTTGAAAATCAGATTGCTACACTGGTCAGAAATATCGCAATTAGATACTTTTCCCAAATCGTGTTGACTTAGTCAACTTGACTATTAACCCAAACCAGTTACAAGAAGTATGCATGTGTATTGAAAGAGAATTTACTGCATGTTTTTGGGGCGAGTGTTTGGACATGGGCCCTGATCGGGTCACGGGTCAGCATCACTGTCAGTTGGTCTGGAGTCTGTAGAGATTCTATCTGTTGCTCTGGGCCTTTGGAGTGGAGCCGGTGCCTGCTGAGAGGAGAAACCTAAGACCCAGGACGCTCCTCAGGTGCAGCTGCTCCGGGACAGGACACACAAGGTGAGCCCGCCTCAGGGTCTGACACATTTTGACAGGACGACGCAATCTTCACACCTAATTTATCAGATTTACTACACTCTTGACATATATTAGGGCTATAGGCGACAATATAATTGAACACATTTTGAAATTATTTACAATAATTTTATGTCATGAAACTTTGAACTGTATTAGTATCTTGGTATTCATATTTTTGAAAACTAATATTCATTTGATTTTATTTAAATTTTCTTTGCGTATGGATTTATTTATTTAAGGTTATATTAATTCATTTTAATTTACTTATTTGTTAATCACTGAGTCCAAATAATTTCGCTGGTGGATTAATTAAGTTTGTGAAAGTCTGGAAGCATTCTGTGGTAACAGAAACGAAAACCAAGTTATGAGTTTGCCTCCTATTTGTCTCCAGGGAGATGCTTTAGCTTTGTCTGGAATGTTCCACAGTATGCCTTTAAGCTTACCTATTGTTAAGCAGATAAGTAGGGACCTTCTCCACGCTGCGAGGCAGATCTATGGAAGGACTTACATTAGGAATGCTTTTCTTTTAGTAATAAAACCATCACTAATAGCCAAATAAATACAAGTGAAGTATTATTTATCATATGTTTTGTCTTAACTAACTGTGGTAGTGCAGAAAGGGTATTGAATGTGTGTGAAACATGTGCTCAGAAAACTGAATGCACACTTGTCATCTAATGCTATCTAACAGTGAGGCAAAATTCACAAGAAATCTCTCACCCCATTGGAGACAAATTAAGTAAATAAAGTAGGCAAAACAAATTAGAGATAAACCAATATATATCGGCTGACCGATAATTTGGGCCCAATATTTGGATTTTCTTTTTTGCATATTGGCCATATCGGCTGTCGGCTGATATTTGATCAGGCAGTATCAGCTGAGCTCCAAGTTAGTTTTGGAAAGAAATTATAAGACTTGTTTTAGCTCTTTCTATTTCTAAATCTGCAGCTTTGGTTTGATTACTTATATAACTTTAAGTTTTATGACTTTGGTTCCAGCCCAAGTTTTTAGATGTGCTTGTTTGTTTGTCAGTAACTAACGTGCTTGAATACAGAGAAAGCACGTGGGTGCACTGGTATACAGTATATGGTGACGATAAAAACACATTGTTTCACTGTGTGTATTTTATTCATAAACCAACAAGACCTAATAATAGTGTAGATAGAACAGCTAGTGTTTTTAAAAACTAAAAAAAAAAAAATTGGCCATTGATATCAGTAACGGCTGACAATTTTAAAAAATCTGTATCGGCATCGGCCAAAGAAAAACCCATTTTGGCTGATCTCTAAAACAAATGTTAATTTCATCAAACAAGATCATCACAGGAATGAGGTCATAAATCGATTTTAATCACCACATCGCCCAGCCCTTTCCCAATTCTAAAGAAAGCTATCCAAATCATTTCATTATATGTACAAGGCAAACTATCAGAATTCATGTAGTCTGCCATGTCCAATAAAAACTGGAACAGTTAAGCCCTCTCTCAAGACAAAAAGGTTCTCGTGCAGTGTTAAGCGTCACTTGTAAGCAGGAAATGGGCTTTTTATGTGGCCTATGAAACAACACTGACCTGTTAAGAGCTTAAACTGGTTAAGCATGTTTGATGATTGCATGTTAATCTAAAGAAAACACAGGGGTTATGTGTGATTGAAGGTATGCAGCGGTGTGTATCCCCTTTCAGGTGGCTAAATTGCCTCTCTTTTGTTAACACGACTTGTTTCGTCCACAGACTTGCTAGTGAAACTCAACACTCTCCCAGGGAGCAAATCCCTTCCCAAAACTCGGACTTGATTTCTTTACGAGGCGCAGTGTCACTCTAGGTGGGCCCTTGCGCACTGGGAAGTCTGAAAATGCCGACAGTGAACAGGCCAAACGATCCAGCGACAACTTAAAATTTACTCAGAGAAATTAAAGCACTGTGTTTTTACAGAGCCAGTTTTACAGCTGTACATGTAAATCAGTGGGAGAAAGTGTAGGCGAGAGCAGAGAGTGGCGGGCATAGGACAAAGGTGACCCTTGTTCTTCAGGGGGGATATTTATGAGGAGAGGTGAAGGATCAAGTCGGGGTTATGTGAGGCTGAGTCCTAGTGTTGACAGTCTCTCATTTAGTGTAAAAAGTATATGTTAATACGTTTAAAATGAGGCTTCCTCTTGGATATACAGTGACTGGTACTGTAAATGATACTGATTCAATCAGGACAAAAATTACTTGGTTCTCAGTATTGAGTTAACTATAAATTTTAACAGTTTAACACAAAAAGATCAACTAATTTATATACAGTATAAATTCTAGCTATAATATTTTTTCATTCAAGTATGTTTTTGGCATGATCACATAATCTAGATCTTTTATAAGCAAAAAGCAAAAATGGTAATTATTGGGTTCAAAACACCTTGCGTTATTTTAATTACAAGTAAAGTAGTATATTTTCTTGCTGGCTTTCTGCTGTCCAGTGCTGTGTTCCTACACAATGTTTTTGGTTGACACGGCTATGGGATTAAAAATTTTGAAATTTGGCACCAAAATTGCATTAAAAAAGCATTAAATCGACTTGCTGAAACCCGAATAAACCCTGCAGTAATAAATGTCTCTTACATGGTTACAGTTCATTAGGATCATTTCACCAGGAATTTATGTAAAACAAACAAATGTTTTCAAATGGTTGGAACATTGTGCAAAGCCAAAATAATAATTGCCAAATGTTGTTTGCTAACCTGCCAAACTGACTGGCATTACTGCTACAATAAAATAACAATTTCAAATGATTGAACTGTGCTTCTCACGCGTTAAATATTTTAGAGTACACACTGTACAAATTGTACTGATATAAAATACTGACAGCTTATCACAAATATCATCTATATTTTTCCACAGTTCAGCTCTGCTGCCCACATGACCTCTGACCTTTAGGTTATTAATTTTGCCAGGTGAACATTAAACTTTTTATAAACTCATGTTCTTTCTCAGGCCTCATCTCGCTTGTTTTCTCAACATCTATAAAATCTATAAATCTGAGGCTAAAGTTGTTAACAGCTTTATCTGATGGTCAGTTTTAACAAGAACACAGACACCATGACGTAGCTCCTACATTTACACATCTAGAAATCTCAAGAGGACATGTTAACCCAATAAGGCAGAATGATGAAAAATAATACAGAAAACTAGCTTATGACTACTATGGATAATTTATGGATTATAAATAAAAAGATTTAATGAGTTGTTTAAGCTTGTTTATGAATGACATTTGGAATAGTTTGTAGTTTTTTCACTACATTAAGCAGACTCTGACACAGACCTTAGAGCTTTATGCTACGATCTCTGCATTTCTATTAAGAAATTTCAAAATACTTTGCATTTCTATTGAGAAATTTGGAACTGCTTGTAATGGAGGGCAAAAAGAGTGCTACAAAAATAGCATTTGCTGGACAATGTGGTTTTATCAAAGAATAACTATGACGTTTTGCATTTAGTCACTATGGGCCGTATCTTATGAGTGGCGCTAAACTTAACGCTTGCGGTGGTGCGAATATTGGCCGCCAGCGCGGTTTCAAACACCAGACGCAAAACTAAGTTCAAAAGGCGGAACCAGTTGGTGCTGATTAGAATAAGGTGGAGCTAAGCTACCTGCAGGTGGAACCCCCGTGAATTTGAGGACGCACATTGGACAAAAACCTAGGAATGTGGCCTGACCCACGCTCTCAGAAAGAAAGTGTGAAAATGCAAAGAAAATGAACAATAGGCTATGGGCCTAATTAATAAAAATATAGGCCTAAGCCAAACACATTTTTTTTCTTTAATTAATTATAATTTTTTTGTGTTTGTTTTATAGGCTGCACATCAAAGGCTGCATGATTCATGAAACATGGCCTAGCATATGTGGGGGTCTAATTGTGACACAAAAGAAATAGGTTTGTGTCAGTGAAAAAAAATAAAGTTGTACTCTCAGTCAAAAGCCTACAAGAAGAGTTTTCCTAAATGTGTTTTGCCAAAAACTAGGCCAGAACTCGGATTGGCCGTATGGAGATATCAACAGAGTAAATCATCACCTCTATGTCAGTTTTTATTTTTCTAAATCCGTTCAGTAATCGCGTAGTTACAGAACAGTAAAATAACTAAACCAAAAGCAACATAATAATGAATCTAGCGCGCGTCGCGGAGATCGCTGCCGCTGCGTCTGCTGCTCGAACCGTGGAAAGGCGCTGCGTTTTATTATAAAGACAAGCAAAAACAAAATGTAAAACGTTCATTATCATTGGCTTCGTTCATGTCATGAGCGGGTTGTGGAGTCTGCGGAGGAGCTGACGCAGGCACAGAACCACAAGACAGGACTGACGCAGAGCCAGGACCAGGACTCAGCACTGAATCAGACAGTTGCCTCTCTAATGTATTTTTAATAGTTTATACGTTGCACTTTTATAGATCACATTTATTTACCATATAAAACCAAGTTTAAACACAAGCATGCAAATATTACCTCGTGTCAGAAGCAGCACATCCATGTCACGTGTTGGCAACTGTCCTCATTGAAAAAAAGTTATATAAATCCAAACAACGACCGCTGTCCATAGCGTGTTCTACAGTTCTGTCAGACTGCTGTCGCTCTGTCTCTGGTCCATAAGAGTCCGTGTTTCAGCTTAAAGTGCTCCAAGTAAACACAGTCCTCCAAACGCATTTGCTTACGGGCTAACTTGCTCCTTGTTCCCGGTGTGATGAATGATGTCGTCATTCCTTAGTCACGTGCAAAAGGTTTTTTAAATAGAAGTTATAATAGGAAAATTATAAAAACTATAAAACAGCAAATATTGTAGGCTTTTGGCCAGAATGCATCCTCAAATTCACGGGGCTCCACCTGCAGGCAGCTTAGCTCCACCCTATTCTAATCAGCACCAACTGGTTCCGCCTTTTGAACTTAGTTTTGCGTCTGGTGTTTGAAACAGCGCTGGCGCCCATTATTCGCACCACCGCACGCGCCAAGTTTAGCGCCACTTCGTAAGATAGCGCCCTAAATGTTGAGAAGCCTCAACAGCAGTGACTAACAGCAGTTACATGCAGCATCAGGCAATCCTTGATTTTTACAATAAGGCAATAATATTTGTCAGTTATCTACAGTGGTTTCAAGTTAAAAATAAAATGATGACACTGTTTAATTTGCATGCTTGAATGTAATTAGGTCCAAAAACACAATAAAATAGTCCAACAACAACAGCAAAACTAATTCAACACATTTTGCCATTTGATTTTTTTTTACTACTTTCAGTTATTTTCTGCAGTGGGACTCTTGAGAAAATGAAAGTTTGGGAACTCCTGATCTACAAACGGTACTGGACAGATAACAACAACAGTAACAAATGATCCTGCTGATTTTGTGGGTTGTAAGTGCAAAGGGGAAGTATATGGCTAAAATCAAAATGGCCACTGCCCTCTTTGTTACGAACCAGATTAGCGCCTCTGTGGAAGTGGTTCTTTGAAGATGGCCCACATTCTGCACATGACTGAGAACACAGCAGGAGCTAGGTCTACTTTCTGACCCTGCACTTCCCTGACCCCTATGTGACCCCTGCTGCAGTGACAGGGGGACCCTTGCACTGAGCACCATCCGCCACAACACTGACCATTCAAATGTCAATCAGACAGATGCAATCAGAGAGCAGCCTCATACGTGACTGTGGAAATGTGTTCTGAGTGTGGCCTATGTTTGGACACAGTTTTATAAAACAATTCAATGCAAATAGCCCAGAGGAATCATGTCCAACTGTTGGTGAAATATTTCAATTAGCATCATAATAAATCTCCCTGTTTTCAGATGAATATCTTTGGGGCAAGAAAACAATGCAGACGGAAATAGCTTTTGCACTCACATTTTTTGTTAATCCAGCACCAAAAGGGATTACTGAAGATTACTAATGACTTTAATCACATAAAAGTAATGTTACTTCAAATATTCTTACTTAAGTCAGGTAGAAGAAAAAGGGAGGGACCTACATATTAATTTGAGCCAAGAAAGTATCTGACACACACAAACAAGTTAAAATGTTATTCATAATAATAATAAGAAGAAGCATAATGTGTCCAACTTTTTCCCCAATGTTTTTAGTCATTTCCTTTTTCAATAATTTCCCTTTTCACTCTAGTGCCAGTTCTTTTTTCTTTTTCTGACACCAACAATTACCTCAACAACCCATAGTTTAGTTTGTAACACAGTTGTAAGGTACAATAAAGTGTACCTTACCTTACACAGTTGTATCTTTACCAGCTGGGCTCAGTCCTACATCTGTTATGGAACCATAAGGCCTGAGGTTCTTCTCTTATGACCTCCGTTTGAGCGCCTGGTGAGATATCCGGTCGTTACTTAATGCTAAATGTTGAGAAAAACATAAGGGCCCCGGGGAGCCGCCCGCGCCACAGTGACATACAGCCAACTCCAGCCTAAAATCACTTTTATGCCAACTGGCCACAACAGCGACACGCTGAGAGACTCCAGATGTAAGCTATTGTTTTACTCTCCAACTAAAAGCCAGAATACAAAACGAACACTGTCCAAATCAGAACATGAAGTAACAATGGGATAAAGATCAGAGTAGCTAAACCTATTACAACATTTTAATGCCTTTGTAGGAAGTAAACTCTAAAATATTGGGAGTGTTTTGTAGACATGTTAAAATCTACGTATATGAAAAGCAGGTTTTTATATTTTTTCTGCAGCCTTTTGTATTTTATAGGGATAAGTACTCTTTCTCAATTTTAAGTTTATATGTACAGTATAGGCCTATATACACGATAATATCCAATATACAGTATAATTAATCCAACATAACATTCAATATAATTTACTCAAAAAAGTAACTTATTAATATGAAGTTGAGCTATGAGTATGTACGGTAATACAACTTGAAAGTATAGTATAATAAAGGTAAAAAGTTTTAGCTATTACAGTACATAAAGATGAAAAAAAAAAAAAACATTTTACATAAACCTGAAACATTTTCTTTCACACAGGTGTTGCAGGATCATTTCTGTGATGATATAATTTATAGAGCATTGACACATTAATTAAACGTTGACAGTTTGAATCCAGATGGGCAGCTTAGTTCAAATTGCGAGGAAAGTGTGAGCACAGAGCAGCAGAAGTCTGGCTCGGGCTCAGTGTGTGTGTCTGCGTTTGTGTGTGAGTGGTTCTGGTTGCCTGCTCCTCTAAACCCATCGGCTGGAGCCTGACGAGGAGGTGAGCTAGAGCTGTCGACACACAAAGACTGGTGTCACCTGGAAGAGGGCTGCGTGCCAAAACTCGTAAAGTGATGCAGACGTGAGACAAGGCTGACGACAAGATCTCATGTGCCAAGAAAATTAAGAGGATTTCTCTGCAGTTTCAATCCACACAAAACAGAAGCTTAAAATAGTGACTCCACCACTTTTTCTGTTATTGTAACCTCTCTCACCCCTGACTGCAGCCTTTACAGTTTTTAAAGTCAATGTTAATATGCAGTTTATAGACAACAGCTTTGCCTTTTTCCCTTCATCTTCAATGTACAACACAATTATCGTGAAAGGAAACATCACAAATGTTTATACCCTTCTAAATGGAAGCAAATGTTCTCAATAAAAGTTAATGTGAACAATAAAAATTATAGATTAACCAAATAATCTAGATGTGCTTAATGATTTTTTTTTTATTTTTTTTTTTTACAAAAGCCTTATGATCATAACACACTGAAAAAGTAACAAAAATTTGTTTGATGTCCAGTCAACCAGAAACGAATTACAAGGGAGAGTTAAAGTTAACTGGATTAGAAAACCAATGAATATTTACATTGTCACTCAGTTTATTGTAGTTGCTATTACATGCTTTACATTGTGGTTAACACCAATGGTACATAAACAACGACTGAAAGCTCCTCTTGCTTTGTTAACTCTGTGCAGATGCGAAGAGAAATAACTTTAGTCCAAGGGGCCGCAAACACAAAGTCAGCTCTGAAGCCACAAGAACACACAAACAAGCTCCATTGTGCCCCACTCCCACCTTACAGTCTGTTGAAAGTCAATATTGACCTTAAGTCAGGAAGCAGGGTTTCAGATCTAATGTAATTTACTGCATACAGTTAAAGCCAAGCAATGTGCGGGGGAGCGCCATCCAAACACTAGGGTTAGGTGAGGGTGTATGGAAAGATTACATTAGATGAAGGGAAGCCCACAGAGCAGATGTGCAGGTTATTAGTGATAGAGAGGAGGCTTAGAGGATGATGAAATGGGGTCCTAAAGACTGCTGTAGGTGAGAGTGTAGATCATGTTAGTAGGGTTTACTCACATTAGTATGGTGTCTTTAAAGACCTATTATACCAAGTGGACTTTTAGGAGTTAACCATGTAACAGTTGCTCTCCTATCTCTCAAAGTTGTGAATAATTTGAGTAATGTTTGTTCTGCTGTGAACAAGATGCCATAGCTTCAACAGTCGCTGTTTCACCGATGCACCAATATCCATCCACTGCTCAACTTTTTTTGTTAATATGGCTAAAACCCAATGGTCGGCTATATTCGATTCCAGATAAGGGTCAAAGGGCCAAACTGTATCATTTCTGTCATAAATTCTCATTTCACGCACATTTCTGTAAAATATATCACATTTAATTGGTTTTGAGAAGAACACAAATGCAGACATATGTTTCATAGCCAAGTCAATCAAAGAAAGATACATAAAAAGTAATAAACATTCTGGAGACCTGAATAAGTCAGGCACAGGGCCGCATCTGGCCTTGGAGCCGCAGTTTTCTCAGGTCTGCTAAAACTAGTGACAATACCATTTTGTCCTCATTAATATAACAAACACACAAGGCTGAAAAGAAAACTTGCATGCTGCCTCTAAAAAGTAAATGCAATTAAGCTATAAACCAAATAATGCAACTTCCAGTGAGTCACTGTAATGAATTAACTCATACTTGAAACAGCACACTGCACTCTAAAGATGCTCCTCCTTGACTAAAGTAGGCGTGTGACATCACTATGATCTGACCAAGCATCTGACCCAAACAACACTTAAAGATGTGAAACCAACATCTATGTGACATGAAACACCAGTAAACAGTGCCTTTATATAAACTACACTCTCATTTACACTAAATGTTTGTTTGTTTTAATTAGATAACATTTCGGCCTCTGCAATTTGTCTCAACACATTCCAGCTGCACTGGTTCAACGACGAAAGAGCTGATGAAAACATTTAAGGTGCACTGTGTAACTTTACAATAAAAGCATGTTTTAGATTTCTTTGTTGCGCTAAATAAAAACTTGTGTCTCGTGAGCTTGCATGACAACAAAATGTACTTTTTTTTTTTTTTTTTTTTTTCTTTTTACAAAAAAGGGCCTTCTCTTGCATGTTTCCATGGGGAAACGGTTCATTTAGATAATTTTTTTTCACATTATGGCATAAAACATATTCACCCTCATTCAAAATATCACATTGTCTAGGTAAAAATAAAAATCTGCACCCTGAGAGTGTCATGTTTTATTTAAATTCACTATCACTAGGCTCATCAGTTCCACTGGAAGAATGAGTCCTCTAGAGCTCTTTTGGTGCTCTACAGCACCTCATCTGTCTCTCTTGTGGTCCTCCTTTACCTCTGATCCACCTCTTTCCACCATCAGAGTGAGGAAAACCTCCCGGTGTGCGGCCCTTACACTTCTCATGACTTCCACCATGAGCCCCATTAACGTTCCTCGCTAACCTATTTTACAGCACAGAGCGGAAACCAAAGAAAACCAAAACAATATTTTGTACGTGGCAGAAAAAACACTTTAGTGACAGTGATGGTAATTGAGAGTGAAACAAAGAGAACATGTTGAGCTTACATTCAATACATGACAAGAATATGTGCAAAAGCAAGCACCAAGAAGCAAAAACTAAAAGAAAAACAACAAACATTTTCCGGTATCATAAAAATAATCCACTTTATTGTAAAACATGTACATTTATAGTGGTATAGCTATTGCAGAGGAACCAGAAGGAGGACAAAGAGTTCATGGAGCACATTCAAGTGACCTTTTAAAAATGTACACACTAAAAGCAATTCCCCTCAAAAAACAAATGAAAATGTCCCCAAGACCCCAACAACCAGAGCACACAGGAAAGTGAGAAGTTTGAACTGCCATGGTTTGTGCTCATAACTACTGAGCCATTGATAGATTTGTACACTACATGCAAGGTTTTAGGATACATGCGGATTATTTTTCCAACCTGGTATTAATTAAATGTATATGGGCTGTTTTGTTAGCTTTATAGGTGTGATTGTCACGTGTTAGTCAAAACATTAAATCCCAATCCACTAAAACTAATCAGAAAATTAAAAATCCTCATATACACCCATTTTTTAACTCACATGGGAGTCAGCACTCTATCATCTCCACAAGGACAGCGAGAAAAATGTACAATGAAGGCAGTGATCACGCTAGAACAGGTAACTTCGCTAAAATACAGAAAAACTCCATAGACAGATCCAAGGACTGCCTAAAAAAATGAAATTGGGCATGTTCAAGTCTAAAGCTTAAATAATAATTATAAATGATGATTATAAATAAATCAAAAGACTATATCATGTAAAGACACTAAAAGCAAAACTCCTTTCTTTTTTTAATTTTAGATTTATGCTATCTCAAAGCTTTCACATGGACAAACAACAATATTGTTTTAGATAGACATAGATTTACATGGGAGGAAGCGTCTGGTGATGGAAGTCTGAACCTCCCTGCTCAGACTGCTGCCCCTGCGACCTTGCCCCGGATAAGATGAAGAAGATGGATGGTTTTAAACTTCCGAGGCCATTTTCTCAAAATGTACTTTTCTCCCATATGGGACATACAGATCAGCACTTACAACACAAGACTGGAAACAAGAATTAACCCAGACGTGGATGGGTTGTATGACAAGATTTGTTAATATTTAATCTGGTTAATAGTAAAGTTTTGAAGTATGGACTATAACAAAATAATACATTTAAAACTGTCTCAAAAATGTTTTCAAATTATAATTAATAATTAATATATGCAAAAATACATAATGCGAGTAAGCAGTATCAAAGTAAGATCTCTAAATTTAAGATATTTCCTATTTAGCCGCATTGTCTCAAGTTGCCTCCTGAGACACATTGTAATAGCTTTTCACAGGGTAAATCTATGCCACTAACCAACCAGACAGACAATGTGGGTGTGGGAATGTCTTGCATAAGAACACAACAGTTGGCACATGCAAAGTGGTATTCAAATGGCAAAATCTTTACTAGCATTCAACATTTAAACTGATGGTAAGATTATATGCATTTTGTTGCTGCATTTAAATCAGATTTTCCAGAAAGTGCATTCTATAAGGGACGAACTTCCTGAACTTTGACGTTTGTGCGCCACATTGTATCTCTTAAATCTGTGTTGTTCCTCGCTCGCACACTCTTCTCTCACACTGTACTGGGACGTCCCGTGGAGTGTGTTTTGTCTAAGCAATCCAAAACCTGGAGCTGAAGCGCCTTATCAGCCTCCTCTCGCCCTGTTGCCCCTGGCGACATGTCCCACCTGGAGCCCGGCCAGTGCCCCATTAAACACATCAAAGACACCAAAGTGGATAGAGCGATGTCCTTCTTTGTGTCTTGTCTGATGTTTATGTTTTAGACATTTGGTTTCCAGTGAAAGATGTGAAGCCATAAAATGTAACATCACAGGGCAAAGCTAATGCAAATATAATGCAAATATTTACTATATTTTGGAAGCATGTCTCTTGCCTGTTTAAACATCTTTGAGTGTAATGTGATATAAGTTGCATTATAAGTTATGGATGAGGTAAGATCTGCTTATTGCCCAGTTACTGGAGGACAGGTTCACTTTTTGATTACAAAGTAATTTTTAGCTCAAGCTGAAGGGAGCATATAAACTAAAAATGTTTTTTGTTTAGTTTTTTACTGAAGCGTGTTTGTCTTACTCTCAGCGTGTCTTCCAGGGTTAAAATGCTTTGAAGAAGATATATTATTTTCAGGATTCAAAACAGCAAAGTAAACGGGAGAAGTCCTTTGACTTTCTGCAGATCTGATAACCCCATGGTGGCATTTCACCCTAACAAGCACCAGATTGTCCTTTACATGTTTTTATTTGTGGCTATGTGACATTTTAGAATAATAATATGTGTTTCACTCTGAAATGAGTTCTACACATCTAAATAGACTGTTGTGGAAAGCATTCAGAATAAAATCCCAGGGTAACTATTTGCCAAGTTAATAAGTCCAAGTGTCACAATAAGGAGGCAAGAAATAGTGATTTTTTTTTTTTTTTGTCAAATCCATTTGAGGGAAAAGCACAAACATCTTTCCCATCCACAGATGCACAAATTTGCATATTTTCCAAAGTCAAAATTGTATTCTGCCATAGTACAAAAAGCACAAACTACAATGCTGCGCTGTGATTGGTCGGGATTCACATCGGCCATGTTCAACCATATGGGTGTTTCTCCAGATGTATTCTCAAGATTTTGTAAAAGTCTTGAAAAAAATCCATTAGGTACAGCCAGACTGATATGAGAACTCTGCATGCATTACTCGAGTTTTAATTTTTCAAATAGTCAAAACAGGGATGTGAGCAGAGGTAAATTTTCTGGAGCCTTAGATGAGATGGAAGACAACACAGACTCACACATCAAAATACAAATTTGAGCAAAGTTTAAGAAACACCGTAAAAAAAAAACAAAAAAAAAACTAAAAATGCATAAAGGCCATACATATGTCCAGTTTTCCACAATTAAATTGGCACAAAATAAGTTGAAAAATTGCCAAAAGTTGCTTAGAAGATCAAAGTCCCGACTGTTATCCAATAGTAATTTTCAATCTGATAGAAAGTGTTGTATCTCACACCCTCAGGCTTCAGCTCTAAAACCGTAACAGTCAGTCAAGGAAGGTGGGAAAACTTCTAGAGAAAACAGGTGTGGTGATACTTTACTTGCTCAAGAGGAGGATACCATACTATTTCATTTCGAAGAGAATTTTAAAATGAATTACTACCTTACAGTAACAGCCATCATTCTCTTTATCTAGCCTTGATAATAGAGGTGTGCAGACAGTTCTGTGCACAGTAGAACTATTATCAGTGACAGAGTACATATGGATACTGGGCCTCCCACACGGTCCTCCCTCTGTACGCAGCCTGCTCACTCCGGACTGTCAGCGCTTCACTTAGCAGCCCATACTTCCTCAGACAAAGTTTTGTTTTTATTCCCCGGGAGCCCCTCTTGCCCTGCCACCTCTTCCAGCCCCATACTGTATGTTTGGTTACACTGACCGCACAAAATATCACACCAGTGTTTGCATAAGTTGTAAATATGAAAGACAAATAATGTAGCAATGACAAAGTCTTCTAAAGCAACATCCAAAAGGGGGACAATGGCGCGGCTAATGCAAACAGAAAGCTAGTGTTACTCACATGTGTCGCCACGCTTGGGTTGGACAGTCGCTGTGAACAGTAGCCGAACCGTAACATCTTCTTGGGCCTGCTCCTTTTCTTTGCACTAAGTGGAAAGTGGAAGTCGTCTGAACAAAGGCCAAAATGAACCTGTAAAAGAGTTTTCCAAAAATAATCCCATTACAGTCCAGAAGTATATGGTTAAATAAATTGAGAATGACTTGTTCTCAACATGGCAGCAGTGAAAGTTAGCCTTGTGTGACGCCTGCTTTCTTCATTTCATTTTCATAGTCAACAGCCGAACACCATTTAAAAGTATAAGTGATATTTATTGTGACAGCTCCCATATGGATCCCGATATGAGGCAGCAATAAACAGCATGGTGTTACAGCTAATGTACAACAAATACAATACATTTTACTCATAACTTTTCAGTGTCAAGTAACAGCAGGCGTATGCAACATTCATAAAGAACTATAAAAGTGTTGTAGCCATAAAAATCTTAGAAACGTCATGCCAGTCCAATATGTTTTTTTGCCATTTCAAGGTTTGATATAAATGTTTTACGTAAATGTCGGATAATTACAATATAAATATATATTATATTGTATGAGTTTTTCCTGTTGCACATATACAGCCTATCTGGATGTCAACCAGTGTAAAAAAAAGACTTTCTCAAAGTTCAAGTCATGCAATTGCATCTCTTAATGATGAGCTCTTGAACTATGATGATGGTCTGATCTGACATGGTTAAGCATCTCTCCAGCCTTGTCATTGCGGGGCCTCCCAGGTGCACTGCAGTTTATGTGGGAGAGGAATGTGCGCAAGTATTGTGTATTCTACACTATCAACAAACAGCAATGTGACGTCTGCAACAAGGAGGATCAGCTACACACAGGGAGCGTCCACTATTGCACAAGCACTAATATGATTTAAAGTCAGCCTTAATCGCAACAGTTACAAACAATATAACAATGAAAGATCAAGAGAGCACGATAAATAACAATAACAATCAAAAATGCTGATGTTGTAAATATCAAAGATGGAAGCCTCAGTCAGAGTCATGACTGGTACATTTGACTATCATCATCACTACAACTTCTGTGACTAATAAAGCCTATGTCAATGGATTTGGCAGGATAATACAGACCTCCATTAAAAATGCATCTTAAGTCTCTGCTGGACAGTATGTCATCTAGTTGTTTCCATGGAGATGATCTTGACTTGCCTGGAACATGTATCTCAGTGTTTCAAATTAAATATTTTAGTGCAGACACACAGTGGTTGCCGGATTATGAAACAAAAGTTACAACCCTATCACAAGAATCCATTTGGTGGAGCCAGGTTAGTGAACTCAAAATATACTGATTAGTTTAAACCAAAACCCTAAAGACTTAAAACAACATGGACTTGCATTAAAAGTGCAGACTATGTAAGTTCTCTAGTTTTCAATGAAAATGTTGCCTGAAGAACCCCATAATATGCATTTATACAGTTAAATGCATATTGTTGCAATAAAATAAAATAAATAGCATGCAAAATACATGTGGAAGAATAAAATGCTTAAAAATAAAACGTACAGCAAAATCAGAACAACAGTACAAATTAGCAAACTAGGAGTTTTCCTAAACCAGTGATTTTCTCCCAGTGCTAGGCAACACTAGTGTGCCTTGAAATACTGCCTGGTGGGCCTTGAAATAATTATCGGTTTCCAAAATTCAATCTATGAAATAAACTATGTATCTTTTTCAATAAAAGGTTCTAGTACTACTTTCTCCATGCTCCAAAGTAAAGTATTAAACATATTTAACATGTATTTGATCAATTATAGATCTTTTTATTTATATAAAAAAAAAATGCTTAAAAATGCCTCTGCATAGACCTGTCCTGTACCACTGAATTTACTTCTGTTTGATAGTTAGAGAGTAATTCCAAGCATCTCAGAAAAGTTAGATAATGCAGTACTTGTTTCCAAAGTATTTTGATTTGGTGTGTAGTTTAAAAATTTCAACCAAAAAAGTCTGCCATGACTGAAAAAAAAGGTTGGGAAACAGCGAATCCAAATACTAATTGACATTAGGCACGCAAATTTTAATGTACATGTCATTTTCTCATATTTTGACTTGAACTTCTGAATTGTGCAACTTAAAATGAAAAAGGCTCTCATGCTGGCCTGAACATTACACAACAACAAAGAAACTTTTAAGTTAATCTCAAGAGCATCTTTTTAAATAGAAACACCAGCAGTCGTATTTGCATCAATAATGTTGTTTTATTTTTGTTAAACTCTCTGAACAAATTGCACTAGTGTGAATTGAGAGTTTTTGGATCATTTTATTGTTTACTTAAGCGTGGCCTTGGATCTGAAGAGCACCACTTGTGGGGTAAGATCGTAAAATCAGTTCAAAGACGTCCTCTTGTTTCAATAGGCAGCAGGAGGCAATATCATTAATGCTTTAGGCACTGTGGGAGGGGGAACTGAAAGCACCTAACCTAAACATACACACTGAGTTCAGGAGAGCAAAAACCTCATGTTCTCAGTTCTCAAAAAAGTATTGAATCATATCAGATGTATAGGGCAGTTACAGTTGTTTTGTTGCCATAGTAAACTCACAAAAGAACAACCAGGTGCAAAGGCTTAAAATGGCTAAAATTAAGAAAAAGGCAAGCCAACACCTAAGTAAGTCTTGTCATCATTCTTCTCATGTATCAGTATGGCACTAAAACTAACTGCTTCTCAGAAAACCACAGAATCCTATAGTAGCTTGGACATGTTAATGAAAAAAACAGGATATGTTTTCACTTGAGCATTATATGATTGCCAAAACTAAAATTTAATTGAACTTTTTTCTCATAAAGATATACTACGAATATTATGCTATACATACTGTATGTGGTGGCTCATTATTTCTTTAAATTGAAACAGAGCAGTCTCTTGCCTGCAGATTGTGTGTGGCCATCATGGACCAATTCCATTTGAACCTCACTCTTGAAATCCAAATACAGCCTCCTGGTGTTTTCTTGGTTGATTCGGTATGCTTTTTTGCCACTGTGTCTTAGATCATCTTCTATGATCTGCTTTCGGTTGAAAAGTCAGTAAATGCTACATGGTTTTCTTTGCAGTGTGGGAAAGAAAGTTAAGAGAACATCTGTGCTTGGCAGTGATCTTCTTTGAGAGCTTATTCACTGTAACATTAATGCTTCAGGGGCAAAACAAGAGTAGAAGTGGTTCATCGACAAAAATAAAATCTAGTATTTGGTTTTTGCATAATCTCTCAATGACAATAATCAGACGATTTGCTAAAAAATTTACTTGGAAAAGTTCATCTCCTGAGTTTTTGGCAGATAAATTAGCCAATCAGGATGTGTTATTGTATGCAAACAAACATGGCTGCTTATAAAGTGGACTGAAAAACTTGAGCAAAGCACAAAATTATTTTAATGTGAGGTGAGTGAAGATTGATTTTGATAGACAAATGAGCTCCTCCTGTGCTGTGTCTAGTATATAAACAAATTTCATTGCACGGTGCATTGTGTCGTTGTTATGGAGAGCAAGGTGACCAGACCCATATTGTATAAAGTACTGCAGAAACGTCTGCTCTGGATTCCAACTAAAATGTGCTTATCCAGAAATATCACTATATACATATTTTGAAATTACACTAGAAGTAGGGCTGGGCAATCTGGAAACAAAAAAAAAAATCACAATTTTTTTCCTCATATTTATCGATCTTGATTTTCAATTTAATTTTGTTCAATCTTTACAAAAACAAATGAGAAATGCTATTCATGAACATAAACAAAAAGAAAACATGTAGCATTTATTAGACAGATATTTTTTTTAACTACATATCAATTTTCTGCCTTAAAGTTTGACTTTTGCTCCAAACCACACATTTTTACTGACAAAGGGTTGGTTTTCTATCTTTCTATTCAAATAATTGACGATTTGATTTGATTTGGAACTCTCAATTTTTCGATTAATGGCCCAGCCCCAACAAAAAATATCTGTCACTTTTTAAAATAACAGTTAACAATTCATAATAATTAAAAATGTTTGCCTTGGGAATTTTATCTGTCAAAGATGCTGTAGAAATAAATAAATAAAGAAAGAAAAATAAAGAAACCTATCAGACCCATACTGGGACAGGCTAACAGTATAATTTCTTTATTTGCCTTTTACAATCCAACTTCTCACCCTAACCACACTTTTCAAACTCATTCATACCACCACACCACTCTTATCTTGACATAACATTATAAAAAACAACACTTAGAGACCGATTCACTCCCTCTGACTTCACATCTCATCAAAATCAGCAGACGGTGCCCCTGGCCTGTCCCGAGCCTGTCCCGGGCCGGCCGCACCACTCAGGGGGGGGGGGGGGGGGTGAGTGGGAGGAGGGCAAGAATGCAGGACAGCGTGGGCCAGTGCAGTAGTCATGCTTACTTTACTCTGCAGGTTAATTAGCACAATGACAGACTGATTATACGGACTGACAAGGAGGGGGCCGGCTAACACTCCTTAACTCTTACACACGACTTATAGGATCTGATAGAATGGGAAAGGAAGTCTGCAAATGGGAATTACAGATCGTATCGGCTTTGTTTTAGACTGGGAATTAGGTATAATAAATCAAACAAGTAAGATATAATCGCTGCTTTGCTTGGATTTTTGCAAAACATGCATGCGTGAGCGGGACACCTGGAATTTGAATGTGTTTAGGATTGGTATACTTTACACTTCAGGGGTCAACTCAAAGGTTGTCATGTTACAGCGGCTTGAAAACAAACAGACATACACAGAGCCACAGGCAACATGTCATCAGTCTTGCTTCTATAGGGCTAAACTACAGAGGAAAGACAGGAGGATTTTGCACTATACTGAAGACTCTGAAAGTTTTTTTTTTTCTAAGTGCAGCAAATAGTAATGCTTTTGTGGTATACTGGTTGCTAGAATGTTTTTGCTAAAGCTGCCCTAAGTAACTTTTTCCATTGAAATGTTATTGCTTTGTCAAAAAGGGGGAAAAGTTTTGGTGTACATTTCTACAAAACATCTACAATTTTCTTCATTTCATAGAATGCATTATTATAAGCACAGTCAGGTGTTAAAACATAGGAATATAAATAGAAACAATTATAATCAAAAACTTAAAGAGGGAGGCAACATTTAAGCAGTTTCTATAAGTAGAAAGATTATGTTTGTTGCATTTTATAAATGGCGAGCAAAATTTGAAAATTAAATTGTCTATAAAACTACAACAATATCAAATGATTTTTTCTTAAAGTAATTTAATGGCATTAGGGGCAACTATCTTTTTGTGTGTTTAGAAATTTCAAACTTCAAACACACTTGTTACTCAATTGTGGCTGGACTACCTTCAAGATATTTGGTTTGTCAATTCATTTTGCACTGCTTAAATATGAATTATAGTTTCTTTTGGACAGTGCTTTCTGTTCAACCAGTAGGTTTCAGTTGTCTGTCCAAAGTCATTTGTGCTGGACTAGCCTTAAGAAGGCAAAGACTTAGCTCCAGCACTCCTTGAAGGCAACAGGGGAACAGAAAAGATCCATAACACACGTCTAAACTGTAAACAATGCTAAATCAAAGTGTGACGACCCGAGGCATTGAAGCTAACACACAGATGCAGCTGCTGACAGTATTCTCAACACAGCTGATGTTATTTGGTTTAAGGCTCATTAGCTAAACAAAACACATCTGACTACTGCTCCAGGTCCAAAATAGAAACTCATTGCACCACTTAAACTCTCATCTATTACCAGACAGAGCTTAACATTGAGGGGTCCTAGCCTGGGGAACCTCACTGACCCCTGTCCGTGAATATAAGAGACGTCCAGGTCAGCCAGGCGAGGGGCGAGCCAACAGACCAAAAAGGAAGTCAAATGAAAAAAGAGGCTAAGTAGCTTAAATGATTTTGTTCGTCATCTGTGGTGGATCAAAGTTGGCCTCTGCTATAGGAGCTGTCTCATAAGGAGGATTAACCGGCCACAAATGCAGCTTTGGCCTGGCCTCACAACGTCCCACCCAAACAACAGTCAGCGCAGGTGGGCGAAACAGGCACAGCGACACCTCTTTTGGACAAGGTGCCAAACTATACTATTTCATACGGCACATGCAGTTCTCTCTTTGATGCTATAATTGGATGGTACGTTGAGGGAAACCCACTTTGAGCTGCGCTGAACTCTGTCAGTCAAATAGAAGAGCAAATGAAACAGCAGGACCGAGGATGGATGAAATGCTGTAAAGGTGAACGAGAACAGAGAGAGCACCCTGGGGTTCCTCTGTCCCTGTAAAGAATCTGGGAGTCTGGAAGTGCGCCCAACATCCAGGGAAAGTCATACACTACCTGGGAGCTGGAAAATACAGACAGATTGAATATGTCAGCAGTGTATAAATGAGAATAACTTTCCCTTGATGTGTGTAGCAAGTCAGGAGAGCTTTTGCATGACATGTTGCAGAGGAAAGATGTATGATCTAGTAGGTCTGTAGGTCTGCATAATCTTATGAAAATGTTAAGATCATGTGTGCATACAGAGCTGAGTGAAGTAGCCAAAAAATATTCTTAGGAAACAATATTACTAATGGAGAAGTCAAAAGGTCTAGGTCAGGAAATGGCTCACATAAAACAATATTAGAAAAAACTACCAGGTAATTGTTTAAGTATGTTAGGACTTAACATATGATTTCTAATTTAAAGAAATCCCTGTAACAGACATATTGTGAAAGTATCTCCTTGAGTAAAAATAAGTTGACAGTGTCCTATCTATGTCTAATAATAAAGCATCATGTTCCTTATAACCCAGGAAGGGCATTTGTTATTGTTTTTAGCATGTACTCTGCCATTAGCTTAACAACTCATCTCAAAATGTGCTGGTGGCTATTGGAAGTTGTGAAAATTCATTGTGGTGAAGAATTATGGGGCTTAGTACAGTATGCTGCTGTGAAAAGTTTAAAGTTGATTAGTTTTGTTTTCATATAATTTTCAGACAAGGCCTTAATTGGAAGGACAAAACAAAAAAGACACAAACCAGAAACTAAATCAAGTTCAGCATTAATACTCAAATAATTTAATATTGTCAACCTACTACTTACTCACTACGGGAAAAGAAAAGTAAGTATTTTTCAAGACTCACTGTATTTATGGGTTTAGGGATACAATTATGGCGTGTGAGGCTGAAAGCTACTCTGAAAACTATGTTTATTCAAGGAAGCACTGATTTAATATGAACCATTTTATAAAAGTAATTGTAACCAAGAAACAAATTGTTGGTTCATTTTTACATGTTAAATATCACAACAACAGTCTTTGGTAAAATATAATGTGCATTTGTGTATACAGCCACAATTATGGCCAAAATGTTCACAAAGAAACATACAAAAACACAGCAACAACCAACCTATTTAATGTTAGATGAGACAGACTTCATTCATGCCTATAATGGGTTCTCATATGATTTGATAAGCCCAGAATAGCCTCAGCTGTTCCACCTGACCAGTGGGCAGCCTCAACCCACAGGTGACTCCCATCAACACCCTGACACACTGTGGACCTTTGGGTGCACAGCATGTTCTCCAGAACCATGAGGACTAGCCAACACATGCCGCGGCTACTTCTCATTGACGGGACCGTTGTGACATTTGTGCGCCGCTTGACAGTGTCCTAAACTTGAGCCAAAAACCTCAGGGTCATACGGTTAGAAGCTAGTCAGAGGCTTGCATATTCTAAAGTCGAGACAGTGGATGTATAGAGGGTATAATTATTTTAAGTAAACATAGTATAGATTATACACAGCAGTGAGGATATTAAGATTTTATCAGCATGAATCAGATGTTTGTTTTTTTCCCGTGTATGGGACAAAGTGTGTCATGTTTTTCACAACAATCATTTCCATTTGGTCTGCTGTAATTTCACTGCTCCAAGACCTTTTAATTCAAAAGAGCCCGTTTGAAGATGGATTATAATAAAACAATAAGTAACCATTACAAATTCTCCATGAAGTGAAAATAAACATCAGTACAACAAATTAATGTTATTAAAGCTTTGTGGTGGGCAACTGATCAAAATTTCTTCAAATGCTTATTGCAAAACCCACTTTAAGTGTTTTAAAATATTGTGTTAGCTGCAGTGAGATTAGAAAAGCAGTTTATTTTCTTTACTTTATGAGGTCTACTTTTTGCACCTAATTTTCAAGCAGTGGAAAAAGTAAAATTTTTCTCTCTCTTTTTTAACTTATGCCTCATACTCACATGTATAGAGTTCTTTCTGTTCTGTTTGTTTCTACCAATAAAACAACTTCAAAACATTTATTTTCATGCACAAACAATTCAACAATTGAAGCAGCCCCCCTCTGCACAGTCAGTTAGCTCTCATTCCAAAGAGTCATACTATATAGTCTCTCACATGGCTGAATCTTTTAAAGTTAGTAAAACATTTTCAATTAAATTAAAGTTAGTACAACATTTCAATTAAATTACAAAAGAAAAACAGTGGTTAGAAGTTTTTCTTTTACGATACAATTTTTGGCGAGAGAAAAAAGAAAATAAAAATGCTCTAGTGTCAAAATGTCCCTCTCTAAATGACACAAACTGCTGTCATTGCCAATCCAGTTTCCAAAATGTAACATACTTTTGCTAGAGATAACAAACATTCGGAAATTACACTGATTTGTATATTGTTAGTAAATGTCTGTCCCTCGGTCATAATGAGCTGTTATAGTGTTTGCTTATATGTTTATACATTTAATTTAAAACCAGCATGTGTTTCACTTGCTCGATCTTTGTCAATAAACACTTTAGAGCCTCCAGGCTCCACAGTAAATGCAGAAGTAGACTACAGCCTTGTATAGCTTCAGCAGCATGGCCGCTGTTTTAGTGCTATGTGCCACATTTCTCTGTGAAGTGACAGGAGACCGGCAGACATGTTCTGAGCTGTTTCACTTTGTTTCCTTTTTATACACAAACAAACGTCCCACTGTCATCACTCCATCCTTCAAATACCACAGGGCCCCTTTAAGAGGACGGTCTCACCAATGGCCCCCTGTTAGGCTCCACTGTTTCTCCTGGAGAGCAGAAAGCATGTCCCAAAGGAAGGATTTGGAGTCAATGCAAACTCACAGAGAACTTGGTGACCAGCTTCCTGTGTGCAGTAAAATAATGGGAGAAAAACGATGTACGTTATACTAATTACACGTGAAAGTGAATGGGTCTGAAAAACAGGATTTGGCTTTACATGTCTCACATTTTCTACAACAGAAAAGTAGTTGTAGTTTTAGAGTTACATGTTATTCGGGTGGCAGAGCGGATAGCCTCACAGCAAGAAAGCAGGTTCGACTCCTGCACGGCCTGGGCCTTTCTGTGTGGAGTTTATATGTTCCTCTCCGTTTCTGGGTAGCTTCCTCCGGGCACTCCGGTTTCCCCACCAACCAATAACATGCAGGTTATGGAACGCTTGGTGTTGACCGGAAGTTGAGGTGCCAGGTACTTAGGTGAATCACCTCTGCTGAGCTGCCCTAGAGCTGCTTGCCATCACTCAGGCACTGAGGGTTATGTGTGAATAACTTTGATAGACATCTGTTAGTGTAAATGTGCTACATAAATAAAGCCATTCATGTATAAACATTATTTGTGCATACACAAAGTCCTTGTAAATATTTCCCTAAAGTTGTACATCCCTGCTCTATCAAACTTTAGTGTTCTTTAGTATTACAGTTAATTTGAGAAAAAAAAAAGTCACAATTTCACATGATTGATGAGACCAACAGTAAAATCTGTAACTTTCTTTCATTTCCAATCAATCAAACTTTATTTACCTTTATTTTGCCAGGCAAAACATTAAGAACAAATTCTTATTTACAAATTTGGCCTATCTGAAAGACAAAATAGAGTGAACAAGTAAAGGCCTCAGAAGAGTCTTCTAGACAAAGTTTTTGAAAATCAAGATATATTCAGTCTTTCATCAGATTTAAACTTTTTTGGATGAAAGTTGTCTGATCACTTGGAGACCGCTGGAACACCTGTTTGCAACAACTGTTGTTGTGTCCTTGGGCAAGACACTTAACCCACATTGACTCAGTGTCTGCTAACAATGGGTTAGTGAATCCTTGATTGTAAAGTGCTTTGACTGCCTTGAAAAGTGGAAAAGTGCTATATAAATAGAGACCATTTATTCCCAGTCAAATTCTTATCACTTTTCTTGCATCTGTTGAAAGTGTTTTACAAGAAACACACCTACGCAAATGACACTTTTATGAGGACAATGCCCCCGTTCAGCCTCATATCTTGTTATATTACGATTTTATGACACTGCGGCACCTCTTACAGGTCCATCACCCTGTAAGACACTGTTACAGAGTGTTAGGACAGCTTTCTCACAGGTTATCAGTCTTACAGCTGTTTTTTTCTGAGGCCCTGGCTGTAATTTAAGCCACTCTCTGATAATAATGCATTTAACAGGTTCCCTTAAAGTACACTGGGACCAGATGTGCGCAGCAGCCCCAGGACACGCCTTTATGTCTTCATTTCGTCTCTGGTGGTCTGTCATTGTCAGGCAGGTAAGTCTCACCTGAAGAATATGGCTATGCCCCTCTAGTACTTTTAGTTTTCCCTTCAGAGGACCCATCCCACTGTATGACAGCCTCTCATTAACCTTAACCACTTAGTCAAAGTTTATGTCAACAATAAACTAATGATTGGTTAAAAGAGAAAGTGATAGCTTCATGACACAATACCGCACATCATTTTGGCAAACTGTGCAATGAGCAAAGGTAAATAGATGAATTATTCTAGTTGGAGGCAGAAAAAATGCACAAGCAATGGCAGTCACATGACAATTACAAACTCCTGCAAATGTTGCGACAGCTAAATCAAATCAAACTTTTTTTGTGTGTAACACAAATAGCTTTACCGTGATAAACAATTCCACGATTCCCAGAAAAAACTATCACAAACCAATTATATCTCACTGCAAAGGCCAGTGTCTTTTCTAGACTCTCTGTGATCTAGGTATGTATTGCCCACTCAAAACTGAGCACTGATTAAAAACACATGCAGCCCCTTCTTTCATCTTTCCAAATGCTTTTCAATGAGCTTGTTGAGTTTGAAATGTATTTGTGAGTGGAGAATATTTGCTCAAGTGGAGTTTCAAAAATACAACTTTATCTAGATTACATTATATAATACACTGTCCATGAAATAGTCATTTAGTAAGGCTCTTTCCATAAGACATAATACGTTGTTTTAAATTCTGAAAACATTAGAGGATGGTCACTCTGCAAAATGTGAAAAAAATTCAACTGTGTGCCGAAAATGTGCTCAGGGGCCAATAGCGTTCACAAATTATGCAACAAGCAAAGCAGTTCACTTGTTAAAACTGATTTTAAACTGAGATAAGCATTGCACTTGTCTTTGTTGGTGCAACACAGAGCTTTACATGTTTTCAGATCCAGAAAATGTGATTAACTCAGCTATAGAAGCAGATGTGGAAAGCCTCAGAGAAAACGGGGTGTGGTGAGGGTGCAGCTTTGACACAGGGAATAATAATTCAGTGACGGGACAGAGGGGCTTGTATATGCAGCAGGGATGAGTGCCTCTGGGTGTGAGACAGAAGGGCAGAGGTGGAGGTCTGAGCTGTCTGGGAGGTGGGACCACAGGGACTGAGCTACGTTATTAGGACAGCGCATCTGACAGGAAATAAAGAGTGTGGGCAGGACGGCCCAGAGGCACACAGCCAGACACCAAAAACACATACAACAAACAGTATATGGGTTAAGAAAACTAAACTGCTCAGACTGAAAGTAAACATTTTTGTATCCATAAGCAGTGCCAGGAAAACCAGAGATAATGTGTCGAACTTATAAGTGAGTTCAAGCTGTTGGTGACACACTTGACATTTATCCTGGCAAACAATGACAGACAAAAGGAGAAAAGAGTTGTAAAAAAACATACTGCAAAAACATTTATGCAATCAACAAAGCTGGGGTACTCAACTTTGTTTAATGGTTTGTAAATTCTATCTCCCTTCCAAAAAAAAAATTCCAAAACCAAAACTTTGTGGGAAAAAAAAAGTGATTGATGTCTGCATTCTATTTTTAGATCAAGAATAAACATTTTACCTTTTCACACCTGCCCAAATTGTGAGTGACTTTATACTCCTTGAGATGAGAGCTGGCTGTTTGTGCAAAAGGTGGTGCTAACCTTACTTCACCTTTGGGTCTGAAAAACCAGTTCTAAAGCTGTGCTAGTAGCCAAAAAATATGCATGTGACAATTATTGATTGCCAGGAGAGCAAGGGATGAGTTAGAAACCTAGTTCCCTTTTCAGTGAGTGAGTTTGGGCATGTGTACTTGTTTAAGTAAGACAAAAATGTCCATTTCAAGGACATCGGTGAAATCACAATCATTTCAAACTATTACGATAATTATTATACTGTATACAGTCAAAATAACTAATAAAATGTTCTGTAGAGTAAAATTTTCAATTACAATTATAATCATGATTACTTGCACAGTCCTAATTCTATGCGGCCTAACAAATAAAGAAGAAATCCAGCCAGAATACCCAAAGGTTAAGGTAGCTTTAATCACATTCGATTCACTCTGACATTGTGTTCTTGGACAAGACCAACCTTGTAGTGCTGGCTTAGTAAAAACAAACATAACTTGTCTTTTTGTAAACACAATTTCCTTTTATTTTTTAAACCCCGTAACAGTGTAATCATGAGTTTATTCATTATTGGGCTTCAAAAAAAGAGAAAAGTTTGTATACTCACTTCCTGTACTTTTGGATGCTCCTTGGGCCTTATCCTACATCATGTTGTGTCTAACTGTGCTGTGATGTGTTGATTAACTGATGGAGCAGGAAGACAAGTGGATACGCACTGGTTCAGGCCCATCCATCCTCTGTGTCATCTGCAGAAAGATCTGTTAGAGCCCAAGAATGAGAAGAGCAAGCGGCCACTTTGAAGAGGCTCCTCAGATATGTCACTGTCAGAAAATGTTTTCAACAAAGGCACATTCTGGAGCCCTGAGCAACACAAACAAACAAGATACAGCATTCAAAGCATTTTTGTCATACTGGGTAGTGTGCTTGCACAAAGCTAAGTGTTTATTTCACCTTTCACTTTCAGCAAGACAAATGGTTCTTCAGTTTTAAAGATAAATAGCACCTGTGATAATACACTATTGCACCTTGCTCACAAATATTAATTATTAATGGTCGTGGTTGTATAAATATTTAAACACGCAGAGCAATTATAATACCAAGGTGTATGCAGGAAGTCTCAATGAAATCTCAATGAAATACATTTTAAGATATTTTCAATACCTTCATAAAAAAAAAAAAAAAATCACATAATCTCTTTTTTTTATGATTTTAGGATATTTAAAATAGTAAGCGATAATAAGAGAATGACTTTCTGGTCATAGTGTGTCCATTATGCTTAATTTACATTAAGCTTGTGGCTAAATGTTTACTTGCGTACTTATTTATATATGTAACTATAATTCAGCATTATTTTTAATCTTTCTAGGTGTATCGTGCCATGTGCACTGAGCTTGTGGCCGCATCTTTAGCTCTGTTTTCTGTTTTGTTGTGTATTTACTAAAGTTGTGACAAAATAGTGAAGCGATGTTTGTATTTGTAACTAGAGCGTAACGTGATTATCTCATTCCTAACTGCTTTGATACAATAACAGATAAGCTTTTGCACAAACTGTCCAGAATCTGGTAGTTCCCTTGTTGTGGTTTCGGCCTCTCTGAAGAACTCCACAATAATGAAAGCAAATGGCTGTTTAATGCTTCCTGGCGAGTGGTGAGGGATCACTCACACACTATAATTGAAAATGCTTCCTGGCTTCTAAATGATACAAACCAAAGGACTTTGACAAAGACTGCGGATAATTGTAATTTCGCTCTTTCCGTTTTCTGCTTTGTGAGTCAGTTTCCCTTCTCATAAATGTTTGGATGCTTCTTGAGGCCAAATCATTCACTGTTTAGCTTTTGGGACTTTCAATGTTTGTTCAAGCCTTGGTGACTTCCAAATTTCTGATACCGTAAAGAAACATTGGTCGTCGTCATATAATAACACTGCATCAGATAAAACTAGATTGGTACAAATGATACAAACTGGAGCCTAAACATTTATAGCACATGAACGTATGACGAACAGTACTGTTAAAGTCAATAGGTCACTGTTGAACAAGCATGTAAAATACATTGTTATGAGCAGACAAAACAGCCTCCTCCCATATGTAACCTTTCAATGCAAGACGGTGCTTAGCAAAACACAGCCAAGGGGAGCGCGTGTCCAATTATCAACATTATCTTTAGCAATCTCAAATGTAATATTATTCTTTTCTATTTTCTTGCAAATGCACATGACCATCGTGTTTCTATATGAAATCGGACATAATTTAATTTCCACAATGGCTTGAGTCCAAAGTGGCTAGGGGGGATTCCTGCTGGTATGTAAAGATCACACAGGCACAAGCTGTACTCATTCTAATAACACTGTTTTTGGCTTTATTGAACCTAAATGACAAACAAGATTGAAATTCCAGGGTTTAAAAGTGATGTGCGGGGTTTTGCTCCTGATGCATGGACTCTGCGGAGAGTTTAATATGTCCAAATTCATATCTTATGGACTTAGTTTAAATCCTGTTGAACATACCGTGTGATAAATTTATATAATAGAGATTCTCATTATCCTCTAGTTCACAACTGGGACTATAGACCATATGCAATGAATGAGGTAAGGGAATAATAACAGCGTGTCATATAAAGATTAGCTTTGAGTCCTCCCTTTGGGGAAAAGGCATCACCAAATGTAAACATAATACAGTTTATTGGGAGTTTCCTTTATAATATTCTGAGAGAATAGCTAGACCTGTTTTATTTCAATGTTTGTGAGAAAGTGGATTTGAAGATAAAGCCAAAATACCCAAAAGATACTCCTAATGTGGTCTCCTGGGAGGTTGGGTTTGATTGGTCGACTAGTGATTGTGATCTGGCCGATGTCCCAAATATGTAGTGAGAGCAGTGGATACAGTACATGGTGAGGTTAAGGGTCATCTTCAACAGACTTATTGAATAGTCACATCTGTAATTTGAATAATTCCAGTATAGAACAGATATTGAGACGTTGTACTGATAAGGAACATTCTAGTTCAACAAAAAAGCTCATATTAGACAATAGTTAAGAATGCACTCATTGAATTCATCCTGATTATTCAAGTCTGTATTATGTAGAGATATCAAATTCTGTCACAACTATAGTGAGAAGAAACATCCTTTTTTAACAAATATTGACAAAAATTGATACCAAGACCAAAAGCAAAATAGTTAATTTTGTATCATACAAATTGTCTAATAGATTAACTTACTCAGTTTTTTTTAAAGTAATGTTTACATACTAAAACTAATAAATGAGTTGCTGTATTCTTTTATTTTTACAATCAGATAGGGCCAAAACTAAAGATTACTTTGGTATTCATGTATATATATGATTACTTGATTAGTTATTTAGATACTTGTAAGAGCTCTTTCATTAAAAACTTGACCAATAATATAAAGAGATGCTGCATGAAAACATGTACAAAAAATATCCCATTGAAAAGAAAATTCAATGACTATACAATTTTGTAGAATTATTCTGGAGTATTTGCTGCTTTGTCTGAGTGACGAACTTGGAGTTTGTGAATAGTTAACGATTATTCAATCACTAAGTCAGTCTATAATGATTACCAAAAATAATTGATTGAAAGGAAAAAATAAACCTGTTGCAACCCTACAATCAGGTTTACTTTTCGGATATTAGACTGAACTGAAGTAACTTGCTACCACAATTTTTTATTTTTTTTTAAAGTCTGTATTGTAAACCAAACAGTATGACATCTCTACAGTACGCATGCCTGGGACCAAACTAGTACTAAACTAGGACTAAACAAGAACTAATTGACTCAAACTAAGTCTGCAACAGAACTGAGATAGGCTTAATTTAGAAACACTTTGGTGTTTAAAAAACTTTCGAGAAAAAAAAAAAGAAATCTGGTGAAGAGATGCAAAAACACAATATTAGCTGGAGGAACTGTAAAATAAAGAATACAAAAAGCTCTGAAATAATTATTGCAGACTGAAAGTCCAAGTGTTGTGTAATCACGTCATAAATGAAATCTTTAGCGTACGCTAGAGTCAAATCAACAGACATCCTGCAGAGCTTTGGACCAAATATTTTGAGAGAGCAGTGTAATGCTGCTGGCCTATTCTATTAGCAGTGGCATGCAAACCCTATCCCTCTGTCAGTGGAGGCTCTGCTGCCCGGGGCCGAGATGATATTACTTGAGGGAGAAGAATCCCATTGACATATCGCTCTTTAGTGTGTGCCCTGGAAGAGTTTGTCTGCGGCCTGAGCGTAACTGCAGCATGTAGCGCCTGCAGCACTGGATTTGAACATGATTTTCTGGATGAAGACAAAAGTATGTCTTGCTTTTAAGTGTGGCATATTGTGCTAAAGATATAATGTATCTGTTTCACATTACAGCGCCTCCCAAGGTTTGCAACTCATTCAACGTTGATGCCGTAATCAGACACATATTTGTGCTGAAGGGAAAGTTCCTCTTCACTTTACGCTGTCACATTGCATCAGGTATTCAACTATCATCAAATCCTGTAGAGAATACAGCTGTGCAATTATTATTTTTTTTACTGCATCATGATCTACTTGTTTCACACTGTCAATGATCAGCTTGTAATAGAAAAAAAAATCCTCTGTCAGTTCATCTTTTGATGATAAATTGTGACTATTGTTGTGCTAATAGGCAATAATTAAACACTTGTTTAGGTTTGTGAAATTAAGAAAGAAAACCTTTTATTTTTTGTTATTTAAAATTAAGTATACACTAGCTACAGACCAAAAGTTTGAACACACCTTCGCATTCAAAGACTTTTCTATTTTTATTTTCATGACTATGAACATTGTAGATTCACACTGAAGGCATCCAAACTATGAACTAACATATGTGAAAGTATAGTGTATAGTACATAACCAAAAAGTGTGAAACAACTGAAAATATGTCATCTTAGGTTCTTCAAAGAAGCCACCGGCTTTGCACACTCTTTTCTCATTTTCTTGATGACCTTCAAGAAGTAGTCACCTGAAATGCTCTTCCAACAGTCTTGAAGGAGTTCCCAGAGATGCTTAACACTTGTTGGCCCTTTTGCCTTCACTCTGCGGTTCAGCTCACCCCAAACCATCTCGATTGGGTTCAGGTCTGGTGACTGTGGAGGCCAGGTCATCTGGTGTAACACACCATCACTCTCCAATGCCTTCAGTGTGAATCCACAATGTTCATAGTCATGAAAACAAAGAAGACTCTTTGAATGAGATAGTGTGTCCAAACTTTTGGTCTGTACTGTATATCATTGCAATACGCAGGCGTATGCATTTTAGTTTTAGCAAGGTCTGTTATTTGGTAATTTAGTTTGCAAATTACTTATGAATGTGTGATTGTTTACTGCTCTGCTTTTAAATGGCCCCTTATTGATAAAAATAATTGTTTATTTATTGATTGATTGATATAATTGAAATTGAAAACTGATTGAACAGAACAAGGAAAACAGACAAGTTTTTTGTTGCTATAGTATATCACTGAGATATTGCCGGTAGCTCTACTAACTACACTTTATGTAGCCTTGAAGTTATAGTTGTTTAGTATGAATGATTAGTGCTTCATCACGACCTAATTTACCCCAAAACTAAATCCTAATTTTAACTTCATAATTAAGTAGCTATGAAAGCACTTCAATGTATCAATTCACTATGTAATAATAAATTATGTTTATTAAGAACTTATTAAAGTTTATATATAAAGTGGTACCCAGCAAGTTTAGTTTTATTTATCCGAAAAGCAGAAAACAAAGAAATACACACCACATTATTAACATCTAAAATTAGCATAACTACAAAGATGTAACAACCTATGTTTAGGCTCCTGATGAAAAATGTTCATAGATCAAATATCTGCAGATTTCCTGAAGATCAGCAGTGGATGAGCTTCAATCACATGAAGCATACAAAGAACATAGATCTCTATAACATGAAACAGGCGGAGCAGCTCATGCTGGAGCTCTCCTCAATCAGTTCAATGGAAAGTTACTGTTTATTCTTTACGCGCTGTTGGACTGCTTTAATTACAAGCTCAGACAGGAAGTGTATGGCTGCTTTTCCTAACAGACAACATAACATGCAGATGATTAGCTATTGCTTTGATATTCTAATCATATTATTACTCAATTTAAAATCTAATAAACATGGGGTCAAAGGTTATTCACAAAACTGGATAGATTATTTGTGTCAATTAATACAGATGCAAAGCAACTTTTCCTCAGTTTTTAAGTCATGTTCTGCTATTGTTTCTTCATTAAAAACACAGCTGGAGTTCTGTCTGTGAGATACTATTATTTCCCATCTGATCTGGTTTTGATGTCATAGGTAGTTCTTTGCACAGTTCTTAAGTCCATCAGACAAGAGAGGTTTGATCATGCAATTTCTAAATCTTTTTTTATGTGAGGAACATGTGACTTACTCGTGTGAAGTATTACTGTTCTTTTTTAAGTTTTACTGCACAATATGGTAAATAAGACGTTCTATAATAAAAACAAAGCAAATAATACATCATATTTATTTGTCCTTTTAAAGATTCACTATCACGGGAACTGCCTTCTTTTTATAGAGATGTTATTACCTTTCCTTAAAATATTCCTCAGGATGGGATTAAATGTAGACATTTCTATCACAATGTAGTCAAGCACCTGTCCAAGTTACAGGTTGGATCTGCGGAGAGACTATTCTGCATGCTTTTCAAGGAAAGATTTTTAGCAATATATCAGCTGTATTTCTATAAATGTAAATAAATAGATAAGTTAATGCCATATTATTGAACATTTGAAGCAAAGCAATAACATGGCCAAACAGGTGACAAAATGAGTAGCAAACCCCCTTCTTTAAGTGATCAAAATGAACAAAATGGATTTTGTCATCAGCCCATCTGGTTTGGACATTTTCGCCCACGGTTTTTTACTGATTTACAAAAAACAAATGATGTCATTTTATGACCGAAACCAGCCATCTAAAATGTGACACCACCTCTATCTTTGACACTGTTATTACTTGGGAAATATTACACCTGTTCCTCTTCCCAAAAGACAAGTAAACGGTTGCCCATTTTGTAACCGGCCACCGCAGACACCCAAACATAAAAGAGCAGATGAAAAGTCTGGGGCATGAGGGTGCTTGTCTTTGAAGCTTCGTTTCCTCTTTAGTGGACACAAAACGATACATGCAACAGGGTGTTTTATCAGACTAAAAAAGACTCAAATCAGCTGAGAGCTTTTCTCTTCGATATTAGGTTTCATGTTCCTCCATTTGCAGCCCATGAAGGTTCCCTGTGGCTTACTGCTTAGATTATCATAACCACAATAAAGCGCAACATCCCACATTTATAATCACTGCTCGCTGCCAGTTGGACAGGATTTCTAAAACAAACTCCTTAGTGTGGAAAAGGGAAGTTTGCTCCTCTAAATCCCAGCACCACAATCTCAGCCAGAACGTTTGATACGGTCAAAGCTAATCACCTTGTAGCAACGTCTCACAGTTAACACCTTCCGCTCACATCCTGGCAATTTCTTTTATCATCACTCTTCGCTATATGAGATTTATTAGGCAAACTCTGACCTGAAGCGTTCCAAGTTGGACTGTGATTCTAGCGTGTTAGCTTTCATTGTGCCAGATGTTCAGGACCAAACAAAGGGATAAGTCAGCGTTTAAAGTCAGACGGGACAAACCCATGTCTTTCAAATTATGTTCATGAGCTACAGACCAGTGTGGTTATGCAATCAATTAAAAGTAGAGTGCTAATAAGTAGGAAATACTGTTTTTCCCACAAGAAAATATGTATTGTAAAATCAGAACTTTGTGAAAAATCAGACTCATGCAATCTGTCTTAATCTAATAATCAAGCTAGTTCAAAAACTGATGGAGATGGAGATAAGAGCTGATTGGCTGTGCATTGAGTGCTAAGCTTGCTTCACTTTTGTGCCCAAAGAACCTGCTCTAAAACGCTTCTATGGCTTGTGAAATGGTGCCAAATGGTTTGTGAGAAAGAGGGATGAGCTTTCGCTGTTAGTTTGAGGGTTAAAATTTGGTACAGCCACTTAATGATTAGGCAGTTCCAAAATGAAGGTGCAAACAAGTACACAGCAGTATACTGAAAATCGTAGTATACACTTAATAATGGCTCAGTGGAACAACTTTGCTTGTTTTTGTTTTACATTTCACTGCCCCTCATTGTAGGGCGAAGCAACATGACACAATCTCTCATATTTTTGGACTATTATTATTTACATTTGAATTCATCTTCGTCAGTTTTTACAAATTAAAATCATACACGTTTTTCAATACAAACTATCTGATAAAAAACAAAGACTTTAAAGACTTCTGATCAGTGAATCTTAATCTCAATTCAAATTCAATTACATTTTCATTGCAACTTCAGTGCCTCCCCTTCGCCTGGTGGATTGGCCTCAGGCTCCATTGTCTCTTCACAAGTTCTGCTGTGTCAAACTGTACGCAAAGACAAAATAGAGTTATAAAAAGTATATTCCAGTTCATCAAGCGAGACGGGTTTGCCAATGCTGATAGCGACCACAAAAATGTCTGAGAAACTGCTGGGTGATGAGCTCTGCCAATAAAATTGAGTCATATTTGAAGATTTTCTTACATAATTTAACAACAAAACAAATTTACTCACAATACTGTTTCACCACAAAGACAGAAGTGTGCTTTGTGCAGTGTAAAATAAAGCTCAACATAATGTGTCGTAAGGATAATGTAATTGGAGCCATATAGCCTATAAGCACTGGCCTATACTCATTTAATGGTTGAGGATTTTATATCATATTGAATTAGGATAATGTTGCCAGTGTACAGAATACTGTCTGTCCTGAGCTGACTTTATGAGAGCTTGAACAGGAAAACAACATTACACGATTCAGACATTTAAAACATGTTTTCCTTCATACACAAATCAGTCATGCACACAACACTTACAACACAGACTCCTGGCTCCAGAGCCTACAAATCTAATGAGCCATGTTTTGACACCTTTATATGCAACTACACAGATTTTTTTATTTGCTGCTGGCAACAGACAGAGGTAATAGGCCAGCAATCAAACCTGATAACATCTGCCAGGTAAACAGTCCAAGTGTTAAAACAAGATGTACAGTAAATCATTCAGCTCTATTTTCAAGTGGGTATTCTGGAGACAGTGATTAGACTGAAAGATGCCATTCAAATGAATAGCTACTTTGAAAAATGTGTTGCATGTGAGCAACACCATAATTTCTGTATCAATGCCTGTGAGGAGAATATAAAAATAACAAGAGCAAATTTGTCAATCGCATGAAAAATTTACAAGATGGATTCAAGTGGGAAGAAGTAAACTGTTTCAAATAAAACTGGTCAATAAGGTCTGTTTAAATGGGCCAAAACAGAATAATGTGCAGGCTTGAGTAGAAACAGTGTTGTTTGAGGATTTTATAAAACCACAAGAGTTTGCAAACAATAGGTCATGAAATCCATACTGACAGTGACTTATTTTAGGAATTTTTGAGGAATAACAACTCTATTTGAATTTGGTGAAAATGCTGGCAAAAAGAGTGGAAACAAACAAGACTTCGGAGGAGTCAGCGTCAGTCAAGATCCAAAGTGTTTGGGCTTTTTCTGTGAGAGCGTGTGAGGAAAATGAACAGCATTCTACTTTGCTTGCACTTCGTGAGCTTATTTGCCCAAAAGAAAAGAAAATACCAGAAAATTCTTCTTTAAACGATTCCGTTCATGTAAAATCACAGCATTCTAGAGTTTATAGTTTGTTCTTTAACTGAGCTGTTGACCTGGTTTATGGTTAATCATTTTGTAAATTACTGGGTCTATCCCCACGAAAAAAAAGTGGCACAAAATAGCATATGCTGTCATAATCTTTTTTCTAGGGTTATGTTTTTGAAACTTTTAGTTTAATATTAAAACTGTCTCAGTCTCCCTTTAGTGTAAGTTTAGCTAAAATTCAGTTTTAATTTGAATATTATTATTTTAAGTTTTAAAATCACTGTTCTAGACACTTTTTTTTGTTACCAGCATTGGCCTCAAAAAGACCCGCTCCATAGAAAAGCATTGGATATTGCAAAACATAACTTGTCAAAATTGCCACCAGTCAAGAAAAAAAATCCATATTGGTCTCTTTGCTTTTTTGGCCAAGACTAAACATAATGACACCATTTAATGTGGAATTCTTTTTTTTTTTTTCAAAAACAATAAATATCCCAAAGTTATGAAGCTCTTCCCCACCATCTGAGATATAACATTCTCAAATCATAGAATAATAATGTTATCTATTAAATTAGTTCCAATTTATGTTTGTATTGGTTCCATTTAGGGATGGGACGTTATCAAAAATACTGTAGTATTGAACTGTTTGATAGCGGTGTTTGATCCTCATGTGTAAATCCATGGCATGGTTTTGTCATTTTCATGCAGTCATTTTACAGTCAAAAGTAAACAGCAGCTTATTGTCATTATATTCTTAATGAGTTGAGTTTTGTCAATCTGTCATTATTTTCACACAAATATAGACCTTGGAATAACTTAATATACATTTTTAAACTCCTGACTTACAGTAGTTGCCAAAAAAATATGACTTTGTTATTGAAAAGTCGTGTTTTATTGAGGAAATTCGCAGAAAAAAGTGATTTGTTTCAGTGAGAATTAACAAATCAGAAACATATCGTAATCGTTACCCAGGTATCGAGAAAAGAATCAACAAAACAAAATAGTCCCATCCCTAGTTCCTTTATAACTACACTGTCCTAATCTGAAAATTGGAGAGGTTTTAAACATTTAACGTGAGCTGACTTTCACGTGTCGAAATCACATCTCCTTTTCGCCAGTGCTGGAATTTTCCTGAGAGTCTGTGTTTGACTGGCCGCTCTTTGTACACAGCAGCCAGTGAATGAATGGGAGACTTCAGGTTTGCCTCTTTTCAGCCTCCTGTCTTTTGTTGCATCATGTCTTCTTTGTGTCCTGCGAATGTCTCCTAATTAAGGCCAATGTATAAAGCCTGGAAGACCTCTTGACTGATGACTGTTCACTGTACTTCTCATGGTTGGACCGGACACACATACACACAAGTCGATTTTTTTTCTTTTACAATCTCATTCAGGACCTAAGATGTATTGGACACGGTGTTAAATGCGACAATACAGAGGTAGTAAAGTCATGATAAAAGAGCTGGTGCCAGGAATTACCACCAACTGAGCAGAGGCTAGCACGAAAAGCACTGTTGTTGATAAATTGAGCTTTTGCAAAACAATTTTCATATTATAATTCTGAAGTATTATAAGTCGATTTCACTAAATATACTTATTGTTTCTTTTTTAAAAAAACTTGTTGGTGCAGCTTACATTATATTCAGGTGCCGTTTTCTTACTGAGACATTTTTTGCAGACTTTTTTTTGTACAATAAGATTTGAGCTATAGCCTACAGTGCTGAATATACGTACATGTTTTATAACTACTAAAGGCAAACTAGTAAATGTTTAAATTTTGATTTTTTTTTTATGTGGTTATTCTTTTAAACGTTGATCATGTTTTAGAGTTGGGCTGGGCAAAAGACTGAGAGACTGCAATCCAGTCATGTCAAATTGTCAATTATTTAGGTCTGCCTTGTGAATCAGAAGATCCACAGCTAATTCTCAGTAAAAACATCTGGTTTGGAGTCAGACTTTAGAAGAAGGAATTTTGTTGTTTTTCTGTGTTAGAGATTAGATATCTGTTCAGTATTCAGAAGGCTATACCATAAGCCATTTAATATTGTTTTTGGATGTGCTAAATAAATTCAATTCCAAAAATCAAGAGATCAGTCAATATGAGACACAAATCAATTTGTTTCTCAAATTGCCCAGTTCTAGTTTAGGGTTATTTTATTGGGGCAGAAAGCAGATTTTGTAATATTTAATTCAAAATAAAATCAGATTTCATTTTTTTGACCATTGTCAGTGAACCAAATTAAGAAGCTAAGTTTTCTTCTTAGTAGCCTTATATCACACTTAACAAGATGTCAGTGTGGCACAGTGTAGTTAGATGAAGTCGTTTTATGTCTGTTCTATGTGTAAAGGCCATTGGTAATTGCTCCAATCCAAATCTTTCCATTCAGACACAATAAAAGAACCTGAGTAGAAGAGGTAGTTTTTTTATGTGACTACAATCATTACAAACCATAGGACCTTCGAGAGGAGATTGGACTTTTAGACACATGTAATTTCCTTTAGTCATGGTGTACAGTAGTTTGGCTCATATTATACCTGACAATCACCACTGCCCCCTGCTGGCTCCACAGGTATCTCTAAACAGATTGTGCACTTTCAGGCCTCCTCAGAGTATTCACTTTTTTTTCCCCCACTCTCTGCAGGAGTTTGAAAGAAGGCGACAGACTAATGGGCAAGCTACACTGAGCTTGGTGATTTTTTTTTTCAAACTCAGGTGTAGTTTCTGTTAAGAACAAGGGTAAAAGATATTGAACACTCACTTTCCCAATTTCATAAGCTGTCAGTGAACTCTAAATGACCTAAATGCTACAATCCAGCGGAGATTTCAGCATAAAAGTGCAACTGAAGCAACGTTTCTTGAACAAACTTTGAAAGCCGAATCTAAAATTATTTACATTCACTTGCAATGTTGAGCTACGTGACGTATGTGGACTTACTGATAAAGTGAGTAACGGTTTGGTTTCTCAACAGACGTGGACGCCTCTGTCATTTTTAGGGAGGAGATAAGGACGTGTGTGAGGAAATACACGAGATATCAGGGAGACGTTATGACCAAGACGGATTAAAGAAGCGTCATCCAATAATAAAATGGCGCAAGGTCAGATGTTGTATGTGTCTGCAAAGTGGTAACAGAAAGGCACATGGTAGATGGAGTCAAAGCAGAGAAAATTATAAAGTGCAGAAAGAAGAATCCTCCAGAGAGGAAAGAAATCTCTGAAAATGAAATAGGATATTTAATAATAATAATAACATTTTACAGCATTACTGCACATTTTTCCAATTGCACAACTTTAAAAAACAAAATATGTCCAATAGAAATGATAAATATGAATAATGTGATGATTAGTTCTTAGATCACATTGTAAAAAAAAAAAAACTGAATTCTGGACAGATAGAAATTGTGGTTGTGACCAAAATTTCAAGTGCACATAGTACGTACTACTGAGAAAACGAAATGCATTAATACAGGATTCCAATGAATAACAGCAAATGTTCATGGCCAGGAAGTGAATTCACAATGGTAAAGTAGGAGCAACCACATTATGTGCAACATCTTAACCACTACACCATCGGATGAATCGATTAATCTTTCAGCTTTTTAAAAATGTGACATTAGAGATGGGTTTATTGTTATCAGATACATTTTGTTGTTGTATCTTGAATCCGGTCTGATTTTTGCTTTTGTGTTTAGGCTCTGTTTACGTGACATCACAACTTACTACAGGACAATTATCTTTAAATCAAGTGGAGGGCGATGTTTTTGTTTTAATGCAAAAGGTTTATGGTTTTTAAATTTGTGAAATTGTTTTCAATATTTCATGACAAAGTACAACGTTAATAATATGACAATCTGCATTTTGCTTGGCTGGTTTTATGACAACATCCAATTCTACACCAAACAGAACGAATTGACACTAAAAAAATTCTAGTTTGCTTGTAATTTGAATCTGGGAATAATTTTTGACAACATCCAGACCGTGGTCCAAATTTATACCCTACTTAAAAAAACATCACAACTCCTCAACTGGCTAAAGTACAAGTTCTGCAAAGGCAACCAATCCAACCATTGTATTATTTGACAATAGCAAACCAAAACGTAAACGAGTTTTTCCAGAGTGAAAAGTGCTTGCAGAGATCCATCTGGTCCGTGTGAATGCCTCCGGTGTCCATGACAACCACCACTCTCAAAAAGTTAATGGGAAGTTAGTGGAAGTTGTGCTAGGAGACTTCACAAATCAGAACAGCGCTGAACTGACATGGATCATGTTCAATGTATCAGGTTTTAACAAACGTGAAACATGTATGAATCAACTACCCTGTTTTACGCCTGGGCTTCTGCAGGTGAAACTAGAGGCCTTCATTTGAAACAGATGGAGTTCCCAAAAAAAACCAGGGCAGTAAATCTCAGTGAGAATTTGTAATGTAAAAGAGGAAAAGGGGTTTGATTTAGATGTCAGTTCAAATGTGCAATATGTCATTTGACCTCACAGGTCCTGTTAGGGTCTTACATATTCAGTCAAGAAAAGCAAACCTGTAGGATTTAACAATTGCCTCCAGGACTTGCATTATTTTAAAAAGTTCACCAAAGTTTCTAACAGTCTACAGCACAACAAACACCTGTGGCAGCAAGGTGGTTAGAACTCACCTCACAGCAAGAAGGTCCTAGGTTTGACTCCTATGCTTGACTACGGGGTTCTGAGAGCTTTTAATGTGATGTTTCCATATTCTTCTTGTGTCCGAAAAGAAGTTTTCCCACTACACTGCAGCTGTCCACTCCTTCTGACAGTTGGTTTTCTTTTTCTGTACACATGCAAATAATTACAAATAACACCATCTGAAAGAATAACCAAGTAGATTGCATGTTGCAAAAATCTTAAGATATAGTCTTATAGATTTGCGGCTACTTTCTCAGCAGAGTATGTAAATTTAACATGTTTCCAGTGTATTGATTGCTACTTCTGTTACCCTGATCCTCACACAAGCAGTAAATTCTCACCATTTTGCTTTACTACTGCTGAAATACAGTAAGCTTAATAGCAGCACATTGTGTTTCTTTAGTTTGTAAAAACTACTTCTGCATTTCCAGATTTCAAAATGAAAAATATAGATACCAAAAACAAAAACAGATTTACAACTTTAGTTATACTTGGACCATGCTTTGTTATTCCACTGTGTATTAGTTCACTTCCTTATAGCCAACTGCTGGGGGTGACCCTTTAACAGGTCAGGCAAACATCTCATCTATAGAAGAGACTAGACCTCAGGAGGTAGCCATAGCCCCAAACTAAAACAAACTGCATCCTACTGCGCAGAAAAGGCATGACCGGAGTACAAAATGTTTTCAAACATTTGAAGAGGGCCACTCAGGAGCCTCTGGAGCTATTGTCCCAGCGGCAATGCAACCTGCATAAAAATTGAAATTACTCCGAGGGCTGCCTGTCAGACATAAGCACGCATACGAGAAAGACAGATTCAGTGGAGTGTATGCATACGTGAGAGGATCGAGGGGAATGGAAGCTGACGCCCTTATATGCAGCCAAGCTGACAGAAAAACCCAGGATAAGAGCCTCTTCAAAGAGCAGTGAATCTGTTGAAGGGGCCAATGTCATTTAGCACGTTCTCCCCCAAAAAGAGCGCTGGGAGGGTGCAGCAACTGAGAAGGCTTTATAAAGTGACAGAAGATATAGTCTATAAGCTTTACTGCACATCAAGTGGGAGAAGATGCTCTGAAATCTGCACTTTTTGCTCCCCAGAGTCTTGTCAAAGCTTTAAAGCAAACACCCGCTCTTGAAATAGGCTAATTGTGTTCAGTTGACTTCCTTGGATGCAACAGGGCTCACAAGTTAATCACCCAGGAAAAGCCTCTTAGTGACAGCTATGCCTTAATTGCATACCAGGCTGTGTCCATCAATTTGGGATGCCAGCAACTTCTGACAGATCTAAGCAAGTGAATTTGAAAAACAGATAATGTTATGACATCATTTGAATAGCTACAAAACCTGCAAAAGTGATTGTCTCCCACGCTTTGCTATTGTGATTCTAGCCCTTGAGTAGTTCCAATCAGCAGGGCCTCCAGTGTGCGGCAAAACATTAAAGGCAAAACAAAACAAACCAAACCAAACCACATGACAATAAAAATGGAATGTGGACGGTTTGAGTGAGATTTGTTTTTGTGCAATGCGACCGTGGACAGTCTTCTTCACTTAGGCCCTCGCGCCACGCTGCGTTTGAGCAGTTTATTTAGGAGAAAGCCAGGGTGAAGACGCTAACCTTTTTCCACACAGCAATAACTTCCCCACCATGACATCGAAGCAACATTGGCTCAGTGTCCCCCGGCGCTGGCTGTGAAAATGTCAGACAACTTCTTTTCATGTGGGGAAATCCTATCTGATTTACTCTCCTTGCTCTTCCTCAGCTCTGGGGCCTGTTTGTACAAGGCCATGTTTCATTTAAATATCAAAGCCGTGTGATGGAGGCCAGAC
Source organism: Mugilogobius chulae (assembly GCA_038363315.1). Lineage (NCBI taxonomy): Eukaryota > Metazoa > Chordata > Actinopteri > Gobiiformes > Gobiidae > Mugilogobius > Mugilogobius chulae. The sequence goes on from CM076405.1 coordinate 9,122,205, forward strand.
ATTTAAAACACCATTTATTTAGACTGCATTTAAACACTGACATGTCTGATACAAGTGTTCTTAATGAAGGGACCTGATCAGTGAGACAATGGATTCTTTCTGAATGATCTCACTGCTCAAAGATACTGCTGTAGGTTATTTATTGTTATGGGCAACTTGTAAGGGGAAATATCTGAACCCACATAACCTTGTCAGTCACGCTCATTTGCTTTAGTGTATTGGGCCAAGACATTCGAATACTACCATAACATCTAGTAAAAACAAATAAATAAAGCATACAGCTAATTGTTACTATTTTCAAGCCTTGTGTCAATCAGAGTCTGAATTAGACAGTAATTAAAACTAAGCACAAAAGAGTGGGCGAGAAAAGGTTAAAAGAGGAGAAGTATTACTTCTTCTCACTCCCTTTCGAGCTTGAGAATTGTATATGTATTTGCTATGGATGTTATGTATTTTTGTCAGTTGAACTCAATTGTTCAATTCTGATAAACATTGTAGGTTGATATTATATGAGCTCGAATAAACTAAACTAAGCTCGAATAAACTAAACTAAACTACTAAACTAAACTACAAAAAGAATTTTGTGAGTAATTAGTTGGCACTTGCAACAGAACAATACAGGATTTCTCAAACATCTATGAATCAATTAGAACACAATTTTGAGTAAAATAATGACAAGAAATGCCACTGTAACAAGTCTAAAACCTTTAACACGTTTCACTTTTAACTCAAAATACATCAACGTCGACACAGTATGTCCCCTTTAAACAAGGCCGTTAAATCGAAATATTAAAGCATGACAAGTCAACAGTTTCGGCTAATGCTGTATTGAAAACAAACTTTATCAGTCCAATAGGCTAAATTAGTTTTATCTAAGCAATCTCTTATATTATATTAACCCTGACAAACATGACTGCTATTGTTTTCCTGTGTTGTTTATGTATCTCTGTATAATTAGCTGTAGGCCTATCTGTATTATTACTTGTTTACATGTAATATTTACACAACACAACATACAGAAATAACTGTGTTTTTGAAAAATAATTTTTGATTAACCTACTTTTAGCGCCAGCATGAGAAAATCCATGGAGAAAATCAAGAAGACAGATGCCCAAAGCATGGCCCAAAGTCCCCAAATTTCTCTGCTGTCTGGTAAATCTCGCGAGATCTACTTACAGGAAGTGAGATGCAAGCGAAGGTCAAAAAGTAAACATGGCTGCTTGCAGCATGTTCAGGTCTATGTGTACCTCATTTAACAGTCTAAAACTGTGCAGTAGTGCATTTAAAGTAGCTAATGTTCAAAATGTTAATGGATCTTTAGTGTCGATGTTGGCGGTGCAGAGCAGAGGGATTAGACAAGGTAAGAGTCTGTAAACAAAACAATGACGCTGTCAAAGCTAACGTTAGCTGATCCATGTAGCCTGAGAAAACTGCACACTATGGGCTAAACCCGACTCGCTAATTTTGTGCCTTAATCTTTCAAAAACATATGGTTTAGCTTTAACTTTGACTAATGCTGTTCATTTTGATACGTGTGTTTCAGTGGTGGAGAAGCAGGAAGGCAAGACAACAACTGTAAGCAAAACAAATAAAAAAATCGTGTGCTATTCATTTACTATATTTTGTGTATTTGTGTCAGATATTTTGTATTCTGTAATATTTCATTTTCTGTAACAGCTTGAAGGCAAAATATTGGACACATCGGCAGCACCAGAGCCTCCAAATCCTGCAGCTAAATGTCCCATCTACAGATGGAATCTCCAGCACAAATACAATTATACAGTGAGATATATTTATTTTGCGCTTTTATCTAATAGTGGAATTACTAAACTTGTGTAGTTATTGTATGATGTTGTAGATATTTATTAATGTATTGTATTCACATATAATGGGCTTGCCTGCGTTGCCTTGCATGTCAAGATATTTTCTTTCCTCTGATCAGGACGTGCTGTTGTTGAGGCAGTTCATCAGGTCAGATGGAGGTTTGCTGCCGCGGAGGATCACTGGTCTCTGTCTTGAGGAACATCGTAAAATTGCTGTGTGTGTGCAGATGGCTCACAGAGCAGGTATGTGTGTTGTTTACATGTGTCCCTGTGACCACTGTCCTTCAGTAATGGTTTTTACATGATCCTGTTCAGGTTTGCTACCGGACCATAGACCCAAACTTCCAGAGGGTCATGTTCCATCTACCAAAAGACCTAAGCCCAAACTCAACAGGTATTCTACAAAAATACATAGTTTTGTCACACAGTGAAAGTTGTCATTGGTAAATGAGTCATTTTAAACACTAGTAGTATCAGTATTATTTCACCTAACTGGGTACTGTTATGTTGAATTAAAATGCATCATGCGTAATTTAATTTAACAGATGAACAATATTGACAAAACCAGGGGCGTTAGTACTAGTTCCCCCAGGCCCCAAGGCAGAAAGAGGCCCCCCTCAAAAACATGCCATTTTTAAAATTTTATAGGATAGATATGTTTATCTGAGGGCCCCTTCTCACTTTTAAAAAGCCACAGGTTACCAAAGAAAATCACTTGATAAACAGGAAAATGAATGTTCATATGTTTGTGAAATTGCTAACAAAGAAAACAACTTAAGATTATGATAATATTTGTAAAATTTTGCAGATTTCAGTGAACTGGTGAGGTTATTACTGAAACGAACAGCAAAACTGCACTTCTAGAGAAAACCAATATTGATTATTGAGTATTTATTTCTTGTGGGGTGGGGATGGCACTGTTTTTTTTAGTGGCACTTCAGCAAAAGTTGAAACTTAATCATCAAAAAAAATAAATACATATACAGTATACTGTATAATCAGTAAAAATGAAGTGTTGAAATGGAATTTTTTTTCTCAATTTTAAGAAAGTATAAATTTTCTCGTTTTTTTAAAAATTAGTTTCTGTTCTTATTTCATCACATACTTGATTTTTTTAAAGTAACGGGACTTACTACTTACTTATAACATTCAGAATATGAATTCCTAATTTGTATAACGTCCTCTTCTGCTTTAACTCTGCAAGTTTGTTTGATTGTTTGTTTATTTGTTTATTAGATACCTGACTCATTGGTCTGTCAACTCAGTGAAACCCATCTACAAGAAGGGACTTAAGTGGAAAAAGAAGCCCATGCATGTAGGAAGCTATTTGCTTAAGGACAATGTGCGTTACGGTGTCAAACCTCTATACATCAAACACTTTTGACCACTTATATTCTGCAACTGGATTCTCCTTCTCAAAATATCCTTCTCTGGGAACTTTTCTCCATCTGTATTTATTCGACCAAATGTTTATGAAGCAGCTTAACTCCACCCAAAGCCATCTATTTAGTCTGTGCTGGATCTCAGAAAGCCCTTGAAGTGAGGACTCTGACAACTTAATGCAGTTCAACATTACATGTACAAAGTAGGTGGTATGTTTTGTTTACTCACAAATGTGCATGTAATAAAGTATAAACTTCTGCATCCTCATCTGAATCTAGCTAAGACCATGCTAAGTCTTTGTACAGTTTAATAAATTAACATGTTTATTTGGCTCTTACAACTAAATTCCAACATCTTACAGAATTCTCTAGAGCATAAAAGGCAAGTCTATGTTCCTTGTCCCCTCTCCAATGTAGACGTATCCGTGCTGTGGTGTCATTGGGATGTGGTAGAAGGTCAGGCCAAGCCACAGGTGACTCCGGATCACACACACTTGGTTGGCGCATTCAAACCGCAAGTGCCACGAGCCTAGGATTATTCAAAGTAGATCATTAAAAAAAAACTAAAAAAAACGTAATATGTGGAGGTACAAAGCTGAAAATATTAGTTGTTCTACATCAAAGTCAGATCAATCACTTTTTTGATGAGAATTGTTTTCATTCATTGCAACTGAAAAGCAAGTGGGTTCTCATTATACCCGGTGATGAAATCTGTGTTACTGTTAAGTTTTTATTTTTTATTAAAATGAAGCATTCGAAATTACATCAAATTACTTGACATACTGAAACATTAAACATTAACCACAGTGTCCATTGTTGTGGAATTTGCTTCACATGTATGCTGTGTTACTGGTATTAAATATTTTAATTACTAAAAGGATCATTCAGTAATACATTAAAAACCCCATACAATAAAGTATATTTTGCTTTATTCGCCTTGAGGCCTTGTCTTCTTTACACAGCTGTCTGCTGCTGGCTTTACTTTTAAAGACGGGAAGTAAGGATGTTTGATGCAGTCACGTCATGCCACACCAGGGAAATCCTTCAATAAATCTTTGCCTTTGTGCTCCTTACTGTCCAACCTGTTGCAGTTTGGGTGTGACAAATTCATGGGCCAACAATTTATACTAAAAATGTTTTCTGCAGTAGTGAAAAAAAGCAAAAGTCCTTGTATGATGTCTACCAAGGGTTTTAAAAGTCCTTAAAAGAGTAGGTGGGGACAGTTAGCAAGATTTTAATGCTGGAATGAATTTCTCAGATGGAGTCTTATGTTGGAGAATCAATATACCACATACTCCGGACATAGAGGTTTAAAGCGGGGAGCAGTACTCAAGGAGTCTGCACAGAGCGAGGCCTTGAGACAGCTGTGTAATGTCTGCAATAGCGAACACACGCAAACATACACAGTACACGCAACACTACTAAATCAAAGAGTGGCAGGCTTAGTCACAGGCACTAAATATTTTTACTCCTCTAACACACATATCCTCTGTTGAGTTGGGCCAAAGTCACCAAGGAATCCTGAATAATGTGTTTAAATATTCACATGTTTTTGTGAAGAACAGTCCTACTAAAAAATACAGCTCAAAGGAGGAAAAAAAGAAAAAAAAAAAACTAAATCAAGTAACAGAAGAATGCAATCTCTCTGAAAGAGTTAGATTTCACAAAAACTTGGATGCATTTCAAACATTCTGGAATTGCAGAAAAGCACTCCTAGATGTTTTAGTTAAGCCTTGACCTTTTCCTAAATATTATTAAATTATAATTATCTGAGGTTTAAAACTAATTTGTTCTATCAAATTGGTCAGAATCTGGCTTTTCTTTCAATACGAGCAAAAGCTTGATTATTCTGGCATCACTGTGTCCAGTAAATCGTCACTAAATTCCCAGCTGAATTTACGTTCATACTACAAATAGAAGCACTGCCATTTTTAATCAGCATTTGAGAAATGTAATGAGATTTTTTTTTCACTAAAAGCAACTTCATCTGTGGTCTGGGCAGACAATGAGAGTAATAATTTATGCCAGATCAAATATTACGGGAAAAGAAAGTCTTTGAAAGAGCATCTGCCTATCTTCATTCAATTCCATCTACATGATTCATTGAAATTTAATGGAGAACAACATTTGGAACACACTTTGGAGGATGAACATGTCTGTCAAATTTATTTTGAGTAATAAAGTGTAATAACTGTACTTGGTGAGCGTGCTTACCTTTGGGAATATCATCATCGAGGAGGTCCATGAAGTCCATCACAGGGTTCAAATCAGCCATTTCTAAGATGGATCTTTTTTTCATATTTTTTTGTTCAGAGAAATGTAGGAAGTTTTCCAGATTTCCAGCCTCTGAATAAGAAAGGCCTGGAAAACAGACATTTAATAATAGTATAAGTAATAGTAATAGTAGTAGCGGCAGTAGGAGGATAATTTACCTCCAAAACTCCGGTTTAGTTGCACTAGCCCATTTGGACTTTTAATGAAGGCACCCCTTGGAACCACAGACACTTCCTGATCTATTTGATAAATTGTCGCCACCAGCCTGTTTTCTTCTGTCACTTTACTCTGCAGCAAAACACACATCATATTAGTAAAAAGATAGACACCTTGCGTTTTGAGCACATCAGTTTAAGAGCATGGCTTACCACTTCCTCTTCTGCAGCTTCCTCCTCCTCTTCACCATTTTTCTTAATTTCAACATGCTCATACACATATGAGGGGTCACCTGTGAAGCGACCTCTGGCAACTTTGGACACCTCCTGGATCATGGAGGGCGTCGCTGGGGGCAGAAGGGACCAGTCCATGCAATTTGAGCTGAGACAAAACACCAACTTTTAGCTTACGTTATGTAAAGTGTAGGCCGTGCTAATGTTAACGTTAGATTAGACTGCAAGGTTACCTGTAAAGATACTTCTGTTCTTGCATTTCATTTTCTCCTCTTCCTTGAGCAATGTAGTAGTCGCTTTTAAGTCCCAATATTTTACCCCAAAATAAGACTCTATTAAACTGATAGTTCTTTTTCATAATCACAAGTGAAGTGCTCAAAACTGTTTTTTCCTCCACCGTCAAAGTGTGGCCGCTTCCAGCAACAAGATCTAGAGCGTATGATAACGAGTTTGAGTCCATCGTTCTAACACTTATCTGTTAATCAACAAAATACGCAACTGTAGGGCAATTTGAGCACAGTTATTCAGCTAGGCTAACTCAGAGATGCTACAGAAACGTGTGGGACAGCCTCATGCGTGTTTAGTTGCTTGCTAACGACAACAAACGGGTTGCCATGACAACCTTAATCAACTTGCCTCCCCTTGTATTTATGTGCCAAGATAACAATAACTAATTGATTTATTTGGCTAGTTATTGTTAGTAGTAAACAATTTATAAAACTATGTATGTATTATACTATACTATGTATTTATTTATAGCAGCCTAGTGACCTTATTTTGTCCCGCCCACTTTTCTAGGAAGTGCACTTTCTGTTTAGCTGCAATTAGCCTGTAGAATTCAGTCTATGAGTTTGGATTTTAACTGTCATTACTTCTATTTGTAAATTGCCCCACAAGACATACAAACAAACATGTTAGATACTTTAACAGAGCTAAACTGGAAATGCACTTCCTAGAAAAGTGGGTGGGACAAAATAGGGTCATTATATAGAGGCAACTGTCTGTAAAAACTGACTGTGTAAACAAATAAATAAATACATACATACATAGGCCTACATACATACATACATACTTTCTATCTTAGTGAGGACCTTCATAGGCATAATGTATTACCCAACTCCTTACCCTAACTTTAACTATCCAAACTAACCCCCTAGCCCTAATCCTAACCTTAACCCAATTCTAACGCCTAACTCTAAAACCACATCTTGACCCTCAAACAGGCCCTTCGCAAAGTGAGGACCGGCCAAAATGTCCTCACTTCCCAAAAATGTCCTCACTCTGTTGGTTAAAAACTCAAAACTAAAACTAAGCTAAAAACATGTCCATTAATGCCTCCCCTGACCCTTCCCCCAGGGCTCCCCTGCAAAAGAGATTCTGAATCTCAGTGGGACTTCCCTGGTTAAATAAAGGTCAATTAAAAAACAATTAAAAAAAAACGGTTCTCACAAAGATGCAAAAACAAGTACATACATACATACATACAAATGAAATGACCAAATGTCATAATTGGTAGCAAACAAATATTTTGTACTGATGAAGGCATTGTAAACAGTTTAGGCTACTGGAAATTTATTTTAAAGCGAGGCTATAATAATTATGCAACCTATGTCTTTATTGCATGTAGATTTCGTAACGCAAATATCCAAAAACTGAGCAGAATGTCTGATCAATTATATTCTCTTCCCCAATTTTTGTAACTTACGGCTGACTGGTTTAGCACATTCTCCAAGGGTGGATTGTGGATTGGCAGTTTTTCATGACGTGTCATATAGGCAGATTTAGCTAAGCCTTATGCACAGCTGGCAGGATGTATGCTTGGATACAACTAATGTTAGGCTATTGCATGCTTGGCAGAAGTGTGAGTGTAAAACAACACTGCCAAAAAAACAACATGAAGTTTAACTTTGACTGTATGCTTTTGCAACTATGCAGTGAGTGTATAGGTACCGAAATGTGTGTTGCTGTTTACATTTTTAAAAGTCCTTAATAAAGTACACAGCTGAAATTACAAGATAACTGAAAATAGAGGGGAAAAAATGATGAGATTGGGTCATAGGCAAGTAGGGGTTTTGTAATTGAATTAGGACTACTAAAAGTAATTCGACATGAGTGCTTTTCTTGTTTAGATTTCAGACAAAGTGGTGTTTTAATCCCTTGTGTCTGCTGTTTTAAATGGACATTAAATTAACTCTAGCTGGTGTATCTTGGCTCAGATCCAACACCCAATAAAAACAATGTGTTGTTGAAGTTACCCACTAAACACATTGCCTGGCTGCTCCCCAAGAAATAATTATCAACAGCAAAAGAGTCAGACAGATCCTGTGCTCAAGAGGGGCTCTTTATTCTCGTCACCTTACATGCACTGTGCTCATTAGCTTGTGCCATAGGACCATTTAGATCTGCCTTTTTTTTTTAATAACTTTATCTACTCTAGCTCAAGTTTTGCTTAGAATATTTAAATGAATGCTGTACAACTACATGTGGTGTGTAAATTGTAAGCCAGTGTAAACTGACAGTAAACTGCTCATAAGCACAAGAAATTTACAGCTGCTTTAGTAAAAGCAAATTATGTGTCATTATTGACGTGCAATGATTCCTTTATTCATTCGATTCATATGCTTTTTCTTCTCAATAGTGAATCGGGCTACTTCATAGTGATGGTTGTGATGGGCCAAACAAAGGTCTTTTTGGAGTCATGTGATTGGTCAGCAGTGGTGATCTCAGCAGCCTGGCTCGGAGCTCTGTTGGCCCATTGAGGAAACCAGAGTGGGGTGACTTCTCTCCCTCTGTACCCCACAAAGAAGAGCAGACCAGGGACAGCCCCTTACACACAAAGAGGAGGATTGAGGGAGATGCACAGACTGACATTTTGCTGTTATATCTGCAAAAACTTGGTCTGTAATTAAATGACATGAAGGGTTAGGTTAACTGTTGTAACCTTTCCACAGCCAAACATTCACAGAGATACCATTTATTCTGGGGAAAAAAAAATGTTGAGTTGGAAGCAAAATTTGAAACTGAGCTTGTTTTCTTCAGTTACTTTGCTGAATTGATTGCCTTTTCAGTGACAGCAGCCGGTAATTCTTATTTCAAATAAGTACATATTTTGAGCTCTTTTGGATTTGGATGGCACATCATTATAGTTTAAAATCGGGTGGGGGTTATACTAAGAAGTAGCAATATGTACACAGCTCTTTAAAGCCAATTGGTCCTTAGACAGAAGTACCACTCATCAGCAGCGGTAGTGTTGGTAGCCTCAGTCCTGCGACTCTGGGAACTTCGGCTCCCCAGAGACCTGCGTTACCACGGCGCTAATCCTGACCGACAAAAGATGGGAGGGTCACGGAACACCAAGGCCTGGGGGCTCTGATTGGCTGGCACCATCCCACAGGGCATCTTGATTGGACCCAGCAATGTTTATATACAAATCAGGGCAGCCTGGGGTCACATCCATCGATCTTGAGGGTGACATGAAGAAAACTTGACCCTAAACGACCAGACCCAGAACTGCAAAAGGGTCTAATTCTCATTTGATACACATATACGGACACACAAATAAGCTCTTTCTTGATTCTCGCAGCCTGGGAGTGTACAATTAAGTGAATGCTGAGAGAGAAGAGGAAGTGAAGAGACTACATAATAGTGTCTGTGTTTTACAAAGGCTCAGACGCAACAATACTGCTACTGGGGGCAGCAGGTTCATCAGGCTGCACAGTCAACATACGGACAAAAAGAGTAATGGTTTTATCATAAGTTTACAAAAAAAGATCATTCAAAGATCATTCCCTTTGTGTTATATAAATTAGATTTTTTGGGGGGCAAAACATGCATGTTATTGAGCTTAAAGGTGCACTGTGTACCTTTCTGGAGGTAAAAAGTCAGCTACACAATTTAGTAAAATTATAAAGTTAAATCTGTACTTTGGGACTTTCTGAATAGAGATTAATACATTTATTCCCATAAAATGAAACAAAATCAGCTAAAGAAACCGCTTTTCTGCAGAAACAGACCCCCCAAACCTAACTCTCTTCCAAGCCAAATAATAGACTATTTTGTGGCCATGCAAGCCAACTAAAAATGCTGATTTTTTATCATTTAATGTAACAAAAGCATCTAAAGTTTATTTTTAGTCAAAAAGTTGTGCAGTGCACCTTTAAAGGAAAACTAAGATTTTTAGTGGAGGGTTTCCAATCATTTTTTTTTCATGAAAATGATATTGCTTTGCCTATTATAAAATGTTACACACATGACTTTAAAAGACATTTTAAGGCCAAGTTCTAAGTCAAATTAAGAGCACCTGCTAACATATTTTTATTTTTATTTTAAAGCAATAAAAACACTCATTATTAAATGAATTCTTGATATATGTTTAATGCCATACTAAGAGTTATTCTAGCCAAAACAATAACTTTGGCATGGAGTCAAGCAGAAAATACTTGAATAAAAGTGTTAAAACAACAATTTTTTTTTTTTTTTTAATTCAAAACAATCTCACAATCCTCAAACATAAAAAAACACAAAATAACTACTTTCATACAGATTTACAGACAAAAAGACTGTAAATCTGGATCAGATCAGGAAACTATATAAACAAGTGACATCTTTTTCCAGCTAAAAAGACATTGAGGCACTGAGAGTGTTTAAAGTTGTATCCCGTGGTCAAAAAGTTGGGCCACAGATGAGCTATTCACATAACCCTTGCTTTACTGAGCGAAAACAACCATAACATACACAACACATGCAAACCCATTGTTAGTTGTGTTTTGATATCAAATGCAAAACATATTTGACCATTTGAGAATTCTGTATCTGCAACTTATTAGTGGTTTTGTATTCTAACCAGACATTGCTTTCTCATGACATGTTGTTACATAAGTTTCACCTTATTATGGGCTCAGTAATTGACCTATTTTATGTTCACATTTGTTCTGAAATACCTCCAATAATACTGATGTTTTTTCTACTTGATGACATATAGTTACTTAAGCCAATGTCTACTCAAGAATCAAAGTTTAACTTTCAAATAATGTAAAATGATTTAATGCTAAGATAAGTACAATCCATCAGTTTTGTCAATACTACAAAGTTCACCATTCTCTCATGCTCAATAGTTTTGTATACAAATTTAACAATAGAAGTAAACTTAGCACTTCATTAGTCATATTTAACAACTGCAAGCACTGTGGTGTCTTTTAGCTGAAGCAGGTGGTGTGACCAAGAGGGAAGAACAGCTATGCAAAAGGCGGTCAGCAAGAAGGATCAGGTGAGGAGGCGGAGCAACTGAAAATGTTACACAGTAAAACACTTTCAACGGAACTTGAATAACTTTACAAATACTTCAGGTGGCGCTGCATGTCAGTGCCAAGTAATGTTTTAACGTAGCAAGCAGTGCCCTCTTGTGGCACAATGAGCATATGGCATTGGTCCTTCATGATAAGTAAAAGTAAAATTTTGGCTATGCCAAAGTGGCTGAATAATCGTAAAATTATAATCAAATATTGTGTGTGCCAAATTAAATGCAATCATAAATATACCAAATTAAAATATTAAGAAATCTTAGACTTTGAGCAAACCCGTAAAAACTATAAACTAGTAAATAAATAGACCTTTTGTTATAAAAGTGCATATAAAAGGAGATTCCCTTAGCAAGTTTCTACTGGCTTTGTAAACAGTAGCAGATGGTCTTTTGCATCACCTTGGCATAAATTTTGGTCTATTAATCACGCTCTCGTCTTAATTGTAAAAAAAAAAAAAAAAAAAAGAGATCAATAATTTTATTACAGCTCTAGGAGCACTAGATTTTAGAGATGAGATAGAACAAGAGAATACCCCTTTGACTATGTATGTTCGACATATAAAAATCATATTTCTAAATACTGTTCACTGACTTATGCGTCTGAAGAATTGTCCTCCACAGCGCTTGTGTCATAGGCAGGACTGTCTATTGAACCATAAAACTGTGTTTTCGGAGGATCCTCCTGGTGCTGGTGCTGGGCTGGAGATTTGGTATTGAGTACTCTGGGAAGGTACACCTAAGAAAGAGAAGATACAACTGTCACTAAATAGTTCTGATAACTACAATGCTATAGAATAATGTTTTCTTCATCTAAGATCAGGCAAATGATTACTGCACCTGTCTGAATATTAAAAACAGATGTTATCATGGCTGAACAACAGAATGAAAAAAGAGACAAAGTGGGTGGAATTAAGAAGCTACTTAGGAGCTACTGAATCGTTGGATACAGGCATTGTTTTAAGGCAGGCATGTCTTGGGGGCAAATGCGGCCCTTGGACCCCTTTTTTGGCCCTCATACTTCCTGCTAGATCAGCCCAATTCGTTATTAATGCCAGTTTTGAGCAAATCTTCTATCATAGTCAAAATAATAAAACATTTTGATGTCATATAAACTTAAAATTCATGTTTAATGCCTTATTAAAAGTGTGGTGATTCGATAAAGTTAGGTCAAATGCAAAATTTTGAATGACTAACTTCACTGTATGGCCCTCCACTCCATATAAATTTTAAAATGCGGCCCTCTGTGAAAAAAGTTTGGACACCCCTGCTTTAAGTGAACAGATAGAAGTGCCCAAGAAGAGCATGCTGGCAGCTTAGAGAAGTGCTGGTACTTGAAAGGAGCCGTTTTAGAAGTGGCGATACTGAGCACTGGTGCATCATGGCTCACTTTAAGCACTGGATACAGCGCCTTAAACGCACGATCAGAATTAAGATTACCATGGTGTTATCCTCCACTCCGTCTATGGAATCCTCATCTTCTTCTTTGACCTGCAATACAAAAACAATCAACACAATCAAGTTTTCTATTTGAGATAATAATTACCGGTAATCATTTTAACACTCACTTTATAATTGTGTGGACTGAGATACTTAAAAACACCAAAGCAGGTGTAGCTGAGGCAAATGGCTATGGTCATAAACAGCACCACGAGTGTGAAAAGGGACGTGTCTGCCATAAAACCTTCACACACAAAGGAAAAAAAACATGTGAGTATGTTTGCCACAAAATATTATTCAACATGGTAAATTTAAAAAAACACTTCTGACCATTCCTGAGCACAGAGAAGAAGTAGAGCCATATAAGGCAGATGATTGGGGCAGCCATTGCTTGATTGACAGCTCCCATGTGCACCCTCTTGTCCAGGGTGGCAGGAAGGTAGGCAAAGTACAGGTTGTATTTGTCCACTAGGTGCTTCAGAAACATGTACAGTAGACCTGGAAGATATAAACAGTCACTATAAAACAAAACATCTGTTTTTTTACAAGAATGGCAGTTGCAATGACTGCAGTGTAATTCGCATTTTAAATATGTCCAGGTAAAATTAAAAACATTTTTAGCTATACTACATTTATCCTTTATCATATGAATTAATTACTACATCTACCACTACTACTACCACTACCACAACTACCACCACTACCACTACTACTACTACTGCTATTTTTTGTGTTTCCAGTCTATGTAGGCTATAAGTTTTGTTTCAATTTATTAAAACTATTTTGTTACATCTTAAGGGAAATTAAGATGGAAACTAATTTTGGTATAAATATGCTGCATGTACAATTTAGGTAGCAGTTAAATGCTACTGTAAAATCAAAATGATTGAGTGCTAAAAGATGTGTAGTGGAGACTGAGACACTTACCAAAAGGTACAATAATAGGACAGACGATGCTGTAGGCCATGATAACAGTGAACACACAGAGGCTCCATCCATACATAGCTCCATACTCAAACTCATACGCTTGATTCTGCAAAAATAAACCAATAAAAACAATGTTTATTGGAGAAATTTTGAATTTAGCTGAGTTTAAAAACATTAAAACAAACCTGCTTCACATATTTCCTCTCAGCAGCAGAACGAGCCAAAGCCAGACGGATTGTGTACAGCAGTAACCCGGGCAACCGTAGGAGTTCCATCCCAGAGCCCACCAGACCTGCGGCGATCACGTAGTTTACGAAGAAAGCGCCTTGGTCAGGGAGGAACACACACCTGGTGAAGAGAAAGAAGTTTCAGGTAAACTCTAAAATCAAAAAAGTACATTTATTTTAGGGAAAACGAGAAAACTTACTCAAATCTCAATTTTCCACTAAGCCACCCATCAGAAAGAAAGTTCTTATCAAAAAGCCATCTGAAGAAAACTGCAAGACTAGACATAACACATTAAATTAGGTTTTTAAATTATATAACATCACTTTTAGCTTACTTAAAGTTGTGTTGACAACAAAGTTTAGTTTGTAAATGTTTCAATGTGTATTTTTGTGGTTATTAAGGGATTAAAGTAATGAATGATTAATACAATTTATTTAAATGTTTAAACATGTGCATTACAAATTTTTCTATATACTGAAAGAATGAATTCATAGATGACAAAAAGTACCTTGTTAGTCCAAGTGATGGCAGTATAAGCACCATAAAGAGCAAGAAAAAATACAGCTTTCTCATCATGCTCAATTGCTCACTGGACCTAGAGAGAGAGAGAGAGAAAAAAAAAGAAAAAATTCAAAATTGCCCTTGGACATGACAGAATCCCTCCAGGTTTCCTACCTGCTCCAGTGGGCTTCTCCAAGTGTGGAATAGTAGACGACAGTAGGCAGCAGTGCAGAGAAAGTCCACAGCAGGATAGTGGGGAGGAACTGAGTGATTATAGGACTCTGAAATGTCAAGGTATAATTGATATGATTAAGCAATTTCAACATAATGTCAATGAAAAATAAGCGAAATCAAAATATGCAATTCTTACATTCAGATCTTTAATGGGTTTAGTGACATTGAACTTGTCGATGGTGTTGATGATGATGGCGGGAGTAGTGAGGAAGGTCAGAAGGATAAACAGGAAAATGTTGAGTAGTATGTATCGCAAGTACCATATAACCCCCCGCACTGAAAGATTTTCCCTGTCAGAACAGAACAACATGACACCATGAACGGAAAATCACAATCATGTCAGCATTCCTCTACAAGATAACTTCTACAGTACACCAGTTTCTAACTAGTGTCTAAGAAACTGTCCAGGAGTGTATCTGTATTTATCTGGTTCTATGGTGTTAAGTCTTCCCAAGCAATCGCATTCTTTTAGGCTTTTGTATGTATATGAATAAACACTACTTTGTCAAACCTCTTTTAGCTGGAAGATTTTACCTATCATTCCTGTTTTGAGCTGATGAGGGACCCAAAGTGCCCAGAGGAAGCCCACTCAGATATGATTCTCACAGAATGTACTAGCCCAGAGTTTTGGAAGTCAAACAAGGGACCTTTTTGAGGTGAGGTGAGGTGAGGAATGACCTCTCTAAAATAACTGGATTTAAACGTATATTTGATTAAAATAAATCTCTTGTCTGCGAGGAATGATAAAACAATTACATTTTTTATTTGCAAATCTCAGAAAAATAAAATATAACACATTCAAATACAAAAATAAATGTACAAGAAATGATGATGTGTGATGAAGTGAGATATTAGCGGTTGTGTTACCTTACCAATACACATTCTTAGGCGGTGGCGCAAAACTAACTGCCCAGTTTTTCACTTGAAGAAGTCTACTATGTTGTGATGGCTGAGGTTCCCTTCCACAACAGCAATTCTGGCTACAGTCCACTGCATTAAAATCTTTTAATATCCTGAAATGAGAAACAAAGTCAGACGTATAAGTTTAGATTGAAAGCCATGGGTAATAATCGGTAGTGGATGAAATATTACATGTTGTTGCTTAAACGTGTTACTTTCTGAAGGTGAAAAGTCAACACAATTCAGTAGAAATAGAAAGTTCAAAGCATACTTTGGGACATTCTGAATTGAGGAAAAATATATATATATAGCTAAAGGAACAGCTTCTCTGATGACACATACAAGTGGAGGCTCTTTTGTGGCCATGCAAGCCTGCTCAAAGTAGAGACACAGCTTTCCAAATTGATTAAGTTTTCCTAATTGCATCTTAAATTTTTATTGTTAAGGCAGGTAGTCAGTATGGCCTTTTTTAGATGGTCTCAAACTTAAAGAAAAGTATTTTTTTTTTCAACCCAGTTAAAAAAATGGTATGGAGTATTAATACAGTTGACCTCTCTCAGATGTAGTGAAGTAAATGTAAACAGTATTTATTGTAAAGTTTACATAAAAGTAAAAGTAAAAGTAAGTACTGTACTTTTTTGTTTGTTTCTACCACTGCGAATAACTTTATCATTACTGACATTTAAAGTTTGAAGAAGTATTACTTACAACTTGGCCATGCCCTCAGTCTGCAGAGTCACAAATGCAATTCCCAATGGGTGGTTTGGAACTTCCTCTGTTTCCTTTCTAAAATCTTCAAGTAACTGCTTTTCTTTGCTGCTGTAGAACTCTATGGCTTCAACCTAGATGATAACAATGTAATTCATAAATCTATGATGAAATGTTGATCAAAATGACCATTATGTTATATTTCTACAATTACAAACTTGACTAATGCTTTAACAGTTATCTTTTATTTATTCAATTGTGCTGTTGTTTTTAGCATAGCTGTATAGTTTTTATTTTTATTTATTTAATATTTGCTTCTCACCTTCTCACATGAGGAGCAGCAGCAGAGGTGACCACACACCCGGGGGCTGATCATTTCATGTTTTCGTGAACTCTCCATTTCTTTCTCATAGTAGCGCAGGTTTCTTCCAGCACGAATTCTTTTATTAAAAAAGGACAAGCGCAAACACTTGGTCAGACAAGTTGGATTACTGTAATTTCAGACAGAACTCAAAGTAAACACCCACTCTCCTTCTAAATGCTTTGTCAATAGTCATCTAAGTTACACCCAATCCTTTTTATAATAATAAAGTAATATGTACTGAATGTACAGTAGGAACACAAGACAAACACTGTGTAGGAAATATTCTTGTGAAATTAAATTTGGTTTGGGAATGTCCAAAAAAAGACTCAAAGGTTGGTGAGTTACATATTTTTAGAAGTTGTAGTTCTAAAACACCAAAAAGTACATAAAAATGTAAAATTAAAATAAAGTGAAAAAAAAAAAAAAAAATTAAGGTATATATTGTAAACTGTACTGCAATTCTTACTATTTAGCTAATACTGTATAGATTGTCACACACACAGTGACACAATTGTATAAATCTGTCCCAGGACAGCTCTAGCACATAACTTTTACCACTACAGTGTGATTGACCAATACATGAATGTCTCAAAATACAGATTAACAATGAACGTCGAAGCAATAACAAGTCATGTGTAAATAATACATGGTAATATAGAGAAAAATAACTGTGAATTGTGATTATAAGCTGTTACCTTGTGGTATTTGTGACACAGTAACAGCTTATATTTACTCTATCTAGTGTACCTTTCTCTATCAAGGTGCATGAGTTTAGCCACATCAAAGCCCAGAGTCACATCACACACACGGCAGCTTGGATAAGCCTCTCTGGAAATGATCAAACAACAAGGACATTAGGCAACAAGGTTAAATTCACTATGAAAGACCTGTGCTATTCAAAAGTACTTACATAAAATGAGACTTTACTTGATCTTCTGTTACTGTTTTTGGCACTGAAGACACAAACAATGCATTTCTAGCCTGAAAGGAGAATGCATTTTTTACTTTATAAGGTTTTGTTTCATAAATATGTTTAAGTGTTTCAGAGGCTTACAATTTCTTTCCGTGTGTCTTTCATTTCTGAAGTGTGACGTCGTAGAAAAACAACTGTCAGAATCAGGTAAAGTACTGCAAAGACTGTGTGCAGCCATAACAGCTTGTTCCTGTACAACATGTAAATGAAAAAATTGTTCAGTAAAATACATTTTTATTATTCAGCTTAGAGCAATAAACAATGACAATGAAAACTCTGTACTGTAATGTTAGAAGCCTTACTCAGGTGGAAGATTTCCTATTGTTGTTCTTCCAAAATTTAATGGGTTGTTTTCTATGGACAATGTCATTATTATTGGAAAAAAAAAATATATATTTTTGTATAATAAAATGCACACTAATCTTACCTAAAAGGTCCCCAGTAAGGTTTACAGGCAAAATAATTCCGAGGGAGGTAATCGTTATGACAACAAGTAAAAAAATCAGATTGCGTTGAAAGGAAAGATAATTTGTCGCATCTATGCCACATCTAGCTTTAATTTTTTCATCTCTGCAAAAACAAACCATTAAAATTAATCCATATTTCAAATACACAAAAGAAATCTAAGCTATAGTGCAATAACAGAGACTTACTCCATTCTCACTATGTAAGGCACCCACGAACAAAAGCCCTTTGCAAGAATTAAAATATTATGTCAAATACATAATGTGAGAAAAATTACAGTATTTTACTGGTACATACCAGTTCATAGTCCTGTTCATCTGTGCTTGACATAAAGGATGACATGCGGCCGTAGTTACGGTGTCCATAATTGTTAGACCTAAAGCAAAGATGAATAATATTATCTATCAAAGCAATACCAAGATGAAGTAAAGTTGCAGTTGAATTAGGTGATATACTCTTCATTTTGAGCGACCAGAGCTAACCGTCCAAAGTCCCAAAATTTCTTCCGTATAAAAGCGAAAAGTATCAAAAGGAACTTGTGGAGAAAAGAAGAATAATTAAAGTAATGCAAACAAAAAATTAAGCACTTTGCAAACAATATGCATACCAAGAAGACACAGAAGTCAAGAAAAAGAACAACGGGCACTCCCCCAAAGTTGTTCCCATACAGGACACTGCTCTGGTTGGTGTTGAAGCATCCCGTAAAGTTTAATGCGGAGCTCCCGTTTGAAACAAACCACTGTTCCACCACCCTGACGACATGGCTATTCCGCTGTGAAAATTACAAATGAAACATGAAAGTCATTATTGATGCATTTTACAGTTTGTTGAAAAATTATCTTTGTTTAGCTACATCAAATACCCAAAGGCAAAGAAGTGACAGAGAACACTACTGCTGCTCTAATAATAGCCATGACTTTTGATAGCACGAATGATTTGACACAAACCCCTTCTTTGCACAGAAGAGGAAGAATGTGTGGCAATCTGATAAATACCATGTAAGCCATAAAAAACTACTCTATAAAAAAACAACGCTGCGCTTTGTCAGTCTAGCTTTTGAAAATAATACTGTGCTTTTTTTTATAATTGTTTATTATAAAATACATAATTAAAAACAAATAAATAAATATGCTGAGAAGACCAACTGTAAAACAGAGTGAGTAGAGATTGATTACTTTTTCAAGGCTGATGCTAATAGATTTTCTTAATCCAAAGAAGCCAAATAAGCTCTTCGAATACTGTATTTCTGAGCGGATAAATGGGTGATTTTGATTTTATGTATATAGCTATGTATACACCGTCTAAAGCTTTATGTATATTCCTAAGGCGGTCATGCTGGGGACTAAGACCAATAATGCAGTAAAAAGTGCAAATTATATGCCAAGAAAAACATTTTGGTCTATAAGAATAACCTGTAGCCTAAATTGTTTTTTATTGGGTTCTCAATCTGTACTTTAAGTCAGTTAGTCTGATTTTCAGTTCAAATACAGCGCTATGGCCACACCTAGGTCTGACAATACAAAATCTACTAATGATCTCATATGATTCACCATTTCTCTATTTTAAACAACGTCAGCCCAAAGACGTTTTTTTCCATTCACTTCTCCTATTGGTCAGGCTGTGTGAGTGACAGTTATATTTAATCAATCAAAATGAAGTGTAAGCATTTAGAAATATTTGCTTTGTTCAATTAAAATATTGACTTAGAGGGGATTTATTGCCCCCTATTGCCACACCTTTTCCAGACTAAACAAGCTGACTGTCACGAGACACAATAATACTGTAGTTTCAGCTGTGCTTCAATTACTCAAGGTAACATGGCAGAAACGAGAACACCAATGAGGATTACAAATAAGTAACTTAGCTTCTTGACTCAAGGCTTCGACTTGTTTGACAGCTGTTCTCCAAAATAAAAAGTTTCCATAAGACAAAGATAAAGATCAACTTATTCACTCACAGTGTGCAAAAGATATGCTAACAAAATACATTATTTTTACCATATGTCTTAATTAGTGTGAGTAGAAAGAATAGAAAATACACTTAACATTTCATAACATTCAAGTAAAAACGAAAGTAGGGTACGCTGGTTTACCGCAATAAAAATAAAACTTTCGAAAAGTAAAGTTGTAAAACCTACCTGGCTTTTCACATGCGTTCGATTGGTGAAGCAGAAGATATTTGCGGTAAAAATCGACTTGTTGTGTACGGAACTGAAGACGGAACTTTAAGGCGCAATTCTCCATGTCCCGCGCATGCGCAGTGGCAGAGTAGTCTCGTGGTCAAAGTGGATGACTTTTGCTAACAATTTCACGTTAGTGAGCAATTTTTAAACCGTACAAACATACAAACGCGACGTCTCTTCAGTAAATTATCTAGAATAAAGAACAGGGAAGCACTTTTATATAAATCTGTGCTTTTATAAAAATTTTGGGCAAGATACAGG
This sequence comes from Mugilogobius chulae, assembly GCA_038363315.1. Taxonomy (NCBI): domain Eukaryota; kingdom Metazoa; phylum Chordata; class Actinopteri; order Gobiiformes; family Gobiidae; genus Mugilogobius; species Mugilogobius chulae. The sequence continues at coordinate 9,142,552 of CM076405.1, forward strand.
AGGTGAACAGGTAAATCTATTCGAAAAGTTTTCAGGTAAAGACAAACTGTAATACACTTTTTTCTTCATTTAGCGTTTTCATTAAAGAAAATAGTTAAAAATACAAGGCAATTCAAAGAAACTGCCCAAATTATTTATGTTTAGGACATGAAATTCCAAATGAACAGATACTAAAATGTTGATTAAAAATGTAAATAAATATAAACAAATCTTTTTTTGGAAAATCAATTTAATAACTATGTATTAGGTGTTTGAAGGTGCTGTGTGGGAAAAATGCATTTTGAAAAACTTAATTTGTGCTTTAAATGCTTTATACTGAAACAAGTTGATTAAATTAAATGTGCTGCAGATTTGATTTGATTTGATTTGTGGTAGCATGCTGGTAATCTTGTTTGTATTGTAGCCTATTGCAATATATGATAAAAAACAAAGAAAGTTTTTTCTGCAATATGTTAAATATGTAGCCTACATCTGATATCTACATATAATCATTGTTTGTTTTGCAGCTTGACTAAATCAGCGGTTAACAATCTGAACCAACCTTTCCTGAATGGCTCTCTTGGCGATCATCTTACTCTGTGAATATGAAGTAACTCTCTGGAATACATCTCTCAACATCAGGTATGAGTTCTACTGATAACTATATATCCTGTAGCTGTCTAAGTCAGTCTTCTTGAGATTTGACTTCTGTTCCTTTCGATCCTGATTCAGTGCCAGATTGTTTTGTCCTTTGAGTCTGGCCCAAGTGTAAAAAGTTCGTACAAATCTCTATAAACGTTGCATCATTGTTGCAGTCTGCATCTCTGATCAAATGTGCTGTCTGCCCTGAAGGGTTTACAATAGCTCTCCAAAGTCAAAAGTTTTTATTTGTGAATAATAGAATGTTTGTGATAAGTCTATTACTGTGTGCAGATATGTCCTGTTTTCATTGTCATTTATAACTGTGATTTGTAATGAACAGTAATACTTTATCGAACTACATTAGCTCTAACTCATTCCCTTGGTGTAGAATTGTCTTTAATGTGGATTAAAGGTAAATTCCATTATCTGTGCTCTATTCATCAACGAATTGCAATAGAACTGTCTGTGACTTCACATAGTATGTCATGTGATCTGAGATAAGTTCAGCCAGAGGGTTGTGGTGTAGTTTTCCAGAAGTTTGACATCTGTAAAACGTCTGACATTACAAGGATTATCCGTATCGTTACACTTTTCATATATCACACTAGCTGTGTTGTTGTGGTTTGCAGGGCACATTATTACAAACCAATGTCATGAGACAGTGAGACCAATCAGATGTAGCAATGGTCAAATTATCAAGTCCTGTGCAATTAATATTCAGCTTATTTTCCCTATGCAAGTGTTCTGTGTACCCAGCTTTGAGCCACTCCTGCTGTTTCCTCTGCTTCTCTGTGATGGATTTGTGTTTATCTGTTGTGGTTAGACTGTTCATTTTGCTTCCTGTCGTGCTGTGTCCCCTCGGTGTTGTGTACACAGTGTGTTGTGTGTGTCGACTGTTCATGCCTCACTGTGGGATGCGTTGATTAGTGCTCGCTGCGGCTCAGCTCCCAGCTGTCCTGGTGGCTGGCCGCTGATTGAAACCAATCAGGCTTGCGATGGCCCCATCGCGGTGACCCCTCACCCCTCCCACCCCCGGCCTAATCACCTGCTGATTGGCCCACACAGGCCCCCTCCCGTCAGCACCGAAGGTTAATTTGACCGGCGGATGAAGGCTCCAGGAGGGAATAGGAACGTGCGCTGGGTGATATTGCATGGATATAACCCACCTGTCAATCACAACCACTTAAAAGGAAGGAGCTAGGGAAACACTGACAAGTACTGAGAACAGGAGGGAGGATGGAGAGGATGAAATCAGGTGCTAGTAAACAGCCCATGTACATATTGGCTTTGAACAGAAAATGTTGCTTTGGATTTTATAATTATGTTCTCAGACAGTTTAAAGTACTATTTAGAGTAGGATCTGATTTGCACACACTAGTATTTTGGATTCATGTTGCCTTTACATTTTAAATACGCTTGTTTATGGTAGTTATCCTGAGGTTACCTGCACAATGCACTCACCTAATCTTAATGAACGGCAGGCTCCTATAGGCCCTGTATGTACTGAGCTTTTGTAGTGATGAGGCTTGTCCAGTGGGTGGCGCTGCTGTATTCACTGTCTTATTATGATGTGTGGTAAAGATCTAGTAAAACCTCAGTAACTTTTCCATTTCTTTGGAACAGTGCTGTTTCCACAGTCAGGAATACACTTATGTAGTCTTCTGATGAACAGATTTATATTGTATAGACCCAAATACCTCAAATATTTTCAGGTCTGGTATCCTTTATCTGAAAATGTTTCAAGAACACCCTATTGTTCTTCACAATGATATCACAGTAAAATTAAGATGTTCAGACCATGTTTTCATCAAAATATAAATTTAATACTGATTTTTCAAATTCCATTATGTTTGGAATATTGTCTTATGTAGAATGTAGAATTCAAGTAACAATCAGCTTCATAATACATTTTTGCAAGACCCCCAACATATAGCCTAGAGGTCACCGGACCCCACTTTGAAAACCACTGGTATATAGACCATTTAAAACTATGGGAAGTCTTTAAAATAAAGTAGATCAGACACTAAAGCCAACAGCATTATTTGGATGTAGTCTTTTCAGTTTTGTTGCTCCACAGATCTCACCTCTGCTCTGTGCCCTGTTGTTCATGTGTTTTGTGGCGGTTCCCCTCGCTCCGGGTCTCGGGTGGGCAGAATAATGTTGCCAGATTAGCATATCATTACCATATCATTTCCATGTCATTACCTCACTGCTGTGCGCTGTGTCTGTGTGTGCGCCTCAACTTTTCATCTGATCTTCCACTGTTTCTCTTTCACATGTTGAGACCCACAAACCTCCCCCAGGACACACGCACACGCCTCTGACATGCGCCCTCTGTCTCATCTTTGTATCTCTGCCCTATCTCAAAAGCACACACTCAAAACCAGCCATATCCAGACTGCATGAGTTCGTAAAAAAACATAACTGTCCATGCAGTTTGTGTTTGAGAAAAGTTCTGATCCATTTTAAATTGTCCAGACTGGCATTTATTTTCAATATTTAAATTGAAAGTGCAGTGCAAATTTAACAGTAAAGGTACATTATGTCTTTTCTGGTAGAGAGTCTGCCACCTGTTTGACAGTTTTGACTAGAAAGTTCCCTAGAATGGCACTTTGGACATCTAAAATTGATGTCACTTTGGCTGTTTGTGTTGGTCGGAAATACCTTGAAAAACAAGTTTTATTACAACTGGGCGGTAGTCGACCAAAGAAATAACTTAACTTGTTTGTAAAGTTACTTCAAAATAACCCACTTCTGCCATCAACCAAAAATAGTACACAGCGCAAATGCATAATTACATAATTAAATACCCCATAATTAGCTTTCCCCTCTACTGACAGTTTCCAAATTTCTGGCTGGAGCAAACTATCAACACAATCTTAAAGTGACAAATTGATGATTGATTGTTAAGTTTGAAATATAATCAATAAGACACACTTCAAACAAGGTACAGGACAAGAAGAGATTTTTTAAGTCATATTCTGTATATAAACAATAAATACAATAAATTAGGTTTTTATTTAGATTGTTATTGTCTTTGTTGACGCTCCTTATTAAAGGACACGTTGTGAAAAATCAACTTTTTTGAGTTTTTAATCTTATTGTAGAGTTGCTTCCTTATTAAAAGCACTGCTGAAGTTTTGTTTGTGAGAAATCTTTGTTCCCCCCAAAACACTGCTCTGAAGTCCCTGATCTGTGATGTCATAGATAGATCTCTGAGATCTTCGGCATTGTTTTTTTTTTGTCTGTAAATCAGTCACATTTGATTCAAGCATTTCTGCGGCATTAGCACATCAGGCAGGATTGAATTGATCGCATACTATGTGTAGTTTACTTTGGAGTCAGTAGATTCAGAGCAGGTTTGAAGATAGAAAACAACACAAAAAATGCACAATAGCTGTCCTTTAAATACTTTGAACTACAACTTGTCACAAAGTAGCTTACTAAAATCTAACCGCCATCTTTTTTGTCCAAGCCAAATAAAAAGATAATTTCCTCATGTGTGCACAATCATGTCCCAACTCTTGCAACCAACACGGCTTTTTTATTTAGTCGACGTTTCTGTTGAGAGAATGTGACTTAGTTATAATCACTGAACTGGGGGTCATGTTTTAATGGTGTTAGTATTAATATGTATTTCTTAAGTGGGAATGAATGATGTTATTTGCACTGAACAAGTTGGACAATGAGAGATGTGACTGGTCCTTGATCTGCACCTACATGTTTTGATTTAACTGTACTTACTGTATCTTCATTATTGTGGTAAAATGAGTAAAACTAGCATTACATTTGTCCACACTACAAGACGACCTCGGAATTTCCAAACTATGACCTTTCTTGCATTGTCAAAATTCCAAACAACACCAATTTTCCTGTCGGTCGTCCATTCTGGCTCATGTCCCCTATACCCCTCTCTCAATGTCAGCCATTTTGGGTCTTGCAGCTGCCAAAACGAGCCCATTTAGTAAAAGGGGAGCATGTTTGGGGTCGCGGCCTTGTTTACATGGGGAGCCAGAGCTGATGGTTTTAAAATGGCGTCCAGATGGTGACAGGGGCTTGATTGCAGCAGAGGGGGTTGTCCGTGTGTTCCGCCCACTCCGGCTGTCCAGAGGTCTTCTATTTACCTCCTCATAATTTCACGTCCAACTCCAGACCTGCTTCTCCTTCCTGTTGCAGTTTGAAATAATTTACAGCTCGTTCACACATTGCAGAGTCAGGTAATACATGGGAGAGAATAGATGGCTGCCTATTGTCTGAGTGATGGATTGGACAAGCCGCTGTCAAATTACTGTGTGTCTTGAAGTACGAGTTTATCTAAGAATGTGCTGTATTAGGGAGAAACAGACACGATGACGGAAAGCTCAGTGCGCGTGTGATATTTCATATGTCACATGGAGCAGTGTCTAAGCATCTTCAAGGCACAAAAGAGGGAGCAAAATGAGCTTTTCTGATGAACTCCACAAAAAGAATTAGTATGACAAAAACACCGTACTCTTTTATTTAGCTGAAGCAAAACTAATTTTGCATACTAGTATACAAATTGTTCAGGGGCGCTTTGAAACGTATGCTGACAAGTTTATGTTCTACTGTTGATTGTTTTAACATGCATATTGTAGTGACTAAAGCCTTGAAATCAGATAAATGTATTTCATGTGATATTAAAAGAACACTGTATATGTTTACATGCTCATAAAACCTCAGATCATTGTCTGATGTATGGAGTTATCAGATATCTGAAATGCAGTGAAAACAGTGATATCTGATGTGAGTAATCAGGGTGATTATGCCAGCTATGCAGTTTTGTTCTGACCATGTAAATGTACCCAGCAATTCTCTCTCTTTCTGACGACAAATGTTTCAATCTTTATTCAGTCCAGTTACAACGTTGAGCAAGTTTAATGTGAATGTGATAACATTGTGGACAAAAAGAACTGTTTTTAGTGAGGGTCGTGTTAGTGTGATTTTATCCATTTGATGCACAGTTATAATATGGCAAATATCTTGACATAGATCCAATATCAATACTAACGAGTTTTGCTTTAAAATCCGCTTTTTGACTATACATTTTTTCATTTTGACTACCATTATTTTGTCTTTACCACAGCTTGAGCTGATTAAAAAAGACATACACAGCTAAAAGTGTTTTTCATAAATGTTAACAAAAATGGATTAAAACTTTTGGAGAAATGTAGAAATATGGACATTTTTGCAATAGTTTTAGTAATTTTCAACACCTCTTCTATCTTTCTGTTAGGGCTGGGCGATCTGGGAAAAAATATAATCACAATTTTTTTTTCTCATGTTGATTGATCTAGATTTTCGATTGGATTTTGTTTAACCTTTTCAAAAACAAATGAAATATGCGTTTCATGAACAAAAACAAAACAAAAACTTTTAATGTGTCCCATTTTAGATTTTTATTTTGCCTCAAAGTTTGACTTTTGCTCCAAACATACCGGTACACATTTTTACTGACAAAAGATTGGTTTTTGGTCTTTCAGTTCCAAACCCACCACCAAATACAGTAATTATTAATTAGTTTCCATTCGATCACGATCTTTCAGTTTTGCGATTAATGGCCCAGCCCTGCTTTCTATTGCTAGTGTCTGTAATTGTTTTAACTCAGTGTCTTCCTTCAACACCTTAACAGTGTCTGTACCTACTGTAATATGACTGCACTGAAGCCTTAGTACTTCCCCTGTTTGTATAATATCACCACATTGTTCACAGTAAAACGGATCAAGTAAAAGTTGTAAGCAATTAGATCACTTGCAGGGAAGGAGCAGATACAAACAGGATTGTGTTTGTGTGCACCTAAGATTTGGGTAGTGCTTTTATCTCGCTAAAGGAAATTGAAACACTTAGAGGATACGCAGGAGGACGCCCAGTTATGGCTATGTGCACATTTTACCTGCAAAATAGGCACATGCGTCTCAATGATTTTACCAGTGTAGCTGCGGTCCCCTGTTGTGTTAGTCGGTAAGTGATTCCACAGGCTGTTGGCCGTCATCCAGCTCAGAGCGAGAATGGACGAGCGAGACAGGAGTGAATGCAAACATGGTAGATGAGAGAGAGAGTCAGTGGCTGTGTAATTAGTGGCAGGTCTTTGCTTCTGTTTAATTAAAAAGCCAAAAGAAGCGAAAGAGGAAACAAGGAGGAAAGAGAGAGGGAGCCAGCGAGGAGACTTTCGCACAGTTATTCTGTTTTTGCCAGCGGCAGGTGTGAGGCTGGCACTGGGAAAGCTGCCCAATAGCTGCAGGCTGCTCCCACTAGGATTTAGAGAGAATAGTTAAAGGGATGAGCTGCACCAACAGTTGAATTCATTTAGAAAGAGGCTCCAACTTTATTTTTTTATTTGGTGAGCTCCACACAATAAGAAAAGTTTGTCGCTTTTCTCATACCTCCATTCTGTGTCATTTTGGATGGACAAAAAAATAGACAATTACAATTATGTCCTGTCTTGCCAGTTAGTGTGCATTTTTTCTCCATGTATTTTATTACTTATAAACTATGACATATGTAGATCAGTTATTTGCATTTTTTTATTAACAAAATTGATATTGAACATTTACTATAGTGTCTGACTTGAAGAGACTTTTTATGCAGTTGGTAGGTTAACATCCTGTTCACTCGCCTATCTAAACTAGAACCAGGAAGTACGATCACATGAATTGTCCTGTGCTTAGGTCTTGCACTGGCTTCCAGAGGCTCAGAAAATAGACTTACAGTACATCTGTAATATGTTAGTTCCTTATTAAGTTTAAGGTACACTGTTCTGTCACTGTAGAGACATTTGTCCCTTGCATATGACACAGTGCATCGCTAAGGGACCCATCTCCAGATGTTCTTGCTAGGCTTGGACTACCGTGGCTGGACAATGTCACCCTAAGATGCATGTTTTTGGTTGATGGGGAAGAAAGGCCAAAGCCATGCGAAAGTCGAACTCGTAAACTTCTTGCTGTCAATGTCAAGGTCAAATATATTTATAAAGCACATTTAAAACAACCAAGAGGAAAGAGTGCTGTTCACTCTGCCACCATTTCGCCAATGATTTATCCCAAATTCTCAGAAACTCAGGGACTGAGTCCTGCTGGTGCTCACAATCAGGACTAAACATGGAGAATCAGCATTTCAGTTTTTTATTATTAAAATCTATTCTGTTGTGTTTCAATCAGGGCTGAAGAAAACCGTTTTTAAACATGCTTATGACTGAAATGTTCTTGTTTGTTTTAGTATTTGAATTATTTTTGTACTACTTTTACTACATAAAAGTTTAATTTAATATTTTATACATTTAAAGACATTTCTCTGGAGTGCCAGTATCTTCAAGTGTTAACACATTCTAAAGCGACCTGAACACTTTCAGTGTCGTTCAGCCCTACTTTAACTTTAACTGGCTATGCCAATTATAGCACATACATTTAACTGCCTGTTTCACCATCACTCATCTCCCCTGTCAGCCCAGCACTTTCACCTTTAACGCTACCACTTTGGGGCAAACATATTTAACAGGTTAACAAGTGTGGTGATGTAAGGTGGCATAGAGCAGGTTTAACACCGGCGGCAGTAACAGTTCGAGTGTATGAGGCGATGATGAGTCAGCCATTTTGTGCAGTTCTGGAGGTGCTGATGAGGACTTCTGTGTCTTCTTTAACCCACGGCCATGGATCCATAACGCTGACGACGCTCTTTCTCTTCAACAACAAAGTCCTTACCATTTTTCACTTCACTCCACCAAGTCTTATCGTTGTGTCATCTATCTACTGTAGCGCTTTCATTTGCCCATGTCGTCTCTATTTTCCCTGTGGACTCCAGCACCTTTGAAAGCACTTTTTGGCTTTGAAAATTCAATGCTCAAGATTAAGTGTGATCAGATGCATTTTACTAATGCAAAATAATTTCGAATCCACTTGCTATCAAAAACAAGCTTATTTCTAAATATAAAGTTAATGTACGGTCGTGTTTGAAAAACTATTCACTCTATGCGATAATGTAACCCATGCCTATAATCAACTTAAATTTAGCAACAAAAAAAATTAACATCATTTTCAGGGAGCATAATCACTATTTAGATTTCATCACATTTTTTGTTCAGTCTTCTATTGCCTTCGAAAGGTAAATACATCTCCTGCTTTAAGCATACACTTTATCATATGGCTGTAAACAACCAGAGAAATTCTTGGTCGACTGAAGACATGTTCTATCAATCAGTTATTCAAATGGTGCTTAAAGGCGCTAAAACTGCATTTGAGTTTATGCAAAAACAACATTTTTATAAGGTGCACAATGGGGAAGTAACTGTATTTATTCTATAGAAAATGCCAGAATGATTCAATGATTTGCTCCCACACTTTCAACTAACCCACTTCATAGTGTTGCTGCTCTTTTTAAATCCTTTTATCTAAATACAAAAATATTCAACGAACACAAGTTTTGTTCGACTAAGACTCCATTGACTGAATAATCAACTAAATGACTAAAAGATTTTATAGTCCAATTTTACTGTTATTGAATAAACCCAGAGAGCATCTGAACCAAAGAAATTCTTGGTTGACTAAATGTATGCCCCACTGACCGATTAGTCGAGTTAAAAGTGTCTTTTTGATATAACCATGTGGTGTTCATACAAAAACCTTGTATATAAACAGGGCAGATGAAACCAATGATCCAGTCCCAAATCATCTTATTCACGTTGTTGTAGGTGTTCAATAGAGGAATTTTGAGCATGCGTTATGCAGAAAGACCTGCTCTCCGTCTGGGGGGAAAGTTCTTTGAATAAAACCACGAAATGTAACGAGAGTTAGCTGTTTCTATCAGGTCTGAACCGGTCTGACAAATGTCTGTCTCCTGAAGCTCGAGACAGTGTTTTTCTCACTCACCTGAATTTAACTTTTAAGGGTGTAGGGTTGAATTTCATTCACAAATGTTGACTTAGCAACATAAATTTTGTTTTTGCACAGGGATGAACTCTTGTAGTTAGCTGAAAGGTGCTTTTTCGACTTGTTTCCTCTGTTTGTGTCTATGTGCGGCAGGTCAGGTGCGTGCGCATCGCCCGTGTTAATAAACAAAAAATCCCTCTGTATAAACCCTTTTATATCCAACTTAAAGAATTGGTTGACTAATACAAATTTTGGACAACTAAAACTCCAACAACTGTTAAATTGACTAAACAACACAAGTTCTGTTGTTGAATAGCTAATAGAGAAATGCCTACTGAGGATGTGCTGATTTCACCGCATTAACAAGCTCACAATTCAGTTTTTATCACCATATTACCCAGCTTAAGTGGAATTACTGCACACAAAATCATGCTTTTCCTAATTTCTGCTTGTTGTTCTCATTTGTACCAAGAACAGGAACTTGTTTCAACCTTACCAAAGCCACATGACAACAGCATACATAATTTTCACATGTGCGGTTATTTTTGCTATTAATGTTGTATTGTTAAAGCTTTGAATTGATTAGCTGCTCAAATGCTATTCACTGTGAAATATACAATACATGTGTTGGATCAATTGTTGTTTTTGTTGTTTAATTCACTTCATTCTGTATTGTATTTATACCACCTTAACACAGATATCGTCTTTTTCTTGGCAGACATTATTGCATCGAGCACACTTGCAATGCTGTGTGTACATTTTTTTTTTTTACAGTCTTCTGTTTTTTGAGCATCAATAAACCTCACTGCCTCGGTCTGACATACCCACAGTCAATACCACACGCCATTGTTGGACAGAGAAGAAGCAGGTTTTTATTGTTGAAAAATGGTTGTGTTCACCTTTGCAATGCTGTGTGATGGATGCATTTTTGGTCCGGGACATAAATAATTGAAGCGGTACCAACCATGTATTGGATTAAACGTATTACTGCAATATTTGCCGCAGACTCTCTTATTTTGTTAGTTTCCATCCAAAAAAAAAAAAAAACGACAGACAAAACCTGCACAATGGCCAGCCTTTTTCTACTGCACTTCTGTTTTCCGCTATTGTGCCGCACCGGAGTGAAATACCTTTGCGTATAGCTTCTCTCTTTTCATCTCTCGCTTCCTGCCAAAGTAAGTAAATGAGAACTAGATGAAGTGACATACGGTCAGGTAGGGAAAATAAAGAGTGGGTGAAATGGAGATTGGGGGGAGAGGAAGGAGAGGGGGTGAAGAGCAGGTGCCAAATTCAGTCAGATGGAGGAGAGTGAGGAGTGGGCCGATAAGAAGACAACCAGAGCAGCCAAGGAGAGAGAGAGAGAGAGCGAGCTGCAAGAAAGACACTGATACCCTCTCCCCCTTCACCCTCTCCACCCCTCCCCTTTTTCTTCTTCTTTCCCAGCATCCTCTAGTCTTTTGTGCCATGTGTTTGAGTGGCGGGCCGTCACAGATCACCTAGCAGCTAAGCACAGGGCTCCAGCTGTGTGCACAAGCGTGTATTTGTAACGCTATGTGGACAGTTACAGTTTTAGAGGACATTTTGGTTGCCTTTGGATGACTGGTTGCTGATTGTCGAAATTTTGCAGTGGTATTTTAGCCTTTTTTGCGCCAAAGACCTGCATCTAGCAAACAGGTTTAGTTTGTGTCTTTGTCATGCTTTTTAGGTTTTGTAAACTGTCATTGTTTTTTTGGCATTTTTATTGATCTTATTATCATCATCAATCATATTTATCACTATCAAACTGAGTGTAATTATTTGACAAAAACAAAACATGGACACTCTTTTCTCAGTTCTATATGCTTCTAGTTCTTTATAAAAGTTGTTGTATAATTGTTGTATATTGTATTTTAAGTCTACATATTAGGGTTGTCAAAAAAATCGATTCCCCAATATTAATCGATACTAAAACGGGTATCAATACTCGATACCTGCTTGAACAAGAATTGATATTTTAAGCCCCGCCTCCTTCCCCCCTCTCACACGCTAAGCCCCGCCTCCTTCTCACATTGGAAATGATGAAACTATCAAATAAAGCCTATATATATGTGTCTGATAATAGAACAAAGCCCAGTCTTAATGTAAAGGTTCATGAATCAAGTAAATGATAAACAAAATACTATTATTTTATTAATATCAAAAAGAAAAATATAAAGAAACAAATAATAAGTAAAAAGTAAAAAATACTATCATCGAATCAAGTATATAGTATCGAATCAAGTTTGAAATTTTAGCATTGTGACAACACTACTACATATTATTATTCACAATAAAACCCAAAGTAGATATTTTAATTCATACAATTAGCAAATTGCAAAAGAAAATATGCTGTTTTGTGAATGCTTCAAACCCTGTAGTTTTGATCAGTACATATTTACCAAACATGGTAAATCATAAGTGCTCAAATATCTTAAACAAATGCAAGAGGTTGACTTTCCACAGATTTGACCTGTAACTTAGCTTTGTTGTGTCACATGCTTCTCGTCATGCACAGAGATGAGTTTAGTGGAATATTCCAAGCTCTAAGACTGTAGTCGACCAGAGAAATTCTTGGTCGACTAAAGATGTGTCCCAATTTGTTTAGTTTTTTCTGACCCAAATGAAAACACTAAAAATCCATTAGAGTCCAACATTTTTTACACAAAATTAATAGAAAATGTGATATTTATGTATGAAATGGCAAATTAGGCCAATTTGTCCAAAATCCTCAACTAAATCACTACTTTTTGTTCCTGTTTATCATAAAAACTTATAATCTAACTAGAATTTTATTATTATTATTTTTTTTATAATACCTTTGGACCTAATGCTGGACAATTCATCATCATCATCAAAAAAAAAAAAAATTACAGTCCGAGATTAAGTCATGTTGAATTGTTTGGGGGATTGGAACAGAAATAATCACAGGACAACCAATCCTTTGTCAGTGAACGCATGACTTTGAGCCAGAATATTGACATATATTAATTAATGTTTTTTTTTTTTATTCAGTTAGTTGTTGAAATGGTGAAACAAAATTGAATTGAAATTCAAGAGCGATCAACATGAGGAAAGCAAAAATCTGGATTTTTTTCTCGCCAGTACTATGGGCATGTTTAAATTTTGAACAGAATCTTGTTATTAAAATAAAGCATGCTAACTAACACAACATACTGAGAAAACAGTCAATATTTTGGATCTGTTTATTCAGTTTTGTCCTTTAGCGTGCTGCGTTTATGCAATGGCATCTAAGAAACGTCCCCATGGAGATAGTTAGTCGAGCACCAGTGTGAAAGTGTGTCAGGCAAAGCAGGGGGCCGCCAACCCAGAGCAGAGCAGATCAGGGGAGAGTCTAAGTGGGCTTATCATCACTGCTGCCGAGGACCAACACACGCACAATATAGAAACAAGAAACGTGCCTTTTGCTTTATATACGGTGTCTAGTGCACGTGTGCTTCCTGTTTCTCTCTCTGGATGTGTGCGTCAGTGCGTATATGGGCGAAGGGGGTATTATAGTGAACCAAAGCAAAACCTGTGAGCATGAAAGCGCCTTACTGCCTGCCTGCCAGCCCCAGATGTGAGTGGATTCTTAAGCAGCGGCTCCAGAGCACACAAGCTCTGGTTCACACGAAGACAGTTACAGCTGCAATGGAAACCTGCCGTATGAACTGCACTCGTGAATTTTCTTGGTGCTGTGTTTATGTTTTGATGTAAGCTACAGTTTGTACATTGTTGACTTTGGAACAGCAGATATAAATAACCTTCAGATTAAAAATGGGGTTGACTTTGTTTTGTTTTTCATTCTACTTTTTTCTTGAATGGACTGCCTTTTTATATACTACATTTTGTGATCAGTGTAGCCGGATGTCTGCCAAGTTCTCTAAAGTGCCTTTGGAGACAGTTTCTGGTAAAGTACTGAACATTCACTGCAGGGCAACAGTTTTGGCCGACATTGCTTGCTCCCTGAAAACTTGTCACATCTGTGGTATTGTACTGTGTGCTAATACTGAACATTTTGAAAGACCTTTCATTGAGGCGAGGCAACAAACCTGTGCAATATTCCTGGTCCAATCATCTTACTTTGCCATACCTGTGAGGTGAAATGGATCAGCAAAGAAAATGTGCTCACTAACACATATTTGGGCAAATTTCTGAAAAATGTTGTGTTCATAGTAGGGCTGGGCTACTGGGATACTGATAAATTACATATCCTGATCATTTTTGGCAAATTTCGGTTACGATATTCTGCCGATAATGTGTCAAACCAGCAGGAAAAACGTGTTTTTAAATGTATTATTTGAAGTGTAATGATCAAACTAATAAGGCTTTAGTCGACTTAAGATATGACGTTTCATTGATAGACCAAACATCTGTAGCATTTTTTACTTTTAACAATATGTTTGAAATTCATCCTTTTGAATATCTTTAAAACAACAATCTCGATAGCATCAATATTGCATATCTCTAGTTCATAGGTAATATTTGATATTTTAAGTTTAGCTAAAAAAGCAGGATATTGTACTGCTCATATACACATTTTAATACATAATTGAAGCTAGTACACTTTATAAAGTAATAAATGCTCCAAAGTAGTCCCAAATCTTAGCCTCTATCAAAATATTTTGCACAGATGCTCTATGACTACAATTTTAATTTACTGTTCATACTTACCAGATTGTTCAATTAAAGTTCTATAGTATGTTCTGCATTGATAAGTATTTTGCATTCAGACATGAGCACATATTTAAGCTGCTATATAAAGAAAACAACAAGCTATTTTACTTGTCTCCAGCTGTTTTCCATATATGTTAAGTGTACACGATTAATATGCTAATTAAAATGCAGGGATATGAACTCTGCACAGAGCGCCCGCTGTAGCACTGGAACAGACAGGCCTAATTACTTCTTTAAGTGTGTAATTAGCAGCAAATGTAATTGGTCGTTTGCACACACTACACTCCTGGTGTGGTGGCACAAATCATGTCTGACATAAAGGCCAACAAAGAACTGCAGCAGAGGGACAGGTGCAGCCCCTTTATAACACACGACTACTATACGAAAACAGAACCTCGCTTTAGTCACTTTTCCTCCTGGAGTCACCACAGCTAAACATCTTTGACTTTTGTGACTGAAGCTTGATGCTATTTGACTTTGTTGTGTTTTCAACTTCCTTCAATTCAAAGTGTTGTGAATCAGCTGGAAATTTAGAATTGAATCTGCTTTTAAAATATAGATAAACTGTTTTCTTATATTTTTCTGTGTAAGAAGTGAGTGCAGTTTGGCATAGGATATGGGCAATATATCAGCTGATAACGAAATAGGAAATTATGATTGGCATCAATACTTTTAGAGAAGGTTCTCCAGTCTCTTTGTGACATGTGTGAGTCCCATTGTACACAGCATATATTGAACTGACTAAAGATTAATAATGGAACTACAGAAATATTTAAGTTAAAACATGGCTGTTTATTAACATAATAATGTAAATGAATATTTTAGTTCAACAATAAATACATTTTGTTTTTATTTTTGACCTGATGAGCCTTGTAAATCTAGGCTATCGACCACAGCAGGAGGCTAAATATCGGATATCTATATTGGTTCAAAAATGAAACTTGGCCCTTCCTCGTCAGACACTGAAACATTTTGAGAGCTTTTACCAGTTTCTTACCATTGTCTTACTTACAACGAGGGTTTTTTTTGGGGGGCTTTTTTCAGTATATTTTAAGTATAGATGCACCTACATCCTTTCATTTCCATCACTGATATTTTCGGTAACATTATTTCCAGCAAATATTGTTCACAAATTGGTCTAAATTGTTGTAATTGAGAACTTCTCACAAGTGTTGCGTATCAGGATGCTGTTTTTCACAGATTCACAAAGCGCTTCACAGTGAGACCCCTCCCCACTCAGTAATAGCAAGCTAGCAAGCTAACCCTAACCCTAACCCTAACCCTGGGGCAGCTCAGCAGAGGCGAGTCACCCAAACACCTGACGCCTCAACCTCCGGCCATCATCAAGCGTTCCCTATTCCAGACACAGGGAGGAACTTGCAAACTCCATCCAGAAACTCCACTCAGAAGGTTGCAGGAGTCGAACCTGCAACCTTTCTGCTGTGCTCCCATCAACAGATTGGATGACTGAAAGGAGGTGTCGAAGAAGATCTAAAGCTAAAAAGTATCTTTCTGATGTGACCATGACTAAAATTACTTGAAAAGAATAAAACATGCAAAGGAATTCATGCAAAACAGCAATGTATTTAGACAATTAAAAGGAAAAAGTGCATTTGTATCAGAAAAGTGAAATTAGACCATTGATTCTGTCCCAAATCTTCTTTCTTTTTGTTGCTTTTCCATTTAAATCTTTAGTTGACTGTTTTATATAGACTTTAATTTTGTCTAATTTTGGCTGACTAAGATTCTCTAGACTGCGAAACTAAAAACTACAGCACTAAAAGATGTTGTTTACCATTTGAACCATGATCAGGTGTACACAGGTGAAGGATAAGCCTGCTGAGCATGTTTATGTTTGAGATTCTTGAAGTTACACTCTGAGGAACGACACTCGGCAAAGATTCACTTGTGACTTTATTGCACACAGCAGTTGTAAAATGCACACCTACACTTCAATAACCAGATATATCTTATCGAGCGTAGAAGGACAGAGGACAAAAAAGAGATGAGACCAGATTGACAGGGCAGGTCCCGGATGGCGGCGGTGTCCACAGAAGGGCTGTTTGTTTAGGCCAAATGACACGTGCTCTCGAGGAGGAAATGATCTGCTTGGCCCCTTGTAAGATCCAGCCTGGCACAGAGACCACTGCGCTCAGCTCTTTCCCTCGCCTCCAATATGCCCTCACACACACACGCACAATATTCCTTCATCTTCTCAGCTCTCCATCCATCGCTCGTCTGTCACAGCGGGAGTGCAGCCAATCCATCACGGGTCGGAGCGGGGCGAAGCGCGAGGGCATGTGTGTATGAGTCCAGAGGAGTTAGCAGATGGTGTGTGTCTGTGGGTTGTATTTGTATGCAAGCATCAACACCTTTTCCATCCTTCACCTTTACCGGGGTTAAGCCTTTGTATAATATTGATAGATTGTTCTGAAATCATTACCAGACTGTGATGTGTATCTGCTTGTCTGACACAATAAATTCTCCGTGTACAGTTTTGGTAGTTCTTTTCTGTAGTGCTTTCTAAAGGTATTCAGATCTATTGCCTGCTAGTAAACATTTAAGTGGAGGCTCTGGTGAACCATTTGTATAGCAACCATACAATAGCAAATCATAAAGAGCGCTTGGAAAACAGTGGTGCATATATTTGGGACTCGTGAGATAAATTTGCCTCAAGCTTGTGCACACGTGTAGAAAAGGATCTTGTGAGCTTTAGGTTTACAAAAAAAAAAACGACTACTGCTGAGAATCACATTTCTTGAGAGTGCACAATGTCAACAAAATATTAAATAAAGTTGTGAAGCCTATAGTGTCTCCTCTTGTCTGGGGAGAATTGTATCTCATCCCACTTGCATCAACACATAGATCTAGGTAGAAAGACATCTGCTGAGGATACAAGACAGCAGATCAGGCCGCACGTTAATAACAGGATGAATCTGTCACTACCTGGGGCCAATAACAGTAAGCATCTAGATTTGAATAGCTTGCCTTAAATCAGTGGTTCCCAACCTTTTTTCTTGCAAGGACCGGTACAGTCACAATTTTCTTTTCCGGGGACCGGTTGAGGTTGAGTAGCGGCAGTAACAACAATGTTTAATGCATATAAGTGACTATTGTGTATATTTTTAGCTCTTATTGCTTTAATTTGCAGTTTATTTGGTTAAATGGCAGAATATTTTCTTAGTAAAGCACAAGGAAGCAGTGATAAACTAATAAATAAAAAATAAAATACATCTTAAAAGATCCTCTGGGGCCCGGTAGCAGATGGCTCACGGACCGGTTTTGGGCCCCGGACCGGTGGTTGGGGACCCCTGCCTTAAATGATCAACTGAGCAAACATCGGGCATCAACCCCAGCACAGGGCAAGGTGTTCTTTTAGCATTGATAAACATCATATTTTGTGTAGGGCTGGGAGATATGTTGATATAAATCATAACTTGAGATATTTACTGGACAAGCTAAGAATCATATACTGTATCATATATAGAGATAATGTAATTCTGGGTAAAAAGAGCACATAAGACTGATGAAAAGTAATTACAGTGAAATCTGATAAAGAGAATGAGAAGTTCAATTCAATTTTCTATTTGTTGCAATTGTCAAAGTTTAAACTTATGCATAGAATTTAGTTTTGCTTAATTTCAGCAAAAGGCATCACCAAAATGTATTCATTAAATGTAAATTTCCCTTTCAACTTTCTAATCAGCAGCGATAGGCGTAAAAAAAAAAATCTAATTTCAGTGGTATGGTGATATACTGTAGGCCAGTGATTCCCAAAGCGGGGTCCGGGACCCCTAGGGGGCCTCAGGGGCTTGGCAGGGGGGCCTCCAAAGGTTGTCCACACAATAGAGTATACAGAAAACTGATCAAGAAACTAACTTTGTATCCTTAGTTTGATTAATTTACTATTTTAAATCCATACAATCCAAGTCTACACTCATTATCATCTTGCTGTTTTTGCATCTTAATCTGAGAGAAAATACATTCTACATTATTTTGTGTGAAAAATTACTAGGGGGCCTTGGGGAAACTTCAGACCAATAGGGGGGCCGTGGCTCTGAAAAGTTTGAGAAGGGCTGCTGTAGGATATATTGAATAGATTGGCATCAAAGGCCCCCACCTCCGTGGGGGAATTTTAACATGACGAGTGAATCAGAACAAGAACTTTATCACTCACTGCTCAACAACTACAACAGCAAAAGTGGACTTAAGGAAATATTGTGTCAAAGATAAAGTGATCCAGCGGTCCAACAATGTAAATATATCCAACAATGCTAACAATAGCTGCAAGCTAAATGCTAACATGAAGCTAGCGCCACCTGCCGTGTTTTAACATCTTTTTTTAACTTTCTGTATTTTCAGTAACCTCCATTTAAACAAGGTTGTGACTCAACTTGAATTAGTTATGCTAAAAATATACTTAATTTGCCAGAAAACGTCTTAAAAGAGGTAAACAGTTTAGCTTCCCATACTGTAACATGGTAAGGTAAGGCCAATAGATCCATGGGTAAGGCATGAGACGTTTCCCCTTCAGCAGGCCACGCCCCAAAAATGACATTTTTCAACTGTTTGTCTTAGGCTTCATTATATACCTGTAATTTAATTTGGAATTATATTAATGCCTTTTTGAAGGTTGTTGCAAAGTTAAAAGTGCGTAATTACCATTGTATACTCAAATAAGTGTTTCTCAAACTGTCACATTAGCTTCCTCTGACGACACATGGACACTTAAAAAGTGAATCAATGAATCACAACTAATCACTTATTAAAATAATTGTCAACTTATTTGATAATTGAATAATCATTAAGTAGCTTCAACACATGTCATGATATAAATGTAGTGTTTTGATGTAAACACTAGTTTCCCTGTGAATGTTCCTGATTATTTGTTGGTTTAGATGAAGTAAACTCTCCCTGCTTGTAGCTCTTTTGACCACAGCAAGCTTAGCACCACACTGCGATCGTGTCTGTGATGAGATATCAAATTATCTACTATGCTGTCGACATGGGGGCATCCACACACTCTCGCACACCAACACTAATCGAACTGTTGACATATTCCACTAAAAGTCCCCCACTGAGTCATTATGATCCGGTGGCAGCAACAAGCTGCGTATTACTGACGCCGTGTTGTTTTATTTACATAAGATATCTCCCTTAGGCTCGCTGAATGGGGTCCCCTGTAAAAAAACACTTTGGATTTATGAGGCCATTTTCATGCTTGTTACCAGAGGAAATATGAGCCTGTGTTAGAAAGAGGAACAGCTACAACACTCAAATAGTCAGAGCTGTAGGATAGAGCGATTAGTAGCAAAAGTAAATATTGTCATAGCTTGTGGGATTTTTAAGTTACTAGTTAGATCACTTTTGTTATCAATCAGAATTATCCTCAGTCTATTAGCATGTTTTATTGTTTTATATTTATCTTTTATTCAGACTCAAATATTATGTGTAATTTCATGTAAATACAGACAAGTGGGCGTTAATAGGTAGTAGGTGAAAACAAGGTATTTCCAAGCAAGAAGAGAAACAATTTTCAAACATTACGCTTTTGTGTCTTTTTTTCCAGTAGCCAGCGAAACAGTAAATATTGAGGACTACAAATATAACAGTGTGTGTGAGAAAGAGAAGGTGAACCACAGAGTAGCTCTCCGTTACAAAGCCATCCAGGGGCACTTTAGGATCAAGCTTTAAGCCCAGCAGGGAGCTCTTGGCTTGTCATCAATATGCACCACCACAGCCTCGCTGCACTGCATTTCATCACTTCTTTCTCTTTGTAAAACTGTGGACCAAAACAGAATTCAGCTGTTCTGTAATGGGGCTATAAACTAAAACCTGGTGAACAAGGGACAAGCAACTATTAGCCT
Organism: Mugilogobius chulae; assembly: GCA_038363315.1. Taxonomy (NCBI): domain Eukaryota; kingdom Metazoa; phylum Chordata; class Actinopteri; order Gobiiformes; family Gobiidae; genus Mugilogobius; species Mugilogobius chulae. Next base: position 9,162,611 of record CM076405.1, read on the forward strand.
ATGCTATTTTGTTTTAGTCATAGTAAGTACATTAAAGCTTTATAATATGAGCATGTAGAGATTTAGGTTTTAGTATGTTCTCTCAGTATTCTTTCTGATTCAGTCTTCATTTGTATACATACTGTATTTATGTCAAACATCCTTTATTATTTATCTTTTATTATTAATGTTTTATATTGTTTTCAGCCGATGCTGCTATAGAAAGTTTGCTATAACTTATGATACACAGAGGAGTGAAGAAGTTAAGGCTAAAACATTGTCCAAGTTTGATATGCTAGTAATATTTAATTGACCTTTATTTAACCAGGAACGTCCCACTTAGGTACAGAGAACTAGCCATTGTGCCACTGTGTCGCTAATACTTAATACGTAAACGCTTTTTAATTTAAATGTAAATACCTTATTTATCGGCTAAAAGGTAAAAAATATTCAGATGATTCGATTAAAGGTGGATGGGCTCCACAAAAACAACGTCATAACATAAATAAAAAAAATATGTGTAATAAAGACTGTTAAGGTGCTTTCAGACCGAACGCGACCATGCGGACACTTTCAATGCTATGTCTATGTGTAGGCGCAATTTCGCGCAACCAGAGCGGCACGGAGCGTCCACCACGACCGGAGCGAAAGGACGGACTGGCGTGTAAGCGCGACCAACATGTGAAGAGCAAAGTGACAGTGGTTCAAAACGACCAGTATACTAAAGCTTGAAGGCCAGTGCAGACATTGATAAGAGAACTAATCCTCTTGGGATCAGCCCAAAACACCACTGTCTCTTAACTATGTCATATAAGACCTGTGTTCTCCATTTGCATCGCTCCAGATAAAAGAAATCCAGCTGGAGCAAGTGCGGCTGTCATTTCGTTGTTCTGATTGGCGGCACATCAGGACGCTCCTCCGCTGACAGACACATACACATGTATGGGATTTCAGGCGAAATTTGCCACTCATCACCTCCTATGTGCACGGGCCATGAGGGTGGACGGGCGTCCATACGCAAGTGACAGTGATTTAAAACGACCAGTACTGCGGCTTTAATGATAGTCTTCTCAGTTATTAACTTATTCAAACGAAAAACTGCACAAACATAAAAAAACAAAGACCATGTGTGACTGGGACTTAACCTGTGGCTCCACAAAAGAAAAAAAATACATCGTATTTACAAACTTTAGTCCAGGGATTCCTCTTGTTTGCACATATTCTGTGCTGTCAATGTCTATAATTCATAAAACTTCTCGATTCTGGCAAAAGAAGAGGCTATTTTGACGAAATAAACTTTTTGTTCACAGCAGAATAAACGCAATGTCCGAGACAAAAATAACCTGCTGATTTGACACAACCAGAATTATTGTCACATCAACTTCTCATGCCAGCGTGCCTTGATGGCGCATGTGTAAAGTGCAGTGCTGGGACGTGGGAGATCCGATTATAATTTTTAAAAAAATTTTTCTGCACTTATGCAACATTAAATGAAGGCATAGTGCTTGTTTTGCGTTTTAAAACGATATACAATTTGCCTTTTAAAAAAGTAGGATTCTTAAAGTAATAAATTTGAATATCTGCTACAGATACATGGGGTCAAACTCACGCACCCGCAGGCTTTTCATACCAGAGTGCTGTGCGTTATCCACTCGACCACTTGACAGTAGACTTACAACTGTGTTCTAACAGGGGTTCCCAAACTTTTCAGACCGGGACCCCCAAAATAACCGTGCAAACCAACTCGCGACCCCCCACAGTAAATATATATACTTTAAAGTATATATAATTTAAAGTATTTATAATTTAAAGTTCCAAAAATTGTTTAAAATGGGTTAAATTGTGTATTTTGATAGTGTATTGCTTTATATGAACCCAATTCCCCCAAAAACTGATAAAATGCCAAGTCATAACTGTAATAATGCATTTTAAAATCATCTCGCGACCCCCAGATTTTGCTTCGCGACCCCCACTTTGGGAATCACTGTTCTAATAGAGAGTCATAGATGCCGTGGCTGCATGAAAGCATGATTGAAAGCTGTAAATTGGTCGCGCGAGAAACGCGACTAACTTGGAATAAAAAAGCGGCCACTACGGGGCGTCTGGCGTGAATTGACGCCTCTGGTGGTGTGAAAGCACCTTTAGGAAGGGTCAAGGGTTTGTTCACTTGTGACTAAATGTCAGTTCAGTTTATTTGTATAGCCTCAATATTTTAGGTCCTACAATAGAGGGATTTTCGGTCGACGTCACTTTCCGCCCTACTGCGCATGCATTATGCAGAAAGAGCTCCTCTCCGTCTGCTTAGCTGGGGAAACTTCTTTGAATAAAACAACACACATTGCCCAGGATAAATAAATAAATTCCTCTATAGGTTCTCAATATTAGGTCCAAACTGGTCACAAAGAGTAAAGAGCATATAAAATTGTAGGACAAAAGTGAAAAAAGGTGAATTTATCTTGTAATCAAACAAACAAAAATGTAAACTGTAAACTTTCCTAATGAATTATGATGAGTTTATAAGTGCTTTTCACAACTTTCAATGGCCAAACCGAGTGTTTCATTCAACAATAACAAATGGATTATTTGACTTAGACAGGTCGCTAAACTACTACTACTACTACTACAACTAAGTTACAACACATTTGCATCCAAATAAATACATAGAATATTTCTTTACAGGTGCAAAACAAATCTTCAAATGATTGTAATAATAATCATTTAAAAAATGTTAAAAGATTCTTTAAATACAGTTAGCTTAATTGATTCTCTCAGCTGTTGTCACCTCAATATATTTCCTTTGTTCCATTAAAAATGTCTAATTATTTTAATATATTTTAAATTATTTTGATAATACTAGCAAAGCTTATCTTCTTCACAGTTTCTAGATCAGTTTAGAATCTGTGAGACTCAACTCTCAACAGTAAAACAAAATATAGAAATGTAACTTTTTTGTGCATGCGTGTAGCTTGTGGTTGATGTAAGATACACAAATTTGTACCATGCATTTAAAAAAATTAAATCTTATATCTTGTTTCATGACTATAGGTGTCATTATCCTAATTCTACTATTGACTTTTGTAACACAATAACAATTTGGGGAAATGATGACAACAGAGATAGTGAGAGCATGAGATCCAGACTGCAGTGGTCAGAGGGGAAACAAACACACAGTGAATCAAAGGCAATTTCAGTATTGATGACACACGTTTCAATAAAAATCAATGGTGCTTGCCTTGTGTCAGGTAGGGTCAGCTCTCCAATTCAATTTCCCCACCCAGAGCTGCTCCTCCGAGGTGGGGTCGCGGTGTGGAGCTGGGTCCGGTGATTGTGGTATCGGCTGAGGTCACGCACGAGCTGACAGCTACAACACGCTCATAATGGCTTCAAAGTCACGCAATTAGCACACAGATGTAGCCTGCACTTGTATTAGCTCATAACCTGTTCAATGTTCATCAGAGTCATAAGGCAGAGCAGCGGTGGTAACTTTTATTTTGATGTGATTTGATGTCAGCTGTAAAGCAGACAGTTTTTTCTACTTTTGCAGATCAATACAAACTCATTCTGAAAACATACCGACTTGTCTGTCATTGGCCTTTAAATCACTGGTCGATACGATACAGCAATATTGTGTAATTTTATCAAAACGCCCATGACTTTCTTCTGACATTTCTGATTCACATTATTAGGCTTAATGTATTTTTGTACAACCTAATTTGGTTTCATTTTTTATCACTGAAGTTAGTGTTGCACAGGCTTTAGCAAGTGTTGATTTTTCACAATTTTGTTATGTTTTTTTTCCTAAATGATGATTTACTACTTGTCTTTGTTGCTTGTAATATTGATACTACCTCCATCCATATGGGAGCATTGCAAGCTCATTGCGTCAGTCCAAAGTCCAAATAAATGAAAAAAAAAAGTTATTGACCTTGTTCCACCCCTTTCTGCCCTGCCGTTGTACTGCCATTGGAATAGTTCAGTTTGAGTTGCCTTTTTAAGTGATTTTTGCAAAATGCTCGCTCTTTGTGTGCACCAACAATGCACTGATTCTCTGGATGGCCTAAAATGGCTTTGTAGAGAAGACTAACGCTATTTAGTCTCTATTGCACTGTAAAATAAGAAAACTGGAAGCATTACATCTGATGACGGCATCCAGGAAAACTCTCGGAATACAAGAGATAGCTAAACCTAAAAAATCAAAGTGTAGGTCATCAGTTTCATGTGCATTAAGAATATCACAATAGAGCTTAACAGTCTTGCTGTTATAAACAAGTTTATAATTCACTAGTTATCACCCCGTAGTGTTTATTGTAGTTCCATTATTCACAACTGCTGACATCAAAACCAAAGCCATTAGAACTCGAACATGGTGGGTTTGATTCCCTGGTGGATTCCCTGCCATATCAACGTCTCACTATCTCTGGGTGGAGTTTACATGTTCTCCAAGTGTTGCCGTAGGTTCTCTCCGAGTACTTTGACTTTCTCCTGGCAACACTGTAAAATTCCCTTAATGAATGAAAGAGAGTGATTGTCTGTTTGTGTCTGCCTCTATGTGTGAACCAGTAGTGAGAGTTGGTCAGTGTCCAGGGTGTTGCCCACCTTAGGCCCAAAGTCACAGGCTCCAGTCACCCACTAATTAATAAATGAATGAATGAGATAATTTTTTATAATATTCAATAAATCCACCTGTTTAATAAAATAGTCGATTCAATGCCACATAAACAGCCTTTTTTTAAGACACTGCTCATTTATTATAGGTGTTCTCATTTAGTTTTAATGAATAAAAATGTCATGATTGTTGTTTTATTGAGTTAATATGATTACATTGTGACCTGAATAATTGGGGATCTGTTATGAAAAATCAACTTTTCTGAGTTTTCAACAATCTTCTGTCATCATTAGTTTATCCAACGTTGTATTTGGATTGATTCATGCAGGTTTGAGTAACCTTGGCTTGTTCTGTCCTGCGGCTCATGCTCCAGTACTCAGAAAATCCCTGTCTTTACCTACCAAGTGATGCAGCGGTGGGCACTGTGGCCCAAGACAAATTTCCTCTCGGGGACAATAAAGTTTACCTTACCTTACCTTACCACTAGGGGTGTAACGATACGTTTTTAGAACGATACGATACATATCGATATGAAGCCTAGAGATACGATTACAAAACGATTTTGGGGTTTTTGGGAACGATACGATTCGGAACGATACAGCAGTTTTAAAACGATATTTTGATTCAGTTTGATAACTTACGACATAAATAAAATCATTACCAAGATTTTGCATTAAATCCAAAACTCAATGACAAATAATAAAATTATGGGGTAAGTAGGCCTATAAGGGTAAAAACTGCAACTTTTCCCCTTTATACACAAGTTTAGTATCATAATAAAATAAGTGACCCACATTTCACCATCTGATTGAATCATTTTCACACAGATGCAGGTAGTGAGATGGGAATCTGTGAACTTATTGTATTGACTTATCATTAAATATTAAATCCACAAACATCTGCAGAGTTTGACCCAAAGCACGTTGACGTTTAAAAGCTAAAAGCCTACACAAATGCGCGAGTCTGTTTTATAAACATGAGTGTGGCGTCGCAGCTCTGGGTGCGCGTTTGCAGCTCGTCTGGTTCTTTTCAAGCTTGAGTCATTTCTCAGCGTTACCTCCGTGGTCCGGTTCGGCGTCCCTCCGCGACTTTGTCCCTCGTAACGTTGCTTCCGCTATCCGCACTCTCGCGGGCACGGGTGTGCACCGGCACCGCAGGATGATTTGGAATACAGCGCTGTCTGTCTCCTCCGCTGGGCAGTACCGCGGCGTTGTCGTCCGGGAGTAGATTCCATGTGAAACAAGCGCTGCAGGCTCTTGATGATGACGAAGCGCAGAAAACCAGCGTATTAAAAGCGCATTTAATGAAACGTTTATGTGAAAAACACACTACTAAGAGAATGCCGTTTGTCTGTATGGTTTATGTCTCGCCATATATCTAAATAAATCGATTCTTTGGGCTTAGATTCGAAGTGATTCAAAGTTGCATCGATGTGTGGGTGGAATTGAGGATAACTAGTAGAACGCCGATCGATGTAGCGGATCGTAAGGGCTGTGTATCGATACTTTGAATATTTAGGTGAATCGTTACACCCCTACCTACCACCTATCCCCGCCCACTTATCTGTATTTACTTGCAATTACTCAAAAAATAGGATTCCAAGTAAAACATGTAAGGTTCAACTTTTGTCATGTAGACACTTTCCAACAACAAGAAATTGTAATTTTTAAATTTGTGGCTTATTAAAATAAAAAAAAATTTTACAAAAATTTTACAATAAGAGACGGAGCTTATCAGTTCTACAGTATTGAACAGGAAGTAAATGGACCTATTGCTAAGCCATTTAGATCAGTTTTGTGTTGTGTTTTGCAATGAACTAAATCTGACCTATCGATTTTCATATGCCATAGTGTCTTCCTAAATATAGAGAGAAATCACAATAGGTCTCCTTTAACACTTAATCTTGAAGTCCTTATTAGTCATTATAACCTTCAGCGTCCTATAGATTGTTACATGTTGTTGCTGCTGTAGACTCACATTCAAAACACAACCCAATATGGCAGTTCTAATAGAAAGCAGAGTAGCATCTCCTCTAGTCCTTGGTGCCATCGTACACTTTCACACTTTCACTTTATAGAGGCAACGTGCTGATTGGACACGGCCAGGGTTTGTGCTGCTGCCGGGAACTATGCAGTAGAGAGAGAGAGAGAAAGAGAGAGACTTGAGAGAAGTCCTGCAGCGCAGAGGATTGAGCCACACTCCTTCACACTCTTAACATCAAAAACAAGACCCTAACATAAAATACAGCGCTGGAAAAACATGACAGACCACTGCAAATTATTCTCAAATGAGCCTCTCTGCGTCTGACAACCCTCCAGGCCAGTCTCTGATAAATTTGTTTATGAGCACAGAAGCCATCAAACAGAGCTCAAAGTGACGTAAAACTACTTCACAGAATAATGAAGAAAAAATCAGGCTTACAACTAGTAAGATTTGTCTTATTATGGCCTTTTGTGGCATCTCTAATAAAAACAATAATAGAGGATTAGTCTTGCAGAGCACTTTTTCATAAATAAAGCACAGCTGCTCGAGGGTACGCTGACAAAAGTGAGGTTGCTATTGACCTACCACCACTCAGTCACTCAGTCACTCACTCACTTTCCACTTTCAGACTAGACAATGTGGGTGAAGTGTTTTACCTAAGGACACAAACACATTAACACAAACACTGAAGTACCTGGTTTTCCCAGCGCTCTTCCATCTCAATATGAGACTTAACAATGCTTAGTTATTAAAAGACATGTTCCCAAATTTTTAAATGAAACAATTTTACGGCAGTACAGATATTGTCAAAGCATATTTTTAGAGGAAATTGATTTTTATTGCCTAGTGTAAATGTAATAATGCAGCACTTTCTCCCCTTGAAATCCAGAAAATGTGTTGTTTGCGTTTGTTGTTGTTGTTAGCATGGCTAGTTGTGGCTAGCTATTCTGTGATGGTCTGGCTTCTCAAAGTTGTGAAATGCAGTTCAATTCGGAGGCTTGGTGTGCATGACAAAAAGTTATGAAACTCTAAAAAGTTTAAAATGAAATAGTTTTGTTTATTTACATATTTCTTTCAGCTACAGCACCTTTAAAGTTGCTGAAGATACATAGATTATGATTTGAAACTAAAGAGACATTTTTGTCACAGCAAAAATATCCAAATGACCTTATTTATTCTAAGCCAATGTTGCAGTTGTTCCCCTTTGAAAGCGTCACCCTTGAAAATTATGGGATTTTTGTGGTGACTGTAACCTCCTCTGTCTTCAGTTTATGAAATACTGAACAAACAAAAGAAATTGATCAGGCTCAAGTTGTTTTCCCATATTCCCCAGATTGATCTTTGCCATCTGGACGTGCAACTAAGTTCTGGCACAGTGTGGAATGCCCCAATGTGTGACTTTAGTCTGGGGACAGAAGGAAAAATGAAAATGAAATGAGCTTGGCTTTTCTCTGCTGATCCTGGTCTCAGCTCTGTCCTGGGCTCAATCTCACCCCCCCCCCCCCCCCCCTCTGTATCTTCCTGCACTGCCCTCCCTCTCCCCCGCCACCTCCTCCAGCGCTCTCGTCACCCCTGGGTAATCAGTGTGCTCTCTCATTCCATGGCACACGGAGACACATTGATCTGCAGCTCCGCGGACAGCCACCAGCACACACACGCGCGCACGCACACACACACATTGATCTGGCCCGCAGGTCAAGTTCAATAGGAACAGCCAAGCGAGCCTTTCTTTTCTTTCCCTTTTATTTTATTTTTTTCTGCGGTGAACTGCAAAGAGCTGTGTGTCTCCTCCATTCAGTCCATCCAATCTCACTTTCACACACATTCTTCTGCACAAATGGTACAATGCTTTGATAATAAAAACATATGAACTCCATTCACTATACTCTGGCACTAAGACTGATATATTATATATAGAGTATTAGGGCTGTAGTCGACCAAAGAAATTCTTGGTCGACTAAAAACATGTCCCATCGACCGATTAATCAACTAAAAAGGGGGCGTGGCAAAGGCTCTGAAGCTAAAAGTAGAGTTGTCAAAAATATTACAAATCAAAGCTAAAACTGGTGTCGAAATTAGATTCTCATTTGAACAAATACAGAGAACATTACCAGGAAAACATTTGAACAAAATCTGATATTTTCTGCAAAGAAAAAGAAAATCACATTTTCTGAACATTTTTAAAATAATCTTGAGTTTCATCAAAACTGATTTGAAACTAAAATGTTTGATCATAAACTTGGATTTTGTGTTGAAAATGTCAGTCCATTGAATAAAAATCTGACATTCTAATTCTCATTGTGGGATCGAGAATCAAGTTAATTCCTATTTAGAATCAAAATCAGGTTGGAAGTTTTAGTTTTGCGACAACTCTGCAAGAAACCTTCTCAAAAAGACTCATAATATTCTGTAGTTTATGTAAAAACTATAGTTTAAACAGAAAATGAAGAGGAAACAGTGTGTTTATATAAAAAGTCAGTTCAGACCAATGATTCTGTTACTGTTGAACACAAATTTCTTATAATCCAAACAAAAGAATTAGTCGACTAATAGCATTTTGGTCGACCAAGACTCCATCGACCGATTAATCGACTAAACGACTTGCAAAATTTTGATGGTTACTTATGTTCAAAATGTTTTTCTGATTGTTATTGATTTTGAAGACATTTGCACAGTGACAGTTAATCTATTTATCTGTGTAGCTACTACAGTTTAATTAAATCATGGCATTAATACAATGTAAATATATCTTTTTCAAACCCATTTTAAGGTTAAGTTAAGTGGTCTTTTAGGCAATCGGATCTGCTAAATTGTACATAGATCGAATGTCCTGAGCCTGCATGCTTTGTGGATGTAACTGGAGAAAAACTCATAATACTTTTTTAGATTTCAATCTGCATGTAGAGAATCTGCTGTATTACTAGTGGCTGTCATACAGCAAGAAGTCATCTTTTGCACAACAAGCATACAAGTAGATGATGTGCTGTTTGGAGCAGGAAGTCAGAGATTCTCTTCCAGTTTGATTGACGGATGATTTAGTCAATCAGGGATGTGCATTGTCTATTAACAAACACGGCAGACCAATGAGCTTCTTTGTTGAATGTGTATTACACAAATAGACTAATTTGATTGCAGGGTCTGCTGTGGAGTTGATTTGAGACATGGGGAATGGTGACCAGAGCTACTTTCGCAAAGTATTGCAAAATTGTGGGCTTTGGATTCCAGGCAAGTAGATTCTTGCCTGTTTCTGCTTTGTAGAGTGTGGTTTAACAGAAAAAGTGGTTGTCCACTTGTCTCCTATAATTACTGTTAGACCCTGACTCTGTCTGACTCCATGGAGTTCTCTTTTGTTTAGTTTTTGTTTAACATGTCTAAGTACAAATACATGAAGAGGATTCTCCCGTGGACTGAACAGTGTAAATATAAAAACAAGCTGCAGATCCAAACAGACACATGCTGAGCCTGACAAAAATCCAAGCATCTCGCACACACCAGAGACGTCTCATAACCCAGTGCATGCTGAGGTTGTTTGGAGCCAGAATCCCACTCCACTCAAATCTCTCTTTTCCTCTCTGTGTAATATTTGCCTCTTTTATGATTCCAGAGTAATTTATCCCTGTGAGAGAGACGGCGGACATGCACACAGGCGCAGACAGCAGGGGAGAGTGAGCGCGTCCCACATTGGCACCACACACTTTGATTTAGTCAGGCAAATTTTATTCTGTTTGCTTTATGCAAAAATGTGACATCGGCCTCGACTTGTGTTGATTTCCACTAGAGGCAGGAACATCGCTAATGGGAGCTAGCGCCGCGCACGCCACAGCTACAGGGCTACGACACTAACCGAATTAGCCTCATGCATATATTTAATACAGACCTGCTACACAAATTAGCCCAGTAGTATGTAGCCTAGCACCTCTCTAGTGTGAGGCGGCAAGATCTGAGCTGCAAATTAATTGGCTAGGTTGCCTCAAGAGTAAGTCCCTCTACCCGAATTATTATGCTTTCCAATTGCAGAAACACATTTGATATGCATGAAAAAAGCGTGTAAAGCTGTGTTTCCTTACAAAAGCCGTAAAAACCTTTCATTTTTTCCCCCACACTTTGTTCATCTGTCAGTCAGACGATAAAAGTGAGACTGGATATGTGCGCAGGTGTAATTTTATTAAGAACTACAGCGTATAATAACTTAAAGAAAAACTTCAAAACTCATATTTTTACACATTATACAGATTTTATTAAAGGCCTGTCATTTAAATAATATTGTAATTAGTATAATCCAACAGATGCAAGTGACTTTGTTTTACATTGATCCTTTAACAGTCTGAAGTAGTCTATAGGAGACAGTAAAACATGTTGAACAAGCCAGTGGTGAGTTTGATTACCACACACTGAACAACAGGATTGGTCCCTAAGGTCCAGCTCTGTCTGTCCTGATTCAATCTCAGGACATTTATCCTACACACTTCTGCTGTGAACATGAACGTGGTTGCTGCCTGGTGATTGTTTTTTTTTTTTTGTTTCTTTCTATTCTTGAAAATGTAAATGATGTTATGTTCAGAAATGTTAAAAAACATTTTGACGTTGTTGAAAATGTTTAATTTTTACTTCACTGTTTTCAAGATTGGGAAAATTGTTTAAAAATTGAATATGGCTTCCCTTTATTGTGGTTAAGAAATACAAAAACGTGCTTCATGCTTTTTATTACATATCTGGACAGAATGATGCAACATTATTTTATTTATTAACACAATCTATAGTGGAATGTTGCCAAGGTAAGTATAGAATAAAGGTGCTGCCTGGTATACCTCCAAGGAGCTTGAAAAGTATTTCTATCGTATCTTTGAAAATGTGTGCAATGCCTCCCAAACAAATGTGTTATAAACATTCAAAAAATAAACTACAATTTCTTAAGAATTACTTTTTTCCTAACTGAAACTCTTTTAGGTATTAAATGGAAAATACCTATCAAAAGAATAGCAATAGCCTGACATAATAACTCATATGTCAAATGTACTTTTTATTTATTTATATTATTATAATTTTTTTTTTGCTGTGTATATACTGTGGTTCAAAGTCAGATTTACATTATATGCAAGTCAGGAGAGGTTAAAATTGTTAGCAGGAGATAACAAGAAGATTATTTTTGTTAGCTCTGAAATGCTGCAGTTTTGTTAATGTTACAAGATGAGTTCCTTTTTTTTACTGTGACCTCGATTGAACTTGTGTCTAATAGGCAGATGTGTATTGCAGTGTTCACCTTATTCAGCCCCACCCACTTTTCTTGGCAGTGCACTTCCTGTTTGTAGATTTCAGTCGCTGGGTTTTTTGTAACTGTCATTTTGAGACTTCCCCGCAAGACAGACAAGCTAACATTTTAGCTACCTTAACAGAGCTAAGCAGGAAGTGCACCGCCAAAAAAGGGGGTGGGGGGTGGGGGGGCAGAATGAGGTGAATGCCAACATGGGGCCGTTTCTCAATCCACGTACTTGTGCAGACTTGTGTGCTCGTGGACTTGTGAAACGTCACTCTCCACGTAACAAGTCCTGTTCAAATTCAAAGTTCGCTTCTCGAGTACTCCGCTGAAAATCCCCGGATGAGAACTTGATCCGCCCCTTTCACCGGGGATGCATCGGAGGAGACTTGTCTGTACTTGGCTCAGTATATTTCCCACAATGCACTTCATTCCGCACGCACTGGAGGCTGATCACCGCAGCTTTTCACCCGCTGCCCCCTCCTCTGCGCGCACGAAGAGCAGCCTGGCACTCACGCACAGAACCGGCAGACTCGCGCGCATGGAGCGGGTCAAACCCACGTGCACAGAACCGGCAGACTCACGCGCATGGAGCGGGTCAAACCCACGCGCACAGAACCGGCAGACTCGCGCACGGAGCGGGTCAGAACCGGTCTGGCAGTTACGGCCCACTTTAGTGCAGTTAATTACGCATAATGTAAAAGTCGTCCTCAACACTACAGAATTATGCTTCTTGATAATAAAGTAGAGGAGAGTAAAATTGCTTCCAAAATGCACAAAAAAAAAATAAAAAATTCTCAGGTTTAATTAGGCTGCTCGTTTACAGCCTAAATATTTAACACAAGCCTAAAAAAAACTAAAAAAAATGGGATTTTTAGCTGTCATTTTCATGATCAGGATTTACAATAATCATCACATAAGAATGGCGATGTTTATTTTATGTCAAAAATATAATTTTGAAAAAAAAAAAACAGGTTAGCTTAGTGAAAATAATGCTTTTATAACAAATTTAATATTAGTTCTTAGAATAACCTATTTTACACTATATATTTCATATACAATACTGTATGTGTAAATAGTGTAGAAATATGAACAGTACTGCTGCTTTTGTTGTTTAATCATTCACACGTGAGCTGTATTTCCTGTGATGTCATCAAGTTCACTTGTTCCAAAACTCTAAAAGCCAAGTACGAGCTTGTGAACTCCTCAAGTCCATTCTCCAAGTCTGTTCCCACAAGTCTGTACCCAGGAGTACACAAGTATGGAGTCTGCATACTGGGAATTGAGAAACGGCCTTGGTGTGAGAGTCCACAAGTAAACTTTTCAAAAAATGTGTTTGACTCATCCCATACATTATAGCAAAGAAGTAACCTGGCTCACTCCAGATGGATCTGAGTTGAACTCCTATCTGAGTTCTCACTAAATCCATCTGGAACTTTACTCGCTGAAGGCGTTCGAGAAAAGGTGGGGCCTTTAGTGAAATACTTCAAGCTGATTGGGTGAGCGGTCTACTTTATTTGTGCTTAGCCTATCACAGCAACAACTCGTAATGGTGTATCCAATGTCCGCGTGAGATAGAACAAGCACGTGTCTTCTTTCAAAAATAAACTACTTCATATTTCGGCTTAAACCGCATCAAAAGCAGCAAACAACACGGACATCCACGAGAGCAGCCATCTTTGTTTAGCTTGAATCAGACTCGGCAGCAGCGCCAGGGAGCTAACGGCCCGTGTTAGCTCGCCCTGCACAATGTGATTGGGCCTCAAAACCACGCTGCTGTGATGTGATGACTGAGCCGAAACACCACCAATCGGGCTGCTGGAAGGCCAGATGGTTTATCTTGTGTTTGTAAATTCACAAATATCCCAAGATAAACCATCTGGCTGGCCAGGTTAGCAAAGAAGGCATAAAGGCAATAATCATTCCTCACCTGTGACCATCATCATCACTGCATTTTGTCACCATAGTTCAGTCCCATCTATTGTCTGATGTTCTTTTCCCACTTTAACTGTGCTCTTCCTCTGCTCTTAATGTGATCTAAATTTTTTTAAAAGGTCTTTTTTAGTGTCCGTTTGTCTTCTGATTTCCTTGTTAGTAACTTTGTCGATCTTAAGCATCTGTCTATTAATCCAATACTTAAATGCTCTCATCATTTGCTTCGAAATTATCTATGTTTCTAATCTATTCAATGCAGACCACATAAAATCATGCATATGTTTTGTGTCTCCAAACCAAAAAAATTAAATAAATAAAAAAGGTCTTTTAATGTTATCTTTCCATTGCAGTGTGAAACAACAAAAGCCAAAATAATTCTTGTTGTCTCTCTCTTTGTCAGTTGTTGTTGCCCAGTCTACCCTCTGGACACTGTCACTCTTGCCCATAATTCACCAGTGTTTGCACCTGTGAGTCATCAGCGGAGCCCTTTACTGATTTCACTCCAGCACCGTGAAGGACAGCTCTCATCCATGCACAAAAGACATCTGACGTCACTACAATGAGGTTAGAATTTATCATGGTTTTGTACTGTGCACATCAATTATGTTCAAAGTAAACAGTAACAGTAGGAGTTAAGACTAGTAGGAATTCTGTAAGAGTTGTAAAGGCTAAATTCTGAGCGACCCCATGAAAACTTGAATTTGTTAGTAAAGGCACAACTTCTTTGAAACCGCAGCAGCCAGTAACTCATTAAATAGAGCTTTTATCCATTAACTAGAAGGCTGGCAGTTTAATCCAACCCTCCCTGTTTGACATCGTGTCTCTGAGCAAGACACTTAGAACCTTTTATAAAGGAGTAAATCAAATGTAAATTAGAGAATCTATTTTTCATACACTGAGTCAAGAAACTACAGAATTATAATTTTCTTCTCATAGAAAGGCATAGTTAAGCTAACAGCTGATGTTTATTTTGTGTATTCTTTTTGATGCTGCATGAAAAAGTCTTCCATCATATTTTCAGTCAATTAATTAGTCAATAGTATTAGTCGACTTATTAATGTATTTGGATAATAAGGATTTTTATAGAACATCAACAAAAATAAATGAGGCAGTTGAATATTTGGCCCCCATTGATTTATAGGAAAGACAAGGCTATTGCACAATTTGTACACAAGATAATTCAGTGATGTACAAAGCAGGAAAAGATGCATTAAAATCACAATGCAAAACATTACAAATATCATTCATAAAAAACATATGCGCAGACAAACAGAAATATTTTGAGATTTAAACATTGTTACAGTGGAGGCCTGTCTTATATCTTGAGAGAGACTTTTCCCGTTCTTAGCTGCATAAAACTGAAACTCTGATTCCCCATGTTCAGTCCTGACTCTGGGCACCAGCAGGAAGCCAGTCCTTGAGGTCCTCAGAGTTTGAGAAGAGTCATAAGGCACTAACGTGTCAGATGTATTTTGATGCAGGTCCACGGAGAGACTTAAACATATGCACAGATTTTAAAGTCTATTTTCTGAGCCACTGGAAGCTAATGTAAAGACCTAAGCACAGAACTTATGTGATCATACTTCCTGGTTCTAATCAGGACTTGAGCAGAAGCGTTCTTGATGTGTTGAAGCTGGTCAACAGCTTGTTTGGATAAACCGATGAGCAGGCTCACCGGTCTATCCAAGTCTCTCCAGTCTGGCTTTGACCCCATACCTTTGATTTTGGATTTGTTTTTAGATAAATACCTGCTGATAAATACCTGCTTGTCTGAATGTATTTTTGCATTAGTATATTATTGTCTTCTTAAGTCAAATTCTTGGTAAGTGATCAAAGAGATACTTTTGAGTTTGAGAGTTTTTGTCATGCCAGATTTTTAGTCAACTAATTAATCGGCAGCACAGGTTTTGATCGATAAAGATTTTTTTGGCCCACTACATTCAGCACTTTTACCAACTTATTTTGATGTAATTGCATTTTTCTCTTTTGCTACATTATTTCTAACACTTTTGTACTGACCTTTTGCTAAGTTGAGAAATATTATCTTTGTAGTGTAATAAGAACATCCACGGCTTCTCCACTACAAGACATTTGCGTTTATCTTACTTTTTGTCACCTTTCCTAATTGGATTGTAAGCTTTTGGTCATTAAACAAGGCATGAACTGGAAACAATCACAGACTGCTTTTACTGCAGTCTTTGTAACTTCAACCAATCAATAAAGTTGTGAACAACCTAATGTGGCTTATAAATATTAAAGAAAGTCATATTGGATGAAGATATGTTGTACTAAAGAATAAAAAGCAGGACAAGTGCTTATAGACACGCAACAGTTTACCTCTGCTGTTGTTGCATATTGCTGCATTGATCAGTATTGGTAATTGATAGGCAGACCTGTGCTTGTCGGGTCGATAGGTGCTGTGACGACCATCCTTCATTAGGCTGTAAAGCAGTCAATCATGCATGTCAGCCCACTGTCTATAAGTCATTGCTTTTTTATTGCTTTGCTGTCTCAACCTGTGCACGTCCCATAAAACTCTCTGTGTCTCTTTGAATCCTTCTTAACATTGTATTTGTCTCTTTCACACTCTGGCACACAGCTCCTGCAACACATTAAGATCAGCTTAACTCACTCTCCCATTGAAAGCACTTGTATATCTCCGCTGATACAACAGGATAGAGCCCGGTAAAGGCTTATGCGTACTCTCTGTATCGACTATGCGAACGCGGCGGCCATTCTGTGTCTATTTGCATGGATAGCAACAGATTTATCAGCACTGTAGACCATACTGGGGACTTATGTATGGACATGTTTGGAGATTTACGCCCATTTTAACCCAGGGTGAGCCATCAGTATTGATTGGAACAGACTTAGCCCGATTTTAATCCCTGCTCGGCCCAGGACGATCGATCAGTATGTGGAGCTTTCAAGTGGGTTTAACGACCTGCCCCTTCCCTCCGCCCCTCGGTACCTCCTCCTGATCGTCTGCAAAGGAAGGCAGAGTGGTCCTAATCTGTACTTCAAAGATCTTATTTTCAAAGACCTTGTTAAGAATAAGACGATTCAAAATGTGCTTCAGAATATTAACCTCCTTCTATAATTTTTAAATTAGAATAATAAGGTTAACAAAAATATGTATGTCAGAACTAGTTACATAATTGAGCAAATATCAACGGCCTCCTAAAAACAGGGCAAAATGTCTGCTGCATAGCTTTAAAAACCTTGCTTTATTACATTGGCCGTGTGCGCCTCTCCACAGATCTGACTTTTTGCTTTGCTTATATGCTGTGTATATAATAGAAGCATCTGCTTGTCTTAATGGACATATCTAAGTGTAAAGCTGTACTATGTAACATTCTGTAAGCAAAGCAATATCATCTCCATGAAGAAAAGCAGATCTTCCACCAAAAATCTTACATAGTGCACCATTATAACTAACTTCATTAAAACTAGTGTTTGTGTTGTAAATAAAGAGAATGAAGTCCACTGTCTACAACCTTGATTTGACAAAAAATAGCACTTATAATGATCATTGTGGTATCAAATAGTATTCTTTGTTTCAAAAATCAAATGAGGGTCTACAAAAGCAAAAATGCACAAGTCATTTAATGTGTTCTCCAAAGAGAAACATGAAGAAGTTCTTTATCTGTCCGTTTACGTCACATTAACTTGACTTTATCATTTAGATACTGTGATTTCTCAACACTGGTCACATACTACTAGTTAATTTTTCTGTTTTGTCTTGTAACTACCCCTGAGGAAACAAAAGTAATCAAGATACTGATATTGTCTTGAACATGACACTTTTTTACATAATTGAACAGCCTTTATTCTGTCTGTCTGTTGATAAAGAATACTTGTAACGGCTTATGAAAACACAAAAGAATCCAGGTTGACTTCTCGCTGTCTATGTTGAACAAGACCTAGGTTTGTTATGGCCGTCCTGAGCAGAAGTGACAAGCATTTTCTGGCCACACTCCTTCAAACCATTAGCGCAAAGCTGTGACAGTAATATACAGCTGCACTTAGGTCTTGGCTGCGCGTGGCTGCTGTGGGGCGTTATGGAGCTGAAGATGAGATGAATCTGGACCCTGTGACAGCTCTGTCACACTAAAAATACCTGTGTTTGAGTTACGAGCACTCACCTAGAGGAGTGCGTGTCCCTTTATGTCTTTATGACTTCTCTAGGACAGTTATATGGGACAACATGGGAAGTCTTATACTGGCTCCTCTGTCCAGGGCCTGGTCTGTATGGAGGATTTATAGATAAATTCAGTGGTCATTTTGAAAAAAAAAAAAAAAAAAATCTATTTGAGTTTTAAAATACTAAATGTCTCATATTTTGCATTGACAGTTGTAGATTTTAGGTATTTTTGAACATGTTGATCTTGCTTGCATTCACTTAGTGGTAAAAGTGAATCTGACTGGTGTTACCATCAGCCTCTACATTGTGGAACATTTATAATAATAAGAATAAAAATAATAACATAATTAGTTACATATAAATTTTATATATAATGTAACTATGCAGGTGAGGTTAGGAAAACTTTTTTTGTCCTTGCACATAAAACTGCACAAATAACCAAACAAGATTTATATTAATATACAATTATGCACAACTTTAATTTTTACATTTATTTATTTAGAAAAGATAGCCCCTTGAAGAAAAAACAAACAAAACAACAATCACAAAGACAAACATACAGTATTCACTCCTACATACAATGTCATAATAGTGAGCTTTAGTTACTACTTATTAATTAAGAATAGTGTTTTTGGAAACAATTTTCTCTTTGTAGTTTTTCTTGTGGATCAAAAGTCTGACGTGTAAAATAATGTAAGAAATATTCATTCCCAGTGAGGACAGTGTTGTAAAAGTTCCTGTGTTCCTAAAAGTACTTTTCTTGAAGCAGAAGTTTAAAAAGTTCTCAAAGTGTGGCCCTGTTCTTTTCTGAATGAACACTCTTCAAAGGAGGACTGGAACTAAATATTAACGAGAAATGGAAAAGGTTTCTACAGTTGGAAAACACTTATAGTAGTTTTTTCCTCTTTTTCTGAAGTCCCTACTATATTCGCCCAAATTCCAGGTAACAAATAGACTAGTGGAAGAACAGATGCCAAAATTGTGCCTCAAGGACTGTTCATAGCTTTCAACTTTTGCTATTACCAGCACAGGGATACTGTTCTTTTATTTGAATGGTCAAAAGTCCTGAAAACTAATGAAAATAGGCCTGTGGTCCATTGCAGCTGGATCCTAGCTTATGTAAATATTCATTTTAGATAGACTTTAGCCGGCTTCATGTTTTTACTTATAATTTGAAATGTGCAACAGACATTTATTGAGTCTCATTTTAGAGCACATAAAATATTACTATTACACTGAAAAATGTTCTGCTTGAGATTAAATCCCTTTTGCACGATAATGCTTTCTTTTTTTTTTTTTTTTTTTTTTTTTTTTTTTTTTTTTTTATTTAAGCTTTGCAACATACATTCAACATTCAAGACAAACAAACCATACATACACAAGGGTAAACATATGCTAAACATATTTCAACACTCGAGCAAATGAGAAAGGGGGAGGGGGAGGGGTATGTAGGGTGTTTGTGTGTAATGCGTGGTGTGTGTGTTGTGTATATGAGGTGCAAATATAGTTGGAATAATAACAGACCAATTTAGTGACAATACATAGAGGAAAACAAAACTAAACAAAAACAAAGGAACAAAAGCAAAGGAATAAAAAAAAAAAAAAAAAAAAAAAAATCAAATAACAAACAAAGCAAAAGAACAATGACATCAACAAAATAATATAATTGATGGGATTATAACAATCATTACCTCTGTTCTGGTTTGGCTTAAGACTATGAATAATAGTAGTAATAATTAATAACAATAACAATAATAATCATCATAATCATAATAATAACAATAATAGTATCATAGTAATAATCTACTACAGGAATAAGCTGTTCATATCTGCACCCCGTCCTCTTTCTATGTATGTATGTTTGTGTGGTGCATTAAAAACCTTGGGGTGTGGTGCATTAAAAACAAGAGGCTGGGGTGCGAGATGGTTGCTGGAGATGAGTTTGCTATGAATAATAAATATATATTTATACATATATATTTTTTTTGTTTATTAATATAATTTATGTATTTATTATTTAAATGTATTTATCATTATTATTATTTTTATCACCACCACCATTTAATTAATTTATTTACAGATGATAATAATAGTAATAATAACAAAACTGAAATAATGATAATAAAGCAATAATAAAAAAATAATAATGGTAACAATAACAAAACTAAATAATAATAACAATAAAAATAAATAAATAAAATAAAAAAAAAATAAATAAATAAATAAAAAATGTGATGATGTATGGGGTGAGGTTGATGTTTTTATGTTATGGCAGTATGTAGTATATTTGTCAGTGGTGTCCAGATGGAGAGGGGTTCAATGGTATCTTGATTTTTTGAATCTTGTAAGTTTTCTATTGAGAGATAGTCATTTAGAAGATTTTTCCAAATAGCAATGTTTATGTTTGACCTTGATTTCCAGTTCATGAGGATAGTCTTCTTGGCGATGGTTAGGGCTATGAAGAGGATGTATGTTTTGGTCTTGGGAATGTTGAGCTGTGAACTATCATTGAGTAGACAGAGGGAGGGGGACATTGGGATGTGGCAGCCTAAGAATGTTGATATAGATGATGTGATAGACTGCCAGAACTGATGTATGGGTGGACAATGCCAAAAAGCATGTATGTATGTATCTGGAGTGTTTTCTGTACAATGAATGCAAGTGTCTGAAGTAAATCCCATTTTAAACATTCTGTGCCCGGTGTAATGAGTTCTGTGTAAAATTTTGTATTGTATAAGTTGTAGGTTTGTATTTTTCGTCATAGAGTAAATGTTTTGAATGATTTGGGACCAGGAGCTGTCATCGAAAGTAATGTCTAGATCTTCCTCCCATTTTGACTTTGGAAGTGATAGGCTTTTGTCCGACTGCATTATGATTTTGTAGATTTTGGATAGGCGTTTTTTTGTTGTGTTAATGTTAATAAATTCTGAGACTAGTGGGGGAGGATGTAAGTTGATGGTTGTCTTAAAGATGGGGATTACTGATGATTTAAGTTGATGATATTGCAAAAAGTTTTTACTTTCGATGTCATGCTCCTGGACCAAATATGGAAATGAAACAAATGTATTGTGCTGAAAAATATGTTGTAAGTGAGTGACGCCCTTGTCTATCCATGCTTTAAAGTGAATGGTTTGTTTATTACATAGAATATCAGGATTGTTCCATATTGGGGTGAAAATTGATGGTGAGAGGTTAGTGTTAGTGATTTTGTGGAATTTCCACCAGGCTGTCAGAGTCGATGATATCGTTAGTGATTTAAAGAGTGGTTGTTTTTTGATTGATTGGCTAAGAAAAGGTAAATCTGATATTTGAAATGGGTTGCAGAAAAGCTGTTCAATGTCTAACCATGTGTTATCAGAGTTTTGGGGGTGAATCCATTTTAGGATATATTGTATTTGGTTGGCGACTAGATAATAAGAAAAATTTGGAGCTGTGAGTCCGCCTAATGATTTGGGTTTTTGTAGTGTACTTAGTTTAATGCGTGGAGTTTTGTTTTTCCAGTAAAATTTAACTACTAATGAATCTAAAGATGTGAGCCAGGAGGTGGGTGGAGGAGTTGGTAACATATTGAATAGATAGTTGATTTTAGGAAGGATCATCATTTTTACTGTATAGATTCTGTCCATGAGGGAAAGAGGTAGGTTTGTCCAACGGAGAAGATTATCTTTTATAGTTTTGAGAAGTGGAGTATAGTTCAGGGTAATCAACTCTGACAGCCTGGAGGAAATGTTTACACCCAGGTATGTAATATGATTTGTGCATATTGGAATGGGGGGTTTATAGGCTGCCACATCCCACACGTTGTTTTGAAGGGGTAGAATTGTAGATTTGTCCCAATTGATGCAATAATCAGATGCTTTGGAGTAGTTTTCTATTAGCCTTATTGTTTGTTCTAAAGAGAGCTGTGGTTTTTGTAAAAAGAGAAGAATGTCATCTGCATAAAGACTGATCTTATGGTGGTTATTAGGTGTTTGTATACCCTGGATGAGGGGATCTGCCCGGATGGCTGTAGCTAGTGGCTCTATAAAAATTGTAAATAAAAGTGGAGAGAGTGGACAGCCCTGTCTGGTTCCCCTGTGTAATGTGAAGCGTTGTGATGTTAGTCCATTAGTAGTTATTGTAGCCGTTGGTGATGTGTACAATATTTTGACCCAATTGATAAATGACTCTCCAAAGCCAAACTTTTGTAATGTGGAGAAGAGGAAGGACCAATTAACTTTGTCGAAAGCTTTTTCTGCGTCTAGTGAGGTGATGATTGTTGGTATTTTTAATTTTTGAGAGTGATCAATTATGTTGAGGAGCCTACGAGTGTTGTTGGAGGAGAATCTGCCTTTAATAAAACCTGTCTGATCAGGATGGATTATGGTTGGTAGAATTTTTTCTAATCTGTAGGCTAGGGTTTTTGTAATAATTTTGAGATCAACATTTAATAGAGAGATAGGACGATAGCTGGACGGAAGTGTGGGATCTTTATTAGATTTAAGAAGTAGTGTAATAGTAGCTTGGTTCATATTGACTGGAAGATTATTAGTTTTTTTAATTTCTATTACCATTCTTTGAAAGAGGGGATTTAGAGTTGACCAAAAGTGTTTGTAAAACTCAGCAGGGAAGCCATCAGGGCCCGGAGATTTGTTGTTAGGCATTTTTTTGAGTGAGCCAAATAGTTCTTTTTCGGAAATGGGAGCGTTAAGCATATCGGCCTGGTCAGTAGTAAGCTGTGGTAAAGTGATATTTGTAAGAAATGAATTAATGGTTTCTTCGGATGGATTTCTTTCTGAGGTGTATAATTTATTGTAATAGTTTTTGAATATATTATTGATTTCCTCTAGAGACTGTGTTGGCTCCCCTGCTGAGTTTAAAATTGTAGAAATAGTTGTTTTTTCTTTATTTTGTTTCAATAAACTTGCCAAGTATTTTCTATTGCTGTTGGTGCTGCTGATACGTTGTTCAATTCTAAGACGTTGTAGTAAAAATTGCGTTTCTTTATTAAGTATTTTGTTAAGTTCAAATTTATGCTTCCTTAGTTCACTTTGGGACTCCTCTGATGGATTGTTTGAGTTTAATATTTCCAACTGTTTAATTTTTTGTTCTAATTCTTCTTTTTCTTGAAGTTCTTTCTTTTTTTTGTATGATGAATATGAAATAATGATACCTCTTAAAACTGCTTTACCGGTTTCCCAAAGTACACATGGAGATGTCTTTGGAGAGTCATTTATCTCCATTACGATAATGCTTTCTTCTGTTTGACGCTATACATATTCCTAAAAAGCAATAGAGGACTATAAACTTGATTTGTGTCCTTTTCTGACTGCTATTTAATAAAATAAAATAAATAAATGCTAAATTTTGGATTGTGCCTGCTTATCCTTGCCTGCTTTTAAATGGGAAACTCTAGATTTAAAAGTATTAGAGGTTTTTCCCTTGTCTGGTCCTTTTCAGAAATAGGATAAATTGTAGTGTGTTTTTACAGTGGATGCATTTGTCACTGTGTGTGTTTAAGGGGCTGGTTTCTCCTCCATTTGTCCTCCCAGTGGCAGATCGGGCGAAGGAGAAATAAATTGGAAAAAGAGAATAAATCAATGTTAAACTGAACACCAGCGAGACCTCGAAGCCCTGAGATTTTCGCACACACACCACGTTTAAAAAGGCATCCAGGGAAAAGACTTTTTATCATAACTCACACCAACAAGATTGTGCAGCGGTGGAAACCTCATATCACAAATGGTTAGAGGAGTCCCTTCAGAAGCCACAGACAAAATACGAGAAATTATACTTAACATGACAAAGCTAAAATACAAAGAAGAGTCGTGATGTCCGCTTTTGCCCAACACTTAATGTCAGCTATTGGGTTGTTTCATTGTTATAATCATAAATAAATAATTTGAGGTTCATCACTACAACGTTGTCAAAAAATATTGACAATGTTGCAGTGTTTGTTTTGCAATGTTTGGTTAGAAATTGTACAACTTTTGATTCATGGTGTAAATGAATGTTCAAAGTAAGTTAGGTGGTGGTGACTGAGCAGTTTTATTTCGTCATTTGTTACAGTGTTTCAAACTTTCAAACTAGTTTTAGTTTAAAGTTGAGGCCCAGAGCATGCCTTTGCTTAAACAAGAATATACATTTTCAATATTTAATACCTAGCACTCCTTTCATTGAATAAACAAACAAACAAAAACATTTCATCAGTGCATATCCGAGAAATACTGTACCAGCACCTGACCGACAGAAGCTACTCAGCCCTTAGTAATTACATCTGATTTTTGACACTGTAATCTGTATCTTTGTTGCTAGCTCCAGATGGCTGTGGAGGAGCAGAAGGAGGCTATAGATTGGGATTATGCGAGTACGTTGGGAGAAAGGCTCTTCCTGGTGTTTTCTATTCACCCCCTAAGTCCTCTAAAACCTCTTCATCACTTCAGAGTGCCGCCAGCCCAGATCTGATCTAATATCTAATGTGTGGGTGTGCCTAGTGAACACTTACATCTAAAGATTGAGTGGACTATATATTTGTTGGTGCTGCTCTCTGAAGGGTTGTTTGGGGCTGGTCGGTGCGGGATGGGCTCTTGGTAAGGTAGTGGGGGTCTGTGGGTCTCGCATTCAGATGTAATTAGCTTGGACAATGGCTTGGTTAAAGCTGGAATCCTTCGAGTCCTCTTTGCTTTTGATTGTGCGGCCAGTTGTGGAGGAATGGCTATTATCTCTGTGTGTCCAGCAGCATAAAGGATCCCCCCTGCCCCAGTTTGGCACAGGGAGAGGAGAGTTCCCACAGGGGGAGGGACAGGGGAGCACTAACACAGGGGTCCACAGAAAGTGAAAGTGAACCAAAAATAGAGACTCATAAAAGGCTTCACCTGCCACTTGAACTGTTGTCAGTGGACATAGATGTAGGACAGAAGCTGGTCTTGTTTGCACAACAATACAGAAGCTTTCTGGAATCGTAGACATGCTTACACTGACATAAATATAAGTCTTTCAGCTCTGCAGACAGGGAAAAAGTGCTAAAAGCAAAACTGTAAATGCAGCAGTACTTGGTTTGTTGCTTTAGTTATGTTTCTGTCATAAGTATCTGATTGAGAGTGAGAACCGCACACAGGGACACTTAAGCCCATTAGACTTGCCAAGAAATTGAATCTTTACAGCACCGGGGTCATAATTACTGCTAATTTAATGCTTACATTCTCAGTCATTAACTCTCTGTGTTGAATACAGGAGAAAGTGCAGAGCTGGTGCTGGCGATATTTACAGTGAACATAGCCCTGCCTGAATGAACACTGGGCACTTTGTCTTGTAAGAACAGGACCCGCATCGTTTATGCGTTATTAAGTCCTCTAATTGGACGGCCCATAGTTTGCATATTAGTCTATTAGGGTAATATGTTGTGCCTGTCTTAGCACACGACTTGCCTGAGCCCCTGGCGACAGATTTGGTAATTCTCAGAATTACAGCCCAATCATACACCCATGTACTTTCTGTCTCCGTAATTCAATGTGTCACGTTATGTCCACATTTGCACCTTATCAAACTGTTTATTGATTAACCATCACTCACCACAAGGGGTCTAATAATAGGTGTCACTTTTATCCAATCAACACACGATGTAAATATGCCCATTGGTGTCATATTGGCTGTTTAATGTTGTAACATGCAGCCTTTGTCCTTAATATATTTAGCCACTTAATAAATTTGATTCTGAAACACCAGTGATCCACTTTGAACCAGTAAGATTGGACCTACTTCTGTAATTGTCAGTATTTGCCTAAGTAGGCGTAGGGACCCCTAGAATCTCAGAGGCACAGCATTATCAGCTAATTTAATCTCACTTATTCTTCTGTTAAACAGAGCTGCTGCTTGTAAATGTGTTTTACAAACATAACAGACCATGTCAAGAGTTATAAGGCATGTGAGCAGGTGAATACATGGTCATTTGTCCCTCCTGTGTCTTTTACTGAGCTCAGTGTGCACCATCCCCACAAACTCCTCGCAGCTGTGACGTGGGTGGTGTAGTCCCATTGAAAATTTGCCATAGCAACGGGGCAGGGCCCTGGAGCACGCGAGCAGCTGGAGGCTGAGCCTGATCATGTGACTCGATGAAAGTTTAGAGAGCAGTGGCTGCAAGGGCTCGTGAGCTTTGGCTGGTCACTCTGAGGTGTGCGCATCTTTACGCAGCAGCAGGACGCACGGAGAGACCACGTACCCAGATCAGACCGCGGGACCCGTACTTTGGAGTTCTCAGGTCCAGACGCTCGCTTGTGCTGTACTCGTGTAGTTGGGAGAGTGATTGGGGTTCAGTACAATCTCCCGTGACCAATGAGCGGGGTGCTGTCAGGGGTAACCACATCTGTCAAGCGTTCTCGGCCAATAAAGAGCGGCGCGAGGCGGACCACAGGTGCGTGCCTCTGCGTCCCTTGGCACTGCGCCCGGAGATGCTGAGAGAGACGTGAGGCTGCCCCGTGGCGCGCACAGAGTTCCTTCTTTAAGTCCAGCTGCCTTTGGGCCAGTACCACAGTCCGGCCCCAGTGTGGTCCCAGTCCGTGATGGCGACTGCCACGTCTAACCACTACGGCGTACTGAGCCCCGGTAGCGCGCCGCCGCCGCACTCTGAATCCGGGAGCCTACAGCAGGCGGCCGCGTACAGGGACGCGCACAGTTTGCTCCACAACGAATACGGCACGTTACCGGGCCACGCGCACCAGTGGATCACGGCACTGCACGCGGACAGTGGAACGCCGTGGCCACACAGCCCACTCTCGGATCAAGACGTAAAGCCCGTACTGCACGAGGGCGAGCGCGAGGAGCTGCAGACCCCCAACAATCTGCAGCAGCAACAGCAGCAACAACAGCAGCAGCAGCACGCTCATCATGATGCCAGGACATGGCGCAGCGGTTCCACGCACATAGCCACCATGGCGACCTCTGAGCAGAGTCTGGTGTACGCGCAGTCCGGCTTCAGCCTCGTGCCCGCGGGTGAGCAGGGCTCCATGCACCACACGCTGCGGGACGAGGAGCAACACAGCCACAGCCCGCACTTGAGTGATCACGGCCCGCACTCCCACCACCAGCAGCACGGGGGCCAGGACCAGTCTGACGAGGACACACCGACCTCGGATGAGCTGGAACAGTTCGCCAAGCAGTTTAAGCAAAGACGCATCAAACTGGGGTTCACGCAGGCGGACGTGGGCCTGGCACTGGGCACGCTCTATGGAAACGTCTTTTCTCAGACCACTATCTGTAGGTTTGAAGCTCTGCAGCTCAGCTTCAAAAACATGTGTAAGCTCAAGCCGCTGCTGAACAAGTGGCTCGAGGAGGCTGACTCCACGTCGGGCAGCCCCACCAGCCTGGACAAGATTGCGGCGCAGGGACGAAAAAGAAAGAAGCGCACCTCCATTGAGGTAGGGGTCAAAGGCGCACTGGAGAGCCACTTCCTCAAGTGTCCAAAGCCTGGGGCCGCGGAGATCAACTCTCTGGCGGACAGCCTGCAGCTGGAGAAAGAGGTGGTGAGGGTCTGGTTCTGTAACCGGCGACAGAAAGAGAAGAGAATGACCCCCGCAGGGGGCCCTCTCCCTGGGACAGAGGACATGTATGGGGACACCCCCCCTCATCACGGAGGACAGACTCCTGTGCAGTGACCGCTGTGGGCACAATGTGCCTCTGTTCTGTGGATCTGATCGCCCCCGGGAGGCCTGGACCGGACTCAGGAACCGCGCGGCACTGACGCAGAGCCGCTGTGTGGGCTCGTGGCAGGAGCCGATGAGGGGCTGCGGAGAGGAACCAAAACAGGCTTAAAATGCATTGTTTGAAAGACAGGCTCGTACCATGTGTATAATACAGAGGACTGTGCACCAGACAGTGCTCTGAGTTTCTGGTGTAGCCACACCATCCTCATCTTCATAATTTCACCCACAACCAAGCAACAGGGGTTTGCAGCGCAGGAGAAGCAGGTTTATTAAAAAAAATAGGCCTGTAATTTTTTATTATTATTATTATTATTATTATTATTATTATTATTATTATTATTATTATTATTATTATTATTATTATTATTATTATTATTTAAATACTGATGTAGCCTATAGTACATGCAAAAAACAAACAAAAACGAAAGAATAATGATGATAATAATAATAATGCTAATGAAGTTTACACTGTGTTATTATTTTGATCCTAAAGCTGTGAGACCTGAGACTGTCTTGCTGGAGCCAAACTCCAGCTCATCTTGCCTTCCTTTTACTAATAACAATAATGATATCAGTAATTCCTACACCTACACCAGCTCTGGCCGCTCAGGCTGCTCCTGCTCTTACTGTGTTTGATGAACACTTCGTGGGATGTATTTACATTCGTGTATGGCTTTGTTTGTTCATTCGTGTGTTTTCTCTGTGAGTTTGTGCCAAAGCACAACGTGTTGTTGTGCCACCTTGATGCTGTGATGAGGCTGAAGTGATGGTGAGGTTATTGGCAGATTCTGTAGTCAATGGGAGGGTTAAACCATTTGAAGGATGGGAAAACCTGGGCTGATTCCGGGCCTCTGAATGTATTTGACCAAAAGGGAACATATTTTGACCGCCAAAAATGCTCATACGTCATTTTACGCACATTTTGTAATTGCATATTTTGTTTTAATTTATTACAAATTGACTTTATTTTAAGGCCCTACAATGTACCTGTTTCTGCCATTGACACTTTGTCTTCTCCATCAGTGGAACATAAGGTTTGAGAGAACCAAGCAGAAAAAAACTGATTGACCTGAAATCTGTGATTAAACAAAGAAAGGAAAATAGCGATTGCACAATTTCTAAATGCTTTTGTCATTAAATCGTATTTGTATATACAATTGTATTCTTTGCATATTATTTTATTTTATTATAGGTTTAGCCTATCAACACCATAACCTTTATTACGTGTATATCTTAATTATTTTCCGTGTCGAGGAAAACGGGTTAAAAATCGCATTGGTTTCATAAAAACGCTACTTTTACTAACGTGCTGTGCCAAGACACAGTCTAGCTGTAGGCCTACATTAACAGCCAATTTTAGGCCCTGCTTCTAAATTTCTGATTTTGTTTATTCGAAGTGCATGGAGCTCATTCGGGGTTATTTTGTGTGTGTGCGTACGTATAGGCCTAAATGTTGTGTAAATGTTATTTTTTACACCTTTGCAATAAATGTATTTTCGTCACACAGTTTGCCAAATGCACGTAAGAAAAACGCAATTGAAATAGTCTTGTTAATTACAAACTATGTGCAAAAAGTTATTATAGAATTGCTCTGTAGTGTATATTTGTAGAACGCTTCTGTGCTTTAGGAAGTGACCTGTGTGGCCCTTTGCATGTGTTAAATATTACTCATATTTGTATATTTTATGTTATGTTGCTTTGGCAGTTTACTATTCCCATTCAGATCCAAACACACTTTCAGCCTCATCAATTGAAGAGCTTTACTAGTCCACTAGTGCCCCCTCGCGGACGTGAATGAAAACACAGCTGACTGAATCGTCCACTAATGACGTCATCAACTAGATGCGTTCAAGAAAGACATTTTAATAATATAGATCGCATATTTGGTTGTTTTTTTTGTCTCAAACTCAATGGAAATTTCAACTGAAACACAAATGTATTACTGAATAAAACACACATACTGACAGAACAAAATGAAGAACACTTAAAATTAAATAACATTTTTAAAAAATCTCTAGCTTGGAGAAGTGTTTGATGATTATAAAAAGCTTTTCGTCATACAGACAAATACATAAATCAATAATGCTTGTTGCTAGGGATGTCAAGATTATTAGGTTAATCTATAAGCGTGATTATTCAAGAACCAATAATCAAAAGAACAAAAGATTAATGATCGTGACAATTTTAGCCTTAGCCGTGGTCTTAAGTTGTTTTAGTTTACTGCACTGTATAGAAACTAGGGTACAGACATTTAACGTACATAAGATTTTTACATTCAGAAAAGATAATTTGATCAAAACTTGAGGAGAAGTGACTTATTCAACCATTAGAATAAGAGAAAATTACTGTTGTTTGTTTTGTTTTAGTGGTAATCAAGAATAATCGATAATAATCACCAAATCCTGATGTTTTGACTTGCAATAATCATAACTGTTAAATTTGACACATCGTGACATCCCTACTTTATAGACATTCCATGCAAATTTGTCTCCTGGTTCACGTCCTGTCACTGGACCATCTGCGCCTCTTTGCATCTTTGTGTTTCAAAGACCTCCTCTGCAATATTCACATTTTCACACACAAATCTTTTCAACACACACACTAATTTCTCTGGCTCTGTGTTCTGCATTAAGCCACTGCCCGCTGAGGATTCTCCCTCTGCGGCCGTTGTCAATTGTGTGCTGTAAATACAAAAAGTCCAGGGATTAAATACTGTCAATCTTTGTCATAACATGGTAGCATATTGATTGCCCAGGCTTCCCCTTTAACCTAAAACTTAGCTTATCAAAGGTTTCTGATGTTGCTTTGAAGATTGAAATACAAGAACACCATTTACCTCTATAGTTAACGTAAATATTAGCAGTGTACATGGTGTTTTCTCGTTTTTTTTAAACTCTGATTCAGACTTTCTTTTGTCTTGGACTGAAGAAAAAAAAAAAGCAGTGAGCTAAATCTAATCCATGGGTCATTGTTGGTGGGCTGAGTATCGTCATATAGAGCCAGCACAGAGGGAGGGATTATGGGTAAGATATGAGCTAAGGTCTTAGTGCTAGGCCTCAGTGGGACAGAAACAGTGGCTATAATTAGGAAAATTGTCCATTGCCTAAAATGATTTACGACTGCACAAAAATCCCAACATTTAAAGGTATTTTAACAAGTATTTGTTTTTGTCAGAAACGATCAAGTTGCTGTTGAAAGAAGAAAGAAAGAAAACAATATTTAATGATGCAAAGTTAGTTATACATCAGTCCAACAAACGAATAATTAAACATTATCCTGTGCATATTTTTTCTTCAGCCCTGTCTTTTAAAACTTCAAACTACCTTTTATGCCAAATTGTCTCATCGAAAATACATATTTGGAATACTTGTTTTAAGCAACTGTATTTAGTTACAGTCACGCTTTCATTTCAGATTACAGATTCTAAATTCAGAAGAATGCATTTTGATATCCAAGCACACAATTTAGGCTTTGAACGTCCTATAAATAGCATGAAAAAAAAAAACAGAAAGCACATGTTTCTCAATAGTGCATGTGCATTTTTTCCTTGTCTATTTCCTGGTTCTTCTACCTTACAAATAAATGCACCACAAATAATGAACGAAACAATGAATTAAGTAATATTTTGTGACTGTAAATATAATCCAATTCAGCATGAAAATTCTCTGAAACTTCAAAACTATTGCAATGATGCCAATAAAACAAATCAGAGAAAATATCACAGCTATATTTAATGAAATCAGACAAGTAATCCATTGTCACGCAGCTCATAGGACACAGTACATTCATAACATCTGAAGAGCTTTTACAACACATGGTTATTTTTTGTCTCTCTTATGTACAGTCGGAGTTAGCACAAATGTTTAATCACAGACAACAACGGACAATGTTTATGGCTTCTACTGTAAGTGAAGGATGGTCTTTGAGCAGCTGCAGGGACACAAGACTTGTTAAGAAAGGTTTAGCAAAGATTTAAAGTCTTATATTTGGATTTGGACAGTTACTAGTGACAGTTTTATGTAGAATGGGTTTGTAGAATATGAAAGGGGAAAGGTTGGAGATACAATTTACCATTTAAAAGTGGACAGACATGCATAAGACTGGACCTAGTATGATGTATTTATTCAAAGAAAGTCAATTATTGCACTGCTCACAGCCAAACAGCAAAACACAACCAAAGTGCAAAATAACCCATGGCACTGGCTACAGTACACAAGAAATAAATAAGGCAATAAATATTGAAATACAAACAACAAATAAATATATTTAAATAGAAATAAATAATGTACAAAATATCCTGGCACTGTTGTAAAGTAAACATTAAAATTTATAAATAAAAAAGACCACTCGTTGTAAAAGGAAGAACCAACAGACAAGGACTTGGACATTTCACACATAATAAGCACTTTTTGTTTGGAATAATCTCAATATATTTTAACTATAGAAACTCTAGTGATGGTCCCAGCAAACAATGCTTTGGTTAATTTAAACTCCCAAGGCTATTATCTTCTCCTCTTCTCTGTCCCTTTTATTTTCCGTTTTCTCAGATGTACTTTTAACAATTTCTCCTGGACTCAATTGTTTATGTCCTATGAATTGTCCTAAACTGACTTTAGAGTAAAAATGAAAAGCGAATCACAGATGCTTTCATTGATAAATAGAAGACAGCCATTCTACACACAAAGAAACACAATCCTTGTCTGTTGAAAAGAAGTGGCCTAATTGTGCAACAGCAGAAGAATGTGCATTTGTTGAATGACAAACACACACCACATTTGCACATTAACACAAAATAAACAGTGACCAAAATGAACCCTTATTGCTTTGTCCACTTTGAGCAGCCCACAGTTTTAAATATTAATCAAGAATGAGAGTCAATGAACGATGTTGGTCCAAACTATACACACTCAAAAGAATCAGGTGTAAAGGGAGATTTTCATCAGCACGTACCAGCCATGCACATTTACTTTAAACATAGATAAATCTATTTCTACATGATTGTTTCAATCGCTTGAATGGATGTATCTTTTTGAAGACTATTTTATTTTACAAGTGATAACAGTGTTATCTAATAGATGTGAGTGTTGTCAATGGTAAAAAAACCAAAACATTGGGAGAAGTTAAGGTAATTTGGTTTGTCAAAACAATTTTCAAAGTGCTTATGGCAAAGTCCTTAGCTCCCCAGAACTTGATGCTTATAATTGTTCAATAATTGAATGAAGGCCTGAATAGAAATGCATCACAGATATGTAGACGGTATGGAAATGAGCAGACAAAGTTGAACTCTTGTGTCCACAAGAAAAGACAAACTCTGAAACAAGTATGACAGTATTTACACTGATGTGTGACTTGTATTTGCAAGCTATCTATACTATTTATATTTTATATACTTTGTATATCTCTATCTAAGATTCAAATGTTCATTTAATTTGTTCTGTACAGTGGTCTATGTGTCAAGGCGATAGGGTTCAGTTAACACACACAGGCTGGACGGCATTAGGGTCACAGGGTCACATGTAGTTGCCATGGTTACAGCAACATGCTGAGAGTTAAAGTTAAAAACTGTGACTGCAGATGCTGTTGTGGAGGAGTTACTCAGCAGTGGCATCATTGACTCCTAATTTACATAAAAGACTCAACTACCTCTTTCTGTTTTTCCTCCACTGCAGTTTACTCTAACTTGTCTCCTTCCACCTCCTGCACCGGGAACACTGCACTCATGCTCTACGAGGCACTGGGAAGAACAAGCATTTCCACCAGCGCTCAGAGGTGCTTTGTGTGTCGCTACGTTGCCTACTTTTTCAGCTTCGTCAACATTTAAGCTGTTCCATTTCAGAGCACTCAGTGTCCATGTCCGAGTCGTACAGAGAGTGTCCCGTTGGGTCGCTGTCCGGAGACTCAATGTCCTTAGGTATGTGGCTTTGTTCGATGTACTGAGGGCTGTGGTGGGTGACAGGGGTGATAGGGGTGAGGGAGTTGTCCTGCAGGAGCGAGGAGGAGTCGGAGCGGGAGTACAAGCCCAGGTCTGGAAGTTTGGACGGGGAGTCACTGCGCTCTGTGCTGTCTGTGTAGTAGAAGTCCTCCAGGTCCACAAACCACTCTGGCCAGTATCTCCGTCGGATACGCTCACAGTACATGGCCAGGTTGATAAGCTCACCTGAACAAAGCAAATAAAACAGATGTCGCACAATAGTTTTTTAACTAAAATATTATTATTATTATTATTATTATTATTATTATTATTATTATTATTATTATTATTATTATTATCATTATATTATTCAGTTTTTATTATTTGCTGATGAAAAATGACCTCTAACCTTTGATGAGTTGCTCTGGCCTTGATCCTGGAAGCGTCCACATAGCTGGAGCAAGGTGACTGAACACTGTTACATCCACGGTTGTAATTTTGGAGCCCATAAGGTACTTTTTGTTACCTAAAAACACAAAGAGAAATAGACATTCACATTAATCAGGAAGTGAGTCTTTTATATGTTAATTTGCATTTTATTATTGCCTCACTCCCATCCCTGTTTTACTAGTGAAATAATACAAAAACAGTGCCTGCAACATGTACTTGCTTTGAGCTAAATAGTGATTCTGTAATTCTCAAAACATCCACAGGGGGACTGTAATGAGTTGCTTTCAAAATGCTCGTATTAATGGTGCCAGATAAGAACAGCAGTAAAGCTAGGGACTTCTGCCAGGGTTTATTATTTTTCATAAACTAAAAACTAAATGAGTTTTAGTTATAATTAAGATATTTTTTTATATTGACTCCAACTGACTAATACATTACTAATACACACACTACTGTATAATTAAAAAAGCACAACTTGAGTTAAATTTATTTTTGTTGACAGTGTTTCAGAACCCTTTGGAACTGGGCTTTTTGTGAAACTAACGCTCTATAGTGTTGGCCTCTGATGACTGAGTGTCTCTGGTCATAGGTGAGAACAATCTCTGCTCAAAGAAATGTACTATTTGATTTCCACCTGAATTTATTTTAGTAAATATAAGGACAAATAAAGCTGCTGTCTGAATGACTACTTTGGGCATTTTTAAGATTTGACAATTCTCTACAAAACTCTAATGTAATTTACCTAAAAAATGTCATAACTTAGTAAAGTCTTACTAATTGTTTTTTGAATTCTTTGTGAGTATTTTGTGAGTTTAGAGTACAAACTGATACAGATTCATCTAAGATTGGCTGATTTGTCTGTAAATAAAAGGGTTACGACTTTTACTTCTCTTTAACTTGAATAGTTAATTTGTATCAGATAGTGGAAAAATGTAACAAGAATGTCAACTGGTTTTATTGTCTTGGCTTACTCACCTAGCAATGTAGCGAGTGTGCGCATGTCTTTCTCCATCAGAGCATAGACCTCCTCCTTAGAGAAGCGCCCGATGCCGTGGCCGTACATTTCTCTCTTCACGATGCCTCCGGTCAGGTGACTCAGGATCCACTTGAGAACGTCACTCAGTGGCCCGCTCACTGACAGCATCTTCTGAGTTTCCTCCAGGTTGTCCACCCACTGGCAGTACGCTATGGTCCTGAAGCACAAGTTTGAACCACTTTGTTTTTATTCCATACTCTAGTGCAGTTTGCTCTATGCAGCTTGTTACAAACCAAAGATATTCAGTTGAGTGTCTGTTCATCTGTACACATTAATCTATTATAAACTATTTAAATCAATCCAAAGACCAACTACAATTGGAGAAAGAAGCGAAAGCAAAGCATTATAAATTCTACATGAGCAGATTTGGATCAAACCAGTTTGATTTTAGGCAATGGACAATTTTATGCACACATTTTCTTGTCAAACTATACCAATATGATAACATTGTTTTCACCTGTCTAATACTGCTATATGCCTATACTTCACTCAGTATGACCAATATTTTTGTCTACATCTGTATTAGAATTGTAAATGTGGTTGCTATGCTCTAACTGAAGTTAAAGTCACGGTACTAGACTTTTTTTCTCCACAGTAAATTTTGTTTCCCACTGAATATTTATGGTGCAAACAGAAAAAAACCCCATCAAACTTCTTTTATCTTTTCAAACTTAAAGATAAAGGTAAAGCAAGTCACTATGTCACTTTTTGGAATGAGAACTGATTAACTGAAAAAAGTAGTGCCAAAGAATCTATGTGAAAACTAGTGATGTGCAAAAGTGTTCACGAGAGCTTGGGATGGGAGAGAATCATTTTAGGAACCCCATGTAAATAAAATATAAATATTACTCAAAAAAAAAAAACTTTTTTTTTTTTCGTCTGTCACCAACACATTCTGTTGGTGACTTGCCACAACACAACTCCTCTACTTGGACAAAACCTTGCATGCATCTGATAACAGAACCCCTTATTATATCTACAGTTTGTATCTAAATCTGTTTTGTACTGTTTATATTTCCTACAGGGAATACTAGTTGTGTCCTCTTACCAGTAGAAGTGTTCCTCCACCATTTTGGTAATAGCTCGAGACATGGCGACCTCCTGTGGAGTCAGGCTCTTGTTCAGACTCACACCCAGCTTCTCCTCCAGAAAATCAATAATAAACTCTGTGCCAAACACCTGCTCCCTGTTGTACTCAATCCACGGCATCTTTCCTTGTGGTGAGAGCTTCCCATCAAAGTAGTTCTGAAAAGTACAACAACATCACACGTTTTAGACTAAATTTTAACTGTCATAATGAAGATTATCTTCACCTAGTTCCTGGTTAATTTTGCCCTAAATGATGAGTCTAGTTGCAGTTGTTTATGTGTAGCTTTAAAAATGCTTAAATGCCAATAGAACTGAAAAGCTCACCGGCTCCAAACTTCTATGGTGTCCTTATAATCCCTTTGAAATTATGACATTCCTTCGAATGTCACGCACGCAGCCTATTTAATACTGTTCCAATATTTATTTTATAAATGTTGGCACATACTTTGTAGGGTAGGTCCACCATGCGGAGGTAGGTCTCCATCTTAAGGCAGAAAGGGGACAGAGATGGAGCACCAGATTTTGGCCTGGAGAACTGGTGAAGAATAATGGCGTCCTTAGAGTCCAGCTCTTCCTCCTTCCTGTGTAGATAAAGAAAAACAGCACCGTGAGAACAGAGCTGTGGTTTATTGAGCACATGTGGCAGCTACTGATACAAACCTGCTTATCACAAGTAATTATTGTCACAGTAAAAAACCAAACAAACAGCAATTAAAATGTGTAATGTGTAAGACAGTGACTCTTGCTTGAGTTTAGTTATCAAATCAAGTCAGTAATCTGTGTTCTGAATCTGACAAACTATCGTTTAACCTTCAATAAATATGGATTTTGACCAAAATTAATTTGAATTTTATTTAATGCAAGTGCAGCCAAAAATGTAAAATTGATGCCCCTGTATTGCAACTAATTTAAGAATCATATAGCTTTCCCTGGTTGTGTATAAAAAAAAAATTCATGTATGCTTTGTTAGACTTAAAATGCTGTTTTGTTATAATTGTGATTATTTAATTGTGTTGGAGGCCAAACAATTCTTAAGTGATCGGCATATACTGTTTATTCTGAGAAATTAAAATTATTGAAGTTAAGCATCATATTTATATAATGTTGTAAAATCTTGTCATACATGATGTGTTTGACATTTTTACCTTTCATTGATTGAATTTGATAAATACTATGCAACATTTGCTTTAATTGAGCAAACAAAGATTATTTGTTGTTCTATAAGACAAACACAGGACACAAAGTTTCCAATAAGACTAGCAGAAGTGATACTTAGATAACAGAGTTGCCTTTATGTATACTGTCATTCATTTTTTATATCTTTTATGCAAGCACCTCCATGACATAACTGTCCCAAAAGCGTTGAGGTGTACAATGATTTTCTGTTTAATGTGCGAGTTAAGAACACTGCAGGGATTAGAGAGAGATGAGTGAATAAAAATTATGTACAGCAAATGCAGTTATCCTCGTCTCAATTGGTTTTCCGCCTTTTGTATTTTTAGCTCAAGGAAAAACTGCAATGTCACAATAACAACCTCCTAGAAAGAGAGGAAAAGAGAGGAGATTCTTCATGCACGGGTAGTCAGAGAAGCTGCATGCTGCTGCTGCTGTGAAAATAAAATGCTAGATACGGATAAACGAGCGCTGAACTGCACGCGAGCTCATGTGACTTAATAACGGGAGCTGTCCACGGCGGGAAGTGCTGAAACGGACAAACAGACCCAGCCTCAGGGAGCTATTCATTACACTGTAGTGCTGCAGCTCAAAGCTTGTTTTTGATGCAGTAAAGCCTGTCTGTTACACACAAAAGCCCTAAAAGAAGAGTCTTAGCCGAAGGGAAAGTGAAATAACAGCAGAATGAATGAACAGTTTAGACGATTTACAACACCCTACTTATATTTCCGCTCTCTCACACACATAAAGATGGACCGCAACAGGCCTGCTTCTGACCACCAATCGATTGTGCTTTAACAAAATTCTATTCCAAAGCACTCATTGTTGCCTAGAATTGCACTGGTGTCATATGAAGCTTGTATGATTCTGCAATGCCCTTGACATGTTCAATGTGACCCTCTGTCAGAAGACATAGATCATTGTGTACCATATTATACGAAATCTGTATGAAATGAGCTGTCCAAGCATAACAAAGCAGCCAAATCTTGACCAGATGTGAAATGAACAAAAAGGCTAAGTCATTAAAAGGTACAAAAATATTAAACAGGCATAGAATATCTAATTTGAGGATAAACAGTGTTGGCCTATGAGGGGGTTGTGCTGGGGACTACGTTACATCATAAAACACCCACTCACGACTCCAGTCTCCGCTTTCTCCCCCGCCCGTCCCTCCTCAGACTGAGTAACATAAATGCACCCCAATGAAAATACAACAACCAACAGGGAGGGGTAGAGAAATAGACATAAACAAGTGCTGTTTTTGGCGCACTGACAAAGCCCCAAACACCGCCCAGTGCTGATCTGAATTGCTGTTTGTACCTGATGGTCAGTAATTCATGCAGCAAATAAGCAGCCGCAGCGAGCAGGGCCCCTCCGGTCAAATAGAGTGTCTTCCTCCACCAAGAGTCCGAGCCCAGGGCTGCCATGGCGCCTCCGTAGTCCTGCAGAGGCGAGGCGATCACATAGCCAAATAACGAGAACTGCTCGTCGGAGGCGGCGCCCAGCAAAAGGCCGGTGAACGTGGACAAGCCCTGGTTCTCGCCAAATTCAAGCACAAACGAGCGCGTACAGGCGAACCCCACACGCCAGTACATGCTCCAAGCTGCGTCCGGCCTCGGTGCGCCTCTCGGTGGCAGCTCGGGCCTGCATCAGTGACGGGGGGCTTCATGAGTCCGAGGTGGGAGTCCGGAGCGAGGGACGGAGGGGACAGAGGGCGAAGGGGAACAGCATCCCGCCCGTCCGAGCCTGTCCCCGCAGCGGGGTCCTCATCCTGGGCAGCTCGTTCCAAGCTCGCCTCTTCGATGCTCGTGCAAATGGGAGGGAGGGGGACGTTTCCGGTGCGCTATAATAAAAGTCTGGAACCTTCATGTAATCACTTATTGTACAGAAGCATCTAAACAAATCCGAATGAGTTTCCATTAAAATATAGTAAATATTAACCCTGAAAGCTTTGAAATTTACACCATTAAGTTTCAGGCTGTCCATAAAAGGTGTACCACTGCTGCTTTTTAGGCCTATATATTCATACCTGGGACATAAATATATTCATACCTGGGACAATCCATAACATCCTTCACCAGTAAGCTGTGTTTATGCATTTGAATGGCTCCCGTTCCTTAAATTGATTGTTGATTTTGTTTTGAAAGATTGTACATTTGGGAGTTTTGTAACTTTACTATTTGTCTGTGTTGTAACTGTGCACCGTGGATGTTATGAGAAGGTGACTGTGACGTCACGGACACTGTGTAACCCAAAGCACCCTCTCCAGAGAACGGCACTGTAAAGCACAACACATTAATTGATGCACAACTCCAGAGATACATGGCTTATTGAGAATGTTTTAGGTGTTTGAGACATAATACGCTTTTGTCACTGCCCAACTACTTCACTAACTCTCAATACGCAACAATTGGGAAATGGTATTTACACAATCGCCACGCTTTTCACACCAAACGTTTTATTTCATAAATGAGCTTTACAAATAATTAACAGGTTCAAGTAATAGTTACGCAGTGGAAATGCATTACAAGTCAGATTGAGGTGAAGCCCTTGTATTGTGTCCCCTCACAGGAGGATGATCATAACAGACGGTGCCCACTGAATGAAAAGCAAAGACTGTACAGGTCATTTGTGCATTCCACGGTGAAACATGGTCATTAGATTACCCTTTAACATGTAAATGTATCTAATTAGTGGATACATAACACAGCAGGAAAAGATGTGAAAGTCCTGTTCAAAACATCGGTCACCTGAAAGAGATGCGGCTGTGCTTGAATGGGGGGATTACTGGAACTAGCAGCTTTATTTAAGGCTTTCAAGCACCTTTTCTGAATACATCCACACACACAGCTTTCACAGTTTTACAGCACAAAAATATAGACGTCTAGAGGAATATGAACAAGTGTTTTGCCACAATCAATTGAATAAATGTCAAAATAGATGAAAAATACAAACAAAACTGGACAAATAATGTATGATTTTGATTTGTTGTTACAGAAAAAAACAGTAACAATAAGCTAAATAATACTTCCTAGACCTAACAGAAAATGTATGTCAATGACAGTGCTGCAAACTCAAATGAGAAGCAAAAAAAAAAGACTCTTCTAAAGCGCATATTCAGCTCATGGTTTCTGACAAATGTTTAACTAAGCAAAAAAATTATAAAATGATTATGCTTAAACTATTTACAAAAAGGACAAAGTTGGACATGATTGAAAAGCGGTTTTGTAATTCCATGATCCACCAGCTTGTCCCTCTGTCAGCAGGGTTATCCAATCACATCACAGTAAACATGGGTCCACTCCTCAACGGCACAGTATCTCACAGACCCCAGTGAAGTCTGCCTTAGTCCCTGAGGTTTAAACGCTCGCTCACAGTACATCTTATGTTTTTGAAATCCAAACGGGCCACTCTTCATTTCTTCCCAAAATGGCACTTTCCTCATCCCCGATTCCTTAGTTTCAGTTCATGAGTGTAGCAGAGCGTGTTAGAGACCAACAATAAGCACAGAGTTGGAGGTGACTGAAGACTTCAGAGTTTTGTTGTCAAAGATGAACATTTGGCCCAAGAAGCATCCACTGTGCAGTGGTCCTTGGCTAAGACTGGCTGTAAGAGTTACTTTGGTTCCCATTTGAACTTTGATCGCTTTCACTGGAGAAAAGGAGAAAAGTTTTTTTTTTT
The DNA here is from genome assembly GCA_038363315.1 of Mugilogobius chulae. NCBI lineage: Eukaryota > Metazoa > Chordata > Actinopteri > Gobiiformes > Gobiidae > Mugilogobius > Mugilogobius chulae. The sequence goes on from CM076405.1 coordinate 9,203,529, forward strand.
TTTTTAGGTGATTGTGATTCTTCATAATGCTAATCATTTTAAGATAAAGTGTTTAGTGTGGGCTTAATTTCAGAAAACATCTGCACTTTATGGTTTAACAAGCTAATTTTATATTAAAATGTTTCATATTTTACCTGTTGGGAGGAGGCTTAGGTTTTGGCATCTTGTTCAACACAGCAGCTATTTCTTTGCGATCATCAAAGTTTTTCCACTGGTCGTACAATTTAAGAATAACACGGATAATCTCCAGGATCTATGAAGAATTACATGATTATAAAATCATAAATTTGGTAGTTTTAAACAAGAAAAATTATCATGTTCACTTTTATCATCACTTACTTTGTCCATATCGACCGAAAGCTCTGCAAACCACTGTCTTGCATCTTTTTGCTGCACCACACAGGCAACATGCAGACAGGCTAAATGGAGAAAAGAGAGCAACTGATTGAGTTACAATCCATAAAACTACTCACTAACAACATTATGAGACAGTCGTAAGTCAAATCTTACCCAGAGCGATCATGAAGGGAGGATATAACAGGCACAGATCGGTCCTGTATGTGTCATTGACTATTCGCCTGGTGGAGAACAATTACAGCATAAACATCATAAACAGCTAAATTACCTGCAAATGACCTTTTTATTGTGAATCAAACTGTACCAGGCCAGTGGCAGCAACATGTCCTCTTGTCCCATGTCCTGCACATACTGCAACAGTGGTCTATATGGGTGGTACACAATCAGGCAACAATCCTAAAAAAAAAAGGGGGGGGGGGGGATACCAGAAAATATACATTTACATGGACATAACCAACAATTACACAACTGTATTATAAAGAAGTACTTGCCATCAGCTCTAAGAGGTAAAATTCACATTCTAAGATCTGCAAAAACACATAGGAACAAGTATTTAGTGTAATTCCTTTTTTTTTCCAAAGACAAATAATCACATATTTGATAATTCATAAACTATGAACCCTAAACAGTAAACGGTGTACATTATCATGATTTACAATAAGATCAATATATAATAGAAAATAAAGTTCACTGCACTGGTGAGACTGACAGCTTGATTTATCAAGAGTTTGGTGACTCACACACTACATGGCACTATAGTGACATTTTGTACAACATAATGAGTTTGCACTTGCATAAGGGTCAAAGTATTTGCTAACCTTCCCCAACCTTTCCTGGAAGAGGAAGCTTTATTTATTATTTATTTATTTATTTATTTATTTATGTGCTCAAAATTATTACCAACAAGCATTTTTTTCCAGACAATCAAATAACATTGTGGTATTTTTATTCCTATATTCATTTCCAGTTGTAGATTTGAACTTTTTACTAACAAAATTGTACAATAAACTACTTTATTTTTTTCCCTCTGACCACACAAAGAACCCCCACTCCAATCTGTGGCGCACCCTCCAGGTTGGGAACCACCACTCTAACAGAATAGTCTAGTCTATTCATCACAGACATGCAAACTGTCGTAGTGGAATCTCTCGTAGTGTCTGTGCCACATCGCCATGGTGATATACAGTCTTACTGTTTATAGCATGTTGTAATTTGCACATATGTGCTTACAACATTTTGAATGCCTCTGATGTATATTGGCTCCAACAGGTTGACAAGTCATGCAAAATGACATATGGTGTCCTAAGACTTACATGATTCATTCGATAAGGAAACTCTTTTGGGAAGGCATACGAGAACCTAGTTTTCACTGTGTGAAGAAAAAAAACACAATGTTAAAGAAACTATTGTGATCCAAGTGAAAGAATTGCTGTCAAAATATTACTTACACACAGAAGTTGCAGCAGAGATAAGTCTGGTGTTTGAGACTACTCCAAATTCCTAAAAAAAAGACAATTGAATGATTATTATAACTTTTAAGCCATATAGAATGCATTTGTATCATCTGAAGAACTAAGATTTCTCTGACCTCAACCTTAGAAGCTAGAAACACACATGTAGGGGCCATTAGCACTGGATCTATGCTTTTCAAAGAGTATCTGTGGAGGGAAAGCCGCCATATTGTTATTTCCATCCAAGTAGCAATCATTGTTGCTGTTGAAGCATTTAACAAAGTTGTGCTAGGTTCAATATTGATTATTAGTCATCTTCTGGTGCTTTGCCAGATGTTACACCTTCTATAGAACTAATACAATGTGATGAACTATAGGCCACAATAATAAATGATGGGTGAATGTTTGGATTAAACAGATAAAACATTTGTTATTAACAATTGAATAATATATTTTACAGAGAAGGCTTATACTTCACACTCACCTAGCATAAAAGCGTTTGAAATAGACTGTAGCAGTGGCAATAACTTGCTGCCTCAGTTTCAGATGTTCGCCCAAAGCCTGGATCACTATTGGGACAAAATAAAACTTGACTGTTAAATTTATTGTTACAGAGAGTGCATTTAGATGATGAAGGAAATATGCTAGAAAGCAAAGCTGAGCAATAATAATAAAAGTCATATTGTGATCTGATTTATGTGCCCTTTTTTTTTGTTTTTGTCATATTGTTATATTATTGGTCAACAACAGACTTTCTCCACTCATTCAGGAACTAATCAACCTCTGAGTGATAGCTATTTATCAAATCACAGTGAAGTGAGAACTTTAGAATACCTCTTCAAGACAATACAAAAACACAAATATACACGACTTGTGATAAAACCAAAGCTGATTATATGTGTTTTATATTATCTCACAGTCTCTACAGAAAAATAGCTTGTCACAAACAAGTCCTTCTTGAAAGTAGAAAGGTTATGAAAATAAAAATTTTAGTTTTACCATTGGCAAAGAAAATCTGAAGCTTCCAATATTCCTCTTCTGACAGAAACTTCAGGTCCTTCTGTCGTTCCTTCATCAGGTCTTGTCTATCCAGCACCCACTGAAGACTATATATGGGGGTGTTGAAAAAAGAAAATTTTACTGAGAGCTTTCTTTGTAAGTGTCTTTAGTAAGAAGCTAACGGGTAGCAGCAAGCACTTTCTGCTCGTTAACCATTAGTTTACGGCGTAGATACACAAAAGACGTGGATAGATACATTATAGTTACATTAGCACATGTCTAGAAGATGTATATATTTTTTCTCGACTTTAAACAAGTAATTTTAGCCACAATAGTAGTTTAGATGTGGCTGTGTCGGCTCGCTCCGGTGATGCCACATACACACCGCTAGCGTAGGGCCTGACCACAAAGGCAAGAAAAAGAAATAAAGACGAAACAAACAGAAATATTAGTTTAAACTTACTAGTGAGAACTTTGCCAGAAGTTTCCTGCCATTTCATCAAAGATGAGGTAGAAAAGTAGCTGTGAATCTAATTTTATTTACAAATAAATGGATGCGAGTTTTCCTAAACAGAAATTATAGTAACATAGAAAGGCGTCCGGGTAGGAATTGTGCGTACGCAGACTAAAGTTCCGCTTTGGGAGACTGCTTAATTGTAGCTTATTAAATTAACGTAAAATAATGTTAGGTCTTTGCATGGTTGATGTTTGCATTTTTAAAAGGCTAATTTGTACTGCAATAACCTCATACAAAGTAAAATATTTGTTACTTTTAATACTGTTGTAATAAAAATATTAAATATGAAGTTGCATTAACAAGAACCACATTTACATACATTTGTCTGTGTTGTTAATGATTGAAATAATTATTTTCTGTATGATATATATTGATGAATGATATATTCTGTATTGAAAGATGAGGTGTATTTCAAGAATGTAATCCATTGTAATTACTTGGCATAACCTTGATAGATATTTGTAGAAAATGTCACCTCTGGGTAGGGGAGGTTCAACATTCCTGTCTAGTGTTTAGAGGGAGGGCTGTGAGTATAAAGACCTCAGAACTGATCTAAGGTGTGACAAAAAGACTCTTGTCAATCTCTAATTTCCGACAAAACAAAAATCATCATGAGTCGCAGCCCAGAAAGGATGTCTTCTTATCGCAGACAATTTGAGGGAAACCTAGCCTCATCTTCTATGTACCAAGTGAGGGTGTCCAGTCCCTCTCCCAATCGCAGGGACACCCGCCACAGATCTACCAGCCTTACAAAAAGCGCTGGGACAATTGGGCGCAGGTCTGCCTCCAGCAAATCCAGAATGAGCAGGTATGTCAACTTTCTATTTTAATCTACCCTTTCATTATTTAGGTTTGTAACTAACTTCTTTCTTTGCTCGCAGTGCAAATTTGGGAGCACTGTGCTATGGTATATCAATGGGTTTTGGCCCCAAACTAGACCTGGATGCTGCTGCAGCTGAGAACCAAGCTTTTATGCAAACCAGAACTAGTGAGAGAAAGGAGATGGTGGCACTGAATGACCGCCTGGCTGTGTACATTGAAAAGGCAAGAGCATCAACAAGTGACAAAACTCCACATAAGGCAGTGGAATTCTTATAATGTAAAAATAATGTGCATTTTTAAAGGTGAGAACACTTGAATCGCAAAACAAGCTCTTGGAGGCAGAAATTGAAGCCTTGAAAAACCGCTATGCCAGACCATCAGGGTTGAGGCAGCTGTATGAAACCCAGCTAAAAGATCTCAACAGGGAAGCAGAGCAAATGAGAGTCCAAAGGGTAACAAGTAACAAATGTGTCTTGCAATAAATTAGTTGTGCATGTCATTTAAATTATAACTCGGATCATTATTGTTTGCATGTGTTCGCAGGGTCTAGCATTGGCAGCAAAAGAGGCAATGCTGGGCCAGTTGGATATGCTCAAATCCAAATATAGTGAAGCAGTGGATGCCAGGAAGCAAACAGAGCTGGAGATAGAGGCTTTACGTCCAGTGGGTTGGAGTAAATACTTGTGAAAAAATTTGGAACACTGTTTTAGTAGAGATTGTTCTGCTTTTTGTTGTAGGATGTGGACAAGGCAACCTCAGGTAGAATCGCTTTGGAGAAACAACTGGAAAACCTGGAGCTGGAGTTAATGTTCCTGCAGAGAGTTCACAAAGAGGTAACAATTTGAACGTGTGACTAGTTCAGTAGATGCATGCCTACCATTCTGTCATTAGAGCTTTAATAGGAGCTACATTATAGTGACAGGCTAGACACAACATTGTGACAAGGATTTCATCATATAAGAGTTGTGACTGTTGTGTTTAATAGTGGAGGAAGGGCCAGCAAAAAATTCTAAGGAAGACTTCATTGGCCATACCTGCTTGTCAAAGCCTGATCCCGTCAAATCTCAGAGGCTAAGCAAGAAAGGGCCTGGTTAGTACTTGGATGGGAGACCCTTAGAACACCAGGAGCCACAGTGGGACGACAGGAGTAGTTTGTCGTTGTGTCCTCGGGCAAGACACTGAACCCACACTGCCTCAGTGTCTGCGTGCACTGGGTTAGTGGATGCTAGAGTGTAATACGCTTTGCCATATACTGTAAATAGACCATTTACCATTTATTGGCAAAAACAGACAGATAAGTGACAAAGTGACTGTTGGCTTAGTTTACTCTTTGTATGGATTTTTTTTCAAGAGCCAAATGTATTTAACAGATATTAAAACATTATTTCAAAACTAAAGATAATAACAGAACAAAAAATACTGTTTGGCAAAGTTTCAATTCCATCTATTTGTGCATTTAAACTTGTTGTAACTTATATGAAATGTTCTATTGATTTCAGGAAATAGAGGAGCTGATGCAGCAAATATATGTAACTGTGGCAAAAGTCGATTTGACTTTTGGCCTCCCGGATCTCAGCTCTGCCCTGAGGGACATACAGTCACAGTATGACAGCATTGCTGCCAAAAATCTGCAGGTGAGAATTAGGATGAAGTTTGTTGTAAGAACAAGCATTTCTCAAAAACAATGTCTTGTAGGAGATGGACGCTTGGTACAGAAATAAATTCCAAGATTTGACCAACGCATCCAACAAACATGCACAGAGTGTGAGAAGTGTGAGGGAGGAAATTGCAAGTTACAAGAAAGATGTAAGTAACTTTTTAATGTTACCTTAAGTATACTAATTTATAATTAAATCTAAGTCAGTGTACATTTGTAGATCCTCAACAAGGAACGTGAACTAGAATCACTAAAGACAAAGAATGAGTTTCTTGAGGCTCAAATCCGTGATATGTCTCTGAAATACAAGAAGAAAGAGGAAGAGCTTCAGGCAAGTCAAGCAAATTAATCAGCATTTTAACAACTGTTATTAGCCATGTGTCACTTTTCAATAGGAGCGTATAGATGCTCTCAATGTGGATTTGAGAGTGACTAAAGAGAAGATTGCTCTACTGCTGCGAGAATACCAGGATCTACTTAACATCAAGATGTCGCTTGAGATTGAAATCACCACATACAGGTATACTATTAAAATGTTGCGAAATTGTTACAAAAAAGTTGCAAAATTTCAAATAGAAAAGCATACATAATGGTGTCTATTTAATATTGTCAGTTGCCTCAGATTAGATTCAAGTGTTGATGGGACCATTTTCTTCTGTTGATTGAATAAAGAACTAATAAATAAATTACCGAAACAATGAATTTTCTTCATTATTACTGCACTAATAATGAAGACAATTTATTTGCTAGTATTGAAAAAAAAATCATTTTGATTATTCATTTGTTTTTCTCACAGAAAGTTGATTGAGGGCGAGGATAGTCGCCTGAGCACCATGGTTCGTAACTTGTCCTTGAATGGGAAACTGCCCATCACTTCTGGTTCTACAGCTGCCAAATGTGCACCACCTGTACACACGCCAGATAAAGGAAGCTCAGACAAACCTGCAGTGAGTGTGATTGAGAAAGCGCGTCACATTGAAGTGTCCTCCTCCGACACCCAGACAGACCTGCTGGACCAAGCGACTGAGCTGTCAGAGAGGAAGACTCTCTTGATCAGGTAGAACTTCAGGCTTATAAATTTACATTTTAACAATGGCTATTTTTAAATCTGAAAACTTGAACAGTACCAATCCGAATATCTCTCCTTATTTAGAATGACTAAATAGCATAGAAATATTGAAAACCTACAAAATGAAGTAAAGCTTTTTACGTCTATCATGCATTTGGATATCAGTGGTGGTGACACTTCCTGATAACTTTAGGCTCCCTCACACAGGGCCAATTACACAGCTAAACAAATAATTGTTATTCATCATCAATACAAATCTCAAGCTTATCTTAGTGTTTTTCAGTAGTTACACTTTAATGGTGTTAATATTTCTGTAATCTTTAACATGGTCTGTTTCTCCCAGAACAGTTAAGACCGATGAGGACACTATTCAAAGTGACTCACAGGAACGCACCATTCTTATTTCTGGAGCTGCAGATGACACAGATGAAGAATAATTACTAATAAAAAATGTAGTTTGTCAAATCTATACTTAAATATGTGAACTATCATGTGCCAAATTTTGCTGTGTCAAATATCTCCTCTAACAGCTTAATCTAACATATTTCAAGTTTCTATAATTTAAAGCTCTGTAAACTGCCTGTGTGAAAACAATGTGTGTTTTACCTAATAAACAGCAAGACGCAATTTCATTGTTATTATTTAAAAATTTTAATTAAAATCTTACATTGAAAAAGTGCATTAGAGACAATTGCCTCACGTAAACATTTGATTAAGTTCATAGAAAGTAAATCACAATGGCTCTAAATGTAGTAGTTTTTAAAAACAATGTGACAAATGTGAGATAAACTACGCTAAGTAGTCAGTTCATTTTAGATACTTCTATGCACTTCTGAGATTTGCAAGTTATATCTTTTGCCATTAATAAATTGGCACTTGAGGCGAGACTTACATAAAACAGATGATGATATTACTAGTAGGTAGAAATGCAACAAGAAAAGCACCAATTTCAACTTGATTTCTGTACTTTTAGTGTAAAGGCTTTGGTTCATCACCCACTCCTCCAGCCAGACGATAGACTACCAAGCTGACTTCATGTGCGAGGGCATCAGCACTCTCCTAAAACACACGTTCTAGATTATTACAGAAATTCAAAGACATTTGCAACCTGTTTAACATTTCTTAACTCAAGTATTTTTAGATCAACTTATGCAATCAAATTTAACCTATTTCACATTTAATTTGCACATGGTATCTGACCTGAGTGTCTGCCTCAGCGTAGACCCTGACCACGTCTTCAGTACCAGAGGGTCTGACAAAGGAACGTGCCAAATTATACTTCTTCACTGTAGCGTCAATTGCATCCTGCAAACCTGCTGGGCTCACTGCACGCCTCTCTGCATCTGTTGTGTTGATCACCCTTCGGTCTGCAACCTTCACAACAATAAATTTATAAATCACTTGTGTTAAAGATTTAAATCCACACAGGACTTTAAAGAGCACTAATGTGAAATCAAGTGTTATTTGATGCCATAGTCGCCCCCCTCTCTTTTAACTTCTCAGAGTTTTGTTATCTTTATTCTCCAGTAAACAAACCACCATGACAACTGTCAGTCCCTGTTTCACAGATTCCCCAATTTTTTTACTGATGCACACCCACTGCTCTTTACATTTTTCCTGCTGCACTTGTATTTTCACTGTGATGCGCACAGTGGAGGCATTTTGACACCAGTTTAAATAAAAAATCCTGTTCACCCTTTGTGTTGTGACATAAAGAGACAACCAAAAACTGGCCAGGATTTTCAAAGCTAAAGTACTATACAGACATACTATCATTTTTAAAATGTTTTAAATTGAGTTGTTTGAGCTCAACATTGTGACTTAAAAGTATAACAGAATGAATCTTGATTGAGGTGTAGGTGTAATAGATGAGAGTTATACAGCAAACAAACACAATAGGTCTTTTTGAGTACAATCTAAGTAATAGAGCAGCTCAATGCCTTTCATAATTATTTTTTAAACCTTTTGCCAAGTTGCGGCACACTTTTTCTAAAGCATTAACATACTGAATGTGGTATAATTCAGCAAATAATCAAGGCTTTACATACAGACCTGTAAACTGTAACATTAGCCAGTCAATATTTGATGATTAAGATTCAGTGTTTTTATTACCTTGACTTTTAGCTGCCTATTGGGTAGATCAGTGTAGATAGCATCCCACTGTTGGACTGTCATTCCTTTTATAGCTAATATGGCTTCAATTAGTAGCATGTCAGAAATGGCATCTCCAACAGTCTAGAAAAACAACATAATTAGAAAGTGTATCACAGAGTTGTTTATTGTGTATTCCATTGATGTACCTGGTTGATGACATTGATTGTATTCTGAAGCAGGAGTGCCGCTCGCTTCTTTTCATCATCACAATTGGGATTGTCAATGAGCTGCTGGATTTTGTCTTCTGCAGATTTACTGAAAAGAACCTAGACAAAGAAGACAAAAGTCCATTTAAAGATCATAATCTCTTTGTGTGACTTACAAAAAGCGTGCACTTACTGTTCCATGGCCATTTGCTTCAAAGTACACACCAATGTCAAACTCCTGTGCTACATGGTGAAGGTGTTTGACCCCAGTTTTAGTGCACTTTACAGTTAACTGTAGACAAAGACAAACTTATAGGAGTTGTATTACTACAAGTCACTGATGACATGTGGTTAGATAAACTCACCTTCATCGTTTCTTCCAGATACCTTGTTGAGCTTCCATTGGCATAAGCAGTTTGCACAACTGCCATATTCAAATCCAGGCCAGCCTACACATTCGCAAATATATTTTTCACTAATACAGCAATTATTGTACTTTTTAGGTAATTGTTATAATTTCAAATATGATATACGAGAGTATACCTGTGTGAGCAGTTCTTTTAAGAAAGTGCTGATAAGTGTAGCTATTTTATCTCCATCCAACAAGTGGAACTGTCCTTCTGCGTCACAGTAGTAGTAAACAATCCGGTCAGCATCGCCGTCAAATGAACAGCAGCGTTCCCCAGGTTTAATCTCAAAACCTAAAAAAAATGTTATAAACATCTGCACAAAATATATTATAACTTTGTTTTAATTTAGGCCCACCTGTTGGAGTTTTTTGCTGTACTTTCACAAAATCTGCTCCACATTGATAATTCAGCTTTCCGTGACTACCATCATTGAATAGAGAGATCTGTAGCTCTTTGGCTAAGTGACGCTCCATCTCTCTAACCTTCAAAGCCCCAATTCCATTAGCACCATCCAAGGAAAGATGCTTCTGATCATCAGTGCAGTTTGATGCCTAATATATTACAGGAGTGATAGGATTTGTAACAACAGCTTCACAAACAGGTTTTATAGACATAAGGACATAAGGGCACGCCTTTTACTGACATTCTTGATGAGCTTTATGAATGCCTGACAAAGCTTATTGTAGTAACCATCCACTGTAGTGTCTCCATATTTCCCTTGAGTGTTTTGACAGCAGACCATATAGTGAAGCTGTGGAGTTGTCACCAGGCCGTAATCTTAATGATAAACAAAAACAAAAGACTTATTTGATATTATTTTACAAGGTGCGAGATTCATTTATGTAAAACAATCTAACTAACCTTTACTAAGACCTCCAAGAGACGAGACTCCCTCCAGGACTGCTTGTGACAGAGTGGCACTGCTGCCTCTGTAAACAAAGATTTATATCAAATTGTCTGAATCATAGCAAAAATCAATGATAGTATGCTGTAGATAACAATCATGTCTCTTCTTTATTATACCTCGTGTCTCTGCCCACAAAAACTTCTGCTTCACGGCTCATATTTATTTCCTCTTTTGCTATTATGTCCTTCAAAGCTGTGAGTAAGTCTTCATTTTCAGCGTTAGCCAGTTGTGTAGCATAGCCCTCCCAAGTAGGAGTCACCATCTCTCCCATTGGATCAACCAGCTTTACTCCATTATCCTCCTAGATGGATGAAATAATAAATAATTTAATGTCCTTGATGATTGTGATTGTAGATGGCAAGACAAACACGAATTTACTATATGATCTATATATGCAGATACCATTTTAAGAGAACAATTGATATGCTTTTTCTCTTTTTTTTAACTTATAATTAGTTTTTTTCTAACATGGCACAGGGAATCTGTAGTTAAGATAATGGATACAGTCCAATTAGTTGCAGCCCTAAATTACAGCAATTAGTCACATAATTAGAGAAGCTGCATACAAACCTCCGGGTTGTGAGATGCTGTGACCATGACTCCAATGGTGGCTTTGGTTTTCTTGGAGCGCAGCGTGGCCAGAAGTCCCATCCTGAACATGATATGGTCCAGCAGTTTGGCATTGGTCCTGAATCCAGCTGTGCCATACTGCAGAACCAACCCAGGAGGCTTTGGGTGCAGACTGGAGTACTTTATTACTTCAGAAAACTGGGCTGACACTAAAACCAGACAGATATTCAGATTAAAATTCCAATAATAGACAGATAATTCAAGCGGCAGTAAGTGGGAAATGAATTACAATACAAAACATACTGTATATGCCAACTTGCTTCATATGCCCAGCCTTCAATTGCAAGGGCAAAGTGTGTTGTTAAACTACTACTAAATGATAAGCACAATGAATCACGTCTAAAGCTTCAAAAATCTGGTCACACACTTGGTTATGCTTACAAAATAGAATGAGAAAACTGATATAAATCTAAGCTTTTAAGCACAGCTTGTAGTTCATAAAAGTTACTTACTTTTGCAGAGAATTACAAATGTAGCGTTGGCATTGAGTTAACTTCCTGCTTCTCCGGTTTGTGTTGTGGACGTGGCTTCGGTTCGTACGTGATGACGTAAGCACGTACATCCTCTGCGTCATGAATAGCTCAAGACCGCTGTATCTGCAGGGTTTCCCCAGATGAGTTATCCAAGCTGCAGAAGAAATTATGAGTTGGATGACCATATTTTGAACACACTCAAGCTTTTGCGGAGTGTAATGACAATTCGGTGAAAATAACGAGTAAATAAGTATTCCTATGCACTTAGACAATTCATGGTTCATTCACACTCACGTATATTCTCTGAAACTTCAGTCTTCTGCAAATTAGTGCATTTTTTTTCTCATGTTTTGGTCATTTTCAAGCACAATTTTCTCTAGTTTGACAAAAGAAAAAGCAATATATTCCATCTTTCACTGTTGGAAAGTGTCACAGCTAGTGGTCAAAAATCAGGGGACAAACTGGGACAAATAAGTGGATTTGAATACATTTGCAGGGACACGGGACGGAGGGCTCAAAATAGGAACTCCCAGGTAAATAGGGACGTCTGGTCACCCTGATTATGACATTTTGCCCATCATCATTATTATATTGTTTCAGAATTTTTTAGACTCTAAGAAAAAGTAGGTCTATACGCTATTCGACCCTGGCACAGACAAGTCATATTACTCGTCATGTATCCTATAAATAAAATTAATAAGCCCATAAAATAGATCTTTTCGACCTAAGATCACATGCAAGCTGTCTACATAAGCTTACATTACAGCATACACACCACAGGGCTAATGAGTTGATTCCTTGGTCACGACACGATCCTCATCCTGTTTCATTGTCTTCTGCAACAATGATGAAATATTGTCTATTTTACAGTAAAATTAAAGTAAATGCTGTATCCAGGACCATATCCACACTGCACCGAGACCACGGCGAGCACCTAAGCATAATAATAAATAAACAAACCGCAGGGGGGCGAGAGGAAGCAGAGGAGATTCCGCTCCGTCCTTTCCTGTTCCCTGCGATCGTCTGTGCGCAGTGTTCACCGCACCTCCGGGGAGAGGTGGGGATTTAGCGTCGAGCTCCGAAAAACACGTCTTCTTGAACTGCAGCTGATCAAGAAGAAAACGGAGATATTTTTCTCTCTCCGAGGTGCTGTTATTTTGAAGGATCCTTTTCCTTGCGCTGACACGAGGGGAAAAGCAGCCAACCCCGATGCCCCTCCTCCAAACGGATATTTGACAGATCCAAGGAGTGCTAATTTGCATCGTGTTAATTGGTTTCGTTGTATTAGTGGTTTTAGCGCATTATTTGTCCGCTCCTGGCTGCGGGTTGTAGTGGGAGTCGCTTCCATTGCCAGCGGAGTGTTACATAACCGAGTGGCTTTAGCTGTCCAAGGTGCTGAACAAGTGGACGGCCGTAGCCTAAAACGGGACGAGCTGTGGGGGAATTCATCACATTTGTAAGTCTGCTTATATATTAACGCATGCTTATCAACGTGATCACTCGATGTGATGTCGGAATAGCTTTGATCTCGACATTTGCGTGCGTTTTTGTCCTCTCTTTGCGCTTACACAGAGGTCAAGGGCCTGCAGTGGAGACGAGCGGAGAGAAGAGAAGGAGCCGTGGTTTTCCTGCCGTAGCGGTTCATATTCGTTCCTGAGGTGGTCGAGTTGACAGAGAGAGAAAATGTCGGGGCAAACGCTCACGGATCGCATCGCCGCTGCGCAGTACCAGCTCACGGGATCAGATATGGCCCGGGCTGTGTGCAAAGCCACTACTCATGAGGTGTCGCCGCCCAAGAAGAAGCACCTGGAATGTAAGTGCACTGCTCCTCTGCATATTTCCATTGGGTTTTTCTATGCAGGTCCGCACACCACCAGGCCTCGTTCCTTATCTTAGCTGTGGCCATTCTTTTACTCACTGAACACATGGATGTGCTGCAAACCACACCACATCACTGCCCATCACGTTGTCAGCCTCATTGCTTGAGTGTCTTTGGTTTAATGGGTGGGGTGGCAGTAATGAATTGATGTAGCCATGGTGATGACCCCCCTGATGACCCTTTGCCTCTACAAAGTATGATTGATAGTGTCACTGAGTTAAACCCTGACTTTATATCTATAGCTTTAGGATGAATTACTGCTTTTCTTTCTTTTTATTAACTAGAATCTAACAACATGATTTTCAAGTTTTTATTAGTGAATGAAATAAACCGAAGGAATGAAACAGTTTAGGCCTAAAAGTAAACATGGCATGAAACCAGTAGACAAAATTTTACCTTAAAATTGTGTAACGTTGTGGTTTTGTCTTGAATAGACTGGTCACAAAATTGACAATTATTTGTCCTCCACCTGTATTTTTCCATAGAATCTTTTCACATTAATTATTCCCTTTAAGAATGTTACAAACTATGGTTTTAACTTATTCCAACTGAACTGTGTAGTATACATTCACCTCCAGAATGTTATATGGTGCCAGTTTAATAACTAAAATACTGTGGATATTTTAATTGTAGCCTACACTTAATAGTTTAAACACTGATAAAGAGTTTAAATTGTGAGTAACTGCATTTAATCTATCTTAGTTTTATGCAATCAACAAAAATGTAATTGACAGTGAGACAACAACAACATTTTTCTTATTGATGCAATCGATGATAAATATATTATCTCTGTTATTTAAACACAATTTATTGAGCCACAAAGTGTTCATTTTTTTTGTTTTTTGTTTAGAAGTTAGGAATTCACTCTGCAAAAGTTGAACTACCCTTACACATGTAAACAAGACTAAAGCATCAGGTGTAAAGGGTAAAACCAATGAAGCAGCTAGGTCTGAGCAATGCTGAATTAATATACAGTACTTTAGTATCATCCCAACAACAATAGTTTGACAATCAGACTTGAAGAATGTGCTAAATAGTACCATTTTTTGTTGAAGTTTTAAGATGCACTGATTGGTAAGATTTTGGTGGACGGTCGGTGTTAAATTTTTTCTCCATTGATTTATAGAATGCTACACTGTATGGCTTTAAATCTATGTCCAGGGATATGAATATTTAGTGCTACCAGGCAAAGTTCAAAGAAACAAAGGAATAACATCATCATGGAGTGAAGCAGGCGGTGAACTCTCTACCAGAAAAATATATTGTGCATCTTAGAGTCTTGCAAAAAATATAAATATATTGTCTATATTAAACAAAACAAGCAAAAATAAACTCACAGCTTTATTGACACATACAACATGGGCAGCAGGCTTCACCATATGATAAATCATTATTGTGACCACTATAATCACTGTCTTCTAGCGTCTGTTCTGACTCAAAGTGCCTAAAAGGTGCTACAGCAGATTGCATGTTGCAGTGGCCAGGACAAGTCTGGTCCTGTGTCTTGAACCAAGGCCTTATATCTTGTGATCCGCTCCCTTTTGAATAATTGAATAATCAGCCAATGACTGCCTTGCATTATTTACATTGCCAAAGGTGACAATGCTAAAGCTACAATGAAACTTCCTGGTTCTGTGCCTTAGCACAACTGTATACATTCATTTTTATAATAGCTATATTACAAAGACATGTACAGTTTTAAAAATATGCTGTAACAATCCTGATCAATTACAGAGACCACAAGATGCTCCTGATTTTGTCCAGAAATGATTCTATAAATACCTATAATGTGTTTCTGATTTCTGGGGCGACACTTTTTAAATATGCTTCCTGTAAGTAGGACACTTGGTGCATGTCTGTTGCTAGTTGCCAGGGAGAATGCTCATGCTCAAAAAGCAGATAGAGATTTTCTGGAATAAGCTATCTTTGCAATAAGTCATTATTAGTAATGCACGCTAGACACTTGTCCACAGATTTAGCTGCTGTTGTTTCATGTCAAACCCTGAAGAGTGTGCCATTATGTGATATAGATAGTGAGGTGTAGTTGTCATGGAAACAGATTGAAGGGGATGGACTTGCAATGACAGAGGGAGAGAGGAAGTGAGACATTTGGTGTGTGCAATTACTCTGATGATTCCCAGTTCAAATTTGCTGTTGGTGAAGCTATATAATAGTTATTAGTGATTCATATTTTGGCCCTTGGCTGTCAGTGCATCAGATGTACAGTATTTTTGACCAATTTTGTAGAAATTTACCTCAGCAACAACATAATGACTTAATAAAATAATAAAATCTGTATTTTTCCTAATAGTTATTTTACCATCCTGTATTATACAAAGTTCACTGTGAGCAATGTGAGCCTTTATGTTATTCACATATGTTATTTTAGTAATCCTGCTTTTTATTTTGTCCTCATATTCAAAGATTGAAACACTTTGTTCCACCTTGTGATTCAATTGAATAAACTTTAGACTTTTAAACTTTTGTAGTCATCTTTTGAATTAAATTGTGTCATGTTTAATATAATATAATTAGTATTGTATGTCTATGGTGATACTTACTCTTGTATTGCAATTTAATTGCATCACAAGGTGGAATTGAATGTTTTCAGTTAAAAAAATAAAAAAATAACCCTAGTATGCAAGATTTGTGTAAAAAGCAAAATAAAATCCATGGTTTGCTTCTGGTGTGGAAACAGCGTTGTGACATAGAAAAATGTTGACATAACACACAGACTCTTTAAAATTAAAGGGTGCTATATTTCGGGCATTTTGTTTATCATTTTCACTAAAATATGTTATTTATTACTGTATATTGTCAATATATTCTAAAATGCTATAACGATATTTCTTGCAAGATGATAAATTAACTACAATTAAACAAAATAATAATCATCAAGTTGTCATTGACATGGAAAGAAAAAAATATGTAACTAACAAAAGGAATACCAAAATAATTAGCAGCATATACCGTCCTTATACAACTACTTAAAATATTCAGTATCACTAAGACAGTGGAGATTTATAATGAGAAGCCTTTCCTTTTCTTATTTCCCATGCAGACACTTACAGCTCCATGTAAATATCTAGTTATTGAGGTCACACACGTGAGAAGAGACGATCACATGGTTGACACAGCAGCAGTCACGTGATCAGCGCGAAGAAAGTTAAAACACCTGATCCCTCGGCTTCTCAGTGTTACTGCGAGTCAGCCATTCAGCTACACTAGATAATTACAATACAGCTGCTTTTTGAACCAGGCGTGTGTTTGTTTTCGTTTCAGACTTGGGGACACAGCATGGAGCCTCATTCATTCTTAGAACTGTAGTGTGTGTCGTGGATTACCCTAAGAGTCTTAATTTAGCTCGGCCAATCCTGTGCACACAGACACAGAGGCCATGGAGCTTTCTGGCAAAAACAACACAACAGCAAGGCTAAATTAACACCAGAAATGCATAGATTTGCTCATGTTGTAATAAAATGTTGAAATAAAGTTATACAATAGATGCTTAAATTTAGATTAGAAAAGGACAGATGTGTTTTTTGTATTAGTAGAATATTAAATATGAGTGCCAGGCAGTAATCTTATGTAATCATATTTGTTTTTGTATGTTTTGTTTGAATTTACTGTAGAGTGGAGTAATCTGCTGCTGTTTGTTGAAATATGACATAAAAAACAGGAAATTAAATCAAGCTGTAAAATACTATTTTGTATTTTACAGCTACGCTTTTTATTCTAAAATGCCATTATTTGTTATTTTTTGTCACTACAAATACTTTCATTTGTAGTTTTGTTACAATATTGAGATATCAAAGTTTGATTTTAGAGAATATACTTTTGTACTTTTGTTTGTTTTGTTTTTCTTTTTTTTAAAGCCAGATTTCTCACATTTTACAGTGCGCAGACATTTACATTTAAAATTGCTTCTCAACGTTCTATACTATAGTGGCAAAACTATAGAACATCTGATATAATGTGTTTTGTAGCTTTTTGGTGAGCATTTTTTCAGCAGAAAATGTGTGTAATAGTTCAAACTATAGCTAGCTTGTTTGCTAACAGCAGTTGGAGATTTAGGACATTTTTACTGTTGCATAACAAATCATTCACTCATCAAACAGACTTAAAGCATCTAATATAAACATAGAAAGTTAATGAGTTGAACTGTTTGTGATTCTAAAGTGTGTTTGAGTGAGAAACTTGAGACAATCAGAAGTGTTGTTGTTGTTCTACTTTTCTGCCACTGTTTACCTGATTTTCTCTTTTTACATGTCACATACAAACTCAGTATTTAGCAGTAGTTCTGGTTGTTTATTGTTACAATCTGTAGCTTGTGTTTTGTAGTCTAAGCAGAGATACATTAGCACAATGTTACAAAGTAGAGCATGGACTTGATTTAAACAGTTGGATTACTTCTATGGTTAAAAATGTCTATCACACTAGAATACTTATGAATGTACACTGGGCTTAGTATTAGGTAATAAAAAACTTCCATTGGGCTAGCATTAGTTTAACTGAGTACAGATGTATTATGTCACAATCCTGAGCTCTAGGCAGATTAACCAAATAGATTTTTATCTTCCAAAATGCTCATCTAAAGTTTTACATGCCCTTCAACACTAGGTACTAAGTGGTAATTGTAAAGACAAGTGTAGATTGACTGGTTTGGGGGAGGTGCAGAACGATGTCTGTGGTCACAAATAATCTGTTTCCAAGCCCCTGTCCAGTCTGCCTCAGTCTTTTGTCCTTCATTACAGCCTCTTTACACTGTTCACAATGCTACAATCTCCGTCTTTTCACCTTGAAATGTGTGTGGTTCTATCTACAGATCCGTCTCGCCTATGTTGGTGCAAGGCCTGGTTCAATATAATAGCCTTCTTATCCCTCCATTATCAGGGACATGTGCCAATAACGCATCTCTGCATCACACACAAAACCAGTCGCCCTTCAGCTGTCATATTATTAGACTAAAATGAGTTCTATAGCCGGCTCAGTGCAGGAAAGATCGATGCTGATGATAGCTGTATAAATAGGTGCATGCTAAGTGTCTTATGTTCATCAATGTTGAAACAGATATTTCTGTTTGTTGACCAATCCTCTTTCACACAAAACTTCCTCATTATAACTGTGTTTGAACCTGGCACATAGACATTGGCTCATGGCAGTTGTGGGTGAATTTAGCTCATCATAAGAGCCAATCCAAAAAAATATAGAGCAATATATACAGTTATCATTTGTGTTTTTTCTTCTCCTTTAATATCTTGAAGTTGTATTTATATTTCTCTGATCTGTGCATCAAATAGTATAGTAGTCAAGACCGCACTAATCGAGACTAAGACTTGCTTGAGACCACAAGATCTCAATACCGAGACAAGACCAAGACCACAACCAACTGATCTTTACTTACTTTGTTCTTTGTTTTATTTTCTTAAAGCTTGGGTAGCTAATTTTCACACTGCAAAGAAAATGTAGTTTTTAAATCTGACTTCCTTTTCTCATAAACTTTTCAACACATGGTTAGTATTGACATGTATTTTCTTTGGTTGCAATTACGGCTTAAAATTTTCTTTTTACAAACTTCAAAGTGAAACAATAGTGGACCACCCAAGCACAGCCAATCACAGTGCTGCAAATGGCTTCTGACTAGAACTGAAATGCTTTATTATTCAATTCGGACAGTACTCAGTGGTCTCAATTTTTTTCACAAAGTTCTGCATTTATCATAGACTTTTTAATGGAAAGAACAAAGTTTACTCTTTTATAAGTGAAGAAGTTAGCTACCCCAACTTTAAGCAGTGATACAGTTAGGGTTCTGTAATATCAAGGAACGTTTTTACAATGCCATTGTAGACTGCAGCTTTACAATGCAATTAAAAAAAAAAAAGTTATTAAGTTGTGATTTTGTGATTTCAAATGCCCAAAATATGTCTACATAAATGATCCAAGTGTGTCATAGATTATAACAGCATTGCAGACAGAAAACATTTTATTTAAAATCCACCTGCAATTAAAATTCAGATTCTAAACAAAATTGTTCTTGTGTAAAACAGCTAAACTAAAACACAGGACTACATCTACATGTAATAATTTTAGATATGCTACTTTTCCATTTAGCCACTAAGAAATGTGGAACACTTCTAGCCTCTTCACCTGAGCTGTATCCTCTTCTACTGATGCAATAATCTGATGTGGAGATTTGAAGATGACAAAGCATTTTTGACTTTATCGCTGTCAGTAAATGTGTGTGTGTATGAAACCACTCTGCATGAGCAGCAGGTCCTCCTCAGTCTTAATATTCTCTGGCGTGTCTGGAGTGCTGCACTGAACATTAGGTCGTCCTGCCTAATCAAACTTTAATCACAGCCGTACTGCACTTACATCAACATTTGCAAATGAACCACAATCGTGACTTTCTGGTTCTAACCATTGAAGAAATAACTAAAGAAAGAGATGAGCTGGAGACCCTTGATATGTGACACCGGAGCAGTTTATACAACACAAATAGTGGCGCCGGAAATATAAACGCTCACCTTTAGACTATGATATAATGACTGTAGTAATTGTAGTCTGGTAATGCTTCCATGTGAACAGGGTAAAGTATCCTCCTCATGTTGACAACGAAGAACTGAGAAGTCAGAGTCTGTTGTGTACAATCATAGAAAGAGAAAATGGTTGGATAAACATAAATTACTGCTTAATATTAATTAGAAAAGCATTTTAAAGTATGCAAATATGCAATGCAAGTTTTCTGCTCTTCTATGGCACATCAGTGATCTTTAGATGTAAAGATAGTCTACTGTCACCTCCCATAGTGCTGATATGCAAAGTGACATATTCCATATTAACTTTGCTCTCTATACTGTTCCGAATGTTTTCTTCTGATAGATATGGGTATATTTTTTTTTTGATTATTCACAAGTGTTACATACCATGATTAATAGATCATAGCATTTAATGTGTCCACGAGATAAGCAGTGGCAGACTCTTCACCAAGAAAAAAATAATTACCTTAACATGCAAACAGTGATAATGCATATTTGGTGTTCTAGACTTTCAGCCACAAACACCACCAACGTGAACATCCTCAGATGGCTGACACGCTCTTCGAGAGGTCACTAATGCCAGCTGGTGTGGTCTCAAGGCCTTGGTCACTACCATCACCTGTGCATCCACGGCAAGAGGTAGCAAGAACAATGTCAAAATGACTTAGGTCTGTAACGGGATTATGCACCTGAAAATTATATTGTTCAAAGACAAGGTAGTTGTGTGAATAGCCAATGGCATGTCAACTTTAATTGTATAGCACATTAAACGACAATAGGTGGCAAAAAAAGTAATTTAATCAACTAGATAATAAAATAGTTAATACAGCTAGTAAAAATAGTAAAAATATAAAAAAGGGCCTCAGGTCAGCTTGTATTAAAAGCCAGTGCATAAAGGTAATATGGTCTTTTCCATCAAAAGCATATTGTAAATGCAGACCTTTGTAATAAAATTAGTGTATGGTCTACGTCGAATAAATTTAGTTAATTCTCATGAAGAGCCGAACAAAGGCTCTGATTCTCTTCTGCTTTAGCTGATTAAATCAGGTACCCTACTTTAGGAGGAGATGTAATGGCATGTATGGAGTGTGTACTGGGAACTAGAAATGAGTACCGGTATTGCTTTAGAAAGGTTTGTCATATACAAGAATAGCCCCCATATATCTTTGTGGATCAATATTAAACAAAGTGTGAAAAAACATACACGGTTCCTACAATGTCTGTGGTGAATTAGCCTATTTGACTTTTTAATTTTTTATTATTGTTTTTTATATTCATTTTTGTCATTTTTAGGACGGATCACATGCGAAAAAACTGGACAGAGTTTAGACGTTCTCTCAATAGTCTGCACTTGGTCTAACTGTACTACTCTGCTAGGATAAGCATCTATGATCTAACCATTCATGGCAAGACTATGGCCAAGACCAAAGAGTAAACACACAAATCTAAAACGAAACAAATAGCTGACTTTCTGAATGAGAAAATAAAATTACATATGTAAGGCATAATTGAAATCCATTTCAACAATAGTTAGAGAGAAGCAGTCAGAAAGGGTGAAAAAAAAGAAATATATAGGTCTCATAAAAAACACTGTAAATATTAACAATTGTAAGAACCCTCATAAATCAGAATAAATGAGTGCTTATGACACATTTTATTATGATGCAATAACGTAACAATCGTAATGATTGATGATTCCATTAAGGACGCACCTAGATTGACAAATCGTTAATGTCCAAATCAGCAGATATGTGAGCGAATTCAAGAACACGAATCTGAAATGAGACTAACAATCCATGAGAAAGCAAATGAGTGTGACATGATGTAATGATACAATGAAAAATTCAATAGTGCAATTTAATGGCTATTACAATCTTGTTGAAGATTAGCAGTCATATTTGGTTTCAAAATTCAATGATTTATAGTCTAAAGTGCATCTAACAGTGGGCTAATCAAGTAGTATTATTTGACATCAACTGCTATTGGTAATCAATGTGTCACCAAGTGTAGACATGCCATTTTCATTCTGAGGTGCCATAAATTTACTTGAGCATTAGTTTGACAGTTCAACTTTCTAGCCGATATAGGGACTATGTCCTATCAAGATATTTGCTTTGCCTAGCTCAGATGGCTTTCGACCTTCACCGGTCAAGAAGGTTGTCTTAAAACTACTTTCTGTAGTTATTGTATTTGATTAAGCGTAATTAACGTTTGTTTTTGTTTGTCGAGGGCGTGATGAGGAAAACACAGAGAAATACCACGCTGTTGAAAGCCATGCCCGTTCTGCAGACAAGATGCACACTCCTTGAGTTGTGTGAGATATTAATTCACTGAGGCAAAGTTAAACACTTACTTTACCACTTTTAAATAATCTTTTTTTTTTTGCTTTATATTCTAGGTTCATCCAAGGAACTGAACAATGACATCAATGCTGCTTCTTGCTTCTCTTCAAGATCTGGTAAACTCTTGCTTCTACACGACGTATTATCACCTATTAGGTAAGTAGAATTTACAGTATGGATTAGTCACCGGAGCTTTATTCGTGCCAATACAGCTGATTCAGTTAAGACAGTGCATAGCTGCATAGCCAACAAATGAAAGTAAAATAGCATGTTGTTTATGTTTTTGTCACACAATTAATGTATAAAACATGCAGGCTTTTGTGTTCATATAGTTAACTCTTATCTGGTCTGGACAAGAGGAGCTTGCTATTGAAGCAAGCATAGAAATATTGTTCCAGAGTACCCTTAAAATGTATATATCCATAGAATTAGGCAGGTGAAGAACGTATTTGTATACATGATTTGGTCACACAAATAAATTGGCACATTCTAATAAAATAATTACAAATGCATATTAAGGAGCCCACTGTAAAATATGATTTGCTAACAGGTCAAGTTTATTTTAATAGCACATTTACAACAATCCAATGTGCCCAAATTGCTGTTCCAGCAGGCTAATTTATACCTAATTTTGTGAACAGTTTTTGTACTGTGTATAATGTTTTTTGACAACTGTATTAATTTTCCCATAGAGAAATACTTCAAAATGAAGAAGAGCGAGTGTAAGGAGGGGTTGGAGATTTACAAGAGGTTTTTGACCAGAGTGACAAAGATCGGTGAATTTATGAAGCTGGCTGAGGTAGTAATACTAATATTGTTCACATTTTCCCAAATTATGTTCATTATAACATGTTGCAAAATATGCACTCTGTATCTCTTTCACAGACGGTGGGAGTTGACAAAAACGACATTCCTGACATCAATTATGTAAGTCATTGCATGCAAAATCCTATCTATTTTTTATGCACCCTCTCAAAAAACCTCACACTCTAGCCCAGACACAACATTTTGTTTTATTTTACCTTTAAACCCGACTCAGTGCCTCCACCCGGGCGTAGTGGCGGATCTAGCAGACTCAGACGATGAAGACAGTCTTTTCAAACCTCTTGAGGAACCGGTAACCATAGAAACTGAGCGTGCCGTTGCCGAGTGCCTGTTTGCAGGATGCCGTGCTGTAATAACTTCACAAAACACAAATTGGTGTTACTTGAAGCGTGCTCCGTTGTGTTGATTCTTGTGTTTTTATTACTTGTAATTAAATGTATATGCAGTCTTTTAAAGCAAGCCTAACAAGCACTACAGTGTGATTTATTGATTTCCTGTCTTGTTCATTTGCCTTTAGGCTCCCAGCAGTATCCTGGAGTCACTGGAAACCCACATGAACGGCCTGGAAGACACAAAGGGTGGAAAGAAGGGGTAAGCATGAGAAATGATTGAATCTGTTTTCTTAATCAATGTTGTCTGACCAAAAAAGGCAAAAAAAGATGGCTGCCAAATCACACTGCCCTGGATCCAGAATTGTCCTACTTTTGAATATAACTTTTCCTTAACCCTACCTCTCTTTATCCCTTTTATGTTCGTTTGGAATCACCAGTGAAGGGTGAGCAAAACATGTTTTCTCCGGCGTTGATCACTAACCTTCTAAAATGTGTAGATTCATGATTAATACTAGTACTACCACTTCCTATCTACCTTTTTAAAAGAATTATTCACATGCAGTAGTCTGGCCAAGCAGTAACCCTCCATGTGAATAGATATCTGTTATTCATCAATTACTGTAGAGCCAATAATTATGTTTGGTAATTGGCTCGCCTTGACTTACAGTGACATCCTCACTTCATGCCATTTGATGTGATTAAATATATGAAGAGTTTAGTGACAAATCAAGCCAATACCAGTAAAGGTGCAGTAGACAATTTTAATGTGATTTGCCGATTCGTTGTAACTGCTGTTTTTTGTCTGTAAGTGTGATTCATAAAACAAAAACACTGTTATCTGTGCATCAAAACTAAATTGTCTACTGTAGCTTTATAGCGCATAAAACCTGAAAATAGACTCTTCATATGATCACATGTTAAAGATTGTGGTGTTTGTGTTTTGAAAATACACCCAAATCATAAGTCAAAATGTACATCAGCTAACTATTTTTCTTGTTTCTCTCCTTTAGGTCTCCAACGAAGGTAAGCACTTCATATTTTTTCTTTTAAAAATCATTGCCAAAGTGATGGTTACAATTTTTTTTGTTCAATGCAGGGTTCCCCAACAAACAACGTGTCCCCCACTTCTACTCCAGCCAAATCTTCAAACGCTGTCCCCACACTGCAGCCTCCTCCTGGGGACGGTGCTGCTGCCGCTGCTGCTCCTGCTGCTCCAGAACCAGCCGAAGAGTATGTATTTAGAATTTACTTTGGGTTATGTAAACTACACGATTGAGACTGAATTAAAGTCAATGATCAGCTTTAGTCTTTTCAAATGAGAAGTTGACAGAAAGTCCTCTCTCAGTGAATGCTAGTGTTATGGAGCACAGTTCAGACTTTGGTATTGTACTCTTGGCTAGCTTTTGTGTCAAATTGCAATAATGTTAAAGTAGTTTGTATTCTCCTCAAAGCAGGAAGTGTGCTGTTAGCATCTTAGTTGTTTTTAGTTTACTGTGATGGAAAGACTTCCACTTGGTTCTGAAAGTTGTGAAAAGCACTTACAAATGCCTTTTGATGAAATGTTAAAATAATGGAGAGGTCTTGGGTAAGTGAGCTGTGTTTATTAGTATGTGGCCTACTGTAAACAAATTTTATATTAAGTGTGTAAAAATCAGGTATAGCACCTTTATTGTGAACACATTTTTTTAAAATTGTGATGGAAAAAACATGATTTTTTTTTCCCAGTTGCAGTTCTTCTGTTGAACAGCACACTGATTTTATGCTTCTTTTTGTAGATCTTTGTTGGACCTGGATCCACTGTCTTCCACAGGCCCTTCAGAACCATCAGCTGCACCTACGTCATGGGGAGGTATGATATCCATTTTACTGCTAAATTATTTATTAATTTATGACGCACCACACTTGCTTCTGTGTCAGAATTTAAACTTACTATTTTTCTTTTAATGTGGGTAGTCTCTTGATATAGGGATTTTGTTAACTTTGCAATTTATAAACTGATTTTTATCTTTATTTGCATCCACAGACCTCCTTGGATCTGGTAAGCACGTTTTTCTATCATACATCTTTATTTATTGACACAGTTCTGTAAAGAAAACAAACTAGATTCCCTGTATGTCTTTCTCTAATGCTAGTTATGTATATATCATAGATATTTCCTGATTATGTCAGTGTGTTGCTCCCTGTTCATGTCTTCAAAAGCGGTTCTCTCAGTGTCTGTTTCTCTCTGCCTTCTCTCCCTTCCCTTCTCATTCTTCATTGTCTGTTTTTGGTTACCAACGGGGGCTGTTTTTATTTATTTTTTTATTGCTTAAATTGGATAATTTCAACTTTTATTTGGAATTTTGTCAATTTGATTTGGTTTCTTTTGTTACTCCCTTGGATTATTTTGGTTGGCCTTTTGGGGGTATTCTTTGTTGGTTGGAAACCCTGACACCTACAGAAATGGGCGATTCGTTGCTAGCTGAACCCGCCCTCGCAGCAGAGCCCGCCCCCTCCCCGGCAGCAGCCACGCCCACACCAGCAGCTGCAGAAGCCTCGCCTCTAGCTCCTCCCACTAGCACAGCAGCCGCCACCTCCCCAGGCGCCGCCAATATGGATCTGTTGGGAGGTCAGTGGGCTTCCAGAGAGTAGCCTGTGAGAGGCTCTGGAAAGCTCAACGCACAGTATGACAATACAGATAAATGCATGCTCAAACTTCTGCCGATCAGGCATTACATTGACCACTGACGGGGAAACAACAACTATAATATAGAGGTTATGCAGATGGCATCACAGCTTTCTAAATGTTAGGACTGAGTGGCAAGAATACTTGAGAGTCAATAGAGAGAAAATACAACAGGAAAAACAAGTGTCTGAACAAATTAAACCCACAACAACACTGCTGAGTACTGGGTTTGTAACTGACATGTAAAAATGTAAGTTTCTATGTTACCACATAAAGTTGTATTTGAGTAAAACAAAGACTCCAGGGATAAAGATCAAGCCATTAGCAGGAAATAAGTACATTTTCTCTATTGTGTTGCCGATATTTTGCCACTCATTCTAAATGTTGAGAAGCATTTGTCAAATAAAAGAATGTCTGTGCATAACCTCTATTGTTGATGGGAGGGAAAGGGTAAGGTAAACTAATTAAAGCTTACAGTGTGATTGTAAAATTACATCTGTAAGTGACTGTTAACTGCCGCTCATGTGGATGTCCTGTGTTCATATAAAAATGAGAAATGTCTGGAGTGAATGCTAGCCAACGCTAGTCTAAAGATTGTGTTGATAGAATCTCAGTGCCATTTAAAACTTGCAGTTCACCTAATCTGAATATCTACGTCAATTCGTGAAGAAAAGAATTGCATGGATCTGTTATAGCAATCTACTAAACAACAGTTTAAATATTAAACTTGACATTATCATTGCCCAACTCCCTGGACGCTGCATAGTTTCATTTTAGCTATCATTCCTTTTGGTCAGTTAAACTTCATGTTATGTCTTAGTAAACTCATTTTACTCTAGTCTAATGCAAATTGTTAATATAGAAATAGATCTTGTTCAGCTGTAGAGTCAATTTCTTCTTTTCAAACTTTGCTGCTAACTTCTGTTGCATGTATTAAGTGGTTGCCTTCACTCTGGACATGAAGAAAAAGTTTATATTCAAGGTCAGTTTAGATAAAGTATTTTCATCACTGATCAACAAGAAAATGGGTTCATATTCATAACAAACAGAAGGAAACTACTCAGAAGAAACAAGTGGTCAAAATGTTTTGCCTGATTGGTGAAAATAGAAAAATAAATTTACATTGACTCAAGCTTTTCTGTGTTCTGCAAGAAAAGATGCATCATCAGAGGATACCTTGTGATGCACTTCCATAAATCATTTTAGCTAGTTACTTGCAGGACAGAGTTTCTACCACTTCTAAAATGCTATATCGTTCTAACTGCACTCACATTTTCTCTTGGCTTGCACAAATATCTGCTCTGTTCATTTTTTCCCACACAAATCTTGTTTGATATGCTTTTCTTAATCAAAGCAAAACTATCAAACCCAGTATGTCTTATGGCTACAGCTACAGAGGGTTAACTGTACCACGTTTAATCACTGCTTTTGGGTGTAAATCTTTACGTCAATTGTTTGCAGTAGACCAGCTTGAATGTAGCGCCTCCTGTCTGTACTTTCATTCGTTCATCCACCTGTCAATCATGAATGTTGCACAAGAAGGCTGCAGCTTGATTTGCACAGTTTTTATTGATATCTACTTTGAACTTGAAATTGCCCTAATCTCTGTTTCTCTCTCTGTCTCTGTTACGTGATGTTTCTGTTTGCTATTTGGCTCTGTGTGAACATCAGACACTTTTGCCACACCTGCTCCTGCCTCTGAGGCATCTGCCACTGCGGCTGAGGGCGGAGCAGCTGCCCCATCTGCCCCTGCTGCTGCCGCTGGAGCCGGTGGGTGACTTATGCTCTCTGTTTGAGTGATAGATAGCAGTTTGTGCACAAGTTAAACCAAATAGAGAGGTCGCAATATCAAAATTGTATGTTATTAAAGAATATCATTTTAATCATAAATTAACTTTATGTAGGTAGCATAAGATGACATAAACATACTAGACTTTCTGTATCGAATGGGTTCTGTTCACATGATATTGCTGCACAGTTGGCCATTAATATATAATGCACATAATAGAACAACTAAAACTAATAGTTTTATGAAACGTTAATTGGTCTAGTCACTAAATATTGATAGTAGAAAGGCTTCAAATTGTCATCTGGAGAGCGTATTTCAAGATCGAGACATTTCGACTCTCATTTGAAGGTCAAAATCAAAGAGAAAGTTAAACTGAAAGTTTTCAATCACTTCCATCAGATTGAAAATTGCTTTCAGATAAGATTTGAAATGTCTCAATCTTCAAATACACTGTCCAGATGACTACTTTGAAGCCTTTCTACTATAGATCACTCCTGGATGAATGAGGGATTACACTGACTAAATATTAATAATGATTGAAAAATGTACGTTTTTAGAAGTAGAAATGTAATTATGTAAGTGTTTAGATAAAATATTGTGATAGATATGAGTCTTTTGCCTTGAGTGATTGATCGCAAAGGTACATTTTCTGATTTCAAGTCAAAGTAACATGCATTAGGAAAATGCCCACCATCTGGTCTTATGGTAGCATCATCACATTATGAACGCAACCCATTGATATAGAATTCATATTATCCTAATCTCAAATGAAAAATTTGCAGATTGAAGCAATCTACTCATATTTTAAAACACTGTAAAACAGCTATCTCTACCAGCTAAAATGTATTATATTTAATTATCTTGCCTGATTTGATGGCCTAGGTATTGTACGCAACACAAATAGTGAACTTACCTCAGGGCTGCATTTTTGGACCATGTTTGTTTTGATGAAGAGAAATGCTATTTGGTACATAAAGTTGTACATTTTTAAATTTCTTGAGAGTTGTAAATAGATTTGTTTAAGTTGCTAGTTGACTTTGCGCATGTTGCCTAGCTGCCTGTTTCTTGGCTCATTTTGATCACACTTTCCATCATTGGCAGTAGCTGGTCTATTTTTGTCTTTATTGTGGGAAGGTGGAGCTGGGTCAGATTCAGAATGCATAGTGTGGGCTGTAGGGTGAGATTGTAATTTGCTTTGTTGAATATACATTTTTTATTCTTCTGATTTGTGCAGCTTAATTGTTTTTTAGATGCTTTGGTGGAAGATTTTTAAATATTCAGACTTTTCTCTTGGTTTCTCTGCTAGTCAATTCATTACCCCTTTCTCCTCAGCCTTCTCAGCTATAGAGGTTTTGCACTGACATCATTATATTTGGAAAAATGCCTTATTCTGAGTGAGTAGCAAAACCTATGACACTTAAATGCATAAAAGGTGTTGGGTTTTTTCTGTTTCTTGGTTCAATACAAAAAATAAATAAATATATTTATGTTTGCTAAAATGTTTTGAAATTTGGATTTTAGTCTCTATTTTTAGTCAACTGAGAGACCTTGATTATTGAACTTGTTTCAAAATGAGTCTGCCTTGGGTTAATAGATTTGTTTTTCAATATTTGCCAATGGAGTAACACATTTTTATCAGCAAACTAATTTCAAGCTAAAATGTCAACTACAAAATATACCATTTTGTGTCATTTTAGTAGTTTTTGCCAAGACTATAAAATAACTTTTTGCAAAGATTTAAGACACTCTAGTTACCTCACAACAAATAATTTCCTCATCAAACGATAAGTCTATGTCAGTGAGAAATGTGAGTGAAGCCTCTGTGTTCCTTTCTGTTGTTTATCTAGTTTTAGAAATATTTATATGATTTTTTTTCCTTTTTTTCATGTCAGACAGAAGCTCAATATTAGCTCAATTTATTGTTGTTATCAGACCTTTTCCTATTTTCTTTTCTATCAGACTGTAGCTCCTTTTTCCTGTATTTGAAAATATCATAACTCACTATTGATTCTCACGCTTTTTGACAACTGCAAAACCTCTATAGAGCCTACCTCACCTGCTTCATACCTTATCATCAAGCATTGTAACTTGAAACTGGCACTTACCATTTGTCCATTTCCTCACCCAAGACCCCTTCGCTCCATCAGAAGGTAGCACCAACGCAGCGTCCACTGGTCTAGACCTTTTCTCCATGATGACAGTGGAGTCTGATACACCTGCTGCTAGCTCTTTGGACCCGTGTTTTACCTCACAGGCTCCCCCCTCCCCCTCACCGCTCTTCAGCTCCGCCTCCACCACCATCACAACCACCGCCACCATCTCCGCCCCCACTGCTAACCACTCCACCGACCTGTTCAGCGGTAAACCAAACATGGATATGATTGGTTTATGTTTTAGCTTGCTTTCATGCCTGTCATTTTTGCATTAGCTCACATTGCAGAGGTGGAACATACATTGTGCTCTTATGGTTAAAGGTGCACTATGTAACTGTTATGACAGAGGATTTGTCGCTGGTCTTCATTATGTGAATTTAGTTTAAGTTTAAGCAGATGATGCCACGCCAAGATACAAGTCATATTTTGACTCTTGTTTACCTACCAATACACAATGCAACCACAGTATGATTTGTAGTACACAGTAAATGTACTGTATATAAAATATGATATGTCAAATTTTATGAAAATAAGGCCCTAAGCATTAAAATTACAAATTGTACAACATTTATTTTGTGAAGCATCAAAGTGTTGCAAAAAGTTTAAAAACTTTCTTAAAACTATCTTTTGGTGGAAATTATTCCACCCGGCCCAGTTTTCTTGACAGTACGCTTCCTGTTAGCTTTGTTAGGCATGTAGTATTCAGTAGGTGGGTTTATTTTAACTGTCATTAAAGTTATTTGAGATGGCCCGCGAGACAGACAAGCTTACATGTTAACTACCTTAAAGGTACACTGGTAAGGTAAGGTAACCTTTTGTCCCCAAAATAAATTTAAAATGTAAGCATGGTTTACTAGTTTAGATATCTTTGTGATACTAAATAAATAACAAAAATATGTGACTTTACTCTGAGTGATTTTATATGGCCACAGAAAAGCTGTATTTCTTCACATTTGGGCATTAAACCTATTTATTTCCAAAAAGAATGTTCTAAAGAATGATTTGTATTTAATTGTGTAACTGACTTTTCACCTCTAGAAATATACAGAGCAAAACAGGAAGTGTCCTGCTAAAAAAGTGGGTGCAGCAGAATATGTGAATCGGATGAATATAGTTGGCTATTTAGGTTTAACCCCTTCTCAGGCGGGCCTTTTTTCCCTCACACGTCTGACTAAAATCGGTAAAAATTCAAACTAAAACTGTTCCTGAACCCTTTGGAGCACAGGCAAATGGCTGGGGTCTTTTTAAAGCTGTATCCCTGTAGGTTTTGCTTCTGATGTCCAACAGACTCTCATCAGAAGTGAGAACTTTCTCCAAGCAAAAGAAAAACAAAATCTAAATTCCGCCTAAATTTTTTTTGGTAGATATAAGGATTGGTAAAGCTGGTGTTGACAGCTGAGACATAAATGACACTAGATATGGCATATTTGGGGTTTTGCCAATTCCTCTGTAAAAGCTGAAGGTAATTGAGGTAAAAATGAGTTTTAGGGACCCAAAATTACTCAAAAAAATTTAGGCGGAGCCAATACAAAAGTCCTATTAAAATTTTTGAATTTTTGAGGACTTTTTTTTATTTGGAGGCTTAGAGCTGAAATCTGAGTCTGGATCATCCCAGAATGGCTGATTTTGCTCTAAATAAAATTGATACAATGTGATTTTTATATTTAACCTTTCCAGGTGCTTCATAGTATGCTTTTTTCAGACACTCAACAAAATTGAATTTTTAAAGAAAAAGTGGGAGGGCCCTTCGAAGGGCCCTCCGACTGTTAAGGGGTTTTTAATATAAAAGATTATGGCATCATTAGTTAAGCTGTTACAATCCAACTGTAGGAAACCGGTAAAATATGCAATAAAAAATTGTGATTTATTTAAATGTTTACCTGAACTTAAGCTTGCATCTCTGCCAGTTCTACTAGCATAAGAGAGAAAAGAAAAAATATGTTTAACTTTCTTAGTAATAAATGAATGAGCATGCCTGTAAATTCACATAAGCTTGTTCTTAAGCATAAGTAAATCAGCAATGGTGCATTTCCATTTCCTGATATTCTGCATAGTTTTCTCAGACCTATAAGTGGCGGCTGTTTTTGTCTCTTGATATTATAAGTTATGATGACCTCTACTTTTGATAACTGGATATGCATGTCTTTGTAGATATCTTTAACTCTATGCCAGACACAAGCTTTGCCCAATCCCCGCCCGCATCAAACGTAGACTTGTTTACAGCAGGTATACTCTTCTGACTTGTGCAGTGTTGCCTCAGATATGGCTGTTGCTGTGCCTGTTTTTGCTTGCAGAATATAGTGTGAAGCTCTCTACAGATGTAAAATATAACTACTATCTCTGCATGGTTTGGTTTTTGCACTGGTTGTTTCAGAGTGACATGTAAATTGTAGAAAAGGTAGAACTGAATAGTCTCTAAACGTCATCTCCACCTGCCCCTCCCTAGCGGACGTGTTCAGCTCCCCCGCCCCCCTCCTCTCCTCAGCACCACCAGCAAAATTAGACACTGGAGACATCATGAACCTGTTTGGTGGTGGGTAATGTACTGTACTACCAATGCAGCAGCTTTATTATAGATGCAAAAAGCAAGGAAAAGAGATGCATATTTTTAGGTGTATTGGGTGATGTCCAAATTTTGCATTTCTAATTTTACTTTGTATAATTACAGTATATT
This sequence comes from Mugilogobius chulae, assembly GCA_038363315.1. Taxonomy (NCBI): domain Eukaryota; kingdom Metazoa; phylum Chordata; class Actinopteri; order Gobiiformes; family Gobiidae; genus Mugilogobius; species Mugilogobius chulae. Next base: position 9,236,319 of record CM076405.1, read on the forward strand.
TTAGGGTGGCCTGGTCAGACAGCAAATAGGAGGAAGAATATTATTATTTCTAATAAATACAAGATTAGAAATGAGTAAGTTTACATAATTTTTGCATTAAGCATGTCCAAATAAGGATTAATGATTTAAATGAAAGCTCTTACTAACACTGCATTTACTGAAAGTTGCTAAATTGGAACAGTGTGTTGCATTTTGTCAAAAAATATTCATTTGTATTGTATGAAAGCTTTTTTACCATCTAATTTGGGAACATTTTTCAGCATTAGCAGTGTGCACCTGACGGCTGACTGTTCCCCTTCTTTACCCTAATGCGGCCATGGGATTTCTATTTCTTTGCTCCATTTGGGACACTTTGGTTTGGGCCTGATGTGATAGAGTCCACTGGAGATGCCCCTGCTGCTGCCGCTGCCCCTGCTGCTGCTGCTGCCCCCGGAGCCGAACTCATGTCAGGTAACGTCCCTGCTTCATACACTCCACTGGCATGAACAAGCATTTTACAAAAGCTTGACTCTGCAAAATATGCATGAAGAGATCTAAACTCTGGTTTGTGTTATTCAGTGAATTGCAAAACCCACCTAAACTAGTGGCAGCTATATAAATTATACTTTCAGAGGGTGATCACATGGTAAATTTTAAGAAATGTTTGTAATTCTTTTTTCATATTGAGATAAAGGTAAATATATTGGACGATAAATGAATGAGAGAATAACTAAAGATCCAGGAGTTTATTATATTAAATCAAACACATCTTTAGATTTTAGTCTGTGTTTTGTGGTATTGACTTCATGTCACAGTTTGTTTATTAATGTAATCATGTGCCGGAGTATTCATTGTACGAAACATTTTGAACAGTTTAAGTTAAGTTTTGAGGATTATACTGTACTTCTGGTTAAATTTTAGATTTTGTTTTAGTTTCTAAACATGAAACTGGATGAACTACATTATTTCAGTCACATGTTGTTTGTTTTGTGATTTTGTCTTTATAATTAAAGTGGTGTTGTGTTTTTGGGTGTGTAACTAGACTTAGTTTTGTGTTATAAACTAGTATATTTGCATGATTTCTATGTTTGATCTCTATGAACACTTTCTGGTAAACTGGTTTAACTACTCTGATTTGCTTTCTGATCATTTCATGAAGGTGTGTGTCCACTTTAACTTGCTTCTCTCAGTCATTCACACACGGTTGTCACTGCTTTATTTTGTTTCTCTTTCTCTGGCATCTGCGCTTTTGATTCTTCCTCTCCTTCGCCGCTTCTCTCCATCTGGCTCTTGGGCTGGCTTCTTTGCTTGCTTCCTGCAATGTGATTGGGTGAGTTTTCTTGCGCTCTCTCTTTCTCTCTCTCTTTCCACGCTAATTTCCCACAGTGCACTGCATTGCAGCAGTGTGAGCTTTGCTGCACTGTCCTCTCTACCAGACGCTTGACTCTTGCAAGCCTCTAAAACCCCTAAAAATCTGCATTGTTTGGCCTTTTTATCTGCAGCGTAGTTCATTATTGTAGGCTGTTTTCGGCTTAAAAATATTGCTTAGTTTTTCTCAATCATGCAAATAGTCTCTAAAAGCTTAAATATATACTCTTATTTCAAATACAAATGTTTTCTTGATTGAGGAGAGTCCTGCGTTAGACGACTTTCCTCAGGCTTCATTTGCATAATTTTTGATGTAGTTTTTCTGTCTTTGTTGTTATGGAGTTGGTTGCCATGGTAATCCCTGTAGTACTATGTGTGTGAGTTGTGATGCACGTGATGGTTGCATGCTTTGAGGAATGCTTAACCCTTCCTTGTCTTTCCCTGTGCCTGCACCTGTGTCCTGTGTAGTGTTTGATGGATTAGGAGATGTGATGAAGCCCACTGTGAACCCTCAGGCAGGGGATGTTGACACCTCCATGGCTAACATGGCGAGTAGTAAGTAGTCCTTAGATATCCTTAACTGTTGCATGCAAATGTGATGCTGATGTCAATATGAGGCTTGAAATGGATATTTTGGGATTCGACTTTGGCCTATGCATTCGTACAATTTACTTTTGTATAGAAAGTACTACTAGCGCCTTTGCTATAATCTGGTATATTTACATGGATAGGGTTATTAATATGTTCATTGATATGCACTGCCACAAGAAAAAACAAAACATCATAATATGCCAATATACTGGGCCAAAAACGTCCTAAAATGTCTTTTTGCGCTAGCCCTATTTTCTGTGTTCACGCTTGCTGATTTTTATTTTTTTTCTTATTATATCTCTTTGTATATTGACACATTGCAGAGTCTTTGCTGACCCTGGCTCTTCTGTGTGTTGCAGATCTCACAATGGGAACAGCCCCTCAGGTAGCTCACCCCAGTTGGGGTGCCCCCATGGTAAATGTTTGTCTGTGTTTTATAGCATGGAGTGTAGGCGCATGGAGGCAACAGACAGACTTCATCTGGCTGTCCAGGTTCCACATCCAGGACACTTAACCTCGTCATTGTACAATACATAGAAAGCAGTTTCAGATAGTTCTGCACAACCACACTCTTGTGAAATTCTGGAAAATGATGAAGTGTCAGAAGTAGTGCCAAATGTGGAACTGTTGCTTGGAAACAGCTTCTTCTTCAGTTTTACTTCTTTACTTGACTCTCACAAAAAGCCAACTTGGTTTTTCAATTGTTGACTTTTTATGTGCATTATCTATACAAATATATGTTTGTGTTTTACACAAAAACAATATATTAATATCTCTTCTGATCTGCTACTTGCTACAAGACATCTGCCCTCTGCTGTTTAAACTCCACAGTGCATGTTAGCTGTTGGTATAAAAAAATCTTCATAGATACAGTACTGATACATGGTTTGCTGTGTCCTGTTGGTCTGGTGTCTTGTCTTGTCTATTGTGTGTGCAGTGTTTATGTGTTTAGTGTGTCTTGTGTTACATGTATGTAGTTTAGTAACATCACACCTCCTCCTCTCCCCATGCCCCCCTCCATACCCTTAGAGTGCTCCTATGGGTGTCCCTTCTTTTATGGGGTCTCAGCCCTGCTTCAGTATGGTAAGACCAGCAGCCCCGTCCAGTCTAATAATGACCCTAAACTGAGGACATTAATGGACTCTCAAGGACAATGTTCCCTTCAGTGACTGTCAAACCTCTGTTAATTCCCAGACTAAATGTGTGTTTCTATTTAAGGCTGGAGCACCAGGAGCACCCATGATGCCGATGGTTAGGCCGGGCTTCCCAGCAGGTGGAGCAGCCCCTGCCCCCGGAGCACCGGTACACTATTCACACTTTAATGCATTTATTGGTAATGCAATTTGAAAATGTGACGAGTGTTTCTGCTTGTTCTGAAGATGTCTGGAGCTTCGCAGAGTCCAAGAAAACCCCCTCCTCCAGAAACGCCCTGGATGACCTAAACATTAAGGACTTCATGTAGGAGCGGGACAGGCAATCTCTAAAGGTGGTTGTCTCTGTGTAGTAAGTTTAAAGTTGCATTCAAAATGTCTTTTTGACTGTAAATGTATACGGTTAATAATCGTATGTTTGTGTTTATCTGCAGGTCTGTCAATGTGTATGGAGCTCTGTGGATATGGGTGTCTGCACTTCCCCACTGCCTCCCTTTGTCCCCTTCAGCCAATCAGCCATCATCTATACTAACTTCACTCTCTGGCTTAGTTAAAAGCCCTCCTTTTCCTATCTAATGTTGTAGCACAACTGTGAATGTGAACCTAGAAACAGAAAACAAAATTCAGTTTATGTGTGTGTGGGTGTGTGTAACTCAGTGTTAACCTTTACTTAATATACTCTGGAAAATTTAACAAAAACAAATAAATGTGTATCTAGATTCATTCTCCACTTCCACATATCAGCTGACTTGAACAGTGCATACCGTTCTGCGTATCCCCAGAGAGGACTGTGTTGTTAAACGTGGTGTGTGTAACTTCACCTGCCAAGGCTCGCCCAGTCTCAAACTTACCATGAGCAAAGTATCATTCATTCAACTCAGTTGGTCTTTCTCTGCAACCATCCTCCGCCTGTTGACTTTCAGACAGTCAAATGTGACAGCATGCACTGCAAATCTGGACTTATCAAGGAACACTCATGTGTTCGCTTTTTATTGTTTTTGTTTATTTTCAGTTATTGCTTTGAAATCTGCGATAAATTGTGACTCTGTTCAAATTGTATGCATTGTAGACTATTTTGACTATAGATTTTACATATTTATTTACTACTTATTTTGAAATGGGAAAACAAAACATATATTTTAGTTACAATTTTAATGTCAGACAGAAAGGCAAGTAGATAAAATCCCTCTTTTCCTAGTAGATAAAAGTCTAAAAGCTGGAGTATTGAGGCTGTCTTACCTGCAGTGTTATATCTTGCCCCCTCTGCTGATTCGTCATGGTACTACACAAACAATTACAGACAGAGGAGCTAAAGCAGTGGCAGAGGACAGTACATTGGCTGAAGTCTTGGGACTCTCACTGTAAAGCACTCAAGTATGCTGGATGTTCTGTGTATTGTTTCTTTCCAAGGTGAACTGTATTTTAATCCATTGTGGCATTTCAAAGTGTTCAAAGAAAATAAAGCTGAGTATGATTCATAAAATATCTAAGAATGTGGACACATAATGTTGAATATGAAGGCTATGTTGAGTTTTTATTCCCGTGGACGGCATCGCCCTCCTTCCCCATCTGCATGTGAGTCCAAATGAGATGCAATAAAAAAACAAACAAATACATTGGTCCAACCACGACTCATCACTCATCTCTGTTTGGGTTCTTTGTTAAAAACCAGATCAAACTTGGATGCTCCACCATTAAACACTAAGCTTTTTAAAGTGCAAAGTTTCATTTTTATTTGCAATCATTCTAAGCAACAACAAAGACAAAAATTTACAATAACAAATATTTTTTCTATTAGATTGAAACACAATTCCACTAAGTCAGTCATGTATTGGTTATTGCAAATCAATTCTCCAGCAAGTGTAACAAAGTGAATACTTACACCTGTCTCCATGGAGACAGAAAGGTGTGTGGAATGTCTCACAGTATAACATCAAACTTCTTAATAGGGATGTCAAGATTATTTAATCAATATTCAGCTAACTGATTTGTTTTCAGGTCACAATTGTAATCCCAGAAACAAAACAAACAAAAATCATCACAATTTTAGAAATTTTTTTTGTATGTAAAGTGTTCACATTTGGTTACTCTTTTGTCAAAAATATATCAAATTACTGCCAGAAATTCACTAAAATTTGATACTATGACACCTCTACTTATATATTACAGTAAACAACTTGCTCACTGTCAAATTACATTTTCTTTTTATTATTAATAAACAAAATCGCAGTAGCATCTCTATTGAAAAAACAAGGAAGTGCTTCTCTCAGAAAAGCTGCAAAGCATACCGAGTGCATGGACTTCCACAATAATAAAATAAAAGTATAGAATCAGAGCACATTTTATTGCGGTAAGAACCGAGGAGTGTAAAACAGCCAAAACTTGTACTTAAGTAAGAGTAAAGTTAAATGATTTTACTCAAAAAAAAAAAAAAAGTAAAAAGTGATGTTTTGGCTGGAGGAGAGCCTCCTCCTGTTTGTTTGTTTGTTTGTTTGTTTGTCTGTTGATGTTCCTTCAGTGTTTCTATAACATTATGGCTTAAAACAGATAAATCAGAATGCTCCAAAGTTGTTTTTTTTAACTTTCTATTTCTACTGCATTATGCAGTTGACTTTCACCTCCTAAAAGATACACAGTGCTCCTTTATTCTGAAGTGAATGAATTTTGAAGCATAAAATGATAAATAATGTCTTCCAAGTAAAGACAAAAATAAACAAACTAAATATCTTAAGATGTGGCACAATAATAAGCAAATGCATTCAAATGATGTTATATTGTGAACAAGCAGTCCCTAGAGTAAAAGAGGATTTACTCAAGTAGACCTGGGTGGGAGTGCTAAAAATATGCTGCTAGAAAAGTAAATTTCACAAATAAATGTTAACAAGTACTGTAAATGGAACTGTCCACCTCTGAATATGAGGCTGTTAAAGTCAGTATATTGAATAGCTAAACTTCTTATTATAACAGGCAATGTCTTTTTTTTTGTGTGCTAAATATATTGCACCATAATACACATTTCCGTCTGTATAGTTCATATCTTTTTACACCGTTTTGGATCTCCGTGTATCCAGTGGCAGATCTGTGCATATTTCGTAGGAGTGATTCTTACTGCCACATTAAATTCCTTGCGCTCTCCATCACCGCCCTCCACCCACTGATGCCCCGAGTACACCCTATCACCCTTCTCCTCCACTTCCCTTCTTCCTCCCTCAGACGCACATACACCCCCGCCCCTGTCGCACCCGTCTGCGCGTCACAGTGTTGATAAATCAGATCATTGGACTCCTTTGACACTGAGCAGAACCTGTAGACCACTTTCTCCTTCCCGCGTCCGTCAAGGTGACTTTTGTCCGCGTCAAAACTGGAGAAGTGAATCCGTCCCGTGGAGGTATCATCTGGGGCCACTCCGAGCTCCATAAACTTCTGTTTGACGGGACGTTTCAGCTCCAGGAGTGCGTAATTGTAATCAGAAGACAGAGATTGTTAGCTCTGTAAATCCAGCCTTGGGGAAGTTTACTTTCTTTAACTCGAGTCCATCTGAACACAGGCTGCTTTTGGATGCTACACTTCTTCTAATTCTTTTTGTCCGCTGTCCATTCTCTTGTTGTCTCTTGCTTCTTCTTGCTTGTCCCATTTCTCTCTCTTGATTCATAATAATCTGATCTTTCTCCCCAGCCTTTCCTCTCCTGTTACGACCTCTTCTTCTTCTTCTTTTTTGTCTTGATCTGCAAAACACCAACTTTTAGCTTTTTGGCATCTTCTAAGTAGTCCCTCCCGTTGTGGATGCAATGGGCTGCTGTTAGCACGTGTTTTGGAGATATCAGAACCCCCGAACACCCCGTGGACAGGCGAACAGCAGTAGAGAAAGGATAGTTAGTGATAAAGTAGGAATCAGAAATAACAAAACGTCCATCTGCTCCATAGACGTGCCTCTTTCTGCGAGTGTGGCCTCCTCCTGGTGTGTGTTCAAGCTCACTAGTTTGGTTAAAGTCCCGCAGAGTGACATCTGTATGCGAGCATGTGCCGTTTTCATGCAAAGTTTCGTACCCCAAAAGTCGTTCTTGTTGAGTTTGGTCCAAAGGCAGAAGGTTGCGTTGACATTCAATACCACAGAAATCTCCAGGCTCCTCGTCGCTCTTTTGTTTGGTAAACGAAATAGAGTTCAAGGGCGTTGTATTTGCCTCCAACAAAACAGGAAGGCTCTGTTCAGTCCAGAAGTATGGCTTGTTGATCACATTAACTCCATGAAGTCCATAAACAGTCAGGGCAGTTGTGCAAAGCAGAAGACACAATGTGTGTTGGAGGTCCATCATCCTGAAACAAGAAATATTGATGAGACTTTACTTTCTTAACAGATTCATACCAATGCTTGAACTGAACATTTACAAAAGACCAAGAAACATTCCTAGAAGACTTATCTTATGTCCACAAATAACCAATCAATATGTGTGAAATGTGAACACCACAGAAAAGTGGTGGTGGGCCGGACAGACTGACAGATTGGTATAACAAATTTTGATTGTTGCAAACACATATCATTGACAGAAGAGTACAAATAAAAAGTTTAATATAAACTACAGAAACATTTTTAGATTAAGCTAACAATTTTATGAAAATAAAGTCAAAGCTTCAGAAAGTTACGTATTTACTGTTAAAAAACTCACTGATATGAAGTCATATTTTTTTCTAAGAATAAAGTTAAGTCCATAAAAAGAAGCTATTGTAAATATAAATTAAACTTGAAGTCTAATGAGATTAAAATTGTAATTTTACGAGAAAAAAAGAAAACTAAATACCATCAGGACTTAATCTTGGATGAGTCAAATGTTTGTCTTAAAACACACAATATATTTGTATATTTATAAGTGTTCCATGATCCGAATTACAATTTTAATCTCATAAAACTTTATGGCTTTGACTTTAAACTCATAACATTATGAATTTGAGAAATCTCGTAGCCCAAGTTTTTGTCTCTCAAACGTTGTCATGTTTTTCTGTTTTTCAAAAACATACCAGAGGTTTGACTGTGACATCTTGTGACATTCTGGAGATGAAAACTCAAATACATGACTCAACAGAAATCATAAAGTGACAAAATAAAGCTAAAGTAACAGCTTCCATGGAAACAAATAAGAGGCCAAGTGATCCAAGTCTGCTCAAAATAAAGAAAATAATTGTATTATTTATTTAGTGCAACAAATAAATCTAAATTACAAAAACATGCTTTTATTTATGCCAGTTTTTTTGTCACAAAGTTACACGGTGCACCATTAACAACAAAAATAAATAAAACAAAGTAAATAGATGAATGAATAAATAAATAAAATACATAAAACACATATTGAGCTAAGCTGCACATACACAAAAGTACCAGAAGAGGGCGCACAAGACAATCTAAAGTATCAAGATAGAGGCTATTTCAGTGCATCCAGATTGTCTTGTTTTTACGTAAGTTTAAAAGATACAAGTTGAAGTAATTTGGAAAAATATAAAAGCATTATTTAGCAAGCAACAACGCTCCAGTTGAGTCTAAGAAAGCAAAACTAGCGTGCACAATCAAAAAGTTTGTTCCTACCTTCACTTTTAGGGTTCTTCTTATCAACAAACACGCTCCGTCCTGCAGCCTTCAGAGGAACAGTCACAATAATTTTCTCTGGCTGCCTTCTCTCCATTCAGTTTCTGCAGGGAGGAAAAAAAAATCATCCTAGAGAGAAGAAGGAGGGCAAGGGCGGAATGAAGTGTGTGATATTTTCTTTTTACTCGACAATGAGGCGCACGTTTACTAATATAACAAATAGCCTATTGAAGTACAGTCCATAAATGTGATCATAATACTGTTATTAGTCTGTAAACACAATGCTACTTCATGTGGTCTCTAATATTTCAAAGGTTATACTTTTAACCCTTGGGCACTTGACAAGAGAAAACTTAAGACACTCTAATGCTAACATTATCTTTCTTTTATTTATTTTTTGTATCAACTTAAGTGGGTCCTCCTACCAGTCAGACTCATACTCAGCGTAACAGGAGAGACTCGCTTGAGAAGGTAAATCCCAGTGTGCCACCCACGCAGAAATATACAGCAGCACCAGGCACGAGACATGTGGAGGGGCACTCGGTTTCTACAAAACTCTTAAAGGAGGCCTATAGTGTTTTTGTTTTCTGTGTATTCAGTAATAAACTGTAACATAAGAGGATCAGTGATTCACATTTTGTTCATCGTAAAACACAAACTAATCTAAAACGGTTTGGAAAATGAAACAAGTCAATTTAATTCTTGTTGAAAACTGAAAAACTGATAAGCCCCTCCTATTCATTGCTAAACTTAACTTTAAAAAGAAGCTAATTTTGAATTACACATTTTGGAGCAGAGAAATATTTGTAAACAACAATTTTGAACCCAAATGTTGTACTTTGAATTTGATTGTTTTGACTACTCACATACAGACAAATGGCTGGGGATGGGTGATAGGTGAAAACAGGCATTTTCTAAGCACTCAAGCAGCTGCAGGACACTGCAAGATTACTCAAACATGCATGTATTCATTTAAATACAACTTGGGTAAGCTAATGTTGAGGGAACACTGTTAAAACATGGTTAAAAAGTCAGAAAAGTGGATTATAGAGGGCTTATAGGTCCCATTTAAATCCTCTGTGCCAGGGTTCTTTAGGCTACTTCCCTTTAATATAATGATTTTATTAGTTGAATTGTTTTGTTGAACTGCTAAAGGCCTAAAGAGAAAAATTAGACAATGAATCGAATCTAAGAAAAATTAGACAATGAATGCCACAATTATCAAAGGGTGTTGGAAAAATAAAAATAGTCATGATGAACTGTAGGAAAACATCATAAGGTACTCATTGTTTAAATACATTTGAATGTGATGTGCTGAACGACTGCACAACAAAACTGTGGAGTTATTATATGTAACAACCAAACAAGTTATGAATATAATGGCAAAATTGAAAATGTTCTCCTCACTAACTTCCTTGTTTCTGTTGGTGCAGCTAAACCTTAATAGTCTAAATACAAACTGTAACAATTAGAAAGGTGTTGGTAAACTGAAAGATTCAGCTCCTTTTCTTTACTTTGTTTTGCAAAGTTAAAATTCAGTCCTGACTGTTATGGTTGCACAATAATCCAAATACTGTTTATGCAAACTTGACACAGGTGCAGCTCTGACAATATATTAAGCTGAGTAGCCTCTGTAGAAAACCTTTACATATATTTGGATAAGTGGTGCTAATGTGAAAAAGTCTGTCACTAGTCTAAACATGTCCTTTTCCTCTGGTAACTGTCCTCTGTGCAGCAGACATGGGGCTTCTGAACCTGACCACTGCTAACATCACCAATTCTTCAACCACAGGACCTCCACATTTTCATTTGCTGCGCTTTTGGGATCTTGGTCCTGCAGTACTGATGTCTCTGTGCTTCCTCGTGGGATTCCCGGGGAACTTAGCTGTTTTACTCCTCAGACCAAACTGGCAGCAGTTGTGCACACTGACTCAAAGATTTCAATCTCAGCGAGACTTTCCTAGCATTCCCAAGGTTCTCTGGAGAACACTCCATTTGACTGAATCCTTCTTGTTGACCATCTAAAACATAGACATACACCTTGGGTCTTCGTAGAGCTGGGCTTCTGTTGCTCTGGTTCTCAAGGCCTTCCGAGGACTGTCTATTCGATTACATTTTGTGTTGAAGTCTGTCAAAGGACACCAAGTGCACTCTCCTAAAACAATAAAAGACAATTTAATTATTATTCTTCTCAATCCAACTTGTATATTAGGACAGCATATTCTTGCCCGCAAGGCACATTTTTTAGCCCATTTTTGGCCCACCAAGCAAAAAAGTTTGGGTACTCTTGGTCTAGTTCCTTATTCTTAATCAAAAAATAAAGAGCCACATTCAAGAAAGGTGCCTTTAAATACAATGCAATTTTATTATTATTATTATTATTATTATTATTATTATTATTATTATTATTATTATTATTTTTTTTTTTTTTTTTTTTTTTATTATTGTTATTTTTATCTTCAGAGGGTGGACAAAACTAAAAAGTAGTCTCTGTTAAAAAAAGCAGAATATTTTCTCTCTTATGCAAACTGAAATGTCTACTCATGATATCACAATCCAAAAATATATTCCTATGTGGTTTATTCACATCAGAAAACTGAACAGTAAAATTGGGAAAATAAAGGAAAAAGAAAAAGACTAGTTTGCTTGTCCAAAAATCAGATCACAATTAGATATTGTCTGAATGTTAATGTACAGCAGCCAGTGTTTGATCAAAAGTTTAGGGTTTAGTGTTTTTTTTTTTGGTGTAAATGATACACTTTTGCTGAATAAAATGGATTAACATCAGGAAGGAAAGGGAGGAAAAATAAAGCTAATTCAAATTGTATGTAAATCCTGTTCATATAATCATGTCTGGGTTTGAAGGGAAAAATTGTTTATACCAGGAAGCCTGCTTTGTTTTTTGCTACTTCTACAATCTGATGTGGTTCAAATGTGTGCAGTTGCTTGTTTGTGACTAGAATCTACAAACCTCCGGAGCCGACATGGACCAGCTAAACTATTCCTTGGGTAATCTCAAAACCTCCGACTTGGTTCCTATGGAGTTTTAAATCTCTGGTTCCTGCAAGCATCATGTCTCTGTGTTTCTTTGTCGGATTTCCTGGAAATTTAACAGTTTTAATCCTCAGACCAAACTGGCAGCAGCTCTCCAGACTGACCCAGTGTCTGATGATGAACCTGGCCTTTTCTGACTTGCTGTGCTTGGCCACTTTGCCAGTTTGGATCTATGATGAATTTTATGGCTGGACCCTGGGCATTGTCGCATGTAAGATTGTGACATTTTTGGTGTACTGTAGCATTTACAGCAGTCTCCTGACCATAACTGCTCTGAGTGTCCAGCGCTACATGCAGGTCATACACCCACAAAGATGCCTTCAATTCAAGAAGAGATTCCTTGTTCTGATGTGGCTCATGTCAACAGTTCTCTCCATCCAACCTTTACTGATGCGACAACTTATCAAATACCCAAATCACATGGGCTGTTTCATAATTTACAACTCTACACAAAATGTGGCTATGCTGATTACTGAATTTATTGTTGTATTTAGCTCATTTTTCATTATTACTTGTGCATATATTTTACTGAAAAGAAGACTAACCCAGGCTGTGTTTTTCAACAATGATTCCACCTTCAAACTTGTTACTACGATAATTGTGACATTTGTGGTTATGTGGATGCCCTACTTGTTTTTTAATCTCGTGATGGTTGGAAGTATTTTAGGTAACAACCAGAAGATTCTTCAGTTTTTTACAACTGGCTTTAACATTTTTTCAAGTGTAACTTTTATCAACAGTAGCATAAATCCACTTCTCTACGTGTTTGCACGTGGAATATGTCGTAAAAATACAAATTCCTAACAAAATTTAATTATTCAAGTTGTTTTCTTTTTTTCTTTCTTTAAAATGTGCATTATACTTTTCCAGTGGGTATGGTTTCTATCCAATAATGATTGCATTACCATAAAGTAAGCTAAAGTATGCTGTGGCCTTTTCTCCTAAACGTAATAACATATCTAAAATGCTAATGTAGTTGTTGTGATGGAATAAGAAACAATTTTCTTGCCAAAAATCCAGATCCCATGCACAAAAAACTGGGCAATCATGAAACAAAAGAGAGATTTGGACACATTTTATTATAGTTAAAAATTGTAAATGAGTGCGTTTAATCAGGTTGATTTTGTCTGCATTATTGTGTCTCTTTGGTCTGATTATCCTTGTTTTGTTTACGCTTGCCACAATGAATGAACATAGAAACGCAACTGCAAAGTTACTTTCCATTTGTTGTAAAGTAAGATTAAATAAGAATGTGTTTTTGGTGTTGTGTGCATTCCAGAAAGACAAACATGATGAACAAGGCATGTGCAATCTACAAACAACAATTCAAATATGCTGATATTCTCTCTGTGGTCATGGACATGTATGTCTTTTTAATAAACAATTTACATGGATGTAAAATTGTGACATTTTTGATGTACTGTAGTATAACAGTGTCCTGACCAGTGTTCATTGCTACATGCAAATCGTGCATTCGCAGAGATAGCTCCAGTTCAAAAAGTGACTGTTCTGATCTGGTTATTTTAATGTGTTTTCATTAGGTTATTTAGGGTTTGGCAGATTGCAAAAATGAACCTGCAAAAATTCAGCTGTGCTTCAAAAGACTCTCATTCACAACATGTGGCTGTTGATTTCTGAATGCTTTTAAATGAACATTTGTTTTGATAATTACAGTCGTTTGTGTGACGTTCTGTAGACTAAACATGTGACATATTGACATTTGTTTGGTGTGTGCACTGAGTTGTTAGAGATAATAAAACACTTCTTTATGTTGCACAGAAAAGCTTTATGTCAATTAAAGGAACCACACACACACACACACACATACGTGTCTTAAACATATTGTAGGGACGCATGACTAGAACATGCCTTATGGGAACGTCCCTTTCTGCTGGTTCTACCGGAGCCCAAAAAATATGATATGGTTCTCTAAATTTCCTTAGCAGTAATTAGTCTTCAAAAAACATTTTTTGCTATAAAAGGACAAAACAACTTTACAGGGCATTCACTGGGAAATCCCCCCAAAGAACAGAACTTCTCCACTGCAAACACTTTTCCTGGAACACAATGTGAGGACACCTATACTGCTCCTCTGTGGTGGAACTGTAGACATGGAACCTTTCGGAAACTAATAGTTACCTACAACGATGCTTTTAGACTTCTGCAGGTGCCCATATGGCAAAGCGCTAGTCAGCTGTTTGTGAATGCTCACGTTCCCACCTGTGAAGCCCTTCTAAGACACCTGACATATAAACTCATTCAGCGTCTGGACGTGTCTGGAAATACAGTTATAAAAACTTTGACCAACCCTCACTTGAGTTCATGCCACTACACCTCTGCTCTGAGAAAGCACTGGGCAAAGAGACTCTCCAACTGTACTGTAATGTAATTGTAGTTTTTAAAATGTTTTGTTTTTATTTAAACATGGACCGCCTTGTGTCTGAAATAAAGATTTTATATTTTAAATCAAACCAAACCAGGATATTGATGAATGGATGATTAGCCACTTATATGTTTTGGTTATGAAGGAATTCAAATAAACCACATGACAGCAACATACCAAGGAATCAATGAAAAGCATGTTTTATCGGCCAGTTTCCTTAAAAAATATAAAGCAGCATAATTTATTTAGAGCTTCTATTAACGACTGTTGAGTTAAATTATCATTAATACATATATGGTAAACTTGATTACACAAATGCCAAATGTGAGCTATTTTAAATTGCAGTGTGACTTATGTGACACTTCCCTTCTACAAAACCAGAAATGACAAGCTACAGTGTACCTATTGTGCTGCAAACATGGACCGGCTAAACCTGACCTCTGCTAACCTCACTAACTTCACCAATGCTTTGACTCCAGCACCTTCGCCTTCATTAATTTTGGATGTGGTTCCTGCTGTGGTTCTGTCTCTTTGCTTCCTTGTGGGATTTCCTGGAAATGTAGCCGTTTTAATCCTTCGTCCAAACTGGCAGCAGCTGTCCAGACTGTCGCAGTTTCTAATGATGAACCTGGCTTTATCTGACCTGCTGTCTTTGATCACTCTCCCTGTTTGGATTTACACTTTTCTGTACGAGTGGACTCTGGGCATCCTCACCTGTAAGATTGTGGCTTTTTTTGTTTATTGTAGCCTGTACAGCAGTCTAATGACCATAACTGCTCTGAGTGTCCAGCGCTATGTGCAGGTGGTGCACCCACACAGATGTCCCCAGTTCAAGAAGAGACTCCTTGCTCTGATGTGGCTCGTGTCAGTTGTCTTTTCAATCCCATCTCTGTTGTTTCGAACAACGGGTGAAAAACAAGGGAAGATGGACTGTCTCACAAAATACAGCTCTTCAGCACAAGAAGTGGCCGTGTTGCTCACTGAGAGTTTTGTGGGATTCAGCGCATTAATCATTACGTCTTGTTCATATATTTTACTGAACAGAAAGCTCAACCAGGTTGTATTTTTCCACAATGATTCCACCTTCAAACTTGTTACCACGATCATAGTGACATTTTGTATATTGTGGACGCCATACTTAACTTGTAATCTTGTACTTGTGGGGGGCATTTTAAGAAACAACATGAACATTCTTAAATTGGCTAATATTCTTTCTATCTTTGGGTCTGTAACTTTTATTAACAGTGGTTTAAACCCACTCCTCTATGCGTTTGCACTTTATAAACGCTGTAATATCTGCTTGCCATTGTTTGCAAGAACTCATAATTAGTAGTGCAGCTGGATGAAAGGTGGAGGTGTTCACTGCTTGTACATAAGTTAATAAGATTTAATTTCCACTTCTCTATGCTTTTTCACGTGGAACATTACTACAACTATTATGTGTCATTGGAAAAAAGACGTATTTCTGTTTTCAAAAAAAGTGCATACTGTATATTCTTGATGCGGTTTCTATCCAAATATGATCGCATTACCTGGAGACGCTCAACAGGCATTCATTTAGTTATAGGTGTTTTATTTTCATAGTAAGATCTGATAAGCATGTGTTTTTGAAGGGGTGTGCATTGAACCAGGAAGGCTGTCACTTTCCTGTCTCCGGCTACTTTTAGAGTCAAACTTGTGCAGGTTTTTTATTTTGTGACTAGAATCTACAAGCCTCCACAGCCGACATGGACCAGCTGAACCTCACTTCACCTAACTTCACCTTCTACCCGGGACCACCATCTTCATTTCTGCTGGAGTCTGTGGTTCCTTCAAGTATCATGTCTCTTTGCTTCCTGATTGGATTCCCTGGAAATGTGGCTGTTTTAATCCTCAAACCAAACTGGCAGCAGCTCTCCAGACTGACACAGTGTCTGATGATGAACCTGGCCTGCTCCGACCTGCTGTGCTTGGTCACTTTGCCTGTATGGATCTATGCTGTACTTTATGGCTGGGCTCTGGGTGCTGCCGCGTGTAAAATTGTGACGTTTTTGGTGTACTGTAGCATTGCCAGCAGCGTCCTGACGATAACTGCTCTAAGTGTCCAGCGCTACATGCAGATCGTGCATCCACAGACCTGTCTCCAGTACAAGAAGAGACTTTTTGCCGTGATGTGGCTCATTTCAGTTTGTTGTTCCATTCCTATGAGTGTACTTCGAAAAATTACAAAGTTAGACCAGAAAAACTCAGCTGTGCTCCGAAATTCACCTCTGATTCACAACATGTGGCTGTGCTGCTCTTTGAATTCTTTTTTGGAATATGTTCATTCATCGTTACTATATGTGCATACACAGCTATAAATAGAAAGCTAAAGCAGACAAGGTTTTTTAACAATCCATCCACTTTTAAGCTTGTTAACATTGTCATAATCACCTTTTTTGTGTTATGGATGCCCTATTTAGTTTTTAATCTTGTGATTGTTGGGGGTATTTTCAGTGACAACAAGAAGATTGCTTCCTTTTATATTTCTGGCTTTAATATTTTTGCAGGTTTAACATTTGTCAGCAGTAGTGTAAATCCACTTCTCTACGCTTTTGCAAGTGGAATCTGTCAGAGAAAATGTAATCAGCAGCCAGATTAAATGATTCAATTCTTTTACTTGAAATGGGTCTGGAAGTGTAGTCTTCTGTAGATAAAACATAAACAATATATGTATTCCCAGTGTTTCTATTATATTTATGGTTTTGTAAAATAAAATGTGAGGTTTTTGCTTAAACTACTTGCTGTGTTTTTGGTAAGAAGAACTTCTTTGTGGCTTTTAGCACTGAAAAACAGCACTGTATGAGTTTCAAACACGCTATTGTAAATTGAAATTCAATTAAGTCAGTCCTGTTAAAGTACTTGTATTTAAATTATAGCTAAAAACAGTATACTGTTTGTTACTAATAATTTAGAAATTACTTACAGTTTTTAATCAAGTAAAACTCAGAGACTGAAATCAGATTATCAGGGATTAGATGGTATCCATATCCAAAAATAATTTAAATGCATTTCCCCCAGCACATATACCTTGTTAAAGTACCTATTCAGGTAAAAACAAAGTTTGCAGTTTTGTCTATGTCTAATACTGTTTTTTGTTTGTTTTTTTACAAAAATCCATAAAGTTTTATGTTATTGTTGTGGCTGGTTGTGGTTAGCATGCCAACATGCCTCTCTCCTTAGAGCTGTGAAGCTTAAAACATATTGTGGTAAAAGGGTTGGAATATTAGTGCAGCAACTTTGAATAATCAGTGAACGAGAACATACAGTAAGCAGGTGCAACATGTTTATTAAAGTGCACACAAAAAGAATTTCAAAATACAGTGTGGTTTACTTCACAGCTTTGTGCTACAGACATGGACTAACAGAACCTGACCAGATTTAGGTATGTATGATATCGTCTGGTCTCATTTATGAAAAAGTGCGTGAAAAAGTACGCTGCGGCAAAATCCAACTTTCATTTACGTAAAAGAAAGTTGAGATTTACAAAAGCCTCCGTACGCACTCCTGCAGGTCATTTCCTCCTCACTTTTCTCCACAGCTGGAAAAAAATCTGCGCACCGGACCCCGCCTCACGTCACTCCCTCTTCACGCCTCTTTTCAGCATAAAAGGTCCATGCAAAGAGTCATTCATATATTCATGAACCGATAATGAGCCAGTTTCTTTGACTGACACACGGAGGGAAAGGGGAGGAGAGAGAGACGGAGCAGCACCCGAGAGGATTCTGACGTGAACTCTGCTCGTCTGACAAACTTATCGGCCTGTTTTAGATGTGATGACTTTAGTTTAGAACTGTGCTTTACTGTTAAGGCTCGCACAACAACGGGATATGATGTTTCATATGCGCGATGTTATAAATGCACGTGGAAGTTTGAGCGTGCACGTATGCACGAGCTGACGAGAGACTGAAATGGGCAGTGTGTGAGACGTGATGAAGATGAAAAGAGGGGCAGTGAGGGAAGCTGTAGGCTTGACGTTTGAGTGCGCGTGTGGAGTGGGATATTATCCACACTGCTACAGCGATGTGTGTGCCTGTGCGCGCGCGTATGCCGTGATAAGTGTGCCTGTGCGCGCACGTATGCCGTGATGTGTGTGTATGCGCGCGCGTATGTGGTGATGATGTGTGTGCGCTGGATAAACCGTGCGTGAGAGAGCAGGGAGCCACTCGTGCGTGATCACAGGACCTTTGTTATAAAGCGCACTTATGAACTTAATGTCCAGATTGCTTCAGATTCTCTAAATAAAACAATGTGAATCATGCGCTCCCGTGCACGTAGGCCTATACGGCTTCAAAACGACACTGACCTAAGCTTAATTTTCCACAAAGTAGTTGTGATTAAATTAAAGTTATTATATTTGTTGGAAATATGAACAAAAGTCATGTACCTCATGTGCACTAAACACAAACCTCCTCAGAATGCCTCCGCTAAACACAGATCTCCCTCTGCTTCGTCTCTGAAAGTGCGTACGGTAGCCCCAGAGTTTGCGGTCCCACCCGCAAAATCCCACGTCAAGTCTTCTTTTCATAAATCCCAAAATTGACGCAGGAAACCACGCACGTAATCTCCCACGTACTTTTGACCCAATTTTGTACGTACGCAGGCTTCATAAATGAGACCCCTGGTCTGTAGATAAAATGTATGTTATGTGCATTCTTACAATTTGTTTAAAGCACATTTGTATCATGCATATTGGCTTTTGCTTTCTGTGCAGTGTTCTTAATTTTTAGTAAGTGATAAATCTCTTTAAAGTTACTGGCACAGACCACTAGACATGTAGCTGAAAGACACAGTATATTTCAATGCAACAGGGCAGTACCTTCAAACTGTTTTCAGCTTCTATATTGAATGCTTATTTGCCCATGATGCAGACTGTGGGTAACTGTGTGCAAAGTGAATTTTTTATGTTATTTTCATTATAAATTCCGTAAACAAACCAAATAAATTTACCTTTTAAAGGTAAAGGTAAAGGTAATGTTTATTAAGGACAATGTACAATTACATTAAGCACAATGGCAGAGATGCTTGTACCAGATTGTAGTTTACAGATAATTTCCATCTGTAGTCCTGGGGAGGGAAGAGATTATAATCTTGTTAATAAAGATTAATTTAATCTTTATTTACAAAATAAAGATTAAAATAAGCTAAATGTAGAAATAAATTAAGCATATGATGCAATTTCTTGTCCTCTGTTCAGTTGATGAACCTGTATCCTTGCTTTCTGATGCTTTTTGGTAATTTTACAAGCTAAGGTTGACCCTTGTATGTCACATGATTATCTCTTGGTTTTGGATTTATAAAAGAAACAACTAAGACATTGGGCACTTGCAAACTACACCTAACAAGGTTTTTAGAATTCCCATGAATTAAACTAATTTCCTTCTGCAATAAGGTGATACAAGGGTGCTAGCCACATTGTTTATAAAAACAGCTGAGTTAAACTTTCAGTATAGGTCAACAGTGATGTACAAAGTCCTGCATATACCGATGATGTTCGAGAAACAAAGCACAAAGCCACTCTGAGTTCTTTTAAAATGCATTGTGGTTTATTTCAGTAAGTGCTGCTTCCTTGTTTCATTACTAGTCCATATATAACCAGCCTACTTGTCATTGTACAATTATAGTTTTGCACCGCAGACATGGACCAGCTCAATCTGACCTCCGCTAACTCTTCTAGCTCTTTACTTCAGCACTGACTGTGACTCCTGCTGTGGTCTTATCCTTGTGCTTCCTCATCGGATTCCCTGGAAATTTAGCAGTTTTGATCCTTCGACCAAACTGGCAGCAGCTGTCCAGACTGACCCAGAGTTTGATGATGAACCTGGCCTTATCCGACCTGCTGTGCTTGCTCACGCTCCCTGTTTGGATCTACACTCTTCTGTACAACTGGACCCTGGGTGTTGCCACCTGTAAGATTCTGGCCTTTGTTGTGCATTGTAGCCTCCACAGCAGTCTGCTAACTGTCACAACTCTGAGTGTCCAGCGCTACATGCAGGTCATACACCAGCAGAGATGTCTCCAGTTCAAGACGAGGCTCCTTGTCCTGATGTGGCTTATATCGATGGTCCTGTCTGTCCCAGCTTTAGTGATTCGACAAGTCAAACCCCAACCACAGATGGGAGCAGAGCAGAGATTTATGTGTGATCCCTGCTATACTTCTCGAACTCAACAAGTCGCTATATTAATCTCAGAATGCATTGTGGGATTCACATCATTCTTCATTACAACTTCTACATATATTTGTCTGAACAGAAAGTTAAACCAGGCTGTGTTTTTCCACAGTTCTTGGACATCTAAACTGGTCACAGGTATCATTGTAACATTCTTTGTTCTGTGGATGCCTTACTTTATCTTTAATCTTGTTGTTGTAGTAGCCATTGTCCAAAAGGTCCCTGATATTGATCAGATTTTTGACTTTAGCTACAGAATTTTGCATCTATAACATTTATTAACAGCTGCCTGAACCCAATTCTCTACGCGTTTGCTTTCAGAATATGTGGAAAAAGTCAGGAGAAATCCTCTGACGATAGTAAGGAGCCAACCAACATGACGACTGAAGTGTAATACTTCTGATATATTCACAGAACCATATTCTGAGTGCGGCTGGGTTATGTATCCTGATAACCATATTCAGACAATAATATCAACCAACAGAAAAGTTATAAACCATTTATTTAAGCTATTAGTTGAAGTCAGAGTGAGAACCACGCAGAAGCCAGCTTAGCTGTTAGCTAACTAACTGCACAAGGTTATACATGTTTATACGTGTGTAATATTGTATTTTTTGTTTTGAGTCATGAGGTAGCTCATTTGTCAGTGTCTTTGTGTTAGCCAAAACCAAAATGAATGTCTAATTGCACGGTGTTACGTTGTCTTGTAGTTTCATGGCATTTGTGAAGGTTATTAAATGCACTCATACTCGAGAAACTGTGTAATGTTGTCATTGTTGTCAAACTAAGGCAAAATGAGAAAAATGTGATAATCTGTCATATGAGCTTTAAGATTAATGTCATGCACACTTTAATCAGATAATTATTTTAAGTGAAGTTGAAACCACTTATTCTTAGTAATCTTTTATGCTTTAGAGTTCCAGGTAATACTTGAGGTAATGCATTAATTCATCATGGTTCACACATTAGCCATCATGAGGTCTATTTTGCCCTTTGTCTTAGTCTTGGTCTTAAGTATTCCTCTGTTGGCCACTAGTGGCTCTCTCCAGGCTCTATACACTGTCAGTGTAGAAGGTGTGGCTTCAGCCAGATGTGGGGGTGCGATTTCCTTCAGTGAACCTTATGTAAAAGAAAAGACACATTTTTAGACAAAGTTGTTAAAGTCTGTCATATGAATAGACTTTCACCAAATAGATTTCTATTATTACACTTTTTTTTCCCAAACTGAAGCTGCTGCTACTGTTCACTTTTGCCTGTGATCTTAATGCAGCTGCCCACTTGTCACAGACGTGACACATCTCAGGTTCACTGAAGGAATTGCACCCTCACATCTGGCTGAAGCTGCACCTTCTACACTGACAGAGTATAGAGCTTGGAGAGAGCCACTAGTGGCCAACAGAGGAATAATTAAGACTAAGGCTAAGACAAAGGGCAAAATAGACCTGCATGTGTTGAAAGAACCTGTGAATAAATCAAGATACTTGCGTTACAGTGAATCTGAACTCATCATTACTTGATCAGTAAACCCTCAACTAAATTGAGATGCTTTCAAAACCTTTTGAGCACAATTATTTTGAGCAACAATAATAAAAAAGTAATAAAACATAAAAACAAAAATTGAACCACTACCCAATATCATGACAGTATTTAGTTCATTGTGATGGTTCATTTATTCATGACAATCAATAACTCAAGAAACCATCAGAAATTATAATTTCTCCCAACTAAAGTCAGACGCTCCAACTAAAGACTTTGCCTCATGTTTTTCCACTTTTCATTTTGAAATTGACCACCATTACTGTTTTGGAGATATGTCAGTGATTTTTGGGTAAAAAACTTTAGTGTGAGCCATATTTAAAAATAAATAAACGCATAATTTTGCTAAGCCCAGTATCATGTCACGTGCTGCCCTTTTGCCCCCTTTACTCCAATATCCTTTTTCTCACTCCAATTTGTTTTATGTGAATTTTCTAAATAATCTTTTTTTATTGAGTTATTTGTTTATTTTTGTTGCGGATTAACAGGCAAAAAAAGTAAAAGTATTATATATTTTAACAGATGTGAAGTGGAGTAAAAGGGCAAGGCTTAAAATGCTAAATTGATATATTTTCCTATTTTACTTTCTCATATAAAGGAGAGGATGATGAAAATGTTGGTTAGACTCAGTAGAGAACTTGAGATAACAGGAACTTTGCCCTGGGTTATGTGCATGACTCATTCTATCAGACTTCCCACGCATCTGTCCTTCCCTAATCTCATAATGGGGGTTTTACTGTGAATCAAAAAACTGCAGTGGTGGAAAGTTATAACATTTTACAAGTTGGATAATTTATAGATTTAGAAAGAAGTAGAGGTCTTATGTTGGTTTTAATAGTTTATATTAGCTTTACTTTAGTCTTACAATAAAGTCGCACACAGAAACTCACTGTTTGGGGAAAATGATGTTGAAATCAGATACTGTTTACAAAAGTGTCATCGAGAGGCATGTTTAGTGTTACATTCTTACTGCTTTCTGCTCCAAAATCTAATTGGATTTTTTCCAAGAACTTAGGTTTTGTACATGTTATTCTATTTTTAAGATAAAAAAAATTAAATGGAATGCACAAATGGCAACCAGTCCAATAGCCACAGTGAATTAAAAAGGCCTAAATTACATTCTTTATTATGTTAAAATATAGTTCCTTAAAAAATATACAGTTGTGTTTTAATTCACTGAAAACAACAATCGTGAATTGTGCCTAAATTCACGTTGGTGAAGAACAACAGTTGCTTTATTTATGTTTTAAAGGTGGTACACATTTTTGATTCAGGTGAAAAATGTATTGGGAACACACATTTGCATCATTATTTTTACTTGTTGAGGTCTAAACCACATTCATATCAGAAACACTATGACATCCTGTTCAAAACTGCAGAACTGACCTGCCTCATTTCACCAGAAAGTACATATTTCCTTGTTTGTTCCATGACTAAATCAATCAAAATACAACTTTGAGTAAGCTAATGATAACGAAACACTATTATGACATGCAACTTAACAGAGTAAGATGTAAGTGCATAGAACAAACATTTTTTACCTTGTTAAATGTCTTTGTATGACTCAGTGATGATGGCTACATAATATTTTGGGGCATTTGTTACATGTGTCTGCATCTGTGCTGTTTCCGACACAAACTATAGCATCTGCAACCTTCCTCTCCTGCACCCTTTTGAACATATTCTCGACCCGAATTTCTATCCAGAGAAATCCTGGCTCTTTGATTTTGTATTCAGCAGTCTAAAATGTGCTTAGATGTGTTTTTGCTGCCTTATAAATAAGTAATGTTAAGTTTCTATTCCGTTGGCAAGTGTAATTACACAGGAGAGCTGTAGGGGGAACACTATTGCTGAAGATGTTTAGTTCATACTTTAGTTTTACACTAATCACATGTGCGTTTTGGAAACAGAAGTTGATATTCTGTACGTGTTGAGAGTTACTGAAAGTAAATACACATTTGTCATGTGAAACAATCTACACTTCCAGCGCTTGAGTGTCATTTACCTTCCACCACAACATCACCCATAACGTACACAAAAGAAACACTTCTGTGCCCCCATGAAACCAGCAGCTGTTTTGTTATTTGACGGTGGAATAAAGTGAATACATTTTGTAAACATGTGTGAAAATGCAGTAGTCAGCAGTTTGCCATGTGCAGAGCGACAGTCATGGTGATTTCACTGAAGAAGCAGCACCAGCAGAAGGTTTTGTTATGGTTTTAGAGCTGATCCAAGCAGATGTGCAGTGAATGTGTTTGTCTAACTTATTCTGTGTGGTCCTGCATTGTTTAGACAGACGACAGATTCAAAATTACCAGTTAATACTTTTGTTATAATAATACAAGTTCAATATTATGTTTTATAGCAGGTGACATCACAGCATTCTAAATGTGAATGTCAATGGAGGGAAAGGTCTTTTTTTTCCTGGAAGAGCACAAAATAAAGTTGGGAAAAATTGGGAAAAGAAGCTATATGTGAGAAAAAAATAATCAATCCACAACAACTCTGCAGAAATATGGTTTTGTAACTGACATGTCAAACAGAAAATCAGGTTAACAGTGGCAGAAAAGCAGATAAACAGAAAGACTTTACCTTCTCACAAAATCTCACAAATTAGGATCACACACACAGTTGAAGTAATTTTTTTTTTTTTCTTAAAAAGATGTAAAGTCTTTTCGATGACGTTATAACTTGCATTACTGCAGTTAAATGGTCAAAAATTTCCAATTGCCATTTGCATTGAAGTTAGTGAAGCACTACACTTTTGCCACAACAACAAAAAATGATTGTTAGTTTGCATTTCGCCACATAAAAATGAATTTTTGCAAAACAAAAACTCCAGGGATGAAATTTAGTCCATAAAAAGCACATTTTTTCCATTGTCTTGCCCACAATTTTTTTTCTCAGTTAGAATGTTTAGGAGAATTTTTCAAATAAAATTATGTCAATGCATTCCTGAAATACTGATCATTTTAAATTAAAAAAAGAATGAAGAAAAATGGAAATTAATGAAAACAGGGTAGTAAACATTTCTCAAAAAACAGCGAAAATAAACCCCAAACCCTGCCCCCTTTTACATTTCAAATACTAAATTGTGCAGTGCCAGTGCGTGAAGGAGTGAAGTGACCAAAGGAAACAGTGTGATCTGTCAGAATCTGCAGCAGGTGTTTGTAAAGTGCAGTCCAGCATCATGTCACGTGTTAAAACCAGTCCTTACCTCACTTTGCTAAATATAAGGAGCCTGGGCCATGGGACACTATGGGCCTCAATTTTCAATCATTTGATCCTGACCAAATCATCAATCATGGGTTTAAGGGGAGCAAAAGTCCAACACAAGTGACATTTGTACCTGGAACAATCACTATAAAAGCAAAATCTTGTGCACATGGGTTTTATGTTCTATACAAACTGAGTGTAATATGTTCACAAATGGCACATGCATGTTTTTCAGTTTTACTCACAATTTAGAACCTACACATTGATACATTCTCTTCAAACACTGAAACAATTTTTTATTAAAAGTGAGGGAGTAATTTTAAAAAAAGCATTTAGCTTAATAACAATAGCAAATGGCAAAACACAAAACTTTTCTCATATCAAGTATTTTTCATTTTTCAAATTCACCATCTCTGTCATCAACACGTTTTGATAGGAAGTGGTGCAAATAGGGTTTGTGGTCACCTCATAAAAGAAACATACGTGAAACTGTGCATTAGTAAATGTTTTGAGGGGAACAATGCCAGTACCACAAAGGTATTTAAATGACTTTTACCTGTCGACATAGTTCTCTTTTAGTTCTCAGTCTTTGACAGGACTAAACTCAAATAATGGTGAAACACTTCAATAAGTAGTCAAGTTTCCCTCTTGAGGCTTCGGGTGCTTTCCCAAAATGAAGGAATCACACAGTTTGTATAAGCGCACTGTGTGGAAGAAAATACCTCCACATGCTGTCTAACTATTAAACAGTTGCCTTTTCAAACTTGCTATGTGAGTCACATTATGACTCTTTCGGATGACTTTCGGATGCACTTTATGAAAAAGTAAAATCGCTGTCTGAATTAAAGAATAGAGAATATTAGTTCTAATCAGGAGTCGAATGCTGCGCTCTGATTGGCTGTGCTTGGGTGATCCTCTCCAGTTTCACAAGTGTTTTTAAACCATACTTACAATCAAATTTAATACATGTCAATATTACATGTGTCGAAGTATCTCGGAGAAGAAGGTATCAGATTTAAAACCTAAATCGTGTTTTCAAGTGTAAAAATCAACGACCTTTAAGTCTGCTTAAAAGTTGTGTCAGAAAAACTTGCTTTGACATCTTCTGACAGAGATTGTGCTTGTGGCCAAAGTTGGGTTTGTCAGAATGAAAGATGAATTATACATTTCCTTTTTTCACAGTTATAAAGTTAGGTCAATTTTTTTTGTCAAAATTCAATGTGACATTCTATCTTTTCTAACATGACCACCCTGAAGCAACAACTCATAGCCTTCTTTCTGAATATAAGGTTTAGTTGCAATTACAGGTGATTACAACACTGTCCCACAGCAGACAGGACAGGAGACCAGGGTCGTAGGCAGGTTACTCGTAAACACAGACACTAAATTAAATCTTTAGACTGTAATATTTTCAGCTG
The DNA here is from genome assembly GCA_038363315.1 of Mugilogobius chulae. Classification (NCBI taxonomy): domain Eukaryota; kingdom Metazoa; phylum Chordata; class Actinopteri; order Gobiiformes; family Gobiidae; genus Mugilogobius; species Mugilogobius chulae. Next base: position 9,262,778 of record CM076405.1, read on the forward strand.
TTGCACCACTATCATTGTGAGACATCATATTAAATTGACTCCACGTGTTTTTAGCCATTGTTTATATTTCATTGCTTTATTAAAATAAACTTTTAGAGGGAAGATATTGGCCTTGTAACTATTTGTCTTGGATCATGCACTACAAAAACTCAGTCTGAGGTTGTGGTGATAAGTGAGGAGTATTGTGAAGATTTAGTACCTCACAGCGTAACATTACAGTGCATCATCTGTGCCTTTGTAATTTTAGGCCACGCTTAAGATGGTGTTAAGCCTGAAATATACCCTATTCTTAAACTTAGACTTTGATTTAGCACTGAATGACATGGCTATCATTTGGGTTGTTGCGACTCTGCCAGACACGGCAAGTTTAAAATGATCAGACATTGACCAGCAAGTGCATTAAGGTCTGTTTTGAATATGTGCTTATTTCTTAACTTTACTTTCATGGCATTTTTCCTGCTTATTGTTACATTTCAATAGAACCATATGATTAGCTTTGACATTGTTTCCAATCTTGAGATGCGCAGTATCTGAGTTTTGACATTATATGTAACGCATGCTGACATTTCGATCTAAATATTTGGTTTTATGTAAGTCTGGACTCAGTTATAAGGAAGAATTTGAGTGACCAAAGCCAAAAATGTTCACTGGACAGGATCTGCTGAGCAACTTGCATGCCAAGGCATTGTAGATTAACAACATAAATATAAGGGATTTATTTTCTTATTGAATGCACCAAAAAATGTGTTTAGCACAAAATACATGTATTTATGTTATTGTAGTCAAATAGATTTTGGGTAACACTTTAAAGTACCGCCCGCTAGTTAATAGGTAACTACGGGGGTACTTACTGGTACTTACTGGTACTTCTGGTGTTAGTACCAGTGGTAGTTACTGGTAACTACAGTGGTACTTGTAGTGGTACTTAGAGTCACAAGTACTGGTAACTAAAGTGACAGTTACCAGTATATTTAGTATTAACTACAGTGGTAGTTTACTGTCAGTTACTATAGTAATTGATAGCTAACTAACACTGACAGCGGGTCGTATTTTAAAGTGGACAAGGTGGTACTTCACTGTCAGTTACTATAGTAAACTCACTCCCTCAGGTATAGGAACCCACAAACAAACTGGGCTAAGGGGAGCGTTCCCTTTAGCTCAATGCGTTTGTCAGGTTGACCGGCGCGTGGGAGACCCGGGTTCGACTCCCGCTCAGGACATGTGTAAGACCATACCCGTTACTCTATCAATTACTGTAGTAACTGACAGTGAAGTACCACCTTGTCCACTTTAAAGTATGACCCGCTGTCAGTGTTAGTTAGCTATCAATTACTATAGTAACTGACAGTGAAGTACCACCTTGTCCACTTTAAAATACGACCCGCTGTCAGTGTTAGTTAGCTATCAATTACTATAGTAACTGACAGTGAAGTACCACCTTGTCCACTTTAAAGTATGACCCGCTGTCAGTGTTAGTTAGCTATCAATTACTATAGTAACTGACAGTGAAGTACCACCTTGTCCACTTTAAAGTATGACCCGCTGTCGTTGTTAATTAACAGTTAATTAATGTAGTAACTGACAGTGAAGTACCACCTTGTCCACTTTAAAATACGACCCGCTGTCAGTGTTAATTAACAGTTAATTAATGCAGTAACTACCAGTGAAGTACCACTGTATTAAACTGTACAAGAAGACCAGCTGTCAGTGTTTTTTTTTTTTTTTTTTTGAAACTACTACCAACTTTTACTGTAATTTAGCTAGTGCTCAATACATTATTTACTAGTAACTACTGTTTAAAGCTCAACCAGCTGTAGTATGCAAATATTTTTTGGGGTTTATTGATAAACATTTTGTAAATTGTTAATGTGTTTCATATCTGTTGTGGCTGTGAGCATAATAAAGAGGTGTCTCTTTGTATTAGATTGCCCAGTGTTTGATTTTTATCATAATCTGTACTATACACAATATTTGCAGTAATAAACTTGTTTCATAACAGTCTTTACCTTGTTTGTGTAGCATCACAAATAGAACCACCAAGTACACAATTAAATATCACTAGAGGTACCCGTATAAGTACCACTAATTAGTACAAATGATGCCACCATAATCCCTAATTAGCATTCCACAAAAGTACCAGTAACTATCACTATAATTAATACTTAACTAGCCGGTAACTGTCACTTTAGTTACCAGTACTTGTGACTGTAAGTACCACTACCAGTACCACTGTAGTTACCAGTAAGTACCACTGGTACTAACACCAGAAGTACCAGTAAGTACCCCCGTAGTTACCTATTAACTAGTGGGCGCTATTTTAGTAACTGTCAATTAAGTACTAGTAACTACCACTGTAGTTAATACTAAATATACTGGTAACTGTCACTTTAGTTACCAGTACTTGTGACTCTAAGTACCACTACAAGTACCACTGTAGTTACCAGTAACTACCACTGGTACTAACACCAGAAGTACCAGTAAGTACCAGTAAGTACCCCCGTAGTTACCTATTAACTAGCGGGCGGTACTTTAAAGTGTTACCAGATTTTGTGAGTAATAATTATTTGCGAATGTGTACTTGTTCTTATGATTGAGTAAAAAATTAACTAACTGTAATTATTATAGCTATACATTTCAAAATCATCATGAGCACTGACAAAAGCACATGTTCAAAGTGTTGCAAAGCACAGTTGTCTTGGGCTTGTCTCTGCTCCTTTTTACACACCAAAAAACTCACAAAACATTGCTGCATTGTGAACATTTTAACTATAATTTGGCAAATATTCTACTTGTGGCTAATATGTGATGGTACATCTAACTTACCCAACTAATAAAACTACTTTTTGTGTCATATTCATCTTTATGCACCATTATTAAGCTATAGTCTCGAACACTATTGAACTTTCAAATCCCTGCATTTCTATCGCCATGTGTGCTACTTTGAACCCTGCACCCGCACTTCACTGTGATGCCTCTCAGGAGTTGTGCCATGCCATTTCAACAAGCCAACTGATTAGCAATTGCTAGCAACTGTACCATTGAATCTTTCTTGCACACAGTCTTTCTGGAGGACAGTCCTCATGACTACATTCTATTGTTGAATTCGCCACTTGTAGGTTTAAGGAGATCATGTCCTGCCTCGCTCCAGCTGCTTTGCCAGTGTTTCAGCCTGTTGGCACGGTTTGTCGTTGTTGTGCTTCACCCTATGTGGGTTGTGACAGTCCTGCTCGGTTCTACTTCATTCTGCTTAGGCCCTCTGCTCTGCTCCAACACTCCAGTGTCCTGTGCCATAATTTTTCCTCAGAGCCGAAGTCTGAGGGGTAGTTTGTTCCTCTCGTCTTTATTTTGGCAATGTAAAATAAACTACACTTGTTCCACTGTACAAGTGTTTTTCCCTTCTGCCACACTGTAATGATAATGCTATTCTGCACTGACTGAAAACATTTCAAGGATATGTTCTGTAGGTTTGTATGCATTTTATTAAGTCAACAACATATTTCAAATTAATTTAGGTCAACACCCAGAAATGATCAATGTTTCTATTGAAAGATACAGCATCTGGTGAAATTTGTCAGGGTCACACACACATTCACAAATCATGTGTTAAGAGAATTTTCTCTCTCAGCACCAAACAGGAAAGGGCCTGATTATAAACATTCATCACTTATTTATGAGGCAACAGCAGTAAATACTTCTACTCCAGCACTGTCCAAGAGTACACGTCTGCTTTGGAAACAGCTGAAGATCTAATTGTGAAATGTCAACAATAATCTACAGGCATCAACATTCAGTTCAGCCAAGAAAAATGTGTTGTTTTAATGTGTTGGTTACATTTAAAATAATGTGACACCCATGTGTTGATAAAAAAGCAGAAATATGTATTTTAATGTCCCAATTATTGAAAAATGTCAAATATGTATGTTGTTCATATTGATCTAGAACAGTTTAGCTAAAGAAACGGATCTTAACTTCCTGTTCTAAACTGCAAATCTGATAAGCGCCACCTCTTCATAATGACATTTCATCATAACAACACATCATCACATTTACAAGATCTGCTTGAGTCTTACATTTTCAAATGGAATTGGGAAAATGGACAAGAATAGGTGTTGAAAACAAGAGTGATTTTTTTTTTTACACTAAAGCTTCAGTTGCTGGACAAAACAAGATTACTTAAACATGTACCACTACTCTAATACAACTTACTATAACACAAGTTAACTAGTGATGAGCAAACACCATTGTAATCAAGTTTATATGAAGTTTATACTTAATATGTTCATTTTATAATACATAACAATTATCATACCACTCACTTATAGGGTTATAAGATATTCAAGACATGCAATGCAATATTCATGAACTTTCAGTCAGGCTCAAACATAATTTGTTTACTTAAAGTTGTATTTAAATAAATTCATGTTTGTGTGAGTAATCATGTATTATACTGCATATGAGCAACACAAAATGTATTGAAAATGTATTTTCGCCTATCCCCTATGCTCGCCCATGTCCCCAGTTTGTGCTCAAAAAGAAAAAACAAGAATGAGAAAATCTATGGTTAAATGCAATGAAGAGACTTCTCTTCAATTCTGCATTTTAAACTGCAAGTCAGTGATCTCATTGCGTTTAATGAGACGTTTAGAACAGTTCTGTGATTTATAATGAGCAAACTATTTAAAAATGATTTACAAATCTCAGCTGTCTCAAAGTTTGATACCAAAACAACATTTCTTTACACAATAGGAAAGTTGTAGGTCTGTGATGTGTTCTGCATTTGACCCACACTTACCAGGACAGGGTGACTACAGATAACAGTAACTTACACATAACTGTTGCATGCCATGTGTTTCAAATATGGCTGTTTAATGATGAGAGGGCAAAGGTCAAAGAACAGAGAGAGATGAGTTCATTGTATAAGAAAACAACCAAAGACAAAAATAAACATGTGCGTGTGAAAGATCATCCTAGGCAAACAAAATAGGCAAAGTACATCAGCTGGTTGGGATATTCTGGAAACACATGGTGCGAACGTGGTTCTTTGTAGTTTTTAATTACAAGATGTCACCAGCTATTGAGAAAGTCCACCTCCACGTAACTGCACAGCCAGGATTTTGATCACATCTCACAGAGTCTTTCATTCATTTCCATCCGCCCACCACTGTCTGCCATCGCCCACAACCAAAGCATCCAGGACCTTTTTAGAACTAAAGGACCGGCCAAATCTCACCACTAGAGATCTCCATTCACTTGTGGCCCTGCATAGTGGACCTGTTCTTTTAGATCAGCTTTGTGTTTTACTTACTGATCTACATGTGACAGTTTATGAATAAATATGTACATAAAACACAATAGACCCATTCAGATTGAACAGAAGACAATATTAGCAGGTATTGCGTTTGATAAAATATGAACTTTTCAAGTAGAATTTAGAGTTGAGTTTTGGTGGTCTCTGTGTTCTACTAGTTTGTCAGCATATTTGTTTGTTTGTGTATTTAAACACAATATCAGTACAAGAATATAAGGACCAAATACATTTGTTATTTAAAGTGCATATGACCAGTTTGTTTTTTAAACAGTTGTTGAATTTTCATTTTAATACACGCTGAAATCATTTATGACAGTCTTATGTTAATAAAGAATATGTTGACAATATTAGGAAGTAGAGTTTCTAAATTGATAACATCACACTATAGGGCAGAGCTATTTAATTGTCTGCCTGGGGGCCAAATGTGGCCCACTAAGATGTATATTTTGGCCCAGCTTGAACAGGCTTTTTGAAATGTTTTAAATATATTTTTTTTGCTATTGTTGTTGTTGTTTGACACTAATGGCAGTTGGAGTTATAGGACCTTTCTTATTTTGCCCAACAAACAATTTCCTCAACAACACAAAATCAAAAACATTTTTTTAGGAACAGAAAGGTAATGAGTTGAACTGTGAGTGATGCTAAAAAAATGTGAGAGAAGCCTCAATGCTACTGTTGCTAATCTGTTTATTTTTAAGGGTTTGTTGTTGTATTTTATGATTCCCAATGAAAAGAGATCGGTACCATTTCGAGTTGTTTGTAAATAATGAATGTAAAACACATATATGGTTTAGTTTTGTAGTCCGATCCTCAGACTTTATATTGCCAAAAAATTTGCCCACCTGTAAATATAATTGAATAGAGATACAAACACATTTTCAATTTCTTTTATAAGAAACACGTTTTTATGAGCCTTTAAATGTAAATTTAACAAAAAGAATGTGTAATTTTTTAGGTCTCAAGGTAAAAATGTCAGAGTTTTGGCCCAATTTATTACATGCTACCTAGTGTGATGTCATTCTTTATAAACAGAAAGTAAAATTGTAACACTAAATTTACTAAACTGTAATGAAATTTGTAAAATGCTTAGGAAAATCTTAAATATAGTGCTTATTTATTTATTTTTGTGTTTGAAATGATTAGTTGAACCTGTCAGGCACATACAACAACAACAGCCAAAGACAAACTGACAAAAACAGGTCAGAATATGAAAAATACAAAACAGATCCTTAGAATAGGTCTGACATTAGTTTGATAAAAAGAAACAGTTTCAATGCAATAGCTTATAAAGTGCAGTGAAGGCTGTTTTTTTTTTTTTTTTTGCACAAACACACAGCTGTGCATCCTCAATGATCTATGCAACATGCAAAAAAAAGGTCTCACGAATTCTTAAAAAGAGCGCCATCTTGCGTGCTTTAAGAAATAAACTAACGTGTCATTGCTCCAGTCAGTATCCACTAGATGGCACTACAGTTCTGTGGTACAGTGTAGCTCCTGATACTGTGTTACTGTGATGGTTTCCCAGGCCGGTAAGTAAGGTTAGGGCAGAAATGCTGCATAGCCTACTTTTTCTTTCCCATAGTAATGCTGTGTAATGCACTTTCATCTGTTTTAGTGTTGCCTCTCTCTTCTTGATAAACATCAGCTCTGCAACATAACCGCACAATACAGGAAACTCTGCCACAGATATCTACTACAGCCAGTCACTTCTTATTCATTTTGCAATGTCCTAGGCTGTAACAGATAATAATGCTGTCATTTTAGAGCGTTTAAAATGTTCATAATGTCATTGTGGTGTGCTATGTTGAGCTGGGAAATATAACATTTTATATAGGCTAATCGAGAATGCTGTTTTGGAGATTTGCAAAAATAACTAAAAAATAAAATGAGTACATCATTTAGTAAAAAAAAAAGAAAAAAAAAGTTATGCTGCACTTTCTATTAAAGGTTTATCTAAATACAAACTTAAATAAGCTAATATGCTAAAAGGTGCTTGATTTATGCTGCATTGACCATTTTTATCACTGACTCTACAGTACAGTTATTTCTGTGGTAACAACTAATGTGAATCCAGAATGTGCTTTCTGACAAGATTTGCCATAGTAAAAAAGTTTTATCCTTATTTCAAATGTCACTTTTTCCCCAAATTCAAAGAATATTCTTGTAAAACTAGTTATGTACTGCTTGTTGTTGGTAAATAATATTAAAACTGACAAAATAGTCACAAAACAAAATAAATGCTACTAATTATATATATGAACATCTGTCTTATTAAGATGACCCAAACTAATAAGTCAGACACGTGATAACATATTTTTGTTGGACTGACTTAATAAGGTTTTGTTATTGCCCAGCCCTAAGGTTATGCACTATGAGCCTAATCTGCACTTTTGAACTGATATGGGTTAAATTTAGCATTCAGCTTAAGTCTGTTTGTTGAGGTTAGATCCAATATCCTTGTCACTAACACGGCGTCTAGCCCTAACTAAAAGGTCATAGGCTAAAACTGTTTTCAGTTTTGCAAGTCTTTAGCTCTACATTAAGAAGCACAAGGATATTTTGCTTCAACTACTCTATGTTGTCCTTGTTTAGCCAGGGCCAAAGTAATGTAATGTTTAATTAGGATGCTATTGCAGATAAATGTGTATGGAGAGACCTACTATGTAACTTTTGACAATGTACCACAATGCATTTGAATGGAATTCATGTGACCTCTTTGTAGTGAGTAATGTGTGGAGAGGCCCAGCCTGACTATTCTCAATGCATCAGAGAATCTCATTAGGAGACTTATACGCACTCTTCAAGGTTAACAGGGTTGGTAAAGATGTCTTACATGGGTCAAAGGAGAAACGGTCAGGAAACACAGAATGCAATTGCGTAAAAGCAGTTAGCAAATTCGAGATTGAAAGATCAAAGCAGCACAATATATCAAGATTGAAATCACAATTTTAACTCCGATTAACTTATCACAAAAGCCACAATTTTCCTGCTTTAGTCTATATTTTTGTTGTTGTCTCTCCCAGTAGCTATGTGACTGCAGGCCAACTGAATTATCAAGGCTGCGCACACCAACAATTCATGCTTGTTTGTAGCAATATTTGAATTAATGCCCAAATTTTATGCAAAAATCTTTTAGTTTAACTTTTTTTCATTATTTTTTTTTTTTTTTTTTTTTCCCAAGATCAACACTTTACAACTGTTGCAAAATGGCTTGCTAAACTGAAAAAAAACATGCAACATATTGAATTGAAGTCACAATGTCAGACATTGTGCAGCACAGGTCAAAGTGTGTCAAAAAAGTTACCGGAGTTTGTCTAGTTTTAATACTGTTGCTAAATGAATTACTTTTATGGATAAGCCTAGGACCTGCATCATTGTGGCCAGGATCATGAGTGGATAAGGTTACTCACAGTAGGTATAGATCCACAGAAGTGTCAAACAAATAAAACATGCAGCTGTATTAAAAATTGTACCACAACACATTTTGCTAGTTAGCTTTGTTCATTTTTACAAACCAACTTTAAGGTTTGCTACTACAGTACTTATAACACACTGACAAATGCACTTTGTTGAATTCTGCTTCAGTTACAAGCTCAAAAATGTCCTGTTCACAACTGATTCCAATGAGAGCTGTGGTAAACAACATGAATGAGTGCACAATGACAGACGATATCTTGAGACGAGGAGCTGCGGAGCTGCAAACTTAAGTTGTGTACGTGCTGGAGATGGCAGAGGAAGTCAAAGTGGCACGTTTGGCCTATAACGGGCTCACTCTAATCTCTTAATGAACTTCCATGTGGAGGAATCACACAAAAGAGGTTGAACAACAGCACAGGTATAAAGACTAAATAATGATGAAAATATAAATGCTAATCCTAAATGTTAAGATTGAATTTTGACTTTTGAACAAAAAATAATTAAGCATATATCTCTAATAGATAGCATCTACATTTTTGCATGTCCCTTTTACTCATCATTTAGCATTTTATGTTAATTGTTGTGTGGCCGTAGCAGACAAACTGCAGCCTCAGTAGCTTCCATAAGTGGAAATTGGTTTGGCAGGTTGACAAGGGGTCTGTGAAATCCCCTCGTCAATCCTCTGATGTCGTCATACATTGGAGTCCAAGCTGGTGTCATCCACTTGACATGTCAAAGGTTAGAGGTTGAGTAAGTAGATGCTCGCCGGTAAGCAGCCTGAGCAGTAAGTCTGGCATAGAGCCTCATGTTGAATGGGACGCAGGAGAGCTACTCCAATAGCTTTGTAGATGACATATTCAGTAAACATTACATTTCCACACAGTTCAAACGTCTACGTAGTGGAGCTATGGATAAAACATAATTATCATCTTTCATTTGACAGTTTGCACATTGTTTATAACGAACATGCATTTTACTCAGCAGTTACTTTCATTATTTGCAAAACACAGGTTGCAACATGTAATCTTTGCACAAAAATCAAATAGGCCTATTGTTAATATATGAGTGTGTCAGTGCGCATGCCTATGGGCTTGAGTGAACGTGGCTCTACATATAGGGTAATCTGCAGTAAGCTGCTCGTCTGCAGTGACGTGCATGAGGGCCAATGCTCTAATCAATTCTACATTGAAACCACTTATCACCTGTACATGACATATAAAACATCACACTTCTACTTCTTTTTATAAACATATTTTTAAATTTAGCAGTAACACATTATACATAAGCTCTATTATTTGTTTTGCTTTGTTTACTCTACAATTAGTAATAGTTGCTTTGATAGGATGTTTGTGTGCTTTGATACAATGTGAGAAAGATCATGGCTTAAATATTTAACCTGAATAAAAATACATAATCAGCAAACACAGACAAACACAAGAGTTATAGCAGAATAAATACATGGATCAAATTAGGTAGGGTCAGTTGCTCCAGGCCTGTATCATTAAAGACTAACCACTCAGTGATCGGGAGGCGGTATCTAGGTGTGGGCTGTCAATCAAACATGGTCCCGCCCAGACTCTTCTCAGACGGGAAGCGCAGTCTCAGAAGTTGAGCTGCAGCTGGGCAGAAACTGGACGTGTAGCATCCCCCAGCACTTTTGAAATATTTTTTTTATTCCAAAATGTAAGTACTTTGCTTTCGCTGCACCACTTTGTAAAAGTTGTGCAGAAAAAACTTGTGACGGACGCGGAGGGATGCTCAAAACGCATGAGGAGTTGTGGGAGACGTCCAGAACATAAGTGCAAGCCAAAAATGGATGCGTCGGTAAAGCTTGAAAACGCGCGGAGAAGCTGACGGAGTAACTGCTTTATTCGAAATACTTATTTTTCAAACCTTTTTAAAATTTTCTTTTTGTTGCATAAAATGCTCTGAAAACATCTAGTTACTTGGGCACTGTCACCTTAAACAAAACAAGCTAAAACCATATAATTTATCTCACAATGGATGAGGACGTCAAATGCGTAAAAGTTGACAGCAGTTTGAATGCAGAAACGATCAACCTGAGCGTGCTGAACTGGGAGCAAGTGCAGCGCCTGGACTCCATCCTCACAGGCTCCATACCCATCCACGGCAGATGGAGCTTCCCCACTCTGGAGGTAAAACCAAGGACATAGTCAAAGTGGTTCGCAGCCGTATGGAGGAGAAGGGGATTCACGTACGAGAGGTGCGCCTGAACGGCTCTGCGGCCAGCTACGTACTGCACGAGGACAGCGGGCTGGGCTGGAAGGACCTGGACCTGATATTCTGTGCTGAACTCAAAGGGGAAACGGAGTTTCGGATTGTGAAGGACATAGTTCTGGACTCGCTTCTAGATTTTCTACCAGAAGGGGTCAACAAGGAAAAAATAACTCCAGTGACATTAAAGGTATGTTTTTGTTGTTGTTTTTAAGATATTTGTTCAGTCTTTAACGATGGCATTCAGCAAAGGTCATAATTAATATTTATGATATAATAAATCTATAAGTACACCAGCAGTGGTAGTAGGAGGCTTGTAGCACACTGTGTCTGCCAATGTCAAGACCAGTTCAAATAAATAATACCTAGTTCTGTAGTATTACTCATTGGTACTACATAACATTATTCATGAGCTTAGAAGCAAAAAAGGCCCTCTTATTTACCAATTGCAATGGTAAATAACTTACACTGACCCATTTGATACAAGTTACAAGATACTGTCTAATCCAATTGGAGTAAGATCCACATTAATCAGTGCACACTCTTTTACCTGGAGACTGGCTGCACTGAATCTACCCATGTGACACTTGCTGTGCAAAGTTCAGTGGTCTCAGTTAAAGCAATGTTCTTGTCTATTGTTTGTAGTAATGGTTCTTATACTGTGTGCAGGAGGCCTATGTGCAGAAGATGGTTAAAGTGTGCAATGACTCAGATCGATGGAGCCTCATCTCTCTCTCCAACAACCATGGCAAGAATGTGGAGCTCAAGTTTGTGGACTCTCTTCGAAGGCAGTTTGAATTTAGTGTAGACTCCTTCCAGATCCGCCTGGACTCACTGTTGCTCTTCTATGAATGCTCAGAGCATCCTATGGCCGCCACCTTCCACCCAACCATCCTGGGAGAAAGTGTCTATGGAGACTTCCCCACCGCTCTGGACCATTTACGCAGGCGTCTAATTTGCACCAGGAGTCCTGAGGAGATTCGAGGAGGAGGCTTGCTCAAGTACTGCCACCTGCTGGTGCGGGGCTTCCGCGCAGCCTCTGACGAAGAGATGAAATTGTTACAGCGCTACATGTGTTCACGATTCTTCATAGATTTTCCTGATGTGAATGATCAGAGAAGGAAGCTGGAATCCTACCTTCAGAACCATTTTGTGACTTAGAAGACAGAAAGTATGACTACTTGGCCACACTGTACCATGTGGTTCAGGAGAGCACAGTGTGCCTCATGGGACACGAGAGGCGACAGACACTCAGTCTCATCTCCTCTCTGCACTGAGAGTACTGGCAGAACAAAATGCCATCCCCAATGCGGCAAATGTCACCTGCTTTTACCAACCAGCTCCATATGTTTCTGATGGGAACTTTAACAACTACTACATAGCACAGGTCCAACCAATGTACTCGTGTCCACCATCACCCCTTCAACAGTACATACCTCCACCGCAGCATCCCATGTATGCACCATGGCTGTCCTGCAACTGAACTCTTATAAATTATACATATTCTCTTTCCTGAGGAGCCAGGAGCGTCTGTCAGACCACAAAGTCTGACTCAATATCAGCACTGATACAACTGATAATAACTTGTAAAAAGTAAGACTTTTGAAACTCAAAAACAAACATGTCACTTGCTTTAGACCTTTGGCATTTACACAATCAGTATTGTGCAGAGCAATGCAAAATAAGGAAGTTGTTTACAAATTCACAGATCTACGCTAAAACCAAAAACAACAAAACAATGCATGATTTATTTCTGTACAGAAATAATGTCAGTAAGTGCCTAGATAAAACAGAAAGGGAAGATATTTATTATTTCTAAAGTGAAAGGCTGAATGATTATATTAAACTGTTATTAGAAAGATAAATAGCATATTTAATAAATAAAGTTATGTTATGTCAGTGTTGAGCTGGTATTGGCAGTGCAGCTGGACAAAATGCATGATTACTAAAGAGGAAATAACATAATCTCATGATCTGTAATGAGAAGGGGAGGAGCAGCAGCACAGCAAACCAGCTCAAAATAAAATAAGAATCTTGATAATGTATTGCAAAAGGAGAAAGGTTTGGCAGCTAAAGCAGAAGTGCAAGGGAGTATTACAGTGTTGGTATCCGCAGTAGATTGTGCAAAGCACTAAAAAGCTGTTAGTGAAAGGAAAAGAAATATGTGTGGGGACAGTATACTCTGCTCACATGTATAAGCCCTAAATGTACATGCGCATGTGTTGGATCACATTCAGAAAGAGGAGGTGAAATCACACTGGATAGTGCACACACATGTTTTAATGTCTTATATGGTCTAATTTAGAATCACATATTAATGTTGACATTTGAAAGCGTGATTACCCTATGTGATAAAATGCACAATATGTGGCAGGATACTGCAGACAGACCAGGTTTGCATATTAATGTGTGTGAATTATTGTCTCAGTTTGGAGCAAAACACTTCTGACAGCTAAGATCTTTTCTGACGGTGGGAAAGTCCCAAAGTGTGTAAGAGTAATTCTGTATAATGCATAAAAACAATCATTGTTTTGAAAGCAATAAACTAAAGGCTTTTGTCATCCAACCAAAGTGCTAGCCTCTGCAGAATGTCTCTATCTATGATCTATGCTTTCAGATCTATTTTTCTATTAATCTTTATTTTTGTACAGTTTGTGTTTGGCTGATAGCAGAACTGTTTTTGTGTCTTATTACTGTGGCTAATGAAGAGTAGCACATGTGGACAAAGTCTATGTGCAAGCTCTGAGTTTTCTGTGGATTTCAATTGCTCTAAAGAGATTGTCTCACTATTCTGGGGGCATTCAGCTACCCACTCTTCTGGACACAGGTACTGAACATGTGGATCAAATAATTAAAAGCAAAATGATCCGTCTGAAATAAGTTTTGCGTCTTTTATTAAAACTGATTCCACTTTTGCAGATGATGTGGGCGCTTAATGCCTTGTCTTACTTGTCTGGTTAGCTTGAATAGGTCAATGCACTCAGGTAGAGCTCGTTTCCAGGGGCAGAGCTCAACGCTGCCAGCAAGTGACAGATGAGAGTAAAGGATTTCCCTTCGGAGAGACGTCATAGACCCACGTCAGCGGGCAATCGCAGAGCAGTTTGCCAAAGTTCATCACATACACGAACAGACTGCACTACCATTGGAGCCCTTAGATCCAAAGACACCTGCTCACTGATTGAGTAGATTGTCCATGGATCCCTCTAATGCCCACATGTCACTTTCACTGCTGACATTAAGGAAAGCATAAAACCTTGAAAAGCAGAATTCCAGGCTGACAAACTCATGTTGAATTTAGGCAGGAGTTTAGTTTAGAAACTGCTAAATCTACTTATACTAAATGTAAGATATGCAATACTTGAATTGAACCCATTTTTCAGCTGAAATAAGAAGTTGAAATAGAGTTAAAGGTAGATCTAGTAATAGGAATAACATCTGGTTTAACAGAACACAAACTTTCATCACATTTTATAGCACATATTTGTTGTGTTATCTAGTATTAAAACTTCAGTGTACAGTTGGTTGCTTCAGAAAGAGCATCTTGCATAGTGACATAGTTTGTCAACTTAGGCTAAAAAGGAAGCTGAATGTAAGCTACCTTTACTACTGAAATTTTCAAGAATCTCAAATTAGATGTAGTCATGCACAATTCTTCACCTAAACATGGGACTGATTGTGCATCCTGTAACTTTTCTGTTTGGATTCAAGGATATTGTATTGCCTTTTTAGAATGTTGCAATTAATAACAATAAACGTCCATACATTAATTAAATTGAGGTGTTTATATTTCGAATGTTTCTACCAAGACCATGTCACCTCCCCATAGATCTGACCTGTAATTTGGCTCGTTGAGAGATACAGTTTGCTTAATTTTAATCTATGAAACATTTCAGGCAAAGTAATTACATAACCATGGTAACAAGCTGGTAAAATGAGCAATCTCAAATGTACAAATACAGTTGTTTTGCTTTTTAATTTTTATAATGATAACAGCGCATACTTTTTATAATTTAATGCAACTTTCTCAGATCAGGATCAGTGAATTACCCTAGTGTTAGATGAGAGACAGAATTGACCCTAAATATATCCCGCCCTCTCAGCCACAGTAAGGACATTAGCCCATTTGCGATAAGCCTCCAGTCTAATGCTCGGTATGGATACTGCTCAGAGATTTACCTGCTATTGTACGGTAACACACACCTCTCTAACGACAACTTCTGTAGGGCTTTGGTCATGTACATGTAGAAAAGATGTAGTCCACTTCCTTATCAGTGGCTTAACAAAAGGATTTGAGGCAGGTTGCACAACAGGAAGAAAAGGGTTAACCTAGTAACCAGAGTAGATTAAGTATGCTACACTCCAACAGACTCTAGACAGTTGAATTTAGGCACTGTCAGGTATCCTTCAGACTAGAAAGAAAAAGAATCCAGGTTAGAAGAAGTGCATCTAAACACAGGGTAGAAAGTCTTCAGTGTGCTGCTTGTACTTTTTGAAGTGCCATATTTAGGCTTTTGACTTCAGAACGCGTTGAATGTGACCTAATATGTTTGTTCCTGTCCCAAAAGGGTTCCCTTGCAGATGTCTAGTTGCAATAATCAACAAATCATCAGCGCTTACAAAGAACTGAATGTGTCTTTATTAAGTAAAGCCTTTGGCCCTGGTTTGAACTGCTGGGAAACACACATCTGTTTCAAAACAAAGATTCATGCTTGATCGATGTGTTGAAATAAGTTGATTTACGGTCCAAACTTTAAAGGAAACCTATTGAAAAAAAGTTTTTAATCTTGTTATAACTGCCTTCTTTCACCATTAGTTTAATCATTTATTAAGAATGATTCATGCATGTTTGAATAATCTAGTATTATCCTGCAGCTCAGAAAAGCCCTGTCCTCACCACCTATCCCCGCCCACTTGTCTGAATTTATTTGTGAATATTTAAAAAAAAATCGTCTGCTTGTGACATTAAAATCTTACACTGAGCTTATCAGTTCTGCAGTTTTGCACAGGAGGGTAAATGGACTTCTTACTATTCCTAAATTGCTTTACATTATTTTTTTCTGAGTTGGTTTGGAGAAAAACAATAAACTTCCATTATCTCTCTCCATTCATAAGTCTGCAGTTTTGATTTGATCATTAATGACTTTAAGTTTTATTCTTGTTCTATGACTATGTCTGCAGCGTTAGCTTTATAAGTGCTTGTTTGTTTATCAGTATGAACAATGTCTTTCATGATGCTATGAAATTATTGTTTCTTGGATCAAAAGACAAGAGATGCACATGTACCATGGTGAATAATAGTTTAGGTTGAAGTTTTTTTAATTATATTATCTCACCACAGCTATGCTTTTAAAACAAAAATAAGAAATCTGCCTCAGAAATTAGCTTTGAAAAGAAAAACCCATATTGGTCGATCTAATCTAAACCTTCAAAACCAACGCATTTTCTTGTGTGTGTTGGAGACTTTCCACCCTTAGTTCAAAACTGTAGCCCCAATAAATGCATTTTATGAAAAGAAATGGTTTCAGTCCCCACTGCTGCGAAACAAGTTACATCACAAAAAAGTCATAAATTGTAGTATCATGCAATCTTACATAATTCTTTGTCTGGAGAAGATGCAGTCGAAATATGGAGGCCAAGCAAAGGTCAAAGGTCATGGAGTAAATCAAACAGCCTGAGCAGACTGTGAGAAAGCCCTGTTTCTGTGTGGGCATTTGTATATTTGTGCTGTCCCACTGTTTGTGTTACAGAAACATGCTGGAGTTCGCTCTGCCAAACAGCCAAAACCTATCTTCGGTTATTAAGCAATAGAGATGTAACTTATTGGTTTGGTATGACATTAGTTGGTTGTGGCAGTAAATCAGACGTGGGCTAATCTTACGTGTTTATGTGCGCTTGAGTAAATAAAGTGGCCAGCTGGAGCGCGGCTGTCTCTGCAACACTTCGCTGTACAAAAGCCAAACACAAAATGTGGGAAATGTAATAAACCCATTGGGAGCAGGCGTTTACAATCCCTATCAGAGATGAGTCAGACGATTTTATCACCTTTCAGATAACTTGTTGCAAACTTTAGCATCATGTCTCACACAATTTTGAAAGCTAGCTTCTAACTACATAGGACAGTCACAACTTCCAACAACCATGATAGATTATTTTTAATTTTATTTGATTAAAAAACAATATACACAGCATTTAGTAGCTGAAATAACTTGAAAAAGTAAAGAGAAAGAGAAGGATCAACTGGTTCATTGCTGTAATTTTACTTTGAGAGAAAATACAGACTAAATGGTAACCTCAAACAGTATTTCAAAAAGCCCCCTTGGTTTTAAATTGTATAAGTTGATGTTGCTCATGGTATATCTCCTTACATAATACATACAGTAGATCAAATATCTATATGGACGTTGAATCTTCTCCTTCAGGCCACAAAAAAAGAATCTCGCCCATCCTGCAAAACAACATCTGGTACAATGCTTTCAAGCTCACACAGAAGCCCAAATTACCATACACAACCCAAATATTATGTTATTTGATCCTGAAAATTGCCACTTTCTCTAATGTGTCAGAGTGAATGATAACCCTTCACGACCACGAGGAGCGGAGAATTGTGTCAACACAGAACGTCCAGATTTTTGGATTCTACTAAAATTTCTCATTTAAAACTGAAACTTGATTCAGCAGCCTATATCAAGTTGTTCCACGGCCATTTTGGTAATTTTGTTGTATTATTTTGCTGTTGTGTCTCTATGGACGCTTGGCTTTTCCTGGAGCCTCAAAAATAACCATGCAACCGACCATGCAAATAGTTGTAAAATGACATCTTGAAATCATTTTGTGAGACCCAGATTATACTTTGCAACGCCAGCTGATGTAAAAACACAGTTCAATGCTAACTAACTGTGCACAAGCTGATAAAGACCACAAACAGAGTCATTAAGATCATATTTATCCCAATGGAAACAAATGATTCAGACTCTGTTCATACCTTATCTAATTTGTATTGGCCTCTGAATCAAGCTTCTTAAGAGCCACAGCATGTTTTTTTAAGTATAACTTTGCAAAGTATGAAAGTCCTTGGAGTAAATATGCAACTATTTGTAAAGAAAATGAACAAATAAAGTTAAAATAATAAAACAAAATACACGCAAAGAAGTGTTACGTTTTCTATATTATTATTTCAACAAAATACAGATATTAATGACGAGTTTTTTTTATTTTTTATATTTTACTGTGCTTACAAAAGGGTTGCTATAGGGTGATAGTTGTGGAATTACTTCTACCTATTTCATACAGCATTTAATAAACCAGGAAGTGTACAAATATAAATGTGATTAAAATAAAAGTGTAATTAATTTTACATGCTACAATAGAAATACTTTTACTGCACAGTGACTTTTCAGTGGTTATATTTGTGTGTAGAGGTTGTTTAAAGCCTTCAGTATGGCTCAAATGAAGATGGGTTGCATGTTTATGTTTATTGAAAACATGTTGTAAGGTTTGATGGATTGTGCTCAGATGGCGAGGTTTCAAGTCTGCTTAGCAAAAGCTTTACATTACATATTCTATCTTTACAATACAAAATTAGGAAATTATGGGTGGATAGGACACAGACTTGGTTTGACTGTTTACAATAGAAAATAGACTTACAATCAAATCAGTGATTGATTTCTAATTTAACATGAATTAAATAAAAAACTAGGATCCAGCCTGTCTGGCACCAACAACTGCACTTTCATTTTGACCATCTTTTCCCTCTAGGTTTTGTACACAGATTTTTTTAGATGCACTTTTGTTGTTGTAGTAATAATACAAAAGTTTAAAAGGTCTTCCCACTAATAGAAATCACCAGAATGAAAATTCTAGATAGGAGAAGTCTTTCAAAGTAAGAATGTCTTTTGCCCACCACCTGACCTTATGCAGGATCACATTCGTGGCTAAACTTAAGTTTGCCCATTATCGGCCAAATGATCCCTTATGTTATTACTTTTTTTCCCTCAAATATTAATTACTGTAGTTAATGTTTCAACATTAAGTTGTAGTATGTTTTTATTTCATATGATTGGCGATCTACAACTGGCAGGAATTTCAATTGTTACTGGTTGTTTTAATGAAAATATGGTCATGCAAACAACTAGCATGACTGACTCAAGTGACTCCTATTGGGGACTGACAGGCTAAATGTATAAAGCATCATGCACCCACATCTTCTACAAAGTAGAAAAAAAGTCACCCATCCATCTATTTCCAGACTTGAAGGTTTATTTGACATAACATTAGAATGACTAAGGTGCTCATTTCTGTGACTTTCTGCGCTCCCTCCCTGCACATGTTTGGATGTGTGTTTATGGCGAGGCGGTTGCGGAGGTGCCACTTGAGCGCTCACATCCTGGTAACTGCATTACTGCTAACCTGCCTGTTCTTACCTGGAGCCATAATGATAGTGATTATGGAGCTGTAATGGCTAACACACCTGCCGACGTGCTGCTCGTGCCAAAAACACACCTGCACCTCCGCCTGGAATACAGTAGGAAAAGTCATAAATGGCTTCCAGTGCGAGGGAATGCGACAATGTTATAGCCTCGTATTTCTCCGCAAGATAAAAGATAATTTACAGTTTCCTGAGCGCAAAGAGACTGGTAATGCTTTTCCTCTTTGTAATAATGTGCTTGCCGCATGTGCTTCAGGGCTCGTGTAAAATCAATCACATGGATGGCTTGTGATCGTCTTCTGAAAGTGAAAGATGGATGTCGCAAAGATTTGTGAATTGTTATTAAAGCTTCCACATATCACCAAGCTAAGCAGACGGAAATGTATCAAGTTCTAACACATCGTATTCAGATGTTTTTCCCTAACGGCCATTGACACAGGCTATTTTTAGTCTTGAAGGCATGAAAGCATTGAATTTGATAGTGCCAACTTTAAAGTTTTAAAGACATTGAATTCTTTAAATTTTAAGAATAATCATTTTATTTTTTTCTTTCATTTGTTGCAGAAATTTTATATATATATATATATATTATATATATATATATATATATATATATATATATATATATATATATATATATATATATATATATATATATATATATATATATATATAAAAGATCCCTCTCACCCTACGCGGGTGGTCTCATCCGCTTTCCAAGCTCGGGTCCTCTACCAGAGGCAGGGAGCTTGAGGGTTCTGCGCAGTTTTTTTTTTTTTTTTTTTTTTTTTTTAAAGAATTTGTTCTATTTTCCCTTTTAATCTTACCGACTTGTACAAATCTGACATATTATAGTAGTACAGTAGTAGGTACAAATTAGACTTATCTTGGATCCTCACTGAAAAAATACACATCTGACATATTCTAAATTAAACATACATAAACGTCTTTTTATTTTTAAAAATACTTATGTTTTAATCTTTACTCAGTAGTTTTGTATTTATCTTGACCTTCATCTAAATGATTCTCAATCTTACTTGAAAGAAGCTAAAACAAGCTTGAGTCCGGCCATGCATTTTGAGTGTACTTCCTGTTTTCATTACATTCAGCTGTTGTGGTGAATGTGACTTTTAAAAATGCTGGTATAAGCTTAAAGACATGAGTGTAAGTGATGTGTGTGCTGGTCTACACTAAACAACTGTGGATCTGAATGGTCTATTTTTCTCTTCAGAATCCAGCTGTACAATACAGTCTTAGAGCTTTGAACTTTGGCCTGTCGTCAGTGGCTTCAGTTCTACAGAATGTAATTCAATAGAGCTTGTCTGATCACTATGTTCATCTCCTGAGTTTCAGTGATCAAGACTGAATTTAGCCATTCAGAACCGAAATAGCTGCTTCAAGAAAAGATAAACAATTTAATAAAAAACATGAGACTGAAAAACATTTCTGCAGAATCAGTGAGTCAAACACAAAACTTTAAATAACAGAATGAGTTTCTTTGTTTCATGTGCATCTTTTAAAAAGACTAATTTGATTGTCTTTGTCGTGAGAAGCGACGGAAGGCAAGGTGACCCACTTTCTCCACAACTTAACTTACAAGCAAGCAAACAAATTCAAAAGTGCCACCTATAAAGTGAGGAGTATTTTCATTTTTTATAGTGTCCATTTGTAGGCTCAGTACTAAAGCGATCATTTTTACCTTTTATATCTGGGCCTTCAACATGTCACACTCATCCAGCCACATCTCAAGTCTTTTAGTTTATTTTTTTCTATCTTATCCTAACCTAGCAAAAAAAAACATAGAGTCAGAATAAGACAGGAAGCACTGATGTAAAGACTGAGCTAACAGGAATATATTGAGGAATATAATGCAGTTGAACAGTATAGTATAGTAATATAATTAAAGTATTTTCACTTCTGGACTTAAAAGCAACATTTTTGGTCCATATGCATAAGAATAGCAAGAACACACAGTCGTTAATTATTAGAACGTTAACAGGAAGCAATTCAAGTTAATATCCAGGAAGTAATTTCTTCTAAACATGTCTTATCAAGTCTATCTTTCATTCTCCTTGTTTGGTTGTCAGATTTCCAAAGTACAAATACCTTCTTTGCATAATTATGGATTTCCTCAGTGCTAATTTGTCACAGGAGATTAGCCCGCCAACAACAATACAAAGTTTAACCAGAGACTTTACCCAATGGTTGGCAGCTCGTTCCCTTTCTGATGGTCTGGTGGATGTCTGTCAACTTCAATGTGGAAAACAGATGTAGTGGAATCTTTAAGTTAGAATACATGGAAAGTATATGAATAATAACGTTGTAACATGGTTTAGTAATACTGTATGCATGTTTATCACCACCTTCTTTAAGTTGAATATGTATGGGGTAAAAATGCCATCAAGTATTTCTAGTTTGATGTTTTGTTGGGTTTTAAAATGTCCATCAATTCAACCATGCATAAAAACACTGCTTACAAAGCTCGTCGAATGAAACACAGAGGAAACTTTGCAATGTGGCTTTTGCATGTTGGGAAGTAAAATCTGTTGCATGTTATGTTTCCCTGTCAAGGACTACAGATGGAAATTAGCATGATGCTAAATCTGGTGCAGCCATCTTTTAATGCACATTGTTCTTCAAATAGATAAATAAATGGCAAGAGTAAAAAAAATGTTGACATAAACCACAAATGACATAACTCATACATACTACTATGTCTCGTTTGTAAGAAAATATCTTTGACAATTTCGAAGGTCCAATCATGGTTATAAACTCTATGTTAGGGCTCAACATAAGGAGCGAGCCCTCCAAACATTTAAATACGTCTGATCTTCCAAGCAAATATACTGGTTCTAGTTTAGTTCAGCACTACCTGGTTTGTGCCTCGCTTGGTCTTTGCTTAATTCTTCTTTAGACTTGGTTTGGTCCTGGTTTAGATCTGGCTTGAATATAAGTTGTTCATACATGGCCAGAGTCTAGTCTTGGCCACATTTAGTTTTGGTTCAGTAAGCAAATGGAAATGTTGATAAAGTCTTTTGTATATTATTTCCCACAGTATTCTAACGTATACTTTTTTTTTTTTTTTGTTTTTCTTACAGTGCTTATTAGTGATGTTCATTGTTGTGTCAAAAAGTGGTGACCTGGCTTACATCTCTGATCCAGAAGCAAAGGGTTGTCGATTACGGACCAGAACGTTGTACAGATTGAGCGTCTGAAGTTACCGAAAAAAGGTGAAGGGCTTCAGGGGATTCACTTGCAATGGCCTGCACATTTGTTGCATTGGCAGCTATTTGTTTATGGTGAAAGCAAAATGATTTTTTTTCTGTTCATACCTTAGATAAAAAGATAAGTTAAAATCAGCAATACTGTGGACTTTATATGCTGTAAACAGATCTACATTATGCATGTAGTTCATGAGGGCTCCCGACTTCCGAAAAGGGGAAGGAGTACAGAACATACAGTACACAATGAATCAAGAGCAAAAAACAGATGTCGATTTTCACATTTCTGCTGAAATGTGAATGCATGGGAACGAGAACAAAAAGGATAAACATTTGTTTATCTTTTTAAGACAATAAAATACAGGTAAAGTGCCTTTAAAACAGCATTCAATAAGTTGTGTCCATTTGATTTTCCTGTCATACTACAGAAAGAAACTTGGGGAAATGTTGCTTTATAAATCATCTTTGATGTGGGTGCATTTACTTCTGGGACTTGTAGCCTGTGATAACAGCCTATAGAGTCAGTTCAACTTAATCTGCAGATGTTTCAAACCCAATACACGTGAACAATGTTTTTTCTACACTCTGAATAAGGATATCAGTTAGTTTCTCACGGCAGTTTTTGTTCTGCACAGGGGGGATATTAAAAAACTTATATAGGCGCTTGGTGCTCAAATTGTTTCTGCGGTTTGGCCATGTAAGTTATGAGAATTCGAAGAAGGTGAAGTCCAGAAGCTAACTCACCGATGTGCCTGTCTTTCTAATGGCAGATTTATCGCCTTCCACTGTGGGCTCTTAAATGACCTCAGCAGGGGCTATAGGTCAAAGGTCAGGGTTGACACACAACAAAGGAACCAGTGCTGCTGAGAGGAGAGTGTGAGGGGGAGAGCAAAAACATCCTTATGACACAAACGCCTCTTTGTTTTACAGCGACGCGGCTGTTCTTGTAACTGTATTTATCATAAACTCCAGACACTAGTGCATGGGAAAGTGATTGAGATAGTTTAAGTGATCTCACATTGGAGCTATGTTTACAGACGAGGCCCACTGTCACTCACATCCTCCCCAAACCTGTTCAGTCCATCTACCACTGACCCCCGACTCAACTTCCTCGGCCTCTCTCTCCCTCCATCTCGCTCTCAATGAAATTTTCCACTCACAGGTCACCACGGCGACCTTGTGGTTATGTCACCTAAAAGTGAGCTAAAGGTAAACCACCAGCAGCTCGTGCAGCTATCGCTCTCCACTCACAGGCAACTCAACAAAACCAACGCTGCTGCCATGGAGACTGCACACATACAGCTTTGCACGACTGTACCTATAGCTTCTTATGATGGTTTAAAGTTGAGTGTGTAAAACTTCATAGCATCTGTGTAGGTTAAGGTGCACTTTATTGTTCCCTAAGTAATATTTGTCTTTCACATTTGACCCATCCTTTCATGCCTCTGGAGCATCTCAGTGCAGCACTCGGGGACCCAGATCTTCTTGCCAGGCTTGGTCGGAGTCAGGACTAGCTAAAGGACTAATGTGCACGAATCTTGGAGGAACAATGAATACCTGTAGAATAACTGTACACAGAAAGGCCTGGTTCATTCCAGGAGTTGAAGCCTTGAGGCGAGAGTGAAAGCATTTCCCTCGCTTTTTCTACAACACCAAATACAAAAATAAAGTGTATGTCATTTAACTCCTATCTCTACAGAGACAAGCAGGTAACACCTACCCACTCCCACTGTCACCTACCCCCTTGGTTGATGTTAAAGTAAACTCTAGGGCTTTTTAGACCAGTAAACAAGCCTATTCATTCACTCAATAGGGCAGAAATTACAGTATTTTGTTTTCCAAATTCTTGTCAAAAATGGCTTAAAACAGTGACCAAAAGTGTTGCTTTTTAAATTTGATATATCTTTATTTAATTTCAGTTCAATCTTGTCATAAAACACATCTAAATAAAAATAGTATTGAAAATTATGTTTTTTTTTCTTCTATGTTTAGTCCTCTGAAAGTAGCAATGCCAAATTTTATGCCCGATTTACAACAAATTTATGTAAATTCTGTCCTAATCATCTTTTTTTTAATAGATCCACTCAGCATACTTAAGATACAAAAAAATTGAGCAATTGATGTAGTTTAACATTTTAGTCACACGTAATGGGACCCATATATGTCCAGTCACTACACTTAACACACAAAATAAATGCTGTAATGTGCTAAAATAAACAGAAACAAAACACTAGCCATAACATTTAAAGGCTTATCTAGAGCTTATTCAGCCACAACTTCCTTTTCTGTCTTGGCCAAACTGCGTAAACTTTCAAATCCCTTTCACGTTAGTCACCAAAGATTAAAAACATAAACACAAATTAGAGTCTGTTTCATACTGGTGTGGTCATAAGAAGTGTTCACTCTAAGAGCCACATGAACGGGACCCCATGCTGCAGCGGGTCACTCTGTCTGAGCCATCTGAGCACAGCTGGCGACACGCATCTGGTTGAGAGAGAAGAGGAAGAGAAACATAGGGGTCACGGGGAGGACGGGAGGTAATTTGGGGTGATTCTGACGGAAACTTGTGAAATAACGTTATGGATGTGTACACTTTCAACTTGACATCCGCGATTGGAGACATCTGTGTGTCAGCTTGGGTTTCCTTTAGACTGAAAGATAAAAGCTTTCCCCGCAACATGCGTATAATCCACAGGTTCATGGCTTAAGAAGTCTCCCTTTTATTTAGCCCAGACTCTCACAGCTTTGAAACAGACAAGGGAAAAAAAGTCTTTAGGCATGGCTTTCAATCAGGCGACTGTTTAAGTTGTAGAATAGAAAAGCAGTTTATAAAATGTTGTCAGTATGTTTTGCTTTAAAAATGCACTTCTTGCTTGTCGTAACCCAAAGTAGCAATTCTGCACCAAGTCATTTCAGCCTCTACTTCTCTTTTTAGTTCCTGATAAGTTTCAGTATCTTGAAACATCCATGCTTGACCTTTTCCACTTAATTTTGAAAATACATAGAAACCAAATATGCACACACTGCAGGCTGATTCACGGGTGTGTGTTAGAATCATTTATGGTTGTACAAAAAAATAAATAGATACTGTAAATATCATCATTATACGACCATAAACAAACTTTTTTTGTTTATGGTCGTACAAAATTAAATTTTTTTTTACTGCAGAAATAAAATGTCATAATTTATAAAAACAAAATGAAACTAATCGTATAAAGAAAACGTTACTTGTTTATGGTCACACAAATGTTCATCGTTTATGATCGTACAAAATAGTAATTAACAACTTAGAACCAATATTTGAATGGAAATGTAGCTTGGTTTGTTTTTGAACATGCAAAGAAAAATATTGCTTACTTATAAATTAAAGCTTAAGTTTCTCTTCATTTTGTAGCAGTGGTTTTATAAAATAAGTCCGAGAGATTTCAGTTTGAATACTCCAGGATTAAGTTTATAGTGTATATATTTGCTAAACTGAATTTCAAATTAATAACCCTGGCGCCAAAAGGGTTAAGACATTTTTGTTTTGCCTCAGATGTTGCAAACTATGGCATTTAGCTCATTTCGCCACATGCCAACTTCCAGGTTACAGGTTATGTGCCAAAATTGTAAAATTCTTCCATCTACCTGTGACTGTCTCTACGTGTTAATAATGATGAGCTAGCTGCTGTGTTCCCTGCCTAAAGTGCAAAGTCACTGGGATAGGCTCCAGTCCCCTGTGACACCTAAACGAGAACAGGAGGTAGATATAGAATGAAACGTCACAAGAATGCCAACTCACAAACTGTTGTCAAATTTAACCATTTCATGTGGTTGTTAATTAATCAGCTACACTTTTTGTAATCATTCTCATTACTGTAACAAATCAAATTGTTCTTGTATGTGAAGTGGCTGTCCGTCAACCAGTTTACAAGTAGAATTTACCAGTTTATAAGATCGAATTGGGAAAAATTCTAGTTACAGTTGCCTGGAATGCAGTCTACCTTTGCCACCTGTTGCTCATGTCAATAAAGACGTAACATTACAGAGCAGCTCCAGGTTTGGTCAAGTGAAAATTAGGATCTTCTTTAACTTTTTTTAAATGGTGCTTAAGACCAATTTAATGCCACCATTGCAAAAAACAGAAGATGTTTTAGCTATGAAAGTGTGTCTGACTTTTTAAGATTTTAATGGTATACATTTTAGATGAATAATAATAAAAATGTATGTATATGTATGAACTATGCATTATATGTGTATATTATACAGACGGAAAAACAATATAGGCTATAATTCTAAAATGTAAAATATGAAAACATTATTTGTCAAAAAGTCACTAAATTGGCACTATCAAATTCAATACTTTTCAGACATGCTTTTTAAACATCGTCAAAATTGCCAAACGGGGGACAAGCTTGCAAAATGTTTATTAAAATCCAAACTATGTAATATGCTGAAAAGTGTAGCCTAACTTGTGAAATGCACTTTCAATACATAAAGCTAACTACAGTATTTCCCCAACAACTCATGCCTAATAAAATACATTTCCTCAATGAATACACTCAGTTTAGCGGAAAAGCTGAAATCACTGCGTACATAGTTTTGGTTCAGTCTAGACCAAAAACTTCTGCATCCTGGGACATAATGCTTTCTTAATGAAGTCATGATTCAAACACAGATAAACACACCTCGACCACTAAAGAGCTGCTGGAGGGGAGCCATGCCAAGAATAGCCACGGAAAGTTCAGACGACGCTCCAGCCCAAAGTTGTGAAAGGGAAACAAACCAACGATGTGAAGAATGGAAAGAAAAGGGTTTGTGTCTCTGCTCTGGGCCAAAGGAAGAGGAGGTACAAGGGACTGGAACAACTCATCACATGGATAGAAAACGAAACATGCATGAATTAACATAGCAGAATTTATCTTTTTTCTTTTTGCCAACATATAATGCAAACTGTAGTATGTGTGTAACTCTCAAATAAATCTTTTTGTCCACTTTTTGAGGAATTACTATTAAAAATTACTATTATTAAGGGCCTGGTTAGAACTTGGATGGGAGACCGTTAGAACAGCAGGTGCCACCGTGGGACGACAGGAGTAGATTGTCGTTGTGTCCTTGGGCAAGACACTTAACCCACATTGCCTCAGTGTCTGCGTATACTGGATGAGTGGATCCCTGACTGTAAAAGCGCTTTGGG
This sequence comes from Mugilogobius chulae, assembly GCA_038363315.1. Taxonomy (NCBI): domain Eukaryota; kingdom Metazoa; phylum Chordata; class Actinopteri; order Gobiiformes; family Gobiidae; genus Mugilogobius; species Mugilogobius chulae. Next base: position 9,290,560 of record CM076405.1, read on the forward strand.
TGCCTTGTAAGGTGGAAAAGCGCTAAATAAATAGAGACCATTTACCATTTACCATAAAAACAGCTCTATCCAAGGGTAAGTCACATTTAAATTAAATTTGTCCTGAAAAAGTCATTCTTACCTATCATAGTGATAATTGTGTGGAGAGAGAGAGTGAGAGAGTGAGAGAGAGAGAGAGAGAGAGAGAGAGAGAGAGAGAGAGAGAGAGAGAGAGAGAGAGAGTGAGAGAGTGAGAGAGAGAGAGTGAGAGAGAGAGAGAGAGAGAGAGAGAGAGAGAAAGAGAGATGAATAAAATCAATCAATGCAAAACCAAAACCTGAATCGAATAGTGACCTAAGTGAATAGTCCCATTAATAGCCATAATGTTGATTCAGTTTCCTTGAACGCAGCATTACTTGTGGCAAGCTTAGGTGACTTACTTCCTCCTCTGATAATCACAGCTATTTAATTTTTGGTCTTGCCCATTTACCAACTGCATTCTGAGCCTCATAAGTATTCACCACCACTTCAAGCACAGCTGGTATGAACAAAATTCACTGAGGAAATAATGTCATTTTGCCTTTCACTAATGATAGCTTGTGTCTTTTCAACATGCTATTTTGTGTCATCTGCTTGGTCTAATAACTACTATTTCAGTTTCTGCAACTTTCATTCAAGAAAATGAAAACTAGACTGTTCATATGGAGATGTATAGAGGCACATATTTCTTTTACTTCTTTACTTTTTTAAAAAGACAATTTATACAATAGATCCAATAATTTTCCTTTGATGGGCACTTTCCCACACAGCGCAGATGTGAATACAACACATGTTGTTGCTCTAGACCATTTTATTAACTCCATGCTTCAACTGGATCGCACTGGAGCATGAGTCACACATACAGCCGCAAAAAAGCAAAGTCAGCAATGTCCACGGCAGAAGAAACAACTGCAGACATACAACGTTTCATTATGTTAGATTGGAAATACCTGAGCATGCTTAATGATTTATTATAAAAAAAAAAAAAAAGATCATTTTACTGGGTGTTGCTTGTAACACAAAGGTTTTTTTTTTTTTGTTTTTTTTTTTTTTTTAAGTTGAAACTAGATTTGAGCAGAGATACTTGTGTAAATCCTCTGTTGCCCAGGTTGGTTTCATTCAGGAATTGGGCTTGTTTTTTAGGGACAAGGGCTTACAATACTTTCAGTCTTAGGACTTTTGACCCAAAGGTATTATTTGAGTTCTGTTTCGTACAAACATTTATTTAAGAGCTGATCTATGACCATGTTAATATTAAAGAAACTGACATTATTTTGTGTTGGAATTATGAGAAATGTGGTTTTACTGTCATCCTCTATCAAACCTTTTATATAGTTTAAAATCTAGTTCACTAATATTATATACTAACAGGTCAACTAGCACAAACCAACGTAAATGACTGTGATAATACCTATTGCATAAAATATAAAGACAAGTTAGATAACATCTTCACTATTTACTTTATAAAGCTGTCTCCTCATTATTTTAATTTGAACTAAGCTGTTGCATTTGCATGTAAACGCCAAAATCAGAAGGTCCTAACTGGAGAGACAAAAGAGAGTTTAATCGAAACTTGGACTAGTCTTTTGTGTCTGCAAAAAAGGAAGCACTGGTCGCTGCTAACCACATCAAATATAAGAATGATTCATGGAACTTCTATGGATGGTGAACATCTGTGTGTGTGTCTGGGACTGGATCAAACTATAGTCTTAGTATAAAATCAGGCAGTGAACAGTGAGTTATGGTGGACATCTCTACAACAACATGATAAAGATATCCCAAGAAAACTTGTGTGTTACTAAAGGGATGTGCTTGTGTCTTGATGCTAACGCTAATGCTGCATTCCAAACAACTGGGAGCTTGGATATTAAGTCCCACTTCAGAGCATTCCAACTGGATGAACTCATATAAACAATATGGTGAATCCTAACTCGTAGTAATGTTTGTAAAACTTAAAAAACAACAACTTGTAATCATAGTTTTGGAAAAAGAAATGACTTAGATTTATTTTTTGTGGTCATTACTGATCATGTGAAGTGCGAGTTCTTGTCTAGTTTGCAAATAGCCAAAACTATGTTAAAAAAGGCAGCAGAACAACTCCATAAACTACTGGACAATGCATCACTTTGTCAGAGTACGTTTTAGGTAACTCTGTGTTTAACTTCATCAAATCTCTATAGAGGGATTATTTGTTTATCAACACGGAGATGTGCGCACTCCAGAAATGCAGATACGGCGGTGGCTCATTGACACAAGCTGTAGCAACAACAGACTCAGCTAACAACAAGAGTTTATCACTGCAAAAACAAAACTTATGCTGCTAATTTAACATTTTTCATTGAAATTTGAGCCTACAGTACATCCCATACATTCAGGTGAGAGATCGATTCAGACCTGATCGAAAAAGCTAGCTCTTGTCCCATTTTGTTATTTTGATCAAAGAAGTTTCCTAAGCTAACTAGATGGACAGCGTCTCATTCTGCATGGGGCATGCGCTATAGAGCAAACATTGAACACAACATTTAACTCTTAATAAACTCACGCAAACAGCTCAGAGCAGTGAAACTAAGAAGTGTAGAAAGTAGCTTATGAAATTTCACAAGTCAACAGACCTCTTTCTGTTTCTAAGCAGTTTTAAATCAATTTTGTGTTTTACAAAAACAAAATGTAAATTACTGATTCACAAAAATGCAATATGTCGCCTTTAAAACAATAGGTTCTGTAAAAAAAGAGGTTGAAACTACCACATAATGACATCACAAGGTGGAACAGATTATTTTGCTACTCGGAGATGCAGATAGGCTACTTTCTCACTGATATGAATGACACAAGACACAACAGGTATATTTTCTATGGTTGCAAGAGTCTAACATGGTGAAAAGCTCACTGAGTAAACTGTGTGACCTTTAAGTGACTATGCCCGTCACATTTGCTATCTTCTTAGTCACCACTTTATTATAATTTTCGATCAGGTGTTACTGGTTATTACTTCTTGGTAGCAGACTGGTGACTGGCCGTAGGGTGTGGGCAGGCAGGCAGTGGGTCAGGTTGTTGGCAGCACATACAGCTCAGATTAACATTAACAGAACGTGACAGAGCTGAGAGGCTTTGAGCTCTCCACTGTAAAGGATTAGGAGCTCATAGACATCTACCTGCAGTGTCCCGCCTCATTAGCACTCATCATACAAGTGGGCATTTAATATAGCACTTAACATAACTTAACATAAACAACTTGGAATAAAATGAAAAATAAATACTAATCTTGGATATATATATATGTAATGATATTGTTATTGCAAATATTGTCTTTATACCATGACTAAAAATGTATGCCGTATAGCTCTGCCCTATAATGAACAAAAGACTATAGCCAGTTTTCAATGTATTTCTTCTTCAGTAATAAAAATGCAATGTACTCAATTGTTACTGTAATAAAAATGTAAACAAACAGAACTGTATAATTTGAAAAAAAAAATAAATAAAAAAAAATGTCAGCACATCACACCAGGGTGGGAAATCGAAGGCTCACAATTCGTTACGATCTACAATACATTATCACGATATTATGGTACATTATTTTATAAATTAATTAGAAATATGGCAAAAGAAATCTATTGCAATAGATTATGACAGTCAAATTTAGTATCACATTACAACAATATAATGGCACACCCCTAGTTCATACATTTTGTCACACATTTTGTCATACATACATACATACATACATACATACATACATACACACATACATGTATGTACAGTATGTATGTATGTATGTATGTATGTATGTATGTATTTTTAATCCAGGTATGAATGCATGCTAGATAAGTTTAATGGAACACTAAAGACTATAGAGCTCAGGAACGTGACATCGCACATTAGTAGAATTTTCAGCTGGCCTAATTTTAAATCAATGGAAAATTTAAATGGCTAAATACTTAAAATAGCATTAATTAAAGCATATTCTGACATTTGAAAGTTATATATACATTACTTGAATTTCTGAAGGGCCTGTTTTGGCCTGTTTGAGGGTCAAGATGCAGTTTTAGAGTTAGGGTTAGAATTGGGTTAAGGTTAGGATTAGGGCTAGGGTTAGGGCTAGGGGGTTAGTTTGGATGGTTAAGGTTAGGGTAAGAGGCTGGGTAATACATTATGCCTATAAAGGTCCTCACTAAGATAGAAAAACAAGTATGTATGTATGTATGTATTTTTAATCCAGGTATGAGTGCATGCTAGATAAGTTTAATGGAACACTAAAGACTATAGAGCTCAGGAGCGTGACATTAGTAGAATTTTCAGCAGGCCTAATTTTAAATCAATGGACAATTTAAATGGCTAACTACTTAAAATAGCATTAATTAAAGCATATTCTGACATTTGAAAGTTATATATACATTACTTGACCCTATTTATCGGGTTGCTTTGTTTACTTTTTTAGAGGGAGGGTTAATATATTTGTGTAGCAAATCTGCAACAAACATGGTATTTTTAAAACCATTGTTTTTTTATGTCAGAAATTTTTGTTAAAACGATCAATGTAGATTCTTATCTTTGGGGAAAAGCAGAGCATTTGACTGATTCTTGTCTTTCCATAATATTATTTTTTGATAGTTAAGGTTAAGGTACACTTTATTGTCCCCGTAGGGAAATTTGTCCTCTGCATTTGACCCATCCTTCAATGCCTCTGGGGCATCTCCTCAGGAGCAGTGATCGCCACAGTGCAGCGCTCGGGGACCCATCTCCAGATGTTGTTGCTAGGCTTGGTCAGGACTACCGTAGCTGGAGGATATTACCCTAACATGCATGTTATTGGTTTTTCCTAAAATCCTAAAAATTATCTTTAGATTTGCTGAAACATGCAATACAAGTCTCTTATGCAACATAATTAATATTATTAAAGGATATATACATATTATTGTGGTCTTGTTATACCTACTGTCTAGTTTAGGGCTGACTTCAAATTGCTCTTGAATGGAATTTGAGTTTCTTGGATAGAGTCAGAGGAGGAACTATTTGCCCCCGACCTATGCCCTCCTCCTAATGGGCTTATTGGCCCTGCTGGTGCTGGAGCAGCTGTATATATAATCAGTGATCCGAGTATACAAGAGCCACATGTTGAGGCCACATTCACAAAAATTGTCCAGAGGTTTAATGAGGAAACTTATATTAAACAGTTTCAGCGCTTTGCTATGAAATTAATCAAGGTTTCTTTTAGTAATCCTTTAAGAGAAATTCAAGGGAAATTCATCTTCTACATTTGACTGGGCGTCTGTCAGGAGCATTGAGGTGTCAAGGAACAGTGCTCCAGGTGTTCAGCTCAGCTTGGTCTGTAAAGGATTTGGGGAAGCTTGTGAAGGAAACAGAAGTGATACATTTTTGTAAAAATAAGAAAACAGCACAGGAGCTTGGTCATCACTGTCCAGGTGGAGGAGGTAAACTCTGAAGACACATCACAGTCAGGTCCAGGTGAACTTTGGAGACACGTCACAGTCAGATCCAGGTAAACTCTGGAGACACATCACAGTCAGGTCCAGGTGAACTTTGGAGACACGTCACAGTCAGATCCAGGTAAACTCTGGAGACACATCACAGTCAGGTCCAGGTGAACTTTGGAGACACGTCACAGTCAGATCCAGGTAAACTCTGGAGACACATCACAGTCAGGTCCAGGTGGAGATGAACTCTGGAGACAAATCACGGTCAGGTCCAGTTGGAGGAGGTAAACTCTGGAGACACATCACAGTCAGGTTCAGGTAAACTCTGGAGACACATCACAGTCAGGTTCAGGTAAACTCTGGAGACACATCACAGTCAGGTCCAGGTGAAATCTGGAGACACGTCACAGTCAGGTCCAGGTGAACTCTGGAGACATGTCACAGTCAGGTCCAGGTGAACTCTGGAGACACATCACAGTCAGGTTCAGGTAAACTCTGGAGACACATCATAGTCAGGTTCAGGTAAACTCTGGAGACACATCACAGTCAGATTCAGGTAAACTCTGGAAACACATCACAGTCAGGTCCAGGTGAACTTTTGAGGCACATCACAGTCTTATCCACGTGGAGATGAATTCTGGAGACAAATCACAATCAAGTCCTGGTGGAGCAGGTGAACTTTGAAGACACAGCACAGTCAGGTCCAGGTAAACTCTGGAAACAGATCACAGTCTGGTCCAGGTGGAGACACATCAGTCTGGTCTGGGTGACCTTTGGTGACACATCACACTCAGGTTCATGTAAACTCTAGAGACACATCACAGTCTGGTCCAGGTGAACTTTGGAGGCGCATGAGAGTCAGGTCCAGGTTTACTTCTGTTGTTTCAAACAGTTTTAAGGATTGAAAGGATCAAAGCATAGAGCTTCATGTTCTACATAAAACTACTGGTTGTGCTGGTCAGACTTAGAGGAAAAATATAATTTCCTTATGCAATGCCAAGAGAGTCAACAATTTTCCTCAAAAATATTATGATAACATTCGGTAAAGGAAAACTTTACTTTCTCTATGACCCTGTGTGCTTTAGACACAGATCTTATCAACCAATCAGAACAAGCAATTACCCAAAAAACTGCAGTATCTGTGGAACTTTAAAGTGTGTGGCTGCTTACTGGATTACAGAGAAAATATTAAGGCTTCATAAAGCGCACTGAGGCAGATCAAACCAAGCTTTAACAACCAACTTTTCCATCCAAAAATCTGTCATCGTCATATCATTGCAGTCTTCACTTTGCACTTTATGTGAACAACAAGTTTTACAAGGAGCCTTTCATTAAGGGCATGAAACAACAATTTTTTAGGATCAGTGCATAGGTTAGCGTATATCTGCAGACAGGGCCAGGAATGTCCTCATTTAGTGAGACAGTCTGGAGCACAGAGCCAAGACTCAAGTTTCATCACAACATCAGACATCACATGTCCTCTCCTACATTCACCTCAAGTCTAAACCAAAACTGTTTTGTCTCCAGTATCTTCTAACATTGGCTCACACGTCGCGTACCCTCAACGTTTTAGTATATTCCAGGGGTATCCAAGCTTTTTTCCTGAAGGGTTGAAACATGGACAAAATGGACGGTTGATCTATGCCATAGAAAAGCGGTCATACATAAAAATATTCAAATAGGTGCATAAGCAAGCTAAACTGAGCTACAAACATTTACTGAGGCCTAAAATCAGATGATGGTCAGAGGGCCACATTAGGCCTGTCTGGTACTGCCTATTTCTGGTGTGTTTCTAGTAATACAATCATACATCATACAATAATGTTTAAAGGATGACGAATATTATTTTCTGACTTTTTATTATTTCATGACACAGGCGTTTATTTGCACATACTGTATCACTGTGGGTAGGGTTTGGGGGTAAGGTTATTGTGTGTTTGTTGTGGAGTTCTTTTTAATGCATTGTAAAGCACCTAATGAATATTTTTGAAAAGCACATTATAAACATTAATTTTACTCTGGTGACACTTATGTAATCGGAAATCTATTCATGTTTTTGTTCTCCTTTTATAACTGCCTTATCCATGGTTTATTCTTATGTAGAAGTAGTGAAAAACAAATTCTACAATCTTTGAAGTATCCTCACTGTATTGAAAAAAAATCTCTTTGCTAAAACATCAATTTAGTGATGCAAATGAACAAGAAAATGCTTTGCTTGAAGAAACATTTTCTCAAGTTTATTTTTTCTTATACATTTGATCTGAGTCTATCATTTGCAGTAATAGTTATGGAGGCTGTAGTCTGGGATAATTACAACGCTCTTGTTGAAATTACACGGTTGGAGAGCTTTTCCCATATAATAATGATTACGGCTATTTATTTAATTAAAACTCTTATCTGAAAATGGCCATTTGAATTTTCATCAGAGCAGAGTATTGTTTATGTCTTTTGTGATTGAAAATGGCTTGCACATTCTACAAAGAAAACCAAGGTTCTGAGTAGCTGAATTACACAAATACAGTGAATTTTATAGGACCCGATTGCAACCAGACTTTATTTAAAGGTGCACTATGTAGTTTTTCTGATTTAGATCCTGTTACGTCACCATTGGGATTTTATAATTAGACATATGTTTTATCATCAAAACTAAAAAGGTATTCTGACCTATAACTTGACCTGCTTGCTTCTATTGCACCACCTGTTTGTTTCAATGGAGCTGAAAATACTTAATGCCAAAAAAACATGAGAAATAATGTTAGTGAGATAAATAGTGAAGATGGACAAATCATAGTGGAAATATATGTGAAAAAGTGCAGAGGCATGAGTGCTTTTGCTAAGAAGTGAATGGATGCCTGAGCAGTTCAAAATCAGCTGTAAAACTGCACATACAGTAAGTCTCTGCTGTAATCTTTTGCTAATAGAAGTGTATTGGCAAACTGCGTAGACTAAACGGAGATAAAAATGAAAAACAAGCAAATAGCCCTTGACAGATGAAGATTAATGAAAGAGGTGAGGAGCTGAGAGACAAGAGCCATGACACTGTGCACCAGAAAAACACAGAATAAATATTAACTTAGGAATGACTGACGGGAACATTCACAAGGGGAAAATTAGAGAAAGTGCCAAAATGGAAAATAATGAAATTCAAAAACTAAATAAAAGAATGAAATAAGCATAACAATAATATTTCGAGTGGAAAGTTGGTGCGGCAGTGCTGCTTTTGTGAGTCTTTGGGCACTTTGGGATACAGTGAGGGAGGGGCTCAGAGGCCAAACGAGGACATACACACATGTAGGTCATAGAAGTGTGTATGTAACTCCAATCTTGTTTTTATGGAAGCAATAAAAATGCTGGTTATAGTAAAATAGACACAAGCCATGGCCTGAAGCCAGATTGAGTGAGTCACCAGACATACAGGAAAAAGCTACTGAAAGTGCTTAGTGATTCAACTTGCACACATCATCCTAAAAAAACCCACATGTAAAGGTCAAGACTCCAGGTCCCATCAAACTGTGAGAGACACGTAGCAATTAGCTGTATTATGAGTGGCTATGGTGAAGTTAGGGTGCTAATTAAGACAATGTGGACGGGGTCTACATAACAATATAATAATTGTGCTTTGTTCCTAGGAGTTGATATAGCCTACTGTACATATGTAGTTTCTTAACATCTCTATTGGTTTAACATTAGGTCAACCAAAAATTCTAATAAAGTGTAATGTCATGATCTCAAGCTCATTCCTCATTGGCTGAAAATCAACATCTCAACTGTTAGGCTTTTGTTTCATTTCTGTAATGCATCAGCTTTCCTCCCAAACTGCATATTGATGTAAAATTGTGATTTATATTTACAAGAGATATTGATCCATCTAACTAAAGTAAAGAATAAAATAAGCCTAATTTAGGCTTGGTAACGTGACATCATACATCATTAGAATGTTCAGTTGGTCTAATGTTAAACCAATGTGATATTTTAAGTTGCTAAATACAGAAAATAACGTTAATTAAATCATATTCTGACTCTACAGAGTGATAGATAAATTTGGACTGTTCCACGGCTGTTTTGTTTACTTTTTTAAATCGTTTTGTCTGATGTATTCCTATGGAAGTTCTGTTAAACTATTAACAAACACGGCGAATTTGCTGTAATTTTCATGGTAACCACAGATGCTTACCAACATAGACAAATCATATGTCTATGCTTACTGAGCCAAATAAAAAACAAAAACCTGCTCATTCAACATACATGTGCATTTTTTAACTGGACAAAACATTTTCCAATATTTCTAGTTGTCATCACGCATTGTTAACTAATAGTTATATTTTATTTGCCAAACTGTCTGTCTGATATAAGTCAAATCTGGGCCTGTTTTTAGCATAAACATATAATTAGCAAATTATTTAATGTCTATGGTTTTTAGTACCAAAAGAGAGCATTTTAGCATACTGAAGATGACACACCAGCAGGACAAGATCGTATCCGGGCTTTCAAACACAGAGCTCTGAAGCTAGTTCATTTATCATTAGTTGACGACTATTTCAATCCTACTACTTTTCTAGTACCCATACAGCCACTATCTGAGCTATACTATGCTTCAATTTTGACCAAATGCTATCATTTTTCGCCTATACAACCACCAACACTACTACCAGGCCTACTAAAACAAATGGAGGACTTCACTGGCATAAGCAGACAAGTGACATTGGTTGAATACTTTGTGTAAAATAAGAAACTATCTATTTATGACAAGAGCATTTCAGTGACAGTGACACATGACATGCTGAAGTCATTGAGAAAAAGTACATATCATGAGCATAATTCAAAGGGGAGTTGTGGCTCAAGCCTGTGATTTCATTCCACTGAATACATTTTGAGTTACACTACTGACTTTCTGTGTCCAGACAAAGCCTATCATTAGTTGTTTGGAATCACTATACCAGTATGAAGATCCCTGCCTGAAAGTTGAGTGTTTTGGAAATAGGTATTCCCCAAATGGGTTTTAAAAGACTGTGCAGGTCTGGAGGTATGTGGAAAACGGCTGGTCCCAGGTGGTTGGCTGTGAATGTGCCCTACAGAAGGAAACTTCCCTCTCAGAGATCTGCTGGTGGGTGCACAGTGTGTTCCTGCATAAATCATAGGTTAATAATACATCTCTCACGATGGCTTTATAGAGCTTACAGCAGTAGCTAAACAGACTTTGAATTTAAGTGTCTTGAAAACTACCGCAGAAAATGGAATGGACAGATGTGATGACGAAAAACATAAACATAATACATTACAGGGTAGTTGAGTAAAAGTGTGTTTAAGCTACAACACACTAGAAGAATTGTGGTCACAAGATGAAACCGACTGAACGAACGGGAAGTATAAAAGGAAGTTTGCAACCAACACAAATAAACTACGTAGTTTTGTACAATGCCACAGACACACAATTTTTTTTTTACTCAGTCTATTTTTTGTTTGTTTTTTGTTTCTTTGCACATCTGCTAAACTAACCCTTTGTCTGTTCTTTTGTCATAATAGCACTATGATCATTTCATTTAAGCTTTTCTGTAGAAAATGGCTGTATGCATATTCATACAGGACACTATTATTTTTAGCATCCATTTGAGACAGGCTCATTTGGGAATTGTACTGTGTGTAAGTGGACTGTGAATCTGTTTGTTCTATTGTTAGTATGTGTCAGAGCAGAGTCCAAGCCAGTTTTCTCCAGATGTGGTCCAAAGAACTACAGACAGCTCTGATTATTACTCTGCCATCCTGTCTAATTTAAATGTGCCAGACCAGAGACCGCACTGATACACAGGTGGCACTGAAGTAAGTGTGTAGGTCACTGTAATTCACCAAATCATGCACTGACAGTGGTCATCCACGTGGCGTCGCTGTCTGGCCAATAACTGGCTTCTAGAATCATGCAAATAGATTTAAAGGGTAAATAATATAGATGCATTGTTTTATCAACGCTAAAAGCTTCAAAACGAATCAATGCAAAACAAGAAAAAGCCTTAAAAAATTTTTCGGGAATTCTTTTCTTTTCCTTTTTTTTTAATTATTATTTTTTTATTTACTTTTTTAACTCTTGTGTCTTTGGTTTTTATTGACTGTACTAAGGTTTACCTAAAGTGCAATATAAATAAAATGTATAGTAGTAGTAAGTAATACCTTGCTAGTTAACAATGCTAGATTATGATAATCAGGTATGTCTTCAATGACAGATTATTTAGCCTAACGTGGAGCGATTATTTTATCTAGTATACTTTTCAATGGCAACTCGATGGCGCCATCTTGTGCTAGAAAGATGCAAGAAAAAATAGAAGACAAACTAATCTATCCTGGTAGCCTTTTGTTATAAACTTTGGAGCACATCAATAAGACTATATTGTTGGTCTTGAGTTGTAGAAAAGACTGGAGATGCCGTTCCAATGAATCAGTTGAAATACCTACGTTCAACATATGTCTTTACGACAGACAAAGCCGTGAGCCCATGAGTCCCTGATGTCCCATATGTTCCTCGTGCCTGTCAGAGCGCGTACACGCGAGAAATGAGACCGCCATGACGCATGCGCACGCCGCACGCCCATCTGGCATCTCAGTGTCTGGGAGACTGCAAGATGATGCGATAGAGCGGCCGCTGATGAACGGACTGAAAGCGTAATTAGTCTATTTTAGTCTATATCTGCCTTGTTCTGTTTTCTTGCCAAAGTTGTTTTTATTGTCAAACTGGATCCGCTGAGCTGCGTCGGTCTGGTGTGACTCAAAAAGCAGCAGTGACTGAGGGGAGCTGGGCATCTAATTGCACCGGATGTCATTACACGCTCGTAAAATTGGAGGACGTAAGTAGCTTCATAATTTCATCAGTGTCTCTGTGCTGAACGTCTTAACTGGTTATAGATAGATTATAGATTCACGTGCATCCTGAAAGATTGTCGATCATTTGGAACATTTTTGGCAGACTACTCCTCGAAACACCGGTCCTTTGTTAAAAGAAATCAATGTGTCCTTTCTCGTGACTATGGACGTCTTTTCGAGTTCTTTCAGCTAATCTCGCGTTATCCTCTTGAGCACGCAGCGCACCTTTTGGACACAATTCAGAGACGCAGCTTAAAACTGTTTCAGGTTTTAATAGGATGGTTAAATATTGAGGAATTGAGTAAAGCTTGAACAGAGCATGTTGAGATAAGCATCAGAACAAGTTTGCGGGTCGGTGAGCACTTAGGTCCGCGTATAAGCTCGTTGATCAGTTGAGTTTAAGCCTCTTGAGCGATGCGAGAGAAACCTGCTGACACATGCACCCCAGTGTTTTGTGAGCACAACCCCGGCTCACCGGTCCAGCCCTCTGTTTCCTTACAATCCTTATCCAAACTCCAGCGCCTGTTCAAACTGTGCATTGAGGGCTGCTGTACCTACATTACATTTGCTCTTGCACATACAGTTGTACTCTGCACACAGAGCTCTTAATAATTGAAAGGACAGCTGATCATGGGATTAATTATAGAATAATAACACTGGTGTCAGCTAACACAGCGCTTGTACCTGGACTGTTGTGTTGGTAGGTGCTCTAATTAACAACAATTGCAACAAAAATATTATACAGCCCTGGTCTCACTTTAGTTTGCTTAAAATATTGAGGATATACACTGTACACATTGATCCTTATCATAAACAATTGCAGATACACTATTATCTTTATCATCCTGGTTAAATAAAGGTTGATCTTTAGGCTGTATGGGCTCTAGTTTTTTACTGATTAAAATGCAAATGTGGAATTGATACGCACAGTGAAACAGTTCTCCCAAACCCACCTGCTCAGATATAATGTCATGTAACTCTAACTGAAGCCTCTTTTCTCCTTTTTTTCTCTCCTGTAGTGTAAACAAGACCAACGGCAGAGCAATGGAGGTTGTTACACATTTTGTAAATGACAGTGTAGAATTTTACAAATGGAGCCTTACTATAGCAGGTGAGTTCTCTCTCAGGGGTTTCTGCTCAAGCACATCTGGCTCTTACATTGTATGATAATTGCATGTCTATAATGTTGCTATATATTTGTATTTTGCTCCAGACAAGAGGGTGCAGGACTGGCCCATGATGGGGTCCCCCTTTCCCACTCTGGCAATTAGCTGCCTGTACCTGCTCTTCCTATGGGCCGGCCCCAGGTTCATGCAGGACCGCCAGCCGTACACGCTCAGAAAGACCCTCATAGTCTACAACTTCAGTATGGTGGTTCTAAACTTCTATATTGCCAAAGAGGTCTGTGTTACCCCATATTTATTACATTAAAATTATCAGAAATCTTTGTATTTATTGCATTACTTTTATTCCAACAGCTCCTTCTAGGTTCAAGAGCAGCCAAATACAGCTACCTCTGTCAGCCTGTCAATTACTCCAATGATGTCAATGAAGTCAGGGTATGAAGCAAGCATGCTCCACAGTCACATTTAGGTCCTTAGTTTAAGTGGCAACATGTAGGAAATCTGTGTAGGATTAAAGATTAAAAGTTTACATCTAGTGACTCCAGGATAAACTAGGTGTGGCCAAGATGTGATTGAGTGTATTGGTTGCATCATCACTGTAATATATACCCTAGTGTTCCCCACTGACAAAGTACTATTCACATAGGCATAAAATAAACATGTAAAATAAATATATCAAATGTTAAACATTTAAATAGACAAGGAGCAATACATTATGAAAGAAATGCTGTTGCTCTGTGAATAATCTCAACTTATTCTTATATTAAGAAAAATCTTGTACCACTTTAAATCACTTTAGTGGACATACACATTCATTTTCATTGATTTGTGTGATATTTTATTTAGGTTTCAGTATTACATGTTAAAAATATGCACACAAACTAAAGAGTGTTTTTGTTGCTTTTTTTTTGCAGATAGCATCAGCTCTTTGGTGGTACTATATCTCTAAAGGAGTGGAGTTTTTGGACACTGTATTTTTTATTTTGAGAAAAAAGTTCAACCAGGTCAGCTTCCTCCACGTTTACCATCACTGCACCATGTTCATCCTGTGGTGGATTGGCATCAAATGGGTCCCCGGTGGACAGGGTGAGTGAGACATGAAGACACACTAATAAAATGTACTCAGTATTAATTAGTCTTTATTAAGTTATGTCATATTTTGGAAAATATTTGTTCATTATTCAGTTTTTATTATTTTTTTTAATTTTTATTAAAATTGTATTCTCTGAATGTGTTGTTTTTCTCCAGCCTTCTTTGGTGCAACCATCAACTCGTCCATTCATGTCCTAATGTATGGATACTATGGTCTGGCAGCTTTGGGACCTCACATGCAGAAGTACCTTTGGTGGAAAAAATATCTCACCATTATTCAGATGGTAAATATTGGGCCAGTATATTTTTTACATGTTATTTCATAAGCTTGTTGTGTAAATTGTTGAGTCCACTTGTTTGCTTTGCATATGTTGATCTATTTTCATGTATTCTCTTTAGATCCAATTTCACGTGACTATTGGCCATGCAGGACACTCGCTCTATACAGGCTGCCCATTTCCAAACTGGATGCAGTGGGCATTGATTGGCTATGCAGTAACCTTCATCATCCTGTTTGCTAATTTCTACTACCACGCATACCGAGGCAAACCTGCACACAAGGGAAGCAAGCCTGTGGCCAATGGCACCTCAGCGGTAGCCAACGGTCACAGCAAAGCGGAAGAGGTAGAGGTGAATGGCAAAAAGCAAAAGAAAGCGAGAACCAAACGGGAGTAAATAACAGACATGCGACATTTTAACATCAAGGTAACAAAAGGGAGAGATAAGGCGAAAGTTTAACCTTATATAATGTGGTATGATTTATGACCAACTTAAAGGATGAGTGGTAGCAGTATTTTTAATGGTGTGAATGGGCTCTGACCTCAGAGAAAAGAGAGGTTTAAAAACTGATTTTTTTATTAAATGAAGGCAGATGCTGAACTTGTTGGCTTGATGCTGCTGTGTCCATCTCTACTTTGAATCAAAATAGGACAAAACGTTTCACTTGATGCATCAACAAAGCACTCAGTGTTCAACTATGTTTTTTAAACAGATCAGCTTTTTGAGACCTTAGTTAATGTGCTTCATTTTTTTCTAGTACTCTGGAAGAGTTTTATGGCATCATTATTTACATTTCTGCAAAGTCTGAACCAAAGGGACGTTTTTGTAACCAAAATAACCTAAGTTTGGTCAGGTGAGCAAACATTCTCTTCACTCTTCACTGCCATCAACGTTTGACTTATCTGAACATATCGTATGTAATTCAGTTTACATATCATCAATGTCATGGACTTGCTGTAATTGACTTATTGTGCTGCATTTACATTTGCTTTTTGTTTATGTTTATTTGTTAAATTATTTACAGAAAAGAAAACTGTAGTGTTAAATTGGGGAGGATTGGGGCATTACACTGATCATTCTGCTGTGCATTATAGCTTAACACTCAAAGTTGTGTCTAAATGCCATTTGTAACAAAAGGGACCAATTCCCCAACAATTTTGTAAAGAGGAATTAGTTTTCTATGTCAGGAAAATGGAAGCACAGCTTCTGTCTGCACGTATGACACAATAAAGAGAATGACAGCACCCCACAGAGTTTGGATGTGTTGGTTTGTGTCTGAGG
This sequence comes from Mugilogobius chulae, assembly GCA_038363315.1. Lineage (NCBI taxonomy): Eukaryota > Metazoa > Chordata > Actinopteri > Gobiiformes > Gobiidae > Mugilogobius > Mugilogobius chulae. Next base: position 9,306,638 of record CM076405.1, read on the forward strand.
GTCCTTCATGTTCGCCCAAAGGTCCGTAGAGCTAAGGCCTCTTTCAGGCGTGTGAGAGCAGCAGAGGAAGCCTCTGTCTTGCCCTGTGTCCAGACAGATCTGCTCTAATCTTTGGGAGCAAATTGGCTTTAGCTTCAAAAGAGCTTATTTCCACGTCACTCCAAGAGTTACCCAGGAAACCAGGTCACTAGAAGAGCTGTTAATCAGATGTGCACTTTTATACAGTATAGTTCCCAAACTCTTTAAGGTATTTAATGGGACTTTGTCACATTTATTAGTGCTTCGGTTGAGAAAAAGTTTGGTAAGAGAAAAAAAAAAGTTGCAAGGTCTTTGGTAAATACTTTTCAGACCTCACTCATAGAGTTTGTATTGAACAAAGTTTAAGTGTACTGCTGCATTTATTAGAGGTTTGCTCTGTGTTTGTTTTTTTAATTTTAATTTTATCTTGTTCAGATAACTCTTAAATTCTTCCTCTGCTCATCCCTGCACTACTTTACCTCTTCTTATCCCTGTGCCCCACCACCTGTCTCTGATCCGGTGAGAGGAGGTACAAGACTGTGAATGATAGATTGGATGTGTAATTGTCCTCCTGGGGACACAGGAGGATCTGAGCCAAGGTCTAAGAGGATTTGAGCCTGTCCTATGTCCAGGGCTTTTCTATCAAAGGCATTTAGCACAGCTCCTAGTATCTTTCTGCAGGGAATGTGAGTGCACAGTGTTATGTATGACAAACATCTCTAAAATGAATGTTTTATACCGATATTGTAGTTTTGGTTAAGTAACAGTTACGTCCAGCTTTTTAGAGCCCTTCTCTACAAGCATCTGTGTTAGAAGGTGAAGGGTTAGTCAGTTTGCACGGGTTAAGCCCTACAAACCCTCCCATCACTCACTCATCTCATTAGCAATTATATGACTGGCCTTACACAGTTGAAACAGTCAGCATTTTATTGGCCTCATCGCACACTTCTGGTGCTGCCTAGGTGTGTCACGAGTACCCCCTGCTGGATAGAAGACATGACTAGCTGCTGCACAGGAATTTTTGATGACTAAGAACTAACAATATTTCTGTTGATTATCTACACTGCAGCTTCAAAGTGAAAAACAAATTCTAGTCTACACAGTTAATTTCACTAGTCTCATTTATGAATAAACACCTCCGACATTGATCTTAAAATAAAAACTATTTTATCACTGCTTGTTTTAAATGTTGATATACATTTGGGTTTGGAGTAAAACTTGATCACTTGTGTAGCATCACTGCTGAACAGAGGTTGGTATAGCCAAAAAGACAATAAGTCAGTTTAGTAGACCTCTAACTTACTCAAGCATGAAAAAAAAAGTATTTGGAGGGAAAAGTACTTAAGTAAGAGTAATTGTACATTGCATTTGCAACCTTTAATATTGATCTAACTGAAATATACTACTACAAATAATAATAATAATAATAATAATAATAATAATAATAATAATAATAATAATAATAATAATAATAATAATAATAATAATAATAATAGACAAACAAAACTAAATATCTGGAGAAGTGGTGCAAAATAGTATAAAATGGTCATCAACATCACTTTTGTCTTTTATTTAGCCTACTTAGTGGAAAGAGTAACTAGAAGTTTTTTTACTCAAGCAAGAGCACTGTTTCAAACCAAATCTGACTCCAGTATAATAAAAGTATGCTACAAATATCTTCAAAAGATTGCTCGAGTCTGTTGAGCCAATGAGCAGACCTGCACGTGGCGTACGGCCAGCAGAGAGAGCCCGAGAGCCGCGGCGCAGGAGCAGCTGTTTGCTCGGCTGGTCCTGGATGCTGCTGCTGCTGAAGCTGAGGTGTTCAGAGCAAACAGTCGGATGCTCCTGTCACTTGAGTCTGTAAACGCAGCACCGGCGAGAAGTTGCGTTCACTTACGCCTTAACTGTGCGTCTCTCTTCCTGTGATTCGTGCGTGCGTTCTCACCGCTGCTCCAAAAGATACAGAGAAACTGGGCAGGCGAAGAAGAAGAAGAAGAAACGCCGTGTTAATGCTGCAGACCTGGGCTAGATTTGTGATGAGAAGGATGCAAACGAGCTGGACTTGAACATTTGCACTTTTAGAGCGTTTGTAAGGCCGAAAGAAGCGCAGAAGATGCAGAGCGAAACAGAGGTGGGCGCGGACAAGGAGGCGGCCATGGCGGAGAGACAGGCGGCAGCAGAAGCCACTGAGGCGGGGTCCGTGACACAGCAAGACCAGGCCTTTCTCGACGAGATGGAAAGGCTACTGGATGAAAATGACGATCTCAAGGTTTGTCAGTTTGGCCATCTGTTTTTACATTACTAACCTGAGATCTGTCAAGCTCCAAAACAATTAGAAAAAGCTACAAATAAATGTAATGTAGGCCTCAGACTTGGGGCGATGCAGATTGTGAGTGGCCCTTACATCAAACATACCATCACTCTGTCAGAAATCATCTAAATTAGTAAATGTTTGATCTATATATGCAAAGAGACAAGTTTAAGCACAAAACTATCAAAACAAATTCAACAAAATTGCACGGACATAGACAGATAGTAGACTATTGATCAGACTGTTATTGATTAGTCATGAATTGAGGGAAGTGACATAGACAGGATCTTTCAAGCAGATAAATAAATTAAAAAAGAAGAATGTCAGCTGCATTGTAATTATATTGTAAGGTTTGGGGTTTTAAATGTGTAGTAAAAACAACACATTTACACTTTTAGGATTATTTTTATTGAATTGTGTTTTTATTGCATTTTTGGTTTGCAAGATGTGTCCTAATGCATTTGTGATTCTACAACATTTTCAGAGAAAAAAAAAAACAAAACATTGCCATAAATGTTGTAAAGGTGAGAAAGGTTCTCATGAGCAGGTTTGATGGCAGGAGGCCAGAACTCATGTCACAAGAACAATTTCTTTCCCTCTGCCGTTGGACTTATGAACGCTTTTTAAAACTAAGTTATGTTACTATAATCTCACAGTTTGCACTATTTTGTTCTGATCATAGCTAATTTTATTCTGTTATATTATCATTCAGTGTTATATGTCGCACCTTTGTACCGAAGCAAGTTCCTGCTTTGATAATTTTGTTCACTGACCGTAACACTTTTCTGAATAGGTCCATTTCACATTGTAAACAACTTCAGAAGCATTTACAATTGACAGAAAATCCATACCTTTTATAGCACATTTGAAAATGTGTAAACTACTACAGCAAAACATTTGTACAAAAAGTCAGGGTAGTTTCTTTTTTTGCAGATAGTTGTATTAATGTACCTTACCTGACACAATACCTGACATTTTTGTTGTTTATCAATACTCTACAACAATCAGTTATTTCTCATAAACAGCTAAAAGCAGCCCTCTGATTGGCTGTGCTTGGGTGGTCCACTCCAGTTTCACTTTGTTTTCAGTAAAAAGATGTCCATAATTTTAGCCAAAAATAATGCATGTGGGTGTTAACCAGGTGCTTAAGTCTTTTTCAGAGCTAGAAAGTAGCTTGGCAAATTTCAATGGACACTTTCTGTTTTGCAGAGTGAGAATCTCTAGCCTGGCTTTAACTCAATAATTGCTGACTGAAGTTGATAGTTGTACCAACAAATATTGTGCATTACTTTCCATAACTGCAAATTGCGCTTTCCAAAAAAAACTTGCCTTACCTTCAATTGTTACCTGAGCTTGTTGGTTTCTCTCCACAGTGCGAAATAGAGGAGATGAGGGCCGAGATGGACGAGATGCGAGACACGTTCTACGAAGAAGACACGTGTCAGCTGCAGGAAATGAGACGGGAACTGGAGAGGGCCAATAAAAACTGCCGAATCCTGCAGTACCGACTGAGGAAAGCAGAGAGGAAGAGGCTACGATACGCCCAGACAGGAGAGGTCGACGAAGAACTGCTCAGGAGCCTGGAGCAAGACCTAAAAGTACAGAAGAAAATGTCACTCACTTAAAAAAAAGTGCTATAAAAACTTGGTTGAACCCTTTGGTGGTTGCAGGTGGCTAAGGATGTGTCCGTGAGGTTGCATCATGAGCTGGAGAAGGTGGAGGAGAAACGCACAAAGACAGAAGACGAGAATGAAAAGCTCAGACAGAAACTTATAGAAGTGGAAGTTGCCAAACAAGCTCTGCAGAACGAGCTGGACAAAACCAAAGAGGTACAGTATAAACTTATAATGGTGATTCTTTTGGTGTTTGATTCATCTGTTGTTTAATTGTTTTGATTATTCAATTAGGTGTTTGTGATACGATATCTTTACTAAATTTGATCAGCATGAAGCTAAAGAATTGCCACTTGAAGACATTGTTTATTCATATTAAAAATAATAATAATAATAATAATAACCTTAAAGGGCACACATGCAAAATTAACTTTTTTGAATTTTTAATTGTAAAGTTGCTTCCTTATCAAAAATACTGCTGAAGTGAGATATAATTTGTTACCCTCAAAACACTGTTCTGATCTGTGATGACAGATACATCTCTGAGATCTTCTGCGCTGTTTTTGAAATGTATAAATCATTCATACTTGATTCAACCATTTCTGCAGTATTCGCATCTTAGGCAGGATTTGTATGATCGCTTTAGCCTGATGTATGAGCCAGTTTCATTTCACTCCGTGGAAACCTAGTTGCTGGAGTGAAATGAAATGGAGCAGAGGCACTAGGTGGCGTTAGCCTGGCTATGATCGCATACCCTGTGTAATATTTTATGGAGTCAGTAGATAAAGCTCTTCTTGATGTAGTTAATGCACACTTTTTAATGGTTCTGGTGCATGAGATGGAGGTGATTCGGAGCAGGTTTGAAAGAAGAAAACAAAACAAAAAATCATATTTGTCTTTTAACCAAAAACACATTTTTACGGTTTTTCGTCTGAGTAAGAAAAATGTCTTCACTTGGCACATGGAAGGTTTGGGAGTTTGTGTTTAGTCAAGTTAAGCATTGTTCAAATAATCTTCTCGTTGTGATAAATCAATTAAATTGTTTCAGCCCAAATACGGTACATGACGCACATTGGTTACTCAGCATGTTATAAACTGCACACACATTTGCTATTGAAGAATGTTTTAGAATGCAATGTAAAATAATAAACATCTTTGCAATTGCAGAAGAGAAGAGGAAGTAAAGACATCCAGAAGCCCGACAAGAAAACTCCAACTGAGGTGATAAGTTTTAACATTCTTGGATTTCAGTGAACTACAAAGCTTTACCAGCCACAACGTATATTATGTAATTCCTTCTTGTAGAGAAATGTAGTATATTAAGCACCATGTTTGGAAAGCCTTAGCGATTACGTGCGTCTTTTGAGTCTTAGCTGACTTAAGCATCTTCGTGATCACTTGGAATATGCCGGAGCACAGATGACTTTTCCTGGGAATCAGGAAAAGATCCCATTTTAAATATTTTTTTGCTATTTCCTGAACTTGGTGTTAATTCTTTTCAAACAATAAAAATGAAAGTGGTTATCTTTATAATTTCTCTCTCACACAAACACTTTGACGCATCATTAGTTTCTAATGCAGGGATTGTTAGCCACTATTACAGCTTCAGAAAGGTTTTTTCTAGGCACAGAAGTGAAACCGAATTACCACCCTCTGAACAGCTTTTCAGCACTAAACCCAAAGATTTATATAGTGACTCATACTGCTCTCACTTACAAGTTGAAAAGATAAAATGTTAAACTGCTACATAAAAACAGCGTAACAGCGTTCAGTTTTAAATAGTAGCAATGTTCACATCAAAATCTATAAAAATGAACTGATTAGATTGGCTAAGATGTTGGGCTTTTTTTCTCTTTCACATAGTAAGCATTCAATCATAGTTTGCTTTGGCAATAAAAACATAATAATATAACTTTGTAACTATCATAAATAGCGGGCTGGCTAATTTCAAGATAGTGAAGAATGGCATCGAAGGCTCTAGTGTGTAAATATTATATGCATCAACATCCAGGGTTGGATGTGAAATTTTAAAATGTGAAATTTGACGAAATCTACTTTTTATAGGAGGACAATGAGGACCTGAAGTGCCAGCTAGCCTTAATCAAAGAAGAGGCTGTGCTTATGAGGAAGAAGGCAGCCAAGATCGACAAAGAGAAGGACCGTCTAGAGCAGGAACTTCAGAAGTATCGCTCTTTCTATGGTGAACTGGACAGCACCCACCCCAAAGGAGAAGCCGGGGGTCCACCAACCACCCGCGAGTCAGAGCTGAAACTGCGCCTCCGTTTGGTGGAAGAAGAAGCTAATATTCTCGGAAGGAAAATAGTGGAATTAGAAGTAAGTGAATCGACTTTCTGAGTTTGATTTTGTATTTATTCTGGACAATCCCGGATCATTTATGTGATTAAGACCTGAAATAATAATGAACTGAATTTATATTGTGCCTTCGACGAAACCCGAATGATTTTATTGTTATTATTTATTCACTCGTTTTTTGTCAATGAAAGCTGCTTCCAGATTCTCATGTCACAAGGGCAGTTTCCAAAATCAGATTGGATTATGCATTCTCATGGTGGTATTTTTGCAAGATCATGGGTAAATTGTATTAGCGTCGCAATATTAACAAGTAATTTACAAAAAGAGATACAAATATGCATTTTTATGTTTTTAAAATTGAAGTCATATATTTGCATTGTGTTCATAGAAACCGTATTGTTGAATTAGGATGACTTGGTAATAGTTAATTCTCCTGTTCAAAACTGAAGATTTTTAAGTCCTGCCTCTTCCTAGTGACATTTTATTGTTACAAGCAACAAGTTTTTATTTTCATCCTACATCCTACATGTAACTAGCCTGACTCAAGGAATTTTCTGAGCACTTGGGGCTTCAGTTGTGGGACAATACAGGATTACTCCTGCATGCATGCATCAGTCAAGTAATGTCCTTTTAATGCAAAAAGCCAAAACTGTAAAAACAGGAATGTGATTGATTTTCTGCTACTGTTTCAATCAGTGAGTTTGGTAGGGAGCTCATAGAAAAGGTGGCTAAAACAATACATACACAATTTTATTGCCCTGATGAAGAACAGTGAGGGTTGAAACATGTTGGCCAGGCCAAGTTAATCAAGGCCTTTTAATCTATTTCTTTCCTTCGTGCGGGTCATTATTGTTTCAAAGTGCCTGGCTTTTTTGAAGTTCTTCTAAAGATGAGAGGCATTCATTATACTTTTGTACTGGCTGTGTCACTGAAAAAGTTTCTTGCCTTGCTAAAATACCAAACTTTAAGGTATGTTCGGTAATGTAAAAGTAAAATTCATCATTTGTTTTAAAGTAACTTTCTCTTGTTCTGTCTGTGTGGTAGGTGGAGAACCGTGGCCTGAGAGCAGAGCTGGATGACCTGCGTGGTGAGGGCGAGGGAGCAGGGAGCGCCGGGTGTGGGGTGATGGGAGGTGTGGGCGCGGGCAGAGGCATCGGAGACGACCTGACAGAACTACGACAACAGCTTCAGTTAGTGGAGGACGAGGCGGAGCTGCTCAGAAGGAACCTGGCAGATGCTGAGGAGCAGAACCAGAGAGTGACCACAGAACTCAACAAATTAAAGTTCAAGGCCGGAACTCACGAGGGAGGAACGAGACATGGGGCAGGTGCAGGAGGCACTGGGATAGACGCCGCAAAGACAGAGGCACTGCAGGAGGAGCTGAAGGCGGCGAGGCTACAGATCAATGACCTCAGTGGCAAGGTTTGTAAGAGTAATGTACATTTAAAGACCAAACTAGTATTCATGACTGCAGTTTGTATTGTGATCCTGCACAGGACGTACACATTTAGTACACATTTTACATGTAAGCTATACATCTTTATAGGAATTGCATCTTGGGCAATTCTAATGCATTTGAGGCTGTATTAGTAAGTAACATGTCGACTCAAGTAAATTAAACACAACTTAATACGTTTTTAAATTAGTTCATATAAAATAAAAGATTTCAACTAGTGCCATAAATAAGTTATGTAAGAGTGTAGTTAGTGTGTAAAGGGCTAAAAAAGTTAATATTTAGACACTGTTGGGCAAGGCAGGGTAAGTTTCTTGTCTGAGGACACAATAAAAGGACTCACCAGTGCTGGGATGATTTGAATGGTTTCTTAAGCTTCAACTCAAAGCTGGTGTATGTAATTTTCAAACTTTTTCATCTCAATCTTTGCAAGAAACGTGTCACTAATTTTCATAGAATTGTGATTTTTGGCCACTCGCATAGCTTTAAAGTTGGGGTAATTCACTTTTTAGTTTTAAATTAGTAAATTAGTCTGAACAGAAAAATAAAGAATTTTAGTTGTCTGATTGGCTGAGCTTGAGCAAGGTTATCAGTTTTTAAGGCATAATTGCAACCAAAAATGAATACATGTCAATATTAAGCATGTGTCAAAGGATTTCTGAGTATATATAGTCAGATTTGAAGACTAAATTGTGTTTGCAGTCTGAAAATCAGCTACCCCACCTTTAAGACAGGTTTTTCAAACGCAAAAGGGTAGCAGGGTTATTCCAATGAATCCCATAGAATCACATATTGTGACTCAAGGGGCTCTTTTATGTGTGAAAACATGCAAACGTGCAATATTTAATGATGAAATGAAGATGTAGAAATCAGATTCTCTGAGGAAGAAAACAAAATGCACTAATTAAAAAAAGGTTATCACCTCACTTTTAACTCAAACATCCTTTTGTCTCCATCTCTTTATCCAGGTGATGCAGTTGCAGTATGAGAACCGTGTGCTCCTTTCCAACATGCAGCGATACGACCTGGCCTCCCACCTCTCGCTGCGGCCCAGCCAAGGGACAGTGATGCTGAGAGCGACGCTGGAGGGGCCACCAGTGGCCGCCGTGAGAGTGATGAGGACTCCACTTCCTCCAGGCTTCTCCCACCTCACCGCAAACGCGAAGGACCTGTGGGAGGAGAGAGTGACTCTGATGAGGTTAGAAACAATGGTAGTAGTAGTAGATGCCTGACACCGACACGTGGGCTTTACACCCCCACTGGGCCAGAGGGAGCTGCTTCCTCCCCTTCTGCTCTGTCCCGCTTTCTACCTGGTGGGCGCTATAGTTTAAGAGAGAGACAACAGATGATTGACATTCGGGTTGAAGCAGAGAGACTTGTGCGGACCATTGACCGACTAATAGCGGATACAGCTACCATCATCTCTGAAGCAAGGGTTTTTGTGTCTAATGGAGATTTGATGTTTGGGCGGGGAGGAGAGGAAGGAGCAGAGGATGATGGGAGCAGGATCAGGGAACATGAACTACTTTATCGTATTAATGCACAAATGAAGGCCTTCAGGAAAGAACTGCAGAGTTTTATTGACCGACTGGAAGTGCCCCGGCTGGAGGACAGAGAGGCCGATGAACCCCTGTCGGTAAGAAAACAACTTCAAATCACTCCCTTGGATTTATATTGTTCTTGGATAACTTGGAGGCATTTCAAATACATTATAAAAACATTCCTGAGATTTCTCTACTACAAATACCTTAAAGCGCATATGACAGGATTTAATGTTTTTCTCTCTTTATAACGTAGTTTGGTGTGATAGTCCTCATGTGCATCTTAAGGTGGTTCTGTAGTAAATGTGATTCATATTCAGAAAGAAACTTTTCAGAAAGAAACCCAACATATCATTTGGCGGAATTATTTGAAAAATGCCGACTTATCTGTCCATATATTTCCAATGGGACATGTTGCACATAAGTATTTTCCACCAGAGCACTAATTCTGTTTTCCCTGCCCTGCTCACCCATCATCTTATGTTATTGTTTTCACCCAGATGTTCCAGCCCATTATTTTACTCATCCTTATTCTCGTGCTCTTCTCCTCCTTGTCTTATGCTACCATCTTTAAACTAGTCTTTCTCTTCACTCTATTCTTTGTCCTGTAACCCCCACACCTCCTTTTCCCCCCACATCATTCCCCTGTTTGTTTGTTTGTTTTTTTTGGTTTATCTGTTGTTTATTATTCCTATTGCCACATTATGTTTTGATAAGGTCACACAAAAGACAAGAAAACTTCTCCACCTGACAAAACCGCATAAACACTCAACAGTCCGAGGCTGAATTAAAAAATTCTACTCCTGAACAGTCTAAGCTTAACAAGGTGAGTAAGATTTGTGCTTGAATTAAATTGAAATGTTTCTTCTGCAAATAAAATGTCCCATTCAAGGTTATCAAGCAAATGGCTACACTAATTATTGCCTACTATGACTTGCATCAAAACTCAATCATTAAATAAATAAATAAATAAATAAAGTGGTGGTGGTAGTAGTAGTAGTAGTAGTAGTGAAGAATGAAATATTGGCGAAGAATAACTTACATGGAAGAATCAAGAATACAAAAAGTGATACTTGACTGGAAACCAAAAGGGAAGAAACAGGAAGGAGGGCAACGAAAGCAATGGCTAAAACAAATAGAAGAAGATGCAAATGTTCAAAATGTGTCATTGGTAAAAGTAAGAAATCTATCCGATGAAGAATGGAACACATTTCTTGAAGCCCTGTAGACATATCCCTAAGCCCATTCTACAGAGCCCCTTTGAGTTTTTTTTAGCAGGTGAGACCATTTTAAGATCTGTAGGTCAATTCCTGCAGTACCCGGCCATGGTCCTCGACCGGGTCGCTCCCCTCCTTCTAGATTACTAGAAGCTCGCACCTGTGCATCTTCCACCAGACACAGGGAAGTGAGACGGGATTCTCTGGCAAACAACACCAAGCTGGAGTCAACCGTGAGACAAAGCTTTTTTTCTCATTGGGAAACTCTGGGCTAGGATAACAAAAAAAAAAAAAAAAAAAAAAAAAAAGTAGTAGTAGTAGTAGTAGTAGTTTTATTATTATTTATCACCGTTGCATGAAAATCTGTATTGAGTGTTCACCTTAGAATCACTATTGAGTTAGTGGTACTTGCTGAAATGGGGATGATATTACTGATGATAGCGGCACTCAGACTGACACCTAGGTCTCCATTATTCAGTATTCTGATCACTTTGCTATTACTGGCTCTGTTAAGCCATACTACCACTAAATCTATTTCTTCATCTCTAGTGATGACATGATGGCAAATATACGGTGGTCAATATACTGTGTGCAGACAAAAACCTCAGGCGACCCTGCACCATTCAGTCTAAATCAAGTGTTTAGCATTGAGCTCTCTAGGTCACAAATCAGCAAGTGAGACTACTAATCTGTCTATGCAGCTTTAACCCTGTTTAACCTTGCTATTACAAGTTTGTCATGGTACTCTCTTGCAGGACTTTCTGCTGTGTGCCATCCAGCTTCTGTCCTCAAAGGTAAAGAGAGGGTTTTCCTAATCCTACCCCTAAACTGCTTAGGGACTGTGCTTGTCATGTGTTAAGGAACAGAACAGGTGCGAATTATGACAATGATCCCTGGACTTTCAACTGGAAGGAATTCTAAAGATCATGTCCTTTGCCAAATGTCAGATCTTGTCCGGATGCCATGCGTTTCTCAGTGGGCTTTTGATTATAGGCAGTAATTAATGGTGGGAAAGATGAACAGAAGCAACTGTACAAGGATGAGTCAAGAACAGTCATTGGTGTGGATTACCTCAGGGCATTCACCTAACTTATTACATTATAAATATGTTTTTTAGTGTTTGCTTCCCAGTGCACAAAAGAAAGCTTTTTTTTTTTTTGCTTAAGAAAAGCTCTACAGGCTGTTATAGCTAAAGTGAAATTATACTTCCGTGACTGTGTTCAATAAAGTTATTAAAGCGTGTGTGACACATACAATGACTCACAGAGTCACGACCCCGCGGTGAGACCCCCACCTCACAGGCTTTTTGAAAAGTGATTTGTGTCCTCAGTTTGTCACAGGACAAAATCTGCCCATGGGTCTGAATGCGGAGTAGCAACAGCGAAGCTGATTGGCCGCGCGGGCGCAGCAGCTGTAACATCCATGTAAACACTTTCCCTCTCCGCGCGCCCCGGTAATTATAGCCAGGATGGCGGTGACGACAGTTGTCCCATCGAGACTTCAAATGCTCGAATAAATTTGACATTATGACACTTGACACCGGCTCCAATGGCGCGCCCACGTAAACAGTGAGGAGCGGGTATAAAGAGCGAGCACCCGACTGGCTCACGGAGCTGTTTACCTCTTTGGCTCAACGGACATATCTTGGCCATGTGGATGCTGGGGCTCTTTTAAACCAGTCCGCGGAGTTTACGTAACAAGACGGAGGAAAAACCGAGGGGAAGCAAGGCAGAGGGGAGTTGACAATTTGACCGTCGGAGGAGCGCATCAGGTGGAAAGACAAGAGTGCGCGATCCAGACAAGTCACAGGAATTAAACCTCCGGAGTTTAGAATTATACACAGAGACAGGTAAGGTCTTTGCTATGTTAGGCCACTTATGAATTTGGCAAGTAATTAACATGATACGAGTATTACTAGCCCAAGTGTCGATTGATTAAAGTTAGGAATACGAATAACAATTTTAGCTGGTGTTTTAGAGCACCTAAAAAACCTTGGTATTTATTTTGGTTTTGCCATGGTTTTATCAAGGCCTATACATTTTAACTGCTGTGCTCGTACACTTTGTTAGGCCTATAGTGCGCACTTTTGTCTGTCATGTTCTGCCCTACTTGTGCAGGGTTTACTATGCATAGTTACAAGATTATTAATATCTCAGGTCTTGCATCACAGGTGGGAGGTGGTCTCTAGTACATTTGAGCTCCATTAACCATCATTCAGTGACAGGCAAACTGGTGGTAGAAAGTTAGGGACACAGTTTTGAAGCCAACATGATCTAAGTTCTGGTATTTAACACTGTGGGTAATGTAGAAATGTTGATTAATGCATTGTGTATTTTAAGTCCTGATGATGTTTGTTGAGTTGTCAGAGGCAAATTATGTGGAAAGCAGCGGGTGCATGCTTTGAGCCTTACGAGTACACCCTGTGCGCACTTTTGGGTCAGGTTAGAAATAAATCGCTACCACTGTGCATGGTTAGGATGTTTTCTTCTGATGGTCCAAAGGAGGCAGAAGGTCAAAGTGACCAGGAGTCTAAACAGAGATGTTGTCATGCAGAGTCACACGTGCCATGTAGGTGGGCTTAGATTTTGGTTAATGGTGCTTGAGTTGATTTTAAGGTTTCAAAACTAGTGTGGGGTAAAAAGCAATCTAGCCTTTTAACAGATTCTTTAATTTATAACATTTCTGGCTTATTGGTTACAAAGTCTCTGTTTTATGTTACTTTTTGTCCATCTAGAGTTTCCCGGCCATAGATCCCTTCGCCCCCAACTGGTAAACCTACTGTGACCTCTGACTGCTCAGTGCAATAGGAGAAAGGGGAAATTGGCATTTTAGAAAGGCCCCCGAGGTGTCGTGTTGACCTGCGTCATGGCAGCCATTGATCTGGAGCGTGGTTTGGAGCACAGTGGCCATGGATGGGGACAAGAGAGGCCAGAGCTCATGGATAACTTTGACTCGGAAATGCAAGAATGGGAAGACCAGCTGCAGGACATACAGAAGAAGATTGAAGAGGTGATATTTGCATTTTTTTCTTTTAAAAAATGTTATCAATTACTTTTAAGAAAAATAAATCAATTACTTAGGGTCACAATGTTTACAAAACTCTAATAAAAATCTTTTGACAATGTGATAACATGATAATAGTTGAGATTGGAAGTTTCATTGCCCCTGGAGACCAGTGTTAATTAGAGTAATGTCTGTGTCCCGTGCTCCATAATCATCTGTTGGCAATGCTCTAACTGACTCAACCTTATGACCTTGTTGGAGCAGTGATACAGACAAATGTTAACAAGCTAATTAAACAGTGATGCGCTGACAGACAAGCAGAACTTCCTCCTGCTCTCGGCCCCACACACACTTCTGAAATCTGACCCTAAAGGAAATATAAACAGATATTATGGGAAGCACTTTCTTGTATAAAGGAGAAACACGTGCAGCAGTGAAATATAGTATTATTTAGTCTACGGTATTAACATGTTGGTGTTTAATAAATAATATGTGAAACATTTAACAGTTCAAGCATGTTTAAAGTCTTTTCTTTTGTTTTCACAGTTGTACAACGAAGTTCAGGCTCGAAGAGGAGCAAATGATGCCATCAGTGACAGCCAGAAGAACAACAGGGAAATAGACTGTGAAATAGGACAGAATGGCAGCCTATGTGCAACGGACAGCAGGACTCATCAACACTATTCAAATGGCTGCAATGGGTACAGATACCCTACCAGTAACCACAATGGCTATGGCTATTGTCAGGATAATGGCATCCAAGAGATCGGAGACATTCTACAGGACTATTTGGGACAAGGGAAGCAAGCAAGCCGGAAGAACAATGGTGCACGACATGTGGTATGTGTTGTTCATCCTATTGGCATTTGTTGGTGACAGGAAACCAGAGCAGTGCATGTGATTTGAGTCAATGCTGGGCAGTGAGAACATATTGATTACAGTGAGCTGGTTCCTCCAGGTCTGCCTGTACTGCCAGAGTTCACATACTTTCACTTACTTCTCTTGCTTACTTGCTGACACTGGAGTTTTTGTTATTGGCCGTCAGTCAAATAGTTTTCTGACCTAACTAAAAATGACAGATGATCTCCTCATTAAAGTACAGTACATTTGAATAGTTGGACTATATAAAGTGGAGATCAAGGGTCAGCTGAGGTGGATTTTGATCATGCGTCACTATTAAATGTGAGCTCAAGTTGTACTGTTTTAACATTGAAATATAGTGGCAAATTTAAAACAAGCTTTTCTTTCTTTTCAGCGCTTTAGCGACACAATCAAAGTAAGCTCAGATGTGCCCTGTTTCCAAGACAATGGAAAAACTAGATCTGGAATTGAAAGGTAAAAAAATATTGTATTTCATATTATGTGTTGTATTTGCAAAGCAGCATCTTTAGACCATATACAATTCTACAAATAATATATTATTATTGTTTTTTTGCAGAAATGGCCGTGAGCAGTTTTTGGGAAGTTTTGTTGAGAAGGAAAACAAGAAAAATCGTGTGTCGCAGGGGAAGAGCTGTCAGTGCAGAGAAGGTTCAATGAACAAAGAAAATGGAGTTGGAAAGCCCCCTTTGAAACAGAGAGAAGCACAACCACGTCCAGGTGGGCCGACCGATTCTCCAGCTTTAGACCGGAAGTGCTTTGGTCCAGCTGGGCTTATAGACATAAAGGGCAGTCCTTCAGTTCTCAGGAAGTTTGGAGCCATGCTCCATGAAAACGAAGGCAAACTGCTCACTGAGTCTGGAGTGGTGTCGCCACCACCACAGACCACAGAGCCAAAGTGCCCCACCCCCAGCTGTCAGCGCAAGGCTCTGGGGGGAAGGATGCCAGGACGTGTGCCTACACAGAAATGCCAAGCTGATTGTGACGTGCAGACAGCAGAGGCAGAGACCAGCCAAGACAGGCCCTCAGCAACAGACTGTGGCCGACAGAACCACAAAGATCAGAGAGGAGCGTACAGCGCCCCCAAAGGCCAACCCAGTCCACAGCAGTCTCAGCGTAGGGCACAGGTGCAGGGCAGCCCTAAACTTTGGCTCAGGGCTCAAAGCGGGGCAGACAAAGACAGAGGGAGGAGGACAGCTGCCCACCCAGGGGAACTCAAACTGGACAACACAGTTGCAGCTCTGAGGCAGGGGGCCGGGCTGAGAGATGAGGGTCTCATTGAGCTACTGGACATGCTGGATATCCAGCATGAGTACAACAGCACTTTGCACACATCCCACAAACAGGACAATGAGACGGTAGGTCAAAGCTGGACCTGTTCAGTTAATTAGACTGAGTAATCAATAAAAACTCATTGACTATGTCTTCCCTTCCATTACAGGAGAATCCAGAGATTTTTACTGCAAAGCCTAGAAACTTTTCAAGGCCAGCTCGACCTGCCAATCAAAGACCTCCATCCAGATGGGCCAGCCGTACCCCTGCCAAGAGCAGCACTCTATCAGGCCCAATGTACCGGCCACCAAGTCCCCGAACCAGGACCCCCAGCCCTTGACCAGGACCCCCAGTCCTGCAGCCAAACAGCGACACTTCATCCCCTATTCTCTGCACACTGAGACCGTCATTATGTGATACCCCAGCAGCACATCTCCTTTTGTAAATAGACTGGATGAACTATTGTACTTAATGTAAATGCCCTAAAAACATTCTTTATTCAGGCTCAGATTTTTCTTGCGTTGACCTTGTTCTATATTTGTTCACCCATGTTGAATATCTTTCTTTATTTTTTGTATGAGTTCCACGTGTTGTTTAGCTTGAAGCATGCAGCCCTATGGGGTGTACATGCTCATGTCATGTCTTTAATACTGACAGTTGATTGCTGAATTTGACAGCACAACAAACGGTGTGTTTACTGTAATATTGTATTGTAATATATTGTAATTTGAAATGTTTAAGTAAGAACTGTGACAAATCAAGAAAATAAAACTTGAAGAGTTTTCTTGGTAATTAACATGTAAATAAACGTGAGATTTCACCTAAGATTTGGTCCTTTTTTTACACAGTACTTTAGTTGTTGAGAGTACCTATATTCTGTTTTTATAAAGACAGGGTGAGGGTTAGGGTTATTGATGAATGATGAATTACCGCCTGCTGGTTCTGTGGACATTTGACACCATCAGCTCCAGCATGCCAAACTCAGTTGTATCTCCTCTCCACCAATGTTACTTGTAACATGTCATGACTAATTCTCTGCTTACTCCACAAGAGTAAACTGTAATAGTCAATGACAACTTTCAGAGACTTCTAAAATATGCTTATTTACAACAAACGTACATCTACATTCAAACTTTCATGCTGAAGACTTATTACCACACTACTTAAGACCATTGATCACATTTCCAGCTCCGTATTTTGCGCCTCATAATCCCGCATCAACACTTGGTGGTTTCCTTGTCACCTTCTGGTCGGTCCAAAGTGTGAGAACACTTCACCACATACACATGGACACTGCCACAGTCAGTGGTCAGTCAGATTGTTGAGCTCCAGCTGGTACCACTGGGCTGACAAGTCCAGAAGACACACCCACTCGTCATATACATTAATATTGTGCTCTGGACAAAGGGACATCAGTGTGAAATGTCATGTAAAAGCTGTCGTGGCTGTGCGGAAGTGCCTTGGCCCCATGATGCTTCAGGCCTGTCACCCAACCTCAAAGCTATGTGGCACTTCAGACTGAAATAGCAAGCGTGACGTGTGTTTTGGTGCCAGAAATCTTAGCCCGCTGTCTTTGGGGTATAAATAAAGAGAAGGAGGGGTAAATTGGCTTCTCTCTGTGTATTTTATTTGATTTTATTTTGCTTTAAATGCCTTTATTTAAACTTTAATTGATAGTGGTTATTGAAATAAACAATATTAACTTAACAATGTAGTCATCAGTGTTATTATGATCAAATCGTTTATTTTGTGCTGTTTTGATAGCTTCATATTGCACTTGTGTAAAAATAGGAGTCTTTCTTACAAATTGGCAGCTCTCAGAAGGAATTTTAACTATGTACTTTAGCTTCTGCCAAGCAGCTACCAAGACCTCTCCACAGTTTGCACAATGAAACCCTGATGAACAGACAATGTCCAGTGTATTTCTGTGGCATCTCAAGAACGGAGTCTGGCAGGGGTTGGCACAGCATGTTCTGCACTGGCTGTTCATGAGGTGGACACATGACAAAGGGCAAAGGAGAAAAACACAAGAGTGGACAGCTGAAGCATCGCCGTGGTAACTATGACGTCTAAAAGGGCCACACCCCCATCTCAACAAGGAAACACCCATAAAACATAGTTTGCATCATGGTTGCACTTATGTAAGGGTCACTTTAAATGAAGTTTTCTGGCACGTGGCCAACATCACTATACCATAGTTGGAGTCTTTGCATTATAATTTCTAAAAATTGTTTTAGTGATGCAGCTTAGCCTAGTGAGCTGCAGCGCTTCTGGAAAAAAAAAAAAATTGTAATTAGTGCAGACAGTCCAACAATTGCACTGTCCTCCATGAATTGACATGAAAGACACACATTTGTTGAATGCTGTTAACAGGGCTAAATTACTTAAAAAAAAAAAAAAAAAAACAGCTTACAGTGCTCTGACAGAGTAGTTACTGGGCAGACCATGAGTGCATGTGTCTCTTTTCCCCATACAGAACATGAGTGTTAATTAGTGTCAAGGGCGTGCTGGCTAATCGGGAGAGTCGGGACGTTTCCCGGTGGGCCGCGTGACTTTTGGGCCGGTGGCCTCCGCTCCGTGGTTGAAGAGAGAGAGAGAGAGAGAGAGAGAGAGAGAGAGAGAGAGAGAGAGAGAGAGAGAGAGACCCGGCCATAGACCGTATGGACCCGGCCCATGCAGCTGGCAAATGTGAGCACAGTGCTGGGAGAGCTGCTGCTTCAAGTCTATGATGTGATTAACACAGCGCATAGTCACAGACTCTTGACACATTTTGGAGCCCCAAAACATGCTCTACATCTCATAAGCTCTCAGTCAAACTTTGTTTCAAGTAAATCCGTTGTATATTCTCGGAGTTACGAGCAAAAACGTCTGATGAACAAACACGTCAGCAGATTTATATGCGCGAATCACCGCGGCGGAGCGGAGCGCGTTTCCTCATTCAGACACTGTGGGCCAGAACGCTCTGTATGTGTTTGTGTGAGCGCGTGCTTCGTGTGTGTGTCCAAGAGCGCACTGCTGTGGAGCAGAGGTCAGGTGGACCATGTCGTGACTAAAACTAGGTAGTTTACTACTGGAGCAGAGAATGTATGAGAGGTGGAGTAGATATTGGTTAAAAGAGAAAAAAAATCAGAAGAGAGGTTTCCTGAGCGGGACTCGAACGTGGGTGCTGGAAAGGCAAAAGCTTTAATGGGTAGTTCTTATCCGCTCAACTACCTGCTAAGTCACGTGATTTGATGAAAAAATGGGGCAATCTAACATCTGATTTTCCCGGGCTGAAAAATGATCCCAGCACGCCACTGATTAGTGTTGCATCTGTGCTTTCTGACATAATGTCTGAGACCCCCCAGGCAGGCCAGTGTAAAACTTGTCTTTCCAGCTCAAAAATGGTTTCAAATTTAAACTGAAAGTGGCTTGGCTAAGGCTTTGTACATTTAGACATGCGCTTCTCACAAAAAAAAAAAATTATTTCCATCAGATTTTTTTTTCAATCTACATAGCAGTAAAGCTGGGGCCTAAATGTCAATGGCTTGGGCATATTTTGGGTTTAACAACTGGAAAAACTTAACGTAACTCAATTGAAAGCGTGAACAACATCCATATAAAAGCTAAAAACAAAAGTTATTATTTTTGGGAGACTAATTTATTGATTGATTTATTGACTGATTGTAGCCTAATTCATCCCCATATTTGA
Source organism: Mugilogobius chulae (assembly GCA_038363315.1). NCBI lineage: Eukaryota > Metazoa > Chordata > Actinopteri > Gobiiformes > Gobiidae > Mugilogobius > Mugilogobius chulae. The sequence goes on from CM076405.1 coordinate 9,325,949, forward strand.
TTTGACTTTCAATAAGAAGGTTCCAAGATTCTTTCCAAGAGCTCAATAGTTATTTTTTTGTCAAATAGTGAGCATAAGTAAATTAACAAATTTAGCATATTGTCTCTGTGTGTTCAGAGACCTATGTTCTGCCCTGTTTGTTCAGTGTTCTTCCCTGTATATTCACAGACCTACTGTATATTCTGCCCTGTTTGTTCAGTGTTCTTCCCTGTATATTCACAGACCTACTGTATATTCTGCCCTGTTTGTTCAGTGTTCTTCCCTGTATATTCACAGACCTACTGTATATTCTGCCCTGTTTGTTCAGTGTTCTTCCCTGTATGTTCACAGACCTATGTTCTGCCCTGTATATTCACGAACCTATCGCACACTCAAAGTTAAACTCACATTCAAGAAAATACTAACACCGCAATTACAGACGCAGGAGTACATATGATATAGTTTCTTATGTCATATATATATTTTCTGTGTTTTTCTTGTATCCAAGCCTACAGATTATGGATTGTGCAGTACTGTTTTAATGTAACAACATTTTTCTAGAGGACCTCAAGAAGACTATAGCGACCATGAAAGTGGCAGCTAATGGGGATCCCTGAATGTTTACAGACCTATGTTCTGCCCTGTGTGTTCAGTGTTCTTTCCTGTATGTTCACAGAATTCTGCCCTGTGTGTTCACAGACCCATGTTCTGCCATGTGTGTTAAGTGTTCTTCCCTGTACAGTATATTCAAAGACCTATGTTCTGCCCTGTGCGTTCAGTGTTTTTTCCTGTATATTCACAGACTTATGTTCTGCCCTGTTTGTTCAGTGTTCTTCCCTGTATGTTCACAGACCTATGTTCTGCCCTGTGTTCAGTGTTCTTCCCTGTATGTTCACAGACCTAAGATTTGTCCTGTGTTCAGTGTTCTTCCCTGTATGTTCACAGACCTCTGTTCTGCCCTGTGTTCAGTGTTCTTCCCTGTATGTTCACAGACCTATGTTCTGCCCTGTGTTCAGTGTTCTTCCGTGTATGTTCACAGACCTATGTTCTGTCCTGTGTTCAGTGTTCTTCCCTGTATGTTCACAGACCTATGTTCTGTCCTGTGTTCAGTGTTCTTCTCTGTATGTTCACAGACCTCTGTTATGCCCTGTGTTCAGTGTTCTTCCCTGTATGTTCACAGACCTCTGTTCTGCCCTGTGTTCAGTGTTCTTCCCTGTATGTTCAGCCCTGTGTTCAGTGTTCTTCCCTGTATGTTCACAGACCTCTGTTATGCCCTGTGTTCAGTGTTTTTCCCTGTATGTTCACAGACCTCTGTTCTGCCCTGTGTTCAGTGTTCTTCCCTGTACAGTATATTCAAAGACCTATGTTCTGCCCCGTGTGTTCAGTGTTCTTTCCTGTATGTTCCCAGACTTATGTTCTGCCCTGTATGTTCACAGACCTCTGTTCTGCCCTGTGTTCAGTGTTCTTCCCTGTACAGTATATTCAAAGACCTATGTTTTGCCCCGTGTGTTCAGTGTTCTTTCCTGTATGTTCACAGACCTCTGTTCTGTCCTGTGTTCAGTGTTCTTCCCTGTACAGTATATTCAAAGACCTATGTTTTGCCCCGTGTGTTCAGTGTTCTTTCCTGTATGTTCCCAGACTTATGTTCTGCCCTGTATGTTCACAGACCTCTGTTCTGCCCTGTGTTCAGTGTTCTTCACTGTATGTTCACAGATCTATGTTCTGCTCTGTATATTCACAGACCTATGTTCTGTCCTGTGTCTGGGAAGGGCTCAGCATGTTTCAGTCTGTAAATAGCCCTGACCATCACATGAGTGAGTGCATGTGTGAATCAGAGTGACAGGACCACCATGCAGGAGGGATTCTACTGGCTTTACTGCTCCTTCTCAATCTCACCTTTCTAAATTCAACATTTTTCTAGTAAAAAGTTGAAAGACTCTTGGCATTTGCATTATTTTAAGACATGTATTAGAGGTATGCTTGTTAAGTTCTACTGTTTACATGATTCTCCTTTTAACAGTGTGCAGGCACCTGCCTTCGACATGTGAACACATAGTTTCACAACAAACAGGAAGCACATTGACAGCATTGGTATCTTCAACAGCTGCACTGCTTTAAAACATATTATATCACTATTCATCCATCATCAACAAATGCTTACAAGACTCAAACAAAAGGAGTTATCACTGCTGAAGGCACATTTATTAAACCTTTCACAGAAGAAATACCTCATCATCTGAATGTAATCTATGCATTATGTTTTTGCCTGTGCATAAGCAAGAAAATGAGCATGTGCATTAGCTGGTCCTGGTGGCTGAAATGATGAAATGGGGTCAACTATGTTAGACGATAGATGTAGTCTAAAACGACACTGCCCATTTTTCAGCCTCTTTAAGTTCAGTTGGTCGTGTGAGTGTCTTATGTGTGAGGCTTGAGTCACAGTGAATCGTGCTCTGTCTGTGTGCACCTGTCTGACCTGTCAGTATGTCTGTGGCCCTGCTCCTCTGCACTCCTCTCAAATGCTCCAAGATGAGTGCGGCCCAGCCAGAGGTGGGACCATCAAGGACAGCCGAGGGGACCCTGAAGCGCCCTTTAGAATTCCAGTCCTCTTCATTAAAATAGATGGGGCCAGAAAATGTGTCTCTTTGAAAGACAAGCTGCCAGTCTCGCTTTTCAAAACAAGAGCGGGCCATGCTCTCGTGGGATTAGCTGGTGTTGCCTGGCAGAGGTGACTACAGTGGTTTCTGTCATGTGACACATTTTAATATGATTCCAGCAGAATGGTCAGCAGGAACTGGAGCAACTATAAGCAGCTGTCTGGAACCAGGCCCGTAACAGACCGGAGTGACAAGACCACACGCACTTTTCAAACAAAGAAGTGAACACATATCATATTTATGACACAAGTTTGCAGGCACAGTACAAAAGTAGGGTGTTATGTATGTTTTATGCATGCATCTTTTCTGCAAAGTATGTACAATAAAACATACTTGGTAATCTTTTGTCATTTATTAGACAAATGGTTACATACACAGCCTTGGAATGTCAAAAAGTCCCACAGTAGAAACACTTGTGAGTGTGAATGGTGCGCAGTGCATGTCTGTAAACATGCCTGAGGTCTAAAGACGACATCTAAGGTGACAATGAGACGGCTGCAACTTAAGTCCATTATAAACTAGTGTCACACATCAACAGCTGCCTGATCATTTCCTCAGAGCAGTGAAGGCCTGTCAAATCTCCTGAGGAGTAAATACAGAGCAATGAAGACACCACATACGGCATGATTATGAATATCTAAAGACATAGGCGTGTGTCTAGAAATGCAAGGTTATTCATTCAAAATAAAGGGTATTTAAACTCAATATTTGCAAAAGACAGCAAAAACTATTGTTTTTGAAAGATCTAACCTCTTGTTGGATTCTAAAGCCTTTCATTCTCATTCATAAAATATATAAAGCAACAATTAGATTTTTTCTGTATATCTTCTGTACATAAGTGTAGTAGAAATGATATGACATCACTGTAAACAAATGAAACTACAATAATGCTAAAGAAAAGAGGATGAGTGACTATTCTGTGCTCCTGTGCAAACGCAGTGCTAACATATTGTGACAACATAGTGCTGGAGTTGCAACTATGATTTAAACACAAAGAACTGTTGACTATCAGTTTTATGTCGACTACAAATCTCTGAAAACCATACCACAAAAAAAAAAAAAAAAAACAGCTTGTAAAAAAAAAAGAAAAAAAGTCAACATTGTTAAATCAAAACAGCCATATTCTTGAGCTTTGGGTAAAGACTGAAAAGATACGTCCAATATTTTGAATGCATTCAAAGTAAGTTTTCTTCCACAGAGTGCCTAAGAGCACCCTAGAAACAGGATAAGAGTAAGGTTGCTCCATGTTGAGAGGAGCTTGCTCAGATAATCCATCCAGTAAAAAGCTAAGGAAAAGACACAGAAGACACAAGAGACAAGGCACTTTGGAGGGACTACCTCGACTGACCTGGGAGTGCCTAAGGTTCCCCCGGAGGTACCTGAAGGTTGAAAAGAGAAATCTGGGCCTCCCTGCTGAAACTGCTGCCTTCACAGCCCGGCTTCAGGTAAGTGGAAGAAAATGAATAGAGGGAATCTTTGTAAATACTTTTGAAAAATGTGTTTTGCAATAATAATTGTTTTAACTTGTTGACTGTCAGATAGAAGCTAAGCATGTTTGGTCTGTGCAGTACCTGGATGGGAGACCACAGAAGAAACCACATTGAGATGAACAGTATGGATCATAGTTGGATGTAATCATTATTTATAAATAATGATTACTAATCATTATTTTATATATATATATATATAATATATATATATATATATATATATATATATATATATATATATATATATATATATATATAATATATATATATATATATATATATATATATATATATATATATATATATATATATATATATATATATTTATTTATTTATATATAGTACAGACCAAAAGTTTGGACACACTTTCTCATTCAAAGAGTCTTCTTTATTTTCATGACTATGAACATTGCTGATTCACACTGAAGATATAAACACCATGAATGACCAGGAGGAGAGTGATGGACCCGGCCTCCACAGTCACCAGACCTGAACCCAATCGAGATGGTTTGGGGTGAGCTGGACTGCAGAGTGAAAGCAAAAGGGCCAACAAGTGTTAAGCATCTCTGGGAACTCCTTCAAGACTGTTAGAAGAGCATTTCAGGTGACTACCTCTTGAAGAGTGTGCAAAGCAGTAATCAAAGCAAAAGGTGGCTTCTTTGAAGAACCTATATGGCATTTTCAGTTGTTTCACACTTTTTGGTTATGTACTATACTTCCACATGTGTTAATTCATAGTTTGGATGCCCTCAGTGTGAATCTACGTACAATGTTCATAGTCATGAAAAAAAAAAAAGTATTTGAATGAGAAGGTGTGTCCAAACAGTATATAACATTTTTTTGAGTGGAAGTAAACATTTTATTTAATTAACCTTTACATAAAAATTTTGCTGAAATTAATTGAATTTATGGTTAGAAAAAATTTCAGTAAATTCAACAAGTTATTTTCTTCAGCGTATGTAACTTACATCATCATATATTCTACAAATATTATAAAAAGTCTCAATGATGTAACAAAGAGTTATCCCTTGGGTGGAATCAATATTTTTAGCATGAGGGCTTAAACACAGCATTAACAAATCACTACAGTATGTTTATGTTGTAGTAGAGAATATTAATATCATGCTATATCAGATAGTGTAACAGCATCAAACTTTATTATATGTGTCACTGCAAGATTGACATGACACATATCAGACGTAGTTATAAATGGCCTGGTAGCAGCAGTCATTTGATAGGCTGTAATAGTGTGAGCTCGATGAGGTTTACAGTATGAAGATGAGGTCATTCTTGGCTCCTACAGCTGTGAGAGGGTCTGGTCTGTGAAATCAGGCTTTATGGCAATGCCAAGACATAACATGCAAGCGGACACACACAACCCAGATAAGACAAAATTATCTACTGTAGTGTGAATGCATGCTAGCTGGGTCATCAGTTAAAATAAAAGTGAAGCACTCATTTAAATCTGTTTTATCAAATAGTAAACAATAGTAGTAAACAAATAGTAGACAATACAAATTCAATATTGATTTTTAGTGAGGACGATTATAATGCTGACTAATTCACAACCACACAAAATATTGGATAAATTAGAGATCCACCGATATGGTTTTTTCTTGGACCGATACCGATGCCGATTTATATAGATTTTGTCGGCCGATGCTGATATCAATGGCCGATTTTCAAAGCTGATTTCTGAGGCCAATTTTATCTATTTTAGTTTTTTAAAAACATAGCTGAGATGAAATAAAAAAGAAATTGTTCATTCTAAACTATTATTTTGTCTCATTGTTTAATGAATACGTTTATTATATGTTTATGCACATTATAGAACATTTTAAAAAGTAATTCCAGAAAGTACTCCTTTTCAAAACACAGTAAAATAGAGATATAAAGAACAAACGGTATCATTTCTCTCAAAACTAACTTAGAGCTCAGCTGATCACTGTGAGTGCAGCTTTACCATGCAGACAACTATTTAAACAACTGCCGGGTGAAATATCGACTAAAATAGGGCTTATGGCCGATATGCAAAAATAAAAATTCAAATATCAGCCCCCAAATATCGGCCGGCCGATATATCGATCTATCTCTAGTTATAATGATGTTTGCGTTTTGTCTTTGAGTCTTTAAAGGGACTATACCTGATTTTTGCATCCTTAAAATGTAAACGAACAGAAACAGTTAATTTTAAACTTCTTACTTTAATCTACATGGTTTGCTCACTTAGCAAATGCATTCTGAGCTTCAGAATTGTTCTTAAATTTTAAATGCATCATTTTTAAAGACCCACTGTGTAGCATTTTAGCCAAAAGATTACCTTGAACACAAACATGTTCACTTTTCTTTAATTTATTTTTGACTAAAAATATGTAGTCTATATATATATACATGTACTTTTTAAATTACATTGACCTACATTTTCCTACTTATCTATGAAAAAAAAATCTATTTCAACAGAACAGAATTATTATTATTATTTTTTAAAAACATGGACATCTCACTTAGGCCTTGGCCTAGCAAAACAAGGTCACAAACAATTGACACAACAAATGTTTAACAGCAAGGCCTGATGCGTTGAAAGATGGCTCTATGATGGACTCTATTTGCAGAAGGATGCGAGACTGGCTGCATACAATGTGACGTGTGAAAAGGGAGTTTAAGCACTGGTCATTCGAGCAGCTAAAGACCTTAGTATGTGCGTGAGTGCATGTATGTGTGTTGTCTCCTGTCTGCATTTTTAAAACCGTCTGGACATATCATTTCGTGCATTCCGTCATACACAGTCTAGACTCACAGTTTGCTTGACCTTCTTGGTATATTTCTCTCGTCTCGAATGCTCAGACAATTGCAATGTGTTGTCTGACACTGTGCTATAATAGTCTATTTGCTTCGGTTAACAGTGCTTTTTAGGGGGAAATGTAAATTAGTTGTCTTTTATGATAAAGTACTTGTGTTTGCAGATGAAACAATTCATATTTTACCAATTCATACACTACACACACTTCACATGTAACTAGTGTTGGTGAGAATACTTTGAAAATATATTTACTGTAGTTACAGAATTCTTGCAATAAAATGTAATAAAAATGTGTAATTGGTCAAATTAAAGTACTTTGTTTGGAATACTTACATACTCACACTTAGATGCATTACATTTTTAGTGAAAAAAACAAAACATGACATCAGATTAATAATTGCTTTTTAAATTTTAGTTCATTGTTTTGCATTAAATAAGATAACCTTTATGATGAAGCAGATAAAAAAGTTTGTTTTCAATTTTTTCCCCACAATTTAGATGATGAAGAAAAAGTAAACATGGTGCTTAAATACAGTATTTTTTTTTTATCTGTATGAAAAAGAAAGAGTATCTAAATATAGTTACTTTAGTCTGAATATGTATTTTTGGTACAAGTATTTGGTTACTTCCCAACATTGCATGTAACTTACAAAAAGCTACAAAAAGAATGTGTTAGTTATTTATTTGTAAGATTTACTATTTTACTGAAATAGCAATTTTTTCTTTTGCAATTGAATGCAACAAAAATAATCTAACACTTGAAAAAGAAATCATCTCATGATATTATTTTAGTGGCCGACACTTTATATGTAATGTAATGTTTAACAATCCTCTCAGGAAATGTCCAAAGTGTTAAAGCTGTAGTTTCCCACTTTGGTCAAACTGAAACAGTTATTAGTGGTCTATGTAGCTCCCACAACACACCAAGTGTTTAGGTTAGTGTGCTAAATATAGGCTACATTTAAGTGAAACTTGCATTGTTTGATTTTGCAAACTGATAATGATCACAGGTATAGTTATTGAATATGAAATGAAACAAACAAAGGAATGACTACATTTAAGTTTACAGTTGTGCTCAGTATTTGTTGAGCTACATATAGAAACTGTTTTCTCAACATTTTGAGAAAGTTCTTGGCTTAAAAAATATACTTTTGTGCAATTTCTGCACAACTGATTTGTGACTATCAATATCGTAATTACAAGTAGGACATTTTGTGTTACAGCCAGATTAATTTAAAACTAATGATTGTTTGGTGATTGATTAGTTAAGGTTAAATGGCTTATGGTACACCTTATTGTCCTCAATGGGAAATTTGTCCTCTGCATTTGACTCATCCTTCAGTGCCTCTGGGGCACCTCTTCAGGAGCAGTGAGCGCATTGGTTGGTCTATCTCCAATGTTCTTGCTAGGCTTGGTCAGGACTATTTAAGCTGGAGGATATTACCCTAACATGCATGTTTAGTTGGTGGGAGAAACCGGAGTGCCACATTACAAGGTTGTGCGTCTTTTATGGTTTATTCTTATCTCACATATTGTCTGTTCTTGTTTTTTTGAAAATCCCTTTAAATCTTAAGGAAAATATTGTCCAAACAAATACATTTAAAACAGTAGTTTAAGTTAAAGAATATTACTGCAACATATAATACACTGATTATTCCTCTCTATTTATCACACTCATGTATTTACTGCAAATGTCTGACTTTTTTCCCCTGTCATTTTGAGCCAGCCTGTCCTCACACAACCTGAGCCTTTTGCATAGAAGGTAAATCTAAATAGAGTCTAAGGCAGATAAATCTCTGGCTGATGCATGGAGATTGTACAGCTCCATATGGGAGTTCATATGCAGTGCACAAATAGAACTGTATAGCTTTCAGATTCACATCCGTACTTTTTTAAAAATTGCTGCACCATTTACCATAAATTATATATATATATTTATATTCTTGGTGTTGATTGGTCTTTTATCTGGCTATGAACTTGAAACAGGTTGATGCAAGGCAAATCCTAGTGTATAGCAAATTTTAAAAAAGCAAATAATTTAACCTTATGTAAGGCTTAAACATTGATCTTATATACCCCAAAGTTAAACATAAAATATCTGCAATTAAACTATCACAGAAAGTATAGACTTGTTAAGGAAAATGTTTTTAATAGAAATTCTACCTCATTAAAATGCACTTTTTCTGTTGGACTGGCAGACACTTCAGGCTGAGATAGTGACAGCAAAGTTAGATCCATCACGCTCATCTATCCCTCTGAAGCCTAAACACTGGGATCAAACGAAGTCTGCGGCAGGAGCATTATGACAGCTCATGATCTCTCACGCCTCAGTGGCACAACAGTCCCAAACCACACGCCTGTAAAAATAACTGCTGTTGCATAGGAGAGATGTGGAAAAGTTGGTAATGTTCTCGATGACAGCAAATAAATCACTGCAAATAAATCCCATAACTCAAGACTTATTTTCTGCCCTCAACACTTACACAACTATGTCAGTATCTAAAATATTTGTCACTGATCATTATCAAGGTTTTTAGCTTGTACCTTTAAGTGTGCGTTTGTATGCCTACCATGACTGAAACTTGCAACTAACAAAGGACTATTCAACAGTGCCTCCTCCTGGCCACCTGCCTCCAGTCCAGTGCAAGGCACATTGCAAACAGACTAGTGGATCCCTGCCACGTCTTCTGCCAGTAACCTCAGTGGTTTGGCCACTACAAAAATTCCAGCACACATACCTAATGATAAATAAAACCACTTTAATGATTTGTCAGAACACAGGAATTAAATAGTGTTAAGAAAATGAGGACAATCTCTGCAACTGAAACGAGTGAGAGAAAACGTGTGTCAGTGCCAAGGCTTTGACAGAAAGTACAAGAGGAAACAGCTCTAAATGTGCTTCACTACACTGAAGCTTTACTTTCCAGTGGCTACGCCAGTGGCTTTTAGCATGAGCAGTGTGCATGTTAACACAATTATACTGTAAGTGAGCCACAAACTAGAATCTTACATAATCGATTAATATGGCTTTGATGTAATTTTAACAGGAGTCATACAAGTGAAAGAATGAACTAATCATATATTAAATTTGTGATCAATGTAGTTCAACTGCCAGTTTATAAATAAGCTGAGCCTGCCAAAAAATAGAAATAACCATAAAATGCAATTAAGACAAGATAAGTATTTGACATTTACTTCAAAACAACGGGAACTGTAACCTTAAAATGGATCTTAAATGTATTAATAATTAAAACTAAAACATATTTAAAAAAAAAACTTTTTTCACATGAAATGGGTGCTTCTGAGATAGTGCAATATACAATACAGTGCACTTGGGAAAAACAAAAGAAAACGCATTTTGCAATTAGTAGACACAAAAGATGATCATAAACTATTGAGCAAGTTTTGTGAACCCTGGGCATAAAGCCATTATTATTTCCCAAGCATAAGCCATAGCTGTACTTGTGGCAAAGTTTTCCTCCAGTCTGTTCAGAATTAAACTTCAGTCACAGTGCACTGTCCATCAGGGCTGCGTGAGCGCACAGGTGCTGCGGTGCTGGGTGGCGCTCCTCTTGGGGGCATCCTGGAGGGCTGGTTCTCACTGAGTGGCCTTTGTCTTTGCCTTCCCTGCCTCATGGATGGTGCTCTTGCTCTGTCTGGCTCCTCCTCACTACCGCTAAAAGAATCATTCTCTAAGTCATCCTCTGGAGAGCTGATAAGCAGTTGGGAAAAAGTCTCTTCTAAAGTAGGTGTTGGAGCATGTATTCTGGTCAAAGGACGGCCCAGAAGTGTGGGGGGTCGCACAGGAGGAACAGAGGTCATAAAGCGAAAAGCTGCAGGTAAGGGCTGACCTGTTGTGTCTGAGCCATCAGCTAAATTTATTCGCTGAGCTGGTGGTGTGCTGGGTACAGACTCGGGGTCCAACCTTAGTCCAGCAACCCCCTTTTTAGGTATATCAACAACATCTCTCTTGATCTTGCGCCTGCGTCCGTGTTCGTTTCGGCGATACTGCACCATGTTTTCCAGATCTGCCACATACAAGAAGCCTGCTATCAGCATCTCTGTGCTTGTTTTGCCTTTAGAGAAGGACTCCTCCAGCTCTCGGCTGGTTCTTTCATCATACTGCCACCAGCCATTCCGCCCTTCATAGTACCATGCATAGTCTTTATGAGTGCCACCTCCCACCCCTCGGCTCAGTCCTGCTGCAGCAGCCTTCAGCTCTTCAGGGGACAGAAGGACAGGTCGCTCAAGGAAGTCCTCCGGTACCTCTTGACGACACAGAGCACAGCGCTTACTGTGCCAGGACGCCCCCTTCACACAGAGAAAGCAGAAGACATGACAGCAGGGGAGCTGCACCGGGTGCACACAACTCTGCAGGCAGATGGCACACTCCGGGGTGGTACCATAACCAGGGGAGTCCCCGACCTGCTCTTGAAGCTTAGAGCTGAGGCTTTTCAAAGGAGAATCCACCTTCTCTGAACCAGCCATTCTGTCAAAGAAAGAAACTGTGAGCAGCTTATTCAATATTGACTTGTAGTACGCACAAATCTGACAATATATATATATTTTTTTTAGACTAGTGTAATTTGTATGTAAAATTTTAATTGTAACAGCATTAGCATGTTTGCCAGGCCCATTAGAATTCAACTGGTTAATCAACATTAATTAACGTTAATGCACACAAGTGAATACTCGAAAAACAAGTATAGTAATGTTTGTGATATTTCAGATAAGACTAAGAATAGCTCGGCAGAATTACTCACATTACGGCAGTGTAGTTAGCCTTCTAAACATGCTAAGCTAGCATTAAATATCAAAATATAGGCTCAAGCGCATTGGTAAAATATGACGCAGGTTACTCACGCTGTTTCAAATTTACTTTCAAAGTCGAAGCACAAACGCCAGTAAAATTATTTACATTGGTTCTGAAACAGATGGTTTGTTGTGTATAAAGTCGCCTTGCTGACAGCTAGTCCTGTTCTGGCAGCAGCAGCCAAGCCCAGTTTTACTGCCTCGGGATTGGTCCAGCCAGCTGTGCCATCGTGCGTCCCGTGCGTCAGGCGCAACGTCATAGTAGGACGCTCGCAAATTCTTTTTTAAGTGATCCTAAACACTAAAGTCATCGTTTTTAAACTAATCTGTGTGTTTATAAATGGAATGATATTGACTGTCATTCTGTGTTGTCTATTCATTGACAGTTTTAGTGCAAACTAGGCAAAGCTTCAACTCAATTGTTAACAAAAAAAAATGTGTGCTCACTACAGTGGCCAATGTCTGTTCTGTTCTGTTTGGCCGAAGTCATTTCTACAATAGGTCCATTTGCGACATGACTGCATCACCATTTCCTTTACTCTTCCAGCACTGCCTAGTATACAAACCCTATTTGAAATGTGGTTTTAGGTTGAATTTACCATGAATGATTACTTCATAAATCAATGATATCATACTAATACATTAGCAAATTACCAATTATATTTAAACAAATATTTTATTGCAATATTTCACTCCTCATTTCCACCAATCCAAAAATAATTTATACTTCAATAGAGACAGTGCTTACAGATCTGGCATCAAGCAAAAATCTTAATTACAATAATGCCAACCATGAAAGCAAGAGCAACTATTTACAATATATATGTTGTTAAATAAAAAAAAGAAAAGCATATTAAATGAAAAACAATGCATTTTGATCAACATACAAATAACTATTACATAACATTTAATATGAAAGTTTTTCTCTTTTTAAAAATACATTTTCTAAACTGAAACAGCTTTGGACAGGGTTTTCCGAAGCGGCTTGGTGGACTCAAGATTTGTCTACTGCGCATCTTCTTTCCCCTTCCGAATGTTTTCATGCTTCGTTTGCGAACACATGGGCTCCACTCTGACCACTCTCCTACCTTACAGTGCACTGGAAGAGACACTGTGATGATGAGAAAGACACTCACAGGTGGAAAGAGTAAAACATGGTAGAAAAAAGTGAATTGATGGTGCTGGCATCAGTGAATTCACATGTGTGTTTGATATTGCTATTGAAGGGAAAAAATATTGAAATTTAGAATACCTCTCACCTTGCGGGAGGCACTGCATAAGCTGCTCATCAGGTTCGAACCCCTTTGGGCAGGTGAGATAGCACTGGCCTTGAAGAGTGTATAAATCTGCTCTGCAGCGCTCACACATGTTTCTCTGCATGCACAGCTCACAGCCAGCAGGACACTCTAAAGAATCAGAGAATATACTTTGCATCAAAAACCTTATCAATATGTCCCTTTAAATATACCAAGTAAATATATGTACCTATACATTCTCTTAGTTCAGGATTAGCTGTGAGCCCAAATGGACAACTGTGTTCACACTTGCCCCGAAACAAGAAGCGACCCAAGTGACAACGAGTGCAGAAACTTTCACTGAAGCATGAAGCACAGTCCTCTTTGCATCCTGGGAAAGGTAGAGAAGTTGTACTATATTAAACTTGTGCCTCCATATGTCGCTCTGTTAGGGTTCCATGACACTCTTGTAACAGCCAGAGATGAGAAATATCTACTCACTTGTGCAGGTGTTGATGTAGGGAGAGCGTGTGCCATAGTGCCCCCGAGGGCAGGAGGACAGACAAACACCTCTCTGCCTCATCCCATCCAGCTCCAGGTGAAAGAAAAGGCGAGGTTTACAGGACAGGCAACCATTGAGTGCTGAGCACGTCACACAACCTGTGGGACACAGTTTACCAGTTGTGGAGCTACCTGAAAGAGACGAAAAGACACATTAGATATACACACCACACATTATTAAACATACAGCAGTTGCTTTTCATGCATTTGGCTCCCTGATAAAACAACATTTACCAATTTACTGGCAATTACAGGGCAACCCCCTAACAGCTAATGACTTCAGTAGTCTGGAACGGTGTACAAAGAGTTGCATGTAATGGAAATCTCTGACCACATTATTTTCTAAAAGTGGAGCGAGCACGCTTATCATCACCATATGCAGCTTGCATGTTCTGTTTACTGCGTTACTATAAAAACACAGTATTGGTGACTACCACATCAAAAAGACCATAGTAGAAATATTTCATTAAATACAATACTTACGCCTGTAGCGCATAATCTTGTCTTGGCCAACAGCGAGATTCATCAAGTGCAGAATCCAAATCAGTGATGATATGAGCATTTTCCTTCACCTTTAAAATGGCATGGGGTCCAGTTTGCAGAATCTTCTTGGATCACATCTCAAGTCCTATTTAGACAGACCCAAAGGGCAGCAGAAATTTCTAAACACATTCAAATTGACCCTTGCAGAGAACCGAACAGGACAATCTTTGAGTAAAGATGAAGGTTCTCTGATGAAAATCCCATGTACATTCCATGAGATCACTCAAGCCGGCAGAATACCACCAAGAATGCAAACAGAAGAGAACCCATCATATGATTGCAGTAGTCGCAAAAGAACATAAAGTTTGGGTAAGGCGCTGTTCCTTCCTCTGCTTCCCACACACACTCTGGCTACGTCTCTGCTCTTCCCCTCTCTCGACCCTCCTTCTGGCCCATTATGACACACTTTGTATCTTGCCCAAGACCAAAGTGGAAACCTGCAACTGATCTTGGCATGACTTTTCTGTTTATTGGTTCAACACAAACATAATATAATATGTGTTTTTAGAAATACCCCAGGAAAGTGCCATTCTGTTGTGTGAAAATTCAATTTTTTCATTTAGGGGAAAATAAAAACTTGCAAAAAAAAAAGGAAGGAATTAAGGAAATAAAACATCATACCGTTTTATATTTGCTTAAATTTGAGCTAATAAACCACCAAGGTAAGGTATTTCATGCCTTAGACAGAGATCAGGAAATGAAAAAATAACAAGTGTGGTATGATATGACTACCTCCCAACAAGAAATCAAAACTTAGATTCTGCAAGTTTGTGGTAGGTCTGTCTTTCCCACAAAAACACTGAGAGGTGATGAAAAGTCAAGTCCTCTAGTGGATTGTTATTTGGCATCCCAGCGCGTATTATCGCCTGTTTTGGGGAACTCTCTGCTTCTTCATCTACTTCTCCAAAACAAATTGTAACTGCACCGCATTCAGCCTTCCCCTTGTGTCTTTAATCTCCCCAGAGCAAACCTCACTCTCTTAAATCCATCATTTTCTGCTCTTTAAATTTATGAGATATAACACACACTAAACCCATTAAAGGATTGCAGATTTTTTTCCACTCCAAAATTTTAAGTTTTAAAGTTTTTCTGGACTGAAGGCAACATCCATTTTTCCCTAACCAAAACAATAAAGGATGACACAAATCTAAACCTGCGCAAGGCAATACATGTGTAATTTATTAACTAATCGCACGGCAACTTACCATAATAAAATTTGAGCCAAAAAGTGAACTGTCCTTTCTTTGATTCTCAGCTTTCTGGAAGCATGTCAGAGAAGATATCAGCAATGAGAATTTACACTGCGGTTGATTTATCTCTGCTAGACAAAGCTAAAAGATGCAGCCAGACAGAGGAGCTGGACAGCGCTACACTGGTGCAAATTGTCAACAGGTGCTCTGACACACACAATGAAACACACAAGGCTACTTCTGTAGGTTTTTAAAAGCAAATCTTGCTTGAATCCCAGTAGAATATAAAAAAAAATCCAAAAAGCAAGCAATAAAACAGCACCTCAGGGTATCTTGCATGCACAGCCAGCTGTGGCCAAGCAATATCCATCCATCAATCTGCATGTGGTAGATTTATAGATTCAAGATATTGTGGAAATTGTCAACATGGATGACAAAAACGATTAGGAAACATTCAAGTTGTGCTTTTGAAAGACAATAAAAGTGAAAAAGGTGCTGGTGGTTCAAAGATCAAAAGTTTAGGGTGTAGGACCAAGCGTGAGCCCCCACACCCTCACACACACCTCACCCCAACCTGACTGTGAACATAAACATGACAAGGCTATGCTCAGTGGGGTGCCAGATCAGATTCTTGAGAAAAATATCCACCAGAGGCCAAAGAAAGCTTCAGCTGCCAAAAAATGAAAGAAGGAGGGAGTAAAAAGATGGAGAGAATGAAGTGAAAAAGGCCAAGTGAATAATAAAAAGAAAGTTAAAAAAGGAGAATATATAAACCACATGGTCATTGAGAGGACTATTACTGACCAGTGTTATGTAATTATGGTGAGTTTGTAATCCTTCATTTGTTCAAGAGAGGTCCACCATGGATGAAAAAGTAATTCAGAGGTAATACAAAAAATATATAGTATCTATTCAAAATGTTCTCATCTATTTTGTGTCTTTGTTTAATTTTTTTACTTTGCAAGACTTTAACAAGAGTAAAAAATTAGCAAAAATATGATTACTCATTAGATGTAAAATTTACATGGCATCAATGTTTTATCTAATCTAATATCTAATAACTCCAGAAAAAAGATAATTGCTGTATATTTTGTGTGCATATAAGCAAAGCCGCTGCATTGACGTGTTTCAATTTAAAGAATAGAATTTATAGAACTGCAACAATCAACTAAAACACAGTAATATTGACTATTCAAGTACTAATTTCCTCAGACTATTTCAATGATTGGTAATCCTGTGTGTTTTTTTAATCATAAAGAAAAAACAAACAAACAAAACAAAACA
Organism: Mugilogobius chulae; assembly: GCA_038363315.1. NCBI lineage: Eukaryota > Metazoa > Chordata > Actinopteri > Gobiiformes > Gobiidae > Mugilogobius > Mugilogobius chulae. The sequence goes on from CM076405.1 coordinate 9,342,500, forward strand.
AAACATATTTTCCTAATCGGACAGTTTATCCATATCTTGATTCAGTTATACCATTTTAAAACCACAATGGACACAATATATTATGCAATGCAGGTGGAGTTTTATTTAAAATTAAGTGTATATTATACACGCAAATGTTCATGCAGTACATTAGGAAAGAATGTAAAAAAATTATTCATTATTTTTCCATTTAAAATCACAATTTTTTTTCAACTTACAGAATGTAATTTATTGCTTATCTATTACATCATTCCATATTGTGATATTTTTGTATCATGAGTCATGTATTATTTATTATATCTAATAGAGACCTCTACAAACTAATGATTTATAAGATTATGTATTTGTTTTTGCTCTTTCACTATCCATTGACAGAGGAGGACGGGAAGACTAATGCTGCCGTGGGGTCTGTAAAGATAAGGGGCGATGAGGATAACATCTCCGCACACAGATAATCTACACAGCATGAAGAATTGTGGAATTTGGAAGGAGGCCGAGGCTACGCTCATCAGAGGTGGTGTGAGGCATGCAACTTAACACGCAGAGCATGACGAACAACAGGAAAGGAAAGAGCTTTTCGAAGAAAAGCAGAAAAAAATGATTACTTCTACATTTTCTGCAAAATTCTGCATTGTGTAAACTTTTACTACTAATATTAATACTTTGCTTTAATTAGCTGTTCTTCATATAAACTATTGCAAAACATATATATAAAATAATAAAAAAATAAACACTGAAGTTTATGGTGTGTTCCATGCAACCGGGATATTTCCCACTTCCTACTTGTAAAATTCCACTGAAACACCAGTCAAACTGGTAAATATCAATTGTAAACTTGGACCTGAATGAGGAAGTCCCACTCCACATATGAACTCAATAACCACCATAATAAATGAATTTGGGGGTTTAACTGCCACAAAAACTATGTAAATATTGATTACAGGTTATTTAACATTACTTTTGCTTAGCCTAAAGGTTAGCATTAGCCATAATGTTCACATACAAGTTGATTCAGTGGAACATTCTGAACTGGGAACTGGTATTTTTCGACTGGGAAATATCCCAGTTCCCAGTTGTCTTGAACACAGCATAAGACCAGTGCAACGTGTGTGATTAGTCAAAAGTAATAATTTAATAGAAATGTAAAATTATATATCATCTCCACTGACAGGAAAAAAAAACAAATCGAGAACTCCATTTGAGTAAAGTAAAGATTTAAAATCTTGAAATGTTGAGTAACATCAGTCTTCATCCTCTGGACTTTTTCAGCATTTTCTATAAAAGAGACATACATGCTTTGCATTGTTATCAGAAGTAGCTAGTTCTTAGTTACATTTACTCAGACGAGAAACTTGAAATTGTAGTAATTGTATTAGAAGTACATTTCTAGCTCAATACTTTCCCACCTTCTTTAGTCATAAGTCTGAAGTAAAATTAATATTGAGTAAAGATTCTGTTTTTTTGTTGTTGAAAATATTCAAATTGATAAAATTTTGTATTTTTTGTGTCTTTGTCTAGAATCTGTGCTTTGCCTTTTGTATGTCCAAACTCATAAATGTGATTTACATCACATTTATTGATTTGAGATACTGCTTTTCACTTCTACTTAAATATTATTGGTTTAAATAGTACATAAATAATGTTTTGTCTTTACATTGGACACTGCATTTGTGATAAATTTAATAATTACAAATGCAGTGTAATAATAAAGAGGAGCCGTCACAGTTTAAACACATTTTCTGTGTAAACTGGCAATAAATGATACAGTCTTATTTACTGGTACATTCGTTTATTAGATTTTTTTGGGTAAATTTGCCAGCTGTTAAGGTAGTTAGACTACTTTACCCACATCTGGTTATTATAAAGATATATCTAATCTATTCATGATTCACCAGTAATGTAATTTAGAACGTATGGAGGGCAAATTTAAGGTTACAACCTCTCTTTAACTGACTCACCTTGGACACTGCTTTCAGATGCTGAGCTCGGATTGTAGCTGATTTTTCTTCAAAAGCTTTAGCCTTTGCCTCTTCTGCCAACCCGTTCAGGAAAACGAGTGTTAAAAGCTCAATCTAGAAAGAGAAAAGGCAAAATGAAATAATCTATTACTTTCACACCCAAGTTATGTTACACAACATAACTTTGCATTGGTGGCAATGCAAGCAAATGTTTACTTTTTTAAAAATTCAATTACTTCCGAAGTCTGAGAAGGATTCAGGTTAGGTTTAGGTTAAGTGAATGTGGTTACATTCCTTGTTTTGGGAAAGATTTGCTAATCGGGGCATGACATAATCGCGATTTGGGAAAATAAAAACGCCAGTGAAATGAATGAAAAACACTTTACCATCGCCTCCGAAGCTGGCCTGATATTTATGTTAGTTGTCGCTTTGCTCTTGATCGTGTTCTTGAGTTTGGGAGCCTTCTTCAGCATTTTTGTGATGTTTAAAAAGAAGATGCTGCAATGCAGAAAGTATAAACTACAGACGTCTGTTTATATTTTTCAAACTCCCGCTTTCCAACTTCCGGGTTTACTTCTTTGAGTGATTTCCATGGTGATTTGGTGATTTCAGTATCGTACTGAACATGACTGCCATCTAGAGACCAACATTATGTACAACATTTACAGTCGTAATTTCAGCAAATAGAAACAGTTTGAATGCTTATCACCAACAGCAAAAAATAAGATTATGTAAAAAACTAAAAATACTCAACAGAAGTTTACAAGTACGTCCATATAAAGCGGTCTTGATTATTTGTTTCCGTTTTTTCCTGCCCTCTTCTGGCCACCCACTGCCTCTGCGCCACCATTGTGTTTCCGGGTTAATTGGCAACATGGCGACCACCGGTAACACAACAAACGGCATGAGAAATATGCTGCAGTTTATGAAGCTTATCGGGCAATTGAAAGTAAGAATGTACCTGTGATAATTATATCCAGACTGTGTACTTAGGGAAACACTACTTTGTTCTGCAATTGCGGCTTAATCCTTTATAATGCGTTGGTCCCAGTTATCAAACAACAGTTTACAGCTATGAATTTCTATTCCTTTGCAGTATGCCTTCTCCTATTCACATACTTCATTGGCATATGTGGGTTTAAAAGTACTAATAAAGTGTAGCAAATCAGAAATGACAATTATGCGTTTCTTACATCAGGAATTGAGCTCGCACTTCATGCACTGGCTGCAAGGGAAAATACATAATCAAACAAATCTCGTATGATGTGTTACTGTTGCAGAAAAGCTCAAACTTAGTCTGGATGGTTTATGAACTTAGAAAACTGTGCTGAAGATAGATCTATCTGTGGCATCACAAAATTGGATACTTTCTAACAATGTTTTCTAAGGGTCAGAGGGGAAAGAATAGTATCTCTTAGATAAAACCCCTGTTATCTCTTTTGCAGAGGAAGTAATGTTAGAACGTAATTAACAAACAAAAAAAGCAAGTTTTGCATAGTGTATGTGTCCTTTAAGCTTGTTTGTATTGTCTTTAAGTGTTTGATTACAAGGAAATCCTTCACCTTATTGATAAGAAATGATTCTATTCAGTGTTGTATTGTGTCTTCACAGAGAGTTCCACGGACAGGCTGGGTCTACAGGAAAGTCAAAGAACCAGAGAGTGTGTCAGATCACATGTACCGCATGGCGATGATGTCTCTGACCGTCACTGACCCTACAGTGGACAGGGAAAGGTAGCAAAGCACAATTTCATTATGTGTAATTAGATAATTATTTAGGGTAGATGGATTTTCAAAATAAAAAAAACTGGCTTTGACACACACAGGTACAGTGACACTGTGCAACTCTCTATAGGTGAAAAAAATAATAACTTTACGATTCAGTTAAAATAGTAAGTTAAATATCAATTGTAACCTGGGACCTGAATGAAGAAGTCCCACTCCACATATGAACTCCATAACCATCACAGTAAATAAATGTGGGGGTTTAACTGCCACAAAAACGATGCAAACATTGGTCACATGTTCTTTAACGTTACTTTTGCTTAGCCTACAAGTTAGCATTAGCCATAATGTTCACATACAAGTTGATTCAGTTGGAACGTTCTGAACTGGGAACTGGGTTACAGTGACACGTGTAACTCTCTATAGGTGGATAAAAATAATGCAACTTTATGATTCAGTTTAAATAGTAATTTAAAATCATACTTTTGAACATTCATATGGGAAGTAAAGCATTTTATGCAATAATGTGAAAGAATATAGCTTAAAGAGTAGCTTTTGCATGGAAGCATACATAAGAAGGCTCTCTTCCGGGACAAATGATAGTCCATTTAGTTGCTATCTAAGCCAAATTTTTTTATTTAGTTTAACAGAGACCTCTACAATACAAAAACATGCTTTTACTTAAATCTATTTTTAGTCAAAAGGGGACATTTGTGAGTCTTAAAGTAATGAAACGTATGGTATAATAAATAATAATTGGTATAATGATAAATAATTGACCAAAAACACCACAGTATGATGGCATACCGGAGTTGTATAATTTGTAGTATGTAACACAAACAAAAAACTTCTCAAGTAGGGTCTGAACTGCTCCTTTGCTAAACATTTCTTTATGGTGTTTTTCTTTGAAAATCTATTAAAATTATTAGGTGAGCAGATCAAAACTGAAACCCTATTAGATTCTCCTTATTTATTATTATTATTATTATTATTATTTGTATGTCTACAGGTATCTGATAAAAAGATGTATTTGTAAACTAAACTTTTTAAGCTTTTTAAAACAAAGGGCAAATGGTCTAGTCACATTAGATTTTACATAAGATTTTAAAATACAATGTTTGCATGGGCCTCAGTTCACCACTGAATGAGCGTGAAACCAAATTATTGTCCTGTTTTAATAGCATATTGGTTATTGTCCCATCCCTACCTGTGTTGTTGTTGGAGGTAATAATAAAATTGTGAAAAGTACAATACAATGCTTCTGCTGCTTGTTCACATCTCGCATATTTTTACTCAAAGAAAATCAGTACAAATCTTTGCAAGCACAAAATGATTTATTTTGACTAAATAAGTGATAAGTTCACTTTCAGTACTGTTAAAGGGGTGAAAACTGGACACGTCTTGTAGAAACTGGGACATATCAATTGTTTGTGATAAGTCTGCGACGACAGTTGTCTGCGACCTTTAACTGCTAAAAAAAAACGCATTTGCTCGATTCAAACCAATTTAAAATCAAAAACTGTATTTAGTTCAAAAGCTGAATTTACAAAGTTTCACAAGAAGTACGTAGATCTTTGTGTTTGCCTCTTTGTAGGTGTATGTTAATTGATAGACTTATGAGTTTGTTTCATTTAGCACGTCTTTTATTATGTAATGTGTTTTTGAGAGAGGAAAAATGAACTTTAGTTTTGGCAGTCAATGCATTTAGAAATGATGTAACCACTTTATATGCACAGTAAAACTGCCAATAAGAAAAGATTGTTGTTTAACTTTTTATAGTCCAATTCCTCATTGTCAAAGCACAAAAAATTACACGGATGCCCTTGAGCCACAGGTTACAGACCCCTGTTCTATGAGACAAAGAGGGATCAAAATCTAAGACTATCCTGGGTAAATAAGCACCTGGTCATGCTAAAAAAAAAATCACTTTATCTTTCAATTATCTTTAGGTGTATAAAGCTTGCTCTGGTTCATGACATGGCAGAATGCATTGTAGGAGACATTGCTCCTTCGGATAATGTCAGTAAAGAAGAAAAACATCGGAGAGAGGAGGTGAGTGACGTCCCAAGTAAACAAACCGGTGAGAGCTCTTCAAGCCATCAAATATTTCTGTCCTTCAGGAAGCAATGAAACGATTATCAGGCCTTTTGCCAACCGGACTTGGGCAAGAGATCTACGCACTATGGGAGGTATAACATTCGACATGGGTTTTGTGCAAGCATACTATTCATATGGAAATGTGGCTTTGCCCCTTTGACTCATGTGTTTCTGCTGCAGGAGTATGAGACTCAGAGCAGTGCAGAGGCCAGGCTGGTTAAACAGTTCGACCTTCTGGAGATGATCCTTCAGGCACATGAGTACGAGCAGGAGGAGGCGGCACCGGGGCGGCTGCAGGAATTCTTTGATTCCACCAATGGTAACAAATATCACAATCTGTTTACTTAGACCATGGCAAGGCACTACAAGCATAACTCTTTTTGTCAGTCAGCTCTTTTTCAACATATCGGCTTTTATGTGGAGCAAACTAAACTGTCCAATCAGCTTCTAAAGATGTATTGTTATTTTATGTAATCCACTTTATCCTTAGATGTAGTACTGTACACAGAACATTGTTACTTCAAATGCCAGTTTGTCCTGATTAATTTTCCTCAAGGCAGCAAAATCAGCCCCTAAAGTCTGAACTTTACAGTCTTTTACAAGAGGATTTGTTATGTCGTATTCCATACCTGATCTATTATGCCTACAAAAAACTGCTAATGTTAATTTTAAGTCAGACCTAGCTTACTCAAAATGAAATAAAATCTAAAAAAAATCCTTTGTTTCTAATGTGTCTACAAATGTAACAAATACATTTCATTCTGACCTGCTTTTACACATGCCAGTACAATATATTTCTAAACTGATGAAAACGTTTTTATTCTTACAATCATGTGTACAAAAAAGGAGAAGTTTTACAGTATCTGTGAATTTAAGATTTTTTTTTTTCCTGGGGAGGTACAATGTCTCTTCCCTTACATATTATTTTCTACATTGTTGCCTAAAATGTTTTTCTCCATTTAGGTCGTTTTCACCACCCAGATGTTGTGGAGTTTGTCAAATGTCTCAATGAGGAGCGAGAATCTCATGTGACCAGTGGTGAATCAAACACAGAGAAGACAACAGACAATACACCACAAACCTGCTGAACATTAAGCATTTACTATGGCTTTGTGAGAATATACCTCTTATACCTCAATGGTGGTGGTAATGATCCACACTTAAATTTGAAATGTAAGATCTACATGATAACAATTGGTGATTCAGGGTAATTAATGTTTATTACTCTAATGGCTGGTTTGTTATTATTGTAGAACAGTAGTTTTATTTATTAAATGGTTTTAACGTTTCAGTTACCGTCATGGCAGTCAGTGTTTTGATCAGTGACACAAAAAAGGCTTGTCTTAATTGAACGACAACATGAATTTTAATAAACACTTGAATTAAATATTAGATGATCATAGTCATCCTTCACATCACAACAAAAAGAAATGGTTAACATATGAAAGACGACAAGATAACCAGTTACAGATGCATCCACTGAACACAGGCGTTGACTTTGATGGGGGGAGCAGTTGCATTTGAGCAATTCATTATCATAAATTGCTGCAATGTCCTGAACTAAGATCATTTACATGTACTTGTTACATTAAAGTCTTGGATTAGATTACAGTTGCAGAACGATGATAATAAGGAGTGTATAATTTACATCAATCCATATTATGTTTAGCGATAAAACTTTTTTTTACCAATAAATCACAGAGCAACAGCTAGAATAAATGCATTCAGTTTATGTTGTGCTTATAAACAGACCTAAACGGCAGATCATTGCATTGTGCGTATCAATCTTGAGTTGTGTAATGTACAAAACTCATGTGTAATGGTGAACATAATGTAATTTTGACCAGAATAGCTAATTACTTTAAGTTGATTATTAAATGGCAATGGGAATACTGGGTTAACCAAAACGTAGATTTATGTTTATAATAATAATTTAACAAAAATATATAAGCCACAGTACATATAAAGTAAGCTAGAAGTAACAAAAGTTTTAGTAAAAAGGTTAACAGCAGTTTGGATTCATTTGCTGAGCCCTGTCACACTTTTAATCTGCATCACAAACGTTGCAGTCAGAATTCATTTACATAAAGAGGGATTATTAACCTCACATGCCCCTGATCTGAAGCAACTGTATTTGTTTTAAATCATGCTGCCTCTCACGTCTGTCACAACCAAAACACGCCTTCTTGACAATAAAATTACAACCAGATGATTTGCTTCCCATTTGTGTCGTTTGCTTTATTTGCTGTAATGTAGTTTGGACACTAGGGGGCACTTCAGGAACTGTGACGAGGACTGAGCAGTAACAGCAGATTAAAAACTCTCCTCTCAGAAAATATCCTATAACATTTACGTAATAACATCGAGTTATTATAATGATTAGAGAGCATAGCCATGGTAACCGATAGCAACAAAAGTCCAGCTCCAGCGGCCATGTTGTGTTTTAACAGTTTTCTTAAACATTTTTGTTATTTGAACGTTTATATATTTGTTCTTACATTAAAAATTATGTTCAGCTTAACCTACGTTTGTTTGTTTTTTTAATTTTACATTATAAACTGTTTTTATATAAGCTGCGAAGTAAACACAGTACTAATGATCATATGTCCATGTTAAGTCACGTAACTTAAATATAGTTTAATTCTGCATCAAATACAACTCAGTTCAGCAATTTTAGGCTAAATATTTAGATTCACAATTTTAGAAAAATGCTCTCACACAGACAGGTGGTGTTCCCTGAATTATGCCAAACACAAACATAATTTTATATTGAATAACTTAATTTGATCTACCTTCTTTTTACTTGTCTTTAGTTTCCCCAACGCAGTTATGCCACCACCAAGTTTTACAACATCCTTAAATTCAACCAAATTAACTTAACCTAATTCTAACCCTTACCTAACCCAAACCCCTGGAAATTTTGAAAAAAAAAAAAAAACTTGCTAGCATAGTCACCAGTGCAAAGTGATTGTGTATGGCATAACTGGATTGAAGAAAAAAAAAAAAAATCAGACTTTTTTTTATAACAAAATTCTGCTGTTGCTCAACGCACAAGAGGGCCACCGCCACGGCAACCGAACCCTCACTCTCTCTAGTCATTTTAATAACGATAATGGTCCAAGCATTAAATTGCATAAAGTGAATTTGTTGAGGACGTTTAAAGGCTTCTAACACTGAATACCGCTTCAATTTTAGGGAGGTCAAAGTGCTGCTGGCTCTTGTTGCTTGTGGCTAGGCTCTAGCAGGATCCCTCAGGGGCCGCTGGCGTTATGTTGTTTGTGGACGTGTCCTGGTTACTGGCATTTGCAGCCGATGACAGAACGTCCTCAAAGCTTCCTCCAGGTCCAGGCCCTCCTACCTTTGTCTGTAACACATAGCAAAAAAAAGTGCGTTTACATGATGAGCAAAATCAGACTAGGCTCAAAAACCGGACTCTATTTGGTTTTCTCCTAAAACTGATTACCCTGGAGAGACATGTCCTGCTGTGTCAGTCCACTTCTGCATGATTCAGCGTGTATTATGTTGATTTATTTAAATATTGTTATTAATGTTTAATATTAGGAACTGTTTGTAATACTGTTTGTAAAATGACACACTGATCTTTTTGGGACAAAGTAGGACTGTTTTAAACATGTAGTTAAATGTGAGGCTGTGGGACACGTTGTGAAGGGATTTATTGTTCTAAAGATCTTAATTTTATTGCTGGGATGTGGAGTGAGCTGAGTTTGTGAGCGTGCTCAGTTACATTTGTCCAGCTGCAAACCGAATCGATTGTAGTAGGCCTGAAATCGTACTATAATCGGTCGGGACAGCGTGTGCCAGTTGGATTTCTGGCTCCTCAATCGATCTGCCTGGGTTTACATGAGCTTTGGAGAACTGGTTTTAATCAGACTAGGCTAGTTATCTGGTTTTCCTGGTCTCCATGTAAACGCCCTGACTGTTAACACTAGTATAAATTATAAAATAAACTACAAGATTGTGATGACTGGCATTTTTCTATTGTTAGAAATCTTCCTGATCCTTGCAATTATTTATGATCTATAATAGGTTAGGTTTACATTCTAGAGTAGGATAAAGAAGTCATATTTCCCTGTTATCGACACTGTACATGAAATTGGTTACTTTATAATATGGAGATTTAATATTAGTGACTAGACCCATTCATTTTTAAATGACAAAACTGTATTTTTACGGCATTTATTTTATCTAGCCTCCATTTGTATAAAATATAATATATAATCTTTATTTCAGACACATTTCAGTCCATACTTAAATAAAAAAAAGAAGTCTAAAAGCATCGTTGTAGGCAACTATTAGTTTCCGAAAGGTTCAGTGTCTATAGTTCCACCACAGAGGAGCAGTATACAATGGAGAACAATTTGCTCTGAACAAAGAGCATTTCACTTCAAAGGAACACAAACTGAACTTTCTCATCAACATATTTGCCTGAGCATAGAGTTTACAATATTGCCTCTTAATGTCTCTGTCATCACACCAGTCCTCTGTCACAAAGTGTCCAAGATATTTAACCTCTTTAGTTTGGACCAGAAGCTGTTCACAAAGCTTAAAGACAGGAAAATTTACATTTTTGTCATCTTTACTTCTCACCACCATGATGTTACTTTTTGTGGGGTTAAACTTAATGTCAAAAATATTACCAGTTTATTGAATCTTGTGATGTCAGGTGAACCTAATCCAATAAAATAATAATTATACAATGGGACACAATAAAAGTACTTATTTATACCCACACAGGCATATTCATAAACATAGACAAAATTATCTGTGTTTTAGAAGTGCCATCTGCCTTTGTGCGTTTGTAAAGTCGCTATATATCTTTGTTAATCATTGTTGTAGTGTTTATTTATGTTTACACAGCAGACAACCTTGATGCAAAAACAAACACTACAGCAAGGGCAAGTTAACAAAGTGATTGCACTTTTTGTACTAAAAGGATGAAAAACACAGCATCTCGTTTTGTAAACAAGAATTGCATTATAAATCTCTGCATCGCACTTTGCTCTGAGAGTAATAACAACGCTAGCTCATCATAATCCACTTTTTCAATCTCTTGTTTACATTATGGCATCTGTTTGTGTATATATTACCTTGATACTGGACACTGTGGTCTCAACTTTCTCCTCAAAGGATTTGAAACTGGGAGAGTTCCTGTAACCAGAGAAGCATGTAAAATCATTTCTACAGAGAAAACTATATCTAATCCATTCTGTCTCTGCTATGCATCAAACGAGCTTCATCATTGTAACAGAGATACAGAAGTTTAGTTTTTACCTCATAGTGGGCATGCTCATAGACTGTCTGATAGAGTAGCTGTCCCGTAAGCATTTGGAAGAGGAGTTCACAATTAGCACAAACAAAGACATACAAAACAACTTAAGCAAATGAAGTAACCTGCCATTAACTCCATTTTCCTCTGCGCTAAGCACCAACAGTGATTCTGATTTGTACCGACCAAAACTGAGGGATGGGAAGCGGACAAATTTCTCTACTGGGACATAAAAGTCCTTAAGCTCAAATTAGAGAAACGAGTAAACAAAAGCTTAAAGGTCTCATATCAAGCAGAATTGGATCTTAAGAACTTTTATCCGTGTTAAAATGTTGCTACATCATCAAAAAACTACCCAAATGTGTGCCTAGCTTCATGTACAAATGCTTGAGTAATCCTACAGTATTAGACTGCCATCCCCAAAGCTTTACATGCTCTTTTCTAAGTTGTGATGTCAATAGGTGCTAGTTTTAAAGGTGGGGTAGCTTATTTTCACACTGCAAACATGATTTATGTTTTAAATCTGATCATTTCCTCTTATAAATCCGTGAACACGTGGTTAATGTCAACATATATTCATTTTGGTTAAAATTATGGTCAATTAATGACTTTTTACTAACAACAAAGTGAAACTGAAGCACAACCAATCAGAGAGCTGCATTCAGCTCCTGATGAGAACTAGCAATCTTTATTATTCAGTTCAGACAGGACTCATTGGTCTCATTTTTTTTCACAAGTGCTGCAATTATCATTTACTTTTAGTGGAAAACATACAGTTTACTCATTTACAACAAAAAAAAGTTACCCCAACTTTAAATGATATTATTTTAGCCTAAGCTGAACTACTCGGTGTTTTATTTACTGAAGAAGACACTATATGTTGCCTTAATTCAAGTATTTTATTTTTTTTATTTTATTTTTACTTTATGACAGAAATTCTCAAATATCACAGAGAAGTGACAGTTTCAGTGTAACTAAAACTGTAGCTCCAAGTCTGAAATATCGAAAGGATTCTAAAATTACTACTTAATGACATCACAAGGTGGAACAGAGTGTTTTCAGTCTGAGATCATTTGTGTTTATTTTGTGTGACTAAAACTCCAGCTATGTTTATTGACAAGGAAGCATAACAGATAAAACATTTGTGTATTAGAGCCCCTTTAAGTGTGAGATTCTTGTGTGTTTTTGTCCATGTTTCTCAGATATCAGGGACAAGAATAAATGAATTTCAGCTGGATGCATTCCAGTCATGGGATGTCCTGATCAGTTCTGTCCACTTAGCGCTGTCAGCTGATGTGAGCCGCTGTAAACTGGATTCTGTGTAGTTAAGTCAGTTACATCGGACAGTTTTGTGGGTCTTACCCTATCGATGCAGACCTTAGGAAGCATGAGGGAGACACAGCAGACAAGATTTCAGAAAAGAAATCAATATCTATTTTTCAAAACATTTTAAAGTATTTTGATTTCACTACAAGGCATACAACAGAATATATAATTTTCACCACTGGAAACATTCACATGACCGCAAAAACTCAGAGAAGAAATCCAATAATGACTATTAGATTTTTCTTGTGCATTTACATGCTCAAGAGAAACTTGATCCTCAAAATCATCAGGATACATCTGTGACAGGGAGATATGACCATTTGTATAACATGATATAAAAGAGAAAAATGTGATAAATACTATAGTAAAAGATATGTAAAAGATATGAGATGCGTTGCTTTTTATTTATAGTTTTGGCCTCTGCACAGCCTTTATAGTCAGTGTTTAGATCACAGTTTAAGGCTTTAGAGCACAAGTCAAACACAAAAGGTTTATATTTATTATTATATTAGCACGAGGAATAATGTGGGTGTTTTAACTAGGGCTGAGCGCTACTGACAAAAATAGATTTCTTGATCATTTTTTGGCATATCTCAATTACAATGTTCAGACAATATTATTTGAAAAAAATAAAAATAAAATAAAAGGTCCCCCTTTCTCAAAACTAGTGAGTTTCTTAATTTTCTGACTTAATATTTGACCCAAATTTTCCTAAAATTTGGATTAAATTTGCAATGTGCTTTTTAACTAATACAAATAGGCAACTAAGACATAAATTAACTGAATAAAATATCAACTTCATGAATAAAATATCAACTTCATCACTTCTTCGATCATTTACAACGTTACTTTTTTCATTTGTATCTTTAAACAACTATGTTTGAAGCATTTCTTACTATACACGATACTCTGAAATTAGACAATATGCAATACATTTATAGACTTATGTAAATGTATACGGCAACTTTAGCATACAAAATGATATACAGAGACTGTTACTAGCAGGCGACGTCTCAAAAAGTAGTAAGGTTTATTAGAGTCTTTTAGTTACAACCAGCTCTTTGATGACAACTGTGACGCCAATATCACCCTTTGCCAAAATATGTCCGATAGTCCTATAGTGACCAGACAGACTGGTGTAAATAACCACAGTCTTTGTCTGTCTCATTCACAAAAACCTGAAAGGAAAATCAGCTGCAGTTTATTCATTATCTTCTAAACTCAAGCATCGTCACATGTTTATCATGATATATCACCAAGCATGTGATATTGCCCAGTAAAGAGCCGACAGCTGATAAACGTACTATAAAACTTTTACTCTCCACTACTGGCTTTAATTTTCTATTTGTTGCACCGTGTCATCTTTGTGCTTACTTCTTCAAATCAAATCTTTAAATCAAATCCAGACTTAAAAATGCACTGCAAACCAAACAACTCCAACATGCTTCGCCTCAGCAACAGAACATACCTCCGCGGGAAGAGCAACTCAAAACCAACCAGGCTGAAATAAACACACAGTCTTCTCTATTAGAAACACAACCATAAAGATAAGGCATTTCAAAAAGTAAAATCTCTAAACAAGGATGTAAATGTCAGTGTCTGCTTGTGCACACTTGTCTTCTCTTGTGTGGCACTAACGGCCTGTTTGCAGCCGCTGAACAAAGCCAACACAAGAATCATTCTTCACGACGTACTCAAGCGAACAAAGAGGAGCAAGTGATGCAGGCCCAAGTCAGAGCCCAGAGACAAACACAGAGCAGCAGAGAGAAAAAGAGAGAGAGATTTTTGAAGAAGCAGCTTAATGCAGTCTTACATAACACAAGTTTTAGTAAGAAGAGAAAAGAGAGAAAAGTCTAACATTAAACGATACAGAAACAGAGAAGGAGAGGCTATTTTAACAAGAATCCATCAGGCTGGTTAGATAACGGTAATTAGTAAAGGCAATAAAGCTGCACATCCCATTGATTAAGTTAATTTATAATGATTAATTACCTCATGTCTCCAAGTTTCCTCGTAATGGCCGTGCCCAGGTTGCTGAAGGCTGCTGTGGTTTTCTGTCCAGCTGTAGACAGAGTCTCTGAAGTTTTCTTGTACCTGTTTCAAGACACAAGGCAGTTTCTTACAACGAAAGTCAAACAAAATATGAACTGTGGACTGCATATTTAAAGATTGAAGTGGATTGTTTATAAGATAAATTGTACAATTTGACACTATACCAGCAAAAAATATAGTATCTAAAATAAAAAGTAATTCCACGCAGGGCTGCACAATTTGACAAAAATGTGTAATTGAGAAATTTCTGAGAAATATTGAAATATTTGTTAGAGTTGCAAATTAGATTTTCAAAGCAAATTCTAAATATGCTCAGAAGAATCCACAAAAAGACTGAACTTGAATTGGCAAACTACCAGTACATTACATGTACTGGTATTTTAATCTCAATATTATTTTGATCTCAATATTGCCATTTATCTAAAATATAATTTCAAGGGTGTCAGATTGTATGACAGACGCACAGCAGGTCTTCTTTAAAGTGTAACTACGTACAAAATGTTAAAAAATTGCCACTTAACTGTGTTGTATATACTTATCATTCTTTACAATAGCGCCCCCTGGGGTCCACAGACCTGGGCACTTTGAGAAGCACTGCTCTAGGCACTTTCAAACAGCTCTATTTAAAATGTTTGTGGATCAGGCTTAGGTGTTTAGATCCATGGTTTAGTCCACCTTTAACCTTTAACCCTTAAACTCTGCCCTTAATCACATTTCAATTACCTAGTGAAAGTGCGGTAAAGGGGCAGAGAATGGATTAAGTATAAAAAGCAGTCCAGTGTAGTGTCATAATATTCTGAAAATTGGGCCTAACTGTAATTATTGGTGTAACTACTGTAATTATCATTTCTGCACTTGTGTCCAGAGTGT
Organism: Mugilogobius chulae; assembly: GCA_038363315.1. Lineage (NCBI taxonomy): Eukaryota > Metazoa > Chordata > Actinopteri > Gobiiformes > Gobiidae > Mugilogobius > Mugilogobius chulae. The sequence goes on from CM076405.1 coordinate 9,357,814, forward strand.
CCAGATATTGATTCTCGGCTCTGACAATTACCCTGATTTCTCTTTGCGCACTGTGCTGCTCCAATACATAAACCAAAAACTCCTTGCACAACACATCTAAACCATGCTAGTATGTTAAACATGTAAGCCACAATAAAATGTTTGCATTTTAAGGATCACTAACTGAGAAGTGCACATTTTTTAGTTTGTAAACAATTCTGAGTAGATATGCCTTATTTAAACATCATATATAATATTGATAACAAAAAAAGCAGTTTTATTGTTTAGTTAACTTATATGAAAATACTATTTTTATTCCAGTACCACTAACATTGTTTCCTGCTCTTTAGAGTGGCATTGTTGTGTGCATAAGGTGTGCTTTGCAGCTCAGCAGTGTTGCGACTTGGGCCTAGTTCATTATAGATGAGGACAGCCTGTGTGTAAAGTGAGCTTCAGGTTGAGGTGTAATTGGATAAGAAGAGCACCCACAGGAGACGCTCCACTTGCTTTTCTCTGTTTTTTGGCGGCAGGGTAAAAGCTCAAAGCAGAGCAGCTAATCATCAATTAGTGAATCTCAACTTGATGAAAAAGGAATGGCCCTCACACAACAGCTACACTACACTTTTTACTTCTTTTTGGGCATAATATGAATTTGCAAACAAAGCCCTGAGGTATAATTATGAGCGCGTGCAGAGGTCATGCAGAGGGGAGCCATTTCCTTTGCTCCTAATCGTGTTTGTGATGTCTGCTTTTACCTGCACAATCAGAATTACAAATTACAGCTACGCTCTGTAGTTTTGCCCAAAGGATAATGTTCGTTCAATTGGATTTAACATATCTGGCAACTCAATATGATTTCAACTACAGAATAATAACCATGAATTTTGTGGTCACTTAGATATAGTGAGTTGATAATGAGCAAAAAAATAATAATAAACACAGTACAACCAGTTAAATGTACTGCCAAATTCTATGAAATGCCTTTGGAGACGGCTTATTGTAGAGAAAATGAACAATCAATGCAAGGAACAGTTCTGGGGGACTTCATCTGTGCAATTGTGATTACTGAAACTGGACATTTTATTGTGTCCTTTAATTGTGGCTACCCTAAGAGATTTATGTATAACTTAACCTCATTAAATGTTTGTTTGTATAATATTTTTTTAGTATATTTACTGTATGAACTGTAGTATATCTATGGTCTAACTACATATTAATTTAAAAAAATAGAAAAAGACCCAATTGAACCTAGTTTTAAAATAATTCTGATCAACAGCCAAACCAAAATGGGACAGTGAGGTAGTATTATAAAAAACTACATTGAGATTAACTCTTTTTTTTTGTATTGTGACAGTGCTAGTTTGAGATGACTTGTATTTACTGTAGGCAGTACAGTGTTGACAGAAAACATATGAATCCCTCTGTTTGAGTCACTTCTAAAACTATAAACAGCTAAACTTACGCTGTGGAGTTGGTCATGTCCTGCCATCCTCGACTGAAATTGTTCCGAAGTTCGCTCAAAGGAGTCAGGCCCAGTTTTTCTTTGAGCTCTGCATGTTGCTTCTCTTTGGATGCCAGAACCTGCTTTAGTGTGCTGATCTCCTCTTCCAGCTACAACACAACAGTCATATGGTGTTTAGGAGAAAAGAGATCACAGGGATAGGGTGGGAGAAAGTGAACCTTGGCTAGCTCGCGCTGTATCTCCTCTCTCTCCTCCTCCGTCATCATCATGGAGTTGCTCAGGTTGATCTCTGAAGACGGGTCTTCATCAGCTTCACGCAGCGGCTGGGAGTCCAGCAGGCCTACATCACAAACATCATGAACAACAATCCTTTTGTTGATTCAAATTTGGATAATAAAACCAAACTGCAATTAGAATCTCTACAAACTAAGTTAAGTCCAGTTGTTGGTTATTTGAGGCTCTATATGGCAACATTTCAGTCTCTAGTTCACCTGCATCTCCATATTTTTTTAACCTTCTTACTACCTTTGACAGACACAACACAGTTTGTCATCTGCATCAAATGACCCTAGCCCTAAAATTAATAAAATGTCATTATTATTTCTTTTATTAAAATGCTTTTATTGTCTCTGGCACGTCTCAAAGAACTTTGAACAAATTTACCATGACAGTTCCACTGAGATTCAGAATCTCATTTTCAGGGGAATCCTGGGGGAGGAGCCTTTTGTACATGTTTTGTAGTGATAGGGAAACCCAGAGCACTCAGAAGAACAGCCCAGTCTCCGGAGAAAACACAGATATACAACAAAATGTCAAAAATGTTTGATAAGTACGTTTTCACGCCTTTTTTTAAATCAATATGCAACAAATAGCCAAAGTGTAAAATAACCACGAATTTTGGTTGAAGTCATTTTCCTTGGGTTTTACAAGTGAATCTAAACCTACCACAGGTTCCAGGCCTAAACTTATCCATTAAACGCAAAGAAAATGTTGCCACGTGGCTTCAACTAAAATTTGTTGTTATTTTACGTTTTGGCTTTTCATAACATATTGACGTAAAAAAAAGTACGTTTTTGACATTTTGTTGTATATCTACATTTTCATCAGAGAATGTTGCAGAAGAAATTTATGCACACACAGGGTGAACATGCAAACCTCACATAGAAAGGCCCTGAGCTGCCTGAGAATAAAACTCAGGACTTTATTGCCATCAGGACAGAATGCTAATACTTAATTTCAGCCGACTGAGAGAGAAAACTCTCCAAATTGGATGGGGCTAGATTGCTTACATTATTGCAATCTTTTGCAGTTGAGGTAAAAAAAACTGTTTTTCCATTTTATTTAGTAATAAACTATGACATTATGTAGATCAATATTTTACATTTTGTTTATTGTAAAACCAGAAACCGAATCTAAAACATATAAATGTAAACAGGTCACTTGATTTCCTGTTCAGAACGACTAAGCCTTTCTTCTTCATTGTAAAATTGGCCTGTAACAAGCAGTAGATTTTAACCTTCTTGTTTTTCCTGTTGGAATAAATACAGAAAAGTGTTTCATTATAACTACATCCATTAATATTTGAATGACTGATTATTGGGTTGATAAATGGACTGTGGCACTGCAGAATGTTATAAATTATGATATTTACTTGTAATGACTTTTTTTGCCTTTACATTATGTTTTCTTATAGTTTAGATTAGGCGATGTGATGTTTCCTTTTTACTGCCACGATTCCTTCCAGTTTATCAGATCAACCTTGAGCTAAGTGGATGTTAAACAAACGCGTCGGCCTTGTCCCGCAGTCAAAGCCTGGGAATCAGACAGTCTGCAGTGCCTATGACTGTCCAAAGGTTATGTAATGGGCCACTGCAGTGTGTAGGGAACTAATCTGGATTACCATGGATTAGAAGGTCCTGCTCAATGACACACAAATGTACGAGGCAATATGCTTCTTCTGTGACTTTTACTGTGCGACTTTGGACTAGATTACAGGATTCTTTTACAGGTGATAACTGCCCTGACTGTTCTACAGTCAAGTTAAGATGAGTTAAGATTTCAGAGTTTAAAAAAGTGTCTCCTCGATTTCTGCCTAATGGTGCACTAACTTTCTGTGGATGGTATGTCTCTATGGAAATGTTGATGCTTAATGTGGAACGTTCCTCAGTATTAAACTAAAATTAGCTTTTTTAGTGACCAATCAAAAACAAATACTTTATCACATGGCCCAAAAGTCTTCTAATTTAACTTTTTATTTTAATTTTTTTTTTCAAGTAAAGCCAAACACTGATTTTGCTAATTACTATCCAATAGATGTTTGCTTTCGAGAAAATTTAACATTTCTGGTGTGATGTCATCCATTTAGAACTTAGTTTAAAACAACTTTGGTCTTGATTCATATAAACTTTGTATTTATATTTACAATAAAAATATATTTTTCAAACAAAGTGAAAATTAGATTAATTACATTTTAAAACCATGTCATACTCACTTTAATACCTTACCAAGGAACATTGTAAGTCAAACAATATTTCCATGAAAGTGACATAATACTCCTCAGTCCATTTAGGGGAAAGAAAAATTAAAAAACGTGCTAGGCCACTTATCTATATTCATTTGTGTGTCTTTAAACATAGTGAGGGTGTTTGGATATCGATTCTCTGCTCTGACAATTATGCTGTATATCCCTATTTCACACTGCCTGATGTTCTGTCCAATACATAAACCAAAAAACAACACGTTGCACACATCATCTAAGCAGTGCTGATAATAACACATAAACCACAATCAAATGTTTTCACTCAAAGATCAATCCAAAATATAGGGAAATTTCTATAGAATTCAAGTAAAACACAACTAAGGATTGTCTGCCTGTCACAAACTGTCTAGGAGAGTCTGGTTTACTGTAGCCTATATTAAATAAACACATTATCTCAGATATTTGTTTTATGTAACTGTCTTTAATGCTGGCATATGTAAATCATCGGCTTACACTATTATATATTGACTTAATGTTCACAGCACAGAATCAAATAAGATCAGAGCAGTGAAATAGGATTTTTTTTTCTTGCTGGCAGGATAAAACAAGATTTCTCAAAGTAATGTTGTAACAAATACAAAGTTTCAAACTTGATTTTGTTGCTGCATTTGATTTTCGGTACCGCAATGAGAAATATAATCAAGTCAAGTTTGAGACATTAGGCTGACAATGTAACACAAAATAGTAGTATCTTTTATAATATGCCCCATTTTATTATTACTGTTGAGGGTAAATACCGTCTTTTGTTGAGCTACAAAGAGTAATAATCTAATGTAAGTAAGGAAAATGTACTTTTGATCAAGACACAACATTAAGTACATCACATAAGACTAGACTAAAGGGTTCTGAAGGCAACACAAGCAGAAAAACATAGAAAAGCAGTTGACTATAAACAGCAGTAAGCTTACTAACCCAATTCCCTTAATTACCACATCCGGCAAAAGGCAGAGTTGACGGATGCAGGAGGAATTTGAAAGGCAAATACGCAGTAACAGTTGTACTACTATGTGCGTCTACGTGGGAGTGTAAATACTGTGTTTATGGTTCATCAAGGACATACCTGCGCCCAGATGTCCTCTGTCTTCACATAAGGCAGAATGAGACAAAATTAAGTTAGTGCAGGTCAATATGGGGTTTAACCCTTTCAAAGCCACTCCATGCAGATAGGGTTAGGGTTAGTCACAAGCACAGCATTGTGAAGAGGGCATGCACCAGAACTAAAGCTATTACTCACATCACATGATGCCGGGAAAATACAAAGTTGGAATTGCTGGAGCACTTTTTCTACATGATAATACAGGCTTATAATCGATATTTGATTCATCTGAAGATGCATCACAAAACGATTAACCGACTAAATAATAGTAATTACTAATCAGAAAGATAGGAAAGATCGCTTTATTATTCAAACAAAACATAAAAAAAAACGATCTATCTATCTATCTATCTATCTATAATTGTCATCAGACTAGTTGATTAATCAGAAAAATGTTTGCTGACTTTTCATGCTAAAATAATCTTTAGCCCCAGCGTCAGTAAATGTCTCTGACCCCAAAGAGTTAAGGTACAACTATTTTAAAAATGTGATTATCAAATTATCCTTAAAAGTACAGATTTCTCATAAACCACTGGTGGAAAGTAACAAAATAAAGTACATAAGTCAAAGTTTATGTACTTCAAAACCAACTATTTAAACCCAAGTGCGTTAATAATGATAAGATAATTGAAGTTGAGTTGAGTAGTGCATCTCAATAGTACTTGTGTATTCTGGACATGTTTTTCTGTATATTTCCACACGCATGGGTCACATGATGCACATAAACAGAAGGTCCTGTGTGTCTTTTCTGAGCTAAAACATGTTTTAAATGACACTCAGGGGCTTGAAAGAAAATAACTGATCCGACGTGCTGCTTTGGCATTACTAAATACGAGGACCGCTAAAGTGCAAAGCTAAGGACATGTTTGTGGTTAAGCCCAACGTCGAATCAGTCTGGGAAATATTAAGAAAGTTAAATAACACAGGTCAGGACAAGAAACATAACAAATAGACGTCTAAAAGAATAAATATATTGTATTAAGTTTGTCATTGTTGCTTTGCTTTTAGGAACTGCAGCTTCTCAAAACATGGAACTTGCCGATGTTTCCCCCTTTTTTTGTTCTAGTTACGGTAAATGGCAACACATGATAAAAAAAAAATCACAAAGTAATTTTCCCTGTAAGTGTACAATCTTGTAACAATTTTAACTTGCTAGATCTCAGGCCATTAAAGGAGCACTGTGTAACTTATTGACCAAAATAAAAGTATCTTGGTTTTTTTTTTGGTTTAGAAGTTTTTGATCTGTGTTTTTTCATTGAACTGGCCACAAAATTGACTATTACTTGGCCTATTGGTGAGCTTTAGAAAAGATGTTCCTTTAGTCACATTTTTGTCACATTACAGCATTATTACATTTTTACAAAGTATGGTTTTAACTTTCTGTTTAAATGCCAATGTCTTTTTCACACAAAATTTCATTACATTCTTTTAAATAACTATTATAATCAACTACGGGTGTAAGATTTATAGGAAAAATAAGATATAGTGACAATAACTGAGCAAACCAGAAGTTTGTTGTTGATTTGTAGCTCATTAATCATTGATAAAACCATAATTGGAAATATTAACCCTTACATTGAAATGCATAAGGGAGGGAAATATGTCAAAAAAAAAAAAAAAAACAATATCATGCCTTTTTTTGGAGCCAGATATTTTCTATGTTGAGAAGGTGTACAAAAACTATCTGTAATACAACTATAATATAATATAACACAGTGGGTATATAGTGCATCTGTAACCATGGATCTATTATATTATCGATTTGAACAGCTGTAATAATCAGATTCCGCCCTTTAAATAGGGCTGGGCGTCATACAGATTTTTAAATTTTTTTTAGCATAATGTCGATCACGATATTCAGATGGTATTAAGTTAACTGGAGCTGCAAAAAGTGACTAACCATGACTAGTCAATTTTAAAAAGTAATATATATATTTTTTTGCTAATCTGAGTTATTAACTAGACTAAACTAACTAACTTGTAATAATAATACATTTTATTTTTAATACTCTTCTAATATAAGCCTTCTGTCACCTTATTTAAGCCTTTATTTTGGTTAAAAATGTATTTAAAAATGACTAGTCAAGTATTAAAACGAGAGTTACGTATGTAACTAAGGTTCTATGAATTCCGGATGACCGCCAGAGGGCGGTGCTTTGCACCTGGATATCTACATGTGTGCGCAGCACAGAGGTCGAGAATAAATACCAACAAAGTCACGTCGTGGACGTGACCTGGGTGACGTCAGCAGTACCACATATATACCAGACGCACCCAGCGCTCTTTTCTTTCGAAATGCACTCGCAAAACTCTGAGTGACAGAAAACTCTGGCGGTCATCCGGAATTCATAGAACCTTAGTTACATACGTAACTCTCGTTCTATTTCATTCCTCCTGACCGCCAGAGGGCGGTGCTTTGCACCTGGATGACTTAATACCAACAAAGTCACGAAGAGTCTGCACTCACCAAGATTAATTGCAGATGGCAGAGGCAGACAACACCACTGGAGCCACTGGATGAGGAGTAGCCACATTCACTCTGTAGAAGCGAGCAAAGGTACAGGAGGAAGCCCATGTAGCTGCAGCACAGATGTCATTCAGCGGGACACCCTTCAGCGCAGCCCAGGAAGTGGACACCCCCCTTGTGGAGTGGCAAGTAACTTTAGGAGGTTGGAGACACTTGGATCCATAAGCTTGTACAATAGCGTCCACAACCCAATGTGAGAGACGTTGTTTAGAGACGGCACAGCCTTTCCTGTGACCCCCATAACAAACAAAAAGAGCATCTATCTTACGAAGTCCAGCAGTCATGTCAATGTATTTTCTTAACATGCGAACAGGACACAAAAGGCTGGCATCGGAGCTCCCTGGTTCAGCCTGAGGGGCGAACACAGCCAAGGAAAGTGGTTGATTAATGTGAAAAGCAGAGACTCTCTTAGGTAAAAAAGATGGGTTAGGCCATAAGGTAACGCCAGACCCATCAGAATTCCAGCGTATGCAATTGTCAGCAATAGACAAGGCATGGAGCTCTCCGATCCTCTTTGCAGAGGAGATTGCAAGGAGAAAAACAGTCTTAATAGACACCCATTTCAACGCAGCGCTGTTCAAAGGTTCAAAAGGCGAGGAACACAAGCCCTCCAGGACTAATGGAAGATCCCATGATGGCACTCGAGTAAGCCTCGGAGGTCGTAGACGGAGAGCACCTTTCAAAAAACGGGACACCAGGGAATGTGATCCCACAGAACGACCATCAACAAAAGAGTGGCGGGCCGAAATGGCAGCTACATAAACCTTAATAGTTGAGACAGACAGACCCTTATCAAGTAGCGTCTGAAGATAGTCCAGGAGTACTGGCACAGAACAGTGCTCTGGGTTCACATCATGGTCCATACACCATTTAACAAACAGCGTCCATCTATTGTCGTAAAGCGCTCTTGTGGAGGCAGCACGCGCATTCATGATGGTTTGAACAACCGCCTGATCACAAGTAGTTAACATAGAATCTGGCCCTTCAAGGGCCACAGATAAAGACGAAGGCGTTCTGGATGAGGATGCCAGATGCTCCCTTCCAGCTGTGACAAGAGATCTGTTCTCTGAGGAAGAGGTCAAGGTTCCCCGCTGAGAAGCTGCAGAAGTATGGGGAACCATATTCTCCCTGGCCAATATGGAGCTACCAACAACACTCTGTGGTTGCTCTTGGCTATCCTGTGCAGCGTTAATAGTAGAAGTGGAAAAGGAGGAAAGGCATACAAGAGGCACCCCGGCCAGGGATGTGCCAGCGCATCCTGCCCCAGCGGACTGTTCGGCTCTGAGAGGGAAAACCACAGTCGACAATGTGTTGTTACGCTCGAGGCAAATAGATCCACCTCCGCCTGACCGTGCCTCCTCCAGATTTCCCGTACCACTAGAGGGTTCAATCTCCACTCTCCGGGTTGTGGTTCCTGTCTGGAGAGAAAATCTGCAGCACAATTCTGAATGCCTGGTAGATGAACCGCTCTGATACTCTGCAAGCGAGGTAGCGCCCACAAGTGGAGCCTCCGAGCCTCTATCAGGGAGTGGATGGATCTTGTTCCTCCTTGATGATTTATGTGATAGACTGTTGATGTGTTGTCTGAACGAACAAGAATGTGTCTCCCCCTGAGAGCAGGAAGAAAGAACTTGAGCGCCAGCCGAACCGCTCGCAGCTCCAGCACATTTATGTGTTGAAGTCTCTCCTGAGGACTCCACACACCTCTGACCATCCTGTGATTCCAAACTGCACCCCAGCCTGTAAGTGACGCGTCCGTGACTACTACTTCTCTGCGACACGGAAGAGAGCCCAGGGGAACTCCACTGCAAAGAAACTCCTGGTTTCCCCAAGGCTGAAGATGCTGAAGGCATTGATTGGAGAGCTGCACAGATTTGTGCTGGTGCAGCTGTGGATCTAAGCCTAGATCGTTGAGCCAAATCTGTAAGGGGCACAAGTGCAGAAGCCCCAGAGGTATCACTGTTGACACTGAGGTGAGCTTGCCCATCAACTGAAGAAGCAAACCGAATGACACTCTCCGATTCCTCAATACCTGAGAAACGAGATTGAGCACATCCATCACTCTTTGTGGAGAGGGAGACGCCTTCATGGTCACAGAGTTGATCATGATGCCAATGAATACTATCTGTTGGCTGGGAACCAATGAACTCTTTGCAAAGTTCACTGCAAGTCCCAATTGTGACACATGATCCAGAAGCTGGTAAGTGTCTCTGAGCGCCTGATTTCGACTCTGAGCACACACAAGCCAATCGTCCAAATACGGAAGAATTCGTAGTCCCTGGGCCTGAAGCGGCGCAAGAGCTGCTGCCACACACCTCGTGAATGTGCGAGGGGCAAGAGAGAGACCGAAAGGGAGAACTCTGAATTGGAAGGCTTGCCCTTCGAAGGCAAAGCGTAGGAACTGTCTGTGGTGTGGTACCACGGGTACATGGAAGTAGGCGTCCTTTAGGTCGATGCTTGTGAACCAATCCCCTTCCATGACTGACTGTAGGACATCTGTGGTACGCAGCATGTGAAAGCGTAGCACCTTGACATAGCGGTTTAGGCGCCTGAGATCGAGAATAGGACGAAAGCCACCGTCCTTTTTTGGAACCAGAAAATAATTTGAATAAAACCCTTTTAATTGCTCTGAACTCTGAACAACTTCTATGGCTCCCTTCTGTAGAAGTTCCTGAATCTCCTGCCTGAGGGCCAGGGACCTGTCTGGGTCTGAAAACAACGGTCAGTCTCACCCCATCGAACTTCGGGGGACGACGTTTGAACTGAATACTGTAGCCCTTGGACAAGGTTGAAACCACCCAAGGGTCTGAAACTAAGGCCTCCCAACGGCTGAGATGTCTTTGAGAGAATCCGCTGGGGGCAGGACATCGAGCGTCATGCTCGACTGTTGCGGGCTCCCTCTGGCCTGGAGGGGCGATCGCGGCGAACCTGGCGATCATGTCTCGGGGCTCTGCCTCTCGGTGGCCAAAATGAGGGCTGGAGAGAGGGCCGATTAGCCTGGCCTTGGCCATCAAAAGCACGTCCGGCTCCTGGCTGGGACAAGGCTCTGGCCATGGGGCGAAAAGCACTAGCACCCCTGGGCTGGGGCCTGGGACTACGATGTAGTTCAGCAAACTGACGCCGTGATTTATTTGCCTCAACAGCTCGTTCCAGGGTCTGCTGAGCAGCGGGTCCAAACACCTGGCCTGGAATGACAGGGAGAGTTCGGAGTGTACCCCTGCAAGATTCTGACAGGGGTGACTGGGCTAACCACACCTGACGTCTGGCAATAGTCAGAGTGGACATCAGTCTGCCAAGCTCTCTAGACATATAGGCAAAAGCTTGGAGTGAAGCATCACTGAGGCTCTGCGTAGCACTGTCAACTCCTGCGCCCTTGAGAGACTGAGAGAGAGCAAGGGCTAGGTGAGAGAGGGAGTTTCCCAGACGACCGATTCGAGCTGCTGTGTCATAGCTTTTGGTGATGAGGTCATCTGTGACTCTGCATTGGGACGTGGGCAGCGAGCCTCTGGCCGAGCAGCATCAGTCGGCGCTACAACTAAGCCCGCGATGGCGCCATCCACAGGAGGCATGCGATCCAAACCATATTTTGTGGCATCTTGCATAGCACTCATAGTCCTGCAGTCTCGTGTGAAATGACTAAAAGATTTAGGATCTGCCCAACATCGTTGGAGTTCCTCAATGTATGGCAAAGAAGCTGGAACACTAAACACAGGCTTCTGAGAGACTCTAAAAAAGGCACTTGTAGGAGCAGCCTCCACAGGCTTATCTATCCCTAGTCTCGATAAGGCAAGCTCAATAGCCTGATGAACAGAGGAAAACTCTGGATCCACTCCCATGGGCTCCAGTGAGAGCCTTCACCATGGCTCTCCAGATAATCTGCATCCCCTTCTCTGAACAAGCTGTCAGATGCAGCAATGGACATAGTATCTTCCTGTGTATGAGCGTCACTGGAGTCAGTCTGATTCCCCTCATCATTTTGCACGGTGGGATCTAGTACAGTGGATGGACCAGCAGGCTGCAGACTAAGGAGCAAAGACTTAATCTGAGCAAATTCAGAAGCTAAAGTGTCCACTTTATTAGACAGTGCCTGATCATGATGACTCCTCTTGGCCGCGGGGGCCTCCACATGAGGAGGCTTGCGGCGTTTGGGTTCTTTAGCAGCGCTAGAGGCTAGAGTCAGCTTTGGCATTGTACTCTCAACCGCTGCGAGTCTAGCGGTTCTGTCTGCTAAAGGCATAGAGATGCAATTGAAACACGCATCTTCGGTAAGTGCTTGCCTCAGATGTCCAATTCCTAGACATGGAGGGCATAAGGTATGACCATCCTCTGGGCTCAGAGGAGCCAAACAACTGTTGCAGCTATGCATCAAAGACATCGACATGTTTCTCAGTGTTTGTTCTAATTGCTGGAGCAGTACGCACAAACTACTGGTTGAACAACAGCAGTCCAGTACTAGTGATGCAGGAGCGGGCAAACACTCACAAGTCACTAAAATACTGTGAAAAACGGCAAATCTAAAATAATAGCACTGGCGCGGGAAACACGCCTAAGCTGTTTTAGTCACGGGCAAACCCAGACTGGTTCGGTAGAACATGCAGGTCCGTGAACAAGGCGCGGTGTCACAGGAGCGGAGAACGCTCACGGAACACCGGTGTACATGAGGGGATAACCCGGCCAAACAATGAGAAAATGTCGTGTCCTTGGAGCGAAAGCACTCACGAGGCACTTGTTCAAGTCGTCAAATTTGAGCAGTCAGAATGAAAAGCAGCTAGCGGTGTCACCAAAGCGAAAACACTCAGAGTACACCTAGCACAACTAGCCCCTCACACGGCTAAACAGTCAGATTGTGTGCCGCGGAAATAGCTTGACAAAGCCTAACAGACAAATGTAAAACAACCGAACCACAGGAGCGAGGTCACTCACGAGGTGCTGGTATTACAGCTAAAAACGACCAGAAAATGGCGGTGCCACTGGAGCGAGAGCACTCACGATGCACAGCAACAACTAGCAAGCAGGCCCCAAATATAATGTACAGACTCAACCGAGAACCGGAGCTAGCTGTATAAACGGGGCACCAGGTAAACGAGGCTAGCTCGTGAAGCTTCCTGTACACGGCAGATAATGAGTACTCACCGTAGATGATATAAACTGTGTCGATGGTAGACAACAAAATGCAATACCGTCTCGCAGCCTCCGGAGGACGCGATGCGCAGCTCCAGGATGTGAGGCTCCAAGCGAGAAAGGCTACAATCCGAAGCAAATGCTCCTAAATAAAATCCTTCGACCATCTGCGATTGCGAGAAATGTAGAAAGAAAAGAGCGCTGGGTGCGTCTGGTATATATGTGGTACTGCTGACGTCACCCAGGTCACGTCCACGACGTGACTTTGTTGGTATTTATTCTCGACCTCTGTGCTGCGCACACATGTAGATATCCAGGTGCAAAGCACCGCCCTCTGGCGGTCAGGAGGAATGAAATAGAATTATCATTAACGACAATCCTAAAGTCAAATCCATCCAAAAAAAATGTGATTAAACATATAATTTATAGGTTAAAATATCAGACAATTGTGAAATGTATTAAAAATATATCCCAAAAAGAACAGAAATATCAACTTTATGCCCATTTTGAAAGTATAAGTACTTTGATTTTATAGAATAAACAATATATTTGATAGGCTATTCCATTGTTGCATATATTCAAAACAACATTAACAATATATTGTATAATTCGATATATTGCCCACCTCTAAGCGAATCACAATATGGCTACTTCACCATATTGCCCCGACCTTTATAAAAACATCAAGTGGCTTCATTACTAAACTAAAACAAATCTAGTCTACATTTGTAACTCACAACTTACAACTACAGTCTAACGGGATCTGTCTATAGGCTCTACTACATTTACCTCTACTTCTCCCCTCTGACCCTGTTCACCTGGGCTGTCCAGCTGCATGTCCCAGGTGGTGGACATGTCCCAATGCTGTGCTGTCTGTCCCCATGGCGACCCCTCTGCTCCTGTCTCTGCTCCTGCCGCTGCCCACATCTCCCCATTGGGAACCACCTCCTTCTGATTTACTCCTGAGCAAAGCCAGAGTTTGGACATAAGGGTAAGCTATTATAGAACTATATATTTTCATCCATGGAAGTGGTATTGCTATCTAAACTCTAAAGCAGAAAATCACAACTTAAGGGGTGCCAGACATTGTAGGGAGTCAGAAGGTCATGTAAAAGTAGTTATTACTTATTGGTGCACTTTTGATAGTAAATAATACAAATACATGAGTGGAAAATTGATAGAGGATACTTTAGTATAGCATTAAACATGTAAGTATTCTATTTGTTCAATTACTGATAATTTTGTAGTTTTAAAAATAGATTTAAAACACACATTGTCACTGTGATTGTGTTTATTTCGTCCCAGATTTAACCTGACTTGTCTCCATTTGGACAGACATATTTAATGCCATTCTGTCAAACTTTCTAAACAAAGCATCATAGAAACAAACAGGTGGCAGACCCTATCTTTAAATACATGGGAACATTTGAAAGAGACATGGAATCAGTAACAGTGAGCAAACTGACAATGCCCCGGTGTCATTAATAACATGTACGTTTGTTCAGGTGAGTTTGTTTAGTCAGATAGTAGCAGGATCTTGTTGGACAATTGTTTTAATAAGAATTTTCACACGTAACAGTCAGGAGGATCAACTCAGTCCCTCTTGTGCAAGTGGGTCACATTGGCTTTAAATGAAATACCTTTTTTTTCTGTTTCATACTTTTTTGTAAATTCTACACATTAACCTGTGAAACAAACAGAACTCAAAGTTGTTTTGAATTAAGGTTAGAATTAAGCAGTACAAATGTCCCAGAAATATACCTCTAGAGTCTAAAAACTCCCAAAATTGCATAGAGTCCTACATTATTATATTACAATTGGACGTACACAATATGTTGATGTAAATTCTACAATTTATAAGTTGTTCCTGTTTCAAAAGGTTAAATCTACTTCATGATCAAATCTGGACAAAAGAATGTCCCTTTTCCAGAAACACAAACTTCCACGTTTTATTACCCACAATGCAAAGCTCTGCTGAAGCTTATAGTCAAGGCAAAGGCTCAAGCCCACACAGTCACTTCACTCTTCACAGCACACCCAAATCTACTCTCCGTTTACAAGAAGTCTCACTGTTCAGAGGGCTTTTGTGGCACTTTTTACTGTCACGGTGACTAGGGTTTTAAAGCTGTTGTATCTTAATACTAGTGAAAAAAAAAAGGAAGTGTGTAGGCCTAGTTAAGTCGTTCTAACTCATCTCTCACTCTTGCAAACCTCACATCACTGTCTTTAGATTTTTTAATGTATGTTGTTCCAATTACCAGTATTCCAACTGCGAAACCATTAGCAAATTATGATTTGATTATGATATGAATTTTAAAGAATTTGGCTCAGTATTCATATTATATTATGTGTTTTAGGGAGAACTGACATACTGAAATACTGAAATATTTCAATGAACTTATAAATGAATAAAATAATTGCCTGCCTGTAAACAGATTTAATCTACAAGATTAGAACAGCTTTTATGCAGAAAGTCAAATAATTTGTTGTTTGTGAAGGAAATCAGAGGACGTCAGAAACTGCAGTCTATGTGCTTGGCTAATTACATCCATTTATTTTGCGTTTTCCATTCAGTTTTTTTTAGTCTAGTTAATTTGCCTACATCCCTGAAAGTCATACTGTGACGGCTCTGTAATAGTTCTGCTTTTATGATAACAGTTTTGAGGAAGAAAACTAATGCATTAACAGTAATTGAAAGTTAAGAAACCTGGCTTAAATGGTGAGCCTTTTAAGAATATTATCATTACTACAACTACGTTATTACAATATCTGTCAATTATTCACTATTGCAACATAGAAATCATTCAAAAATAATTAAATTCTGCTTACAACTGCCAATTTATCAAATACAACTAATAATTTTAAACTTTAGTGAAATATAAATACTGAAATGTAACTTTTATCACCAGTGGGACTGTCTTGTCACATCAGAGTAGATTTGGTTCATGATTCTGTCAGTGCAGTCTTACCCTGCGGTCCCTCGTGTGGGTCAGAGTTAACCCATTCTCCATCTGGACCCATGCTATCCCAGTCCAGCACGGCCTCACTCAGAATACTGGAGTACAGCTCTGCAAGCACACCACTACACTAACTTTTACACATCACCATCCATTCCTGTGGTCATTTCATTTGACTCTGCACTTTGAGGAACAGGATATCTGACTTGTGACCCAAAAAAGTGGCCTGGCGGTATAACAAGAAACACAACATTCCTGTTTTTCAAATAAGTATCCTCTTTGACCCTCACTTTTCAAACAATGAGTCCTGTAAACCCAGCAGTATATGGATCACTGAGCTCTTCTTTGAGGATGTTTGTGGTAAAATGCCATTACACCATCTCGTGCTATTTTAAGATCAGGACAAAGACACCATTGTTGACAACATACGCAGCCTCTTCTGAATGTCCTGATGTCCCTTCGCTTTATAAAGAAGAAAAACAGCACTTTTCAGTAACTTTGAACTATAATTAGTCTTAAGCCCTCACATGTTTGTAATAACTTGAGTATAAGTATGACACATATGCATCAAAGCGCCTCTTCTTTCAGTGTCCAGCCTTGGAATACCTCAGGTCACAAGATTCCCATTTAGCCTTCTGGTCATGTGCTAAATCAGAGCCCCACAGGTACGGTCATATGGCTGCAAAATCAATTCAAAGAGCTAGAACTGTAAAATAACCCATTAAATTTCACATAAATGCATCTGTTTTTAACTGTTTTTACTATTATTAGTTTATTTCAAGATGTATTTTTGTCCTTCATCTGTTGGGTCAGTCTAGAGTTGTAGATGCCATGCGTCATTGGTTTCTCTTGTTAACTATTTATCAGCTGCGCAGAACAACTACAGACCAGGAATGCAAATAATTTAAGCAATAATTCACCTATGCAAACATTTTGAACTTTATATGCGCTCAGTCAACATAGGGCATCATTTTACACCACTGTTATTTTTATTTCAAGGAGTAGCTTAAAGGTTCTGCATGGTTTTGGAGTTTTAAGAAATTGTATCGATTACGCACATGCTGATTTCGAGTTTCCATGTTGTTTGGCAAGCTTGAAGCCAATTTATTTTACAGCACGGGCTCAAAATGCACGGAAAAACTAGTAATCCAATGCCTGCACGCTGAACTGTTCACATTATTTTCCACCAACACAAATGAACATTAGCTTTGCAGTTACAAGCTTACAGCCAGCACTTAACAGATCTTAAAGTCAGCAGCAGTTTAAACGAGTCCCGCGCTCAGAAAACTTCCACTAACAGAAGTAAATAACAGCCACATTGTGCCGTTATCCGAGAATAGCCCACCTTGTTGTCGGGTTTCCATCAGCGGCGGCCAGGTGCGTCTCTCGGGACAGCCAAGGTGCAGGACACGCGCCGGACCGGCCAGTCGGCTTGCTCCGGGTTTACTCGGGTTTCTTCGGATGTCACGCGCTGGGTCAGTTCAAGGGCGGGGCTTCCGGCACTGACCAATCAGTAGTTTCACAATAATGTGATTAATAATGCGCCCCCTAGATGTTTACTGTGTGGAATCACAACTTCAAAAAGGTGCAATTAGACAATTACTGTAATCCACAGAAGTCATGCATTTACTGATGATTATCTTTTTATAGGCTATATTTCATCAATAACCACACATTTGATACACTTCATGTTAGACATTTCTTCACATGAAGCTTTCATTTCTAGATACTTTGTTTATATGAGTCTGTATTATAACTAAAAACTACTTTAATTCTTTTCAGTGAGAAAAGCATTGCAACCTCTTGTGCAATTATGACATCTGCTGACAAACTGCAGAAGTCACAGCTGAAATGCTGTGGTGTAGGCCTATATAAACTATACTGATATTGTTTTAATAAAACAGAAAGAATGCTTTTGAAACTTTACACGTTTTTTATTATAGTAGATTTTATTTGTTAAATAAAAATAGTGCATGGCAAATTCAGACATTTTAATTCCTATCTTGTCGCAGATGACAGTTGAAAGGCATTATTCATTAAGAACACAACATACCAGTAAATAGTATTGTATTTAAATCCCATGCAGTGTCACTCAGTCACCCCTTGATTCTGAATGATTACTTATGGTTAAGAAAACCAATATAAAGCATGAAGCACTGTTTTCTGTGCTTCTGTAACACTTTCAGTAAGTTTAATAGGAACCAAAACGGTGCATTTTGTATCAAGTTTAGGGATTTGGTTTGGTTGCATAACAGTGGCATCTTCATGTTAACAAGGCTGGGATTATGAATAAATTAAAATCAGAATTAGATCTTAGCATCAGCAATTCCTGGTTCCTGAGTGCACAATCAAAGAGATTCAGATGAAGCAGTCCCTCAGAGCATATCAAAGGACTTGCACATACAGATTATTATGGAGGTAAATGTACTTAAAATTTCCAAGTTCCAAGCTCATAGCCACACTCTTACCAATTGAGTGTGACTATAAATACTTTTAAATATTCATTTATCCCTTTGGCCACAGAAGGAATGTGGAACAGTCATCTTTAAGCAGAAGGAAGCAAACACAAAAGTTTGACTGAACTTGTTTGTGGCACAGCAGTGATTCAGAGTTTTACTCTTTAAGAGCTGGCTCTTACACAGCTCTGGAGAAAACACTGGGAAACATTTTAAAACTGCATATCTGCTCAGCATTTTCCGCAGCACAATAATGCAGATGGAGAGCTCTGTGTAGCAGGAACACCAACTCCCTGAGAGTATTCGATCCCCGAGTCATTTCCTCTCACAGTGCTGGGTGTTCCAGCTCATTGTAAAATGTCGCTTTTTTAGGCATGTAAAACAAAACTAATATCACGGCACAGTGCAATATTACAACTTGCTCCTCTGTTTCTCGAGTTCTGGTTTGAACTCGACACTTCCTCATCAGATCCAGAAAAACAAAGTGCATTGTTATTGAAGCAGTCTAAAGAGCACTGTTGTTGTCTGTAGCACTGTAAAACATAACAGACAGATGCACTTCCTTGTCTTTGGTGAAGGTCCAAGCTCTCACTACATTATAAGGTGAGTGACACACAGTGTGTGTCTGAGGCTGAGCCCTGTGCTCTGAAGAGGTCAACAGTGTGCTAGTCCTGTCCTATTTCACACTGAACCAAAAGCCCACATGTGTCGCAGCAGAGAGAGGTTAGAGGATAAAGGTGGGCAGCAGGTGGACTGCAGACAGACAGACCTTTCAAGACCCTTAAAGCTCCTAGAAGTCTGCTGCGTATTGTTGCAGACTAATGCTTTATTCACTTCTGTAAATGAGTTAAAACTGGCACTAAATAAACTGTCCTTTCACTGCAAAAGCCACAGCATTCAGCAGCGACACATGTATAAATTACGCATATTATTACAGTTTGAGACAGACCCTGTAGAAACACTTCAAAACAAAATTAAATATCTTAAGGTATCACTCTTTTGCAAACACCTTTGTGGAGACTTGTTTGTTCTGCAAAACACTGAATAGTGCCACCATCCTTCCCAAATGTAAGTTTCTCTAACAATGGTTTGGCTGCGAGTCAATCTGGCCACATTCCCCGTTTTGTATTGGCACAACTGCCACACAGCAGCTCTTTTATTTCAGATAATGCTGTTTGGCATCAGAGGCATGGGCACAGGGGCACGATCTCAACATTCTCAGGACTAAAAGAGTTCAGAGCTTATTAATCTAAACATGTCCATTGTTTGTTCAGCCTAATTTTTGCTCCTCCTGTATCCATAGTGTTAAATCCCCCACTCAAAAGAAAAAAAAATCTACTTTCAAATAGCTTTTTTGGAATGGCAGCAAAAAGCAATGTGCAAAATTTGAATTGATGATGAAAGTAAACATGGACAAAGGTGCTCTGTGTATTATTTTCAGTGGAGGGTTTCTTCATGGAGATGATTTTGTTTTGCCTACAGAATGTTTTTAATCTTAGATACTTCCATCCATGGATATAAGCATGTGGAACTACCAGGCCAAGTCAGATCTGCAGAGAGGCACACCCACTCACTGTAATAAAGCACCCAACAATAGTTTGATGCCATATCAGGGAACATTCTGGGAAAAAATGTAACAGCACCACGAAGTCAAGCAGGGAGCAGACCGGACTCTACCAGAAAAGCGACACAGTGCACTTTTAAGGAACTGCGGCAAATTTTTGTCAGATTTGACATTATCTTTATAAATATATGTCCAGCTATCGAAGAAATTAGAGAAATGATCCATTGTGTTGTTTAGGTCGTACAGAATACAGAGGCGTTCCCTTTGGCTTGAAATATGCCGTAGTGACTAATCTGCCCCAGGGTTTTCAGCTGTCTGTACCTGAGAGGCCGGTAATCACCCTGTACCTTCCATGAGCGCTAGAGATGACTCAGAATGGGAGCTCCCTGAGGTGTGTGGGCGTGGCCTGTTGCGAGGGGCGTGGTCTATCATGTGGGGGCGTGTTCTGTCAAAGGAGCCCAGAGGAGTTTCAGATCCAAAGTCCAGAGCCCTGAGACTGTTGCTTTTTCTTCTTTTTGCACACATAGTAGATGGGGAAAGCTACCAAACCTGCAAAAGACACACGTAATCTTTATTTGGAATGGATTATTGTTTGTTTGTATGTTTGTATGTTTGTATAGTAACAGTATTGTCCTGTTTCCTAAGAATAAAGCAGACAATGGTGGCAATCATGTCTAATTTTGCCCCAAATTTATAGCATGAACATACAGTATATAGAAGCAAAACACTTTCTGCTTTCAGTGCTTTTTGAATCAGCAGGGCCACATTTTAAACACCAAACTTGTAGAAATGTCAAATATGTTACTTGAACTAAAGCAAAAAGAAAATGTATCTCATTCACCAAATAATTTACTAAAATGTACTGAAAATTACTCTAGGCTTTAAATGCATACTGCAACCTTGAGTAATGATACTATATCACCAAATTTAGCACCCCGGTTTTTCAACTCCTATTCCTATATGAACTAGGTCTAAACCAGGCTCAAAACAGGACAACATCATCGCCATGGTAGTTCAAAACTAAGAACTAAATCAGGTTCATTTGACTTAGATGATGCAAAAACTCTAACAGTAATTCTCAAACTGTGGTACACAAAACCTTTTGAATAGTAATTTAATTTAGAGGCAAATCTATTGATTTGTCTTTTGTGTAATTCATTGAAAACTAATCTTTTATTATACATTTTCATTTTAGAGCATGTTTAGCTAAAAATAAAACCTGATAAAGTTCGGCCCTATATTTGTGGTGCTCAAAAGGTCAAATACTACCTTAGGTGGTGTGAAAGAATTGGACAAAAGCATTAGAGGAGTCTGTTCACCATGATAAGTGCTTACTTGAATCCCATGCATTCTTACAAATACTCTAGTTAAATGATTTTGTTGATTCTATGCTCACTATATTCTAACTATACACTTATATGTATCAAAACTTGTCTTCAAGTTCATTATCATAAATTAAATTAGTTGAGCTTAGAATGCCTATCTGTTTTCAAAGCGTGTGGTCCACATTTGTTTTAATTGTTCAATTATGTGCTGTATGCAAACTCGTTTGTAACATAATTACCTATTACAAGAGCAAGAGCACCCAGCACCACCACCAGCACAATGACGATTGGTGCAATGAGGATCTTAGAAGCTGGAAAAAAGAACAACACCACGTGATTTATTTTACATAAATACTTACTTACAAAAGATAAGACATTGTGCGGTACTCCCTGAAAATTCAAGAGATTATTGCATTTTTTTCCTGTTGTGTTCTAGTTTCTAAGACATTTATTGTGAGGCAAAAAGCTAATGTTTTCAATGATAAAATAGATTGTACTCGATGATGTGCTCTGCTGTTCTTCATTTTTAAAAAAATCAAAACATTCCAAAAATGTTACATAACTGTGAAGTGGCAAGTGTTTCAGTGAACTGGAACATTCCCATTTGTAGCACTTAACACTATTTACAAAGCTTTCTCTATGACGCAGATGATCAGACACAGATATTCTTCTTGTTACAACAGAATGAAGAGCAAATTGATAAACAGCACTACATTTCACGTTCCAGTGATATTAGTTTAGCACAATCTGTATTGAAAAAGCATGAATAATTCTTAATCTCAATCACTGTGTAAGAGGAGTCCCATGACAGGTGAACTAGGGCCATGCATCACTGATCAAAAGGACTTTTATTGTCCATTTTTCTTGTGTAATTCTTTATATGTGAGGATCAGACATGCTAGTTTCTAAGTTTAGCATGCCATTTGTCTCACTGTTCAGAGAAAGAGATAACGTTACAAAAACAAGGTGTGTTCATCAGATTACAGCATGAGCAATGTTTACAAGGCTCACAATCCATAACATTTAACAATTTAGTGAGGAAAATTGGGATTCTTGTAAAAATAAATAAATTGTACTAAGATTCAAAGATGCAAGAGGGTTTGCAATCACCTCCTCTCTTTAAAGATGATATTGCTTGGTCTATAGATTGAGACACAGAATGACACAGCAGCTTTAAACTTAAGATATAGAGCCCGATTTTGCCCTTTTGTCCTAGCCGGTCTTAGCGGATGGTCTTAATTATTCCTCTGTTGGCCACTAGTGGCTCTCTCCAAGCTCTATACACTGTCAGTATAGAAGGTGTGGCTTCAGCCAGATGTGAGGGTGCAGTTTTGTTCATTGAACCAGACACATGCCTGTGACAACTGAGCAGCTGCTTTAGGATCACAGGCAAAAGAGAACTGTAGCAGCAGCTTCAGTTTGGAAAAAAACTATAATAATAGAAGTCAACAGGCTTTATGTAAAAGAAAAGACACATTTTTAGACAAAGTTGTTAAAGTCAAGTAAATAGACATTCACCAAATAGATTTCTATTATTATAGTTTTTTCACCAAATAGTTTTCTATTATTACCCTTTTTTTCCAAACTGAAGCTGCTGCTACAGTTCACTTTTGCCTGTAATCACTGATCACTTGTCACAGGCGTGAGCACATGTCTGGTTCACTGAAGGAAACTGTATCCCCACATCTGGCTGAAGCCACACCTTCTACACTGACGGTGTATAGAGCTTGGAGAGAGCCCCTAGTGGCCAACAGAGGAATACTTAAGACCATCCGCTAAGACCGGCTAGGACAAAAGGGCAAAATCGGGCTGATAGTGTCTGTTTCCATGGAGACAAGCATGCGATGGTACCAGGTCATGTTATAAGTCAGATCTGTGGAGAGGCAGGGCAATCACTGCAATAATCATGTTTTCTGATGTATTTTTGAGGATATATGTTTAATGCCGCAGGGAACAAAGCAATAATATCACCGTCCAATCTACTAGAACAGAGGGAGTTTACATCCGCACTAATAACCCGGTTAGGATCAGGATTTTTAAATATTCTGGTTTTGTGTGTCTATGTAAACACCATATTCTGATATCAATAACCTGGTTATGAATATCCTGGTTATGAGAAACCAGGTTATTCTCCCTGGAGCTGTCAGATAATAACCAGAATATTGTGACATGTAAACACCATAACCTAATTTCTCACCGCTGGAACCAAACAGAGCATGTGCAAACTCTGATATGGCAGGAGAAGACTCAAAATGATTCTTTTCTTTGTCATATATTAATTTTCTTGCACTTATTTCTATTTATAGTTGTGAGTGACTGGAGCTATACCAATGACACTCCTTTTTTCTCATTATATGTAATATATTATAAAACAAAGTAATCTATTATCCAACCCAGCTCATTCTGAACTGACTCTTCAGAATTTTGACATATTTTTTCATTCTTAAACATCACTTTTACCAAAGCTCTGACTACAGTATATAGTCTTGTTATTTTATTGTATTTTGTCAGTTTATTGTTGGAAACATGTTAAAAACAAAGTTGCTCCTCGTTATATGTGTCATTGTTTCCATAGTTACCTGTCTAAATATCCAGGACACTCTCAGTGCACATGTACAGGAACATAAGTGTATCCTAAACACCATATCCAGAATACTGTCATAACCAGGTTATCTGAACACATGTACATTTATTATTTTTGTTTTTATTATACAAAGAAACTTGTAATTATATATTTTATCAAGTAAAAGTTTCAAATGTGGTTACTGAAGGCTTCTTTTGAGATTTTTTTAAGAGTCAAATGCAATTAATAGAGATTTTTTTAACGTAAAAAAGCTGCCATCTTATAATAAGTTTTTCTGTATTTTAGAGTTTTATAATCAAGATAACTTTAAAAGGGACTAGTCACAATTAGCCAATTTGTTCCAGTCTTGCTGTATTTGTTGTGAATTCTGGGTAGAAAATAACCGACTTGTATTCCTTTTTTTGTCCCAGTTTAAAATGGTCTTGTGTCACTACTGTGTGTGATAAACTCTCAAGGACAGTAGTACTTTGTCATTGGCTCTTTTGACTTGTGTAAAATGTGTGGTATGAGGACTATCTCTTTACCCTCATATGTTTTCTTAAAAACTAATAACTGGAAATTCTTAGAAAGTCCAACAGTAACAGCTGAGAACTCACCACAGACTGAACCCCGGACAAATCGCCTCAGATGTGGTTTCCCGGGAAGATAACGGTACTTGCAGCCAAACACACTGAGGTTAGAGGTGTGGTCTCCGAAAAACCTACGTGTGCAAAAACATCAGGTCAAATGTTGAAGATTTGAGGTGGATAATTACACTGAAAGTACATCAAACCGACCTTAAATGCCTATAGCGCTCTCCACAGCGGTAACAGAAGTTGGTGTTGCACTGCGCACAGGTCATGTGATCGCACCCCTCTGTCCGCTGAATATGGATCTGCAGAAAAACAAAACCGTGATAGCCTTTCACACGAGGAATTAGATACAAGACATTTACAGGAAAGGCTAAATGAACAATGTAGAGCTCTGTGGGAAGATGTAAAGTACAGCTGAAGAGAAGCATATAGTGGTTAAACTGAACATGAATGTAGTCATTATTTTGACTACATTCATTTGACATTATGTTTTATAACCAGAAAATACATTGAAAAACATCAGACACTCTGAATAGGGTCACCTTGTCGCTCAAAATCAGCATCAACATAATTATCACTTCCTCGACAAATTGTTTACACTGTTGTGTTTATCAAAACTACTCCACATTTGCAGAGCTGACTTCACTGCTCTCAAACACGCTTAAAAATTCCATACATTTTTCCAGACTAAATCCTGTTGAGTTGCTCTTCTGCTGCGACACTACTCTCTATAGATCTTTGCCACCGGGGCTGATGCGTCTCTGCTGTCGACTGTGCCTTAAGTTCACCGACACTCGCGGCGTCCCCTTTTCAGCTAAACCCAGCGTGACACCAATTTGCAAGCTTCTTGGCTCGAACACGCTCCTATGCGCCTCACCCAAAAGAAACTCGGGGAGAAACAGAGCCACAAAATGAACACAGATGGGAAACATTCGCCGCTGTGAGCAAACAGTTCCCATATTCCGGTAATTAGCCTAATTTATGTCTTCCTCCAGTCCTGGTGTGCCTGTTAAATTAGATATTGTCTACTTGGCTATAATGGGAGTGAAAAGGGCGGGCTGTGTTCATAAAACTAGCGACTAAGGGTGAAACTATAGACCTGGAGACTCCAGCCACGCACGGTTTTACAAATCTATCAAAAAATCCCCAAAATTACGCAAATGAAATTATGCAAGCAAAATTTAAGCTTGATGGACCTAAATGTAAAGTTTACCTAAATCTAAAACCAACCCTTTAACAATTTCGGAGTCATTTAAACATTAAAAAATATGAGAGATAATTCTGTAACAGCTTAAGTTATTTTACTAACTTTAACCATTTCTATGATGTTCATTAAATATAGACCAGTGATTACCCATCTTATTTTGTCTTGAGCACCCCATAAATGTTAAGTGGAGTGCCTCCTAGATTTTTTGTTATTTTTAGTTTCCTCTACTTGTATTTTAACGTTTTATAACTGCAGCAAGCTCTTGTTTTAACCCTTTAGGTGCCAAAGTATCAATTCTACACAAAGCCATTCCAGGTTCTTTTAGTAGCTTGAACATTTTTAGACTCAACTCTGTACCCGCAGTTGTATTACAGAAATACATCAGTTTGGATTTTCCAGGCTAAAGATTCTCTACATTTACTGGATTGTATTTCAAATGAACAACCCCGGCGCCTAAAGGGTTCATAATATTCATGTATAATAGCCCTGCAAACTAGTGTTGTCGCTAAAATTTCAAATTTCAGTTCCAAGGAAAATGCTCGATTCTCACTAGCACCTTTGTCACCACAACCAATTAAAAAAGCTTTTTGGGAGATCAAGTTTTTAGATCATGTTGACATTTTTAACACAATGTAATAATTGTGTTGCTGTTGCTTAAAATTGTGTTCTTGTACTAGTTATTATATATCTGCTGTGGTTCATTCTATTCTCAACTTTTCAGAAAAGGCCAAATTGTAATACCTTAAAAGGTTTTTTAGTATTGATACTTGCTCAGCTGAGTATCTAGTTTCGATACTAGTTTTAGCACCGATTAATACCTGATTTTTAATACAACCCTATTTGTAACTTTAACTCTACTGCTAACATGTGTGAAAATACAACGCTTTTTACAAAGAACATATCACACTTTCAAATCCTTTCACTTTTTTTCCTTTCTGAAATCTTTCCGACTACCCCCTGGCAAGTGCCTGTGTACCCCTACTGGTAACACATTAATTTCAGTACTAAAAAAAGACACGCTGCCTATTAAATGAACATGCCCTGACTTGTCTAGAACTAGCAGGTGGCGCTGTCTTGTAAACGTTTCAATAAGAAGACTATGATTTTACATTGTTTCCCAAAAACTAAATCACAGCGTGAGATTGCAGTCAGTGTGTGAGTGATGTGCCTGCAGTCTCTATCTTTCCACTGTCGAAACTAGCCTGGGTTTGGAAGCAGCCACAATCATCATTTGTGTACTACCTGCACAAGCCTGTTCCTGTATGTCTTTCTGCTTCTCTTTATTTTTCCATCCATCACATCTCTGCTCTCTGGCCTCCAAACCCGCATTGATTTCTCCATCTGCAGTGATCCTAATCTTCATAACACGTTCTTATCGCCTACCTGCTCAGCTCGTGGGCAAACATACAGTAGAGAGACAACACTACAAAGCCTGTACGACGCAGCGGTGTTACCTTGCACTGTGGGCATTTCTGAGCGTTTCTCTGGCCGTGTTCGATGACGCTGGCCCACGATCGGAGAAGCTTGTCTCCTTTCCTGTACTCGCGGCACTTCAGACCGTTGTGCCAAGGTGCGTGGCATTTGAAGCACCACAAGAACTGGCAGCTGTCACACTGAATCTGCAAACATAAAAAGTACATTTTCTATATACAGTATAAATGTCTTTCTTTCTTACAAGTTTATACAAGGACTATGATGGTACAAGTGATCCAAAGCTGAATATATTTATTTAGCAAAAAAGTCATTTACTGCTTCTACTGATAAAAAACATTAAAAAACACAAAAAAACAAAAATGAGACTTCAGGGCGCTGCTTTAGTCTCCTCTATTAATGGGAACACATAAATATGTATAGGACAATAACGCTTTAAAACAGGGCTGCTCACAAAATGTTCCTAAGCAATTATTTATGTAACATTGAAAGCTAACTTGCAGAGGAAAACTAAACATTGATTACTATAATTTTTGCACTATTCAGCACCCCTGAATGTAAGATGCACCAATTAGGTTTTAAAAAGTACATATATAGGCTTTATGACAAATCAAGCATCCTTGTATAAGTCGCAGAGTTCAAGGCTTGAGAAAAAAGTAGCTGTTTATAGTCCGGAAATTGCGGTAGTCATGCATTGTAATTCATGTTTCATGAGTTTGCATTTTGCTTTATATTCTGTAATTTGATGTATCATGCAAAATTTCATAAAAGAGATATACCAAATAATAATATTAATTAAACAATTAAAATGTGCCAATTAAAAATAAAAAGAACCAACATATCTCCCAAAATCTCGTGGGTAAAACAAGGGTATAAAGTGATATTTCCGGACTTTTCTGGGTAATTTGAAAACAGACTCAACCTACATAGCTTAAGGCACATTTCATAAGCTTCTTTCCAATTAAAATATCACATGGAGAAATAAATATTCATGCAGTATATATAGTGCACTTTTCTATCTTCAATGTCCATTGACATTAGTGAACGCAGACATGGAGGCGAAGTGGGTAAAGTGTCTTGCTCAAGAATACAAGGTTAGTATTTACCTAGAGAATCTGAATCATTGACCTTTGGATAAGAGGACAAGCACTCTATCCAACACTATCCCATTGCCATCCATCCCTAATTCTTAACATCATTCAAGTGCATTTTCACAGATACAAGGCTCATAATGGCCTTATTATTATTTTTTTTAAACTGCAACCCTCCCCACACAATGGCGTTTCAGTTTGTAATATACATTGTAGTAAAAATCATACCTTGTATTTGTGCTCTGAGCGGTTGGGGGTGTGATTCTTGAGTGTTGTGAAGTGGTTGCATTGGGGGCAGGGTTTGGTGCTAGAGTCCAGCTGTCTCAGTTCCTGAAAGTACCGATATCGCGCCACCTCCTCATTGGTCATAAGGGACAGCAGCAGCCCCTCCTCCAGAAAACCAGTGCACTCTGGGCACGGGCAGCTCACCAATGCTTTGGCCATTCGCACCTGGACATTTTAGAGGAAAATATATTGTTACTTTAAAAAGTACAATAACAAAATAAAGTTTTTAAATGGCTATGGCTAAGCACATGTTGGAAAAAAGGACTAATTTTCAGCTTGAAAAGGGATGTGACATTTTCCAATAAGAGGAAAATGACTCTTGAACTGGAGAGACTGAGAGGATTAGTTTCAATATAAAATAAATTACAAGAAAATGCCAATTGTCTTGAGTTATTGAGCTACAGAAAGGCCACTTAGTCCCTTGTGTTTTTACAAAGTATAATCCCATTTATTTTGTTTTAGTTCCTTGAAGCTAAATTCCTATGCTCATCTTAGTGTCTGAAAACCTCTGAACTACAACAATGTTTTGCTAAAATCAGATATTGCTGGTGGGTTTTTTGTTCATCAGGGACATTAAAATTCCCGGTGCACTTTATGAACAGCAAAAACTGTTACACCACAACAAACCTTGCATCACTTTGAATTATTCTAATCATAATCACACCTTGTGCAAAGTCATAGAGGTTGGAAGTCAGGTTTCTACCTTTTCCAGTCTGATTTGTGAACTAATATAATCTAAATAATTACATTTTCTTTGTGGTTCACAGACATTTAAGAGCATCAACATCCTCATGGGGAATGTTGGGTTATCCCTTTCAAACTTTCCCTATTGACATTCTTTGTCAGCGCCAGTGGGACCTGTTACACCGACACGTCAATAGAGAAATGTAAGAAAGCAGAACACATCCCCTTCAGTTACACCCAGAGCACTTTCACACTCTCAGTAAAAGGCCATTACATGATGCTGAAAAGTATCCTGCTCAGACACTGGAGCTGTGCTGGTATTGTTGTTACAACACATTGATGACCACAGACTGGTCGGACTGGTCGCTCCACTGGCACCTGAGCGCTGCCTTGTGCACGCGTCAGACCCACTGTGTCCAGAGTTGCTTCTTATTGACTTTAGGCTTCTTCTTCTTTTTATTATTGGAAAGTCACTTGGAAAATTTGGTAGTAGTGAGTTGTTTTCAGACCTTATTCCTGAATGCCATTCTTACATAGTAAAAGAGGTGAATTTTCAGCTTTGATTCACCAGTATATCCACAAAAGACTAAAATTCAGACTTTCAACAAACTCTTATTGCTTTAAAAGACATGATTCATGTTAAATACACTATTAAATACACTATTAAAATCTTTTCTAACCATTTATTTTATTTACTTACTTATGTGGACCGAGGTTGGCTTTATTCAAAGACTTAGTCTAAAAAAAACAGTAAAAACCTTTACTGTCTTCTTTCTATTTGAGCCTACTAGGGCTGTACTCAATGTATCGATATTGAGATATATAGTGACAAACTTGTTGGCAATATGCGTATCGATACAGGGAGGCATATTGGGATATATTAAGACTGAAGCTGTTGAGCTAAAGGTGACTTTTCTATTAGACACATGTATGAAACATGAAAAACTATATGAAAAAAATATTGTTCAGCATTTTGTCATTCTACATTACATTCTTAACATTGGTTTTAAGAAGTCATGTACTCTTGGCAATACCCAGCCCTAGAGCCTACATTGGAAGAAACAGAAGCCACTGTGTGGGACTGACTTCTGTTACAGAATCACACTGCAGTGGTGCTTTTAATAGTAAAACATGAACCATCTCTGTAGAGAATTACTGCTCTGGTCAATCTACCTCTAAAATGTGACTGTGACTTTAACAGCTGCTGTGTTCATCCTAAAATAGGATTGAAATACATTAAGGGATAGAATCATTCCACCTCCACAGGACAGTTTAGCCAATGCTTATCTCATCCACCAGGCTTATCTAAAGACTCTACTGTTTAATGTCTTTTTTCAAGCCTCCCAATCAGACTAAAAGATACTATGAGATAAAAGGAGCAATAGAAGGACTTTATAGCCTCTACAGTCAAAATGCAGCACTGCTTTTTTCAAACTAGTCAGACACTAGCACATTCATCAAGAAGCCTTCAGACCAGAAGACTGCAGAGTTGAACCACCTCAATGACAAGGCACTTAAGGAGAAAAATGGCTGCCCCAGGACACTTACACGCTGCTTAGAAACAGCATTTGGCAAAGAGCCTTAAAACTCAGTGCTCAGTCCTATGGTAGATGATAAATGGCTGTAAATGCTTTATCTATTATTAATTATCTTGGCTGGATGGACAGATAATCAATAGGCATGACGAGGGACTTTTACAAATATATTTCTTGGCAAAAAGTGTTTTCCTATACTGTTAAACGACTGGCTTGCATTTTGTTATCTCACCATATTATCAATGACTAATGTACTTAAAATAGATATAATATAATATAAAATATTTGTTAAGGTTGTGGGAATAAATTATAAAAATCTAAAAAAAATTAAAAAAGACAATTTTTGGACAGGGCACTGGCTATGTATGGTCTTGCTTGGGCTGATATATACACAGAATAAGAATGACTTTCTGCTGACTCATTTAGTTACTTTGTTCCTGCTTGTACATCTTATTAAAATGCAGAACTGTACAATGCTGGTGCCCTAGATTCAGTTAAGTATGGCAGCTCTTCTGAGCTTTAGGCTATAAAATCCTGGAACAACACTTTTGGCACAGCAACATGGAGAGTCTTCACAAACTCACAGTGAAGCAGAATTAGTATATGCATTCATCAGATTTGAGTTTTGTGACCTGCACAACTGAACATGATATATCTACTAGAGCTAGAGATTGTAATTCACGAATCAGTGGAATTTCTATTTGATCATTGTTTTTGGCTAAAAGTTTAGTATCCATTCTGCAAAAGTGGTAGCTTTCTATGATAACAGTTGTTTTTTGAAGTTCCATCTTGTTCTCTATAATTTAATTGTATTGAGTACCACTTATAAAGTTGGTTCATACTTGTTTGTAGAAGTTTTTCAATACTAAAAGTTTTTCCCATGTATTAGGCTTGAGTATGACTGATTAGTCAGTACTCTGTTGTGACTTAGTTTTAAAACTATTTTAAGGGTCATTAACCTTTCAATTACAACACACTTTGGCTTGGCATATTCTTTTGTTTTCTGTTTCCATTGGACTGATACTAACCAAACAACAATCTTACCTAATGTTTTGTGCAGCATTTATAAACCAACTACAAAACTACAACAACTTCTACTAATACTACTACTACTACCACTACCACCACAGCCGCCGCCACCTGTGACAAAGCAACTTTTACTTATTTGAAGTATTATCAAAATAAAACTTAATCGTTTTATCAGCCTTAAAATGTATACCAATATTGATAATGCACTGATAATGCTTTTTCTTTTAATGTTTTTGTCTAATTTTGAACAGAAAAAGTCTACATAGTATTTTTTATTATTACCATGCTACTAGATCTGATAAAGCTAACATAATTGTACAAGTATTCAGGATATCAATCAAGTTTTTGTCCTGTTTTTTAACATTGATACATAAATGTAATTGGTTTCAAATGTTTTAATACAGTAATATTAAATTCTATGTATTTAAGTATCTGATTTTTGATACATGTGACAACCCTGTTGGTGCAATACTTATTAATATTTTTCTCTGCACACCTCTTTATAACACATTCCTGATAACTGAAGATATTTTCTATTTATACCTTTATTCTTTTTGCATGCTCTCACTTTTATTACAGTCCAAGTCATCTAAGTGCATATGTTGCATTATTTCACTGAAGTAAGTTCCTGTTCACAGACTTTTCTGATTCTGTATGAAATGTAAAAGCCTACATTAAGTAAAAATCAGTCAGAGCAACTTTTCTTTGTCTTAGTAGAATATTTGTGCTTTTACTCAAATAAAATGTTAAAATGCAGTGCTTTAGTCACCTCTGAATCTCAGTAGTTGGTATTTGAGAACATAATGTGCTGTCTAAAAAGGCCAAGATAACCCAGCAGCATGTGAGTGTTATTGCTCAGCTGGAGACTGACCCAGCTTTTATTGTGGGACACTCACAGGCGCAGCAGCAGCATTATATTTGGGCACCACGTTGCTCTTTCTGCTGCTGCCCCCGTCCCTTTTATCACCACCACCACCAACCTGAGAGCTGACGTATAGTCTCATGCACTCTTCACACACTGACATCCCACAGCAGGGCCTGGGAGGGCTGGTTTCCGTCTCCAGGCACACCCGGCACAGCTGCGTAGATGTCTCTGCGCCAGCCTGCTCCATGGAAAGCCTGTGAGACAAGTCTGCGATTGGATCCACCAGGTCGTCCAGTGTATAAAGATCTGGCTCTGGGCTAGAATTTGGATACATTTCCATTTCCAATTGAGTGACAGAATGCGCCTCATGTTCATTAAAAGCCAAAGGTTCGCTTGAGTGGCTTGGTAAATCATGATCTTTTAAGTTTTCGTCGTTGGCAATGCAGTAAACAGTGCAATACACGTGCTCTTTGGTGTCGACAGAACTGAGTGTGCTTCCGTCATTATCTATAACATTTTGGCACTCAGCCGTAACAATTGTAACTCCATTTAAATCCACAGTTTCGCTTTGGGTGTGTTCGTTTTTGACAGCGGGTGCATTCAGTTCGTGGCTGGACTTTTTCGCAGTCACATCTCCGCTCGTGTTAATGTTTCTTTGGCGCATGTCGTCCTCGGGTCCACACGGAGTCCGAGGACAGACATTCAGGCAAAGCGATGGAGATTTGGACACGGTTCCGAAATTTCTCCTCAGTATGATTTCTACGGCGCTGGCCCTGCGTCTCTCCCCGCCTCCCCCGGTGCCACTGCCGCTGTTGCAGTTGTTGTTGTTATTGCCCTCCGCATCCTTCTCCTCATCCAGCCCAGTTGTGTCCCCGTCAAGCTCCACGGACGAGGACAGCTGTGAGTCCGACACTGTGACACGCGCGCTCACGCCAATCACCGATCGCTCAACTTTGGCATCGGAGAGGGAAGTTTCTGTCGACAGATTGCGGGACAATTTGGCCCTGCTCCCGTCCTCGAAACTGCTGATAAAACTCGGCATCGTGGATTCGTCAGCAGCTATGGGTCCTTCATCTTCCATGCCCGGTGGAGCTCGCCCCATTTAACGAGAGGTCCAGTGCCTCGCTCTCGCCGCTGCGCCTCTTGTTCAACTCTCCGACCAAAACATAACAAAGCAGGTAGCAGCAGCTTCCGGGTGCGGCGTCAGCGTGCAGAACGCAGCAGCGGACCAATGGGGAGGCAGTGTGCGCTCGTGCTGCCTGGCAGACTGGCACCTGCGTTTAATCAAGCTGATTAGAAAGTCATTGTGCGGATTTCAACATAGCAATTACATCAAAAGTGCAGTGGTCGTTGCACTGTCTTCTGTTTTCCTAATCTTCTTAAAATATCCTTCATCATTTGGCTTTCCATGTTAGGTTCATCTTTGTGTTGTAGGCCTTAGGCTAGTGACCACCTGCCCCTGTTTTTGCCCTGCTTAAGTCATTCCCCAGTCACTCGTCCTACTTATTCAGAGAATGTTCCCTTTTTAATGACGCCTCATGAAAATTTAAAAATTAGATTTATTTGATGTGACTTTTGTGATTCTTCTACAGTGTCATTTCCTTTGCAACCAGTAGATGTGGCTTAACTACATTTCAGATGTGGGAAACACATGACGGTCACGTGTGCTTTAATAAACTTTTTTTTTTTACATAGCAAGTGAAAAAACAAACTCAAGCTTCCATATCCAACTACTTAAGATAATAATTAATACAAACTATGACTATACCAGGCCTGGTATTGACTAAAATAAGGAGTAAAACAAAAATAAGATAACAATAAGTGCAAATTTACTCAAAGAAGGACAAAAACATGAACAGATTAGTCTCTAAATAAATAAATAAATGATGGTCAATACAAACAAATACTGTATGCGCTCTAATGCTGCCTTCATTTGGTGTAGGAATTATGGTAAATACCACTTTCCAAATGGGAAATAGCAAATGAACGCCCCCTCATGTTGTAATTCTGGGAAACTGAAAAATAAATAGATAAATAACCTTAGACCTCTCAATATGGCGGACAATGGCAATAGAATCACAAATGATGAATATTAAATATATTATTTTATTATTTGGAAAACTTTGACACCAAGTTGAATGACATTGCTAGTTCCTACTGTAATTAAGTAAAAAGTAAAAATGTTTTGAGTTTTTTTCCTCAGCTCAGAGCAAACTTACGGGCATTGGAGATGAATAATTTACTTGTTTACACTAGATTTACATATATTTGTCAAGATAAAGTGTGTTTTAACAATTTTCCTTTTTTTACGATCACAAAACCATTCGAAGACAACCTACTGGTAATTATTACTTTCCTGAGCAAATGAAGGCTTCATAAGTACCACCAGCGGTACACGTACCAGAGTTTTCAACACACTGAACTAATAGATTTTAAAGGCTATTTGCCATTGCAATTTGTTAATGTCAAATGTCAGACAACCGTTCTTTTATCTGTTGTGATCACAATCATTGAGAAACCCCATTTTCTTTGCATTTTAGAGGAGCCTTTACCTCATAAGTGACACTTCAACAATGCAGAGTCAAATTAAATTGGACGGGTACATTTTTAGTTCAGGGCTGTTGGCGTGTTTCAAATGAGCCTATTTGGGCCAGTGCCTGTGAAAAGCCTTGTTAGCTGTGTTACAATTCCTCATTAATGACACAAGCGCCAGGCAAACTGTAATTAGTTCTCTCGTCCTGGCTCAGCTCAATTGGTTTTTCATGAAGAATGCCAACACGCACAGTTCACACTTTGAAGGCCAGAATAGCCAAATCCTCAGATATTTGATGTAAAGAGGCCAGCGAGTGGAAGAACAATGCCAAGCTATCAATTATCGTTTAAGTTAGTTTTAGAACAGCTATAACTCCAGGGTATCATTTTGGATGGTGTACTTTTACACTTGTTCACAGCTTTTTATTGAATTTCTTTTTAAGTCCCTAAAGTACACCACCCACACGTCTCCTCTTACTTTTTACCAGTTTTAGCTTGTGATCACAACAAGCTAAAATGATATCTGTTTTCGGTGACTGTCAGAAGTAACCATTTCTCTAACGAAAATACCTGCCATTTGTTTAATACAGTACAAGGGACATTTGGAACTATTACAAGGGCTGTTACAAAAAAACTCTTGAGCAAAATGCCATTGAATTTCATGTTGATACTGACTTCAATGCAGTATGAGTTAGGTAAACCTGACAGTTAGCTTAAGATTCATCATCCTTATAAGTGACATGATGTAGTTTTTCAGCCTGCTTCCTCTTTTGTTTGCTGTGTTTGAAATGTTCCTCTAAAGGTATGTATCTGCTTGGAGAGAATCATGTGACACAACAAGCCCCATGGATTCAACTAAGCAATCAGGTATGAGACTCCTACTGGATAATGATGGCACGGGCGATTATCTTTCAGCTGGCAACAAGTTATTTAACCCCAGCACATGGGAAGAGTAACATCACATTTAAACATCAATGTTTAAACACATCCTGTTGTGGAGAAGATGTTAGTCTGTGAGACTGTGAAGGGTCAAATCAGTGGTGCATAAAGCAGACAAAAGGAACTTCAGAAACTAGAAGAATTGGGTTAGAAATGTCCTTTGCATTATTATTCCAGCAACAAATGTGGTCAGAAAATCCAGAATGATCATGCCTGGTGAGTACCTATAGTTTGGCCAACCCAAATTGAAGGAAGTATGTTTAATAGTGAATGTCAGAGCATTTCCATACACACAATGTAAAGGGATTAAAGATGGGGTACTTAATTTCATGCTGCAAAACAAGAAGGAGGTATTAAAGTCTGTCCAATTACAGAGCATCCTAGCTCTAACAAATCCTGTTGCACATGATTGATTCACATGTATTCATTTTTGTCTGCTATGGAGCTCAACAGTGACCACTCACTTCCTGGTTAAACAAGCGTGAGATCCCATGTTATATCTCCATAGGGGTTTCGAAAAAAAAACCCAAAAACAAATAAATGCTTGAAAACATCCTCGGGGCTAATCAGCTCTATGGTGAATCAGGAACATGAAACTTACATTTCTGTTTAAAATCCATTTCTGTAGCTTTAAAAAAAATATCAACGTTATTAGGACATTTTGCCAAATTTGAAGTTATAGATGTGCTTTTTAGACTGAAAACAACGGAGCTGTGGATCTGAATTAGCACATATCTGCCATATGTCTTTAAACTCTTAATATTTCAAGTTTTCAAAAAGCCTAAGGCACTTTACAATGGAGCAATTTACTATCGGAACCTGGGCGATCTTCCACTCCATTACTGACTTACGAACAACTTTATGCTCAGTCAGTCAGAGTGCTTTGTTCAGCTCTTACACAGCACTGTATTTTGTCACACACTGCCATGTTTACAATATACTTTTTTGTGGAGAATACAAAAAAAGTCAGGTATTCTAACGAAGAAGATTTGTAGCTGAACAAGTATAACCAAAAAAAAAAAAAGACTGATCAGTAAGGCTAACCACCAAAAACGTTTCAGTTTGCTAATGTGCTTTAAGTGTTTGACTACATTTTTCAGTAAAACAGTGAACATGGTTTACATCCTATTTATCTATTTGAACAGTACAATTGTTGTTTGTCCAGCAAATATGACATACAGTAGAGGCAATTCCACAGCTGAAAAGAAAAATCAAAATCCAAAAAACTTTACGCTATAAATGTAGGCCTTGCATCTTGAGTGCAGTGTTAACCCAGAATGCATGTCCCAGCACCGGCCTGTAGCAGCTGAAAACAATCCAAAAAAGTTAGAAATACATTTCAAACCCAGAGCCCTGTTGTATGTTGATTAAAATGTAACTTCTTGCAGGCCGGAAGCGTCGGACTCACTTGGCCAGACAAGAAAGACTGTGAGTCCCACTAGAACACTGTCTCTCTCTCTCTGAAGCGTCCTCTTTTCCTCTTAATAAGAAATAACGTTGGCGATGTGTCAGGCAAAGGCGCACAATTAGACTTCTCAGCCGCCTGCCCCTGCCATATTCCCAGTGGTCTCCTTTGAGCCAGTCACCTGTGGAAATCCGTCATAAAAATAGGTCTTAAACTAACATAGACTCTTTAAGTAACAGGTGAGCAATTACAAATCAGCCCAAAGCCTTTAGGGACCACGCAGACATTAACGTAAGCTTGTTATTGATAGTGGATGACTTCACAAACCCCTTTTTAAATTGCTGTTCACACATACAAATGAGAGTATGAATAGCTGGGGCACTCCAAACCAAATCCATTTAATGAAGCTGCAGATGTTGCATTTGTCCTACAAATTGTACTATTTCCAATTCGACAAAGACACTGCCAGCAGACATCTCTATTATTTATACATTTAATCAGCAGCATATTCAGACGCCTGTATGCTCTGGGTCTTCACTCAAAAGTCTCGTAATAATGAGATTAACAGAGATTTTCTAAGCTCTAATCACACTTCAGAAAAGACTTACAAAAGCATGACTTAATGTTTATTGACACACAGCTTCGAACAAGTAAATGGCCCTGCAGTGGATTTGTTTCGTAAAGGCTTACAGGTCTAAATAAAGTAGTGATTTCTCAGAGCGTTGAAAGATCTTATGAAAGCTCACAGGCAAAAGTTTGTCTTTCATGTAACAGATGTTGATTTGTAAGAGTTTGTGTAATGGTTGCGTGCCCTTAGAGCAGAAGTTGCACTGCGTAACATTTCAGGAGGTGGGTCCACTTGCTCCAGGGCTGAGGAGTGCACTAGGCATAACGATTCCTTCCTGATTTGAAAGATTTGCCATGACAACAATTGTTTTAAGTAAAAGCAATAGCACTTTTCAGATCAAAGCATTACATTAAAATGGGGAAAATTCTTAGTAAACCTTCAAATGAGGAAGTAATCTTTTTCCTGAAAATGATGAATAGGTTGCATTCATGCTCTAGAATGCCAGTATTTCCTTGAACTAACATTGCAGTGTGACATGAAATAGCAAAAAGTAATGGCACAAATATTTCAGAGCGATACCGTGATAAAAATTGAATCGCGAGACCATATTTGTGACAATCTGCTTTTCTGATGAAACTATCATAATCATATATAATCATCCTAATTTACATGTCTCTATTTAATGCAGCTGTTTGTTCAGAAATAGACCAATACTTCCTACCTATCTCTCTGATTAAATAGGATTTAACCAATCACAGTAAGGCATGAACTCAAAAAGAAAATGC
This sequence comes from Mugilogobius chulae, assembly GCA_038363315.1. Taxonomy (NCBI): domain Eukaryota; kingdom Metazoa; phylum Chordata; class Actinopteri; order Gobiiformes; family Gobiidae; genus Mugilogobius; species Mugilogobius chulae. The sequence goes on from CM076405.1 coordinate 9,396,352, forward strand.
AGAGTTGTAAAATTGAATTGAATTGTCATCTGGCTCCAAAATGTTAGATTTTTTTTTCATCATATTGCCCACCCCTATGACTATACAAACTAAACCTCTGTATTACAATAAAAACAACATTTAAACAATATTGATTCTATCTGGTCTACATTTGCATTAAAGGTGCACTGCGCAACTGTTTAGCTAAAAACAAACTTGAGTAAATGCATGTTTTTGTCATTTATTTGTCTTTGTTGCACTAAATAAATGATAAAAATCTGTGTTTTTACTTTGAGCAGGCTTGTATCGTCACAAAATGAATATTATGGATATCATTTGGCTTGCAGGTTGGCCCCCTCGTTTTTGTAGAAAAGCAATTCCTTTAGCTGATTTTTTTCATGTTATGGCCCAAAAATTTAGTTATCTTCATTCAAAAAGTCTCTGTAGTTTTAACTTTCCAATTCTATTGAATTGTGTAGATTTGTGTAGACTTTTCACCTCCAGAAACTTACACAGTGCACCTTTAAATACAGTGTTATTGGCCTGTAGATTGTTGTGATGTTATGTGAACACAACTTAAAGCTTCGCCTGAAATGTTCTATAGAATATGCTTTAAAGATATATAACATTTCAAATGCTTGGTGCTCTGAGTACCTTGGAAAAGAACTGAATAAAAAGAGACAATTGACCGTATTTGATTATGGAGCTTCTACTGCTCAAAAATAAATCAAAAACCATTCATTTTTCACCTGCTCCACTCCATAGAAGAATGCTATTCTGTAGAACAGTCTACACAAAGCAATGACCTCCACATTCACACGCAGCAGGAAGGCAGATCACTTTTGTGTGTATGTGTGTTGTATGTAGAGAAACACATCATAGAACAGAAACAGAATTTGTACAACAAATTCATTTTTTTCTGTGTCTACAAACCCCAAAACATCCAGAACCCCTCTGACCCCTGACAGACACAAAAGGAAATGATGAAATAAATGTTTGAAGCACTAGACTATGGCATCTCTATGGTGTATAGATTAACTGTCAACCTTTTGAGAGAATAGAATTTTAAAGTAAAGCATTTCCAAAATAAAAAAACACAAAAATCTTGTGTAGTCTAGCTTAGAAATGACATAAGTCTTAATTATCTGCTCAAAATAAAAAGCTTTCTAAAACCCTCTCATATAAATCTTTGTAACACTAGTCCTTTTATTTGTATTCTTTCTTAATCAAGCATAACATTTTATTTCATTCATAACAACATGAACTCACAGCAGTGCTTTCATTCATATTTACCTTTTGTTCAAAGTTTGCAAATGAGTCCCTTTCAACTTTAATTAGACACATTCTCTAACCGTTTCCTAATTAAACCTGTAATGTGTGACCAACCCTTTTCAACCACGATTCAGCCCACAGACACTCCATCTTTAATCACTTTATTTATTAAAAAGCAATGTGCAGTCTTTGTTGACAATTTAAATATAAATTAATCATGTTAAATTAACCATGGGCTGGACTGAAGTAGTTCTCCAGCCTTCCAACATAGAACGACATGTCTCTAATAGTGCATCTAATTCTCTGCTCTTTCATCTCTGCTATCAAAAAGCACTGTACACTTAGAAGAAATGAAACATCCCACTTACGTACACAACATCGTACGGTATTAGTCAACTAGAAAAAACAGTAAACACGGCCACATGTGATTAAAAAACGTCTAGAAGTTCAAAGTTACAGATTTTTACAGTCGCTATTTTCTCCTTTAACTCTTGCAGACAGTCTAGAAATGTTCACAGAGTTCACATTGAGGGCTTTTGCGAGTCGAGGAGCGCTTAGTAACTACGTTATATAGTCACACGCGGCATGAGATTAAATATGTTTCCACACACCTCATGCAAACACACAAATGCCGTTTCGAATCGTCGGTAACAGCTGATGTTGTGGCCCCGTTTTCGAGCTGTTACAAAACAAAGCCACGTACAGTGAGTGAAGGAAGTTTGTGAAAGTCCGTTCTAAGCAGATTCTCCGTCCACAATAAAGACGTTTCGTAGTTGGCTGGGAAACAAAAAAAAAGGCCTCAAATGTTTGGTCCGATGATCACAAGACAAAGAAAAGTCACATTTTACAGACGGGATCTTTTTTGCTGTTAGAAGCCTTTTTTTTTTAATCTTGGGTTTAAATATGGAATGCACAATGAGCGGACTTTTAATACTGGGGACGGGGTCGTTCTGGTGTTGGCACTTCACAGTCAGGAATCAGGCAAAAGTGGAAGAGGATCAGTCTTTCTTATTTCTTATATGGAGCCATTTTTACTTGTAGCTTACTTCCATAAGATAAGTCAGTAGGGATGTAATGGCACATAGTAAAAGTGCAGTAAACAATAAATACATTTTAAATAATACTTATATTACAATAAAATAAATAATTATAATTGGGCAAAATGAGCCAAAGCTTCTTTCAAGGTGATTATTTTAGAAAATGTCATTAGCAATAGTCTTAGGCTAACAATAGAGCTCAGGAAGTAACATAAAAAAACAGTGGTTACCATGGAAATAATGGCAAATCTGACATATTTGTTGACTTTCATAGGAATGCATTAGCAAAAACAATATACAAAAATGATAAACAGACAGCCGTGGAACAACATGATAAACTGCTGGGTCACTCTGCAGTATTAAAATAAGCTTAGATTAACACTATTTTCTGTATTTAGCTACTAAAAATCTCTAAGTGTTTATGTTGATTGATCACTTGATGAATTGAATCCAGTATTACTATCGTTTCATTAGAGCCTGATGTATGCTAAGCCTCCTGAGGGTTGCATTACGTATTAATGTATATGTTTAAAAACTGACAAATAATAAATAATCTCAAAAAGTCTAGAGACTAAAATCACACAAACCCCTTTGACATCAACATAAAAAATATGTAAGTTAAAAACTGCAGAAATACAATAATTTATTTACTACATCTCTAACTTTTATTTGCCCATATTTACCAATATGTATATACTGTATTTGTGTGAGTAAAAAAAAATATTTTAAAGTTGCACTATGGAACTTTTTTGGTGGATGTTGTGAGTGAACTAATTTTTTTTTGTACCCAGTCAATAGCAAGTCATTTATCATTACATTTGTTTTGTAATTGGGTTTGGCTTCTCACAGATCTTACTAGCGCTAGGCGATATGGACAAAAATGTATATCTCAATCTATTTTTTTATATCTCAACACATGATATATATCGTGATAGCTTTGAAAAGACATTTTTTTAAGTAACATTTTTTTTCTAAGCCTATAGTCTGCTGATTAGAAAGTGCAAATTTAAATTTACATTGAATAACACATTTTGGTGATGTCTTTTTTTTTTTTTTTTTGCATTAAACAAATGCATAATTTGACTGTAACTGCTTTTAATCAAGTTTTTGATATTTGATATGGTCAAAATCATATCTCGATATACGATATATATCAATATATCGCCCAGCCCTAGATCTTACCCTTGTTTCCATGGAGATAAACAATACCACATGGTGAAACACTCAAAGCCTGGCAAACACGTTTTGTTACTCTTTATCATCTAGTTTTTTGATTTACATAGTTGTCCACTCCTATTCTAGCCAAATCAATAACATCTCAATGACATAGTGCACCTTTAAAATAAGATCAACAAATGGCTGCCAGATAACTTGAATGTACCGTTACACCCCTAGGATCAACTTTCTCTGACAACAATGGCAGCAGTTAGTTAGGCCACTTTGTGATTGTCGATTTAGGGAGTTTTTTTTATTTGCACCAGGTCATTTATAAGAGTTACTAGCATTATGTTAGTATTGTAGAGGCTTTTGACTTGAAAACGCAGCACAGCCCTATTGATGTCATTGTACCTGTTCTGAATGAAACAATATGCAGTATATGGCAGGGAACACCTCAAGCTTTTGGGATTCTGCAGCACATAGCCTACGGTCTGTCCTATCCTGGGACGTCTCTAGTTCTTCTGTTTCCTTTCCACAAGACAGACAGAAAATCTATTGTAAACATTGTTAAGATTCACATTATTAGTAACAATGGAGTCTGATTTCTGTACATGCATGTGTTTTCACATTCAGAAGAGCTCGTCCATTTCGAGGGTGTTTCCAGCGATGAAAAGAGGTGACATTCCTTGATTTGATCTGTTGAAAAGTGTAAGTAGTTTTTATTGTCCATGTGTGTCCGAACTCTTTGGTCATGCTTATCTGCACTCAAGATACCAAACTGTACATTTCACAAGCTTTGTTGAGTGATGGCTTGACTGGAACATGTGAAGGTTTAAATCCCACGTGTGTGTCCTCCAAACTTTGGTTTCCTTCATGATGCAGAAAACAAGTCTGGCTCCGAACGCAGTGTCCGGGTTTGAGCCACAGGGGGCAGTGTTTCATCAGGAAACGGCCAGACTCCAGTTTACCACACAGCACATAGAGCAAAAGGAGGAGGAGAAGAAGAAGTCAGCACTGTGGGGGGTTGTACACTTGACTTTTTGTTCAGTCTTGTGGTAAAAAAGGCGCAGAAGCAGGATGTTGAGCAGTGGTGACTGGTCCAACAGGAGGCTGGGGTTACTTTGACCTGCACAGACAAACAAAGATACAGTCAAAGGCATGTCAGAGTTAGTCAGGTAAAGTTAGGCAACAAGTTAGTGAACTCCAAATACTCTTCTTGAGTCCTGCGCCTGTTTCTACACAGTATTAGTGTAATCTGTTCTTAGACTTTTTTATAATGCTACAACTGCTAGAAATGATACTATAACACAGGGGTATTCAACTCTGGAGGGTTAGATTTTTCAGAGAGCCATGGTCACTCGGTCAAATAATTCCACAGCACGTGTTGTTGCCAAAAGTTAGAGTTGTGCAAAATATCCATCTTTTTCAGTCATGTTAGTAACTACAGTAATGCTATTCACCTTATTCTTTCCAGCCCATATTTTTTGGCAGCGCACTTCCTGTTTAGCTATGTTTAGCCTGTAAATTTCAGTTGTCTTAACAGAGCTAAACAGAAGGTTTGCTGCCAACAAAAGTGGGCGGGACAGAATAAGGTGAATAGTCAACAAAAGCCTAATTTCTAAACCAGCCTTGAACCAGAGTCAAACAAGAACTTGACGAGTACAAGCCAACTATGAACCAAGAATAATCATCAATACACCCAAACCAGGTCAGGTCTAAAACAGAATTACATCAAAACTATAACGGGACCAACTCAAGTAAGTACACTAGGAATTAACTCTGCAAACAAGACAAAATATGCATAGTTGCAATATTTGAAAGATGGGTTGAGGGTCAAATGAGATCTTTGAAGGGCCACTTGCTATAACAGGTCTATGCAATACACATCCCAATACTCTACCGTGACACTCCACTACATTGTACTGCCCTAAAACCAATGGTTAAGTTAAATCAATTTTTATCATGTAGAATACATACATGAGATAGAATGTCATTTTCACATTGCTCTTAAAGCTGGGATACTGCAGTTTCTGTTAATTAATTGTAAGGTAAAAAAAAACAACAACAACAAAACCTTAATGCCAAAAATGATACTGTAAAAGCAGAACTCAGATATTGTGACAAAGTTCACATTATGTCTGATTCAAATAAGTATTTTATTTCGCCTCAATAGCCAAAAGCAGCATTCTGATTGGCTGCGCTTCAGTAGTCCCTTTAGTTTCGCTTTGCTGTCTGTAAAAAAATGTTCTCAGATCGTATTTGCAGGTTTGAGCAGCAAAAATCAGGTACTTCAGCATTAATATAGTTGTCCACAATTTCACCTCTGCAGCGTCACAGAGTCAGCTCTAATACAGTAGTCAGCAGAGTTTTATTTAATTTAGAATGAATGCATGTTGTTTAAAAGCATGGAAAAGACTTTAAGTGCAAAGTTTTATTGATGTCAGTTGGCTTGTTAATATAGGCTAGCCAACCTCCTTTTATGTCTGTCTAAAAAAAGACCCAAAGAACACTTATAGTGTCTCAATGCTAATGCTTATCAAAAATCAACTGCTCTATGGATGTCGTTAGTTGAATTGCTTAGTTGGAAAAGATTGGCTATAACCTTTCACATCTGCCACGCCTTATAGCAACTACTAAAGACATTTACTAAGTGACTTTAATCACTGTACAATAGCTCCATTTGTGCCACAATTTATTCTACAATATACAGTACTGATACTTGGGCTTAAAGTGCGTATGACATGTTTCAGTAAAACATTATGAACATGATTATATTAAAGATTCCATTATGCTTGTTTTCACCCAGTTTAGCATGTTGATCAAGTTTGTAACTGTCTTTTGTCCGGCAATGATGACATACAGTATGCAGAAATATGTCCACAACTGTTACCTAGCAACCACTTTGGAAATATGGGCCAAAAATCTATGTAAATGACACAGACGTTACAATTTGTCAAAGGACAAACTCTTAAATTTTGTTAAATTAAACCTTTATTTGTCAATTTCTTCATAATTTGCAACTTATCTGCTGTAAATTTGATGTCTATCACATCAAACGGGGTAAAAATTAGGAAAATGCAATAATTTGTCATATGAAAATTCCTTTTAGGTTCAGTAACTTTTAAAACGCTCAACTCATTCTAATACTTTAACTCCAACTTGACTTTAAGCATATTTTTACACAGCGGCTGTATGTAGTCTTTTATACTTCACAACTGACACAACTTAATTGTCTGAGCAGTTACACGTGAAGAAATCAGCAGGTTCATCAAACTCACAGATGATTATTTTGATCAAAGGTCATGTTTTTCTCAGCTCTGACAGTTTAACGGGTCGGTCATTGGTCTTACACTGTGTTCAGACTCAGAGCATGGTGTTCTTCACAGTTGACACCAGTTTAACTGATTGGGTGAGCAGAGAAACCATCCACGAGCCCATTAGTCCAGTCTGTCTGTGTCAGCAGTATGTAGTAGATTCACCACATGCTTTTGAATCCTGGGGTCACGGAGCAAAGTCGGACTGTTCAAAATCTCCAGTTTACGACTGCACACAACATTACACTGTGTTGAATTTGTTCTTGTGTTCTTACAATTCTGAAAATGTAAGGAATGTAGTTGATTCTTGGTACCACTTTCAAAATCACATTGAGAAATATACTGGGAAAAGTTTTTAGATCAGTGTTTCTCAAAAAAAAAAAAAAAAAAAGGGTTCAAGCACATACCAGGGGATATTTAGAATTGCTTCAGGCTTTAAATGAAGATAAAAGTCTTTGAATAAAAAGAAAATGGTATTTGCGGCCAATAATTTTTCATTATTTTTGAGAATCTAGTGCAGGAGTGTATAGTCCTTTAGGCCAAAAGCCACTTTGGGTTTATGGGTGTCATCAAAGACGGCAACAAGTACTGCCTATAAATGTGCTTTATATACATTTTCTTAAAAAATGAACAACTCTTTATGTAGCAGACAGATATTTTAATTAGGTTAAGACACCCACATTACTCCTGGCACTAAGATTAAGATAAACCTTATAAAACCTCACGGGCCGCATAAATTATGTAGAGGGCTGCATCCAGGGCTTTGTAGTTAGCATAAAATTATGTAATCTAGGGCATAAACACAAATAAAACACAAATAAATACATAAATAAAAAAATAATAATACCCATTCATTTACCAACAACTTCAAGCAAGGCACTTAGATTCACTGGGCAAATATTAATTCCATTATTTGTATAAAGTGCAAAAATTACTTATTAAAATCTTTTTGCAAATTTTAGGTGATATAACGTCCCTTGAGAATGTTATGTTATGAGGGTGTAGATTTACAGGCAAACCAGTGTTTACGTCAAAAACACAGAAGTTATGCAATGTTCTTGTCACTGCTGTTCAATCTAATTTACTAATTTAGTTCATGATTATTTCAATAATCGATTAGTTGTCATAAACTGATTGCAGCCCTAGAATTTTCAAGACAAGAAATGTTGGGAACTACAGTTTTAGACTGACATTACATAGGACAAAATCATTTTGATCTTGAAGTAGTTCTGATAAAACTCATATTTTGTTTAGAAAATATAAAATCTTGTCTATTTCATATGATTTTGTTAAGTGTCGATACTTTGACCTAGCTTTTAATAATAGTTTTACTCCAACTTTTCCTTTATTTAAATCTCAATCATGCAATAGATTATTACTTATTACTAATAGCTTTGAAAGAAATGTAAAAACACAATGGTTCATTTACATATACGTTGCTTCTAACCTCTTTCACTCTTTGTGCTGAAGTGTTATTGATCCAGCGTCTTTTGTCTCCCTTAGAAGCAATTTCCTTTGCTATTTCATAAAGGCTACTATTGAAGAAAGTCTACTGCGCTCACAAGAACAGTACGTCTTTGATATAACTTCAAAAGTGAGCTAGGTTCCTCTATAGTTAATTCCAAAGCTAATATTGTATCACCAACCTCAAACAGAAGCCCTAAGGAGACCTCCAGTGTTTGACTTCTGAATCATAATAAACCTTCTTAATACCGTCTTTGTAAATATTGAGCAAAATTACTTGTTTTTGCATTTAATCTCTGAAAACGGCGTATTTTTCTGCTATAATTTTGCAAGGAAGCTACGTTTAGTGCTCTAACCTGTTTACAGTGTGCCTTAAGGAAAAGCTAAGATGAAAGAGCGGGATTGCGTTTAGTATAATGAGGCCCACCGTATCGTAAACTTTCAAAGGAGAAAAAATATTAACAACCATCCAATCAATTTCTCTGTTGACACATTGTAAATGTGAGCAGTTTTATTGGAACCGATAGCCTAGCTTTCACCCGGCATTTAATTACAGCGCGTCAATATGTCTTTTCTCACTGACTGGGCTTATTGGGGAAAATTTCCTACTCATTTTCACCATTTGAAGCTAATCATTAGTCACAATCAAGAGCTAAATTATGAGGCTGTGATGGTTGCTTTACGATGCAGAAAGGATAACAGTTTGTCTCTGGAATCTTAAAGGAACAAGACTGTAGTGTTTTTTTCAGAGATTATACTCATTCAAATAAGGCATTATACAGATAAACAATCTTGATTTTTTTATGTACTCAGTAAGGATGGTCTGCTACAAGATCTTGCAAGATAAAATTATCACAAAATGAGGACAATTATCTTGTTTACTTTGGAGAAGCTTTAGTTTCCAAAGGTTTTGCTCATAGACTGCATAATCAGATATATACAGTCTAAGCGACAGTGAGAGCGTGTTAATGCTAGAGTATCCACATTTTTTTTCTTTTCTCATACTTCATCTTCCCCCGAAAGAGTTTATTTTAAGCAGATATTTTTGAAATATAATCAAACCTATGTGAGTCACTATATGACTCTTTGAGATGAGAACTGAATTGGCCAGGTTCAAGAATGGTTCACTTCATGCTTGTGAAAAACTAGTGATGCTATAAAGTGCTTGTGAGACCAAGGAGTTAGAAATGCTTAAAAAGCGAACCCTGGCTACAATCACATGTTTACCCTAAAACACTTATAATATCATCACTTATATAAATTCAGAACAAAAACCTTGAAAGTATTTGTAGTTTTATCAAAATCATGTTTTAAAGAAATCACATGGCTGCCATTTTGTCCTGGCTGTGACGTCAAATGGTTGTCTGTCTGCCCTCTGGTGGTTGTCAAGGTAACAGGTAACTAAGCAACATGAATTCAACAGTTAAAACCTTTCAGTTTGAGCTGGAGTTTGGCCAAATACAGAACGATTATGTGGAATCTAGTAAAACTAAAGATAATCAAGAGGAAGAGGCCAGAACTGGACACTGTCAGTGGTGTTTTTGTATCAACTGTTCACTGATTGAACCACAGGAGTAACCATGGCAACAACCAAAAGCAACCATTTGATGTCATCAACCCAGAATGCATTGCGTCTGGACAATATGGCGGCACCCGGTAGCTCAAAACAATGCAGATTTTATAAAAATGGTAAGCAGTTATAAATTAGTTTGTAGTTTATTTGAGCAAACATGAGATGTACTTGCATTTTAGCCATATTTGTAGTTATAGTCAGGGTTCACTTTAAAGGTGGGGTTGCTCATTTTCACACTGCACGAAACATGATTTAGGTTTTAAATCTGACAGCTTCCTCTCCGAAATCCTTTGACACATGGTTAGTATTGACATGTATTCATTTTGGTTGCAGTTATAGCTTATAAACTTTTTATAAAGAGTCAAGTGAAACTTAAGATAACCACCCGAACACAGCCAATCAGAGCACAGCATTCTGCTCATAGAACTAAAATAATGTTTATATTCGATTCAGTCAGTACACAGTAGTCTAATTTTTTTTCACAAAGTGCTGCATCTACCATAAACTATTTAGAAGAAAGCACAAAGGTTGCTAATTTATAACTACAAAAGTTAATTACCCAAACTTTAAATGCTTATTTCCCTTTACACCATTTGAAAATTAGGTACAACCACTTAAAAGTATGAAGCCAAAACTGTGAATCACACAATTTATTTAGTAAGATTATTTCAAACATTGTTTCTCATTGATCCAGATAGTTTATATTTGATTAGTATTATTAAGAAAATTACCTCAAATCAGCTCTGCCCCAGCACATATAATTGTCAAAAGTCAAAAATCAAAAACATTTGCTGTATCCCATTTATGGCTACTAATATTTTTAGCATCTGGCTAACTTCGGACACAGCTTGACTTGCGCTGGCTTCTAAAAGTTCAAAGAAATGGTTCAAAACTACACCTTATTGTGGTGAGTAATTAGTCAGTTCAGAATGCATTAGTAAGTGAGAAAAACATGAGACTAATAAACAAAAAAAAATCAGTTTGTTTACATTTTTAGGACAGCAAAAAAAAAAAAAAACGCCTTTTAAATTTTTAAATATTGTCAAAATTTAGAATACAGTTAAAATGTGCTACACGTACTTATCAGACTATTTTAATTTTCGCAAACACAATGATGTAGTACATGTCTATGAATTAGGCTACCAGGACACAAAATAAGAGTAAAAGCCATGCTCTGGTGCATTCTCAGAAAGGCATTATGTCTTTTCAGAAAAGATGTACTACAAAACTGTGTACCTGTAATCAAAAATACATTTTAATTCTAATCTATTACTTGGTTAAAATGTCATGCAGTGCAGCTTCACTTTATACTGTAGTTCTTTGGCTTCAAATCTTCTCAACTAATTGTTCTCAAATATAAAAACCATCAGACAAAAGACTGCAGTGCAAGTTTCCCCCAAAATAATTGAATCACTCTTTTCGCACTGCTTTTCTGTAGCTCTATTGCTGTAGCTTATAAACACAACTTTCCTTTAAGGTCACTAATAAGTAGAGTTTTATGTTCTCCCGAAACAAGTGCATATTGTTACAAATCCTGCAGGCGGTAATTGTTGTAAAGTTATTTTGTGCGTAGCGTGTGGGTGGGTGAGAGTGAGTTTGCTTGGGTTCTCCTCTGGGATGGCACAGCTGATGCCTTTTATTGGTCCCTCTGGCCGAAGCCAATAAACAGAAGCGCGCGGGGGAAAACAGCTGGGGAACAATGATAGCATATTGATGGCGTTTGGGGCTTTTTTAGCGCGGATTGCAAAAGCTGTCCGTCAGATCACATGGCGGGTCAGGTCAGCCATATTTGTGTGGGCAGAGAGAGTGCGTCTATTATCTCAGCGAGTCTATGATTTATGATCTATGTTGTATTCTCCACAGGGGACGTATAAAAACTACACAACACTCCTTTATTGGTCTTTGTTTAGGCCCAAGGTTCATCCATCACTCGGAGTTTCTCTTCTTTAGCTCTTCAGATTCTGACCTCGGTTGAGACCTTTTGATGTGAAGTTAAAAAAAAAGTAGAGTTAGTTGAGTGAATGCAATGGTTTGTAAATGTTATAACTTCATTTTGACAAGTATCCACGACGCGTTGAACCAACAATCATATCAGTATGTGCTATTGATATATTTCTGTGAGTCTATTGACTTTATATTGATTTGAACTTATTAATGCAGGACATAATAATACAAAACAAAACAATCTAATCATTATTTTAATTTTTTATACTTTGCTGACTTACCTAATACAGTCTCACCTATCTCATTCATTCTAAGCCTTGTAATTACAACAATAAGTTTATAAGTCTTTTTTTAGATTCTAAAGTGTGTTTTGCTTATCCTGTAAAACTAACAACAACATAGCATGACAACAGTCTACTTGCTTGGCTTTTTAAAATTTAAAGATGATTCTCCTTGCCGTCTTCCACCAATATTACTTCACATTCAGCACTTAGTAACACTTATTCGGCTTAAGACAAGACAGCTGAATAAGAAAAAATCTTTTAAAATTATAAATGTGCCATGTCTCCAGCAGTTTATTCACCAAAGTCTAAGAACAAAATGTTTTACAAGTTTTCATGTGAAATAAGTAGGGCTGTCAAGTGATTACAGATTTTAATTGTAACTAATTGCATGTCTTGAGATTAAATGTGATGAATCATTTGAATAAATGTTTTTATTTTATATCAATAAAACTGCACATCATAGGCTTAGGGAGTAAGCAAAAAATGTAGAACTTGATTTAAATGCCTAAGAAGACTGCAATCACTTGTCTTTTTGTTCTTTGGTCCTTGTTTATGTTCACTTGTGGTGTTGTCTGTGTGGTCTATGTGTTAACACGTGTCCCCCTGTCCCCATAAGTTTCTCCTACGGGTGACAGTCGTATCTTATCGTATCTTATCGTATCTTATCGTATCTTATCGTATCTTATTGTATCTTATCGTATCTTTTCGTATCTTTTCGTATCTTTTCGTATCTTATTTTGAAATTACAATTTGCATTCTAATAACATTTTTAACTTTCATTCCTGTTTATTATGTCTTTCATTTTAGAATATATTAATATCTTAAAGGGTAAAATAATATTTTGTAGGCTTTCCCATAACATGCCAAATCGTGGTATTGAGATGTGTCACTCATTATAAGCATTTATTACACTGCTCTTTCACAGTAAAGCGCTTTCTGCAGCTGGAGATTATGAGGCTTTTATTGTGTAGAAGCCACAGAAAGTGTTAGTTATGACTAGCGGAGCCAAAAGTAGAACTTCGAAGGTTTTTGCCGGAGTTTTGAAAAAAACTACTTTATTGGATGTTTTTAACAACTTGAGTGGACAAACATCACATTTAGTGACCACAGGCAGTGACTTTATCGAGAGATGGGAAGGTGGAGACACCAGAGTCTCAAAGAAACAGCCTCCTCCTCAGCGAGCTCAAACTGCACATGGACGGAGCTGAGTTTTTTTAATATATATTTTACATACAAAAAGATTATAAGTGCTTTGTTTTTAAGGAAGCAAAATTTTACTGAAAATGTACATAAGATATAACATTTTTAAAATCAGGTTTACACAATTATTTTACATAATTATTTTAAATCAGGGTTAGATATAAATGTCAACAAATGTAAAGTATTGAAAAAATCTTATTCAGTCCAAAATTGTTTGGTGTGTGTACACGCTACTTTAAAATCTGTATTAAAATAAATAATAAAACCTTTGCAGTAGCAGATTGGACATGAAAGCCTACGCCTAGAGAACAAACTCAAAATAAAGGGGGAAAAAACGTTCGCCTGTAGTATCTTGATGCTGCTGATAATCCAAAAAGCTTGCAACAAAAATACAAGGCAGGGAACGTCAATAAGTCATAAATATGCAGAGAGATGGACAGAAGTGTTTGCAAAATGAAACAATGACCGTTTACGCAGTGACTCAACAACTACCGTTATTAGAGAATTTACAGGGCAAGTGCCAATCTCTTCACATCCAATACTTAAGTAGAGATTTGGAATACTTCTCCCGCTGATGAGAACACTTATCGATCAGCTGTCCCGTCCACATCAGAGGCGCGCTCATTATCTGGCCGGGCTGTGCGGCTCTTCTCAGGACAGACAGTGAGATTGATGCGGGGGACGCCTGAGCATTTTGTGATTTCCTATTGGCTCATCCCGACTCTAAGAATAGCCCCCGGTGAAATTGAAATCCATGCCTCCAGTCTCGGGAAATCACTACATGACGAGCCGGGATCTAGCGCGTACGACTGTGGGATGCAAACTACAAAATCCATTTCGGTTTCAGCCACAACAGCCCAGAGAGAAGCGGCGTCAAGGATAAAGCACTTTTTCAACCGGGCTTGTGAAGGATCGCGCTATGATGCTTGAGAAGTCTCCGCTGATGAGACCTTCACATAATAAGTAATGCGCTCATAGGCAAATGCAGACACAACCAGATGTCTAAGCCCTACATAATTCACTAGACCTGCGCCTGGTGAAGTCCTGGAAGAGTCCTTAAATGCTCTCCAAGGTTGACAATTATGGAGGATTAAGAAGACGTTTGTCTCTGTTTTAAATGTCAGCAGTGTTAATTTCATACAGTGCAGTAATTATACGAACATACAGCAGGTGGGAAAAAACAAAAAACAAAACAGGAAGCAACATCCAGAATCCAGGCAACCAGTATTGTTGTGAGTTATACTGACATACCTGCGTACAACATTTTGTCTCCAAGAAAACTGCATATTCCACAGTCTGGCATTTAATGTACACAGATACATTAAATGATGTATGTTTTTATTAGAACAATACAGTTACATTAAGCACAGTGGCAGAGGTGCTTGTCCCAGATTCTAGCTTTTACAGCTAATTTCCATCCTGGGGAGGGGAGGCACCACTGGACGTTTTTAGTGGTAGGGGAAACCAGAGCTCCCGCTATGAGGCTGGAACACTAACCAATGTCCTACTGTGGATTATTACATTAATGAATGCCCTTTTTAATTTACCAACCCTATATGTTTAATGACTGCAGAATATTTCAGTAACGCAGTAGCATCAACAACTCTGTAAACAAGCAAATTATCACAAAGTAATGTTTGAGTTTCAGAATTAAATTTTAAATTTATGGCATTAAATTGTGTAGATTGTGATGATATCAGGCCAGATGGTGTCCAAGAGTCAGTTTTTTCTTATAGTTAACATTGTAATTTGACATGACATGGAGCTAAAACATAACTAACCCTAACCCACACAAGAGGGACAAGACTAGGGTTTCACAATTTGGGGTAAAAAAAATCCAATTGCAATGTTTCTGACCAATGCAGCAATTTGAATTGAAATTTTAATTTGAATAATAGTATTTTATAGTATATTCACATTTTGAGAGTGTCTGGGATATTGACAAAATAAACTCTATGTCACTGAACAGCTAAAATAAACTGAAGCAGATAATCATAAAAAACGTTTTGTTGTTAATGAAGGAAATGATGGTACTTCAAAATAAGATTTTGCTAATTGCGTTCACTGACACTGAGATTTCAATTTGATTAAAGCCCTATACAAGACCCATTCCCCATCTATACCCTTTATTTGTGTTAAATGTGATTTGACCAATAGCATGTGACCAGAACCTACACTAAATTACCCAAGTGAAATGCAGACATACAACCTTCTGTTAGTTATCCTAAAATGTTCCCCTTAATGATTATTCAAACATACATACAAACATTTATTTATTTGATCAGAATCTGTCTGATATGTGGTAATGATTATTAGATGGTATTTTCCCTTGGCTTATTAAACAGAATCAAAACACTCAGTCATTTTCTCTGTGGAGTTTCTGACCTTCATTATAAGATTCTTTTTTTTTTTTTTAATAGGTCAAATTATTCTTAAATTTGAGTCGATTTGATGTTGCGCAGAAGTGAACAGAAGAGTGGACAGCCCTTGCATCAGTGCCGGCGTCACCTCTCACATCACCTGCCCCTCTACCTGCTATTTCGGACTGAAAAATCACTCACCAAAAAAATAACTGTTACAAGGACATTGCACTGTTGCTCCGTACAAGTTCTGCAGCAACATCAACTGATGAGTGTCAAAGCTATTTATATGTAGTTGTACATGGACAGTAGCTTCCTAACAAAAATATGGGAACATGACGCTTCTTTCGTTGCTGTAAAGATTGAAAAACACTGTATTTCTAAATTATTGTTTGGAAGCACAAACTTAGTTCACAGGACCCGAGACAGCTGACATTTGTGTCTCACAAAGTCACTACTAATGCAGTGTTTGAGGTAGTGCATATTGGTTTTGTGGAAGATGTTAAATAGTATGTGCTTCCAATATTAAATTGAGTACAAAACAGAAATAGCATGTATGCATTTGCAGCACAATTTTTCAGAACTGTGTTTTTATCATCAAGAGAGGAGACAATGAATGATAACTATTCTGCTGATATTATGATAAACATTATGTACAGTAATTATAATTACAGTCAGTGCTTTTTTAATAGTCTTTAGGTAAGAAATGGCCTTATATATCTGAAAATTGTATTAAATATGCTGCAATCACATTTTTTAATAATTGCTAAAGGCAGTGACTGGAGGACCAAAAATGGCTGAGTCTGGCGGCACAAGGAGCTGAATGATTTGTCAGACACACAGATATCTGCAGCAGGTGTTTGTAATCAGGGCAGATTATAGAAGAAATTAGTCCATGGGGTGTACACAAAATCAGTTTTTTGACAAATTTAACAATTTTTTGAGAGGTAGCAATAAACAATGTTGAACACCAAATACACAGCATATCCGGTAAAACAAAAGTAGATTTAGTGCATAATTTAACTTTAAACTTCTCCATCTCCATATAGAGGTCAAGTTATAGGTCAAAAGTGAGGATGCATGCATGTCTTAGAGATATCTTTTTGCAAACAACCACACTGTTGAATAAATACTGGCAAAATTATGGATTATAGATGTTAATTATAGATGTGTTATTATTTATGAACATTAACGAAATCCTAATGCGTGTGACATCGTGTAACTTTCTGGAGTTGAAAAATTAATTACGTAATCCCACTGAAATATTAAGTTAAAACATTATTTTAGGGAAATTTTTATCGATATACATCAGTTTTATGCCATACTCTGGAATATTATTGCTAAAGGAGGCAGATTTTCATGGAAATAAAACACTTGATTTTAGGGAGATGCACGCCTGCCCAGAGTAAAAAAAACAAAACAAAAACGTTTTTATAATGTTTTTAGTCTAACAAAGACATCTAAGTAACCAAAGAATGCTTTTATTCAAATTTAATTATTGGCTAAAAAGTTACACGGTGTGAATTTAATCTTAGCCAACTCCAAGCCCTAAACCTAAACATACCCATTTTTTTAACTTCAGACCTAAAATTTCTTGTTAACCCAAAGAAAATGTGGCTTCAGCCAAACACCTCTCTATAAGACGCTAAGAAAATAGCATCTTTATTTACTCTAATTTTATTTTCACAGGGTTAAATAGAGATGCTGTAATATAGACACACAAAAAGGGGTAAAAACATGCTCATAATACACATAGATACACATTTCCGTGAGCCACACAGGTTTATTAATATATTTTTCAGTGTAATTTTCTTGTAGGATACATATCTAGCATCCTTCCCCACTAACCTTACCTTGCCCTCACTTCAAACACAGACTCATTTACTCACTCACGTTACACTGATCAGTACTTACATGTACATGGGCTGTAGCTGCAGATGAGAGGTCTTCTGGGGCCCCTGGTAACCGTACGAATCGAAGCCTCCTATAAAATCAACTGCACAAGAAAAAAAAAAAACACAGAGAGAGACAACACCATTAATTAGACTGCGCTCTGATCCACTGGCAATTCCTACAAAACCGTTAGCACCCATTTCAATCAGTGAAGACATCTCCGCCGATCTATTTTTAGCAGTGAGGACTTTCGCAGCGATATATTTAAGCCTGGAGAATACTCTTAACTGCTAAATTATCTAGGAGGCCTCAACACGTTAGCGCGCTGTGAGCTGCCAGCAGGTGGTTTGCCTTCCAGATTTTCAGACAGCCAACGTGGACTTTTGAAGCTGGGAAACCATTTCTTCCCTCGCTCTTTGATGTCGTGCAGGCTCATAAAAGGGTACTTCCTAGCCTTGATCAGTGGCATACTTTTCCCTATTTATTCAGCCAGATTTTGTAACATCAAGTACAATGTGGAAGCTGTCATCGCCAAGATAAAAGCCACCATACATTAAGGCGACGCTGGTAAACAAGAAGGAGATTGAGGCGTATTTGCGGTGAGCTGTGGTGAAAATATAATTGGGCTCTTATGGATTCTTTAGATCTTGGGCTCAGCTTGAAGAAGGTAATACCGGCAAAATATGCGGGCTAATTAAAATATACACCTTACTAAGCAAACACTGTCCAGCTGAATTACTACTAAGCAAGCAGGCAGTAAAATGCACTGTATTGTGGGTAAATTGGAGAATTAATGGATTGGGTATTTTATAGTGAGAATAAACGCTCACAAGTGCAGTTCTAAGGGATATGATGCAGCTCACGACAACAAAAACAACCAAGTGATTGCATGCGTATAGGACTGGGCGATATTGACAAAAAATAAATAGCTTGGTATTTTTTTATATCAACCCTACAGACTCATGCTTTTTTTTTTTACAATAAATAGCCTACCTTAATATTTTCTGCCTAGCAAAGATATCTGGTTAATGAAGCACTTTTCAGGTTGAAATTAGTCTGCAATGTCCTGTTTCCACCTAATAATGTCCGGTTTGTTTGCTAAATTCTAAGTATGTCTGTTGTTGTTGTTGTTGTTGTTGTTGTTGTTGTTAGCATTGTGGCTAACTGTCGCATATTGACATGTCTCACTCCGAACAGTTGTGAAAAACACTTGAAACACATTATGCATTAGGTAAGTGAATTAAGTAAAAAATTTAAAATGAACCATTTTTGTTTGTTTTCATTTTTAAGGAAGCAAAAATCAGGTATACTGTAGAACTTAAAAAAAAAAAAGGTTTATGTTTAATAGGTTGCGTTCACATGGCAAAATTTGATGACATCATTAGTCCAGATTGTGAGCAAAAGCCAGTTTTTTAGACATTGTTTTTTACTATGAAATATCAAAAATGTAATTACACATTTTCATTCTGGTGATTTTTATTAATGACTAGATCCATTCATTCAACAAAAAAACTGCATTTGAACAAAATAATTTTAACTCTTCATCTAAATACTGTTATGTCATATTAGCGCAACCTGTAAAAATGTATCTTAAAAGTGCAGAAACACGCACTTACAAATATCTGTTTTTGTAGACCTTTTGGCTCAAAACAATATAGCCTACTCGACATTCACTTTTTGATCATTTGAAATCAACATGTATTCAAAAACTGAAGCAAAGCAGCTTCATAGGAAACTACAGATGATGTTACATGAAGCCTCAATCTGCAGTCAGTATAGGTTTAATTATTTTAAAGGATCTGCAAGTCACGGTCAAAGATTTACAGCAGTGTGACAGCCATATAAGGACGCTGGGACTCAAGATAATTAACATTTGGCAATTACATGTATACAATTTGGTCTTTGGTTCATTGATGTATTTAATGGAAGACTCACAGTGAAAGATTTATGTTATTGACTGAGTTGACTGTCCTATATATAAACCATTTTAAAGAGAAGTGACAACCAGAGACAATGACAAAACGCAACAAATGCACTCCAAAAAATGTGAGGACTTTGTGATGGGCAGACAGATACAAGAATCTGGTGAATACTTTTTTTTTTAATGAAATACTGGGTAACATTTTGTAATAATAAGCTTTGATTAACCTCAATGAAGCATGAACAAAAACTTTTTTGTAAAGAACATTTTATTTAGTTTATTATAAGAATGACTAACGCTTAGGGCTGGGCCATTTGGCAAAAAATTCATACCACGTTTTTCCTAGATCCAGATCACAATATCGTCTTTATCACGATTCTTGTAGGGTCAAGGTCTATTTTCTGCCTTTGAGTGAAAATTTTTATTTATTTTATAAAGTTCTTTTTAGGCTAAATCTGTCAAAGGCTGAACAGTGTTACCAGATTTGCCAGAGAAACAAGTGACCAAGCCTTTGAAAAAAAATCCCAAACTAGTGACCTCAGTCCTTCAACAAAATTATTAAAATAATCAGTTAATTAGAACATTGTGTGTCTCTGCAAAACAGGTTTCTATTTATTTTTTAACATTATTAACAACTTTAAGACCTGAAAATATGGTGAAAATCTATGTTTCAGTCAAAAATATTTTTTTGTGTGAATCAAACTTAAAAAAATGCTAAAAGTCTCCTCTTTTAGGACTTGAAAGTGCAGCACAACCTTCATAACTCAAACGAGATGTTAAAAAAGAAGCCCGAAGTCGCTACAAAGACGTGGACTTGGCAACTCTGAGGCTGACCAACAAGAGAAGTTAGGAAAAAAACAGGTCTGTATTTGAACAGACAAATAGAAAGAATTTCAGTGTTTTCCACCTAACTGACCAACTTAATTATTAACTCAAGACAAACTGGAATCTTCGGAGGGTGAGACCATCAGTGGTTTGGAATCATATTGACCAACATTATACTAAAATGTCAAAACATAAAACAAGCAAACGCATGAGACAACAACTCAGCTCAAGCTAAATGGACGACTTTGCTGCAGATCTCAAAAATATTCAAGAGAAAATAACTTCAATGAATGCCCAACGAACAAAACTCAGTCTTTTGGAAAATCTAAAAGAAGACGTTGAGGAATTAACGGTTCAACCACGTTGCTCTAGTCCAGGGGTGGCGAACTGGTCAGAGGCCAAGAGCCGAAATTTTCAGCTGTCATCTTTGACGAGCCGCACCATGAATCAACCTACTGCCACCACCAGCAATTTCCTGCTTTGTGGTGAATATTAGTGTGATATTCTTATTATGTAATGTAATTTAACTATAATTAAAAAGACCTGAGTCAGTTTATTAACAATATAATTATTATCAAATTCTAATATCAATTTAAAATGTTTCATGTTAGATGAGCCCCCCTTTTATGGTTCTTATATTCCTTTAAAACGGCCCTGCTCTTCCCAGCGCAGACCGTGGAGGCACAGACGCAGCAGTGACAGTGGAGCTGGGGCTGTAGAGGCTCTAAAAACAACACAGACTTCACAAACTTGGATCAGGACGTCTGAACTCATGTTTAGCTATCACTTTTACATCTCCTGTGTTCTGGGACAGAGAATGAAATGCTTCCGCGTGCGCCCCATTGAAATGAATGGCAATTTTCAGCAAAGGCGAAAACAATCATAACTCTGTGAATCTGAGGTCTATCTTCGTGAAATAAAAAATGTCTGAAAGCTTGTGAGTATTAGAGAGTCTCTGTGGAATTCAAAACACTCGCAAGACTCAGCATTTCTATGTTTTATCTTAATTAGGCGGGATCAGCCAGGTTACAGCACAGCAGCTTTCCGCACATGCGGCTCTCTCTCCCTCACGTGAGAGGGAAAGAGAGAGAGCGTGTGGAGGCGCAAATGTTTCTGACTGAGCCAAAGAGCCGCACTCTGATTGGCCAAGAGCCGTATGCGGCTCGCAAGCCTCGGGTTCGCCACCCCTGCTCTAGTCGATACATTGAGAGTGGAAAACGCCAGCCTCAAGGATGAAATAAATAGACCGAACAACGTATCTACAGAGCTACAACGAGCTGTATTAAAGCCGCAAATAACATTCTGGATCTACAATGCAGAAGCATGAGGGACAATATAATCATTCACGGACTCCCTCAAAAATAGACAGATTCAGATCTTTGTCAACTTTTTCAAAATTAAGGAAATAGAATTTTAACTTATCTTGAAAATCAATTTTTTCTGTGATACAAAAGTTGTGTTGCTGCAAATCACATTAGAACTCGGTCTAAAGCTGACAAAAGTAGAATTGGCATGATAATGGAGCTTAAAACTTTTTCCAGAGATCCTCACCGTCACCTCCCGGTAAACCTCCCATATCTCTCCTGCTTTATCCTCTTAATGTATGCGTGTGAAATCTTCATTACAGCACTCACCGGGACGACTGTTTAACCAGCGCTGTGTTTTAGGATCATTCGCCTCATTACAGTTTTCCACACCAGACAATACGCAGCCATTGGTCACGCTTGATATACTTCTTCTCTTTGTGCGGATCCTTTTGTTAAGATTGTAGCCCGGTGTGAACGCTAAGAGTTTTCCTGCTGATTCATGCTGCAGTCAAATAGTCTGAACACAGCCCGCTGTAGACCCTTTGAACAAGACAAAATGGAGCCCCCCAAAACTCCACTCCGCTGAGAAGAGCTGAATTAAAGCAGGGAAACGTGCTGGTCATGAATGATTCGGGAGGAATGTGCTTTTCTAAAGGGAGGAACTAATGACAAGTCGTAAAATAACAATGGACCAAAATGCATAATCTGGGGATTCGGGATTTCGGCTTTGAGACTGTGAATTATGCCTGATTCATTAAAATATTCTCATAATGCATTTATTTTACGACAATGAATTTGCATACTTAGTGTCTCAAATTGTTTTTCAAATTGCACATTCATTGTTTATAACCTGCCCAATGGCCTGTGAGATGACAAAGGCAATTCTCATTCATCAAATTATAACTTTACAACCTATAAACTACAGCTGCTGCTATAACAGTTTATTTAGTCATGTTGAGCAACTTAGTATGTTCAAGTCAAGCTACAAAAGCGTTGCATTAAAGGGACTATGACTGATATTTTACAATAAAATTACTTCAAATCAGTTTTACCCAGGACAGACCTCTTGTTAATGTTAATCTATTCAGGTGAAAATGAGTTTGCAATGTCCTGACCACGCTCAAAAAGTAAGTGAGCAAAACATGTGGACTGATGTAGAATAATTTCAAATTATTATTTTTGTTTGTTTACTTCTTTAAGGGTGCACTGTGCTACTTTCTGGCCAAAAGTAAACTTGATAGAATGCGTGTTTTTATCATTTATCTGTCTTTATTGCACAAAATAAAGAATAAAAATCTGCCTTTTTACGTCGAAAATGCCTGCATAGTGAAAAACTACTAAAAAAACTACTACTTATATGCATTTATCTCCACTCAGAATGTCCTAAAGAATGGTTTTAACTTTCTAAAACTGTGTAGATGACTTTTCACCTCGAGAAAGTTACACATTGCCGAAATCAGCATTGTGATTGGCTAAGCTTGGATGATCCACTCCAGTTTCACTTTGCTGTCTGTTAAAAGTTGTTAGCAAGCCATAATTTCATGCAAAAATGAATATGTGTGGATGTTAGGTATTTCAAGCAAGAATTTTTGAGAGCGAGGAACTAGGATTTAAATACTGCCGGTTGAAAATCAGATACCTAGGCTTTAATTATACATTCTGCCTGCATTAAACTATAACTTAATAACAATTGATGTTCTAAGTCCAGTCAAACTAAAGTATTTTACTGCAGCTTGGCTTAACTGTTTGCTTCAATTTCTGCATTTCTGTTGCAAATTTTAAGTTTACTTTCTCATTTGAACATGTGCTAGTAATGTGTGAAATAAATACATGTTTTTAATGAGATGGTAGCTGAGGATTGAGCTGCTGATGCTCTGAAATCTTTCCATAAATCTAAAGCCACATGTAGATTTTGTTGGTTGCTTAGTTAAAAGTTTTAAAGTGTATGCTAGCTTAGAAAAATGTCGAAAAATAATGATGGATGAAGCTTTATGTTTACATTGAATGTCTTAAAATCTTCACTACCAGTAATAGTGTATTTGCTATGCAGCAGAGGTAATAATCTCCCTGAAAACATAAAAGTATTTTGGTCGCAACTTTAATAAATAAAAATATACAAGACAAAAAGGTGAATATACATAAGTCATGCTTGATAAAATAATCTACCACGTTCTTTATTACGGTGCATTTTAGATGCATTTAGATGGTAAAAACATAGCAAGTATTTATTTGCTAACACATTTGCACACTTCCTGTTTTCAACAGTATTTTTTTTCTCTAACTGAGGCTTGGCTTAAGCAACTATATTTTATTTACAAGTATTAAACCACAAAATCCAAATCAGAAGAACTGGCATTCTAAGCCTCTTATTAAACACCTGACTTAAATAGATTATAATTCAAACTGAATATGTTTCCGAACACTTGGACTGTAATAGGAGAGAACGAGCTCTGCATAAAAGAACATCAGGTTTTAAAGTTCGCCTAAGTATTCTTTGATGGCGGCAGTAGCCCAGACGTGAATGAAAGATTTGACATTTTTGGGGTTTTGAAAATAAACTGACAAAAACTGAAGCTATTTTTATAAAAATTAGTTTTTGAGAGCTAACTTAAAAAAAGTTTAGATGGAGAACATGAAAAAAGCCCTATTACATATTTGGATATTTTTTTTCATTTGTATGTTCGAGTCTGAACTGAACCTGATTTATCCCAGAATAGCTGATGTGGCTCTAAACAAGAGGGTTTCAACGTTCTTTTGAGATTGAGTAAAAAGTAGAAGTATGCGTACAGATCTTAAATTTGCAATAGTCACCATACTTAGGACAAAACTAATTTTTTAGATGTACTCGGTCAAATTTACAGAAACATATAAACATATAGTTGATTAACAGAGTATAGCTGAGTCTGACTTCAGATATAAAACACTAACTAAGAGGATGATCTTTCTGAGAATAAAAAATGCAAACATGTAAACAGCACATGTAATCTGTTCAATGAAGAAGGTAGAAAACTGACCCAACATTCCAGATGTGCAGATTTCTTTAGCAAAATAATCATTGTAATCATAGTCACTGGGTTTTACAGAAACATGTAATCTGCATACGCAACTAAACATCATATATGCAGGCTCCTTTCCTGTGCCCTTGGCTTGTACACTGTGCATGTCTCTACCTCCTGCTCAGCTCCGTGTGTGTTTGTTTGTTACTCCATTATGCACCTGTGTATTTGATAGGGACTTGTCTGCAGCCCTGAGACAGACACAGCGGTGAAAATGATGATTAATCTCTCTCTCTCTGCCACTCCACGCCGCTCGCCTGCACAAGCGCACACACGAGCTGAATAATTATCACCGTAATTAGCTTTCTCAGCAACTCCAAATCTTCATGGCTCCTCTGTGGGTTCGAGATCCTTCACCCGGAGCGCCTTTTTCCATACGCCGCACACACACAGTCTACAGGAATGTATTATAGTGCCTTTTACACAGACACGGCTTAGGCACTGCTACAAAAGGAAAAGACTGGAATTAAGATTTGTCGCCAAACGCTTACTGTGATAGCGAGAAAAGACTTTGCGGCGAGATTACACAGATTCAAATAGTCTTTACTTTTCATCATATTGTAACACTTGAGTTAATTAGGCAGATAATTGGACTCCACGATGCAATGGCTGCCAAACTGTGAGCCTGCAGGTATGTTTTATCTTAATGGTCACTCAGAAGAGCTTCTGTCTGTGTCTGTATTACTAATGGATGTGCTCATTAACACATACGCACGTTTTAACTGTGTTCTGTAGTAATTAACCAAAGCTCGTATTGCCAATCATTTGTTTATTAGGCGTTATCTGATTTCCTTTAGGCTGGTTCATTATAGAGGTAGCTTCAACAAAAGACGCAGTGGATTTCATATGGACAAATATCACAGAACAATTTTCTAAACACAAATGCCTTTACACTATCTTTAGAACAAGCATAAATGTATAAATGTAAGACAGCGATACTGGACACTATGGCTGTAAAGATTCAAGAATTTAACGATTCAGTTTGTGTTCAATTCTTTTACGATTTAAAATATATAAACATTTTTCTGTCATTAGTCCTGCTTTGGTGACAAAAAAATTAAATAATTTAGCATTTTAATAATGGTACTGTCTTTTTAACACACAAGTAAATAGCAAAAAAAACTTACTTTAATTGTTTATTTATTCATCTGTCTACTTACGCACCTCAGCGCTGTCATATTCCACAGTTTTGAGCCTTTGTGTCGTTTTGATTATTTGTTCTGTCTGTTGTAGGCATTTAAACACTGTTGACCACGGTCTCTGTGCTCGCGCTCTGTCCCCTCACAAAGCGATGTTGAGCTGGTCTACGTGAGCATATGGCAGAATGGACAGTTATTTGATTCTCATATTTAGCGCAGATGTGTGGCGCGAATGTGGCACGCTACTCAGACCAACAAGACGCATCAACGGGACCGTTTTAATAATCATTTTAAAGCGTCCCTGCATCGAGCTGCATCAAGACAAGTGCACAATGCGGATCCTAACTTTTAAGCATCATCGTTACGTCCCTACTCGACACTGTTTTTTTCATGATTACGTTGATTTAATAAAGTTTTTTTTTGTCCAAGTTTCTGAGTTTGTAGTTCCTGTGAACAAATTTACAGAATCCTCATGAAGAATGTTCCAAAGTATGGTTTTAGCTTTTAACTTCAAAGGGATCATGTGGATAATTCTCTACCTCTAGAAAGTTACACAGTCTTGCTTTAATACATAGGTTAATAACACAAAATAAAGATTAGGAACTATATTTATGGAACAAATAAAGTGTTTTCCTCACACATTATTATATTTTAATAATTTTGTTTATGTTAATACATTAAGCTTGAATAACATGTATGATATAAAAATAGATAAACATGTGTTTCCAACAACTAAAACTAGATTTTTACTAAACTGTTTTCCATTCTAATGTCTGTCATGAGGAGTGTGCCACACTTTTATAGACATGCAAACTACTACCTTCTTTATTGCCTTGTTTTAAAAGAGCATAAGACTAAAATAAAACCAGCTTACTCAAAACATAACCACTCATGCTAAATTAGAATATACTTTAAAGCTGCACTAACAACAAATGTATAAAACTCAGACGTTTACATTTCTTTTTCTAAGCCTTTCCCAGACGGACAAACCGTGTTGCCTTTTGTGGCTGGTTCTCCGGAATGCATTTATAAGCTATCAATATTAATGCGTGGAGCAAACTGCATGCTGATTCCCGTGCTGAATAAGACATGCTTAGATATTGATCGCAGTGATGGTCTAGTCAGCTTTAATGGAATAATTCAAGTCATGGCCCCAGGTGCACATCTCAATCATGTTAATGTTGACAGACCTGCTGCTATAAGTACAAGGTTATCACATTGATTTTACACATTTCATTTGAGTCTTGTTGTGATCTATGTCTTATTCAATATTTACTGTCATATAAGTCAGTGCTTCCCAGTGCTTTTTAGTCTCAAGTGGCCCTGAGCTGAATGCCCTCGTAACTCTTCTGTTACTGTGGAAGTGTCGTCAATTATTACTATTGTATATTCTTCTTTGAAAGGTGTAAAACAGGGGTTCTCAAACTTTTTATCCAAAGGTCCGAAATTAAAACACGATCAAGTTCAAAGGTCCGGATGAAAAAGTATAACATTTATTTTTGTTATTATTCAACTTAATGACATTAAATTAAGTGCTTATAGCACAGTGTAAATATTAAAGTCATGTAAACATAACATAACGTGCATTTTAATGCGCCCCTGATAGATATAAATTGTAGTGCTCCCCACGCCCCCAACCCCTCTCTCGAAATAAATTTGTATTTAATTTAAATCTACAGACAGACCCTTAGACCCATAAGCCCTTAAATACAAATATAGTTCAATCTAACAAGGTTCTGATGTAATTCAGGGGGGCTGGGAGAATTGTCCACCAGGAGAATTTTTAAAAATTCAATGCAATTTCCTGTATTTTGGTGAGTTTTAGATGTGATGATCCTATTGTGTGATGTCTTTTTTAATATAAGTAAAAAGACATGAGGCAGTTAAATAAACAAAAATACAAATAGGGCCCCCCATAGAAGCCAGGTTTAGGGACCCCAGCCCCAGATGCCTTTAGCTCCGCCCCTGTAAAACTGGGCTTTAGGAGCGTCAGGCAGACTGACTCGGCCTGACAGGACTGTCCTGAGTGATCAGGGCAGAGAAAACACGAGAGCTGCTGCTTTTGGAAGGTTGGTGTCTGTTTTATGTCACATTCAGGCAAAAGTAAAAGTTGTAAAGACCTCTTCAAACATTTCCGCGGTGCGCCGTTTTGCGCGATTTTCTCCGCTGTTATTTACACACGTTATCTTTCACTGTACATTTTGGGCCTTTTCTCCGTCAATATAAGGCTGATTTGCAAAAAATAAGGATCAAAATGAAGCTCCAGTTTCACAGAATATCACTGGAAGTTCGAAAAGCTTCTCAAAGAAACGATCTGTCTGTTAAATAGCTCTGCTTTGACGCTGCACTGACAGTGGCACGCAGCTTCCAGAGGGAGAGAGACGAGAGAGAGAGAGAGAGAGAGAGAGAGAGAGAGAGAGAGAGGGAGAGGAGAGGAGAGGCGAGGAGAGGAGAAAGAGAGAGAGAGACGTGCGGTAGGGAGGAAGCGCTTCTGGTGGAGAAGCACTGTAAACATGTAAACGCAAGGTCCGCTCATGGGTGTAGAGCACAGAATTAAAAATACGAGGGAACGGCTGCCCGGTCCGGACAAAATGGTCTCGCGGTCCGGATCCGGACCGGAGTCCGGACTTTGAGTAACCCTGGTGTAAAATCTACTTTTATTAGCCTAGCTTAGCATCTTCCTTTACAACACTATTATTATTGACCTCTTTTTAAAGTGTAAAACCATTTGAAGCACCCCTGCTAAGTCCCCCATACCCCAACATCACATACCCCAACATGAGAAACATTGTTAAAAGTAATATTACTGCACACTGTTTGCACATATCCCAGTAAGTTAAAGGTGCCAACGTTGTTCTCACCTATATATAGTTTCCACTTGTTTAACGTATTTATATTTCTGCTCCACCTGAAAAGTTAGATTTAAGGCTTTGGCAAATAAGATAGATTTCTTTAAATGAACTGAACATTATGAACCCAGCCTTAAACGTCTCTAGTTGTTTGTTTTTGGACTTTAACGTTGTTGTTAATCATCATCATTTTCCACTCCTACATCCTGGCACTTTCATTTTGTTGCCTTGGACAAATATAGCTATGTTTTCAGACTGCAAACAGCCTATAGCACACATTTTATGCTTAATGCTAGAACATTTTATTTGTACAGACAGAACACACCAAAAGCAAACACACGAAGATGCTCTCTGACGCAGGTTTTCAAAAACACTTATTAAATCAGTTGAGCGGAAAACAACCGTCTCCAACTTTAAATAAGAAATTTCAATTTGAACAAGCCGTATCTACCTATGACTCAGCCGTCCCCTAAAACATGTCCTCCCTCTTTTTTCAGTCATTTCAAAAGATCCAAGTCGGGTTGCCGGAGCTGTCTTCCTGTCAGTCATGGCCCTGCCTCAAAAATGGCTTCATTCACAGTCACTCCGTCAACATCAGACAGACGCTAAAAGGACACGAGGAGACGAGGAGAGGAAAGGAAAGGAGGAGACAACTCAGGAGCAGATTTGATTTAGTTCACACTTTTCATTTCACGCGCCTCACAAGTCCACACAACCGCCCACAACCACTTTACAAACTCTTCTCCAAATTGACTGCAGGCTCAACCTAATGTCAACAGCAATAGTTCAGCCTAAGCCACCGGGAAGCAGGCAAGCGTCCAAATTCAAGCTCATTTTAGGGTTGGCTTTACCATTGTTTTTAATCAAATTCATTATTTTAAGATTAGGCTACCGGGATATGTCTGAAAATAAAATATTAAAGTGAATACAGAAATGTTAGGGCACAGCTTTAGAATTTACCTTTTTAAAAATCTTTGCCTAAAATTTAACACAAAAAGATTTGAAATGAAAAATAAAGACTGAACTACACATTTCAACCAGTTTTCTCCAGTTTGTAATCTACAATTGTAAATAAGGGCCAAAATGTATTCAAAAGTTATGACTTAACGGATAACACCTTTATTTACTTCAATCATTATTTAAACTGTGTAAAATATCCCAGTTGTGTCTATCCACAACTCAATTTATTTATTTTTTGTGTATTTTTGATGACACAATTGGACAAATTCTGCTGTTGCATCATTTTTCTATATTTCAACTTCTATTTGTTCTTTTTTCCCCCTAACAAACTGGACCTTAACCGATGTAAAACTATCTCACCACACTTTCTACTCCATCAAACAAAGTCACAATTAAACAAAGCAGGTCATATGTGCTTTAGGAACAAAGTAAATGCCACAGTAAAATCTTGAGACGTCAGAATTTTAAACTACCTCCTATCCCCCAATGCACGGCCCTGATTTTAGGCAACTAGTGGTTATTGGACAAATTAAGACTCTATAGTTAAAACAAATCTGCTGCTATAGTGAAATGCCATGTTCACGTATTTGTTATCATCACGTCATTGTAGAAAGTTAAAAATAGACTATTTGCAAATGCTTACTGATCTATTTGCTTCATAATTTTAACACTGTTTTAATATAAAAAACAAACAAACATTTTAAGTTCTGCAATAGAGTCAAAAGTTATGAGGAACGAAATGTGATTTAAATGAAAAAATTACAGTGCATGACAGTGACAAGAAGAACTATAAAACGGTTTTGTTAAAGTAAAGCACTCAGGTGCATGTGAGTCATGACAGAGCCTGGATTAGTATTAGATTCTCCCTTTTTCTATTCTGTTTTTGTGTTAGTCAATTATCACAGACACTTAATTTTTACCTTTTGTTTATTTAAAAACCCACAACAACTTATTTTTTTTCTCTACAGCTTTTACTAACCTCATCATTATACTGAAATAATGAAACTCAAATACAAATTCAAGGCTACAAAACAGTGTTGTATCCATTTACTTTACTTTTTATAATTCCAGTCATCTCCATTTGAAGATTTTAAACGTGCTGACGACAAAGTATTTTATAGATGCAGAACAGACCTCTTCTAGTGGGGTCATTGCATTGTCTAAAATGTTTCACACACTGACATTTGACTTGTATTGTATTGCATTTTTTAATTTCTAAACACAAAAAAACACTTTAAAATGCATGAACTTTACTGTGATTAGAAGTGCTTTTCCACAGATCTGACTTACCTGTTTCTATGGAGATAGATACTGGTATGTTTGTTTTTTCACTCTAGAAATTCCAAGCAAAGCAATAACAACCTCTACCTACATGAGTCTGTATGTTTTCTGAAAAAGCCCCACTTTTGTGTGTATTAAGTGCGATTGCTACTTACAGCTGTCTTCTTCCTCTGAGATGAGCTTGACCACATAGCAGGCGTAGATGAAGCCCACCAACTGAAAAGAGAAGAGACAGAGACAGACGCATAAATCACTGCAGATGCCTATAGGAACAACAGTCAACAGCATCAGTCCGGAGATAGATGGATCACGCTGAAGAAAGAGCCCTAACCAGTGGAAAAACAGGTGTTAAAGTGGGGCAGACATCTACTTCAGCATCCACGTACGCGGCGCACAAATAAAACACTCAAATCAATGTGCGCGCTGACACCGTTTGGCATCCGCAATGACAAGAGCAAGGTTAGGCTGCATTAACTCCGCTTTAGTACGTAACCTCGGGGCTCATAACTTAAATAAAAATATGTCACCCTCATGTCTGGCTTATTGTGCGGCGAGTAAAGCAAGATAGCGATCGCTGAAAATTGAATTTCCAACAGCAAGGAGCTTTCGTATTACAATGTCACGCCAGATAGTTCAGATGTGTCTCGAACATCAACATCACTTTGGGCTTTGCTGTGTGTGGTTTGTAACTCAACGTATTTTATTGCATCACATGAAAACAGGACTGTCACAATAACAAATGTTGAAGTGTGATATACTGCTGCAGAGAGCGGTAAACAATACTAGTACTGACACATAGGCTGTAAATAAAGATAACCCGAGTAAACATTCTCTAAATCAACAATATTGTTAAATGACACATTTTTGCATTGTTCTTGCTCTTGAGCACCCCACTTTAGAATGTCATGCACCAGAACCAATAAAAAGTGTAGTCACATGGCATGCTATGAATTATTTATTATAGACAACACTTGAACTGTGTTTTTAATGAAGAAAAAGAACATTTTGCATATGTGCTCTTTAAAGTATATGTTGCAATAAATCCAGAAGAGTGGAACACTACAGTTAGTTAATAGGCCTACATATAATGTCATTTAAATCCCTACTGGCATGGAATGAGTTTGTTCCAGGTGAAGTAGAATAATGTTGTTTCTTGTTCAATGAATGTTGTTTCCAGACATGTCCTTTGAGTTGCTTATGTCAGGGATTTTTGCAGTTTTTATTTTTTTTTTCAGTAAAATGAATACAAATTGCTTCAAAATAACTGTAGTCTATTTAACTTTCAAAAATAGAACTAAATTGATATTTAATAACAATAGCAGACTAGATCTGCTGCCAGTATTTTAAGCCGATGTTTTGTTGCTAACCAAGCAACTTCTTCAGGGCTAAGTTGTTGATTGTGACTTCTATCAGGTGCGATTGTGGGCGGAGACAATCTCACATAGTCACGAGGCCAAACTCTTGTAGTAAAAAATATTTAAATCCCGGAAGTTTTATAAACTTCTTCATGTAACTAAATTGATACTAATGTTCGCCAACAATCATTCTCCAATCAAAATATTTTTTTTCTACAAAATAACACTAAACAACCTATAACAAAACAAAGTGTGACTTGGAAGTACAACCAAGTTGTCATAGCAAGAAAATGGCGAACAGCTGAAGGTTGTTTTAGGAATGTTAGATAGATGGGGTGTTATCAGCATAAACTGATTAAAAGAGAAACTGAAATATGATTGCAACAACATGATAAAGAGCCACATTTACACTATGGTTCAGGTAAAATCACTAAAACAAATGTAAATTTGGAGAAATCCTGTTGTGACAAAGTGAAACTCTATTGTTAAATGTGCAGCAGTCTTTAATAAACTCTAGAAGAAAGTTTGTAAAAACAAACCAATTACTGCCATCCCCGATCCCATCCGAATGCACAAAAAAACACTGACATTGCGTGACATTATTTGATTTTACAGACGCACGTAGGTAAAGCTAATCCTGTGTTAATACAGCATTAGAAAGTAATTATTCAGCCCTCTGGAGCTCAAACGTGACTTACAACAGTAAAAAACAAAACTTGTGCAAAGAAAACTACACACCTATTATTGAGTCCAAAAAATATTGTTCCACTTGTCATTTACCGAATGATAAGTAATTATTGTGACAAGTCTAACAAGTGCTCAAGTATAATGAAGCAAAAAGTATTCTCATTTGGATACTGCAGTCTTAAAAGGGTCTCCATCTAGATACAAGTCTCCTCACTGCTTTTATTTGCAAACTCACAATGTTACCAAAAAATATACTTAATATACTGGACAACCTCTGACTTCAAAGGATCTGAAGCATATACTTAATCATGTTTTCTAAGATTGTACCATGCTTAGACAGTGAAGTACACCTTTTCCTTTATTCTCTGCTCCTATTGGCTGCTCGTTTCCAAGGCGACACTTGAGAGCAGGAAGACACTGTCAACATCAGGTCAGTGTTTTAGTGACCTTATTATCTGGCAGTAATAGAATGACACAAGATAAATATAAATGTTGAAACAAGGGAGAAAAGTGTGTGTTCTTAAAGGGGCAATATAGGATTTAACGCTAATCCCCAAACAGAGAAATCCTCAGTATTTCTTCAGCGGCAGAGATAAGTTTTCATTCACTAAAGTTGCCAGCTTTATTGTTTGATGTACATTCACAAAGTTGTAAGCGACTTTATTCTGAGTGGTCTATTTTTCACATAAATCATAAGAAATGTAACAAGCTTATCCTCCAGCTAAGTGTGCTCACGACACAGATGCAGGTGGCCCACTTCTCAACACGCAGGGAATACATGTCCCAACAATAGCCTTATTTTTGGTAAATGATTTCCTCAGTCGGTGTTTTCTGTTATCTGTGCACCGAAAGCTATAATTCTTCAGCAACAATCTATTAAAAACTAGAACAACATGTAAGAGAAAGATGCATTGCAAAAAGTGAAAAGTTAAAATCGCTTGATTTGAGGATTTGAATTTCAATTTCAAGCATTTTGACAAATTTAAGCTCTGTTTATTGTAGCGACTTAGAAGATTTTTATAGTTTTGAACTAATTTCAAGATATTACTTCTTATTTTAAGCCAAATTGTTTGCCAGTGGGTTAAGAAAATTGTTCTTATCCCAATGGCTATTTCTTGTTCTTAATACAAGTCAAATTCTCTTACCAGTCAGAAACACCTTGAAACAAGTGAAAAATTCTACATTACACAAGCAATTACATCTTATCCAGTTAAAAGTACTCAAATCTAGAATCAAATTCTGAATCCAAGTCACTTTCAGCAAGTCTAGACATACAGTGTGTACAGTGTGCTCCTTGTAATGACAATACAACAATTAAATAACAAATAAATATATATGATACAAATGATCTTAATGCATGACTTTGACATCATACAAAATAGAAATTTAAAGGTTTAATTGTTTTACTTCTCCTCTAACTGCTTAAAGATGTATTTCATTGCATGAATAATCTTTATTCTCGTATGTTCAAGACACCATTGCTCCAAAAATTACTGTCTTTCTGTATCCTTCATAAACGTCAACAACAATCCATTGATTTGCTTTGCCAAACACAAAGAAATACAAAAGTATGTCCAAACTGTGGCCTGGGGACAAATTGGTCCTTGAACTGATTTTTGGGGGGCCTCAGACTTCCTGCTAAGTTGGCCTAAATAAAAAAAGTAGTCATTCTGATTGTCAAACCATTCTAAAAACTAACTTTTTGAGATCATACAAACTAAAATTGATGTTCAGTGTTTTATTCAATAAAATGATACACTTTGAATGATTCACTTAGTTGCATTGATTGTGTGTCCCTCAGCGCCATGTTTCAAAACGCAACTCTATCTGAACACGTTTGAACGCCCTTGGTCTATTGATTTTTAATGTCTTTATTTGTTTATATTGTGATTATATTCTATCCTTATTAAATAAAGCTATACAATGTTGAGCTTTACAAACATTTAGTAAATGTTGAGCCCTTGAATCAAACTCACAATGCCACAGTCCAGTCACACATGTCCCATAACCACTGCACTAGTGACAAGCACATTTTTACTGTAAAATGGTCATTTTGTCACAAATAAAAATATTCCAGTGAGACAGGCATGTACACAAGATTGTCAGAATATTCAGGTAGTATGACACTGTGACAGGATCAAGTGGCAGGCCAGTTTTCAAAAGTCAGTGACTATGTTTCTTTCAGTGTGTCATTGTCAATCAAAGTTTCCATTTGTATTCAAAATATACAATAATTATTTGTTGGTGTAATAGATTTATCGCCAATAATAGGTTGTGTTAAAAAATGTGACAATGTCTGAATTCAAGATGGTGAATAAGAGCCAGTTTTTCTCTATTAATAGTGTTATACTTTACCATTAAATATCTATAATGTTTTTATATATACATTATCAATCTGGTGAATTCTATATGGGACCAAAACCAAATATATTACAATATAAATCAAACATAACCAACAGCAGATCATGACTGTAATATGTAGAGTGAGAACTGCTTCCTGATTGCATGTATAAATATAAATAGTAATTTACGCGTGAGGATGTGAGAGGAAACTTGCATTAACCCACATACTTATCTATAAGGCCACATAGATTTATAATGAGCACATATACATGCCTCGGACAGCTGCAAACGTGAGCCACCACATTTACCATTCAGCAGATATCCCAAGGTCCTGACCCCATTTAGTCTAAATAATGTTCAGCTCCCTAAGTCCCTCGTTTCCTTCCCTACCCCCCGTCCCTTCCTTGTTTCCTCTCCTGCTTCCTCATTCCGTTCTCTCCACTCTTTGCATCCTTATCTTCAATTCGTCTCCCTTTCCAGCCCTGTCACTAAATGAGTCGTAAAAATATAGCGCATTTCTCAGCGGAGCAGTGATTTTTTTTTTCTTCAAGTTGAGCCAAAAGCTAGACAATGCAGCTGGTGTTGTAGGGATAAACGGCAATGGGGAAATCAATTTGGATAACGCACAAGGCTTTATGTAGCAATAATAGTCTCAACAAACTACAGCTAGTACCAGATGCAGTGTCGGTTTAGAAAAACACTCCAGAAATGAAGATTTGTTGCATGTTATGTGTCGGTGATTGGGAGCCTGGTGCACCTTCTCCGTCAGTTTGTGAGACGGCAACAACAGGCATAGTTGTAACAATACTTTTCAAGTCATTCAACAGAGTGTTAGAAAAATTGGAAATGTCAACTGTTGTGGCAAAAGACACAATTCTGTTAAATTGACTGAAAAAAGTTAAGTCTGGGTGGTGTGTTGCATAAGGAGTCAGTGGCATTCATTATTTGTTATTTTGTTAGTAAAGAAGGCTCATTAAAATAGACTTTTAGGCTATTTTAACCATGTTTATTTTTTTTACTCTCACAGTTGTAAGAGTGATTTATGAGTAGTTTGAGTAATCTTTATTCTCTGATGGATAAAAAACCATGACACCTATTAATTGTTCCAGCAATCCCTGTGCATGCTTTACTGTTGTTTATCTACTTTGTTTTACCATTTAATTACTTTGATTTGGCTTCAAGGTAGAGTAATTTAGAGATAAACTGCTGGGGGATTTAAAAGGGCAGGACAAAAATAAGCAGACTTGAGTTTAACTAAATCATTATGGCTAAACATTATAATTAAAAATATTCAAAATTACATATTGATCCTAAAAGTATCATAGATTAGAACTAAAGAACAACTGTTTCCCCATCCAAAATTTTTATTTATTTATTTATTTTTTAAATCTTGTCAGATCTCAGAAGCTAAGCAAGTTAGAGCCTGGTTTGTACTTGGATGGGAGACCGCTGGAACAGCAGGTGCCACAGTGGGATGACAAAAGTGGATTGTTGCTGTGTGCTTGAGCAAGACACTTAACTCACACTGCCTCAGTGTGTGCGTATAAAGGGTGAGTGGATCCTTGATTGTAAAGCACTTTTAGTGCCTTGAAAGATAGAAAAGCTCAATATAAATAGAGACAATTTACCATTTGTGTTCAAAAATCACATAAAACGTCACCTCTGAAGACATTCCAAGATCGTTGATTTAGCAACAGAAATGGTAAAAAAATCAAACATGGAGTCATTGGTCAAAAACTGTCCAACAGCAAACAGGCAAAAGGATAATTGTCACAGCAGTATCTATTCTCCTCAGCAAGGAAAAACTAAAAAAAAAAAAAAAAAAAAAAAACAATAACAAACCTCAAGGACAAATGAGACTAAGACTGACATGCACCCAGCAGAGGCACATGACTCATCTAGCAGGACAAGGACAGGCTAGGAGACGACATTAGAGCTGTCCCAATTACCCAACTAATTGTGTTTATTACAGTACTAGACTCTAGTACTTTAATAAACACAATTAGTGTTTATATTAGACAATATTTATAAATAAAATACTCTAGTAACTAGAGTATTTTATTTATAAATATTGTCTTTCTAGAAAATGTCAGTGTTCTTGATTATTATAATGAATGATTAAATTGTCAAAGGATCTACGCGGGTGAAAATTAGTTTGAAGTGTCCCATGTACGTCTAATAAACACATTTGCAAAGCTTGTTTTCATTCTTCTTAAAGTTGTAAAAAGTGCTTCCAAAATCATCAGTGTAAAAAAGGTACAGAGTTTCACACAAAAGATAAATACTGTACATGATTATTATTGCAAGTGATAACAACATCAACAATAAGCTTTTGCACACAATGAAATATCTAAACTCCTATTAAGTAAAAGAAGAAAACTCTGTCTTTGTTTGCTGTGATGCTACACGACTTCTTTTGACTTCCTCTAAAGGCAGCAGCAGAAGGCACAGCTCTTTGTCTTGCGGCGGCTCATTGCCTCAGAAAACGACTGTGGATGAGTTTTGTAGCGACACTGACACGGTGCACAGATCCATGTCAGTCTGCAGCTCTGCTTTTGATCAGGGCTGCCCGCACATCAATATCCTGTTCATTTGGTTCACACGTCAGCATAAGTAAAAATAATATCCTGTTTACAATAAGTCCTATCTGCTAATGCCAGAGAAGAGAAGAACCACTGTGTGGAGAGACTTATATCTTAAGTTATCAGATGTTTCATTCAAGCAAGCGTGCTTCAAGAAAAATACACAGTAGTCTGAGTGACATTTAGCTTGAGAAATGAAAACTTTTGCTAAAGGAATAAAATTGCAAACTGAAACTTACAAGACAAACAGCTTTGACATTTTTGGTTTAAAATGCCTTTGCCAAGTTAAACTAAACTTTTCTATGACTATATTTAAGATTTTACTGAATCTTTTGCCCCAGTTAGTCAATTTAAGTTTATAATAGCTGGTTCTACGTGAACAGCAAATGCAAATACAGTAGGTTGAGGTAATTGTCATCCATGAGTTTGAACATGATTCAATTAAGCATGGTTTATCAAAATGTACTTGCCTAGATTTGACACAATCAGTGAATAGTACCTTGTACAACACGAACTTATGATGGCCAATATAAATAAACAATCATAAACATCATTATTACTGAAGGATTAAATAATATTTACGAATATTGAATCCTTTATCTTTATTCCCAACCCCATTTGAAAGTGATGACCATTTAGAAGTTAAAAAAAGTATTTTTGGTGATATCTGTGATATCTGACTGTTTCTACACAAATTTATTTTATTCCTGTATTTCATTATCAATATTGGGCCAAAATGAGCCACATCTCCTTGTCATGATATTGCTAGGCTAACCCTAACCCTGGTTTGCCTCAAAGTGCAGATAGTGGTAATTAGCTACTGTTTCATTATTAGTAAATACTATCTAATCATAATGATCAAGTAATGATATATCTATTTCATTCTTCCTCTTACCCTTAAAGGTGCACCATGTAACTTTCTGGAGTTGAAAATCCAACTTCACAATTCAGGAAGTTAAAGTAATTTTTAAAGAACATTCATATTGGGGATAATTAAGTTTGATGCTATAATTTGAGAAAATATAGCTAAACAAGTTGTTTTTCTATGGAAATAAACAAGAAGAGGCCCTCTTCTTGTTCAAAAAGACATTTTGTGGCCATGCAATCCCTCTCATAGTAATATTACACATTTATTATTTATTTTGTGTCACAAAGACATCTATTCTAGGCAAACATGCTTTTATTCAAGTTTATTTTTTGGCCAAATAGTTAGATGATGTACCTTTGAGATTTCTTTTTTCATCACCTCACATTTACTTTACTTTTACTCAAAGTCAATTAAAATTTTAAACAGTTGATAAACATAAATGACTTAAGATGTTAAACGACACATTTTGATAATGATCAAGTTACAATTTAAACTAAATTGCTGGACATCGCAGTGGACAGAAAACAGAATCCCCCAAAACACAAGAATCTTATGAATTTTAACTTTATTTTATGTAATCCCCAATAATGTTTACCACAGCAGCAGAATCCTCAGCCGCCTCAGCCTCCCAATTTTCTGCTCTTCATGGTCAATCTAGAACTGTCCTGGGAGATACAATATTGTTTCAAACATAAAAATCATATCATTTTCCCCTGCCAGGATCCAAGTGTCAAAGTTTATTTATTCAGTCGCACATGTTTAAAATCTGAAATGTAAATGCATTATTCCAGCTGATTTACTATGTCAACATCATTAGAGTTTTATCTTTGTGTTTATGTAACGCCAGCTAACACTGAAACTGCTGGTAAGCTGAATAGTGAAGCAATGTAGCTGCTAACTTCAAAGCTGGTTAGATAGTTAAGAAAATATGTGGTCTGAAAGCTGCATCACATCATTTTCATCCCACAAAATGAGAAAGAATGTTATTAAATCTATCTAACTAGTTCCTCGCTCTCACAAACATTTTGGCACATCATTTTCAGGCACATTCACAGCTTTACAGCTTCTACTATGGCAAAGTGGCAAACTGCCAACACATAGTCAACTTTATTATCAAAAGCAGACAGCAGCAGTGTCATTCTGTGACAAAGTGCTTTTAACTAATTATTAACCAGATGACACCAAGAAGTGTTTCGAGATCTTGGGATAATGGCACTGTACATGATTTATTATTTAAAAACATAACAAGCAGAAGAGTTTAATTGCAAACGTTTTGTAATTTTCTTATTTTTATGAATTCACTTTTCACAACTTTCAGAGGCCACAGCCAGTTTTGAAACTACAATAAACCTAACAATACCATAGCATGCTAACAGAACACTTTCTGGCTGTTGGAAAATAAGTAGGGCAATAATTTGAAGTGGATAGGGCAATTTTAGTGACAATATTTGTGTAATAATGTGTAGTAATGATGTAACAATATTTTTGTACTGGGGCAAAAGATTAAGATAAAGATTAACACTTTATTGTTTCCGTAAGAAAATTTGTCCTCTGCATTTGACCCATCATTCAGTGCGTCTGAGGCATCTCCTCAGGAGCACATCTCAAGATGTTTTTGCAAGGCTTGGTCAGGACTACCTTAGCTGAAAGACATTACCCTGACGTACATGTTTTTGGTTGGTGGGGGAAACCAGTGTGCCCTAAGGGAACCAATCCAGACACGGGGTAAAAGGCCTGGGCCTTGCAGGAGTCAAATCCGCAACCCTCTTGATGTTAGGTGAGAGTGCTAACCACTCTGCTACCGTCTCAACAGAGTGATTTAAGTTACATTAAAAAAGTCAGTTTTGTATAACGTGTTTTTCTAGTTGAAGTGTCTTATTGGACTTCTGTCTCTTGGTATACTATATTCTTTCACAAGACAAAACTTAGTAGTGACATAACCAGCACTGTCATTGTGACTACCTCCAGAACATGCTCAGTGCACTTTTGTTAGTCCAAATTCAGGTTTCTGCCAGGAAAGAGGAAGAACATGAAGACTTATCACAACATATGTAGAATCTTCTATAGCACTAAATGAGACTTACTGAATATGAATTATGTCCAATTAAGGTAACGTTCCAAATCTTGGTCGGCAGCATGGCAAAGTGTAATAGTGTGTAAAACGTCAAAGGTCATTGAGGAATTAACTTGCACAAATGAGCTGCAGGCGCTTGGAACTATTTTTAATGACCCCATGAATAATTGAAGATGACATCGCTGAGGAGACAGTTGCAGAGTTTGTGCACTCTGGAGAAATAATGACCAAGTTCCTATCTGCTCTTCTGTTCTTTGTGCTGCCGTTTGCCTGAATCGAATTACCCTGATCCGATGGCGGTTTCGGGAGGGGAGACAGAGCTTCTCTTTCATTTTGGCAGAGGATTAGAGTTACCTAGTTACGGGCGGAGAAGGCAGGGATGTGTCTGATGAGTGGGAATGGAAATGGTCGGATTCGGAGTCAGAGGGAGGTCGGAGCAGCGCCATCCTGTGATCGTCCTGACAAGCAATAACTGGTACAACACGGACATTTCACCCTGCTGACATGGAGCTCGGTGAGACATGGAGAGATTTCTGTGGTGTTGTTTGCATTGTGGCGCTGACAGGCTTGGACGAGCTCGACATCTTAAGCTGATAGTGTTAGATACAAAGAATATGCACAGTACAGTGTAAATTAACTGCTTCGAGAATTTCTTTGACAAAAGTCCACGAGTTTGGGATTGTGACACCAAGCATTAGAAGGTAGGACTGTTTTATGAAAAAAAAAAAAACAATAACGTGATTAAGATTAATGGTGGGGTAGCTGATTTTTACACTGCAAACATGTTTGAGGTTTAAATCTGACAACTTCCTAAATCCTTCGACACTCATAATGACATGTGTTTATTTGGTGTCAATTATGACGTAAAAACTTCTTTTACAAACAGCAAAGTGACCGTAGAGACCACCCCATGCAAAGCCAATCAGAACGCTGTATTTGGTTCTTGATTAGAACTAAAATTCTTTATTAATTAGTTCAGACAGTATTCAGTGATCTTGTTTTTTCACAAAGTGCTGCATAGATCATATACTTTTTTAGTGGAAAGCCCACTAAAAAAAGTCAGTTACCCCAACTTTAAGGTCATGTTTATTAATACATTGTACAATTACATTAATCACAATGGCAGAGACAATGACCAGACTTTTCAACAGCTAACTTCAATTTGTGCTGTGTGTGAATATTTAAATCATTATTGAAATCACAATTATACAAACAATTATTTGCTTAGAACGATAAATGCAGAGAATAAACAGATAAAATAGATTACAAACCTCATAAAAACAGATTGTTGTACTCTACAAATGTACGAGTACATTTTTCAGACAAGGAAACACTCATAAGTGTGTATGTAATGTTATTAATCTTACTCGATTACACAATTTTTGTAATCAGAGCAACAATTATAATTGAAATATTCTTTGCACAGCCCTAGTGTGAATAGGCACATAATATAAAGCAGATTTCCATAGTAACTATCATTTTTGATGTCCTATCCAAGCTCTATTCTTGAGTAAAGTGAAGAAGTCTACAGTGAATGAAAAGCCCCAGCTGTGCAGATGGCATGTTCTATTATCACTTCTGCTACTACTGCTATTGTTGCTAATATGAGCTACTACAAAAGCACGTGGGTTGATCTAAAATAGTATTTACATTTCAATAAACTGTCTTAAAATACAAATTCTAATGATGATTACTATGCCTTAAAATGTAGAGGATTTTGTCAACAATATCAATAATAAAGACATAATACACTTTGTACTTAAATGTGCTTTAACATGTCTTTAAATATACGGCTAATGAGACTTTCCATAACAGCACATATTTCAGTTTATCATGAAACAAAACGGAATTAAATAAAAAGTTCTTTTGCATGAAAGTGAGCGCCTGTCAGAAGCAAATTCAACCCACAACTAAAAAGAAATATACTTGGATACCGCGATCAGTTTATCATCAGAATTTCTATTGCCTTAGTTAAAGCTGGCTAGTTCTTTTTAAATCCATTAAACTGAGAGCATCCTCCAAGACTTGATGAGTGCTAAACCTAAAAATGGGAACAAATATGGCTAATAAAAACACTGTTACAGTAATTGTTTGGACATGAAGTCTTTAAAGCATTTCTAGCTGTAGCTTTGGGCATTCTAAAGGTCTCACTAAATATTACTAACTACACTCCTTACTTAAGACTCAACCTTATGACTCTGACACATGGTTCTCAACATGTGGGGCGCCTGGTCAGAGGGTCAAATTAGAAAAGTAGTTACAAGTGCAATTTTATTAGCAGAAAACACAACTCTATGACTGGAAAATTGAAAAAGAACCAACAACTTCACAACAGCTGTTCGTTTATTTGTTTTTTAACTATAATTTTGATTATACAATATAGTTTTGGGAGCAGTTGTTTATAAACTGGAGGGTCCCTAACAAGTC
Organism: Mugilogobius chulae; assembly: GCA_038363315.1. NCBI lineage: Eukaryota > Metazoa > Chordata > Actinopteri > Gobiiformes > Gobiidae > Mugilogobius > Mugilogobius chulae. The sequence continues at coordinate 9,439,504 of CM076405.1, forward strand.
TCCTGTTCAACCACTGGGCTGCTTGATAATGATTTTAATTTTGTTTATCCAAAACAAATGCAATATTATCATTTTTAAAACTACATCTCCCTGTTGTATACTTCTGACAATACTTCAGACAACGTGTCACTTTCCCGCGCCACATGGCTGCACAGAACAATCCCAAATGCCTGAAAACAATCATTTCCACAATATTCTGCAGGTGCCTGTTGCCATGGTAAACACAGCGACTGTTAGTTCTGCATTGGTGAGTCCGGTGACATTATCCAAAGCTATGAACACTGATATGGGCGAAAAGTAAAATGCATTCTATTTGCTGGCCGTGTTCTGCCGTTGCACATTAGTTCTCACCGCCATTTCGCTCCAGTGCGCGGACAGAACGTTCCCATCAAATGTTTGCTATGATAATGACACAAAAGTGCTCCACCAAGCAACCTGCTGCATGATTTTGGCTCAGAGGCAAAACGGAGACTTCCAGCTCAGTTTAAGAGCGAGTTTTATACCAGGGTTACAGCCCGTGTCCAGTATTTTAGCCGGCACAGTTTTAGATGTAATAAGTCAAACAGTCATAAAAGTAGTGCCTTTCAGTCAGATGAGGTCAGTGCCCACGATAATAAAGAGCAGGGCAAAATCTAACAGTAGACGCAGTATGACAAAGGCCAAGATCATTGTAGGGACTTACAAAGTGAGTCACAATATAATGAGGCTTATCACAGGAATCTATACACTTTTGTATGTGAGCAATGGACATAGAGACATTCTTAGGAGGTAATTAGCAAATGTGTTTAGCTTTCACTGAGGTAAGTTATCCAAGGTAAATAAAAAGACGCCTTTCAACTGAGTGAATAAAAATAATACATTTGTATAAGACTTAGGTCAAATTTGCAGACACAGTCTAGACTAAACACAGATTTAAACTAAAGGACTAGTCACAATTGTCCTTAATAAACATGACCTTACCTTACTTTGCTCGCAGTTAAATTGAAAATGAAATACAGCAATGAAGTCCAACCTTGTAGCCAAATGTATAATTGGTCCTTAAACTTGGTTGGTTTCAAGTTTGAAAATTATATATACAGATAGCTATAGAGGGATTTTTTGTTTCTCAACACGAGGGATGCGCGCTCAACCAGATAGCAGCACAGGGCAAAAACTAAAGTTATGTTGTCAAATAAACATTTGTGCATGAAATTCATTTTTCGTCCGTCTTACTAGTTCATACCTGATCAAAACAGCTAGTTCTCGTCCCATTTTGTTGTTTTTATCAAATAGGTGTTACCAACCAACTAGACGGAAAGCAAATCTTTCTGTAGGTGATATGTGCAGCAGAGCCGAAAGTGACACTGACCGATAATCCCTCTAGATGAGGCTGTTTTTTCTATCAATAACATAGTTTCATATGACATATTTCAAAAATATTTAACACATTTAAAAAGTTGTGATTTCTGAGGTGTCTAGCCCCATTAATCTTTTGAATTACAAAAATAAACTGTATTTAAACAATATTCATTTTAGCTGCCCTCTGTCTGGTTGAAATAACACTGCCCTGTGAGAGCTGTGATGTCAGAACAGAGGAGTGCATCATGGAGGAGAGAGGAAAGGACATGCAAGGACCTGTCACAACCTGATTCAAACTCACAACCTTGTGGTTAGCTGCATGTGCTGCCCACTCGACCACCGAGAGTCACTTAATCCATTTCTGAATCATACAAAGCTAATGCTAAGCTTAAAACATATGTAACCAGGTTGAAAAAACGCTCTTTTTAACTTGAAAATATATTAATTAATGTGAGCCGTCTGTTCTCCCTACGTGATTACGTCATCGCATCACGTAGCGCGAACGTCCCCACGTAGCGTCGGTGCCCGCGTTCAGCCAATCACGCTGCTCGTAGAGTTTTTTACATGCGGATGGCGCTGCTCTCAGATTAGAAGCGTGGGGGATCGAACACGGAGCTGCTATCAGAGGTTCGTTACAAACAAATGCTTGTTTTCACTCGTATATTATCGTAACGCTGTATTTTAATGCCTGTCGCACTTTCATCTACCTTTAGCCTTCAGCCAGCGCAGGGGTAGGAGCCGTTTGGTCGCGTGGTGCGTCGGTTTTAAAAGGGAATTGGTGAGTCTGTCTATTTGTTTTGCCTGTGTTGTTGTGCTGCAACAAACACTGTTAGCATTAGCTTTACATATGCACTTGTAATGGACTGGCTACGTCCAAACTAGCTTTCAAATGCTAATGCTGGCACTCGGAAACAATGGTTTACAAACGAGTGCTTATTGTTAAGTGTCACTGCAGTTTTAAGTACACTAGCTGCAGTTTGCACTGTGATTTATAATATTTTGACAACACTGTGGAAATATTTGAAATGGTATTTATTTATATGCTATTTATGAATGACTATCTTTTTCTATTGTGTCTTAAATCAATGCACAAAATGTGAAAATGTGAAACTATTTATTCTTTTGCTAAAAGAGTAATATGAATGAATTGATTGATGTGTACACACAGAAGCTAACTAGTTAGAGAATGTTTACTGAATATGGTCCTGTTTATATATTGTACAGGCCAGCCAGGTTTTCCTGCTCGGGAAACCACCCGATGGCGAGCTAAGATTGGAGCCGAACAAACCTCAGTTCAAGCGCCCCTGCTGGTCTGGTAGGAGGCTCTGGTAGCCTTGTCTCCCCCCCACCTTTTCACTCACACACCTACACACTCAACGGCTTTTAGCCTATGGACATTCAAACATTTTGCCTATGAACATTGAACCATAAGTGGACAATTGTGAACATGGACATTTAAGCCTTGGAACATGCAAAACAATTTGGGCACGTTGGACATTTGAATATTATTGTGTGTGAACTGTGAAAGTTCTGGTTTATTAATCAGGGAACAAGCCACCCTTGAATTGTGTTTCTTTTCATTGTGAATATTGTACATGATCGATCTATTTTCTTAGAAAGAAAAAGAATAACTTCCTAATTCTGCAGATTGTAAATATTGGGGTTTTCATTTTTGTTTTCATTTTGTAATTGTTTTCACAATATATGGTACCAACCGCACCTTAATTCTCTGTGTCCTGTGTATTTATTAACTGTCCATTCCCTCCTAGAGTCGGACCAGTCTTCTGGTGAGTTAGATTGCGACCTAGTCTCATTAAAGTAACTAATTAAGGTATTCAACTCGTTTACCCCAGTGTTACATAACGTGGCGAGCTAGCCAGGAGGGTGGTCACAGTTAATAATACATTTTTTTTGTTTTGCACAGTCTCACCAACCTTTACAACATGGACGTTTTTGAGTCCATCGGTATTAAAATACCAAATGCGGTTATTGTAAGTGCAAAACCAAAATGTGAAGTCAGTGAAGTAGAACAATTTCTTTTGAATTATGGTGCGATCGAACGTTCAGTTATTATAAACTCGCTCGACTCTGAATTTCAGGACATGCTAGTTGTCGAGTTTAAATCATGTTCAGCCTTTGATTTATTGAATCCATTACTGCCGTACACATTTAAACCTACAGAAAGTGAATATTGTGTTAAAAACCTATCAAAGCTTTATTCTGCGAGTGTAGGTTACACAAAGACAAAGACTTATCTTGCTGACTTAAAACAAGTGGCTAAAAGGTCTGGTCAAGAATTTTCTGATGTGTTACAAGAGCTAATGGTCCAAATAAATGAAGCTGTAATTGAACTTCATCTCGCCTCATCACAGAGCACCACAGAGAAATCTGTCACAGCACCAGATCACAACATGGCTGCCAATTCTGATCTACAACCTAAGATGGTCGCCGATCCAGTCTCATCAACAAACAACATGGCTGCTGTTTCTTCTCCTCTGCCATTTGCACAATCTGCTGCTGCAATAGAAGGACATTCAAGTATTATGTCTCTGCTTGGTCAAGTGCTGACAGAACTTTCACCTACAGTTCGTGAACACCAGCTCTCTACAGAGAACTGCCAGAAGCCAATCGCTTCTGCCGCTGCTGTTCCGTTGCTTGAATCTGCCTTCACAGTCCAACAGCTTGACATCCCACCTGTGAAGTCTTTACCAGATGTGGATGATGGTATGATGTCGTCTACGCAGGGCACACACTCACTGACACCAGTTGACGAATCTCAGAAGAAAAGAAAAGTCATAGCAACATTGATCCAAGGCACCGTTAAATGGTTCAACGTGAAACAGAGGTATGGATTTCTAACCAGAAATGACACCAAAGAAGATGTATTTGTCCATCAGACAGCTATAAAGAAGAATAATCCCAGAAAAGTTCTCCGAAGTGTGGGCGATGGAGAAGTTGTTGAGTTTGATGTTATAGAGGCAGCAAGGGGGCCGAAAGCCATCAATGTGACAGGTCCTGGTGGTGTACCTGTCAAAGGCAGTCCATATGCACCAAATAGAAGGCACTTGCGAAGACGGTCCTTCCCTCGCAGTCCTCGACCGGAGGATCAGCCCAAATCTGCTAATAGAACGAAAAGAGAGACAGTGTGTGAGGGCACTACACCCCCACGGCATCGACGAAGACCCTCCAGACGATGGTCTCCGAATATTGATTGTGTGGAGCAGAGAGGGGTAGTTGAAGGTGACTCACAGACTGAACGACCAAGACGAAGATTCTGGCGTCCGTATAGACGGCGATTTCAACTCCACCCGCCTGAAGAACCATACATTGCATATCCGGATGATCTCACTGACGTCCGGAGCAGTGAGGATAAGTTCGAAGTGCGTCCACTTAAAGTTGAGCCAGCTCCTTCTCAATTTAGAAGTGCCGATCCTGATGAATCCAGCAGTGAAAAGTCTGATGTGGAAGAACATGAACCTGAAATTGTGGAAAATCAATCTGAAAACCAAAGCAATGACTTACCTGTGAACTTGCCTGAAGAAATACTTACCGAAGATCCTGTTGTTCCAGTTGAAGATCCTCCTGAAGAGTCCAGTCCTGTCGAGCCACCTGACAACGACTCTGACACAGTTGACTTGACCCTAAGACGTTCACGCCAAAGGGCACAGCCGAAAGGGTTACATTACCCACCGTTGGCAATCCGCTAATATCGGCCGTTCAAACCCTGTTCCATAGTTTGTCCGATGCACTGGGTATCAGTGCTAACGCCGATAACAGTCTTTCGTCCGTTCTCGAAGTTTAACGTGCAACGGGACGTGCACGGTTTAAAGCGGGGAGGGTGTAACCAGGTTGAAAAAACGCTCTTTTTAACTTGAAAATATATTAATTAATGTGAGCCGTCTGTTCTCCCTACGTGATTACGTCATCGCATCACGTAGCGCGAACGTCCCCACGTAGCGTCGGTGCCCGCGTTCAGCCAATCACGCTGCTCGTAGAGTTTTTTACATGCGGATGGCGCTGCTCTCAGATTAGAAGCGTGGGGGATCGAACACGGAGCTGCTATCAGAGGTTCGTTACAAACAAATGCTTGTTTTCACTCGTATATTATCGTAACGCTGTATTTTAATGCCTGTCGCACTTTCATCTACCTTTAGCCTTCAGCCAGCGCAGGGGTAGGAGCCGTTTGGTCGCGTGGTGCGTCGGTTTTAAAAGGGAATTGGTGAGTCTGTCTATTTGTTTTGCCTGTGTTGTTGTGCTGCAACAAACACTGTTAGCATTAGCTTTACATATGCACTTGTAATGGACTGGCTACGTCCAAACTAGCTTTCAAATGCTAATGCTGGCACTCGGAAACAATGGTTTACAAACGAGTGCTTATTGTTAAGTGTCACTGCAGTTTTAAGTGCACTAGCTGCAGTTTGCACTGTGATTTATAATATTTTGACAACACTGTGGAAATATTTGAAATGGTATTTATTTATATGCTATTTATGAATGACTATCTTTTTCTATTGTGTCTTAAATCAATGCACAAAATGTGAAATGTGAAACTATTTATTCTTTTGCTAAAAGAGTAATATGAATGAATTGATTGATGTGTACACACAGAAGCTAACTAGTTAGAGAATGTTTACTGAATATGGTCCTGTTTATATATTGTACAGGCCAGCCAGGTTTTCCTGCTCGGGAAACCACCCGATGGCGAGCTAAGATTGGAGCCGAACAAACCTCAGTTCAAGCGCCCCTGCTGGTCTGGTAGGAGGCTCTGGTAGCCTTGTCTCCCCCCCACCTTTTCACTCACACACCTACACACTCAACGGCTTTTAGCCTATGGACATTCAAACATTTTGCCTATGAACATTGAACCATAAGTGGACAATTGTGAACATGGACATTTAAGCCTTGGAACATGCAAAACAATTTGGGCACGTTGGACATTTGAATATTATTGTGTGTGAACTGTGAAAGTTCTGGTTTATTAATCAGGGAACAAGCCACCCTTGAATTGTGTTTCTTTTCATTGTGAATATTGTACATGATCGATCTATTTTCTTAGAAAGAAAAAGAATAACTTCCTAATTCTGCAGATTGTAAATATTGGGGTTTTCGTTTTTGTTTTCATTTTGTAATTGTTTTCACAATATATGGTACCAACCGCACCTTAATTCTCTGTGTCCTGTGTATTTATTAACTGTCCATTCCCTCCTAGAGTCGGACCAGTCTTCTGGTGAGTTAGATTGCGACCTAGTCTCATTAAAGTAACTAATTAAGGTATTCAACTCGTTTACCCCAGTGTTACACATATAAACAGGCCTATTAATTCCAACCATTCAAAAACACTGAACACTCTTTTTGCCCAGAAACACCTGAATCACTGCGGCATTTCGGAAATAGCTCGGGGAGAAATTAGTGGAATGTCAAACAGCTGGAGTTCAATAAGGAAAACCTGTTTGTTCTGCATGGCTTCGGACCATCTCTCCGAGCGGGACACAGGGGGGCAGACCTTTACTCGGAGCAAGGACAGACGCCGGCGCAACGGCTTTTATAGGTCACACTCCCACCAACCAGCGCAACTCGCCCTCTGCCAAGGAGCAAGGAGAGGCCGGAGAGAGAGGGATGGAGTGAGAGAGGGAAGAGAGAAAGAGAGACAGAGAGAGAGGAGCTGACACTAACACTAAGACCATTATTTCCCCGAAGCTTTAGCAGTGATAGCTCTACATCTGCGCTGTTTAGAGCACTTTCTGTATTCATGTATAGGCTTTAGCTTCCTGTTTATACCTGACGTGTTAAAGGACAAGAGAGATTAAAGCCATGGTAACCTTCCTAATGTTGTGTTGGAGAACGAAACAATCTCAGAGTGTCAATTTCCCCCTAAATACTGGGATAATTCTCACTCATGCCCATGTTTCACCAAAATAAAGTATATCAGGCTTATAAATACAAAGATGTAACGTAAAAACAATGACAAAGTTGAGTCTAGATAGGTTATTCATCTTCACAGTTCAGAGGAAAATGCTCAAACACAGACAGAATACAGAAGTCTACATTATTTTAACCATAAATGCTAAATTGGTTGGTATTGTTTTTACATGATAATTTTACTGTATTTTTCGATTTGGATTTATTTCCAAGATGGCCACCGCAACAACCACGACAAAACCACATTCAGTCTTGTCGTCTTCTCATAACCAATTTCTTTTACACATTCAAATAATTATTGGAATTTAAATTGCTAATTGCTGTGGTGTGGATGTCGGATTGTCGTCCCTCTGAACCCTGGGAGAGTGAGGTTACAGAATGTAATTATGGCTATGCAGATCAGCTTAAGATGGTATCCTAAACAAACTGTTCTAAATCACTTTGTAAATCAAGTGAGATTAATCTATTTAGTCAGAGCCTGAATGAATAATCTCTTTAATACTACATTAAATAATAGAGCTAATTCATTTTAGACTCAATGTATGTCCAAGTCCTTTAAGCTTTGTCTGTATAAAAAGCAAACTTTACAGACAAATGAACTTGGCTTGTTACACAAAAGCATTGCAGTATATTATGATGGTGACACGGTGGCAAAGCGACTTCATAGCAAGAAGGTCCTGTATTAAAACTACTCTTTCACTGAAATATCTATCTAATCTAACTTAATAAAGGTTCACTCCTATGAACCCATTTCTAAGAGTACGTCATTCAGCTGCTGTTATTAAACAAAACAGAAACAAATAAGTGGTCTAGATCTTACGGCGCTCCATAGTACTCACGAAAAAAAATATATTTATCTCGTAATTACGAGATAAGATCTCGTAATTACGAGATAACTTTCTCGTAATTACGAGATAGTTTTCTCGTAATTACGAGATAATTTTCTCGTAATTACGAGATAATTTAAAAGGCTTTTCCCACATTCTGTATATCCACACGCTTCGTATAGGCTAAGCTAGTGACTTTATCCACAACGAGTAGTCTTTTCTGTGCTAGCTTGATGTTTCTAAATAGCTAAGATGTGCTTGTGGATTTCGTTATGTTAAATTAAGTGTCTGTGGTCTTCACTGCAATGTTTACGGTCGACAAAAAGTATGAAAATAGCTAATAACGTGACTGTCAACTCACGCTACAGTTAGCATGCTATTATAAAGACGGCCAGTGTGTGGAGCTGTTCACCCACCAGAAAGAAGCTAGTGGTAATCGGCAGGTTTTTTAAATAAAACTCGATCTTCTTGACTGTTGACAGTCAGTCCCACTCATCCTTAGAAATGTGCGGCAGTTTTTCTGTGGCTCCAGCGTCTAGTTTTCAATTTATTTGGCCAAAAAGAAGAGAAATGCTGCACATTTGCTACACTTCCGCATGGATCACCCAGAGTGGGTGGGTACTGCAAAAATGCCCGTATGTTGCAAGTCTGTTGCAGCACTTCTCTCCTTTATGGCCAAATAAATTGAAAACCAGACGCTGGAGCCACAGAAAAACTGCCGCACATTTCTAAGGATGAGTGAGACTGACTGTCAACAGTCAAGAAGATCGAGTTTTATTTAAAAACCTGCCGATTACCACTAGCTTCTTTCTGGTGGGTGAACAGCTCCACACACTGGCCGTCTTTATAATAGCATGCTAACTGTAGCGTGAATTGACAGTCACGTTATTAGCTATTTTCATACTTTTTGTCGACCGTAAACATTGCAGTGAAGACCACAGGCACTTAATTTAACATAACGAAATCCACAAGTACATCTTAGCTATTTAGAAACATCAAGCTAGCACAGAAAAGACTACTAGTTGTGGATAAAGTCACTAGCTTAGCCTATACGAAGCGTGTGGGTATACAGAATGTGGGAAAAGCCATTTAAATTATCTCGTAATTACGAGAAAATTATCTCGTAATTACGAGAAAACTATCTCATAATTACGAGAAAGTTATCTCGTAATTACGAGATCTTATCTCGTAATTACGAGATAAATATTTTTTTTTTCGTGAGTACTATGGAGCGCCGTAAGATCTACAAAGTGTGACTTTTTCATTGCCCTAAAGCTGAAACTTTATCAAATACTGTACAATGCTACTTTTACTCCCTCTCTTTGCACTTGTTCCTTGCTAGTGCAAACAAAAACACACTGATCCTCTCAAAATATGGTCCATCTGTCATTTAATGATAAGTTGCTAAAAATAATGGTGACGAGGCGTATATAAACCATCTTATCTTTTCAGATTTTGAGGTATAATAAACTGATTCAAAAGACATCTTTGTATTTATACCTATAAGTGATTAGATAAAAGGCACAACACTTATACAGTTTAGCATCTACGTGAGTGGAAATGACTTTGTTGTGTCCTTTGTCTAATAATACTGAATTTTTTCCCAAAAACCTAGGTTCGAATTAACAATTTGAGGGCTCAGAATGTATTTGGTAAGAGAGCAAAAACATGTAGACTGCTGGAAAAACTATTTGTTTGTTTATATACACTGTGTAACTTTCTGGAAGCAAAAACTTAACGTTATGATTCAATTAAAAAGGAAGGACATTCTTAATGGGGATCAAAACATTCTCATGTCATAATGCGAAGACATATTCATAAAAGAGCAGCTTTTCAATGGAACCTCGTACAAGAAGGCCCTCCTCCAGGCCAAAAAATGTTAGTTCTGTTTTTCAGTGGCCTGAGTGCCATCTAATCCAAATTCTGTTCTGTTGTTTAAATGGTCAAGACCTTTTAGTCTTGGTTCAGGTTTTCTGGTCTAGCCTAGTTTATGTCTATTCTAATCAAAATGTAGATAAGGTTTGTCTATGACGATAACAAAAGTACTAGGAAAACGTAATAGTCATTACTATAATAGTCTGGCCCTCAGGTCATAGTCCATTGAAAAATCTGGCCCATTGGTAAATATAACATTAGTAGCCCTGTCATACAGGCTCACTCAAAGTGAAGAAACACATTTTTGTCTGTATAGATTTAGAGTAATAAAAACATGATTTTACAAAAAAACAAACAAAAAAAAACAACAAACAAACATGATTTTATTTAGGTTTACTTTTTGGTCAAAAAGTTACATGGCGTACCTTTAAGTTTAAAAGATATTTTATTATTTTTGCATCAGTTCTTTTGCAGTTTCTTAAGAAATTGTGCAGAATCAGTGTCCCAGACTTCTTTTGATAACCACTACCCACATACACATATTGCAATAACTCCTGACATTTCAATTTACCTGTCTTCTTTCAAATAAACTGTAAGTGGCCACAGTCCTTGATCTGATTTTGACAGCTGCTTTGTGATAACTGTGACGTGCATACAAGCATGGCTAAAGCCCATTTCCCCTCAGCGCACAAAGGCTGTTTCGACCAGTGCGGAGCTGTTCTCACTCAAAACAACAGTAGGTAATGCCATTGATTAGTCCCTCCATTCTGCCTATGCTAATCATTTGTATTATTTTCCAGACGGCACCACAGGCTTCCACCAGCAGGACTCTACATCTCTCAAGTTATATCGGGATCTTTTGAAGAATTTGTTGCATGAAGAATTAGTTTTAAAGGGGTCACATTACACACATTCGCTGCATTGTGAAGCATAGAGTTGTGTTTTGTTTCATCCTCATATTTTGTGTGTTTTCCTTTTTGAATTGTTCCACCCTGTGATGTCATTAAGAGTTAAAAAAGAAAGGTCTCCACTAACTGGACTTACTTCACTGAGATTATTTCAAGTCAGACAATCCGAAGAAAAGAACATAAAGCCTTGAGGAGAGCATGCAAACTCCACCCAGAGAGATCAAGGTTGGTTAATCAAGGAGTCGAACCAACAATCTCCTTAGTGAGAAGCCAAAGCTCTAACCACTCTGCTACGTGCACCCCTGGGACCATGTCAATAACTTTAATTCTGCAAGCTATAACTATTGTTTTGGCCTCATTTAAACTCCGTCACTCATCAGTGCTACTGGAGAATGGAGACTTAACTGAACAAAATTAAAATATTAGGTTACACAATTACAACACCAGGTTATAGTGTGTTGCATAGCAAAGCTTAAGGAATAGAACTTAAAACACACACTGTAATAAATAATGGGGCAGTTCAACTTAAACATTTTAGTAAAATTCTGTCTTAAATTTTGAAGTTATTTAAACATAACAAAGTGTGTTGAAAGAAGTTATGAATGTAAGTTGTAATTAGGTCTTCACTCATGAACTTGAGTTGTTCTAACTACAGGAGCTGAGTTATTACTACTCATAATAATTAAGTTATAAGCCCTGTTAACTCATGACTTTACGTTATTACAACTTACAACTCTTTTGCTTCATGATAACTCACTATAATAAGTTACCAGCCTTTTTGACTTATGATCTTAAGTTGCTATAGCTTAAAGTTTTCTCTTATGATAACTCATTATGGTAAGTTAAACATAACTTTAACTCATTGTTCCAAGTCAGGTTAACTGATCTTTTAAAGGCAGAAATTTAACTTACAATGTTTACTGCATTTTTAATTGAATAATTCCCAGTTTACAACTAAAGCCTCATGTTTTCTCTGGCTGCAAAGATTTACATGGAGATTTAGGTAAGGTAATGTTTATTAAGGACACATGGAGGAAGTAATCAAACTGATCTATCTTAATATGCTACTGCTGCAAAAAAGCTCGAAACAAGTCTCTATGAATTGTGGACTTAAAAAACAAGACTTCACAAATCTGTAGGAAGATTTGTATTTCAGAAACTGCAGTTGTGTTTTTGACGATGACATTCAAAATTAATTTTGGTTTTGTATGGCGTGTGCTTCAAAAACTACCTCGTCATGTCTGCACAATTTGAACTTTGGAGATAATGATAATCTAAAAAAGTAGGACTACTCAAACTAGACTAGGATAAAACGGCCTAAAATGTATGTATAAAGAAAAGAGACCACTTACAATGATTTTTTTTTTCGATTTTTGTATCTGCCTGTTTCAGGCAATTTAAGTTATACAGCCGATGTAATTGCGGTTTCCACTCTGCATGTCTTATTTCTTTCAACATTTGTTTTTAGCCTCTGCAGAACTGTTTAGCTGGTTCTTGTTTAAGACTTTAAAGCAATCAGACACATTGTAGCAATAGTCACAATCTGAGTTTGTCTTCTTCACAACTGGGAGAAAAATCCACCTTAGTGCATCTGTAATTATATCATGGTAAGTGTTTACTCTTCCATGTGATATACAAAACATAACTTCCCAACCCTAATTCAAACGTATGAATGAAATTGAAGTGAACAACATTAAAACATGGCTAGACTAACTTTGTGTAACATAGGACCTTTACATGGCAGTGTAAAAGAGAGCGTACTGATTGGAGGAGTTGAGCTTGTATTTTGCACAGTCTGGCAGCAGGGGAAGATGCTAGCCCACACAGAAGCCTCCCATCTCTCTCTCTCTCACTCTTTCAGCTCCCCAGAGAAACCTTGTGCTCTGCGGCTGCTCAGATCTTCATAATGTGCCCGAGCAACGTGTCATGAAGACGTTTGTGGCGGCTTTTTAATCGCAATTGCATGCACTATTCTTCTCGCTCCATCTTCCGGTCTCCTGCCTCCGTTTCTATGTTATATTAAATCAATCATCAACTTAGTTTACCCCAATCATATTTCATCCCCGCCAATGGAAGCCCAGAAGGGACATATTGTTGTTTTTATGCAGACTCAGATGAGTTCATGAAAAGCTTAGTTTATTGTTTGGCGTGCTTTGAACGCACACAAAAGCTCGCAGAGTCAGGTGTATTTTCCAACAGATACTCAATGTTTTAGGCACAATCCTGATATTCAAGCATTGAATAGAAAGAATTATTGATCTTTAACCATGCTTCTGAGAACTTTTACCTTGGCTGCTCATGATTTAAAACAAAATAAATTGATTGTATTAAAAATGTTATTTGCATTGTGTTTTTTCTATTTCTTTAGTAATAAACTATGACATAAGTAGACATTTTGTTCATCATAAATTGCCAAAATGGATCTGAGTTCTGCCTCTTCATTGTAAAATTTAACTGTAACAAGCAGTAGATTTGAAATGACTATATTTTATTGGGGAAAGTGGCTTCGGGGCAATATTAAACCCTACTTGGCCTACTATAATACTGATTTTTTTTTCAAATAACCGGAAGTAAATAAAGGGCCGTGTGATATGGCAAAAAATTAATAATTGTCTATTTTCAAATTGCTTTTGAGGTAAATACAATCATCTGCTTTTGTAGAAAGTTCCTACTTCACACACAGTCAATGTCTAAATCAAATCAAAACAAGACCTCAACCCTTCAATAAAAAAATAATTTAAAATAATCATTTATTTGAACAGTATATATTTCCACAAAACAAGCTTTTAGCCATTTTCACCCTTAATAATGATATTTGGACATGAAAAGTCCATTATAGTTTAAAAATATACCTGAAAAATAGGTAAGATCCACCTCTTTTATGACTTTAAAGTGCATCCCAAAAAACACAACCTTCAAAATTCATAAGAGACTATTAACATTTCAATGTTACTATAAAGAAGACTTGGCAACTCTGAGACTGAGAAAAGTAGGTTGGAAAGAACAGATCCCGATATTACAATTTCATCAAAAAAGCACATTGTCACAAGAATGAGCTCACGATCCAATTTTTATCACGATATTGCCCAGCCCTAAATACAGGCAAGTGGGTTTGGGTTAGGTGAGAACCTGCTGCACAATACAAGATTACTCAAACATGCATAAATGAATCCAAGTTTGTGGAAACTAACAATGACAGAACACTATTAGAACTAAAAAAAGTGGATTTAATTAACATAATAGCTCCCATTTAAGGCGACTCTGTGTTTTGTTTTTTGTTCAGTTTACTTTCTATAGGCCTCCATGTTGAAAAACCTAAATTGTCATAGGATTTATCATTGATTAACTTAAACCACTTCATTTGGAACTTTGTGAATTCAAAGGCTATTTTCTCATAATGCATTTTCTTCCACAACGGCAGCTAAAAGAAACCCTTAAAGACAATGTCGCAGACAGACTTTATCGTCTTGGCCTGAACAAGCTCTTGAAAGTCTTAAAAGTTTTGAAGGATTATTCAAGTTTTAAGTAAAAAAAAATGCATACAATTTAGTCTGATGTAGCTTACCCCCCAAAAAAAATCCCCTCAGTAAAACCTTTTTGTCTAATTTACATCTGGCTCTGGCATATCTCAGTTTTACCTCCAATATATGCGATTTAGACATCTTGCAAAAGCTTCACACATGTAGCTTTAAATTAATTTTTTTTTTTTTCCTATTCACCTGTAGTGTCTTATCTTCACCAACGTGCCCCTGAATGTGTACTACTATAAAAAGTAGGGATGGGGACAATACTGAAAATAATATCATTAAATGATGGTGTTTCAATTCAATTCTGGTGTTGGGTTTGATTCTCATAGCTCTGTTGTGTAAATTTTGTGCGCTGAGGAAAAGGTTGATTTCACTGTCGGTCATCAGAGGAAGTAAATAGCTGACTTGTTTTGTCATTTTGGCCCTTTATGTTTCACAAAAAACTGACCCAGAAATTACTGATATATTCATGTTTATAGACATTATCTTGATAAACTGACTTAATTCCATAAAAAAATAAATTAAAGCTATAATATTCATGGAACTGTGTGTGACTTATGAGTCTTTACAGGATTAAAAACATATTGTAACCATGACCCATGTATCAAGACAAGAATCCAAAAACGACAATTAACAGAATCGTCCCATCCTAACAAACAGGCAGTTATTGTTGAGGCCACTGCAGTTCCGTCCTTGTTGATATCTTCGGTTCGCTGTATCTCTGATAGACTGTTACAGAATCTATTCTTTTCTAACATCAATTTCCTCGGTCAACTTTTCTGACAGAAGCAGTTTGCTGTGCCCTTCTCATATCGCTTGTCTCTAAGTTGGCCCTTTTTGGCTTCTATTTAAACCTCCTTGTGCTGAAGGATAGTCAGAAAAGTCAGGCTTCAATAGACAATTCTAGAGCAATATGTTAAGTATTCAAGTCACTAAAGTTTTCTGATTTTCCTTGGACTTATTTTTGTCATGAACAGGATTTGACAGAAGAAAAACCAAAACAAAGACACAAAGACTTCCTTCTTCTACATAATGCAGGGTAAATTGACACTGAGTGAGTTCTCATTTGGCGTAAAATAAGTCCTACATTTACATGAGAGGCTGAGTGGGTTGCATTTTTACGCTACACCAACCCAAAAGTCCTGCGGGGCCTTTCGAGTGGGTGGCTTTCCTTCGGGTGCTCCATTTTCCCCATCAACATGATAAACATGGTCATAGGCTAATCTTCCAGCGATGTACTGATGAATCCTGGCTTAAGATCTGAGGGCTGGAATGTTCTCTCGCACAATGAAGGATGGGTCAAACGTAGAGGACATATTATCCTCCAGGGACAGTAAAGTGTGCGTTAACCTTAAGCACATCTTCTACATGACACCTCTTACTGCGTTCTTCACACTACACACTAAACGCTGTACATTCTCGAGCTGCGAACGTTCATCCTTTTCCCAATTGGATTGCGGATTCACGCGTTAACAATGGCCTGACCTTGTGTTCCCAGCCTCACATAAAAATAGTGCTTTCATTACCTACCTTTTCTCGAAAACATACCACTTGTGTCGGTGCTTTCTTCTCTCCTACACGGCTGCAGCTGATATGTCTTAAACCTTTTGAAAACACTGGGAAAATTCAAATGACAAACCTGCTGCAATCCAGTGAAAATATTACACGATGTAACTTGACCTCTACAACACACCTTCAACAAGCCCGACAGTGAGTGAGATATTTTGACAAGTCCATCTCATATTCGCCTGAGAAAAACAAATCTTGGCAGCTGACATGTAGATGGCTGTTTCTGTATATTCCAGCACATTTTGAAGAATCTATTAATGTGGCGTTTAACTAGCTAAACCGCGAGTACAGAAACGCGACCCTAACCACAAGCATAGCATACTTAGTCACCCGGTCTGCTGGATGTTATTATTAAGGACCCTGACAGCGTTTCCACCAATTACAGAAGGCAGCCAGCAGCCAGAGCGCGCCGGGCCGGCCACAGTCACACAGTGGAGTGTGTGCTCATGAAGCGTGACACTGTTTCCACACACCAATTACAGTTAGACAGTGCTACAGCTGCGCGCAGGCTTGGCACTCAGCCACACTATAAGTACCAGTATCGATTGACGGAGAGACACCCCAAAACAGCGAGGAGGGTGAGAGAGGGAGATGCAGAATACAAAAAAGTTTCAGTTAACACTGTGAATATTTCTCACCGTGGTGTTCCTGAGTTTGTAAGTGGCATAAGTGAGTTTAAATGCATGTTTTGGGAACTAAAGTTAGTCTGTCTGCAAAACACTTAAACTGTGGAAATAAGCAGCAGCTTATGTTGTTTACTGTTTACTGTGTAGGGCTGGGCACTATCATATTGTATATTATATATCGTGATATTCATGTGGAGAAGTTTAACAGTAGATTATCGTGATATGATTCCAATTGCACTACAGCTTATTTTGCAGCCAAGGCAAACAGAAATTGTGACTAATTTCCAGTGTTTTTAGAGAATATTAAGCGACAAGCCTTCAAAAAAAAAGCCAAAACAAACCATCTTATCATTAATAAATTTTTAGTCATTAGTGGGGATAATTTCATGGCTCAAACTTGAAAAACAGCTAAAATTCACAACCTTTAACTGTCAAAATTCATAAGCGACTTTCCAAATAAAGAAGTCCAAAGTTCCAATTTTCATCTGATCTTTCTAAAACCTTGAACAAAAGTAACCTATGCCCAGACAGTGGAGGTTCTGCAGAGGCTAAAACATAAACAATGACAGAAGTAAAACATGGCGTTTAAACAGGGAACTGAAACACATACTGTATTTTTTTCCCTATTGAGACACCTGAATATAAGCCGCATCCACTAGATTTAAGTAGGAAAAATGATGAAGTACATAGAAAGGCCGCACTTGTTAATAGAAAGTCTATGAGAATCTATAATTTTGCAGCATTGCCGTATAAGTCGCAGTGTTCAAAGCTTGTGAAAAAGTAGCGACTTACAGATACACTCGGCATCAAAGGCCACGCCCACTAACGGACCTCCGAGGGGGAAAGTTAACATGGGGAGTGAATCAGAACAACAGCTTTATCAGTCACTGCTCAAAAACTACAACAGCAAACATGGACTTTAGGAGATCTATTGTGTCAAATACAGACACGAAGACATGGGGATAAATAAAGTGATTCAACCTTCCAAGTATGTAAATATATCTAGCAATGCTAACGGTAGCTGTGAGCTAAATGCTAACGTGTTGCTAGCGCCGCCTACCGTCTTTTAGCATCTTTTTTATCTTTCTGTTTACTTCCCTGACATAACGCCACATCAGCAACCCCCATTTAAACCTGGTTGTAACTGACTTGAATTAGTTGTGCTAAAAATACACTTAATCCGCCAGAATATATACATAAATATAGGTAGGTACATTAAATGTTTTCTAATCTACATTATATTAGGAATTAACATGCCAAGAATGTTCGCAGCTTTACAGTATATCTGGATTGTGTTGGAAATAGGACTGTACTCAATGTATCGATACGGGGATATATCGTGACAAGCTCATTGGCAATACGCGTATCGTTACAAAGAGGTGTATCGGGATACGTATCGGCATACTTAAAATCATATAATTTACACTTCTGAACCTGGACTGCAGCTTTAAAGCTGAATCTATTGAGCTGAACAATGACTTATTTGTAAGATACTTGTGTCTAACATAAAGAGTAGTTAGAAAATACAATTCCTCTGCATTTGACACTTGATATGTGACATATTAAGGAAATTATATCTGCATATACGTGTATCGGGATACGTATCGTATCGTGACCTCTGTATCGGGATACGTATCGTATCGGAAGGCTCTTGGCAATACCCAGCCCTAGTTGGAAAAGTACATACTATACTGTATTCTTTCTTCAGCCTAAACAATAGACAGTACAAAACATACAACAAGCAGCAACACATTTTGTCTTGTCAAACTTAGAGGCTTAAAGCTGTACAAATGAATAGAAAAGACGGTTCCTTACATGGCGCACTGGGCGTGTATCTGTTTGATAGCACTGCTGCTGTAAAGGTTTGTAGTGGAGCCTAAATTCAAAAGTATTTGTGTTTAGAGGCAAACAACAGGGATGAAAGTGACAGGCCTCCCTCATCCAGGCTTTGTATATCCTCTTCTCCTGTCTCTTCTGATCCAGCTAATTATCACAGTTTGACAGTGTCGGCGAGGAGGAAGCACACAGGGCCAGGTCGCGAGACGAGGCAAGGGGAAAAATCGTTTCAGCGGCAATGAAAGAAGACAGGAGAAGCTCGGAGCAGAGTTTTAAAGGCGGCTTTTACAGACAATTCACCTAATGAGGATGTATAGCTCTAAGTATCTAGACAGAACTTGGAGAGCTTATGTCTCCTCTATGAGTCGAAAGGTTTGCTTGATATTCTGTGCTATTAGGAAAAGAAAAAAATACACAAGTTGCTGTGTATGTAAAAAAAAAATATTAATAAATAATAATAACACTTCAAAGTAATAGCCTAAAATTGGTCAACATATCTTGTTAAACTAAAAGTAAGCTAACAATCACTTTGCAGTTTATTAATGAGAAAAACAACTGCTTGATTATGCTAAAAAAAAAGGATTGTTTCGTTCATAATTCAAATCACTTCTATACCAAAAGAATATTTCTATAGCTAAATAAAACTGCAGACGTAGACATATGGGAGATTGCAAAGAAATTTTCACTTT
The DNA here is from genome assembly GCA_038363315.1 of Mugilogobius chulae. Taxonomy (NCBI): domain Eukaryota; kingdom Metazoa; phylum Chordata; class Actinopteri; order Gobiiformes; family Gobiidae; genus Mugilogobius; species Mugilogobius chulae. The sequence goes on from CM076405.1 coordinate 9,458,618, forward strand.
CAGATCACAAACTGTTCTATAAAATAATAAAGCATATGATAACTAACAATGTTCCGAAGAGTTTGTGAGAAAGTCCAGCCATATAAATGATTTTAAAATTAGGCACCCAAGAAAACCCCCTACAGTTCTCATGTGCAAATACACTAATGGAAAGTAGATTTTAAATTTTCTTATTTTGTGTATTGATAGTATTGAAAAAGGGGAGCATTTTACACATAGCGGGATTATCGATCGACATCACTTTCTGCTCTGCATATGCTCCATTCAGAAAGAGACGCTGTCCATCTAGTTAGCCAGGGAAACTTCTTTGATATAAACAACAAAACAGACTGCAAGCTAGCTAGCTGTTTGGATCAGGTCTGAACCAGTATGAGGGACGTCTGGCTCCTGAAGCTTGAAACTGTGTTTTCACATTGTTTTTTCACTCACACTTACCTGTGTGTGGATCGTAGGGTCAAATTTCATTTACAAATGTTGATCTAGAAGTATAACTTTTGTTTTCACAGAGATAAGTTCTTGTATTTAGCTAACAACAGCGCTGGCTCGACTTGTTGCTTCAGCTTGTATCAATCAGCATCAGCTCTTTCTGCATACCGGCTGCGCGTGCATCTCCTGTGTTGATAAACAAATAATCCCTCTATAAAAAAAAAACAAAGCTAGAGTTTCTCAGGAGAGCTGGTTTTGGGTTGGGATTCAAAAGTACAAGATGTTCACCAGGAGGCAAAATACACATGCAACCAAGACAAAAATATTACTTAGTGCTGCTAAAACAGAATACTGGTAAAAAAAGTGCACATAGGCATTACATTTGTAACTGAATAGCATAATCAATTAAATCATACTTTTGAGTTTGATTATTTGCACAGCCGTACTAATTAGCAACAAGAGCTTAGCAAATACATGTGAATAAAATGTGAGGAGATTAGTGGTCTGCATATTGAGACTTTACTCCTGGGTCTTCTCTAAAGCTCCACATGAAGCAAATGCCTTGGCCCAGGTCCTGTATAATATTTCAATCAATTGCAAAATGAATGAAATCCTATTCTCTTACACTGGCTGCATATATCAGTCTGGACAAAACGCACATTCAAGTCTGCATAAAAACAAGAAAACAGAAAGCACTAAGACAAACAATATAACTGAATAATTGAGACAGAAGACGAAGGAGGAGGAGAGCTCCAGAACATTTGCTTCACCCAAAGTGAAAGGAACAGATGGGCCTACAGACAATCACGATCATAAAACCAGTCACAGCTGTCCTCACTGCTAATATTGACTCCCAAAGATATTTTTAGATGAAAAACAACACTCCTTCGAACAAAGACAAAGTGTGTTTATCACTATAACACAGCAGGGATGTTGTCTTATATTTACAACTATCTGTACTCTGTGGAAACTGTTTTACAACGACACAGATGCACCAGCTATTATTCAAAATGTCACCATAAAAGTTTTAAGAAGTTGTTGAATGACTGAACAAAACAAAACAGTGCACAGTTATATGTATAAATGTCTCACAGCTGTGTTTCATTTTTGGGCTGTTTTCTGGAAATCGGAGTACAAAGTGAACTCTGCTGCAGAGAAGCACATACAATGTTAAGTTTTTTATATAAATAAGAACCAGCTTTTCAAATAATATTCAAAATGCTGATTTTTAAGCATAATTTTATTCAAACATAATCTGAGTTTAAGCATGCTGAACTACAGAGAAATGTCAAGGTAGTAGAAATTCATAGTCATGAGATTCTTTGTCTCTGCAAGTTTGTGAAAACTCAATCCTCTGACAAACTTGTGCTTCTTCGTCTTCGACTTCACTTCATCAAAGTGAATGTTTTTTTTTTTTTCCACAAATGAAGAATAAATAGTCTCTGTTTGTATAGAACTTTTCCACCTTTCAAAGTGCTTTGCATGAAGGAAGCACTCGCTCAGTGTACACACACAGACCAGTGTTATAGACACTGGGGCCAGGTGGGTGGACAATGACAGTCCGACTGTGACACCTGATGTTCCGGAGGTGTTCTATTCTAGTTCGAACCAGATCCTGTCTGAGATAGCTTATAAATCTGATGGGATCAGGCTTTGACAAGCAACTGAAAGTTGAGTTTTATTGATTTGATAAAGTATCCAATTTAAAACAAAGCTCTGGTCACACATAAGTGAAAAGAGACATGTTCCAGTTTGTTATTGTCTTGAGTCACTGACCTTCAAGTCCAAGTCAAGTTACAAGTCTAGGTCCATTTCCTCAAGTCAAGTCTCAAAATATGAAAACAGTAACGAAAGTGTGACAGACGACACATCTAGTAATAAAATGTATGTATTTTTTAGATTGCAGAGGACAAAGCATTTTTTTAAGAATAGAAATATTTTCAAAATGTAAACAAATATAAACACACAAGCTTTTTTGTGAAAAACGAAAGAGTCATTTCTACTCACAGCCAATAGTATCTGCAGCGAGGAGTGGGCCACCTCTATGAACTGGAAGTCCAGCAGACAGCCTGATATAGAGATGTAGCGGTGGTCCTCGGGTGCCCAGGAGGGCGGAGGAGTGATGAGGGTCACCTTGCACCCTGGCCCGTTCTCCATCCACCAGGAGCGGTGCATGGACAGGTTAAAGGTCAGCACCAGGTCAGAGTCCTGTGAAGACATACAGAAGAGAGATATTAGCCGCTGAATTACAACAGGGACTAAAAGGTTGGACAAGAACGAGAGCCAGGCCAACAGTGGAAGCAGATTTCCAGCAGGTTTTAATTAAATGTGAAGCGTGTGTCATAATAGCTAAGATTGGGTATTGGACAAGGGCAGGGCCGAGGGGAAGGGGCGAGGGCTAAAAATACTTCACAGATTTATAATTTTAATGATTCAGGATAAGTCTGATTAGATCTTAATCACAGCATGGAAGGGTTTTAAGATTGAAGATTTAGGAATGGAGAAGCTGCAAGAATCAAGTGATTTGTAGGACTGAATAATGTACATTTAATCTTATCTCTATATCAGCAAAGGCTCTATAGTGGTGCTACTCCATTTCATTTCTCGAGACCAAAATGATAACTGGGGCTGCGGTTTTAGGTCCAGGTGTTAGACAACAGCCCGAACTTTACAACACAAACTATTGGTACTTTTTTTGGTTAAGCAATGTGGCTCTAGTTTTGAAAAGCTCCATGTCACTTTAAGGTGTTCACAAAAAGTCAAAATTTTTTTAAACAAGGCCTATTAAGGCAAAATGAAATTCAAAACAATACAGCCAGCTTCATAGCTCACTTCCATCAGGTTGAATGAATGAAAGAATGACTTTTTGGATGATCTCTAAAAAATGCCCAAATGACACATTTGAAGCCTTTTTCTGCTAACTTCTGAACGGATAAGGAAGTACAACAACATGTTGACCACAAGGATGAAATCTCAAAATAAGATAAATGAAATACTGTTCAAACTCTAAGGCGAACAGAAAAGATTGCTAAAGATTATATTTTATAAATAAGAAGACTGTCCTTGTATTCAGATTGTAGCCGTTTTGGTCTCATTTTATTTTAATGTTCTTTCTTTCTTTCGATCTTTCTTTCTTCCTTTCATTCTTCATTGTTATTGTTGTATTTATATATTTATTTTGTAAGAATTTACAAGTCCTATCAGGGGCCTAGTACTAAATTCTCGGCCCCAGGTACAAACTTTGTTGATGTTCCCCTAATACATGATCATGTGTTTTAATTCTTTAGTCCACTCTCGTTACTTCATTTGTTTTGTTTTTTTTCCTTCTAGATTATTTATTTAATTTCTACATTCCTCTTTAACATTTTAGACAACTTGTTTTAAAACATACAAAACCCTGTGAATATGCAGACTTATTGAACTGATCATTTTGTGTCAAACCCTGGCTGTTCACTTAAATCTGCGAAAACTCTTACTTACAATATTATAATCTCTTACTGTTATATTTGTTAATACTATACCTATTAATATACAGAACCTCTTTATTCAGCCATTTTTGGGCCAAAGTCCATTAGCTACATTTTATAAGAGAAATGGAGCTCTCTGATTGCATTTAGAGGAACAATATATCTCACCAGCAGAAATGACATACTTTTGGGGCCCTTTTCCTGCCCTGGGCCCCGGGGGAAACTAGCACCATTTACCCCCCCAGTCCGACACCCCTGAGTCTGATACTGATTGAAGTACTACTGGTAGTTTTTAGACTCTACAATGTGATGATCAGGGTTGCATTATTTTCTGACAACAAACAAGCTTCCTGTGCTTCCTTTTAAGGCAGACGAAGTTGACAAGCTCATGTTCAAATATAAAGTCTTCTACGACTGAAACAAATAACTGTTACAAAATGTGAATGTGAACTGCACTTAATAAACAATGTAATATTTGTTATCCTCTAATGACCAGTTTCTTCATTGAAATCACATAAAATTTCACTTCAAGTTGACTCCATTTCAGAATTTACATTGTTTACAAATATTCCATAGAAAACTGTAAAATGAAACACAGAAATATTAGCATTTTATGATTTTACTACTCTTCAAGACCTGTTTTGATTTGCCGTATCTACATTTTATTCTGATGTTGTGTGAAGCCTTGTAAAATTTTTGTTTAGAAAGTATTTATGCAATTTAGTTTCTTTGTGGAGTGAGTGCATTCGGCCCTGACCACTGCAGGTGCAATGCAGTTGGATTCTGGAGCAAAGTCCTTCTGAGATGTCCCCCTCTCTCTCTCTCTCTCTCACTGTGATATTCGCCTTGGTGTAAATAATGCACATATTAACGGCTCCACTTAGCAAGGACGCACATAGATCATCTGAGAGACAGCTGGGCTAATGACACGCACACAAACCACACTGACGCACACACACACACAAACTTACTGGGATGGAAATGTTGTAGTGTACGCCAAAGGAGAAAAACACTCTGAACTACTTTGGCTAGATAAAGCTCACATTTGTGAAGCGTGAGCCTAAAAACAAAATACTATGGGTTTCACAACAGTGCAAAAGATGATCTTATTGGTCATGCAGGGATAGATGTTCATTGATAATGGTCAATTTTAATTATAAATATATTTCAAGGTTATGGAATGAGAACATGAAGTGGACTGCACACATTTAATCAAAATCACACTTAGCAAATCACACAGGCTGGTTTTATATTATTATACATATTTCAGTTGTTTTGTCAATTCTCCTGTCTGCAATATGAACTTTGAACAGAATTCTATCACTAAAACATTAATTGCAAATCCAGTGGCTAGTCAGAAAAATCGTAATTAGATATACTGTATTTCCCAAACCATGCTGCCCTGCTTATTTCTTACTTTAAAGACATACAATTATCTGTAGATCTGGGGTCAGTTTGTTGGAAAACATGTATGCTAGTAGTATTTCAAAGGGTGCTTTGTATTCTAGTGCATTGGTCATGTTACTTGTCACATCAACATAGTCTCACAGAAATCTTATTTATACACCGACATGTTAGTAGTGTATCTTCAGCATATTTCTGCCCTTTTTTGCGTGTCTATTGTACAGCTTCTCTATTTCAAGCTGAGAAAAGCTCAAATAGAAACGCTATTTTCTTCGCGCCTTACAAACAGGTGTTTTGTGTGAAGCCATGTGAGGACATTTTCTTTGGATTTAACAGCCGAGTTTAGGTCTAAAGTTACGCAAATGGGTACATTTGGAGTTGGTTAAGATTAGAATTTAGTTAATGTTCATAAATAATAACACGTCTTTATATCCACCATAGAAATGAACTTGAGCAGCAACGCCTATCATGGACATGAAATAAAGAAGAAATTGTGTTGCCTACATGCACATTTAAATTTGTATGTATACTATACATACTAGGGGTGTTCATGGTTAACTGGTTAACCGTGACTAAGAGCTTAACCGAGTGTGATTTTTTGCCCGGTTAACTAACACAAATATACAGTTGCTCCAGCAGAGGGCGCAAACTGCTCCTGAACAACTCTGGTGTCTGTCAGAATGGAAAAATAAATAGCTAAAACTCCAAAAACAAGGTTTATCTCAGTAGGACTGAGCAAACTGGATCAATATCAGTCATGCGTGGCTTTATTGTTGGAGAAGAAAACAGACTGGATTAGTCAGCTTTTGCATAGAAAATCGATGTTCTAGCTGTTCGTGCTAAGGTAAGCGGCTAATGTTAGCAGCAGCTTTAAAATATGACACTTTGTTAATGAGTGATTTTACCAAATATGTACTAGAACGGTAGCCACCTAGTGCCTCCACACAATTTCATTACACTCCAGCTACTAGATCAGGCATCGCGTATCGCAGTACTGCAGACGGTTTCCACAAAGCAGGAAGTACAGTCATCCAATCAGCAAACAGAAGGGGAGTGATGTGTTTACCAGAACCAACCCGAGTTGAAATAGCAGACTGTATATGTTCTCCTCCTCTGACCTTGTTTATGCTCTACTTCCTGGATGACAAAACCATCAAAAAGCAGTGATTGGTTATAATAAAGGAAAGTTCCTGCCTCCTGTGAAGCAAACGAGCGACAGTGATGCAATGTCAGACGGTTTCTACGAAGTGAAATGAAACCGCGGCTGATTCATCAGGCTACTAGAACAGTGGATTACAGCAGTATATATATAGGCTTTTATCCAGTGGTGCACAGTTCAAAGTCTCTGTTTTGCTGCGCTGTGTTCACTCTTGTGGTTAATCATTTATTGACTGTAAAGGGCTCCAATTAATGGTTAAAGAAGTATTTTGAAAACGTGTATCCCTAGACATACTGTACATTCATTAGTTCAATTGGCCACATGTATGTCTAAGAAATGCATGAGTAAAGATCTAACAGTGAGCAAAGATTTAACAAAGTGTGTAGCTAAAACCTGTAGCTTTGCCCTGAAAATGGAAAAGTTGCATTTCTTTATAGTTTGCTGTAAGCACATCAGACCCAACCCTGTTTCCAAAAGTACCGGTTACAAAATAAAAGAGGAAATGTTGGCCAATTCTCTACACAAGTTTTAGCTCTGTATTTTTCCTTTGCTTGGACCAGAAATGATGTGTTAAAACACCAAAGCTACACAGTGACAAAAAATGAAGCTATTGTGGCAGCAATAAACCTGCAAGTCTCCTGCCAGGTGAAATTGACGTTTTTGTCAATAGAGTGTGGTGGCTTTGAAGAGCGCTTCAGGGCTCCAATTCCCAGTTGGAGAAGACTGTTTGATGGCAAAGTAAAGCTGTGAAAATATTCTCAATATAGCCTTTCTCAAATTGATGTTTTTGAGAAAATGTTTTGCTCCCAGCACTTTTCACCTCGATGTATAGCAGAACATAGGAGCGTCTGTGTGAGTGATTGGTTCGGCTGTGATGCTGTAATTACTTTGCTTGCATACATGACATGTCAATGGCTTTTAGATTTTCTCTTTGCAACGCTAACTGCTCTACAGATAAAAGGTATTGAAACTCTGACTTCTCTAATGGAGCATAGCAGAAAAAAAAAACTATAGCCAGATCTGAATCTAAAACACACAAAAAAGGTCACATTCAAATTTGAGTTATTTGTACTTTTAGAGATTTCTTTCATCTGTGTTAGAGCTACAAAGATTACAAGTTAAAGTGACACTGTGTAACTTTCTGGGGGTTAGTTTGGGGCATTTTTCATTGATATATTGTTCATCAGTTTCATGCTGTATGTGGAATATTAAAGCCAAAAGAACATGATTTCCACAGAAACAAGCAAGAGGAGAAGCCCTCTTCTAGGACATAATAGAGTTGATTTTAAGAAGATTCAAGCCTGCTCAGAGCAAAAATACACAGTTTTTAAATGTAGGTATTAAAAAAACATTCAAGTAATAAAACAATGCTTTGGTTAGTCAATTTTTAGCTAAAAAGATGACTGTGCACCTTTAAAGAAACCACAATTAGTTTCTCTTTAAACTTCCTTTCTTTCAAGACTGTTACAGAGTATCATGTACATTTAAATACTTTTAAATCAGCTTCTCTTCAGCACAGATACATTGTCAAAGTATTGATTAAGTGGAAACTAGTTTGCAAAGCCCAGTCTATGAAAAATAATTGAGGAAGAGCGAGGGAGCAATGAAACACAAAGCTTTATTCTTGTTTATTTTAATCTGACTTCTGATCTGATTATCTGACCTATGTTGAAGCGTTTACACTTGCCTCCTTACTACAGATTAGAATAACATCTCAGAATAGTTGATTAAAGTGGCCAGAAATGTACTCATAATGATGATTTTTTTTTTTACACCAGCAGTAATTGACCAGGCCTGTGCTATCTGCCTTGATTCAAATGTAACTTTTGAGAAAAAAATAATTGCCTAGCTGATATAAAAAAGTCGTTTCTTCTGCTTCTAACACTCCTGCAAACACAAAATGTGGTCAGATTAATGTTTGTGAACTTTGGGGCCAATGTGATAAAAAATAACCAAAGAAAACTGTCTTGTTCTTTCATCCTTTCCATGATTAGGTCATTTTAAAGGCTAATGCTTTATGTTTAAGCCACACTATGTTTTCAGGCTCTAGATGAATAAAGCTATTAAAGTCAGTGTAAGGTAAAGAAGCTACATTTCAGCTCAGAGTGCCGTTAGCCAGATTTAGACTGACTTATTGCAGCGCAGAACGTACGAGGCACATCTTTATACAGAGCATTTGTTCTCCACACAAACATTATTGTCTGGATAGAAATGGGACCTGACCCAAGAATAGGTCCACGAGAACAAGACCAGATTTGAATATCATTTACACTGGATAGATCTTTCAGAGCACAAAATTAATTTCATGTTTATGTAATTAGTATATCCTATATTTAGCTGTCAGCTCTCTCTGTTTAGCTCTCATCTTTCAGCATTCTACATACGATCATTGTAGAACACTGACACCTCAGGAGATGTGGTCCTAGAGCTACACAAATACTTCAAAAGTACAATTTTAATGAACGCAATTAGCAAATCGCGTAGACAGCAATTTTCAAACTACTATAATCTCTTTCACAAAAGAAAAACTACAGTGATTTTCTGAATAAAACGCTATTAATTCAACATACATACATTTGTTTTATTATTTTGCAGATGTGGTATAGCTACATAATGGTCACCAACATTTACTTGAGTAATGTTTTTGAATTAATTCCACTTTTCTAGGGAGATTCTTTTACTCAACTTTTGGTTTGAAGCAACAGTAATACTCCGATAACATTTCCTTTTCTCACTGTGAGTAACTTTAAATTACAAAAATGTAAGTTGTGTGTTTCTTGCATCTCTCCTTCAATTATTATTTTGTTTTTCGCAATGTGGTGTTTATGATTTTTTTTAACCTTTTCCAAGTAGCAACTGATTAAAATCCAATGTTATATCAGAAAATTTACTCCTAAAATTTCTTGCAAATGTTTTTTCCAAATAAGTATGTCTTTACTCATGAGTCATTTCTTTAATCACTACTCTACTTTCCCTTGAATTAAAATATTGTGAAGCAACTTTACTCTTAGTTGAGTCCATATTTTGGAAAATCTACCACCTCTGTTAATTTGTCAGTTCATAAACACACATTGTTTTGTGAGTTCTTCTTGTTTTGTAATTAAACTTTGTACATAATTCTAATTTTGTCATCTCACTAAAATGAAGTTAAGATATTTATATTTAAGATATTACTACACGTTCCAGTTTTCATGTCAGTTTAGTCATTTTCTAGGATTAAACTTTTACTTCTTGTTCATAAATAATGATAATTTGGGTCAAAACTAAAATAACATGGATTTTTATTTGAGACCTAAACTAGAACACATTCATTTTGTTGAATTCATGTTTACAGGCTCATTAAGATATGGTGAAAATTAAAAATGTCCTTGTCTCCTTTCTCATGTCATCAGTTTAGAACTCTGCTCTACTTCTTGTACTTTTCTTCACGTTTTCGACTCATATAAAACTATATGTTCTTAAACGTACAACAGGTTATAATTTACCAAATTAACATAAATTGGAATTATGTCTTGCGCCCTTGTCATGGCAAATCTTACAATCACAATCACGGGTCAGAACAATCGCAATTAGAAATACTTCCCGAATGGTGCAGCCCTGTGTGTAAATTCTTTATATTTCCATTAGTCTGAATCTCTTATTTCCTCCCTGCTTCTCTTTTTGGGGTAATGGGTAAATGTCTAATTAGTAGCGAGCTGATTAATGCCATCTTCCTTTGCTCCATTTTCATTTCTCAAAATTTGCGCAAGTCTGTCAGCGGCCTGTCCCAAAAGACGAAACATTTTATTCTCAAACCACTCTCTTTCACTCCAGTGTCTGTGTCTTTCTAATGGGCACTTAAAGCTGCACACATAAATACAAAAGTAATTATTATTGGGAAAGCCATTTCCTTGACTTTATTAAAAAGGTACTTAACATAAAGGTCAAGCTGGTAGTGTGCACTTGTGGATCGTTGGCCCTAAATAGGTTATGACTTAATGAATCTATAAAAAGTTGTAGTGGTGGAGGGAGCAGCACAGGGAATATTTGGAGTCTTCACTTGATCTTCCACTATTCCTGCCACACTCCAGGGCGGTGAGCAGTAAGTGGGTCAGCGTGACATATGATGTAGATTCAAATAAGAAAACTTACAACCGCGTGTCGACACCAATGCAAAAGGCACTATTCTTACACATTAAGAAGTGGGTCATTAAGATGAGTATGTAATTGTACACGGAATGTTATTTATCTTAATGTGTTTGTTGAATAGGTCAAAGAGAAGACAATCAATGTTCTTAAATCAGTGATGGATCTGGCTGGAACATCTGACCATGGGTGCACTCACACTCGCACAACTGAACCGTGGCCAAGCCTGGATGGCCCCTAAAGCCTGATTCTTTTGTCCAGTGTGAGCGCAAACGAACCGTGCTCAGGCGGGGCACGAATCAGATTCTGGCGCGGTTGGAGGAGGTGGGCCAGAGCATGGCACGATTACTCATGTACACGCACGCGCACGACTTTAGCATACAAGCCCATTGTGAGCACTAAAGGTTCTTACAAGAAAAAGTCCGAAAACAAACTCTGCACCAAGCTCTGTGAATATGCGCTCACCTTGAATTATCATCACTATGACCAGAGAAAAAAGTTGTGAGTGTGGGCTTGAGCATGGCACAGTTAAAAAACCCTAGTGTGAGTGCGCCCTAAAATCGCCTAAATTTCAAAACAACTGACTGGACTCTTTGAAGCTAAGACTCTGTAGTTTAAACCTGATGACTGTTTGATTGTAGCTGTGAGTGAGAACAAGTTTTGCACAAACGGAAAACAAAATGAAACTCCCGCCAGCAGTAAGGGTGGTTTGTACTTAGAGCTTGAATTTCATAATTTGGGCATATTTGAGTTTTGGGCAATTTAATGCACAGTACATCAGTTGACTTGTTTTATGCTAACATCCTGCCAGCATGTTCATTTACTGTTAAATTCATTTCTATGGGGTTTTCACTACCTTCGATTGTTTTTCTCCTACAGCATGTTAAAGAAAGAAAATTTCATCAAAGGTGAAAAAATGTACATTTATAAAAAGATGTGTTTGTGTCCTAATGCCAATGCTTAAGTTTGACAATTTGAAAATAAACAGCTCACAAGCACGCAGCCAATTCTTCTTCAAAAGCTGAAGGTATATTAACTAAAAAATGTTTAGCAATAAATAAATACATAAAGAAAGAATGCTTAGGTAAAAAACATTAGTCCTATTAACTTTTTTTTGTGTGTTTGGTTAAATTGAGGAATTTGCAATGAAAAAAAGTGTTTTCAGATAGAACATGGTCTTGATTCTGTGTGAATGGTTTGTGTACAATTAATAACTAAATACATTTTTTCTTTCTAACTTTAATTTTGAAAAAGAAGCCGGTAAAAAAATGAGACAAAATTCTGCTTTTACTACAAACTTTACAAAAGCCTCCATAAAGTTGGATAATGTCACTTTAGAAGAGAGTATCCAAATATGACAGCCAAAAATGCAATTGTGTAACTGTCAGTGCACTGGCCAAGTTGTCCAATCTGATCAAGGTATTATCTAAACTGACCACAAAAACGTCTTGTGCTTAAGATAAAAATCGTGATGGTCATTATAATTGGCTCCAGGCTATTGCACAGCGCTGTCAAAGTCTGTCCGAGAACTGGAAATAAAGGTACTGCTGAAAATAATCTTCTTGCGTATGAAAAAAAAATATGGTAATAAATCTTTGTGGGAAAAATAAGAGTCAAGCTGAGAGACAGAGGTGTGAATCAGATTGGTGAAAATAGAAAATAGCAGATGTTGTATCAGAAATAACACGTGATGAAGTGTTCTGGGCAGAATAAACTGGCAGCGACAGAACTGTCCTTGCTAATCTATCATGTGGTAGCTTATGTCGCAGGTGAGAAAGCATGGTTTATTTATTTTTTCAATTTTGGTAATACATTTTTGCAATCACATTTCGTCATGCACATCATATGAATGTAGAGACAATGAGAGTAGCTTAACCTAAAAAGTAATATCTTTAAAAACAGTGCTTTACAGTTTCAGATGTGAACAAACAAATACTGTAAAGACACCTGGATGTACAGCCATCTTCTCGGAAATACCTTTGGAGACTGTTTATGCTCTGGTGGACAATAAACACTTCACTTTCTCATAACTTTTGTGGTCATACAAGCAGAAGCTAAGCAGGTTGAGCCCGGGCAGTACTTGAATGGGAGACATATGGAACCCCAGGTGCCACAGTGGGACGAATAGAGGAGAAACTCATTGTGTCCTTAGACAAGATGGATCTGGAGTGTGAATGGTTGGTGGTGGTCAGAGGGGCCGATGGTGCAAAAATGGCAGGTGTGGAGTGAATGAATAAAATAAAAATGTGAGTCTTTGGGTGTCGTGAAAAGCTCTGTATAAACATATTAATATTATAAACATATTAATAAAATGAATCACTTTTGTTTTCTGAAGTATTGTGTGATAACAATGAATGATCCAGACAAAAAATGGATATCTCGATAATTTTTGGCATAACACGATTACGATATTTAGACGATATTATTTCAAACCAACCGGAAAATGTTCAAACACATATTTAAGTGGATTCGTTGAAAAATTAAAGACATTTTTGTTTAATTTATGACATGTGCAATCAATAAATTAGTCGACTAAAACTCTTCTCAAAACTGGTGAGTGGCTCCATGTCCTGACCAAATATTTGACTCAAACTGCCCTCTCAAACTCATAGGTTTATTTAATCATTTACAATGTTGTAACTTTCCTCATTTGTATCTTTCTTTAAACAACTATTTTGAAGCATTGTTCACTATAAACGATATACTTGATATTCTAGTTTTGTATTTCTTCAAAACAACTATCATGATATATTATCTAAAATTCGATATATTGCTGAACTCTATCACATCTTGATATGCAACCCAATCTCACAAGAAAGCATAATATATCAAGATATAACAGAAGATGTCAATAGCGTATGATTAGTAGGACTAAGTTGAAGCCTAAAAAACCTATTAAATCTAAACAAAATGTCTTCAACCAAATATGTTTTATTACGCTTTTACATATCATGCAACAGCGTAACATATAGATGCAAAAAGGGCATGAAATCGTGTTCACCTTATGCTATTTATGTGTTGTGGTATATACACACTTTCTTGTGCGACTTGTCACACTTGTGAGCTGAGATGGATTATCTCAGCAAAGAAGAAGTGCTCATCATACAGATTTTGACAGATTTGTGAAGAGAGTTGATAAAAATGGGTCTTGGGTGTGGTATTCATAGAAAATATTTTATAGTTTTCTGTTTGAGTTCATGAAAAAAGGTAGCATTACAAAATAAGAGTGCATTATATTTCAGTTTGTGGCTGTGGTAGAAGCATGAGTTAAGTAGCTTTGATGCACCTCACACAGACACCAAGTCATCACAATGATTTGGAAGGTAATTTTTCCACAAATCTGACTCGTAAGTAACCTGTAAGGTGGTTTAACATGCTTGTCTTTATGGATTTTGATAAAGCAAGCACAGACAAATTACATTACACATTTATGCCCAAATAGAAAAATCTATTGTAAACGCCGACTGAAATCTGACAAAAACACAAGCTCTAACTAATTCTCCCAGCAGCAGCACTACTTGGATTTCTGTTGCGCTAATGCAAAGAACAATGAGCCAACTTTCACATTTTAGAAGTGACTTTGAAATCACCGGCCTCATGTGTCAATGTCTAACTATTGATGTTCTCTTTATGAGCTTTGGCTTCACACCATTGTTGTTCTGTCAGGGCGAAAATTGAACGCTCCCCCATGTAAACTTCAAACAATGGGCTAATAATGGCTTTGTGCTTTCAGCGTGCCATTTTCAATTTGGTCATTACTTAGAAACTTGTGGCTTTGTGAGGTTACATAGTAAAACTTCTTGTACAGTACAAGTAGGCCATTAGGAGAATTATGAACTGTCAGCTGCAGGAGTTGTGATATAACCAAGGTTACCTCAAATTTTAGTTTGGATTTTTTCTACCAGCACTTTTATGTAATTTTTAATTGGACCTTGAATATGAATAATACTGAAAAGAACTTCTTTACTAAAATCAGGTAAAAAACTGTGTCATTTGGTACAACTGTTGTGGAGTAGAGTTTTTTCATAAACCTATATAAGCATCTTGAGCTGTTTGCATCATAAATGAATTACTTTTAGGAAATTTTAACAAGTATAGAAGATGGTTTGGTGAAAAAGGGCAATAAAAAAGATGATATAATTTCTTCTTCTCGTTCGACCCATTAACGCTTTAAACAGTGTTTCTCAAACTGTGGTACTTGTAGACCCTGGTGCACTTGAAGCCATCTTCAATTTGAATCTTCAGCAATATATCTACTAATTTTGCGTTTTTTAAAACTTTGCCATTATGGTTATTATAAGTCATTGTTTTAGACCTGATCTTGTCTCAATTGGCTCAGTGCACAGAACTTCAGTTGGCTTATTTTTATTCAAAACAGCTTACTTCTATACATACAAACATTTCCTGTTCAGTTCATTTCTATGAGGTTTCATTACTCCAGCTTAAAACGATAAATACTCAGAAGATCAGACAGTGACAGTGAGTTGTGGTGAATGTTACAGAAAACATGTTAAAACTTTATTAATCAAAAGAATAAATCACCAGAGGACACTTGTGTGTTTAAAAAGAGACGTGTTTATGCTAACGCTAACAGGAAATGCTTGTATATACAGAAGTTAGCTATTTTGAACAAACACAAGCCAACTGAAATTAAGGACTATTAAAACTGTCATAAAGTTAAACATTTGATTTAGTCTTTGCTTTTTGGAGATCTATTGCAATAAGTTGTTGGTGTGAAAAGGTTCAGAACCACTGCATTGAGTGATTCATGCATGTTTAAGTAATCTATATTCTCCAGCGGACAAGACACCTTAGCTTCAGTCCTGACTTTACCAATCATAATAGATTCATGCTCACTGCCTCTACGAACAACTTATTTTCTTAAACAGTTATTCATGTAGGATCTGGCAGAACTGTGTATCCATGTTGGCACAAATTGTTCCAAATGTGTTGCATGCACCCTATTGTAAACTGCAGTCCTCTATAATCACACTGATAGCAGCACTTTGTTTGTAGTGTAATGAATAAGGGCAGTGGAAAAAGAGACATGATTATGAACCCAGCATTAATACTGAGATTAGTTTCTTTTAAGGCAGTTAAAGTTCTTCAATTAGTTGCAACTCATCATTAAGTAATTCAGTAATTAGTAATCATTATGTTTCGGAGACCAGAGAAAAGAACTTTCAGGACTAAAAATGTGGAATATTTTTTACAAAGGAGAAAATGTGTGATTCTTAGTGTCTTTGATAAAAACTCCTCTCCATAAAAGTAGCTTTCCTTATGTCAGGGCTATTCAACTAATAATTCTCGAAAGCCAGATTTTTGGGGAGTCATGGCCACTGGGCCGGAAAGTTCTACTGCACGTGACCAATGCTGCCAGAATTTAGAATTAGGCAAAATATCCATTTGTTTCAATATGTTAGTACTAATGTTCTACTAAATGACCAGAGTTCAACAAGGACTAGACCAGGATTAAGAAAGTCTGAACCGAGTATAACCAGTATTAGGACAAAACCAGGTCTGGTCTAAAGCAGAATTACACCAAAACTAATATGGGACCAACTCAGGTCTAAGATACACCCAGAACTAACTCTGCAAAGAAAAAATATATGTGTAGTTGGAATATTTGAAAGACAAATTGAGGGCTGGATTCAACCTATTCAACCTTAAGTTGAATAGGCCTGCCTTATGTGTTATATTTAAAACAAATATATCAATTATATGAAAGAATAATTACAAGACTAATTTATTGCCTACTTTTTTGTCATAGATAAAATGTATTTAATAACAACTAGCTCAAAGCTCATTTTTAACATGAACCAGACTAGGAAATAGTATTAACAACATAGTACAATGTGTAGTTCCTTTCGGCTAGAAAATATCTGACAAAATTGACACGACCACTAAGTTTCTCTTTAATACATCCTTGCTTAGTAAGTCATACACAACCCAATCTCCACTGTGATGAATAGCTTATTTAACTTGTCATATTGAGAGAAAAATCCAATCTCACTCTCCAAGGCAAAACCCCTTGTAACCATCTGGATGCGTGCTCTCTCGTACACGTCCATATTTCCTGCCTTTTTAATGCACACACGCTCAAACACACAAACACGGTGGCTGATTTGGAGTGCTCTGTGGAGGATCATGCACTTATGCTCCCAGGTCTTTGTCTCTGACTGCGGGCTGGTGCCGCTCCACTGAACCACATCTGTTGGCCCGCTGCCTCCAGCCCTGCCTCCACAACACCATCCTGCCCTCTGCTCCAACCCTGTCCAACCCCCCTCCAAGCTCTTCTCCTCAATTTACCAGCGCTGTGTTCTGCTTTTGTCTCCCGCTCCCCTGAGATGGAGGAAAGAGAGGTATGGTCAGAACCCCAATATGATGTACCTGACAGCGCCGAGGGGAGCTAAATGGGCTTTTTAGAGCTAACTGGCTTTCAATGGGAAGGTGGGAAGTTGAATGAGAACAAGCTATTATGTAGAGAGAAAAGTAGAATAGAGAAAAGTTTTGGGAAACGATTTGGGGTTTTGCATAACTTTCTGTGTTGCTTGGCAAGATTTAAAGATCAACCTATGGGTGAACAATAGATTCAAATTTAGAAGTTATTTTGTATCTGTTGATGTGAATGTTTGTGCACCTATTGTCATTTCTTAATTTAATTTTTAATATTCATCAATTGTTCAGAACATAGCCTATTTATTGTCTTTATTTAAAGTGTTTTTATGTAATGCTCTGCTGATCTCTTGGCCCCTTGAAAACATAAATATGTATTGTGAGCTTTAAACTCGATTTATAGATGCAGTCAAATTATCGATTCTCATTAGGTCTATATATGTACTGCACGTTTTGTTTATTTGTTTTTTTTAGTTGGTGCAACTTATATTCAGGCTCAATATGAAAATTGCAGTGACTTCCTGGCTAAACAAACATAAAAAAATTTAAATAAAATATTTATTTTGCACATAACTTATAATAAAACATTTATAAAAGCTTTTTTTTTTTACAACTAAGATTGAAATAAAGGTTTAAAAGACACTTTACATTAAAAAAAATATATATATATTTGCAAAATCTTCAAACGTTTGGGTAGCACAAGACAAGCAAAAATGCAAACATGCTTGGTATCCTGGTTTTAACTACATTTTCTGAAATATGCAATTCTAAATTCATGAATCAGCGCGGCACTTCCTCTTTTAATCTTCTCTCCCAAATGTTTATGCTTCTGGACGTGTTGAAAATGTGCATAGTGAACTGAATCCTGCTTCCAGAAAAAATAAATAAATAACAAATGAAAAAAGTAATAAACAATCAGCATAAATGGTAAATCTAACTGGAATCTCTATCAGAAATGACCTTACTCCTGATGAATCCTAGACACTATTAACATGAGGATCTGTTATAAACATTTGCATTACATATTGGACACTTTTGAGAGACACACACAACCTTCTTCACTTCACTCATGCCTCCTTGTAGAGAGATCGAGCGTCTAAGTTCTGAACATGAGGCAGATGTTGCTAAGTGGATTCTCAGCTCATAAGATAAAATTAAACTGAAATGAATGATGTCGACAGACTTACGCTCTTGAAAAGCTATCAACAGGATTTCTGGCACGGCATCTTTCTCCGATTTTTACCAGGAGGCTGCTATTTCAACCGAGCCTCGTCACTTTTTGACATGTTGAAATGGTAAAATGTCCGCAATAAAAATGGAGTAATACAGATTGTCAATATCTTCTACCAGAACTAGACTGTTTGCAATGATGATAGCCTTAAGGGAAAATTACAAAGCCCATAAATAAATCCATCCTAAATTGTATTGCTTGACCTAGATTCTAAGATTAGCCTCAAATTACAACCACGCGGAAGAGAAATGACTCAGTTATCACAATTTTATTCATTTTAAACACTGCCAAAGTGCATACTAACTAAATATACAGTGACTATAGGATTATGTCTGACAGAACTGAGTATCCAGATGTGCTAAAAACAGTCCTATTGTGTTTTTTATGTCTTTAGGTATAAACTATAATATATGTAGATCAGTCATTTACATTTTGTAAAACAGCAGATTTTAAATTTGTAATTTTTATTGTTGTAAAGTGTCTGTGACTATTTTGAACCAAACCTGCTTTACTATTAATCCGATTTTTTCCATTTATAATCACGTTTAAATACAGACAAGTGGGCGGGGATAGGTGGTAGGTGAGGACAGGACTAAATCATCAGCTGCAGGACAATATAAGATTACTCAAACATGAAGGAATCATTTTTAATAAAACTTTGAGTAAACTAATGACAAGAGAAGGCACTTAGAAACTTAGAAAAAGAAATTTTACACAATAGGTCCCCTTTAAAAATTCAACAAGAAAAAATTGTGGGATTAAAGTAAATCTTGATTATTGAGCTCATAATATACTGAATTATCGCAAGAACTAAAATAATAGTCATAAAATGATTAAGAAAATACATACACTTTGTGTTATTCATACATACATGTTAGCTGGAGGCGTTTGGAGGTCGTTGAAGAGGTCAATGGTGCTAATTTACCGCCTTGTTTCTGTCAGTCTATTCTGCCAGTCTCTATTTATTTATTATAAAGTGACAGATTGAATTACTCTTTTAACACAGAAAAAAACGTTTTTTACAGCTTGTGTCCCAGTTTAGCAGTGTAGGTTTATATAATGTTACTTTCTGGTTGTAACATCAACAACATTTTGTTTATTTCATGCTAAAAGGTATTTTGACCACATTAACATGTAGATTAACTGAGTCTGAGTCTGTATGTTGTCATTAGTTTGTTTTTACCTTCTGATTTTATTTTAACACATTCTCACATTTTCTACAAACTATAATTTATATTGTCAACCGATATTATTCCACCAAAGAAAAATCATGATAGGTTCTGTGCACAGAAGTTGGCGTGTTTTTATTCCAAAATAGCTAGCTAAGCATTTCCTGTTAGCCTGTTAGCACTTGACTTTTCACAGACAGACCCACAAAATGCTTCACAGATAAAAGGTATAAACAAGTACACAATAATTCACTGCTGTTTCTACTTCATAGCTAAAATTGAAAGTTGAACAAAAGCATAAATAAATGTATGAAAAGGTTCAATTATCAAGTATCAAGTATTCAAGTGAAAAAGTCTTTTAAAAGCTTCTCATCATATTGTTCTGTGCATAGAGTCCATTAGATTAGTTATTGGATCTCAATCTAGTGTTTGGTCATAATCTCAATACCAATAAACTTGACACTGTGACTACTCTAAATAAGAAATATAAGAAGTGCATTTTCCTAACGCTGGCTGCTGGCTGGAGGTGTGTGTATTGTTTGGACAGTGCGAGTAAGGAAAGGAGTCCCAGATTTTCCCCATGAGTGCTTCAGCATCTGCTCCCCTCTGTCACTCCAGGCCCCCGAGGACATGCACGCACCAATAATACACCACAGCACAGCACACCCACACCTTTTCATCTCTGCCCGCATACAACAGCCGCTAAGTCACAGAGTCTAGACGGCAGTGAAGCTAACTTAAGGGCATAAAAGCAGATAATATTAACGACATTTCTGCATGAGGCCATTTTACATGCCTAACCATTGTTTCTTAAGCCTGCACTAGACTTATCAAAAGTATTGAAAATCACATATTAAACTAGTATCGAGTCTAGATACTAATTTGAACAACTTTAAAAAATTATAAACAGGAGAAAATATGACTTTTTATGAATCATTTTAGAAAGATCTTGAACTTTTTGGAGCACGTAGTCATGTGTGTATAAATATCAACATTGCAAGAAAATAAACTGGTGAAAAAAAAAAAGATTGTATTGTCTTGGGTTAGTCAAAATTACATGTTTTTTGGTTGTAAATTGAATCATTATTAACCTGAACATATCGTATCAAAAAGTACATTAAATATTAAAAAAATAAAAATAAAATTGTATCAAATTTAGAACAAAAAATGTTATCAGTCAAAAGTTAATTTAGTGTCTGTTTACTTAATTTAGTGTTGTTGTTTTTGTTTTCATAGTAGGGGTTGCACGATACTGAATTTTAGTTGTCGACCAGTCGAGAGTGTTAATCGTGTCGACCTAGACTATTTGATGACGTCATAGAACAAAAAAAAAAAAGATCCAGACATAAGGATTTTACATGGGCTATTGGTCATATAATAAGAAAACATTAGATGTACAACTTTAAAACATTGTAATAAAGCTTAGGCTCTTTGATTTTACAAAAAGAAAAGAAAGACAAAAACGTAGCTAAGGCTATATGTGCGCGTGTGTGGGGAGGAGTCATGGCTCCTAACAGCAGCTTGAAAACAGCTGAAATGAGTCTGTCCATGCTCACACCCTGAGCTGAGTTTAAACAGTGACAGAAACACAAGTCCACGTGAAGCTCTGGGTCTACACATCATACACTCGATATGTGCCCCGCTCGCTGACCAGTCCTCATCTTCCACAAACCTCTTTGTAAAACTTTCTGAGATCAAAGAACAGTGCAGATCCACAGAGTCGGATCCAGGCGCATGGTCTGCACTAGGAGACGGCTGGAGAAAGTGTTTTGGATAGGGCAGCCTGTGCACTATGAGCCGGGATGGCGCGCCAGAAAAAAAACTGAAATTAGCATGGAGTGCATTTGTTAGTATCACAATCGAGTAATTTTAGTCTTGTGACACTATTGCACCATTTTGTCTGTCAGAGTTGAAAGGATTTTGAGTTATAGACATCAAACTACAAGACAAGGGGAATTATTAATCTTAGGCTACAGTCACAGTGCCATGTTTCATAAGATCAGTGGAGAATAGGACCAAAGTTTATCTGAGCAAACATAAGGGTCTGTGTGGTAAAGATAAAAGTTAGAAAAGACTAGCGTCATATGTTAGAGGAGTTTTTGTGTTTGTAAAAGCAAAAACTGAAACATAATTAAGGAGGTAAAGTTCTCTTCATAGTGTTATTTTGTGTTATTAGCTCACATGATCACATGATCATAGATGAAGTGGCAGGAGGTCTCACTCTGCCAGTTTTGGCAGCTTGGTGCAGTTCGTCTTTGGTCATTCGATGGTCCTATGACTTAAAATGACTTAACAGTTAAAATTTTCTTCACAATGATTTGTAGCAGACATTAAGAGACAGTTGATAGTCGAAGAATAGTCAAATCAAGGTGGCTTAAGAAAAAACTCATAAACTTGTGTCTCTACAACACATAAATGTCAGTAACATGTCTGATATTTCTCCCAGCCCATTCTACATCTTTAACCGCGTTGTTCTTCTGCCTCAGGATGCTTTATCCCGCCACCTCAGAACACTGCGTCAGTCCACTGTGGCTACCTCTGCCTTGCATAGTGCACAAACACTTGTACCCCAATACTGCTCCAATAGCACACGGACTGTCTGTCCCAAAATGCTTTGTCTAACCAAGCGCACAGACGCTGGAGCGAGCGCATACCCAGGCTCAAAGCGCTCGGACCATTCGCTATAACGCGCTTTGGCTATCCGTCTCCAAGAGCACATCATCCACTTGGATCCAACTCTGCGGATCCACACTGTTCTTTGGTCTTAGAAAGTTTACAACGCAGTTTGTAGGAGAAGGAGACGAGAGAAAAAACTGGTCTGTGAGTAGGGCACAATGAGTGATGTGTGTGGATTTGTGTTTCCTTCACTGTTTAAAACGCACTGACCCACAGCTCAGTGTGTGTGTAGGGCAGACTTCAGCTGTATTCAAGCTGCTGTCAGAGCGAGAGCCTTCGCCCTTCGCACACGCACGCACAAATAGACTTCTTTAGTTACGTTTTTTTAAATGTAAAATCAAAGAGCCTATGTTCAGCTTTATTACTAGAAAGTCTAATGTTTTCTGATAAAATGGTCAGTATTAGTAAGCTGTTTCTATTAATAGCCAAGGCAAAATCATCACGCCTTTAGATCTTTATTTTTGTTAGTGGCGTCATCGACTAGTCGGAATCAATGCGACTATTGCTCTCAACGGTCAACTACTAAAATTCAGTAGTTGTGCAACCCCTAGTGGACACCCAGTTTTAGAGGTAAGAAAAATAGCCAGTAACTTTTAGATAAAAGCTAAGTTAAAAGTCAGATTTGTGGAAAGGCAAGTCTGCTCACTGTAATAATGCATGTTTTTTAAGGTATTTTTACACAATAAGATAAACCATAACATCACCATGGAGTCTGACATGGGGTGGAGTCTCAATTTTGGTATAGTAGAAACATTTTGGTATAGTAGAAACATTTTGGTATAGTAGAAACATTTTGGTATAGTAGAAACATTTTGGTATAGTACAAAACATTGCAATATTCTGAGTCTTGCTCAAAAGATTGTAGCGGACACACAACATCCTTTACTCTCTTCAGCCATCAGGACAAAGGTTTGTGATGCCAAGACCAGAAAAGACATCACATTCTCTGTTCCAAGCAGTCTTCTCAATAAACTCTAATGTAGATGTTCTGTTCTAGGTAACATGGACTGTACTTAATATTGTCTTATGTGTTCTTGTGGCTACATGAAGTTTGTGTGCAAGACAAATTCCCCTTGGGGCAATAGAGGTATCAATAAAGGTATCATGACATTTTATATTGATACTAATTAAGGTGCCTATTAAGCTTTGAAGTCAGTTAAAGGATAACAAGTTAGAGTGAAAATGATTATTTGAAAAGGCAAAACATTGAAGTGAAATATATTGTTTGAAAAAAAAAGACACAAATGTTTAGATGAATCAATTCATGATTCAATGAAAAGATCCTGACCTTTTTATAGTGTGTTAGTAGTGCCCTCTCCATACCCTCTGTCTGCTTTTCTACACCAGTATCATCAGTCACGGAGCATCTCCCTACATTGTTTTGCTGTGATTTCCCCCGGGGGCCAGACAAGGGGCCGTAACCCATAATGCCTAGAGCTCTTCACTCTTAACACATTGGTCTATAACGTTAGATTGTGTTTGGGGTGAAAAAGATTGGCTCAGATCAAAATCCTGACCATGACTATTAGCGTTCATGCTACTTTTGACATAACAACATTAACCGCTGCGGGCTGTAACATCTGTCGGCCAATCAGAGGGCTCGGATGGTCTCCCAGGTGAGACGCTTGGTTGCATAAAGGATGATTGTTGCTAATTTTAGATTTCCTGGAGCAAAGCATGTGCTGAGCATTATAAATTAATGCAAATGTACAAGGGAAGTGAAATTATTACCGTTATATCTGACAATGAAGACAAATAGCTGGTGAGATTTGTGCCTTTTGAAAGTTTTATGGCAGAGAAAAGGCAGTAGCTTAATATATGTCAAAGTATAAATATTTCAGAGATTGTGGGTGGATTTAAGATAGAAGTTTCGAAGAAGTTAAGCTAACCTTCAATGACTCCAACCATTTGTGAACAGATAAACCCCCAAAATGTATTGAAACTGTTACATTACCACAAAACAATGGGTAATAATTTAATAAGTATGTTGTCTGTGTAATGTTTCTGGTGAAGGGACCTGCATCTTCTTACTTTTACCATACTAATTACAAGTGTAAAAGCCCCTTGAAAACATAAACTTTTCCTGTGATTTGAGTCTCTTCTTCACTAAACTGACTTGTTATATTGCGAGAACATCATCCATTCTCAAGAGAGTTTTTACAATAAAGTAAAACATATACGCTAGAAAACTGTGCACATTATTTGACCTAATAATCTATTATTACAAAAAGTTAATCTTCTTTAACATTTTTTCTCAGTTTCTCAGAAATAATAACTTTTAATTGCTGAAATAAGAAAAGAAGTTCAGCTAATTTGTTTAGCTAACCACATTTTGTAAATTTTATTTCCTGAAAATAGCTGTGAACCCTCTTTAATTATTTTAAATTGAAGTTAATTAGCTCCTTAAACAGAGACAAGTTAAAACAAAAAAATCTACAAAAACATAAAAATACATTCATTTTTTTTATCCACTTTGAACAGATATGTTGTAGTTTTTTAATATACTAATCTGGATGGGTGGGGGTGTTGTTTAAAGTTTTTTAGTGACACAAAAGGTTCATAGTCTACTCAAAACTGTCTCGTCTGGTCTTATGCTTTCATCACATTGTTAAATGTGAATGTAACCTATTGGGGCGGCATGGTGGCAGAGTGGATAGCACTCTCGCCTCACAGCAAGAAGGTCGCAGGTACGGCTTTGCTTGGCCCGAGTCTTTTTGTGTGGAGTTTGCATGTTCCTCCCGGTCCAACTGTTGGACAGTTAGCTCCAGGCACTCATCCATCTCTGTTAAGTTTGTCTGTTAGCACTGTGGCCAAATGATGTTAGCATAACGACACGTTTCAGTCCCAACAGCTTTGCCTACATTTTTAAGGAAGCAAAAATCTGGTATATACCTTGTGTTTGGATTTGATTCTACCTCTATTGTATTGTGCTTATAGTCTGTCTAAAGCCTTATTGTGAAACATATGTCAGTAATACCCCCAACGGTGCAACATTTCTCTGGGTGAACTTTGCATGTTTCTCCCCTTTGACCAAACACTCTCTCTAGGTATTCCATCTTCCTCCAAAAAATATACAGTATAAGTCAATTGGCAACATTATAAATACCTCTATGCATGAGATGAAAATGAGTGAATGCCTGTCTGTCTGCATCTGACGAGTTGGCCACTGTCCAGGATGTTTCCCACCTAAGGCTCAACGTCACTGGGATAGGATTCCCACCCACCACTCCACTCCAGAAAATGAATGAATGAATAATATCTTTTGGGAGACAAACAAAAATATTACACGGTACACTTTAACAGAGAGAAAAATATTAATAATTGTAGCGTCAGTTAGCTAAAAACAGAGAGCTACAGAGAAAGACACACACAAAGATGAAATATGACGCGAGGAGGCAAATAATACACTGAAATTGGTCTAACTGCAGTTGCATTAAATCACAGCTTGTCTTTGTTGTTGAACCTGGATAAAAAAGTAGGAGAGAACAAAATCTGCCCACAAGAATAATGCACTTGAAAGCTTCCACAATCAATATTCCCACATTAAAAATGGATCAAACAAATGTGTTTGTTAGAGGCTCACGAGAAATAGAGTTTTATCAGCGGTTTTCTTGTTTCGGTTGGCCCCTGCTTTTACACCCTGACCTCATTTCATCCTCCAGCACTCTTTACACTTAAGAGACAGAAAGCTACTCGGCGGCAGATACAGAGAGTCCATTAACTGCGCCATATCATTGACTACATGCGGAACGCTATCAGCAGCACAAATGCAAACTTAACTTTTGTGGTGTATAAGGCACATTAAATATTTAAACCTGGAGCAATGGACTAGTTTACAGCAACAAAATAAATAAATAAGTTTGTTTCTACTCTGTTAATCTCATGTTTGTTTAGGTTTATTTACCAAGAACCTACAAGGAAAATGTTTGTTGAGGGATTCGATTCATAAATCAGTTTTTCAGGCTCTTAATTCTAGGTGCAATATGTGTGACTTTTCTGGAGGAGAATGCAAGAATTTGTGTCCATGGTGATGTTATAGTTTTAATTAGAATGTTCCCCTGCACGTTAATAAACGTATCCATCACCACGGAGACAAGTAGGTGCAGTTGTCAGGCCAAATCTATGGAGAGGCAATCACACTCACAGTAAGAATACATGTTTACCAAACGATGACTAAGAAATTACAATAGATATAAAAATGTAATAGAAAGTAAAAGTCATATATCATACAGCATTGCATTGTTTTGATTTAATTAATTTATTTTTAGGTTGATTCCAGTTTGCCTCAAACCTGTATCGTTTTTATTAATTCCTTTCATTCCTGCAGAATTAGCTGAGATTTAAATGTGGTACAGTATATACTTCACCAGGGAAAAATCTATGTGTTCAAAAAATGTGTTGTTTGTGTCTTATAGCTAATGTACTGGCCCTTTAATCAAATTGTCTACTATATATAGGGATTTTCGGTTGACTTTCTGCCCTTATGCAGAAAGAGTTCTTCTCTGTCTGATTACCTGGGGAAACTTCTTTGAATAAAACAATAAAACGTAACGAGAGCAGCTGTTTTACTCAGGTATGAACTGGTCTGACAGACGTCTGTCCTCTGAAGCTTGAGACAGTGGTTTTTTTCTCGCCGTTTACTTCACTCACCTGAATGTAACTTTTATGGGTCGTAGGATCGAATTTCATTCACAAATGTTGATTTAGCAACTTCACTTTTGTTTTCGCACAGTGATAAACTCTTGTAGTTAGCTGACAAAAGAGCTTTTTCGACTTGTTTCCACTGTTTGTGTCTATGAGCAGCGGCTCTTCTTGGAGGTGGAGTGCGCGTGCATAGCCCATGTTGATAAATAAATCCCTCTATGTTTAAATTAATCTTAAGCTTTAAGCTTTGTGCCAAAAATACCCACTTTCATAAAAATACAGGCTTATAGAAAAGTAAAAAAAAAAAAAAAAAAATCAATCAATCAATTCAAAGCAGGTAAGCAAGGACCAGTTTGTCTCTCCTTTCAGTTCTAAAGGTAACAAGTCACCTCGTATATGAAGATTAAAAATGTATATTTTTATGCAATTTGGCAAATTACTCATTTGCCACATATGGAAGAGGCAAGACACATGTTTGAGGCAAATTAGAACAATCCAGCAGTACGAAAAGAGCTTGTTATGTTGGAAACAGGGATTTGGTTACACATACAGTACATGAATCTATCCCAATAAAACTTTGAGTAAACTAATAGTCTTTAAATGAAACTTAATAACCTTATAAGGCTTTTAAACTACTAATGCAGTTTTATATTACTGTTTATGCAGATCAAATAAACAGCTTCAATAAAACATACCACAGCCAAAAACACTATTTGCTATTTGGCATCAAGGCAGCACAAAGTACACCATTAGGCAG
This sequence comes from Mugilogobius chulae, assembly GCA_038363315.1. NCBI lineage: Eukaryota > Metazoa > Chordata > Actinopteri > Gobiiformes > Gobiidae > Mugilogobius > Mugilogobius chulae. The sequence goes on from CM076405.1 coordinate 9,486,072, forward strand.
AAGTCTAAAAATGACTTCCCATAACCCTGAGCTTTGGACTTCTTATCCATCTTGGCTTGTATTTTTGCACAGTGCGTCATTCGAAAAAGTGTGCCTCTTCCATTTGGCTAACCTGTCATTGTCTGTCCCACTCCCACAGACACACTAAATCCAAGATGTCACCGAGTAGATCCCTTCTCCAATCCCATAACTGTCCCAGAGCCTAATTCCACTCCACAAACAAGAAAATATTGCGGTAGAAAAAGACCGCGGGGGACAAGCGCGGCAGATAAAAATGACGAGCACAGAAAAGGTGGAGGTTAGAGAGAAAGATTCTGAATACTTAAGGCGTCTTGGATGGAGAGATTGAGCGGTTTGGACAGCTGAAGAAATGATAAGCAGAATGGAAGATGACACATTACGGGATGGAAATGAGCACCTCCAACAAGAGAGGAACTATTGAAGGAAACAGGAAGCAAAAAAAGGCCATAAGAAAGGGAAAAACGCAGCAAGACTTGGCAAGAATCCAAGTTAGAAGCAGTGATTTATTCTTTTTATATCAAGGTCAACTGTGGGTGACGTTTTTACTGCCGGATTGATCTTAGAATGTGACAAGTTTATACCACTCCGTTCAAGACGAGAGGAAAGTCTATTTGCCCTTTTCTGACTACACTTCAATGACAATACTTGGAGTCTGATTGTCTTGTAAAACATCTGATCAGCGTAGAGGGCATGGGCTCTTGTCTTAACATTATTTATGGCTGTATCAGCGAACTGGGCTAAGTTTTGAAGAGTAATAACTTTGTGATTTTAATTGGTGTGTTTTGAACTGTGGCCTGTGGAAGTTTGAAGGACTCCTTGAAGTGTAATGAAAGAAGAAAAAGTTAAAATATATATTTGAGTTACGAGTGTTCAAGAGAACATACAGTTTTATTATTGTTTTATTTAGCAGTGATTTGACTTCTTAGCTTAGCATCATCTGTTAGCATTTGCTCAAAATTGCAAGTAGCCTGTTTTGATTTGTTAGTTCTGTCTCAGTAATGCAGCTTGGGATACCACAAATTAGTAGTTTTCACTTGGTCTAGATTTTAAAGGTAAATATGGAGCTAATGGTTAATTAAAGCATATTAATAGATAAATGTTTCAGCAATTTATTGAGTTCTTCGACAGCTGTCTATTAACTTTTTAATAAAGTTTTAGTTCAGTTATGTCTATAAAAGTTTAGCAAACCAGCAAACAGGGTGGATTAGCCAGTATTTCCATGGTAACCATTGTTTTTTGGCACCGCTTCACAAGCTCTATTTGAATAATCTCATGGTTGTTAGCTCTAGTTAAAAGAGTATCAACAAGTTGCAAGCAGTGATGTTTAATATACTGTATGTCTACACGAAGCATGAGTTTTGTCAGATAAAAACAAACTTTTTTATCAAAATTAAGATGCAGTTGTTGTCTTTACGTTTGGTTGATTAATTGGTTGATGAAGTCTTAGTCAACCAAACTTTTTCTTAGTCGATCAAAAAGGAGTGAACTAGTAGAATATTTTTCTTTTTCTGAAGCACAGATTGGGTCAAATTAATTACTTTTTAGTTCCTTAGCTTTTGCCACTCCCCCTTTTCAGTCAATTAATCAGTTGATGGGACATATCTTTAGTCGACCAAGACTTTCTTTGATGGACTACAGTCCTAGTTTCTAAAAACAGTCCAGTCACCAGACAAAACAAATGTCAAAAACGTACGATAAGAACGTCTTTGCGCCTTTTTTATGTGAATATGTTATGAAAATCCAAAACGTAAAAAAACGTAAATTTTGGTTTAATGGGTAAATCTTAACTTACCCCAACCTTGAGCCCTAAAACACTTTAGTACCTTCAGTAACTTACCCAATAAAACTAAAGACTTTAAACAAAATTTGTGGTTATTTTACGTTTTGGTTTGTCGTAAAAAAAAAAAAAAAGTTTCTGACATTTAATTTTTATATCTATATTTTCTCTGTGTTGTTTAAAAAGATCATTCTAAAAGATAACTCATCAAATCAAAAGCTTCATCCCACAAGCTGTCACAAGCTCGAAAAAATCCACTTTGAAATGTGATCTGTAATTTTATGAATTTCTATGTATTTTTCTATCAAAATGCTTCTTGGACATTAAGAGCTTTGTGGTTTATATTTATTATTTAAGTAATGTTTTTGACTGTTTTGCTGAGCTCCGAACTTTTGCACAAATAGCAAGCAACTAAACTAAGCTAAAATTTCAATTATTTACTTTGTAGCGTAAAATAATAATGGAAAACAGGTTCTTAAACAAGTTGCATTATTGGAAGTGTATCTACAAATTGAATGATATCGTAATGACAGGCCATCTCAACCTAACCAACACCTCCAGCAGCCTATATACCCACACATGTTTGTTGACACACTATATACAAAGAGGATTTGGATAAGTGTCCCAGCAGCAGCCCACCCTCCAGCTGCATGATTGACGTTTCGCTCTATGCGTTTCCATGGACTACTGACACTTCCCTGTCTAGAACTGTATTTGCGCGTCTGCCCTGTGTGCCAGTCTGCCTTCTCCACAGGCCTGCTTGCCGAAATCTGTCAAGGATGCCACATCACAAATCTTTTCAAACTTAGTAATTTTCTGGCATTCCTGCTATATTAGATAGTGGAGGCTCGGAGTGATAGGAGGAAAGATGGGGAGTGTGACAGAGTGATATACAGTCAATCTTTGGGTAAAAAACTCAAATTACTGTCACAACAAGGAGGTAGTCCTTATCTGAATGTGGGAGCTCTACGGGGAAGCCTTGTGGAAGCCTAAGATACATATTTGATAGAAGAGACTCAAACTTCAAAACGCAAAGAGCTGAAGGAGCTAAAAATGTCTGCGTATACGACAGCTGATGAAAGAATCCATTTGGAAATGCAGTTTGCAATAAGATATTGCAGATCAGTCACGGCAAAGCAGAACTTCACAGAATCCATAATTAGTTCAGACTTAGTTGAGTTTTTAATGAGAAGTGACACAACCAAGTCAAATAGTCACCATCTGCATTTAAAGATGAACTGCATGTGTCACTTCTTTTGGTGAAGACTTGGCAACCGGCTTGTGGTTGTGGGATCTTATTGCAGGGTCTGAAATATTTGACTTTTTATATTTTAAATATTTTAAAACAACTAGGTGGCTCTAATAGGCCAAGTTAAAGATCACATCTGGAAAAAGGCAACAGACAGTGTTTTTCAAAGTATTTTTGAGCAATAAAAATACCTTGAATGAGTGCTATAATGTAATGTCATTTGGAAGATTACAGACAAAGCTTTAACATCTCTACAGAGGAAAGAAGGTGGTGAATACTTCATTATGAAATTATGTTTTGGTGCACCTTTACCCAAACAGATTAAAAGTTATGTTTATTAGAACATTGTACAATTGCATTAAATGGCAGAGTTGACTAGGTTCTAGCTTTACAGCTAACGTCCGTCCTGGAGAATGGAGATATGCAACTGGACATGTTTTTAGTGGTAGGGGAAAGCAGACCCGAAGGAAACGTATGCAGACACAGGGAGAACAAATAAACTCCACATAGCAAGCCTAATGCCTGGGAGTGGAACTCAGGACCTTCTTGTAATGAGGCCAGAGTGCTAACCACTGCGCCACCGTGTCGTCCTGTCGTGCAGCTGATCAAGTCTACATTCATACATCAATGACGTGCACAAAGAATGAGGTCAACGTCCTGGTAGACAAGGTTGTTCTATCAGTAGCTTCCAAGTTGACATTGCAAGGTTTCATCAAAGTCTCGCTGTGAAAAAGTGACTTTTTCAGAGAATCTTACCTCAATCACAGTTAACTGAGAAATTTGTGCAGCAATCTGACCCTTTTCATCAACCCTTTACAATATAGAACAAAAATCAATTGTGGTACATTCAGGGTCGAACTAAGCAATTGTTTAGGTTGAGCTCTGGTGGGCAAATAGAGAGCGAGACTTGATATAGACACAAAATCTATCCATGTCTTATTTTGTGTAGGTTCTAATTCCTGTTAAAATAGTGGATCTAAAATGCACCACTATGCCGGAAATTACATAAAATATATTAACCTTTTCTGGGAGAGAACCCTCAAACCCCCCTTGGCATATTTAAAAATGATTAAATAAATTATTGTGAACAGATGGACATCCGTGATTTTTATTTAGTAATGTTTTTGAAATGGTGAGCAGTAGATCAAACTAGAAAAAGATCACTGAAATTACTGGTTTGATTAAGGGCTTTTATAATAAACCAAACACCAACAGCAATGAGCTCAATGAAAGACTGTGGAATGTAACTTCGCTTCATTTATTATACATTTGGTGTCACAATGATTGAATTCAGTCTCAATGCCATTACACTATAACGCGTGTTATACAGTTAGATTTGCACAGAAAATGACTGTAAATGTAAGTCTAAAGAGTGACTCAGTGGAGAATAAAGCCATGGATGGTCTGACTTCAATACTGTTAGTTTAAAAAAAATCTAATCATTTAGGCAGAGAAATACGTAAACCACTTACGGTGCTATACAGAACTCTTCATACAACAGCGAATCATCCGTGAAGTCATATCACATTATCATATAAATTGGGCAAGAGACTGTTAGCCACTGCTGCTGCCCTGGTCACCGTTAGAATAATTGATGGAATCACTTACTCCGCCGAGCCCACCGAGTGACTCACAATGGTCATAACAATGTCCAGTTGGCGTGACATCTCCACAGAAACCAATGCTATAGCGTCACCTCAATCTTCTCCTCCTGTCCACTCCTCCTACCGAAATGTCTGTCTTCTCAAACATCACAACCTCCGCTAAAAAGCCTGGTGACATGCCTCCCACCTGCTCAGACTGTCTGCTCTTTCTACCTTTTTAGCCCTGTCTCCTGTCTTATCCACAACAAGTGTCGTTGGGCAAAATTCAACTTTCGCTAATCTTTTTGACTTGCCTCTTGCGCAGGCACATGGGGCATATTTGCACTTCAAACGCTGTACATAAGAATTCGGTTAGATGCATTGTGCACACTTTTGACTGCGCTCAACAAACAAAACTCTGTCACCGAACGGGGAATTGAATGAGATTGTTTACCCGATTCAATGTTTCCTCTTTCTGAAACAATCAGCGTGTTTGTATGCAGAGCTCAGCCTGACTGTGCACGTAGCTCCATTAAGGCTCCTAAATAGATTTCTCTCCAGGTCTGAGGTTACGTGCATTATTGAGAAGAAAAGTACTCCATCGCCCGATTCACATTAACTGTGCATTTATGTGATCACATTTAACATTGTGTGGCACGAAAGGTACAAGTTTATTTAGACAATCAAGATACAATATCATAAAGATTACATAAACATGAGGTAATCTGTCCCTGCGTTATTTATCACCTTTTTGTCTGTGCCCTCTAAGGTTTGTCTCAAGTACATTTTTAATGTTCTTGCTTTGGTGTCCAAAATAATAATAAAAAAATATTGTTTTTAAAAATGTTCTACACTCAAAATCGATTCAGCTCCCCTTGCTAAGTGCTTGGGGCTACCTGGTGCTGCGTTGTATGAAAACATAAAATAAAACGATTCAAAGTTGTCTGGACAATGATTCAGTTCTTGCTAATCCTGTGTGTTTACAAACGTCTGGAAATAAAACACAGATTTTAGTAATAATACCAATGTCACGATCCAGTTGGAAAGCTGAATTTTATTTGGATTGTGCAGCAAAAATAATATATTTATGTCACACACTGTACTTTATGGCAGCTTAAGTGTCACAGTGTAACTTTCTATAGGTAGAAAAAGATCTGCATAATCCTATTGTAACAGAAAGTTTAAACCGTACTTTGGGATAATGTTCATATTTTTATGCCAAAATGTGGAATATTTTAGCAAATGGAACAACATCTCAGTGGAAACAAGCAGGAGGAGGCCCTCCCGCAAACCACAAAACAGTCAAATTTGGGGAAATACAAGTCGACTAGATGTTGTAATGTTTTTAGTTCAACAAAAACATCCAAGTAAAAAACATGCTTTTGTTCATATTTTTTGGCTAAAACATGGTGAGAGTACCTGATTTTCACACAGCAAAACGATTAGGTGTCTAACTACTACCTAGCTTTCTGAAATTCTTTAGGACATACTTGTAGTTAATAATTCTCACACGTGTATTTATTGTAATTATGGCAAAAGACATCTTTTCTACAGAGAGCAAAACGTAATTGGAGTGGATCCCCCAAGCACAGCCAATCAGAGACCTGCTTTTTTAAATGAAAAACACTTTATTATTCACATTAGATCACAGTAATTTACACTACACTTTTTAAGTGATTATATTTTGTCAAAAAGATCACAAATTAGTTGCTACCCAATACTGATCTACCATTATCATTGTGGTATCAAAATTAGTTTTTTTCTTAGTATTAAAATTGATGTTTTGTATCGTCAGCTCATATTGTATAATAAACTGTTCAAACTTCACTCTGTTGTTAAAAAAAGTGTTACTGAGATTCTATAACTTGTCAGAGAGTAGTCAGTCAGAATTCTATAAAGGACAGAAAGTCAGTGATGATTGAAAGAAACATGAAAACTTTTTCTTCACCTCCTCTTGCTTGTTGCCATGGAAAGTTGGTTCTTTAGCTGTGATATTTTTCAGTATGGAATAAAATTGATTTGTACCCATGATGAAGAACAATTGTTTTAACTTTCTTAATGTTTTTAATGTTGCCTCTTACAGTCAAAGTAAGTTCTACTGACAAAGATAAAACATTTTCTGTCACATAACCCGTTGATATAGCAACGATTACGAAGCATATAACTACAAATACACAACCAAGCTAAAAGGAATATGATAATCTACTTGAAAAGATGTTACAGTTCTATCCAATGAAAGGCATTTTGCTGTATATGTTTGGAAGGAGAGACCAGGCATTTAATCTTTTCTGCCCATCCCTTCACCTCCCTGACAGCCCAGTTAGCGCTCTGCTTCTCCACTCTGAGGACGGGCAAAATCAAGATTAGTCATGTATAAAATAGGACGTGGGCAGTGGAAAATTACATCAAAGTCTGGGTACAAATCTAAGTCAGCAATGATATGCCCCAAATTATGTGTCTTCTCATAAACACAGGATCAAAATGAAGAAAAATGCACTCTGTCGCACTCACTTTACTCAAACGAACCCGAAGTAATGTCCTAAATTGCTACTCAGATGCATAAAGCCTACTTTGTGGATTGCGTTATGCCATACATGGAAGTGGGCCCTTGACTGGCGCACTTTCTCTGAGCTGGGGAAATTTATTCAAGATAGCAGGAAGGTGATGAGGACCTAGTGTGGATAAGAGCAGAGCAATGGGACACGGCACTTAGCAAAACAACATGAAATAGACTTGATTATATGGTGAGCCGAGGAAGAGGAGGGATCAGTTACACGGAGACGAAGAGCGAGAGGCGGGAGGCGCAGGGATGAAGGGAGAACGGGGAAGAAGGATCAGTGAGAAAAATGTACAGAAAGGAGATTTTCCAGTGCTATTCCTGAAGTGCAAACAGAATCATTACTCTTGAATATCCGTGGGTTGAACTTAAAAACTTTGATACGGCGTAACTTGAAACTGAGACTGAATAAGAGGCGACATAAAAAATAACTACTTGGAAAGGCTTGGGAAAAATGCTGTCATGCTGCAGCAGATATTTCTGTTTGCATAGTAATTAACAAATGCAGATTTTTTAGAATACTGAAAAGTGCGTTCACACGATTTCGACAATGTGTTATTTACTAGAGACTAAGAAGAGTTATACTGTTTTTTTATTATAGCCCTTTGGACAATTTGCCTACTGACTACAAATACTGAACATTTTTAGCAAAACATAAAGTTTGAATTTTGGTTTGTTAAATTATTTTGCACATAGTATAAATGTGCTGCTTTATTTCTACTCTTTTTACCTTCTAGTTCTTGTTTTTAAAACTGTTCTTGAGACTGCTTGTTTAAGATCTGGGTCTTGTCTCAGACTTAAGCGCATGGACTTGGGTCCCACATCGAGACCACATTCTATTACTGTGTTTTGCTAAATAGCCCCAGCGCAGTGGTCTGTCGTGGACACAGTTTGCAATGAGCACTGCACAATAAGATAATAAATGCAGACAATTACAAAGATGGTCTTGATGATTTAGTCTCGATGGACTGCGGTCTTGACTTGGTCTCGACATATAAAACCTCAGTCTTGTATCGCTCTGAGGACACTGTGGTCTCTGGAAGGTCTTGGTCTCGATTAGCGCAGTCTTGACTACTGCATAACGCTAAATGATAAAATTTCTTTGTTTTGAGAAGAAAGTAAAAGCTATTTCAGTCCTTACACTAGTACTGATTGATGAAGTTTACATTAAAAAGATGTGTCTGCCATGTGAAAAAGCTGAAACTCATTTCAAGGGGTTAGGGAAAAGTGAGGTTTTTTTTGTGGTGTGATGAGTAAATGAGAAGATTATTTCAACCATGAATGAGGTTCAAGGGTCAGGGCAAAGGTTATTCAAAAGTACATTTCATTTATTCCTTTATGTCTCATTTATTCACATCCACCTACGTCTGTATAAAGCGATAACAGTGCATAGTGCCTGATGAAATGACCAAAATACCATTAGAAGCAACTAAAAAAATATCTGGTCAAGTAACAATCACACAACAGCAGGAAAAAAAAACACATTTTCAAAGCGCTAATGGCTAGTGGAACAAACATACTTTTGTAGTGCTTCGTTTTACAGGATAGTCCTTTCAAATGAACGACTCTAAATACAACTTCAAGTGGGCAAATGAAAAGAGAAAACAATTATAACATGGTTGAAGGGTCCTAAAAGTCAATTTTGCATAATACGTCTCCTTTAAGGGCCATAGACTTTTGCACTACCCCACAGTATAATTTAGCCTGTTTGCTGTGAAGGGCCAGCCACATTGTGTCCTCATTAAACCCTGCTTTGTCTGGCCTGAACAGCCACCTGTGTGTTGTATATGTAGTCTGCCTCCACCTGTGTCGACTCACTTGTTGTATGCGCCGCTCGGGCTGGGTGTAATAATAGCCCTCAGGTCAGTAAACAAGCCCTGGAAGTGTAGGTGATGGATCTGTATGGGCTACAACAGCTGCTCGAGGTGGGACGCTAGGAGACTCCCACCGCTAACCCGCTAACCGGCTAACTGGGTCAAGGTCGCCGCGCCCTTCAGCAGTCTGGTGGCCATTTTAATGCGCGCTGGTCCCTGATTGGCCGACGTGGGTAATTGATCAAGGTGGCGCTAATTAACGGCCCGGATCGTGATCATTATAGGCAGCAGCTGGTGTTGGTTTTGGTCAGGGGAAAAAGTGGAGTGCTCGTTCGCGTCGAGAGTTACGGTACAATAAAGTTTACAGGGCGCTGTGATAATATATACAGACCAGTGAAAGCAGGCAATCTAATTAACCCCTGAGACACTATTAGGCCGGTTTTATCATTGCAAAAGGGCAGCAGGGTCTTAAATCTTCTGTGTCATAAAAGCTGAAAGGTTGTGTTCACGCTGCACGGCAAAGGAACCTGCTAATGTTATTGTGGGAATGTTTATCTGCAGAGTCAGGGAAGCTACACTCAGATGTATGTTTTATGTATTGTTGTAAAGTACTCTTAGAAATGACAAATACAGCAATAAAGGTTTTTCTAGAGGTATGTACGCTGAGCAAAAATGCTGCTATTTTTCATCATCTGAACTCAAAATTTTAAACATTTTCGATAAACACAAACAACCCATTTCTATTTTAACATTTTCACGGATAAAAATCAGAAAGTACTTCATAGAAACTAAGTGCGCATGAAATTACAGTAAGAGGCACTTCTTTCCTATATTTTTATGTGTTAGCTTGTTGAGTAAAATCTCTTAATAAACAAAATATAATACTGCACATAGGGCTGGGTATTGACCTTCTGATACGATACATTTCACGATACAGAGGTCACGATACGATAAGTATCTCGATACATGTATATCTGGATATACTCTCCTCAATATGTTATGTAACAAGATTAGGTAGAACAACAAAATCCAGAGGAATTGTATTTTCAAGCTGCTATTTATGTTAGATAGTGCTACAAATAAGTGATTGTTCAGCTCAATAGTTTCAGAATAAAAGATGCAGTCCAGGTTCATAAGTGTAAATTATATGAGTTTAAGTATGCAGATACATATCCCGATACACCTCCCTGTATCAATATGCGTATTGCCAATGAGTTCGTCACTATATATATACAGTATCAATATCGATACATTGAGTACAGCCCAACCCTGCACATAAATAACCACAGCTTAAAAACTAACCGTAATTACCTCAATTTCACTTTAAGCTCACATATATTTTATTCAAGGCTAAACAAATGTCCGTATGCAAATGAAGCTTTAGTTAATGAACAGAACTCTACCTGATCTCTCACCTGTCAACAGCACTGCACAAGCTGCAGCACAAAACCCATCTTCCCATTAAAATGAGATGCACAGTGATGTGGGCTTTCCAAACAGAAGGTATTCAACAGCTAAACAGAGGGAAGGAGCACAGCTAACAAGCTTTCCCATCTGCATATGTGCGAGTGGGAAGTGCGTCCAACCAGGCCATTATAAAGTAAACTATGTAAACAGCACACACTCCAAAATATTATCCACTTAAGTTGGAGATGTGCTGCTTGGTTAGATACTTGTCATTATTCTAAAATAATTGTATAAATTGTTAAGAAAAAAGATTCAATGCATAATATCAATGTTGTGGTCTTGGATCTAACCACATGAATCAAAGGAGCTCATTGTCTGCCTTTTACAACAAAACATAACTTCTCTCACCTCACATAAGTAGTCATGTCTGTTTTTACTTATGCCCACTGAAACTCAGGAGATGAACAAGGACAGACAAAGATTTTCCAGACAACCAATCCTTTTATACAAGTTCTCTTTTATACAAATGAATGTCTTTGATACTCTGCTGTAGCTCCCTTAAAGTTGGGGTAACTACGTTTTTTAGTTGCACATTAAGAAACATTGTGTTATCCACTAAAACGTATATGATAAATGCAGCTTTCTTTGAAAGAAAATTAGATCACAACAGTGTGAACTGAATAATAAAGAATTTAGTTCAAATCAAGAGTTGATTGGCTGTGCTTGGGTGGTCCTCTCCAGTTTCACTTTGTTGTTTGTAAAAAGACGTTTATTGACCATGACTGCAACTAAAATGAAATTGATATAAAGCTGTCAGATTTAAAACCTAAATTGTGCTTGTAGTGGGAAAATCAGCTATCTCACCTTTAATGTCTCATTTAATCCACAGAGCATTGACAACTGAAGGCAAAACAAAGTAAACCAAAAACATTTTCAGTGATTAACTGACAAAGATGATAAAACTAAAAAGCATTTGTATTTATAGAACAGTGTTTTTCAACCAGTGTGCCAGGGAACACTAGTGTGCCTTAAAACACTGCCAACAGTTATTCTATTAAAAAAGCTCTATTCGATTTAAATAAAACAATTGACCATTTGAGAGTGTTTAAAACCACTTTTTACAGCAAGAATGGAAGCAAAACCAGCCACCATTTAATGTAAAGAATAATTTAAAGATGTTTTGTATAACCCTTTCCAAGAAATTACTTTACACTATTACAATGGCTGGAATGTGATAAGACATTATTTAACATGTTGTTTATAGGTTATTTTATTTCTAATAGCTTGGGGGGAAATGTAGTTTTACTGTGAGCAAGGTTGCCTTTTCATATACTGTATTTGACCTGTTGTGTTACTTGGTTCTCTCTATTCAGATGTTTAATGGAACATTCCAATGGAAATGCACAAAGCAACAACTCCACCACAAAAGTTTCTATTTAAAGTGTCATGTGTTTTTTTTTTTTTACAAATTAAAATAATTTTATGTTCCAAACTAGCTTGATTTGGGAATATTTTAATAGATGGTGAGCTGCTGAAAAAGTTTAATTTGTTGGGAAACACTTTTCTAGGGTTAGGGTTATATAATGGAGATAGTTGTGAATATCTTTCAGACAATAAATGTGTCTCAATGGTTTCTGTTTGACCATGGACTATCCATCTTAATTTGTCACATTTTAAAATATTGTGATGGTATCTTTTCATTGAGATCTCATTTTTTTCTGTTTCACTTTTGCCTCTATTACAGGAGGTTACAGTACTAGATAATGTCACCCATTTTTGGTGAGTATATTCATTCATTTTAATTAACTCTGCATTTAAACACTATTCATTTTTGCAACTCTTCAGATGCAATAAATATTACTGATTCTTATGTGTGATATCACATGAAGAAAACCTATTCAACATATGTTACCTTTTTTCATAATTATGTGAATTTTTCTGCATCAAAACCTGTTCCAAAGATAATTAAGAACAATAGATTTGTATTTAAATGAGAATCTGAACCCTTTTCCTTCATGTAGACCCACTAAATGCTTTTACATTGCACTGTAAATGGAACATAAATAAACTAGATTTAAAACGAGCTCGATCTTGTGTAACTATCAATGAATAATTTAAAGTGAGCGAATATGCGTGCCTTTATTTTTTTTGTCAAGCGCCATGCGGCAGTCTGTAATCAGCAATAATCAACATTTCCATCAACTGATTTGTTCTGTTTATGAAAGCACTGATTGGCCCTAATTAATTGTCCAAGTTGATTATCAGCATTTGGGGTTTATTGCAGCGCCACGTCTCTTTCGGTAAATATTTAGTGAGTGCAGACTTTTAACCCCTTAACAGTCGGAGGGCCCTTCGAAGGGCCCTCCCACTTTTTCTTTAAAAATTCAATTTTGTTGAGTGTCTGAAAAAAGCATACTATGAAGCACCTGGAAAGGTTAAATATAAAAATCCCATTGTATCCCTTTTATTTAGAGCAAAATCAGCCATTCTGGGATGATCCAGACTTAGATTTCAGCTCTAAGCCTCCAAATAAAAAAAAGTCCTCAAAAATTCAAAAATTTTAATAGGACTTTTGTATTGGCTCCGCCTAAATTTTTTTGAGTAATTTTGGGTCCCTAAAACTCATTTTTACCTCAATTGCCTTCAGCTTTTACAGAGGAATTGTCAAAACCCCAAATATGCCAAATCTAGTGTCATTTATGTCTCAGCTGTCAACACCAACTTTACCAATCCTTATATCTACCAAAAAAAATTTAGGCGGAATTTAGATTTTGTTTTTCTTTTGCTTGGAGAAAGTTCTCACTTCTGATGAGAGCCTGTTGGACATCAGAAGCAAAAACTACAGGGATACAGCTTTAAAAGACCCCAGCCATTTTCCTGAGCTCCAAAGGGTTAAGGAACAGTTTTAGTTTGAATTTTTACCGATTTTAGTCAGACGTGTGAGGGATAAAAGGCCCGCCTGAGAAGGGGTTAATAATAATATTTCACAGCGTTGTCAAATTAAACGCTGAAATGAGGAGATGATATTCACTTGTGCATTAACGTGAATCCTTTTTGAAGTTGGAGCAGCACAAGCCCTGGATTTATGAAGCTATCTCAATTTAAGACCAAACAACTGTAAGTCCTGTTTCCTCAATAACTTTCTTCTCTTAGAACTTTTTTATTGCTTCCCAACTTCAATTTATAAAGTGTATCTAGGGCATGCTACCAATATGTACCGAAATACCTACAGTTGCTGCCTGCCTCTTTTTAAAAACATATTTGGCATCTTGTTGCTCTTTCTCACAATACAGGAACAAAGTGTATTTGGGAAAATATGTTTTGTATCTTCTAAATCGTTTAAATGTCACGCTTCATTAGGGCTACATTATGTTAATTTGCTAAATTTACTTATTTCTGACATTTATTATTGTGAAAATCCTTGATATCACTCTGGTATTACACTGCAAGACTAGATCTGTGTACATATCATCCAATACTCTCAATTTCACATACACTGTAAGTCTGTTAACTCAGAAAATTGGCTTTGAGGATGTTATTAAATGAAATATTTGACTGAATGGAGCTACAGAAATGTGAGTATTAAATGTAGCTCAAATAAAGTGCAAAGAACATTTTGTATGAGGTTAATCCACTTTTAATCATGATTATTGCTGTAATCCATTACATTATTGTGTAAGTGAGTAATCATGATTATCAACAGTCACTTAAAGCTGTGTATGTAAGGGTACACAATTCGAAAAAGTAACTTCCACACAGTGTATTTACAATCATCTATCATCTGTTTCATTTGATCTCTTCACTCTGCATTTAAAGATGGAATATTTCCACGTTTTTATTTATGTCTGTCCACCAAAACAGGCGAAAGCAGTTGACAGGTATATTTTGGACCACATATTAAGCTTTTTAGATCTCTTGTCTTAGATTGTTGGATATATATAATGCATGTTTTTGGCTTGTTTTAAGATTTATCAATGTCTAGATATGTTTTTTAAAAAAAATTAAAAATTACATTTCAGTCCCAACATGGCAGATAATTTCACAGATAACTTCAAAGATAACTTCATGTTTATTCAACAAGTATATATTTGCTTTAGAAGGATTCATTTTGCATTATTTGTGTCTTTATTTTATGTCTTCTATTGGCTTTCTTGTTAATGTTGTTTTGAACATGGTCTTTGTGTAAACAAAATACTCGCTTTACTCAACACCTCTTGGTCAAATCTATACCATGAAAACGGGCAATGCATGTCAAAATCCACTAGACTAAGATCAGTATGTTCTGATGGCTTAAAATAAAACTGGGAATCTGATATGAAAGCAGCATTATCATATAAATTGAGGGGATTTTAGTTGCATTTAAATGGGTGTCTGGCTGCGCTTACTCCATAAAGCCTTTCTCTAAGTATGAGTGATGTGTCTCTGTTGACTGTGCTGACTGTGCTGGAGGAACACGATACATGACTGGGGTGTAAAACCAAAATAAAAACCACTCTGCCTGCCTTACCCGGGACAGATCTCCAACCTCCAGGTAAAAACAGATGATGAAGACGTTCCAGGTCATCCACACCACCAGCCAGGCTGCGTACTGTAAAAAATAACACAGAAAACAGGCAGGAGTGAGGAGATGCTTGAGTCAAAGAGTGGTTTTCTGAACCGGTAAAGTGCTTTGAAAGGTGGGGAACTGCTACGTAAATAGAGAACTTTTGCAAGATCAGGTACCATTAGTGTTTAGTTAAAGGTAATAAAATGGTATGTGTATTTTTTCAGATGCTTAGCATTGTATAACATATACAGTATTTGATATGGTACAACAGTAACTTGCTATAAAATTACATTACAAATCTATGTCCATAAGTATCTTAAAGATAACCTACAGGAAACAACGATTGCCATGGAAATAATGGCTCATCTGCCATGTTTCCTGTCAGATTTGCAGAACTTCCATAGATATACACACAACTCAGTTAACTGCCTGATCATTTAGAATTTATTCATTTTAAACTGAGGTAGTGAAAACCCCATTGAACTAAATTGAACAGGAAATGAACATGTCAGCAAAATGTAAAACTAAACAAGCTAACTGACATGCTGTGCACACATCCGTTGCTTAGAAAACATTAGTTACAGGCTGTAATTTACATTAATATACTTTTCTCCTTGTTACAGAGTCATCATTTTACATTTGTAAAAATCAGCCAGGTTATGGAAAAATCCATTGACACCCAACTGAATTTAAAATCCCCTTTTCATCATAGTCACATGTTCTTGAAACAAGCTGTGGATTGTCAGTTTTGTTTTACCCCACAATTTGATCAAATTTTTTTAAAATAACCACGACTAGGTGCAAGTACTTTCGAGCCTCTGTTGAAGGGAATACTCCAACTTGTTTGACTCAATCAAATTGCGAATTTGAACAAACTGCTTAATGCTGAAACACACAACAAGGTTAAAACTGATTTAGCATCTATGTTACTGATAAGAAAATAAATAAACAAATATGTGCAGTATTTAGTTGTAGATGACAAACTCTTTGAAAACAGCTGCGTCTTTTCCAGTAAAAACAACATTTAAACGTGTAGACCACACACACACATCCTGTATGTCTCCACGCTCCCTCTTTCCTAATATTACCAATTTTATCTTCAGAGGTGGGAGCCTGCAGCTCTCAACGGAACACCCAAAACAGCATCAATGTCAGTGCTTATTTCGTCCGTACATTGTTTCAATAAAGTTTCTTCTGAGGTTGTGCTCCTTGCTAGTGAAAATAAAATTAGTCTCACAGAAGTGCAAAAAGCAGGAACTTCAGCAATACTGTGCTCGTTTTAAATATTTTATATATTTTTGTTGTTCTTTTTCTAATTGAAGTAAAGCAATACATACACATATTTTTTTTCCACTACAAAATACAAAAGAGCCATGGTTTCTCGGATGAATTTTCCCCTGGTTGGTTTCAGCCATGTTGCAAGACAAGTTTTCCAATTGGAGACTAAACAGATGCTTCAAACAGCCCAAAAATACACATTTAACCCTTGACGCAACAAAATAGCAATTCTGCACCAGGAAATTCCAGGATCTCCGTCTTTAGACTTCTAATCCTCTGTTTCTGATAAGTTTCAGTAGTTTGGAAATTTAAAGAATAAACTATTTGCCAGAGATATCTGAATCTGTCTCATCATTTAGCATTTAATAAGGATTAATGAAAACTTCCATTAGTTCTGCTTTAAACCTGCACTATGCTTAATTCTCTTCATAGAAATTTTATTGCTATATCCTTGAGGTTATTGAAAAGTCTCTTGTTGGATTGTTTCTTCACTAAATTCAAAGCGTAATACAATATCTGACTCATATTTTAAATACTTTCTTTTCTTTCCTTTAACAGAAGACTTGATTTTTGATCGCTATTGTCATCTCAAACATCTTTCAAACGTGGCAGCCTATAGTTTGTGAATTAAAAAAACAGGATTAGTCTTAGATAAATATGGAGGAGGAAGCCAAGCGAGCGCGACACTTCACTCTTGATGTTGTTAAGATTCAGAGACACAAAAACAACATCCACAAATCACCTGCATAATAATAACAGACAGACAGACAGAGAGGCAGCGCTGCCGTTTTCAAAGTGTACTTGAAGGCAGCACAAATAAATGAGGGATTAAGCAGGCTGAATGTACTAAGCTTTACTAGAACTGGCTTTCTCTATGAGGATGTAAATGTTGTGAGTTTGAGTGCAAGGTCAATGGAAGGGATGT
The DNA here is from genome assembly GCA_038363315.1 of Mugilogobius chulae. Classification (NCBI taxonomy): domain Eukaryota; kingdom Metazoa; phylum Chordata; class Actinopteri; order Gobiiformes; family Gobiidae; genus Mugilogobius; species Mugilogobius chulae. The sequence goes on from CM076405.1 coordinate 9,503,229, forward strand.
TGCCGCGGTTACAAGTGTGTGGGAGAAGCACAGATGAGCCCTATGGGAGCACAGCTTAACTTTATGAAACCTGATATACTAGATGTGATCGTTAACAAAAGGAAAGCTCATTCAGTCTAAAATGCATTGATTTACTCTAAACATTATCATATGTCAAATACACATAACCTCGCTTTACTACGCGGGATCTGCCGGGGAATGTTACCCATAAATAATGCATGAAGACTGGTTCGCTGCAGATATTTACAGTTTTTCTAAATGCTTTTCAAAATGTAAACACAGTGACAGCTTATCTTGTAATGACTATGCTATTTTACTGTTTTTTATTGGCGTCTTTATGGAAACGAGCTGGAGACTGACAGCATGACGGGTTAGAAGTCTGATCTGTGGAGAGGCTCACACAAGGCATTTCTCATCAATAACATAGATTCTATTTAAATAAATGAAGGAAATTTAAAACATACATTATGCAAAATTGACTTTCTAATCCTGTTTATAACTTTGCAACTTCCAAAAAACACATCTGGAGTTCTGTCTTTGAGACACTATTCAATTAGCCTGATGTATCAGCCGGTTTCATTTCACTTCGTAGAAATCGTCTGACGTCTTATCATCACAGCTTGTTTGTTCTATGGTAGGCGGATCTTTCTTCGCTTTAACCAATCACTACTGTTTGTTCGCTACTGAACGTTACATGCACTGCGACTAACACATCAGTTGTGGTCCAGGCAGTACAGCGTAAACATGGACGTTAGTGATTGTTGCTGTTTACTTCCACAGAGTGAAATGAGGCTGATACATAAGGCTAGAGCAGCACCACCACATCATAAAAAAGGGGATATTTTAATACTACTTTAATGGCTAACTTGCAGAACCACAAAGAGACACTTGAATTTGATGTCACTGCTTAATTTCTGTTCGCTGATTGGTCGATCATCAAGTTTGATTCAAGCAGCAACAAACAATGAAATTCCTAACCTAGTGCTGGAGTGAAATGAAATGGAGCAGAGGCAGGTGGCGCTGGCCTGGCAACTATTTTATTCCTCCAAGCTTCAGAAAACACTGTTCTGAATTTTACAGATTTGTGATGTTATAAGTAGATTTTTGAGATCCTTTGTTTTTAAGTCAACAAATCCTCCACACTTGTTTAGCACATTTCTGCAGCACTAGTGTATCCGGTAAGAAGATCAGGTATACTTCATACATTTTCCTTTGCAACTAGAAGATGTGTAACAAGGTTAAAATGCTACTTTTTTGAGTTCTAATGTCTAAAATTCCAAACTAACTTTTGTCGAGAGTATGTTTAAAAGGAAAAAACACAAATACATCATTTTTGTTATTTAAGGTCCACAAGGTTACAGCTGACTAAATTTTCACTTGTTGATGCTGTCCAATACATATACATCTAAATAAAATACTTAGTCAATAAATACAAATTTGGTTGACAAAGACACCATCAACCAATGGAGCTGAACTGTGACCGCCCACTTCCCAGTTCAACAACCGTGGACTCCCATGTTAAATCTCCAGAGGTGTTTAAAAAAAATTTAAAAAAAGTTTGAGAACGTCCTCAGGGCTAATCAGCTATGTGGTGTGTCAGGAGCATAAAACCTACATTTTTGCTCAAAGTCAATTCCTGCAACTTTATAAACAACAAAGTTATAAAGACATTTTGCCAAATTTTCAGTTATAGATGTGCTTTTTAGATTAAAAGCAACCACGCTGTGGATCTGAGTTAGCACATAGCTGACTACAATATGTCTTTAAACTCTTAATATTTACATTTTTCAAAAAGCCTATGGCACTTTACAGTGGGGCAATTTTCTTCTGGAACCAGAGCGATCTTCCACTATGAGCACCATAGTTGATGATGAATAAAGACCTAAAGCATGAAATGTCATAATGCAAAATCAGGCAAAGAAAAAAGGACTCCAGAGTATAAAAAAAGAGATGGAGCAATCTTCACTTTTAGCATGAGCTTAGAATGTTTGTAGTAGCCATCTTGCTTCACTGTACAACTACACTATTGACATGCTGTGTCCTTGTGCAAGACGCTGATTGATGGAATCCTCATGAGCGCAGACAAGCTGACGCTATGACAAAAAAACAATTATTGCATCATTAAAAATACATAAGTGCAAAGATTTACATTTACATTCTCTTTGGATCCATGAAAAATACAATTCTACAATGTCAGAAAATCACCATATTTGGTATTACAGACATAGGTTCAGTTGTAACTCGAAATTGTTTTAGTAATGAATAAAATCTTGCCTTGTCATTTACAAGAGTTTATCTATCAAGAAGAATACTGCAGGTATGCATTGCTCTATGCAAATGTTACACTTTTACTTCAGGTAAAATCATTTCCTGGTTGTAGAACGTCTAGTGCTGTAGTTGTGAGACTCTGGTGAAGGATTTTTCAATATTTTGCTTTTAGGATATTTTTATTATTAACTAGTTTAATTTATTTAGTGTAACCTTATATGTACAGTCCTTAGCCATCATTTTCAAGCTTCTTTATTTCTGAAAGTCTCAGTTTGCATGTCTATCAAATGGCTTAATCCCACAATTGAAACTACCCCTGAAAATAAATGAAGTAAAGAGCTCAGTGCCAACTTTCTCCACCTAAGGCCCATAGATACACTCGTCATCCACAGCCCCGAAACCACAACATCTACTGTAGAGGAGGAGTTACTTTGAGACAGCAATACTTACAAGTTTGTACAAGTTTGCCTTTTTAACATTGAAATATGATCAGACATTTCTTCTTGTTCCTTCAGGGGAGAAATAAAAGATATAAAACTGGTGCACACTGTGAAATTACAATTACGGCAAACTTGATAATGTCAGAAAACATTTGCAAACACTCTTGGGAGTAAATTACTTTTTAAAGCTAAAATCGGATATTTCAAATAGCGCACAGTGACAGAACAGAGTCTACAACATTCATAAAATATATTTCATGTTTTTGTCCGTGTGATGACTTAAAGGTGTACTATGGAACTTTCATAGTAGAGGGCATGCCACCATCTATGTGTATTGTTAATGTTTAATCAGTTTGCTCTTGAGATTTCTTTCATTTTCAAGAAGGCTATGTTGACTATTAACAATATAATCCACAATATGGCATAGCGCTTTTCAAATCAACATGAAAACAAGTGTGGAACAACTTACATTAAAAACATCAAATCTCTACAAATGAATGGTGAAGACAATCCTCAAACAACAAAACATTGGCACAAATTCTAACTGATCAATCCCATAAGAATCTACTTGTTGTGAAATCACTTGGCCCAGTTGCAGCTCACAAAAACAATAAATATAATTACTGGTAGATACATGAAATTTAAATACGTTTCATGCCATGTTTTAGTAAATACTGGTCAAGTACAGCTTTAACATAATAGATTTTGTTCACGTTGCAGAAGGTGATGATGCTATTCACCTTATTCTGCCCTGCCCACTTTTCTTAGCAGTGTTTAGCTGCAGTTAGCCTGTAGAATTCAGTCTCTGGTTTTATTATAACTGTTATTTGTTTGAGATTAGGAGAGACACAACCAAAAAAGTGGGCGGTGCAAAATAAGGCAATAAAGAGCTTGTTTTTCCTATAATTAACCCCTTGCTATGAATAATCCAGGGTTGCAATTATGTGTTCTTATGGACAATATTCAAACTCACAAACTCAAGTGGCATCAAACCACAATCATCAGTGAAACATAGTCTCATTATTGTACATTTCTGTAAAATATTGTCAATTTGATCTATTATTGTGTTTATTTCTTGTGATATTCATTAAGAACATAAGTGCATAATGTTCCACAGCTAAATAAGGAAATATAAAGAGAAGCTTGTATTCTCAAAATGTGAGGTCTGATTAAAACAGGTGGTTGGCTGCAACAAGCCCCCGTGCCGTAGTTTGCCCATGTTTGCTATGAATTAGTGACTTAACCTATTTAACCTTTTTATATTACAACAAAACAGCATTTGAATATTATTCAGATTGTAGAATCAAGAATGAAGAAATCCTTGACTCAATCTCACAAAACTTCTACAAAAGTACCAGAGATGTGACGATATCAAAAATAAAATAAAATCATTTGATAATTTTGTTAAATTTCGGTTCTGTTTCTATGTTTGATCCTCATGTGTCCCTCCATGACTCTGTTTTGTCATTTCCGTGCAGTTAAGTTAGGAAAGAGTTAATTCTGCTATCATTTCTAAGTTTGAGGAATTAAATCATTATGTTCTTATTGAGGTGAGTTTTGTTGTTCTGTCTGATTTAGTTTCACCAACATTGACCTATGACTGAAATATAATAAACTTTAAATAATAAACTTTTTTAGACTTTATCTTAAAATCCTGCTTAACTTCCTATAAAGTAAAGTAGTAATATTGTTACTTTTTGAAAAGCCATGCAAATTCACAGAAAAAGTTTGTTTGTTCTTGTGAGGCTTAACACCATCAAAAACATATCGGAATTGTGACCAAAGCATCGAGACAAGAACCTAATCGTCTCATTCCTAAAAACTGTTTTATACTTGGAATGCTCCCCTGAACATTAAAGAAGTTAGTCGTGTTGAAAAGTGTGCAGACCCCCGACTGATCTGAAGAGAGGTGCACTCACAGGCATCAAAGGCAGATATGAAGCGCTGCATTGACAACTCGCACAAGTTAGTACAAAATCATATTACTGTCGCTGTGTTCACGCTAATACAGTTTCCTGTTAAGCACTTTTAACGTAGCCTCCACATTTTACATTTACAAGAAGCAGCGCAGCGTTAAGTTAGACGATAGGCCACATTCATTACAAGAAAATGTTATTTGTGCCGACCAGTTAATTCCCAATTGTCCGACGCAAACCCCAGCCCTTTATAATGGCTTGTCATCATTCCGACAATAATTCTGTCTGGGTTAATTAGCCGAAATCTTGTCTGGAATTCCACAGTCAACTGCAGAAGCGCTGTTCTTTCATCAGTAGATTTATTCTGTTTCTCTGTGCCATTCTCCCCCAAAAAACCATGACCAGTCAAAAGCCAGGCTAATGTAATATGCACACATTCTGTCTCTTCTGCGGCTCAAGCTCTGAATTTATTCTGAGCAACCACAATGGCCCGGGCTGCTTCTGCCGCTGCTATCACTGCTCACAAAAATAAAATAAAACACTTCACTGGGAGATTCGGCTATGAGAGGAACCAAACAACAAAACAGTACCAGGGAAATATACAGCGCAGAGGTTTTCGTGTTGGGTTTTATTGCATAGTTAGATGATGTCCTAGATACGGCTGCATTAAACATGGATGGATGTAACACAAACTAATGGAAAGTTTTAATTTTGGGCTAATTGTTTGAGACGAGACACAAGTGAATAAGAAAAAAAAAATAAGTAGCCTATAAAGGTACTATATCCAATTTTTGTTTCCTTATAAATGTAAACAAACATTTCAAACATCATTTATTTTAGTTTAGGTTCAGGCTACACGTTTTGTTCACTTACTGCAGTGCATTCTGAGCCTTCTCAATGTTTATCACAATGTGTTTTAAGCTTTTTTCACAGCCTGATTTTTTTTTCTCCAACCCAGTTATGCCAGACACCATCACTTTGCATTGGTGGCTATTCTAGCAAAAATGTATACTTTATATATATTTACTTCAGGGATTTGGTAGGGTTTTTCTTAGGGTTAGGCTTAGGTTAAGTTAATTTGGTGTTTAAAGATTTGGGAAAGGTATGCTAACCGGGTAGCAGCAGTTGTCAGTATGCTAACAACAACTAGCCACAATGGTAACAACAACAGCAGACCAACTTAGTAGAGTTTAGTAAATAAATTAGACATTATTGGATGTAAAGGTGGACTAACTTCCACCTCTGTGCTTGATTTTTATTGTAAAAATTGTGTATATTGTCTTTAAAGCCATCAATATAAAGTTTCTGTTGTAGTTCACTCACATAAATATTATAGGCTATGTCACAGTTTATTTAGTTTAAAGACATTTTTGTGGAAAAGTGCACAAAACACAAGGAGCAACAATGAAAAAAAAAATACTAAGTTTAGGTTTCTTGATTTAATTTGTTCACATGTTAAATCCAAAAGATTTTACAGAGAAGATTTGGGTTTTGAGTATAACTGTATTAACGGAAAAATTCCAGAAAATTCTATTATTGATAGATTTTTTTTTGCCTTAAAATTTTATTAAATCAGGTTTAGAATCAAATATTAACAATTCCATCTGCAAAAACCTTCAAAATCTTGTTTAATACTGTAAAAGTAGATGTACAAGTAACTTTAGGGGGTGATACTGATGACCCCATGCAGGAAAATGTGAAAATGAGGAAACAGTTCAAATGTATTTTGTTATTGCGACCTGAAAGCTTAATATACTTAGAAATAAACATAGAATAAAATATAAAAAAAAAGTTTTTCTTGTAGTGTCCAAGCAGTTGTCAATATATTCTTGGCTTTCTGGTGATTTGGGCCACACTATGCTGCTTTTCATAGGTCTAATTGCTGCTGTCGAACGAATCCCACTGCTGCCCTCCACTCTCAGCCCCTCTTTTCACCTTCTCCTCTGGCTTTTCCATCAGTCTGCTGTGTTTGAAATGTGTTGTTGGCTGGAGTTTAGGGAGTCAGCTTCTCTTTAAAGTACAATGGGTTTTTAGATGAAGAAACAGTATCATGACAAGAATCACAAATGGTTCAGACTCTTTTTAAACAAATATGATCAGTTTTTATCTTTGTGGAGTGTGTAGAGCACACATCTGTGTTTTGAACTCCGACATAACTCCTTCAGCGCTGACTCACAGGGAGGTGGTGTGGGAGAAGGTTTTGTTTATGACCCATTGCTTCATTTCAGAAAAGCCTTTTTAGTGATGCTTCAATATCTTGTGTAATCTGGAGTCATACCAACAATAACATGTGTGAAAGACCTGTAAATGTCTCTTATTAAACGATTAGAGAGTCTCGCTTTTGTTTCGTTCTCAAGCCAACAATAGCTGGCACAAGACTTTGGTTGTTTGCTAAAAAAAAGATGAAGTAAAGTTTCATAAAACATTCTGGATTCTGTGTTGAACAGACTTTCCATTCTTTAATCTCTCCTGAAGGATGATAAAGGTGATGCTTCTGCGCGAACACAAGTTGTCGTAGAAAGGCTTTGGGCATTCATGAGTGTCATAAATAAATTGATTTGTTAATACATTTTTAAAGTGAACTCAAAGTGAACTGTTGACACTGGATTTGAACTTCTCCCTGCAGGCCACAGTAGAAAACATCAACAACAGAGTGAAACTGCAATCTGCTTCCAGTCACCTGATAATCCAGTTTATAGGAATATGCAGCCGGAGAATGGTTGAAATTCAATATGGTGTAATTTGCTGTGACATTTGCCAAACCAAGAACTAATGTTGGATTTGAACATGGCCAAGCCAAACCAAAAGTGAAAGTCTTATTGTGATATCTAGCAACCTTAACAAAGAAGCAATGATAGTTATAAGCAGTGTTTGGAGTCAGTATTTCAAGTCCAAGTCAACTCAAGTCCTGAGCTCTTACACTACAAATCTGAATCAAGTAGAGCCACTTAGGTCAGCTCTGCATTTTACAGTGAATTCCAAAAGTTTTAATCTGATTGTTCTTAAGCGGCCATTTAACTAATGACCTGATTAATAATATAACACTGAAAGGTGTAACTAGTAATGTCTGAGTCAGAGCAGGGCAATATGGTCATATTTTTGACATTTGCAATAATACTTGACATTGACAATATTTAATTTAATTTAATTAACCTTTATTTAACCAGGGAATATGACTAAGCGAAGACACTACAGGTGCATAAGAAACAAAATATTGAAATCAAATGTAAAATTTCATCTGTGAAAAGCCCAAATTGCACATATTGGGGCAGCTAAACTTGAAAAACTGAAAGAGACACTTGTTTTGGTTAATTTTGCTGACATATTGTTTACAAAAGGTTTTTACAGGGGGATCTGAAATACCTTTTTTGAGTTTTTGTGCAAACTTGATCTGAGTTGAAATAGCATACACATTCGAAAAAATTTAAGCTTTAATAAATCTGTCTCAGACATAGCTATTAACAAATCTTTCAGCATAAACCTTCAAAATCTTGTTCAGTCCAAGACTGTAAAGTTTAGAGTGTAGAAGCTACTTCAAGTGTCTCACCTTGTTTTATAATACAGTATTTGTACTTACTTGTTTTCTGGCATCTTAAGTTAAGAGTGCATGTTCTGTTTCTACTCCTAACATCTTATTTCTGTTATTATTAGCGTTTTTAGCCTCTGCAGAGCCTTAACTTTCTGTGTTTAGATGACTTTTGTCTAAAACTTTGGGAAAACCAGACCAAAATTGAAACAATGAACCACCAATCTTGTCTGTTTTCACTCACAACTGAGATTAAATAAAGCTGTGAGCTAAAAATTGTGATTATCAATTTTGTTTACTCAGATTCTGTCTCTTATATTTGAAAAATACCAGTACCTACAATAAAAATGATGGGCCTCTCTCATCTTTTAAGGTAGAACAACTTTGACGAGTATCCAAATACTTTTTTTAGCCCAGTAGTGTATGTCACGATTATCCAAATTTCCCCTTATCCACATACAACTCATAAGTCAGTACATTAAGATCACAGTTTCAACATAAAAATACCAGATTAACACAATACTTCAAAAGAAAAACATTAGTTTACAACGACAGACACCTAACTTGACATTATAAGACCTTAATATGAACCCTAACTTACCCCAGTGACATATCTGGGTCTGAACTGGATGGTCCCGAAAAGGCCTAGGATGACGACGATGATGTGCAGAAAGTTGGTGAGGATGGGAGCCCACTGATAGCCCAGAAAGTCGATCACCTGCCGCTCCAACACCGTGACCTGCGAAAGAATATACAAAAAACACAATCACTACATGTACATCTGATTCAAAAAGTCATCTGCGGACCGGCCTTTGTCTAATCCAGCCGGCAGGTGCAGCAGCAAAATGTCATGGCGCCCTTTTTACAACTGGAGACTAAAGCGCTCAAGTGCTCTTCAAAATCCTCTATTGAGTCATTTCACGCACTGAGCATGGCCCATCGAGGCGCGCTGCTAATTTGTCCAAATCCACACGTTCAATAGAGTGTACCAGCGCCAGAGCATCATTGTGAGCGAGAGGTAACGTTACTATTTGTGTATAAAGAGTCCAGTTACAGGCAGTGGACGTGAGGGATACATTTCATGACGTACAAAAGCACAACTGCCCAGTGTTGGCTTACATCAATTACAAGACAGGATTACAAAGAAAGCCACATCAGAACAACCAAGACAGTCGATTTCTAAATTTGAGCTTTAGTAATAAAATAAACTAGGACAGGACTTGCTCTAGTCAATAGGGGTTAGCTGTGGTATCTATGGTAGCTCTGTAGCGATATAGGGGTGGCAAAAAACTAATAGCACAATTTTCTTGGAGCCAGATTGTGATTTAGATTTTACCAAACTTCATGTAAATTGATTATTTTACAATTTGCTTTTTCAAAAAGTTCAGGCTTCACTGTGATTGAATTAATTCACCTCAATGAGGGAAACAGGTGGGGAAAAGTAGAGTGTATTTGAACAAACTGCTGCATTAAAGGAGACCTATTGTGGTTTTTCTGTATATTTAGGAAGAAACTATGGCATAAGAAGAGCAATAATTCACATTTTGTTCATTGCAAAACACAGAAATTAGTTTAAACGGCTTATAAATAGAAAAGGTCTATTGACTTCCTGTTCAAAACTGCAGAACTGATAAGCTTCGCCTCTCCTTTGTAAAGTTTAGATTTAATAAGCCATACAATTAAAAATTATAATTTTTTGTTGTTGTGTCTACTTTCCAACAATTCTTCTGACCCAACATGTTTTACTCCCAATCCTAATTTAGTGGGCGGGGATAGGTGATAGGTGAAAACAGGAATTTTCTGAGCTCTGGAGCATCATCTGCAGGACAATACAAGATTCCTCAAACATGCATGAAGCAATGTAACATGGTTAAAAACTAAGTAGATTTTATATAATAGGTCCCCTTTAAATTTCTCAAAAAAGCAGATTGTCACAGACAGGAGCTCACCATATTGCCCAAACTAGGACACACTTTTGTCCATCAAGAAATACTCAGAAAATGTTTGAATGAAGATATTTTGATGAAAAAGCAACAGCAATATTTGAAAGAAGTAGAAATATTCATCTGCACTAGGGACGAACCAATCAAGAATTCTATTGGGTTGTCTTGATATTGTTAAGTTAAAATTGTTATTGAGGTACTCCAGAAATCTAAAAATAATAGTTTTGGTCAACAACACCAAACCCTAGATTGAAAATAGTGAATTTAGCAGACAATTGATGAAATATTGTCAAGTAATTTTTTTATCCTAAAAGTATCTATTGACCAGTTTATATGACCAACATTTTAAACATTATGTAAAAGTCTGGGTCAGTAGTTAGAGGTAATACAGCCAATTAAAGACCCAAACAGAATATCTGCTTAACCGATATCAGTGAGCCGCTAATATGTCATGGATTGACTGTATTTATCACTAATTTGTATGCAAGCACCATTTACTTGTGTTATTTCCTCACCCCTAGTTTGAAATACTACACTCTCTAATATCTAAGACAAACAATTGCTGCTTTAAAATATTCAAATTTCAAAACTATAAACTTAACATTAAAGTAACATTTTCCTTTAGAAATCTGAACGCACAGATAACACCAGATGAATAGATATTACCTTCTATTGCCGCCACCTGTTCTGCTGCGTTCTTCAAACAAACTTATTTTTCTATATAAGATTTGTTAGACTATTGTGTGTCTCTGAAGGGCCACTGCAGCTGGCAACATAATAATGTTAGAGATGATCTAAAGCTGACAATGTTGAAGATGTCACCAAGAATCAGATTATGGCTACAACCACTGTCTAGTACTGTTATAGAATTAGAGCTAAACACATTTTAAAGCTGCACTATGGCACTTTGTTTAACCTAAAATGTTCCACAGACAAGTAAAATTTGTAGACTATTGAATGTTTTTATGTGAAACTTGTTTGTGTCATCATCATCACCACACTAAAACTGTTCAGGGAGAGTTCTTCTTACGTCTCCCCACTCCCGTTCACGCCTACGTTTTGTGAGTATTTATCATGTGCGAGTGGGACAGAAACTTTTAGAGTTTTCAGCAGTGTTGTGTTGGCTGCCAAGAGATTCATTGTGAAAATAAACTCGACTACACTGTGAACGGCCAATTTTTGTCATGTCAATCAATCCATCTTTTGTTTCTCTACAGCAATGTGATACTCTATGTCAGGGCTATTCAAATGGCAGCCCGAGGACTAAATGGGCCCACCAAGCAGTATGTTTTGGCCCAGCATGATAAAATAGACCAAATTTGTTTATTTCAGTGCACTATGTTGTGTCATTTGAACCAGATTCTGTTGTCCTTGAAATGATTAAAACCTTAAAGTCCTGGCTTAGTCCTGGTTCAGACACTGGGCTCTAGTCTTGTTCAAGATGAGCTACATAAGCCAAATATTGGTTAGGCTTGGTCTTGGTTTGGAACCCGGTCTAGCACTGATTCAAGTCTGGTCGTTAATTGATGCTGATTTTGTTTTGACTTAGTCCTGTTTTCATCCTTCTGTGTGATACTGCCTTTTTGTTTTATTTTTTATTTATCACAGTAAAAAGTTTTGAGTTGTTTGTGGACAGGTTCCAAAGCGTAGACCGGCCTCAGACCATAGTCCTTCGAGAAATCTGGCACACCGTTTAAAATGATTGAATAGCCCTGTTCTATCTTGTATGCATTTACATGTGAGTGGGCTCGCCTCTCCACAGATCTGACCAGTAAATTGGTTTGATGAAAAAATCTACATCAGTCAAATCAGTCGGTGAAATTAGGGCTGGGCGGTATGACAAAAAATTAATATCACAATTTTCGTGGAAACAGATCACAATTTTAATTTTATCACGTTCATTCTTGTAAACTGCCTATTTTCAAATTGTTTTTGAGGTAAATACAATCACATGCTTTTTTCAAAATTCATTAGAAAAAAAAACAAAACTATTGCTATAAAGAAGAAAAACTTGGCAAAGTTGGAAAAATTGATTAAATAGAGAAATGGGAAATCCCAAAATGACGATTATTGTTACAGGGATGAGCTCACAAATCAATTTTTATCACGATATGTCAAAAACGTACTATATGCACGTTTTGACGCCATATTTATGTCAATATGTTACGAAAAGCCAACACGTAAAATACACACGGGTAAATCTCAACCTACCCCAAGGCCCTAAGTCCTAAACATACCCATTTTAGTAACTTGACATCTAAACTCACCTGTTCACCCCAAACAAAATGTCGCCTTGTGGCTTTAACTAAAATCCGTGGTTATTTTACATTTTGACTTTTCGTAACAAATTGACGTAAAAACGACATGAAAACTTACATTTTTGACATTTTGCTGTAATTCTACATTTACTTGACAGACTGTGTTGCAAAATAAATAGAACAACTTTAAATTCCGCTAATAACCCAAGGGACTCTGCGCATAAAGCCAATTACAATTTCATTACAATATTTAGCAACAGCACTGTAAACCACATGCTCCCCAAATATTATGCATCTCCTGAAGGGACGTAATTTATGGCCCAATTCCCCCGCGCTAAAGCCTCGCAGAGAATGATTTTCCATTGTCTTTATAGGAGGTTGATTCCTGATTAGAATATAAATAATAGCTGGGGCTCGCTAAATGACAAATGCGCTAACGGGATAGAGGGGTTAAGAGGAAGTATTTTGAAATGAGCGGCTTTTATCATAATGAAGTAAAGTGTAATCAGTATCGTAAGGGTCTGTGTGCGCGTGTGTGTTGGGTTTATTATCATTCAGTCACTGTAGCCTCACGCTGAGATAGTTAATGAAGTCAGCGCAGCGTATGATATGGCACTGCTAAATATATTAACACATGCATCAGGGACAGACAGGGAGGAGGCGAGAGGCAGACGGGTGGAAAACAAAGGAGCAAATAAATACACACACTTTGGACTTTAATAAGAATAAAAAAAGATTATCTGTAATAAGATAAGATATCATTTGTTATCAGATATAACTTCGAGCCACAACAAAAGTGAATGAGTTTTATTGAATCATCAGTAGTTTGCCTAAATAATACATTTTAAACTTTTTACTTCAGTCTACATGTTTTGTTTACTTACCTAATGCATTCTGAGCTTCCAAATTGTTCACCAAGATTTGTTTAAACTTTTTTCACAGCTGCAAAGAGCGAGATTTGTTGGTATGCTAACAACAGTTAGCCACAATGCTAACAACAACAACAACAACAACAACAGACAAAGTTTATGGATTTAACAAACGACACATTATTAGATTTAGACAGGATACTTAATTTTCCCATAAATAGACACTTTAGCATGATATTTGTGCTGGTGAAACATATTTTAAGTTATTTTCTTGGGTAGTGTTTGGATGGATTATGTATTTCACCCTTACAGACAAAACATTTTATAAATTAGATTTTTATTTGTGTGCAAGTTAGATCGTAAATTGACGTGGTTTAACATTTAACACGCAGCAAAAGCACTGCGCTTTAGCCATTAGCCGTTAGCTTCAAGGAAATCTTGCAAACAGACTAACCTTATAAAACACAGAAAGCTTCTTTTAGGCAACCGTCACATCTTTTGAAAGGGTTTAACAGTCGCTCAGTCAGTACATATACAAAGAACAGGTGCTGTTGACAGCGTGATCTTGGTCATTTTGATTTGTTTGTAGAAAAAGTCTGACCTCATATGCACAGAATAGCACCGGAAGAACACACTCCCCGCTGAGAGCAAAATGGCGGGTCTCGTGACGCTACGTGAAAAAGGTCTATAAGTCGTTACTTTTTCACAAACTTTAAACTCTGCTGCTTATATAACGATGCAATTATAGATTCTCATAGACTTACTATTAATAAGTGCGGCCTAACTATGTACTTTATGATTTTTAAAACTAGTTGGTGTGGCTTATATTCAGGTACGTCAGGAGTTATATTCAGGTAAGTTAGGATAACTCAGTTTTCATTTGGACCAGGACTTTTGATTTGAAGCTCCAATAAGGCTCTAAATCGAGGGTGACAAAAATGTATATTTATCAAAACAGAAACATGTCAGTCAAGGTTTCATTATCAGACAAATGCAAAATGTATGTCAAATCACAACTAAAAACATATTTGAAACCCATTTTTTTGAAACATCTGAACACATTTAATTTCATAGTTTTAAATGCATACATACTACACACACAATTGTAAATAAAAAAATGTAAATCATGCTTCATCCACATCCCTGCACGACCAGTCAAATAACTACCATTTATCAAGCCATTTTAATTACTGTGTCTAAACATTATGCTGCCACATAATCAGTTCAATTTGTGCTTTGAGTCAAGTGTTTCACTGCTGCCTGCTTTTTCCAACAACATGTTTTACAAATTTCACAACACGGCCCTGTTTATAAAATAATTTGTCATATCCACATAATTTCTTAGCACCTTGAAATCCTCAGAACATTCAACCTAGAAATTCCAGTAAAAACAAATCATGAGAACAAAATGAGAAAAATCCAAGGTGGACACTCCAAACAAAGGCAACAATAGAAGAAGCCCGGGATTACATTTGATAAGACTCAGCGTAAAACAGAGAGCATCCACGTTTTCCACACACAATCGGTCTGGAGTGTTTAAACAGCAGCTCTATCACACCAGACGGTATTTGCTCTTCCTGGTACACACACACACACGCAGATCCACGGTGCAGCAGCAAGCACTTCTGGATGGCTGGCTTTAGAGGGCCCTAATGGGACACCATATGGCAACACCAATGACTTGTGCAGCCAAATAGCAGGTTAGGCAGCACGCAGAGAGGTAGAGTGGTGCGGGACACAAACTGAAGCCCTTTACAGCTTGCTAATGTCCCTATTAAGCCTTAAATAAGAGATGCAGACGTACAGGACATCAGACCTGCTGCATAGCTTCGTTTGGGTGCTTAGGTGGGCTCATGCAGGCAGTATACAGCATCACATAACTTATATTGGCCCACTCACATGCATAATGCTTAATCAGTGCCAAGTTTCAAAAATATAAATATTCTTTGACCATTGCGAATTTAAAGAAGTCATAATACAGTCAATCATTTAGTTACATTAAACTATAGCACATGACATTATATTTATTGCAAAAGACAAACATGATCTAACTTGGCTTCCAGTTTAAAATGACAGAACTGATAAACCCTCACCATGCATTTTAGGTGAATTTGCAAGTGAGACAAGTAGGTGAAGGTGGTTAGACTCAAACATGCATAAATTAATTCAAATACAGCTTTAAGTCAATGAAGGATGAGAGAACATGATAAAAACTTAGAAAAGTGTTTTTAACTTAAAGCTGGAGTGCCCATCTTTTTTTAGTTGTAAATTAGTAAAGTTTGTGTTTTCTACTTAAAAGTATTTGATAAATGCACCTCTTTGCGGAAAAAAAAATAAACTACTGTGTACTGTTTGAATTGAATAACAAAGAATTTTAGCTCACATCATGATCTGAAAGCTCTAATTGGCTGAGCTTGGGTGGTCCTCTCCAGTTTCACTTAGCTGTTGGTAAAAAGACTATTTTAAGCCTTAATTGGAGTCAAAAATGTCTATATTAACCATATGTCTAAAGATTTGTGAGAGGAAATTGTTAGATTTAAAGGCTACATTATGTTTGCAGTGTAAAAAACAGCTACCCCATCTTTAATATGTTTTCTTTTTTGGATTTAGATATTAAAATGAGCTGGGTTGTTTCCAATTAAACTGATGTACGACAGAAGTAGAAGTAGACTATTTTGATTTAGTATGTTATTTTGCTTTAAGATCAAGGAGTACTTCAGGGGTGAGCATTGTATTCAATTGGTTCATGCAAAATCAGAATAGGAGATCCTGAAATATATACATTTCACAATCAAATCATACTACACACATGTGGAGCCAAAACTTTTTTAAAGTATTATAGGTTCATATTTCCAATTATTTTAACAAAAAGCTACTCAAATTACATCACATACTTCTTAATTTCTTTTGTTTGCTGTTTCAGCCATGAAAAAAAAACAAAACATACTTTTATTCACCGCTTGTTCTCGTTAGGGGTCGCGAGTGACTGGAGCCTATCCCAGTGACTTTGGGCCTTACTTTTATATTATTTAAAAAGCATTTACAGAGACGGTTCTAAAATGATCTGTCACAAATGACTCCGTAGTTTATTAACCTATCATCTTAATTACAACTGAATAATTCATAATAAAGTATTCATCATGAAATCTTTGTTTCTGCTTTATTAAGGCTATAACATGCATCAAATAGAAAGAGCAACCAAGCACAGTTCAGAAAAGTAATATGTATCTATCCTTGGTAACAATTCACCCACACCAGTGAACAAAACTTACGCTGAACTTCCTATAAACGTGCATTTAGTGAGTAAGGTGATAGTGAAACCAGCTGGACAGCCCTTTGTTCGCACCGCTCTGACAAACGCTGGCCCGTGTGTGCAGTACGTCTTCTCGTGCACTCGACGGCACCTGCTGTTACCGGTCACTTCGGGCTCAGCTGGCAGCCCCCTGTGTCCCGGGACTGTCCCCTTTGTTCCGGGCGGTCTTTATGAGCAGGACGGCCTTTCATCTATTCACGTGCCTGCCCCCGAGCGTATCGCATTCATTTTATTATGCTTGAAAAAGTGTGCCCTTCCGTTGACAATTCTATAGCGGTTCCATTGTGCGCTCTTTACCAACACACACATACATGGGATTTTAATAGGAGTCAGAGAGGCCTCCTTGCACATTACGGAGACTCCTTTGGGACTACTCTTTCATCAGCAATAATATAAACAGTCTTCAGTCCAGCTGGGGGCCCCGACATCACCCCAAACACACAACACAGAGGAGGTGCGCACATTGTAAAAGCATGTATTGATTTCTTGCGGTCATTACAGCCACATCCTTAAGGGTCAATGTGTGCCGGTCCATTCTTCTGGCTGGTTTTATTGTTATAACTTGGGTTAATATGGGAGCCACTAAAGAGCAATATTCAAACTAGACCATCTGTTCCCACGCCGCCGTCTTTTTCTCTTTCTTTTTTATGTGAAATTCCCATTATGTTGCTCAGCTGTGGCTCGACTAACTCCGAACCGCCTGTCAGTACATCACTCTTTGTAATTAAGTCACTGAGTACTCCTGACAGAGGCAAGACAAAGTGTGCATAGACAAGTGGGACTCCAAAAGAAAAATAAAGTTGGGTGCAGAGTAGAACGGTGCTGGATCATTTGTAAGTGTGTTGTATCGCAGTGGGTTGAGACAAGCAGATGCTGTAAGTAAGATTATGTCGAATTAATGTGCGAGGTAGCTCAGTCATGTAAAAAAAAATGTTGTAGATGAGCTGCAAAGAGTAAAAAATCTGAATTGTTATTTGCAATTGTTCAGTGCATTTTAATGAGCAAACAGAATATGATTAATATGCCATGAACTAGTCAAACTAATCATTATTTCATAAATACCAGATCCTTCAAAGTATCTGTAGAAAGCATAAAGAAAAATATCTTATTAAAACTTTGAAGAAATTAAATTAATGACCTATTTCAGTGCACGGAAGCAGAGTTTAGAGCAGTGGTGCCTAGTGATGCCCACGGGATAAACTCAGCCCATCATGGGGGTCTAATTTAACCCGCAAACAGGCTTTTTAAGACTATCTATTAGAGATCGACTGACATGGGTTTTTCTTTGGCAGATCCCGATATCACTGGTCAATATTCAAGGTTCATTTCTGGAGTCAATTTAAAAGGTAGTATAACCAAAAAAAATATTCACCATAGTACATGTGCGTCTCTTTCAAACAATGTAATGACGGATTGTGTTTTGGTCCAAGATACATTCATTTCATAGCGTCATGAAAGACATTCATTTTGTTTATATTGACAAACAAACAAGCACAAGCTTGTGCTGCAGTCAGAACAAGAATAAAACAGAGGCAAGACATGATAACATCTAAACTGTAGATTTAGGAATGAAGAGATATAAAAGAGGTCTTATTGTTTCGCTCCAAACTAACTCAGAGCTCAGCTGATCACTGTGAGTGTCTTTCCCACAGAGGAAAAGCCCAAACAACAGCCTGATCAGATATCGGCCAAAATTGGAATTTCCCCATTGTGGGACAAATAAAGGATATCTTATCTTAATTTAAAAGTAACCAACACAGCTGCAAAAATTATAGGACTGCCCACACCTAACCTTACAGACACAAATAACAAGGCCATTGGACGTATTGCACTATCAATAGAACAAGATTACACTCACCCACTACATGAACACCTCACCCCTCTGCCCTCTGGGAGGAGGTATAGAGCGCTCAGGTGCAGAAGGGCCCGTTTTGGTAGAAGCCTGATGTCCTCAGCCATTACTTTTCTGAATGGAAGGCCCCGTTGAATGCACTTAAATGTTAATTTGTGTCAATTGTTTCCTTCTGTCTGTCAATGTCTATGTCAAACAGTCTCTGCAGTTGTGGAAAAGAATTTCCCCCCTGGGGACAATAAAGTCTAAAGTCTGAAAGTCTGAAAGTCTGAGTCTTGTGGCCGATATACAAAAAAAAAAGAGTAAGTATTGTCCCCAAATATCTATCTTATCTATCTGATTACATTTTGCGTTGAAAAGACTGTAAAAAGTCACCAAATCAGGTGTAATTTCCTAAAACATAAATAGAACACATTTTAATCCTCATCTTCTCTCAAATTATATACTGTTTTGACCCTTGGCATGCTTCGACATATTACATTTTGGCCCACCAAAAAGAAAGAACAGCTAATTTTTTGTTTTTTTTACCAAATTTGTTCAAAATGAGGCTAAGATGACACCACATGGGAACATCCTGACGACTTATACAGACTAAAGAAATGCAGATGTGAATTTATTCTTGCTTTGTCTGGACACACATTAGTTTTTCTGTTTTCAATCACACAATTATGCTCTTGAGGCAGAGTGGATTAAATGTCTTGCCCAAGGACACAACAAAATTATGCACTATTTCCACAGCAGTCCCACTACGACGCCTGGTATTCCCAGCGGTCTCCTTTGCCAATACTTTCCAGGCCAGACCGTTTTCGGGCATCTCAAGGTGATTGCTGCATTTATTTAGAAATGACGTGTCAATTATTGGTACGCTTAGTTATTGAAGTAACATATTTCTTTTAGAATCATGCAATAAATCAAATTTTAAATGTTGTGAGTGATGTTTAGACAATTTACAAACATGTAATATCGAAATTAGTAAAAAAAAACAAAACTTTCCTTAATAATTTAGTCTCAACTAATAAATCCAAAAAACATGTTTATTGCATTACTGTTGGACTAATCATTGTTTGAATATTGTCGTCGAGAAATTACAGAAAAAAATCAATGTTTATTTTTGTCAGTGTTGACCAGCAGCCCTAATCTTTTTTGTTTTGTTCATTTAGATTTTCAAACTCAAAGATTAGGATCAATTGTATAAAAAGCTAAAAATTATGAATTAGTGGCAACAGTTTTTGTTGTCCTTGTTGTCACTTTTTAAGATCTGTTGCTGATATCCAAGACCAAATGTGATTTTTCTAGGTATTTAGTAATAAACTGTAACATATGAAGGTCAATAATTTACATTTTCTGCACAGCAAAACATAAAATTGATGTTAAACATTTTAAAAGTATAATCAGAGTCATTGATTTCCTATTCATGCCTCTTCTTCTCCTCCTGCTAAAATGCACGAATCATAAATACTACGGTAAAAAAGGAATGATGAGAGAACACTGAACATGACCGAAAACTCAGACAGTTGGAGTTTAAATAATAAGTCCCCTTTAATACTAAAACGCGTCCTCAATTCTAATTCAAGTCTTGAATTAGAATTTACATTTTCACACATTTTGAATTAGCACAATCGCAGCATCTTACAGTATAATTTCCCCCTCCTTTTTTCCCTTGCATGTCAAATCACGGAGGCTCGACGCGAGGTGTGAAATCGGCCCGAGCTTTCAGCAGTCGGGACGCGAGGGACGGGCCGCGAGACAGGCAGAGGTGGAGAGAGCACATGGCTAGCAGCGGTCGCGTTAAGAGATGTGGCACTTTTGTGATACGTGCGTTTGATGAAAGCGTCGCTGGAGTGCAGGTGGAGCTCGGAGCGGGCCAGCCGAGTCCTGCGGGATCGACTGCGACACGCTTTGATGCTGCAGACAAGAGATGTTCATTTCAAGATATAAGACGGGGAGCCAGGCTTGGAAGATAAGGAGATGCCAACGATGAAGATACGCTCTGAAACAGGCTTGCATAGCTTAAAGGGGACGTGTTATGTAAAATGTACGTTCATGAACTTTCAACTCATGGTGTTTCCTCATCATAATCTTGGGATGGTTGATATGTCAGTATCAGTATCGTCTGATATTTATGTTATATTTTGAATATTATATTTTTTTAGTGGAGATTCAGTTATTTGTGAGATGTGTCAGTCCCAATTTTTCTTGAAAACATAAAATTTAAATAAGATATAAACAAACATTAAGCTCAAACACATCTGCATATTTACATCATTAATGTGACTGAATCCTGAATGTCCACATAAATACATTTGTTTTGTTTTATGCTGAAGGTGGGCAGATGTTTTCAGTCGTGGACACGCCTGCTCAGACTGAATTTCTAGGGTTAAAAGTTAGCAGCTCACAATTCATGTTCTCACACTATACAGATCTGAGTGCTCACACTGTACGTCGACCCAAGGCACGCCAGACTCCTGTATCCGGAAGCACAACATAAAAGGTGGAGGAGAAGAAGAAGAAGTGGATATACGTTAGTTTCCTGGGTCATTCGGTGTCCAATAACCGGCTGCACTGCCATCTTGCCCCGTGCTTAACAACAAACATTTTTTGTTTGCTTCTACAATGTACCCACAAGGAGCGACCAGGATTTCAAACAAGTTTGATTTTCTTGCGATCTTACAATTGTTAGACAGAAGCTGGTCATGAGGTATTGCTTGCTTTCTGTTACCCCGTGTACACAACATGGTGCATGACACAAAAATAATTTGTCCATAATTGCACAGTGTCTACTTGCCTTAATATGAAAAGTAAGTTTGTGGCTTTTAATATAATATATCAGTATTGGAAAATATCAGCCATCTATAGATAGCAGGAGACCAAATATCGGATATCAGATCAAAAAAATGTATATCAGCACATTCCTAGTAATAGGATTGATTTATGTTTGAGTTTTTCACTTCAATCTAGAATTTGATGATGCTATTTTCTCAGATGGTAGAGGAACTTTGTGTTGAACTTACTTATTATAAAACCAGATAAACAAACTTGCCGTATTAATGTTATGGGTTTCAAACGACAACAATCAATCTTTGGGCGTTGAATAATGGCCCCACTTTGCAAGACTATTGTGATAAATTATTATATACCAGTGTTTGCTTTAGGTCCAGTAATTGCAGAGATGTGAATCAAAAACCAGGGCAAATACAAATACTGATGGTTAAACACATTTCACATTAGAATTCTAAGAGTTCACGTACTATAATCTTATTAGGGCTGTGCAATATTAACAAAAGTGATTATCTCGATATTTTTTTGGGAACTTCTCGATAACAGTATTAAGTCCGTCCAACAAAAATGTGTTACTTATTAGTTCAGGTTTGCACAGGAAAATTAACCATCTTAATAAATTAGTGATTCTTTATTTTGACCGCTTTAAAATATCGTTTACTAATGAAACATAAAATGAAGCATATAATACAAGTATTTTCGAACTTAAAATACAGGGGAAAAAAACTTTCTTGTTTTTATGACAAATCTTTCACTCAGAAAGTCATTTAATGTATTTTGGATTTCTATTAATTAATTAAATAGTCATGTTTGAACACATTTTTTGTTGGAGTGACTCAAGCAATAATTTGACTTAATTCCCTGTGTATTAGTTCATTTAAGTTTGTTGTTGTTTGGTAAATGTTTGATAAATGTTGAAATGTCAGTGAACTAATCACAAAATTGCAGGGTGCGTTTTTAAATTTGGTTTTAAAAAATCCTCGATATTTAATTTTTTCATGTCTCCAAAACAACATTCACGATATTATCTAAATTTCGATATATTGCCCAGCTCTAAAGCTGATGATGTCTTAGAACCAACTATGAAATAACTCAACCTTCACAGTTTTTCATTCAGGTCATTTTGAATATTTAAAAGTAATCGCAACAATATTAATTTGAACTGTCTTCCATCTGTATGTATATTGGCTTATTGACCAGAACCTATTGTACATTCGGAGCTTTAGAAAATGGATATCTTCACCTGCTTCTCATGCACCACAAAACCAGGTTCCAGGTCACACAGCGCGCCGCGCATGGTTCAAAAATGTCCCTGAGCCATTTTTACCAAACGTCAGCTTGCACCTGACACATGTAAGACAGAAACAGAAAATTGCCTTCAACATGGCTTATTCAGGCAACCACTATCCTCAAGACAACACAATGAAATCCACAAAAAGATGTTTTTTAGGACTGTGGGTTAATGTAAGACAAATTAAGTCCATGTTTTTGTTGATATTGCCCATCGATCATGATACAAAAAGTAAAAACGTGAATAGAAAGTTGCTTTTTTGTGCACTTGTTAAATTTGCAGCTATTGTTTAGCTTTCGTCTGAAATCTATTCGCACCTGAATGTATTACTCATTCATCATCGTCACACACAGCTCATGGCAAGCCTCTTCAACCACAGCTGCCCTGGGGCAATCTGAGCTAGCAGGAGCTCAGCCAACAGCCACTTCAAACACCAAACACACATAGACCAGCGCAGGAGACAGCGGGGGAGAGAAGTCAGGCCCAAGGTCAGAGGACAGCGGGAAAACAAACCACTGTGCTTTGGATTAGCATTAACACTGCTACTGCCATAAAGATCAATACAGGGAGAGTATAAATATATATGTGTCTATGTTGTGTTTCTATTGGAAAGAGGAAGGAGTACAGCAGATATGGTCACTTCACTCATCAGTTGTTTTCTCTCTTATATTAAATATGCATCCAGACTAACATTTTGGTGGTGAGCGGCTTGTATAATTTTTTTCTGCTCAGCTTGGAATATCTCGCAGAATGACAAAAAATATTGCAGGTTTGTGCTTTCGGACTCCAAACTACTACCATCAATAATACAGACCAATCACAGTGCAGCATTGTGGTTTGGGTGGAAGTAAAACATGAAGGGACTACATGATCCAAAGCAAACATGATAGGTAAAACAATAGAACGACTGCATGTTTTAGTAAGAAAAAAAAAGTTTGATCAAGCCATCTGCCAGATTTCAGAAGCTAAGCAGGTTGGGTCTGGGAAGTTCTTGGAGGGTAGACAGATGAAACCCCAGGTGCCAGAGTGGGATGGCTAGATGTTGTTGTGTCCTTAGCCAAGATAGTTCACCAATATTTCCTTGTATGGATGAATGGTTGGTGGTGGTCAAAGGGGTATAAGGTGCAAGAATGTTATTTTGAAAAAGATGCAGTGTTTTTGGTGCATTTCTGTCACCTGCATTTAGCAAAAACTTTTCTCAGCATGTTTCATCAACTGATGTGTGCACAAGTCCATCTGGCAAGAGCCAGGTTAATTAAATGCATCTACCTCCAAGAAAACAAGTAGATTTGTTATAATGAGCAATAAAACACCTGTAGAAAAAGGCAAAACTATAACATCTCCAAGAAAAAAATCTGCCCACCTCCACAACTTCCCTAAAAAGAAGATTCTAATCTCAGAAGGACGTTCCTAGTCAAATAACAGTCATAAATAAGATGGTGAATCACAAAAAAAATACATAGTGCCCCTTTAATCATCATTTAAATAGCAAAACAATATTAGAATTGTTCAACAAATTCACATCTGACAACATCATCCAGCCATAACTGAACAGTTTTCACATTTAAATACTGTTTAAAGTGTGTTCTCTATAAAATTATAGTCGTAACTTGTTGAATTAGCTCTTTGGAAATCACACAAATATTTTGATATGACTTTTTCTTTCCATCATATTCTGCTCTTGTATGTATGTATGTATGTACACATTTGAATTGCATTTCCAACTCCAACTATTCATTTCCACTGTGAGGTCTGTTCTCTCTTATGTTTACTGGCTTCTCACTTGAGAAAACAGACCGTTCTGGAGCAAATATGGATTTATCATTCTCCATCCTCACCTGGCAGTGTTTTGCATGTTCTTGTGCATATGAGCGTGTTGTGCAGAAAACAAGTTGATAAGCAGCCGTCTGTCAGTCTGTTAATGCCAGCTCTAAATCCCCTTGGGACTCAAATGTTTATTCCACCTACTGTTTTGTGAGCATCCAGCATACTCCAGCTCTTGTTAGAACCACTCTCCCCAATGTACTGTTTCGCTGAATGCTTGAAACTTTGCATCTGTGCATCCATCACTGTCACTCTACAATACAGTCCAGTCTTTGCCTCTCCAGCCAAACACTGTTGAAGTTTGGAAGAAGAATGAACGCAAAAATATATAAAGAAAATGATAATGACTTGTTTTCCCTGGGCTAATTAAGGGTTTCAAAATCAAACTGCACATTTTGTTTGAAAAGACGGTTTACTTAAGTGTTTGGCTCTTTCTGCGGAAAACTGAAAAGGATTTCAGAAAAGATGAATGAATATCATTTAAAAAGTAGTTTTAGTGCATTTATTGATCAGACAATTAAGTCTATGAAGCTTTTTAGTGTAAATTCCTAAGTCCACAACACCGAAGTAAGTTCCTCATTTGTGAATTTTCTTCACGGGCAAAAAACATTTTCTGATTTTGTTGGTCTAATTGCGTCCAGTGTTTGGTTGGAAGTAAGTTACTTTAGCAGTCGACTCAAAAGTGCATCTCAGTAACTGAATACAGTATGAAAACAAAGGAAAATCTTGGAATAATCTCTATTTGTCATATTTGAGATGCTTATTGAAAAGTGCATTGTAACTTCTCAGATGCGGGGCGTGTTACTTTGATGTTACAATGCACCGATCCAGCTTTTTCAGTTCTGACGTCTATATTTCGGTAATGTGGTTTCTGCTGTTACCTGATATTGATCGATACCAGTGCAGGGACTGAAAACAGAATGTTTTATTTTCCAAATGTGTCTTGTAATGACATGTAAGTAATTTGTAGTCCAAATAACAAATTATGTAAATACAATTTCAAACATTATGAGACACTTTGGATCAACATCAGTAAAGTGTGGATCAGTGCATCACACAATATTGCCAAAGTTATACCTGGAATCTTCTAATCTGGGTCACGCCAGATGGAAATGTGTTGAACGCTGATTTGAGTTCTTCCACATTAACCATCTGGAACCTGCCCCACTGAAAGCATGTGGGTGAAGGTGGAACCTTCAATGAAATACTTAGAACTGATTGGGTGACTTTTCATCTAGATCCAACCTTAGCTGTGCTTAACAAGTCACAGTAAAGAGTCGTAATCGCATATCCAATCTGCGCTTCTTTCAAAAAGTAATACTCTGCATTTTTGCTCAAAGAGAATCATTAGCAGCAGAAACACATACATTCACAAGAGCTGCCATCTTTGTTTAGTTTGCTTCAGGCACTACTTGCTGTCATCTTTGCTAACAACCCTCCTCCCCCAACCTCCCTGCTGCAATGTGATTGGGCCGTTAATTCAGTGGTTCAGACTAGGGATGCACCGATCCGATACCTGGATCGGATATCGGTGCCGATCCAGGACATTTTGCTGGATCGGGTATCGACTCCATGATATCGGTTCAGCCGATATCGTGGCTGTGCCTTTAATTGAACATAATGAGACTAATTTACAGGCTGGTGTTGATCCATAGCAATTTATAATATTAGGCATTTTATTCAGATTAAGTTGTTAAGTTGTGACTTGCACTATAAACAACAGTTACATAACACAATATGACCAAATGTATTACGTTTTTATTAGAACAAGAAGCAATTTCAGTCCTTTCACTAGTATCGGTTGATATCGGGTATCGGCAGATAGTTAAAGCCAAATATCGGGATCGATATCGGAACAGAAAAAGCTGGATCGGTGCATCCCTAGTTCAGACAGTAAACCAGTCGGCTGGTGGGGGCTTAAATGGATTTCTCTCAAGTTTGTGAATTCAAAAATATTGGAAAAGAATCCATTTGCCCAAATTGAAGCTGTGAAATTTTCTGCAATGAACAGATCTTTACATCTGACCATTTTGAGCCTTTTAGATTCTCTCGAAAGATCTGAGTCAAAAGACAGACAAAGTCAAAGTGAAAGTTGCTCTAACACTCTGAGGACTAATTGTGTGGGGAGAAAAGCGAGCATAGAGACACACCACTGTGGTGTGTATAAGCTCAGGGAGGTTTTTGTCTCCACTTGATAATAAGCGATAGAACCATATCAAAGAATGATTATTGCTGCACTGGGCGATCATCACGAGCCACCACAGAGCCATAAAACGTTCTTTCATCCTAAACACAAACGGAGGAGGGAGAGAAGAGGCTGCTCCTGGAGAAGATGTGATGAAAAGATGGTGGTGTGGTGATTAAGATCCCACAGTCACAATGAACGCTGCTCTGGCTGAGTCCGATGAGAATGTGTCTGAATCCTCTGTTCCTCTGACACTCTGCTCCAGTCTGTTCCCCAGTGCCTTTCTTCATTTCCTGCCTCGTGCTTTTCTGTTTCGCCTGCCCACCATTACGGCACAATTCTGTCTTACATTTTTAATACACACTCATCTACTGGTTCAGCACTCATAAAACAACTGTCATCTCGCTCGACACCTCGCTCACAGAGAAGACGTGATGATGAAGCTATAGGGCTGGGCCATGGAACAAAAACAATATTCACATTTTGTACTGGCTTAAAAACTTTAAAAGCATACATTTTATACTTTTTGAAAGAGTTCACACGTATTGTTCAGTTACCTAATGTATTCTAAGACCACCTTTTCAATAGCTATGATGAATTTAGAAAGGCTTTTTGCAACTTTCAGAAGCCAGAGTGAACTTTGCTGTCTCTGTAAAGCCAACAACAACACAGTATGGTAACAGTGAAATTCAGAGTTGAGGAGAATAAAATCCAATGCAAACTAACTTTCTCAGGAATAAATATGGTAACAATAGGTCTACTAATTGTATATAAACAAAGATATATTATTATATATTTTCCTGAAGTGCAAACTTCTCATTAACGCCACCCAACACCAAAACTACAGTCACAATTCTGCCAACAAAATCTGAACACACCATTTGATCTAATAATAATCAATTAAATGCTAGGCTTTAGATGAGGGAATAAACCACACCTTATCAGAAATCATCCCAAGGACTAGGGCTGGGCGATATGGCAAAAAAAAAAATGTTATCACGATTTTCTTGGAGCCAGATCACAATTTCAATTGGTAGTATCTGACTGTTCAGAAATTTCCTGCTTGTCAGAGGCTAAATCCAGCTGTCAAAGACTCTCTTGTTGCCAGATATTTAGAGTGAAACAAGTGACCAAGCCTTTGAAAATAAATCCCAAGCAACCTTAGCCTTACCTTCAATAAAAAGTAAAAAAAAAATTTGAATGTTGTGTTGCCTCTAAACAAATTTTAATTATTTTGACGTATTTTAGTTTTTCTAACATTAAAAACTTCTTTTAAGCATGAAAATATGCTAAGAATCCATGTTTCAGTCATAATTGATATATTTTGGTAAATCAAACTTGAAAAATGCTAAAATTCAGCTTTTTTATTATTTGAATGTGCAGCCCAAAAACACACAACCTTCAAAATGTGTTTGAGACTTTGAAAAAAGATTGTGAGAAATCGTGATATGACAATTTCATGAAAAAAGCAGATTGCCACGGAGATGAGCTCACAATTAGATTTTTATCACAATATTGCCGAGCCCTACCAAGGACCCTCCCATCGTTCTCCAAAATGACAGAAAGATGCCAAATCCAAAATTCAAACCATAATCTTGACAATCATAATCCTATTATGTAAAACTGGATGATCAATTTGCCATGCTCAGTTTAGTTGGCATAGTTGCTTCCATCTATAACTTTGCCTATTACAAACTACCACTAACTATAAATAAACTATTCAAAAGTGACTACTATTCAAATCAAACCATTATGTGGTGTTTCTGGTATTACACCAATAGGTCCATGCATCAGATATAACAATTTTACTACTTGGATAGACTTAAAAACCCTAAATGTTTGAGGTTTTACTCAGTTCTGCAGTCCAACATGGTCACTACAGTAAGCTGCATTTTTCATTATTGGCCAGGGAGTGATTTGGTAAAACCTTGAGTTGACTTTTGGCTAAATTGCTGTTCCATTGCTCAGTGGTTAAACACAATCTCCACTTTCTCATGCATCATCCTCCCTAATCCCATCTTGAGCCCCCTCCCCTCGCCTCTCTGAGTGTCACTGTTGCATGGCCTGGTCCCGTGGCTGTAGTTCTCTTCAGTCTACTGCCTCCTGATTTCAAACGCTTCATTCTCTATGGCCGGTTCCCCCGACGCTTCGGCTCAGAGTTTCGCTCGCTTGTGTGACCTTTAAAAAACTGCTGATCAAATTCTACTGCTCATCCCATTATAGGAGACGTGGAGGGAGGGGGGAAGGAGGGGATGGGTCAGCTGGGGGAAGCTCGCCAAAGATATTGAGAGGGGAAAAGCACTTTGGGAACTAGTGATTCCCTCTCAGGTAAATTTAGTTAAAGATATGTGAACACTTAGGCTACGTTCACACTGCAGGATCGGATTCTCAATTCCGAATTTTTCATCAATTCCGATTTGTTCATGTGGTCGTTCACATTACACAAAACATGCGACTCCAACGTGTCCCTGGTGTGAACGGGATGCGGCTCTAAAAGTGACCCGCATGCGCAGTAAAGAGCACCTTGGCTGACGCACAGACACAGCCAAGACACGTTTGTGTCTGTTTCAGGCTGTTTAGTGCAGAAACGGAGCTGCAAAGACCAAATACTATCACTGAAAAGTTCTGCTAACAAGCTAGCACACATTAGCATGTTCTGTTTCCTCTTCAAAATAAAATCGATCATTTTAAGAAGCCCAAAGAGTTGAAAACATTCAGAACATTACACAACTATAGATACAAACTCTTAATTCATGTGTAAAATGTGGCGCAGTGTAGAGAAATGTGTTTTAAACGCAGAAAGTTGGCGACATTGACAGGAAGTAGTCCAGTGATAATGACGTTATTATAACTTGACCGCGCCGAGCCGTGGATAAACAAACACACACACAAGGACTATTGCTTCGTACTTTTGAGCTTTTCTCTTTGCAAACAACACTTCTAAACGGATTTGTAGCGATGTTCTGTGGACTTTATGTGACTGATTTGTGCAGAATGGATGAAAGGACCTGGATTAGAACACTACAGTTTAACTTGAAAACTTTCCAGAGGTGAGTGAAAGATTCTCCACCGTGTTTGTCCTGCATCTCTCCCTCTGACTGACCTGATGCGCTGCTGCAGTAGTTATGATAATAAACAGGCTGTGTATGATTTAGTTTAGCGTCGTCTCTTGTCTGGCTCACGTGGAGTTTGTGCGTGGAGTTTTCCGGGCGGTCCAGCTTTAGCAGACGCTGGTGCGGATGCCCTCTCCTCCTCCTCCTCCTCCTCTCTTCTGCCGCTGTTTCTGCTTTGACTTGTTGAGTTTTGTGACGTAAAAGTCGGATGAATGCGACATGAGCGTTCAGACTGGAGTCGCATTTGAAAAGATCAGATTTGTTTCCACATATGAAAGCGTCGCGTGTCGCATTTGAAAAAATCGGATCTGTGCCGTTCATACTGCCATGGTGAAATCGGATAAAGGTCGCATATGGGCAAAAAAATCGGAATTGACCTGCAGTGTGAACATAGCCTTAGTTATAAATGAATAAGACTTCTTTGGAACTGTAGCAGTACAAATGTGACAGGATTGTGTGTCAAATGTTGGAGTTAGTGGTAGACTATTCTTATTTTGTTTGTTTGATATTTTCTCAAAGTAATGCTGGTATATCACAAGACAATATTGAATTGGATGATACTGTGATGGTCCACTGCTTGAAGAGATTGTTATAACAAACAACACAGACGAGGCTAGCACTTTTGCTTCCAAAAAAATAACAAAGCTGGAGTCCCATGCAGTTTGCGACGATTCAGTACAGAGCTGCATGTCTCCTTCTGTGTCCAGATGAACAATAAACTACAAATCAAACCGTTTTTAAACTTGATATTAATACAAATATCTATTTTGTGTTGATATAGTTGGGTTACTAGCCAGACTGGCGGCTTCTAGTGCCTGTACTCAACTTCGTTTCATTCAGCTGGGTGGGGGTTGGTATTGTGGGACTGCAGACTGTTCCCCAAAAGCAAGAAGTACTGAGAAGTCTATTTAAACTTTTTAACCACTGGTTTAACTAAAAAAGGGAGTGAACAAACCTCAATGATGCTATGTCAGGCAGATTCCACAAACTGAAACTGAAAAGAAACACTTGATGTATCAGGCTATCGGGTCACCCCCAAAAAAATTAATTGCAACTTTTCTGACAATATTTGAGATAGAATTGTACTTTATGCATCTAATTGCTAGAGCTAATTACAAACACGCCCAGAAGCATTCACTTTTGAGAATAATGAACCAATGCTAAAAGTGCGTATCACGTGTTAGACTACATTTTTGGTCAAACTAAACATGATTATGATTAAGATTTCACTAAACATTTAGCTTGTTTTTACCCAATTTGGTGGTTTTGGTGAAGCTCATTATCATCTTTTGTCCAGTAAATATGACACATGTGGAGGGGAATCCACAAATCTTACAATAGCGACCACATTGTAAATCTGGGCCAAAATCAACATAAATAACACAGGAGTGACAATGAGACAAATTATAATAACTTATAACACTTTAATTGTGTTAAATGATGGCTTAGACTCCAGGACACTGTGTCAGTTGTGTGTAAATTGTCTTTTGTCATTTTGGCGCTTTTTGACGACACATGTGAATGATATTCTATTTTAAATTTTAAAATACTTCTTGTAATTTTGTAATTTCTTCATAAATTGCAACTTAACTGCTGTAAAACTATGATGAATATTTACCACAAAAACTATCACACCAAAATAAGCTAAAAAAAAAGAAAAATGTTATAATCTGTCATATGGGCTTTAATTGAGAATATTTCAGGTCTAAAAACTAAATGGTTAGGCAAACTGCTTTTCATTGTTTGGTCAAAATTCTGTTTTGTATTTTAGGATTGCTATTTCATTTTGAATGTGATGTGCTGTGTAGCCATAGCTCAGATGAGTCAAATGTAGAGGATACACTTTTGGTGCAGCTCAGTAGAAGACAGCTCAGCTAAAACACATAGGCCTTTACTTCAGAGGCCTGAACTCTCAGAAGACACAGCTCGTTTTAATTACCTCTTACAGGAATATAAAGCTACTAAGTAAGAACTGTGATAAAATCAAAAGTACTTACTTGAGTATTATCATAAAAGCTTCTAGCACAGAGATGGGCCTAATCCACTAGCTCCCAGCAGTATTTAAACATAAAGCACATTTTCTTTGGGTTATCATCATAAACTTTATTCTCCTAATAAAAGTGGGAAAGCCATCATGGTTTACTGTTAACTTAATTAAGGCCCGCCTGCCTACGCGCCATCCCGCTGTGTACTGCAAGAGCCATCTTCTATTGATTCACTTTCACACGACGATCAATTCATCTCCATTGGAAGCTATTAGGGACCATTTGTGGCTACTTAGACCTGGGAGGAAGAAGTTGGAGAGGACTGACGGCCTGAGTGCTGCATAAGATGAAAGGTGAAGCAAAGCAAATGGAGCTGGGCTAAAAATGGAAAAAGACAATAATGATCCTAAGGTGAAAATCTCTCTATTAAATATCCAATTTCCTGCGTTCATTGTCATCGCTGCCTCTCCATCACATGTGGAAGAATCCTAATGTCTTGGTATAGTAGACCCTGCTCCAACCAAGTCCTACTTTAATGAACATTACAGAATGGCCATTAGGCTGGTATATACTTAAGACTGTAGCTATAAGACATACAGCCGAGCTTTAGTGGCAATAAGTGAAAACCGTGACTCATTTCAGCTGAGTGTTAGCGCGGCTTGAGTTCACTGAAGTTTCCGTGGAGAGCTGTGTTAAGCTTCAATAGTCTCCTCAGGTGGAGAAAAACAGCAATTTCCTGATCTACAAGCTCTCAGAGACCCAGGGAGAGCTCTGATTAATTGGCCAGTCCAATATTTAGTTCAGTCTGCCTTTTTATCCACGGCTCAAATGCAGAAAGTACACCTGGGAGACACGACCACACATCAATATCACATTTGCCAATAATGTTCTCCAACAAGATGTAGTGCTTTATTAAATCGTAAGACAAGACAAATATCTGTTTTCAGCAGCCATTTAACTTAAGGCTTACTGAAACATTATGAAGTAACTTTGGGCCTAAGGTGGATACAGAAAAGCAAACTTATTGAAAGTATGCTTAACCTTTTTTTTCCTTAATTCATTTGAATTGTTATAATTCATTTGAATTGTTATAATTTTTGTAGAACCTACAAAAAGTCACCTCTGAGGATTTCACAGGATTGGATGGATGTAAATCAAGCAATGGAACAGTCTTTGGTCAATACCAAACAGAAACCTTGAAAATCAAAATTGGTCAATACCAAACTGTAGTAGAAAAGCTTCAAAGTTGTCATCCGGATTCTTATTACTAAGACGTTTCAACTCTAATTCGGAAGTCATTTCCGATCTGATGGAAGTGACCTGAGACTGGCTGCATACTAGACTGAGTTGAGCCCTGCCCCTGAGGAGGGGCTACATCAAAACTTGTTCATAAACTGGTTCAGTGGGTCCTGACCTGGTCCCAGTAATGTGTCCTTGAGACTGTGCTAAGAATCTTGATCTCATTCCCTGTAGATCAGGGGATAAGAATGCTACTATACACTCCAGGTAAATTGTATCTTAAGCCTCCATTCCTGTTCAGCGAGAGGTTTCAGCAATAGAGAGGAAGCATAGAACCCACTGAACCAGTTTATGGACAGATTTTAGGGTGTAGCCTCTCCTCAGGGGCAGAGCTAATCTCAGTTTAGCATAAATACAGCCAGTCTCAGGCCACTTTCGGATGAGAGTCGAAACGTCTCGATCTTCAAATATGTTGTCCAGATGACTACTTTAAAGTCTCTCTATATGGATCTTGGATGAATGAAGGATTACACCGACACGTCAATACCAAACAGACACATTGGAAAATCAGAAACAGCAATTGGTGAAAAATGCCATAGCAGGTTGTTCAATACCAAACAGGAAAATGGACAAATAATACCTAAGGTGAACTCTTAAATTTAAAGCTATTAATGTCAAAACTGGACTGGGACATTATAATATTAAAAATTGACAAAGCCTAATTTATATAGTCGACATCTCGGATACACAGGTTTTTACAAAGGGGATTTTGAATATTGTATTTAGTTTTTACATAACCAGTGTAACCTAACAAATATTAACATTGTGTACATTTCCAAAAGAAGGACTTTAGAATTGGATATCTACCAATCCGTCTGTACATTTTATCAAAACAGTCCGAGAATGTGCAGTTTGGTGAGTATTGCTTCTACACTAGTTTAAATGGTAATCTATCTGTATGCATAAGGAAGGAAATGTATTTGGAAAAAACAGACCTTTGAAGTTATGATGTCCCAGAGATCCAAAAATCCAAGTGATCCAAGTAAATGTAATATTTAACAATTTCAGGAACAGTTTAGACACTTTTGTTGTTTTCACATGAAAGCAAAATTAAATAAACGTCTTGACCAACCAAACCTTGCGGCGTTCCCACTCAAATTAAGCTGCCAGGTGATGTAATTAAAAAACCTAGTAGCAAGAAATTATGGCCATTAGGGGTGTCATGATAAAAAAAAAAAAAAAACTTGACTATTGTAGATTATGACCAAATTAATATTTCATTTGCACTGTTTCATAGATATGTGAACAGCTTATGAAATCAAACTGTCTGAATGATAACATAACATTGATAGCATACACACACAGCCACATTTAATACGTATTTTCTATCAGTGCCCTGGTCCACGTCTGTGACAGGTCAGACTGATGGAGACAGGCAGAGGTAGAAAATAGGTGTTCAGAGGTGTTGGATGGCCTGCAGGCTGCTGTTTGGTCCAGACCAGGGTTGTGAAAAGTGCTCTACTCACTGGACCCAAGAAACAAAACACACTCTAAGGTTCAAAACAGACTTCTTGATAGCAACACTCTCAAAAAAGCTCATTGTGAGTCAGCAAACATATTTGGTATCAGTATAGTACCGGTATATTGTGAGCTAGAATTTTAAGTAAACTTCATTGATCCATAAGGAAAATGAGTTTACATCAGATTAAGAACACAATAAAAACAAAGTAAATTATTGTAATATATATATTATATTATATTGTATTATATTTTAAGACATTTTATAACTGACTCATGGGCAATAAAAATATTTGTAATTTTATTTTAATAATCGGAAAAGTTAACTGGACCATCTATGTACAAAAAACACCTCTGCATTTTTTTTAAGAAATCCATAGACAACTTGGTATAAACTAATGATGAGAGAACAATGGTATAGCGTGGCTCAAAACTCAGAAAAGAACATTTTAAACAGCAGGTCTGCTTTAAAACTAAAGCACTACTGCAGCAGTGACGCACAATAGGACACAAAAACACATCCAACGAACATCTCCGAGCCATTATCAAGCACAAACAATCCCAACCAAGCCAAGCTCCTGTCACCTCTCATAGACCTCCATTTAACATCCATGCATATGCTCCATTTGTTTTACTCCTCGGGTGCCCTGCCATAGCTGTCAACAGATGGAACGAGGCAGTTAGTGACAAGTAGTAAGTCCCCTGATGTGCCGCACCGTGGATCAAGATGGCGCGGTGTTAATGAAAGAGTGAGGAGAGCAGCACTTGGAGGTTGTCATTACGGTCACTCATCTCCATACCCGGGCTGAAGACGGGCTACATCGCTACCAGCTAACTGCCGGCCCACAGGCGAAAAATGTCTAATTTGTAACAATCACCCTCAGCACCTGAACAAATTGGATCTTCAATTTAGATCCAACATATGCCGGCGATGCTTAAAGAGATGTCGGTAAGAAAGACAGAGGTTACATAACGAGTCGCACTTGTCGAGTCGAATTTGCACCGGACAGATTGTGCTTCTCAAAATGCAGACACAGGAGTTATGCTCGGTAATGGAAGCAGAAGTACACAAGTCTGAAGAGGTCAGAGGTCAAGCTATGTGTTTAACCTTGCAGCAGGTATCCGAAAGTGTCAAGCTCGAAAAGATTGAGAGCATTTGTTCAACCCTGTAGTATTGTGGAAGTGGCAAGCAAGTTTTTGAGTATCTGTATGTAGCGCTGGGCATTATCATAAAGTATGTTGTATGTTGTGACTTAGGAAAAAGCTAAAATATAGATTAGATTTAAATTATGATTGGGTGTGCCCTCACAATGAAAACAGACAAATTGTGTTTAATTCCTACAGTTTCTGTCTTAACACTCCTAAATTTTGAACAAGAGTGACCTAAACACAGACAGTGGGCTCTGCAGAGACTAAAAGACTAATCAAAGAACTAAGATGTGAGAAGCAAACGTAGAACATAAACAGAGTCAGAACAAATCTTATATTGTTATCCAAAATGTTCTCTTTTATGTAATAACAATGTTAGGCCATGTTGCTCTTTTGTACCTGTACAGTATAAAAAAATCTGGTGACTTTTTACTTACATTGCCAACAAATATCTGCACTTCTACTTCCTACATTTTTCTAACAGACTTCTCCCTTTTTTAGAAGTGCAAGCTGTTTTTCTCCACTTAAAGCCAGAGCACACCTGCTGTGCTGCCGTATATCAGAGCTTCGTTCTATTTAACAAGTTAAAATGCCCCAAACTTTAACAACTTTAACAATGATCCACATGATTAAAACCATTAATTCACTATGAAGCCTATTTCACTCTCCAGTGCACGACTCACCAATGTTTTTAGACAAATAAATGAACTTTGACTTAAGTAAAGAACTTCAGCACTTTTAGGCATTTTCACACATGAAAGTACCAAGAACTAGTCCTCTAACATTCCTCCCGCTCCCAGAACTACCCTAAACTTTTTTTTTAACATTATCTTTAAAATCAACAAAATAAACAATGCAGTCTTGATTTAAATCACTAGCACTGTCATTGTGATTTGTTCAAAACTATTTTTTTATTTAGCAATTAACAGAAAAGGGTAGTTTTTGTTCTTCATGGCCTAAAACAGAATCGTCCCATCTCTGGTATCAACGAATCAGGGAATAATCGATAAATAGACTGTGTTTATTAATTTATTTTCAATATTAACTGTGACAAAATCAACATATGATATCTTTAACTACATATCCAGATAAAGCAAGTGACAGCGCTTGAGAAAATATATAATTTCCATTTGGATGCAATTTATACCTTGTCTAAGTGATACAACCTCTTCTCTAGTTACATTGTTTAGGTCTAATCAAAAAGCAGTATTTACTTATTGAATTAGACGATAATTATTTCAATAATCAATGAATTGCACTGAATAGACTGTGTCAGCCTTTTAGATTAGTTTTAAGCCACTGCAATATTTCAAACTTTTAACCCGACCAAGGAAAAATGACATAACACACCTTTAAAAGAAATCCCTATAGACGCAGACAATGCCACATAAAGCTTTGCACTTGTGTGGCGGCTTTCACATAAGAACGCTGTTGTTAGCTCTCACCTTGTAGGAATGTCAAATGCAGAGCACTTTGGATCTGTTGCTCAGTAAAGAGGAGCATTAATGTGGAGTTACAACCCTGCAAATGAAGGCTGCGGATCTTTTAAAAGGTAGACAACACTTCAGTTCACCTATCAAGGCAATGATCCGCGGCGTGTTTGGCCCATTGAGCTAACAGATAATGCTGCCAGCTGTGTTGTTTTACATTGAATTTTGCTCACGGTCTAAAAGTGTTGCTGCTATATCCACTGGGGAAAAATGCAAGTGAGTAAAGTGCTGGTGTAGGCTTTTGAACAGCTCTGTGAAGATGTTAAAATTCTTCTGCATGGGTGACTATTTTCTGCTGTAAAATATCTATATTCTTTACCTGAAGTGCCACTTGACTTGAAGGAGCAAAAGTATATGTAGGAGCCGTTTTATTTTGATGGTGTCACTTGCAGTAGATTTTACTTTGGCCCACTTGTTGGAACTTATATTGATTTATCATAAGGCCTGTGCTACTAAATGGATCATGTGATTTGAATTCCACTAGTCGACGTGTATCTAGAAATCCTTAAAGCAGTCTGCACTGTGTCAGCATGCTCCGAGTGTCCTGCCACAACTGTGTGCTTTGACCTCAGCTACAATGTGGATGGTAACAATTGCTGTAAGAATCAACCCAATCAAACAGAATGTGCAGTCAAGTATTAGTATGTGTCCAAAACAAATCTAAAATCTAAAAGGATGCAATTAGAAAAAGCATAAAGGATTTCAGATTTATCCAACCAACTAAAACAAGCACCATAATACTCCAGCTAAAGTAGTC
The DNA here is from genome assembly GCA_038363315.1 of Mugilogobius chulae. NCBI lineage: Eukaryota > Metazoa > Chordata > Actinopteri > Gobiiformes > Gobiidae > Mugilogobius > Mugilogobius chulae. The sequence continues at coordinate 9,540,943 of CM076405.1, forward strand.
CTGACCAAGCCTGGCATTTACATTTGAAGAACAGGCAACGACCAATTTCCATATATGGACAAAACATCTTCAAATGTTCATGTTTTAGTCTGCATTACACAGCTAATTATAAGTAACATGTTAATTTTTAAAGGTCTATTTATTTGTCCACTTTCATGGCTGTGTTTGGAAAGGTGAACGATGACTGGAAACCTATTACCAGGGTTCTCCAACTTGTAGGTCTCCACCACCTACCAGAAGCTCGCCAGAAGTTTCAGGATTCTACATATTACAGTTTATTATTCAAGCCTACTTCTATTGCAACTGTAGCTTAGATGTCTAATGTTTCAGATGTAAGCCCTGTTTAACTGAAATTTCTTCTGATTGCTAAAAGTAGTAGCTCATCATCAGATTTGTTCTGCAAAAGTAGCTCTCCAGGGGAAGAAGGTTGGGGACCCTGCTATTTTACATTTATAAAATGAAAATCTACTCACAATCCCAGTCATAACAACTTGAATGCATTAATATATAAATATAATGCAGAGCAGAACAGGTGAAAACGTAGATAGTGGCATCAGAAAAAGTGAAAACATTTGGCCAAATGATAAAACTGTACATCTATTATTAACATTACTTTTAAGTGATTTTTTAAAGACAAAGGGCTGCTCCCACTTTAACCTACGCACTCGCATCACAATGATATGTGAAGTCTCTTTGTCTGCATTTTTGAAATTTGATCTACAGTATTTTACTCGAGTACTTTTGGCACTCATTTCAATTCTCCATCCACGAGCACAGGTAATACTTCAGCATTAGAAAACGACCTTCTCAGCTGCAGACTCTGCCTAATTTTGTCATCAGTGTACAGCTGCTGCTGTGTAAATTGCTTTAATCTAATATGCTTTGGTGGCCTTAATGAACACTTTTAAAAGTGGAGCGAGGGGTGAATTAAGGTTATCAGTCACTTTTCCTCAGGGCACAACTTACACAAGTGCAGCCTATCTGTAATAATATAAGTTAGCCTAAAGCGCTAGCACTTTTCATTTCGCTCCATTTAAAAGCTTTCGAGGCATGATATGAGCAATTTAAAAATCATATGTCTGTTACTAGTGTCTACAAGTACTTTCTATTGAATTGTTACACGAGCCTGTCAGTCTCTCTCAACACGAGCACTTTGGATCATTGCCTTGTGAATTAACTCGAATGATTAATATTCCTGGGCAACATTTCTCTATGTAAACGTGGCATTTAAATGTCAGAAGCATCAGCTAATCAGTTTGGTATTTGTCCCTTCACTGTCTGGAGCTGTCCACTCCTCGGTCTCACTCAATTTAGACCAATGTCATTTCACATTTTTAACACAATACAGCAGTATAAAAGCCCACACCTGATATTTACTTATTCTACTTCAGTAAAACAGCCTGCACACCACGCAGAGTTGTATAAAGCAGCTCTTTGTGAAAGGAAATGAGACGGAAAGATATTACCGATGCATTATAAAAAGCCTCTTTGTTAGATGAGAACCATATGGAAGCAACTTCCACTTATTTTCCTATTTTTCGTGCAATCAGTTGTTGAATGTGGTGTCATAAGAGAAAAAATTCGGAGGCAGTTGTTTGTCTATCATGGCTCAATACTAAAGTGAAAGAACGGACTGAGTGGATCAAAAAAGCAAGCTCCTCACTCATGGTTCAGAATTGGGCACATAGTTTTAAAAAAGGTACAATTGAGTTGAAAAGAAATAGGTGAGTCCAGTCACAGTGGTTTAGCTTTTTGTCAGACAAGTGAAGAAATGTCACGAGTCAAATCATTGCACTATTTCCTGTCGATGCCAGTTTGATAAATAACTGTAAAATTACATTTCAAGCTAAATCATAGTGGGAATTTTTTTCTCTTACGAAACAACTCTCCTTTTATTTGGAAAAGGTTGTTTTTTGTGTGAGTGGGTCACTTTGTGAGAGAATAGATCCATTTATTGATTGTATTGATTGGGACTTTTCTTCTCTTTATATTGTGGTGGAAAAGGATCATTGCAAATGGCTTGATGTGAGTTTAATAATCCACATGTCCGAGTTTGGTGAGATGTGAAATAGAAAGCAGTTTTTTCTTCTGTTAGAGGATACAAACAGAGCAGAATTGTTTATAGTCAAAATAGTTAACTTCTGTACTTATGAGTATTTCCTGTTCAATTAATTTCTTTGAGGTTTCGCCAAGCCAGTCAAAAATGAATAAAAATTCAGATATCAAACAGTGACCAATGAGTTTGGTGAATGTCTCAGGAAACATGTTAAAACACATTACAAAATAAGCACAATCACTTTTGTGCTTACAAAGAGATTTGTTTGTGTCTAAATGCTAACGCTAACAAGAAATACTCATAAGAAGCTAGCTTTATTAAAAAATAAACAAAGTTCTGTGCACAGAGTCTAATACAAACAGTGGAGGCCAGGCAGTCCGCAACATCAACTCTACTTCAAAGTGTGATTCTCCTGTTCCTTTGAAGCTTGTCTACCCGGCGACAGAGCTCACTCACCCACCTAAACCCTGCTTTTACAAAAACAAAAAGCCAAAACTAGTAAAGGCTAGCATTGCTCCCACGCGCATCGCCTAATACAACACAATCCATACCCAAACAGAAGAAACTGCGGAACCAGCACCCTAATCTCAACGAACATTGCAGTTAGATGACTTCTCATCACTATTCGCCATATGATTAATGTGTAAGATATGTTGAGGAAAAAAGAACCATATTTGGCAGTCCCACAGCTTGATTACAAAAACACTACAGCAGGAATCTACACTCTATTATCCTAGCATTACAAGCACGAATCAGATGCATGTACCGTGCTCCATACACTTCATCCTCTTCCATTGCGATGTCTCCCTATCTACCATGTACATCCGTTTTCAGATTGGTCGCTCTGACAAACGTTCTTCTACATATTCACCAGAACTGTAGTTTCCAAACTAGTGAATTTCCGTTATTAATCAGTTATTCGAGAACCAAAACTGACTCATATCGTTATGTCTAGCATCTTTTTTCATCCGTGCTCAAGAGAAAACACATACAAACCAAATATGCACACACCGTAAAACCTAAAATGCTAGATTCATTATATACATACATCCTATCTATGTAAACAGGAGTTCGAATAATATTATTGCGTGTTACCTCCAAAAGATTTACTCCGTGGAACGAGCACATCCTATACGCCGTCTACGATCTCATCACACCCGCCTGAGCTCAACCATGGATTCACCAAACTTTGAACTCACACAGCGGTCCTCTTGCATGAGGCATTTTTTCCCACTACCTCGACACGCAATCTTACACAGCAAAATTTAACGGTGAAGATAGAAAACCTTACTATAAAACCACTGAACGACTACACGATTTGCATCTCTATTGTACTTCCACACAACACGTATTCAGGAAGCGCCTATGTATGTAAAACCTGAAATGAAAGAATTTGTTCTATTGTACAATTATGCACTCTTGAGCCTCTCACTGTATGGCGGTGTCAAGCACATTTATCATCATATATTCTTAACCCAGGCTAGATGCATAGATCTGCGAAGTAGTGCGAGAGAAATAAATACACACTCCAATTTTTATATACTAATATAGAGAAATTCTTTAAAATTCTATTATTATATTAGTGAATCAGTTCCAGTTCATATTGCAGGAGCCCAACAAACCTTGTTTTGACCTGAGCTTATGGCCTTTTAAAAAAAAGATATATATACTTTTTTATTAGAAAAAATTTTCTATTCTATTTGTGATCACACATACCACCAACTCACCCTTCCAATGTGAGTCTTCGTATTTAGTCTGGCAAAAGAGAATTACCCCAACCATTCTTTAGACTACCAGATGGATTTGTAATCATAGCGAACTAGAAGAACTTATTATGATTTCATGCAACTTATTTAGTCTACATCGTTTATCACTATCAGATTTTCATGTCTCCCAGGCTTCACCAGCAGCTCATCTCAAAAAATGTAAGAAGTTTGCTTAACATTAGGCATCTAACTTCAACATCTAAGAAAGCAAATATACAGAAAAAGCGATTAAATTTTGAATTCTTCGAACATCACACTCACCTCCATGTAAAGTCATACCTAAGACGCAGGCTCTAAAGACACTGTGTCAACACCTATTCATAACAAGCTATATCACAGCATAACCTGACTTAAAGTTAACTGTCTATAAGATAGTAAGACACATCTTAGTGATAATGTCCACTCCACATGAAAAAATGGTATACTGAGTGAAAAGTTTATACACCAAAATACTCAAACACCAATATCTTATCATTTCAACTGAATGCAACTTGTCTGACCGAAAGTGGAGAAAAAATATTGGTATTTTGAGCAATATATGAGGTACACAAATAATTCCTATCAATTTTGCACTTACAGAACCATTGACAACAACAAAGACCAATCTTGAAATATAGAGCTCACATGCCAACAGATCAAGACAATATCATGTACAGATTGGCACAAATAAACAAAAGAGAAACTCTGCTAATCCTAGGAGACTTAATAGCTGGACTGAAGAAACCAGCACTATGCCATATGAAGGAAATTTTGCATACTATCCAACAGCCACAAAAAAACCACAGTTAGTTGGACAGACTAGGAGCCAACATCGAAGACAAAATTGAGAGATAGCACTGCATTGTGTTGCGGCCTCACTCGCCAATAAAAGGATGGACGAAGATCTTTATATTTATATCGCCCCAACTCTGACACGTCTTTTTTTTGTAGTCGTCCTAGCCAAATAGCAGATCCACACGAACGCACACGTCAACACAATATATGGGTTATCAGTATGAACACAATATTTCTTTAAACCAAACACCTTCATGATCTGCCTGAGAAGGAAACATAGTATAACTTCATATATATAGCGTGACGTAGCAACTTAACAAGATCTCAAAACACTTACTTTTTAGTTGACTCAGCCCCTCGCCCCCTCACCCACTCACTGAATGCAATATTTAATACAACAATCAATGTATATGGCTCTCTTATTGCTGCACCACAAGAAGACACCAAAGGATGGTGTCATTATATCACTAAAAAATGTTATTTATTCCTAGTTAGTCAGGGTGCATCTTCCGACTTTTCCACGCTCTAACTTCATATGGCAAGTGAGGAGGCGATAGCCCGGTACTGGACTCGTGAGCCAATGTCATACATATCAACGAGATACTATACAAAGCCACAATTCTTCCGCGTCCTACGCCCCGATACACACTCGAAAAGAATATAGTAATCCTGATTCTGCGGATTATTAGATGTTCACTACAAAAGCGGTTTAGGCACCCGACCAGACAGAACAAGTAGACAATTGACTGTGTTGTTTATAGGATAATACCTAGTCCATCGACTCATACCTCACACGACCGACGCTATTATATAAGAAGTGGTACCAATCACTCATTAGCACTAGTAACAGCTGAGTCCAATGCCAAGTAATTTTTTGTCTAGATAGCTTTTCCGACCACAATCAAAGCAGTCAAACAAGAGCTTTAGACGGAATAAAATAAAATATGCTGACATACGTTGTAGCTGATAGCATATGTTTTATAATCCAGACAGATGCACACCAAGTCTATCAACCAACAGAGCAATCCATATATAGAATATCTGTCACACTTATAGCTTGTAGATATATACATAGAGCGAGTTTGTAAATTTTGTAATTACACCAAGGCGAGATGTGCGGTCATTGAAATGAATGGGAAGGTAAACCTATCCTATGTATGACACAAAGTTCAAGAGCACCACATAATAAAACAAAATTTGCAATACATATATTTGATATTGATCTAAATTTGTAACATTTTATTGTACAAATAGTTGCTGTGTGTGTGGATTATAGATCTATTTTATAAGTTAAAAACATTTCCAGTCTGCACTAAATTTCATATCACTATAAATAGTAACAGAGAAAGTTATCTGTATTTAGTATACATATAATTGTAAACACATACAGCAATATCTACATATATTGCTTAACTTGCTGTCTACTATACCAGTACTTGAACATTCGGCTCAGACAATGATTACTAGTTCTACTGACTTTGGAGCTTTCCAACTGTCAAAAAGTAAAAATATTAATACAATAAAAGGACATAATAACATATATAAAGGATTTAAAAAGTAAAACCTCATTAAGAACTTCAAAATCAATAACAATAACATATTCCCAAAGAGGTAGAAAACACTCGAAAAACAAAATCAAAAGAGGCGAAACATGAATAAATATATATAGAGTAGATAACACAAAAAAGTAAAAAACAAAAAAAAAAAAATACTAAAAAAAAATGATTACACACAACAAAGAATATAATAAAAAGATAATGCAATATCATTCATCTAGAAATTGAAAAAAAAAAAAAAAAAAAAAAAAAAAAAAAAAATCAAAACATAAAACAAAAATACAAGATATAGCAGAAATAAAAATATACCAAAACATATAATAAAAAAAATAAGTTAAGAGAAAAAAAGGAAAAAAATGACAAAAAAAGCAAAATGACAGTAGAAAAAAAAAAAAAATCTTCACTGATAGTAGAGCAAATAGAAGCATACAATATATTAAACAACATGAAATATAACACTTTGTACCAGCGTTTAATGTCCATCACCCACACTCTTTATCTACAGATGATCTAACTAGACGCCCACGCACCTATACTCTACTGCAATAACACCAAACCAATATCAAACTCTTTTGTGAAAATCTTATTTTGATAACAAAGGCGGGAACCCCAAATTAGACAGTGGGTCCAAAACTTTCACAGTGGACCACATTTTAGGAACTTATGGACAGAAGTCATAAATACATGGTTGTGAGGTGAACTCATCATCCAAAATATTGCATTTGATCTCATTTAATGAGCCACCACACTAATAAGTATAAACATTTCATTTTGGGTTTTTATAACATCACACTTGTTGAGTTGACTATGAGATTAATGCTAAATTTTACACATTACAGTGTGATTGCCCAAAAAAAAGTTCTCAATTTGCCCCCCCAGATGGACATGTCTGGTTTAGATCTACAATGTTGTTCTGAAGGATTTTGCTAACGAGATATTGTAGGAGTATGATACCTACAGCGGCTCTCTTCAAACAAACACACTAGCATCACATAGCGTCTGAAATTTTTTTTTCATTTCGTATCATTTCTAAATATATAATCAAGAACACGGTAGTCTAGAGAGGTAAGCACTTCCCCTTTAATGGCTCATCCTCGAGAAACCACTGCAAAAAAGCATTGTTCCAGGCTATCTTTTACCCATGTGAATATTGAACTTTCATTAACTAATTCAAACCAAAAACTCACCACACAGTCATTCATATCATATATTGAAATCTACCTCATACTATCGCACAGTCAAATGCTTGAGTCATGAGAAGTTAGACAATTAGTGGCAATTGACAGGCATGAACTAGCCAGCCAACATTCAAGAGCTCCTACACTAGAAGACCACCACACTATGAGACAATGAAGCCGCTTATTCACTAACCATACCGGAGCGAAAACACTTGTGGAACCGTAAAACCAATATACATCTTTCAATAGAATTAACCACGTATCACATACATCTAATCAGTGTTGAGACAGCACCTCTGCTATGCACCTACACGACACACATGACTCATGGCAGGAAGGAAAACTATATATGACACATTGCACATTTACACCTTTCGTGCTCACAAGTAGAGACATACTCCAACACGCAACAAAAGCACAATTCTGAGTTCAAGGTCGGAGCGGTAGAAAGAACAGTGCTCCAACAATCAGAAAAATTACAAAATCTAAGTCTTCCGCTAGTCTTTATAAAATAGCCGGTGTGCTCCAAACATGCCTTCCTGTTAAACGAAACTCGATACTACACACCAAAAAACCACATTAAAGCCGTCACTAGCGCTTTCTGATCTTATATCTATATTTTTTACTTCTCTTCTGATCTCACATTAGTATATAATGTCAATAAATGTGTCGCAATGATTCAAGGTGACAATGAAGTCCACACGATCAGTCTTGACTCCTAAATCGGAGAGCAACACGTCACACCACACGCGCGACGCACAAGTATTAGTTATGTTCATATATATCAAATAATCAAGTCGAAGGCATCATTTAGTGATTATCTGACCAGTGATTGAAAAAGTGTGTGGGTCTGTTCAAAATTAAAAAACACACGGAGCGTTTCGGGAGCGGCTAAGAGATCGTCAGAGACACCGACCACCTAGACTATCACTAACGATGCGTCTTGCAGCCTGCAATGATGACTCACAGCCGCCTACCATAAACCACAGCGCAAACACCTACGGCGAGGCTGAGTAGTAAATAAATAATTAAACCTCAAGAACTTATTGCATCCATATATCAAGCTGGACCATAAAGTAGCAACTACTGGACAGAAAAGATTATGTTAAAAGCACTAAGGATAGAGAATAGATCTTAAGAATATACATAAAGCGCGGAGCAGGTAAAAAAGTAAGTACAGTAGAATAATAGAATAGACTATAACATGAGGAAGTTCACAGACATACGAGCCTCGCGCCAGTGATTGAAAACACGCAAGTAAGCACCGACAAAAAGGAGGAGCAATGCCAAAAGAAGAGAGGGAGGGAAAGAGAATTAGAGAGGAGATACCAGAACAGAAGTAGATTGTAATAAGGACGAGTAGAACTCAGAAAATGAGAACTCTGAGTCAGAAGGAATTGTCAGACCAAAACATGAAGAGTGAGAGCTAGCGAGATAGGAGATACAAAATAAGTACATACTTTAATAAAGACACGTCGGAGCAGCTGATCAAATTAAATAAGAAATAAGGAAGAAAACACGAACAAAACGGGAAGTAGGCACGTTAACTGCGCTAGCGCCTTGAAGACGTGATAAACACAATATTCATACAAGACAGGAAAAACGAGACACTAGTTGAAAGAGCATAAAGCAAGGAAGAGATTCTAGCAGAAAGGTAGAAAGTATAGAGTCTGTCCAAGTAAAGAAAAGAGAAAGGGGAGACGAGATTAGAAGAGAGAAGAGAGAGAGAGAGAGAGAAAAGCTCAAACCTGTTGTGAATTTAATTAAGCGGCAGGAGTGAGTATTAGAAAGATGAGTTAGATTTTTATATTGCGAAAGACGGGAAAGCAACATTACGCGGCGCGGGAGAAAAGAAGGAATCAACGAGGGAGAGGAGGAGGGAGGGAGAGAGAGAGAGAGAGAGAGGAGACGAGAAAAAGAGAGAAAGGAATGTGCGGGATAGGAGAAGCGCGAGACACACTTACATTCAAAACATCGTTGACATCTAGAAGCTTTTTCTGTCATTCAAAATGCCACAGTTCAATGTAGTGGTGACCGGGGCGGGCTCTCTTCACGGGCGTCGGGCTAGGCACAGGTTCAGTCGGTTCGGACACGAGTGCGCGGGCTCGGGCTGGATCGACTGTGAGATAGCTGAAATTGTCTGTACTAAAGCCCCATCGACCGAACTAATCGACTATACGGTAGCGCTAAATAAACGATATACTAACCAAGCAGCTTAACTGCCAATTGGCAGTTGCGAGCTCATTCTACCAATATCTGTCAGCCGGAAAATAACCATATCGCAATAGTGATCTTCTGACAACTTTACTCATGGTCGAGAGATACTTCGCTCTTTACCTTTCGAGTCACAGAATGAATCATAGATTTAGAGAGTCTTCATTTGGTTTGGAGAGAAACAAAAGACTTTATACTTCAAGCTTTAATCGTATGCGTCTCACCTCCATAGCAAAGAAGATCGTGCCAGTTTTGGATAGAATATCTCTATAATACAAGGCTATTGGTCCTCTATGTGTTCTTCTATAGTATCGTTGAGGTGCATGTCATCCGCACCAAGAGCTGTCAATAGCAGATAGGCTATCTTGCTATTGTTCTTCAGTTCAAATCCATGAACACCTACATCACAAAGATCCATTGTCTCATGACACGCTACACCGAGAGATGCATTCTCGTTTCTCCTCCCTTCCAGGCACACAGAATGACCACCAGATGCGACGAAAGCTGAGTCTCTTTTTTATCGATAAGTAGTAGTCTTGAGAGATCAAGAATAAAACAAAGCCAAATCTCTGTCATAACATGGCGAATAATAGTTTAAATTTTAGTCCTTGTTGTAATTTTCTATATAAATTTAATTGACATATAGACATAGTAAAGTCCCATCGGAGATCTTTTTGCCAGTAGGTTCCTGCAGAGGTGAGAGCATCAATGTGACATGAGGCCTTATATATTATCATACATGGTACGCATATAAAATACACAGACAGGGCGATCATGCAAAACACTGAGCACTTTAAATAAAGAGGAATGGGAACTCGGACATGTGAAACCCAGTACCTGAGACGCAGAGAGCCAGGCTGTAGAACGCAAAAAAGTTTAGCTCCAACCACCTTTGTCACACAATAATCATCTATTATATATATATCTGACATCTAGCTCACTATATAACCTGATATGTTTCAAAACAACTACTGACATGTACAAGTAAAAGTGCAGATAAGAAGATATATGGCCATTGACTTTTATATCTATATGTTGTATTTACAAGAATAAAAAAAAAAAAAAAATAAGTTATATGCATTAGCGAAGCTGATATATAATCATATATGCATAGCTATTGTACCTAATGTACAATTATTAGACTCGTATTAGGCTTGCATTATTTTTAGTTATTTGAATATACGTTCTGAAGTATTTTACTCCCTAATAATTACCATTATCAAAACATAAAACTCATACCTTAAGTAAATAATAACAACCTAGTTGCACTAAGAGTTACTCATCTTCATTATTTCTAATAAGACTTGAGAATATTAGCCCTGCATTCTGTATATAAATCTACCTTACATACCAGCATTCTTGCGACACCACGCAAAAGACGCCTATTTATATAATGGACTCCACCTAGCTCCGATCATCTGTGTAGCTGGTATATAAAATTTATACCAACACAAAACGATCTATCATGATTGTAAGATTTCCAGGCGCTAGCAAATATGAAAAACATGGGACAATTGGCTGGAGACACTTTGGTGGCAGGCAATAGCGAACTTGTGAAGTTAATGTTCATTCACATGCCGATAACTACACTATACTCCACTAGCAGTCACGAGTACCAACGCTTATCTAAAAAACTAGGGTCGCGTGGTAGTCCACTCTGTCCATTGTTCACCTTGTAAGGGAGGCCAGCGAACTCTTTGCGAACATTCGACCGCCATGCTATAGAACAATCACTCTCAAGTACATGTCCGCACACGAGATCGTAAAATCAGAATCAATACATCCCTTGTATTGGACTATCTTGTTGGATATCCGGAAATCAACGCGTTCCGGCTCGCCTTCTAACCGCTTTCGCGTTGTTTGGCGCACCTCTATGCGCCGCGTCCGTCGATAGACCTGATGTCACAATGTCGACGCTGAGTTTAGAGTGAGACGCGCTTTTCGTATTTTGCTTGACTTTTCGCAGCTGTGTGAAGAGGCATAACATAGATGATCGATAAATATAGAAGTTGTGTCTCTGGAGAATAGCACTTAAGGGAGAATCGTGGAGAGCGAGATCTTACACATCAAAGTAGCTATTCACTAAGTTGCCATACAATAGAGCATTAGAACCCAAATTCGCATGAGTGTATAAAACGCTGAGTAATAATAAATCATAGAAAGCAAGTTTTATGTGAAAAAACCTCACATTCTAACGATAGAAAGATCTTTAGAAAAAATAGACCCAAATCTGTGAGAGAACCACAGACAGTTTTGGATGCGATATGTTTTTACGGTCTTTTACAATGGACTACCGATTGTTATAACTTCTATCTGTTACATTGCTTTGGCTTAATCATAGTTATATTAATTTGAATAATTAAGACAAGCCTACAAACATCGATAGGAGCAAATTTTCCAATTCACATTCCACAGACAAAGACTGTTGTATCTTATTGAATCGCTGAACATTCTACGAAACACTCTACAACTGTATTTGCAACAGTTACAAATTATATTACCTATTGGTAAGAGAGTGAAACTAATTAATTTACTATAGAATTTCTATCAGCATATATGTATTAGATATACTATGCTGTGTATTCAACTAACAACCCTCTATTTAAACATCCCATCTATCATAGAGAATGCACAGAAGGAACCATAAGGTATACTGTCACTAGCTCATAATAAGAGCGCTTTTCACTAATTATAACTTAAAAGTCATGCGACATATCCTGAGATTTTAGCAGGAAACCAATCTCAAGAACACTTATGTCCTCTATTACGATTTATTTATATAAATGGAGACGTCACGAACTCGATTTTAACAACTCGCAAAACACAATTTAGGTTTAAAATGAGAATTTCCTCTCAACTATATGCCACTAAACATAGTCTTGAAACTTCTACAACAGTAGTATTTACATATTATTAGTGCCCAGTAAATTTATGACAGACCCACCCATACCACAACAGCACCCGAAAGTATTGATAGACACTAGAAGGATACTTGCAAAACTACCACAAATTTAAGTATTCATTATTCAGTACATGACACTCATGATCTAAAGGTCTCAAAGTTTGTTATCACACCTAGAGCTTCGCTTATGAGTTATCTGTATCCTAGTCGATGCTAGCAACCTCATTAAGCTTGGCTGAGTAAGCACAAATAGTTTAACCAAATTGTAACTAAAACAGGTAGGTATACACCCCATCATACTCTTAAACTTTTCTTCTATACTCATACCATCATCTCTCAACGTCGACACGCGAGCATCTATTTATTCTCTTGACTCGTCTAATCAATAAACACAAGCTTTATATCTATCTTGTGTGACTCGACTATCTCTCTCTATTCATTCATCACCCATTTTCTCTCTAGCGAAATCTTTCTATGATCTGTGAATCAGAAGCAGGAGGAGGATAATGTCGTACCCAAAACACCCATCACATAGCTCGAGTGCTCTAATAAGCATAGAACAGTCGAATCGTTACAAGTGCTTCTTTTAAGGCGTTATATGGTCAGAAAATTAAAGAGACTTGTTCTGTAGATGTAAAAATACCTTGCATAGTTAGTGTTTAGACGTCTTGAAGTCAGAATTCCTTTTACAGTACCATTGTGCGTATGGCGATAAAGCGGGACAATAGAGCAAATATAAAACTCTTTAACCATCACAAAAAAAAGCTAAAGTCTCACCTCGAATTCTAAGGCCACTCTCTCCCTCCATGATTAATCAAATTCCATTAAAAATATACGAAAAATAAACAATAAATAATGGGTGAGCCCTATATATCATGAGCTACTTCTTTGCATACAAGCTACAAAAAACTATTTTCTGTTCGCCGTAGCTCAAACTGCTCCTGTTAACTTTCAAACCTAAGATCACATAACTAGCAATTATATTAATCATATAACTTAGAGTTTCACTTATACTCAGCCATGCCCTAGCTTCTTTTCACTAGGCAGCGACGACACCAGACAAAAAAATGTAATGACGGACATAAGTGTGCTTTCCCAGCACACTATTGATCCACCTTGCCTTGATTTGGCAATATATTGAGTACTTGCGAGTCAAGTTTACATCTATCAATTATACAGTCTGATATTCACCTATAAAGTCATTGTGGTCTGAATTTTACCACCTCGACAGCCAGAGCAAGTTCATGATCCCGATTGAAACAGTGAATTCACAAGTAATTCCATATCTCCAGACTAAGTAAATCTATCTGGTCGATATGACATTCTATTCTATTGAAGTTATGTTTAAATTTTTAAATTGACATATTACAATAAAATCCTTTAGCGCTTTTCACGAGACAAAACATATTGATCATTCAATGTTTTATATAATCCAGTTTTCTTACCTGGCGAGCAGTGCGCCTCTTCAGTTGGATGTGTCGATGGCGGCTCCAGATGAAAGTCACACCTATGTTTAGAAATTACTTATGAAACATCTAGAGATATACGAAATCGAAGAGAGCGGGAAATATGGAAGCGGAAAAATTCAGCATGGCTTGTTTGATATATCATTAAAATAACCCTGTAGAAAAAGAAACAAAAATTCTTGTGTACTGAAAATTTAACAACTACAACTTTTGACTACCAGCCAAACGCTATGTCTTCCTCTCATCAAGATGGTGTTACTAAAAGAGTCAAATAGTATATCGTGAAGATTTAAGGGTAGGTGTTATCTTGTCCTGCATCGTTCTGCTAACAGAAAAAGAATGGCACTCCCCCAATGAGATTGATCCTCCCCTTGAGTTAAAGTTTATGCTTTAGTCATAATTATCTATGATAATACTTTCTATATTGGTCCTCAAATGCACTTTGCTAGAGACCCTTTGCACTCCAAACCCGCACAAATTTCCATGAGAAATTTAATAAAACTAGGCCTTATCAAAATAGCTCTAAACTCCACCTTCTACTATGAATTTTAACACTATTTACCAACGGGAAGCTCTTTCTACGATCACGCCAACAAGTCACAAAAGACTATGTGGAGAGGCGATCGCCAACAATCATCGACAGGCAACAAGAAAAGAAAGTCGCAATCTTCAAATCAGGTAATCTGCTTTCTTCCCCTGAAGCAACAGCCGGAAGGGCCCTGCTTCAAACACAGAAGTTAACAGGGAAATGTATTTCTGATTTTAGACTGTGCATGTACTAATTTTCACAGCAGGCAGTGAAAGTCGAGCCTCTTCAAGAATGAAATCTACCAACATTTATAGTGTATGTACAATAGTAGTTATTTGGCTGAAACAAAGGACACATGCTCTGCACAGTCAACCAATGTCATTCAAATGTAGCAATCTTAACATGAGACTGTGTGAAATCATTTAAGCTACACAGATGATGGCAGCAGCTCAAGTTATGCACATTCAGTGGATAAAGAATCAGCAATTTTGTCAAATGAAGATGGTAAACTTAACAAGTAGACCAAGTTATAGATCTGTTGGGAGTAAGACTTGAGCTTATAAAAAATCTGATATCAATCAATCAATAGTAAAACTAGAGTAAACAAATTGATGCATAACATTTTCTAACTTTTTATACATGAATTCAACTAAATAAAAGTGCATATTTTATTGCATTTTCTGTAATCAGAGTTTTGAACCAGGTTGCTAGGCAGTTTCTTAGTGTGATTATTGTGTGACACGGTGGCACGTTGGTTCGCGCTCTGGCCTCAGGTCCTGGGTTCAATTCCCAGTTCCCATTCCTTACTGTGTGTTTGCATGATCGCCCTGTCTGTGTATTCGACTACCACTAAAAAAACTTGTCCATTAATGTCTCCCTCTGCCAGGACCACTGCAAAAGAATCTCCGAGGGACTTTCCTTGTCTATATGTCAATTAAATTATATAAAAATTACAACAAGGAACTAAAATCTTAAACTATTATTCGCCATGTTACATTTGCATCTTTTTCACACTATGTAAAGACGCTCGATTGTATTTTGGCCTAAGAAACAATCATTTCGTAGCGTCATGAAAGACATTTGTATTGTTCATTTTGACAAACAAACATGCACTTTTTAGCGCTTGTGCTGCAGCCAAAGTCATAGAACAAGAATAAAACTTAATGATAAAATCAAAACTGCAGACTTAGGAATGGAGAGAGATAAAATAAGTCTTATTGTTTCTCTCCAAACCAATAAGACTCAACTGATCACTGTGAGTAAAGGCTTTCCACAGACGTAAAGCCCAAATAACTGCCTGCAGGTACCAGACAAAAATGAGGCCCATGGCCAATAGGGCTGTAGTTCTTTAGTCGTTTAGTCGATTAGTCGGTCGATGGGGCTTTAGTCGACCAAAATTTGTATTAGTCGACCCAGCCGAGCCCGCGCACGTCGTGTCCGAACCCGACTGAACTGTGCCTAAGCCGAGCCCGAAGAGAGCCCGCCCCGCCCACTCATTGAACTGTGGCATTTTAATGACAGAAAAAGCTTCTTATGATGTCCAACGTGTTTAATGTAAGTGTGTCTCGCCGCTTCCTCCACCGCACATTCCTCTCTCTCTTTCTCTCTCTCTCTCTCTCTCTCTCTCCCTCCCTCCCTCCCTCCCTCTTGTTCCTTCTTTTCTCCCGCGCGCGTAATGTGCCTTCCCCGTCTTTCGTTCTCCTTTCACTTTTACCTGCTCCGCGCTTATTCACAAGTCTTTTCTCTCTCTCTCTCTCTCTCTCTCTCTCTCTCTCTCTCTCTCCCTCTCCCTCTCCTTCTCCCTCTCTCCTGTTCCTTCTTTTCTCCCGCGCGCGTAACGTGCCTTCCCCGTCTTTCGTTCTCCTTTCACTTTTACCTGCTCCGCGCTTATTCACAAGTCTTTTCTCTCTCTCTCTCTCTCTCTCTCTCTCTCTCTCTCTCTCTCCCTCTCTTTCTCTCCCTCCCCCCTCCCTCCCTCCCTCTTGTTCTTCTTTCTCCCGCGCGCGTAACGTGCCTTCCCCGTCTTTCGTTCTCCTTTCACTTTTACCTGCTCCGCGCTTATTCTCAAGTCTTCTCTCTCTCTCCTCAGTCTCGCGCGTATAGTTGGCCACTTAAACACTGACTTTTTTTTTTATCACTGCCGTGGTTTTGCGCTGTGTTCTAACGCGGCTGTCAATCATCGCGAAGCGCACGTGTCAGTGCGGCTCTGCGTCTTGGCCCGAACCGGGCCGGCCCACATTTCTCACGGGCCCAGAATCTAAACTCTGCCTTTTTTGATATAAACACACTGTGTCATATTCATTTTCTGTGTAAATTGTTGTTTTTGCATGAACTCCATTGCACTTTTGCCTTTTTGTGTCAGATAAATTGTCAGATCAAACTATATTTTTTTTAGCTTCAGAGCTTTAGCCACACCCCCTTTTTAGTCGACTAATCGGTCGATGGGACATGTCTTTAGTCGACCAAGAATTTCTTTGGTGACTACAGCCCTAATGGCCAATAAATATCTAAATCGACCTTCCGATATATCGGTCTATCTCTAATGATGTGTTTAATTAAAATGATAGTCCAGCTCCAGTGTTTTGCCGGTGGTGGATAGCTCATTTTCAGTCTGGAGCTCTTGTGGTGCAGTTGCTGTCATTGCCTTTCATCCTGTAATTTGCAGTAATGGTTTATTTGTGAAAGACTGTGGTGGTTTGGTGAAAGTTTATTTCCATGGAAAAGATACGCTGAAACATCTTTGCAGGCAAAACTAAACTGAGCTTCTCTCACTCTTTAATGATACAGAAAATCAGCAGTATCATCTGAGCCTGAGGTCAAACATTCAGGTTAAAATCAAGGTGAATGTATGTTTGCAGTGAGGCTGGGCGGGCAATTAACCTAAAGACTGTGATCAAAACATGTCAAATTATTCATTTGTTATTTCTTTTTTATGAAAGCTCCACAGTCAGTAAAGACATCTGGTTTCGAGCCGAAGTCAGACTTTGGAAGAATTAACAATATAGTTTTCTGTGTTAAATGTCCCAGATAATTTCTATTAAAAAAATGACAATGTGCAGATTTTTCCCCCACATCACTTCGCCATAGTTTGCATACAATATTTCAAAAGTTAATACTCTGATCTTTTTCAAGAAGCTCCCACTTCAACACAATCGTGGTGTACAAATACAATGTTATATCAAAGAAAGTGACCCAGATAAGAGCTGCTGAATGCCATCCAAACATCCTTCTTTGCTTTTTTTTCCTCACTGTTCCTTTTGGTCCGGAAAGATCAGACAAAGAATATGACAGACACGATTTGAATGGTAGCCCTCAAAGCGCTCCGAGAGGACAAGCAGATGGACTAGGCCTTTCCATCAAAGCCATTCAATTGCTGCTACACAGTTTGATGAACATAACCCAGATCAGACTTCAGAGGGAGAGGATGAGGAGGAGGGCAGATGCAGAGTTTGTTGTTGTAATATCACCGTGGCGCGCTGCTCACGGTAAATAACTGGAAAAACGGCGTATCCTGCAACCTGTAATTATTAATAATGACACATCAGGGTCATTATGAGCCTACTCGTAAGCATCGTACCACGCTAACGCTAAATTAGCAGCTAATCATGTGTGATTGATGCCTCGCCAAGAGACTGTCCTCCAGCGTTGGGTTTGAATGTGTTTCTGATCAAATGTGTGCGTGTGGATGCTATACTCAGACAGAGCCGTGGCTAAAAATAGCTCTTCTTATTTGGGAAGGGGACATGCCATCAATTGTGCCTCTTCCTCAAGGTTCTGTGCACATTTCCTTATTCAGGTCTCAGCCAATTTAACAAAACGCAAGTTCCATTATTATTCATAATGAAATTCAGATTGGTCTTTGTTGTTGGTCATTCAATCAGAAAAATTGTCCTTTTGCTGCAAAATACCAATATTTTTTCTCCACTAGTAAATACAAAAAAAAAAAAATCATTTGACATTTGACAATTATCATATTGCTCTTTATAAGATGTCGTCTTATAAACATTAACTTTAACAGGTTGTGTTCATTTAATGTAAAACAGTCTTTAGAGCCTGTTTAGATGGAGGTGATATCAGAATTTATGCTTTATTTTTCCTTTTAATCCTATTTGAACTTTTATTTTTGAGATGAGCTGCTGGTGAGCCTGGGAGACATGAAAATCTGAATGAACCTAAACTATAATCAAATATATTTCATGATCAAATAACTTAGTAAACTGAGAAAATCGAAGACCTCATGGTGATTGTATAGTCATTACATAATATATATAAGTCAAATAAATGTTAAACCTTATTGTTAAACTACTGTATTTTTCACCCTATTGAGCGCGCCTGAATATAAGCCGCACCAACTAGATTTAAAAAAGAAAAATTACAAAGTACATACATAGGCCGCACTTGTTAATAGTAAGTCTATGAGAATCTATATTTGCTGTGTTGCTGTTATAAGCCGCAGAGTTCAAAGTTTGTGAAAAAAGTAGCGGCTTATAGACCAGAAATTACGGTAATATAATGACCCGTACACTGCAGTAAAAAAAAATTGATTTACGGTTCTTTCTGTTTTTGACAAAACAAACAGAAAGAATAGCACATTTTGGTTCTGAAACCAAACAAAATGACATTTTATTGAAAATTGCAACACATGTATCAAGACACAAATAAAATCATGACAAATATATATTGTCTTGTAGTGGAAAGAAGTGTTCTGTATTTGTCTTACTGCAAAGGTTCTTGCTAAACAACCTTAAAATAACACAGCATGCGAGAAATCTCAACTGCAGTTCTGTGTTATCTGTTTATCATGTAAAGTTTTATTAGCATGCAGTGGGAAGCAAGTGCCATTCTGCCTTGATACAGTTAATGTATGAGCTCTGTCGCCGGGTAGACAAGCTCAAAGGAACCAGGAGAATCACACTTGAAGTAGAGTTGATGTTGCGGACTGCCTGGCCTCCACTGTTTGTATTAGGACTCTGTGCACAGAACTTTGTTATTTTTAATAAAGCTAGCTTCTTATGAGTATTCTTGTTAGCGTTAGCATTTAGACACAAACAATCTCTTTGTAAGCACAAAAGTGATTGTGCTTATTTGTAATGTGTTTAACATGTTCCTGAACATTCACCACAACTCATTGGTCACTGTTTGATATCTGAATTTTATTCATTTTTGGACTGGCTTGGCGAAAACCTCAAAGAAATTAAATTGAACAGGAAATACTCATAAGTACAGAAGTTAACTATTTTGACTATAAACAATTCTGCTCTGTTTGTATCCTCTAACAGAAGAAAAAACTGCTTTCTATTTCACATCTCACCAAACTCGGACATGTGGATTATTAAACTCACATCAAGCCATTTGCAATGATCCTTTTCCACCACAATATAAAGAGAAGAAAAGTCCCAATCAATACAATCAATAAAATGGATCTATTCTCTCACAAAGTGACCCACTCACACAAAAAACAACCTTTTCCAAATAAAAGGAGAGTTGTTTCGTAAGAGAAAAAAATTCCCACTATGATTTAGCTTGAAATGTAATTTTACAGTTATTTTATCAAACTGGCATCGACAGGAAATAGTGCAATGATTTGACTCGTGACATTTCTTTCACTTGTCTGACAAAAAAGCTAAACCACTGTGACTGGACTCACCTATTTCTTTTCAACTCAAATTGTACCTTTTAAAACTATGTGCCCAATTCTGAACCATGAGTGAGGAGCTTGCTTTTTTGATCCCACTCAGTCCGTTCTTTCACTTTAGTATTGAGCCATGATAGACAAACAACTGCCTCCGATATTTTTTCTCTTATGACACCACATTCAACAACTGATTGCACGAAAAATAGGAAAATAAGTGGAAGTTGCTTCCATATGGTTCTCATCTAACAAAGAGGCTTTTTATAATGCATCGGTAATATCTTTCCGTCTCATTTCCTTTCACAAAGAGCTGCTTTTATACAACTCTGCGTGGTGTGCAGGCTGTTTTACTGAAGTAGAATAAGTAAATATCAGGTGTGGGCTTTTATACTGCTGTATTTGTGTTAAAAATGTGAAATGACATTGGTCTAAATTGAGTGAGACCGAGGAGTGGACAGCTCCAGACAGTGAAGGGACAAAATACCAAACTGATTAGCTGATGCTTCTGACATTTAAATGCCACGTTTACATAGAGAAATGTTGCCCAGGAATATTAATCATTCGAGTTAATTCACAAGGCAATGATCCAAAGTGCTCGTGTTGAGAGAGACTGACAGGCTCGTGTAACAATTCAATAGAAAGTACTTGTAGACACTAGTAACAGACATATGATTTTTAAATTGCTCATATTCATGCCTCGAAAGCTTTTAAATGGAGCGAAATGAAAAGTGCTAGCGCTTTAGGCTAACTTATATTATTACAGATAGGCTGCACTTGTGTAAGTTGTGCCCTGAGGAAAAGTGACTGATAACCTTAATTCACCCTCGCTCCACTTTTAAAAGTGTTCATTAAGGCCACCAAAAGCATATTAGATTAAAGTCAATTTACACAGCAGCAGCTGTACACTGATGACAAAATTAGGCAGAGTCTGCAGCTGAGAAGGTCGTTTTCTAATGCTGAAGTATTACCTGTGCTCGTGGATGGAGAATTGAAAATGAGTGCCAAAAGTACTCGAGTAAAAATACTGTAGATCAAATTTCAAAAATGCAGACAAAGAGACTTCACATATCATTGTGATGCGAGTGCGTAGGTTAAAGTGGGAGCAGCCCTTTGTCTTTAAAAAATCACTTAAAAGTAATGTTAATAATAGATGTACAGTTTTATCATTTGGCCAAATGTTTTCACTTTTTCTGATGCCACTATCTACGTTTTCACCTGTTCTGCTCTGCATTATATTTATATTTAATGCATTCAAGTTGTTATGACTGGGATTGTGAGTAGATTTTCATTTTATAAATGTAAAATAGCAGGGTCCCCAACCTTCTTCCCCTGGAGAGCTACTTTTGCAGAACAAATCTGATGATGAGCTACTACTTTTAGCAATCAGAAGAAATTTCAGTTAAACAGGGCTTACATCTGAAACATTAGACATCTAAGCTACAGTTGCAATAGAAGTAGGCTTGAATAATAAACTGTAATATGTAGAATCCTGAAACTTCTGGCGAGCTTCTGGTAGGTGGTGGAGACCTACAAGTTGGAGAACCCTGGTAATAGGTTTCCAGTCATCGTTCACCTTTCCAAACACAGCCATGAAAGTGGACAAATAAATAGACCTTTAAAAATTAACATGTTACTTATAATTAGCTGTGTAATGCAGACTAAAACATGAACATTTGAAGATGTTTTGTCCATATATGGAAATTGGTCGTTTGCCTGTTCTTCAAATGTAAATGCCAGGCTTGGTCAGGACTACTTTAGCTGGAGTATTATGGTGCTTGTTTTAGTTGGTTGGATAAATCTGAAATCCTTTATGCTTTTTCTAATTGCATCCTTTTAGATTTTAGATTTGTTTTGGACACATACTAATACTTGACTGCACATTCTGTTTGATTGGGTTGATTCTTNGTTAACCTTGGACCATCTGGTCTAATTATCCTTTACAAAACAAACACCTCTGCAATTTTTTTAGAAATCCATAGATCAACTTGTGTATAAACTAATGATGAGAGAACAATGGTATAGCGTGGCTCAAAACTCAGAAAAGAACATTTTAAACAGCAGGTCTGCTTTAAAACTAAAGCACTACTGCAGCAGTGACGCACAATAGGACACAAAAACACATCCAACGAACATCTCCGAGCCATTATCAAGCACAAACAATCCCAACCAAGCCAAGCTCCTGTCACCTCTCATAGACCTCCATTTAACATCCATGCATATGCTCCATTTGTTTTACTCCTCGGGTGCCCTGCCATAGCTGTCAACAGATGGAACGAGGCAGTTAGTGACAAGTAGTAAGTCCCCTGATGCCGCACCGTGGATCAAGATGGCGCGGTGTTAATGAAAGAGTGAGGAGAGCAGCACTTGGAGGTTGTCATTACGTCACTCATCTCCATACCCGGGCTGAAGACGGGCTACATCGCTACCAGCTAACTGCCGGCCCACAGGCGAAAAATGTCTATTTGTAACAATCACCCTCAGCACCTGAACAAATTGGATCTTCAATTTAGATCCAACATATGCCGGCGATGCTTAAAAGAGATGTCGGTAAGAAAGACAGAGGTTACATAACGAGTCGCACTTGTCGAGTCGAATTTGCACCGGACAGATTGTGCTTCTCAAAATGCAGACACAGGAGTTATGCTCGGTAATGGAAGCAGAAGTACACAAGTCTGAAGAGGTCAGAGGTCAAGCTATGTGTTTACCTTGCAGCAGGTATCCGAAAGTGTCAGCTCGAAAAGATTGAGAGCATTTGTTCAACCCTGTAGTATTGTGGAAGTGGCAAGCAAGTTTTTGAGTATCTGTATGTAGCGCTGGGCATTATCATAAAGTATGTTGTATGTTGTGACTTAGGAAAAAGCTAAAATATAGATTAGATTTAAATTATGATTGGGTGTGCCCTCACAATGAAAACAGACAAATTGTGTTTAATTCCTACAGTTTCTGTCTTAACACTCCTAAATTTTGAACAAGAGTGACCTAACACAGACAGTGGGCTCTGCAGAGACTAAAAGACTAATCAAAGAACTAAGATGTGAGAAGCAAACGTAGAACATAAACAGAGTCAGAACAAATCTTATATTGTTATCCCAAAATGTTCTCCTTTTATGTAATAACAATGTTAGGCCCAGTGTTGCTCTTTTGTACCTGCTACACGTTTTAAAATATCCTGGTCTTTTACTTTTACATTTGCCTCCTAAACACTAAAAACAAATTACTTTTCCTTCATTGCACTTCTACCACTCCTGACATTTTTCTAACAGACTTCTCCCTTTTTTAGAAGTGCAAGCTGTTTTTTCTCCACTTAAAGCCAGAGCACACCTGCTGTGCTGCCCGTATATCAGAGCTTCGTTCTATTTAACAAGTTAAAATGCCCCCAAACTTTAACAACTTTAACAATGATCCACATGATTAAAACCATTTAATTCACTATGAAGGCCTAGTTCTCACTCTCCATGTCAACGACTCCCACCATCCAATGTTTTAGACAAATAAATGAACTTTGACTTAAGTAAAGAACTTCACACTTTAGGCATTTTCACACATGAAAGTACCAAGAACTAGTCCTCTAACATTCCTCCGCTCCCAGAACTACCCTAAACTTTTTTTTTTAACATTATCTTTAAAATCAACAAAATAAACAATGCAGTACTTGATTTATAATCACTAGCACTGTCATTGTGATTTGTTCAAAACTATTTTTTATTAGCAATAACAGAAAAGGTAGTTTTTGTTCTTCATGCCTAAAAACAGAATCTCCATCTCTGGTATCAACGAATCAGGAAAATCGATAAAATAGGACCGTGTTTATTAATTTATTTATTCAATATTAACTGTGACAAAATCACATATGATATCTTTAACTACATATCCAGATAAAGCAGTGGACACGCTTGAGAAAATTTATATAATTCCATTTGGATGCAATTATACCTTGTCTAAGTGATACAACCTCTTCTCTAGTTACATTGTTTAGGTTAATCAAAAAGCCAGTATTTACTTATTGAATAGACGATAATTATTTTCAATAATCAATGAATTGCACTGAATAGACTGTGTCAGCCTTTTAGATTAGTTTTAAGCCACTGCAATATTTCAAACTTTTAACCCGACCAAGGAAAAATGACATAACAACACTTTAAAAGAAATCCCTATAGACGCAGACAATGCCACATAAGCTTTGCACTTGTGTGGCGGCTTTCACATAAGAACGCTGTTGTTAGCTCTCACCTTGTAGGAATGTCAAATGCAGAGCACTTTGGATCTGTTGCTCAGTAAAGAGGAGCATTAATGTGGAGTTACAACCCTGCAAATGAAGGCTGCGGATCTTTTAAAAGGTAGACAACACTTCAGTTCACCTATCAAGGCAATGATCCGCGGCGTGTTTGGCCCATTGAGCTAACAGATAATGCTGCCAGCTGTGTTGTTTTACATTGAATTTTGCTCACGGTCTAAAAGTGTTGCTGCTATATCCACTGGGGAAAAATGCAAGTGAGTAAAGTGCTGGTGTAGGCTTTTGAACAGCTCTGTGAAGATGTTAAATTCTTCTGCATGGGTGACTATTTTCTGCTGTAAAATATCTATATTCTTTACCTGAAGTGCCACTTGACTTGAAGGAGCAAAAGTATATGTAGGAGCCGTTTTATTTGATGGTGTCACTTGCAGTAGATTTTACTTTGGCCCACTTGTTGGAACTTATATTGATTTTATCATAAGGCCTGTGCTACTAAATGGATCATGTGATTTGAATTCCACTAGTCGACGTGTATCTAGAAATCCTTAAAGCAGTCTGCACTGTGTCAGCATGCTCCGAGTGTCCTGCCACAACTGTGTGCTTTGACCTCAGCTACAATGTGGATGGTAACAATTGCTGTAAGAATCAACCCAATCAAACAGAATGTGCAGTCAAGTATTAGTATGTGTCCAAAACAAATCTAAAATCTAAAAGGATGCAATTAGAAAAAGCATAAAGGATTTCAGATTTATCCAACCAACTAAAACAAGCACCATAATACTCCAGCTAAAGTAGTCCTGACCAAGCCTGGCATTTACATTTGAAGAACAGGCAAACGACCAATTTCCATATATGGACAAAACATCTTCAAATGTTCATGTTTTAGTCTGCATTACACAGCTAATTATAAGTAACATGTTAATTTTTAAAGGTCTATTTATTTGTCCACTTTCATGGCTGTGTTTGGAAAGGTGAACGATGACTGGAAACCTATTACCAGGGTTCTCCAACTTGTAGGTCTCCACCACCTACCAGAAGCTCGCCAGAAGTTTCAGGATTCTACATATTACAGTTTATTATTCAAGCCTACTTCTATTGCAACTGTAGCTTAGATGTCTAATGTTTCAGATGTAAGCCCTGTTTAACTGAAATTTCTTCTGATTGCTAAAAGTAGTAGCTCATCATCAGATTTGTTCTGCAAAAGTAGCTCTCCAGGGGAAGAAGGTTGGGGACCCCTGCTATTTTACATTTATAAAATGAAAATCTACTCACAATCCCAGTCATAACAACTTGAATGCATTAATATATAAATATAATGCAGAGCAGAACAGGTGAAAACGTAGATAGTGGCATCAGAAAAAGTGAAAACATTTGGCCAAATGATAAAACTGTACATCTATTATTAACATTACTTTTAAGTGATTTTTTAAAGACAAAGGGCTGCTCCCACTTTAACCTACGCACTCGCATCACAATGATATGTGAAGTCTCTTTGTCTGCATTTTTGAAATTTGATCTACAGTATTTTTACTCGAGTACTTTTGGCACTCATTTTCAATTCTCCATCCACGAGCACAGGTAATACTTCAGCATTAGAAAACGACCTTCTCAGCTGCAGACTCTGCCTAATTTTGTCATCAGTGTACAGCTGCTGCTGTGTAAATTGACTTTAATCTAATATGCTTTTGGTGGCCTTAATGAACACTTTTAAAAGTGGAGCGAGGGGTGAATTAAGGTTATCAGTCACTTTTCCTCAGGGCACAACTTACACAAGTGCAGCCTATCTGTAATAATATAAGTTAGCCTAAAGCGCTAGCACTTTTCATTTCGCTCCATTTAAAAGCTTTCGAGGCATGAATATGAGCAATTTAAAAATCATATGTCTGTTACTAGTGTCTACAAGTACTTTCTATTGAATTGTTACACGAGCCTGTCAGTCTCTCTCAACACGAGCACTTTGGATCATTGCCTTGTGAATTAACTCGAATGATTAATATTCCTGGGCAACATTTCTCTATGTAAACGTGGCATTTAAATGTCAGAAGCATCAGCTAATCAGTTTGGTATTTTGTCCCTTCACTGTCTGGAGCTGTCCACTCCTCGGTCTCACTCAATTTAGACCAATGTCATTTCACATTTTTAACACAAATACAGCAGTATAAAAGCCCACACCTGATATTTACTTATTCTACTTCAGTAAAACAGCCTGCACACCACGCAGAGTTGTATAAAAGCAGCTCTTTGTGAAAGGAAATGAGACGGAAAGATATTACCGATGCATTATAAAAAGCCTCTTTGTTAGATGAGAACCATATGGAAGCAACTTCCACTTATTTTCCTATTTTTCGTGCAATCAGTTGTTGAATGTGGTGTCATAAGAGAAAAAATATCGGAGGCAGTTGTTTGTCTATCATGGCTCAATACTAAAGTGAAAGAACGGACTGAGTGGGATCAAAAAAGCAAGCTCCTCACTCATGGTTCAGAATTGGGCACATAGTTTTAAAAAAGGTACAATTTGAGTTGAAAAGAAATAGGTGAGTCCAGTCACAGTGGTTTAGCTTTTTTGTCAGACAAGTGAAAGAAATGTCACGAGTCAAATCATTGCACTATTTCCTGTCGATGCCAGTTTGATAAAATAACTGTAAAATTACATTTCAAGCTAAATCATAGTGGGAATTTTTTTCTCTTACGAAACAACTCTCCTTTTATTTGGAAAAGGTTGTTTTTTGTGTGAGTGGGTCACTTTGTGAGAGAATAGATCCATTTTATTGATTGTATTGATTGGGACTTTTCTTCTCTTTATATTGTGGTGGAAAAGGATCATTGCAAATGGCTTGATGTGAGTTTAATAATCCACATGTCCGAGTTTGGTGAGATGTGAAATAGAAAGCAGTTTTTTCTTCTGTTAGAGGATACAAACAGAGCAGAATTGTTTATAGTCAAAATAGTTAACTTCTGTACTTATGAGTATTTCCTGTTCAATTAATTTCTTTGAGGTTTTCGCCAAGCCAGTCAAAAATGAATAAAAATTCAGATATCAAACAGTGACCAATGAGTTGTGGTGAATGTCTCAGGAAACATGTTAAACACATTACAAAATAAGCACAATCACTTTTGTGCTTACAAAGAGATTTGTTTGTGTCTAAATGCTAACGCTAACAAGAAATACTCATAAGAAGCTAGCTTTATTAAAAATAAACAAAGTTCTGTGCACAGAGTCTAATACAAACAGTGGAGGCCAGGCAGTCCGCAACATCAACTCTACTTCAAGTGTGATTCTCCTGGTTCCTTTGAGCTTGTCTACCCGGCGACAGAGCTCATACATTAACTGTATCAAGGCAGAATGGCACTTGCTTCCCACTGCATGCTAATAAAACTTTACATGATAAACAGATAACACAGAACTGCAGTTGAGATTTCTCGCATGCTGTGTTATTTTAAGGTTGTTTAGCAAGAACCTTTGCAGTAAGACAAATACAGAACACTTCTTTCCACTACAAGACAATATATATTTGTCATGATTTTATTTGTGTCTTGATACATGTGTTGCAATTTTCAATAAAATGTCATTTTGTTTGGTTTCAGAACCAAAATGTGCTATTCTTTCTGTTTGTTTTGTCAAAAACAGAAAGAACCGTAAATCAATTTTTTTTTACTGCAGTGTACGGGTCATTATATTACCGTAATTTCTGGTCTATAAGCCGCTACTTTTTTCACAAACTTTGAACTCTGCGGCTTATACAGCAACACAGCAAAATATAGATTCTCATAGACTTACTATTAACAAGTGCGGCCTATGTATGTACTTTGTAATTTTTCTTTTTTAAATCTAGTTGGTGCGGCTTATATTCAGGCGCGCTCAATAGGGTGAAAAATACAGTAGTTTAACAATAAGGTTTAACATTTATTTGACTTATATATATATATGTAATGACTATACAATCACCATGAGGTCTTCGTATTTTCTCAGTTTACTAAGTTATTTGATCATGAAATATATTTGATTATAGTTTAGGTTCATTCAGATTTTCATGTCTCCCAGGCTCACCAGCAGCTCATCTCAAAAATAAAAGTTCAAATAGGATTAAAAGGAAAAATAAAGCATAAATTCTGATATCACCTCCATCTAAACAGGCTCTAAAGACTGTTTTACATTAAATGAACACAACCTGTTAAAGTTAATGTTTATAAGACGACATCTTATAAAGAGCAATATGAATAATTGTCAAATGTCAAATGATTTTTTTTTTTTGTATTTACTAGTGGAGAAAAAATATTGGTATTTTGCAGCAAAAGGACAATTTTTCTGATTGAATGACCAACAACAAAGACCAATCTGAATTTCATTATGAATAATAATGGAACTTGCGTTTTGTTAAATTGGCTGAGACCTGAATAAGGAAATGTGCACAGAACCTTGAGGAAGAGGCACAATTGATGGCATGTCCCTTCCCAAATAAGAAGAGCTATTTTTAGCCACGGCTCTGTCTGAGTATAGCATCCACACGCACACATTTGATCAGAAACACATTCAAACCCAACGCTGGAGGACAGTCTCTTGGCGAGGCATCAATCACACATGATTAGCTGCTAATTTAGCGTTAGCGTGGTACGATGCTTACGAGTAGGCTCATAATGACCCTGATGTGTCATTATTAATAATTACAGGTTGCAGGATACGCCGTTTTTCCAGTTATTTACCGTGAGCAGCGCGCCACGGTGATATTACAAACAACAAACTCTGCATCTGCCCTCCTCCTCATCCTCTCCCTCTGAAGTCTGATCTGGGTTATGTTCATCAAACTGTGTAGCAGCAAATTGAATGGCTTTGATGGAAAGGCCTAGTCCATCTGCTTGTCCTCTCGGAGCGCTTTGAGGGCTACCATTCAAATCGTGTCTGTCATATTCTTTGTCTGATCTTTCCGGACCAAAAGGAACAGTGAGGAAAAAAAAGCAAAGAAGGATGTTTGGATGGCATTCAGCAGCTCTTATCTGGGTCACTTTCTTTGATATACAACATTGTATTTGTACACACGATTGTGTTGAAGTGGGAGCTTCTTGAAAAAGATCAGAGTATTAACTTTTGAAATATTGTATGCAAACTATGGCGAAGTGATGTGGGGGAAAAATCTGCACATTGTCATTTTTTTAATAGAAATTATCTGGGACATTTAACACAGAAAACTATATTGTTAATTCTTCCAAAGTCTGACTTCGGCTCGAAACCAGATGTCTTTACTGACTGTGGAGCTTTCATAAAAAAGAAATAACAAATGAATAATTTGACATGTTTTGATCACAGTCTTTAGGTTAATTGCCCGCCCAGCCTCACTGCAAACATACATTCACCTTGATTTTAACCTGAATGTTTGACCTCAGGCTCAGATGATACTGCTGATTTTCTGTATCATTAAAGAGTGAGAGAAGCTCAGTTTAGTTTTGCCTGCAAAGATGTTTCAGCGTATCTTTTCCATGGAAATAAACTTTCACCAAACCACCACAGTCTTTCACAAATAAACCATTACTGCAAATTACAGGATGAAAGGCAATGACAGCAACTGCACCACAAGAGCTCCAGACTGAAAATGAGCTATCCACCACCGGCAAAACACTGGAGCTGGACTACTCATTTTAATTAAACACATCATTAGAGATAGACCGATATATCGGAAGGTCGATTTAGATATTTATTGGCCATTAGGGCTGTAGTCAACCAAAGAAATTCTTGGTCGACTAAAGACATGTCCCATCGACCGATTAGTCGACTAAAAAGGGGGTGTGGCTAAAGCTCTGAAGCTAAAAAAAATATAGTTTGATCTGACAATTTATCTGACACAAAAAGGCAAAAGTGCAATGGAGTTCATGCAAAAACAACAATTTACACAGAAAATGAATATGACACAGTGTGTTTATATCAAAAAAGGCAGAGTTTAGATTCTGGGCCCGTGAGAAAATGTGGGCCGGCCGGGTTCGGGCCAAGACGCAGAGCCGCACTGAACACGTGCGCTTCGCGGATGATTGACAGCCGCGTTAGAACACAGCGCAAAACCACGGCAGTGATAAAAAAAAAAGTCAGTGTTTAAGTGGCCAACTATACGGCGCGAGACTGAGGAGAGAGAGAGAAGACTTGAGAATAAGCGCGGAGCAGGTAAAAGTGAAAGGAGAACGAAAGACGGGGAAGGCACGTTACGCGCGCGGGAGAAAAGAAGGAACAAGAGGGAGGGAGGGAGGGAGGGAGGGAGAGAAAGAGAGGGAGAGAGAGAGAGAGAGAGAGAGAGAGAGAGAGAGAGAGAGAGAAAAGACTTGTGAATAAGCGCGGAGCAGGTAAAAGTGAAAGGAGAACGAAAGACGGGGAAGGCACGTTACGCGCGCGGGAGAAAAGAAGGAACAGGAGAGAGGGAGAAGGAGAGGGAGAGGGAGAGAGAGAGAGAGAGAGAGAGAGAGAGAGAGAGAGAGAGAAAAGACTTGTGAATAAGCGCGGAGCAGGTAAAAGTGAAAGGAGAACGAAAGACGGGGAAGGCACATTACGCGCGCGGGAGAAAAGAAGGAACAAGAGGGAGGGAGGGAGGGAGGGAGAGAGAGAGAGAGAGAGAGAGAGAGAAAGAGAGAGAGGAATGTGCGGTGGAGGAAGCGGCGAGACACACTTACATTAAACACGTTGGACATCATAAGAAGCTTTTTCTGTCATTAAAATGCCACAGTTCAATGAGTGGGCGGGGCGGGCTCTCTTCGGGCTCGGGCTTAGGCACAGGTTCAGTCGGGTTCGGACACGACGTGCGCGGGCTCGGGCTGGGTCGACTAATACAAATTTTGGTCGACTAAAGCCCCATCGACCGACTAATCGACTAAACGACTAAAGAACTACAGCCCTATTGGCCATGGGCCTCATTTTTGTCTGGTACCTGCAGGCAGTTATTTGGGCTTTACGTCTGTGGAAAGCCTTTACTCACAGTGATCAGTTGAGTCTTATTGGTTTGGAGAGAAACAATAAGACTTATTTTATCTCTCTCCATTCCTAAGTCTGCAGTTTTGATTTTATCATTAAGTTTTATTCTTGTTCTATGACTTTGGCTGCAGCACAAGCGCTAAAAAGTGCATGTTTGTTTGTCAAAATGAACAATACAAATGTCTTTCATGACGCTACGAAATGATTGTTTCTTAGGCCAAAATACAATCGAGCGTCTTTACATAGTGTGAAAAAGATGCAAATGTAACATGGCGAATAATAGTTTAAGATTTTAGTTCCTTGTTGTAATTTTTATATAATTTAATTGACATATAGACAAGGAAAGTCCCTCGGAGATTCTTTTGCAGTGGTCCTGGCAGAGGGAGACATTAATGGACAAGTTTTTTTAGTGGTAGTCGAATACACAGACAGGGCGATCATGCAAACACACAGTAAGGAATGGGAACTGGGAATTGAACCCAGGACCTGAGGCCAGAGCGCGAACCAACGTGCCACCGTGTCACACAATAATCACACTAAGAAACTGCCTAGCAACCTGGTTCAAAACTCTGATTACAGAAAATGCAATAAAATATGCACTTTTATTTAGTTGAATTCATGTATAAAAAGTTAGAAAATGTTATGCATCAATTTGTTTACTCTAGTTTTACTATTGATTGATTGATATCAGATTTTTTATAAGCTCAAGTCTTACTCCCAACAGATCTATAACTTGGTCTACTTGTTAAGTTTACCATCTTCATTTGACAAAATTGCTGATTCTTTATCCACTGAATGTGCATAACTTGAGCTGCTGCCATCATCTGTGTAGCTTAAATGATTTCACACAGTCTCATGTTAAGATTGCTACATTTGAATGACATTGGTTGACTGTGCAGAGCATGTGTCCTTTGTTTCAGCCAAATAACTACTATTGTACATACACTATAAATGTTGGTAGATTTCATTCTTGAAGAGGCTCGACTTTCACTGCCTGCTGTGAAAATTAGTACATGCACAGTCTAAAATCAGAAATACATTTCCCTGTTAACTTCTGTGTTTGAAGCAGGGCCCTTCCGGCTGTTGCCTTCAGGGGAAGAAAGCAGATTACCTGATTTGTGACTTTCTTTTGTTGTTTTGGAGCATCTTTGCAGTTGAAGTTTGAGCAGAAGGTGGAATGTTTTAATTCTCATATTCGACAAACAGAGGGACCTTGAGGTAAAAGAATCGAAATAGTTTTGGGAGAAAACCACATCAGTAATTAATAGACCCACTGAGAGAAAGCGTTTGGAGGATTGTTTTTAGTTTTTTATGAACAATAATCATCTGTGTTTCTAGTTAACAATTACTAACTGATGATCACTTTGTTGACAGATGTAATGACCAAATATCAAACCAGAAACATACAAAGTTATTGTAATTATATATTGATCATGATTGTTGTCAGGTGTATTCAGACACATATCGAAAAGACCTAAGTGGTATTGTCAAAATGCCAAAAAAGAAGGTCGACATCTGAGGGAACGCACACTTATGTCCGTCATTACATTTTTATGTAACCGTCAACTACAATAGCAACTGACTTCAGAGAAATATGTGCCAAATACAGACCCTACGACATGAAGATGTGCAAAGGGCTTGAAAGGCCCATGTTTTGTTAAATATCTAGGAATGTTAACAGCTGCTGAGGTTATATCCTAGTGCGATGCTAGCACCAACTGCAGTATTTTTACATCTACAGAACAATCTCTTTAATTTTCTGACATAACGCCACATCAGTGACCTCTAACAAAACACAGCTGTGACTCGACTTTTAATTTTTCAATAAATTTTTCAATTCAATTTCAGAACATGAGGTAATAAAAACAAGACAATAGACAAACATCCATTTCTGTCCACAAATTCATGTAACTTTGTCATTGTAGTAATGTAAAACAACAAACCAAGTATAAAGGAAAACAAAACACAAAAACATATTTACCTGTACCTCTACATGAAAACAAAAAAATCTAAACTCCACAGTTCTGGATTCCTTTGTAGAGTAGTCTCACACAATATACAGTATAATCGTATTTGGTTGTTAATATACACAATCATCATCATTAAACAAGATCACTTATCTGTATGTCTAGAGCAGTGGTTCTCATCCTGTGGAGCAGATTTATCTGATCAGAGGGTCTAATTATCAAAGTAATTATTGCTGCAAATGAAAATGTAAAACACCAAACCATATGATTGATAGTTATGAGAACAAAAACACTGAAATTGCTTCTTATTTGCCTGAAATAAGTGGTTGTTAAAATATTTGGACTCATTAAATAATATTATATACATATTATACTTTCAATCAGATGAGCTTTGAGGCAAAAACTGTGAATTTCTCTTGTAAAACTTAATGGCATTGATCCATTCCTGTAAGTTGTGCCTAAAGTAAACTTTTTAAATTAAGGAGGCCTTGTTAAATACTCTACATGTAAGTTGCTGGTGTTGGTTCACTCTGGTTTATCTGCTGTTGAGCCACTATCTCCTCTTCTCTAATTCGCCTTAATTCCAATTCCCATTTTAGCTCCCCACTTTTCTCCCCACTTTCCTTGGGCTGTCTTTCCATTTGGCCTATCTCTGCTTACCTCACGTCCCCTCCCTCTATTACCTGCCTGCTGTGTTGATATTCGCACACACACACTCCCAGCATCCTCTTCCTCGGCGAGCTTGTAAATGAATTATCAGGCCCGCCAATGGCTTTCCGTTCTCTTATGGTATCTTAATGGCCGATCTATGCGGGCAGTGCTTTTATGAGGAGGGTGGGATTGCGTGTGGGCGCGGGGGTGTGTGTGGGAGGGGGTATCGAATGCCGCATGACAAATAGTGGGTCTAAGGAAGAGCCTAAATTGCACCCAAAGGCGTTCACTTGTGTGTTAAGTAAACTCATTGGAGCATTTTTGTCAGTGCACATTGTTTTACCGCGACACAAATTGCGATAAAGTTAAGACACTGTGTAGATTGGAAATGCAGAGTCCAATTAGATGGTTTCACAACAGAACATAATCCACATTATAGCAGGTGTAATGCGGGTTTAATATTGAACCTAATGAAAACAACACATCTTCAAAATAAGCTTAAATCAGTAGTTCTTTAAGTGGGGTGCGGGCTTATTGGCGGGCCTCAGAGGTTCTGCAAGGATGAGAATGAGAAATTTAGTTTGAAAATAACTTTACATCATTTGCTTGATTAATAAACTTCTTTAATTCAACACTAAGTCCACAGTAATGCAAAATTCTCTCTATATATTTGCAGTGAATTGAGTGAGAAATATTATTGGCCTTGTGCAGTTTTAAGGCAAACAAAAGGCTGAATAGTTTGGAAACGGCTGGCTTAAATAAAAACTTCAGACAATGCAGCAATGTTGCACAATATTTATGAATAAATCACATTTTCAGATAGATTTTTGCATTTTAGAATGAGGAAAGTGTAGATTACTGATTTGCATATGTTATTTTAGAAATAAATGCTAGCTTTTTCAGTTCCAACGCCGAGTTCAATATTTTGGCATTAAGTATCTACTAATACCCGCTATCAGCCGATACTAGAGACTCAAAAAAATGTTTCTTCCTTCTCAAAATATAAGAAAATCTATTGTACAGTACTACATAGCTGTTATTTATTGTACAAGTGATAACTTAATAACTTCATGTGAATTTCAAATGTTATGAGATCTTATGGATAAACATCAGTCAGCAAATAAGTCTTAATATGTCTATGTCTAATGAGAGACACAAGTAAGTAAGTAAGTAAGTAAGTAATCTTTATTTGTATAGCGCATTTCACAGACACAGAGTCACAAAGCGCTTCACAGTGAGTTGAACCTCTCCGTCCCCACTCAGTGACAGTAAGCTGCCCTGGGGCAACTCAGCGGAGGCGATTCACCTAACACCTGGCGCCTCAACCTCCGACTATCACCAAGTGTTCCCTAACATGCATGTTATCAGTTGGTGGGAAAACTGGAGTGCCCGGAGGAAACCACCCAGACACGGGGAGAAACATGCAAACTCCACACAGAAAGGTCCGGGCCTGAGCGGGAATCGAACCAGCGACCTTCTTGCTGTGCCGTGCCGCCAACTACGATATCGGCTGGACCTAAGCTGATACCTGATACCAGCAAGATTTCAAAGATCGGAGCTGATATTCAATCTCAGTATTGGATCAGTGCATCTTCACTAAATACTTAAAATAACACATGAATGAAAGTATAAGCAATCAATCAATAACATTATTTTTTGATCATTTAAGGTGTATTTCCATAATATTATACTGGAAATCATCATCAGGATAAACTGTCTATAGAATACAGTTAGGCAAATATAGCTCTGTCAAATTAGGTGATACAAAAGTTATGGTCATCCTACAGGTTATGGTGACATGGCAACACAGTTTTCACTTTAAAGCAAATTTATGCTCAAAAATAGATTCATAGTTAGCATCAATTATTCACAGAAAACTGACAAAAGTGAACATGAATCATGGCAAAATTCAACTTATCATCTGTCCCAAAAATTGTGATATACAGTACATTATTATCTTGTTTCATGTAATGTTTCTTTTCCCTTGATGTTCTTGATCTGTGTGTTGCAACACTGACATTTCTCCATTGTGGAACAAAGAAAGGATATCTTGTCTTTTATCACTCACTTGACTAGACCATTTATGTTGGGCTAGGTATTGACCTAAATTCACCAAGGTTGGTATGCTTTGGCCAACCTATTCCAAAGAACACAAAAAAGCCTAATTTTAACACAAGTGATGAAGAATCTGCACTTATGGTAGAACTTATCAATCATTGGTTTCTCAGAATATGTAACACCAGACATTTAAAAAAAAATGTAATCTCTAATGTGCCGTTGGGAGAATTTATTTTGTCAGTAAAACAAAATGTTATGATCTTTGTTCTTCTCTTTCAAATCTTATCCAACCCTTTTTAACAAATGCATCCTCTGAGTCGGCCCATTATTTTCCACGAGCGAACAAAGTAGTTTTGCTGGTGAGATATGAGAGGAAGTGACACCAGACAGCTACAGATGGACACGCAGCGGGCCGACCGCATTACAATCGCACACACATCCACAGACACCGCACCGACACGCAAACACACGCCACACACACACACACTCGGACCGATGAGGCTTTAAAGAAACTCAAAGGACGGCAACGAAGCAAATCATTTTATATGTGCACGCCGCGCTCCATCCTCATGCACAAAAGCACAATGGGAGCTCCGCCACAGCATAATGGACGTATTAGAAAAAATAAATTATACATGTGGGAGTAAATGGAGTAAATGGAACGACCAAACTTGGCTAATAGAATTGACAAAATGAGGGGAAATGACACCACTGGTCAATTATTTAAGGTGGTAAAAATAGAAAATGAGTCAAACCAAGGACTTTAACTAGAGTTTGGACCTTGGTAACAGCAAATATAGTTTATAAAATTAAAGAAGGGATGCATGGTAGCAGAGTTCCCAAGAAGAAGATTGTGGGTTCACCTCAAAATCAACATTTCATGATCACTCTTCCCGTGTCACTGTGGGTTTTCTCCAGGTACTCCGGTTTCCTTCCACCTCCAAACACATGCATGTATAGTAGGTAAATTGGGCATCACTTTAAATTTCCCCTTGTAAATAATCAAGAGAGTGAATGAGTGTCTGTCTCTAACCCTGCGACAAGTTGGCCGCTGTAAAAAAAAAAAAAGTTTTTAGCTGCTGCACAAGCTTTAGTAAGTGCTAGTTTGTTTGTCAATATGAACATTTTGAATGTCTTTCATGACGCTATGAAATTATTGTTTTTTGGACCAAAATACAATCAAGTGTCAATACATTGTGTGAAAGAGACACATACTGTATGTACTGTGGTGAAGAATAGTTTAGGTTGTAGTTTTTTTTTTGGTTATACTATTTCACCCCCAGCTACGCTTTTAAAACTAAGAAAATCGGATTTGAAAATCGGATTGATATCGGCATCGACTGGCATTTTTGAAATATCAGTATCAGCATCGGCCAAAGAAAAACCCATTTTGGTCGATCTCTAGACACAACGTCAATGCACTCTTGTGATCCCACTGTGGCATCTGGTGTTCCAGCAGTCTCCCATCTAAGTACTAACCAGGCCCTAATGTGCTTATCTTCTGAGATCTGACGGGTTCAGGTTTTGACAAGCAGGAATAGCCACTGTACAGGGTGATCCCCCGCCTAAGGCCCAAAGTCACAGGGATAGGCTCCAGTCACCCACAACCCCAAAGAGGTAGAAAATGAATGAAAATATACAGTAAGTAAAGTATATTGTTATGCTCCCCTTACAGTGATCTACAACTTTATCTACTTTTACCATTTAAAACGTTTCAGTCTACCACTAAATATTTATGTCAGTATTATCTGCCACTTCCACATAACTTTCTCGAGGACCAAAATCAAGAGAACAGCATGTCCCCGCAGGGCTACCGTACTAGTTTGCATGCTCTAATAACAGAAGTTCATAGGACTGTGAAATTGAAACTTTTATATTATGTTAAAAGCTAGATAGACAATGATAGACAAACTACTTCATGCAACATTGTCAAGTTTTTAAGCCATTATGATGGTGTCCATGACAAGACACTGCAAACCGAATACTAAAATGTCAAACTTGATTTTAGGCATGAAATTAGGCTCAATGGGGCTATATTTTATTTTATGCAATAAAAGAAAAAATTTTCCCCCAGTACAAGTACTAACATTGCTATGTGCATTAGAGCATTTTTTTTTCTCCACAAGCAGAAAGTGAGCTGTTAGCGTGCTAGTTGTTTTTTGTTGCCACAATTGTAGTATAACACTCTTTTATTTACTAATTAATTAGTCTAGTCAGTGATTATTCTTTCATTTAATAAATTACTTGATTAGAACTCCCATGAATATACAATAAACAATGAACTAAAATGAACTCACTGAAGGAACAAAATTTATGCATGTGTTG
This sequence comes from Mugilogobius chulae, assembly GCA_038363315.1. NCBI lineage: Eukaryota > Metazoa > Chordata > Actinopteri > Gobiiformes > Gobiidae > Mugilogobius > Mugilogobius chulae. Next base: position 9,579,197 of record CM076405.1, read on the forward strand.
TTGTTTTTTTTGGTGAGTTTCTTGCTGTCCCGAAGTCATAAAACATTTTCTTTGAGCATGATATGTCTTACAGACTATCTTATGATCACATTTGTTTACAATTACATAAATAATAACCTGGCTCACACCAGATGAATATGTGTTGAACTCCTATCTGAGTTCTCACTATATCCATCTGGGACTTGACTCGCTGAAAGCGTTCGAGAAAAGGCGGGGCGTTTAGTGAAATACTTCGAGTTGATTGGGTGTGGGGCCTACTTTACAAGTACACGTCACACATATGGCTCTTCGTTCAAAAAGAAATAACTCCGTATTTCTGCTAAAACCGCATCAAAAGCAGCAGAAACACGTACATCCACGAGAGTCGCCATCTTTGTTTAGCTTGAATGTAGGGTAGGGTTAGCACCGGGACACTAACAGCCGTCTTAACACCTCCGAAACACCGCTAGTTCGGACCCCCAAACCAATCGGGCGGCAGGAAGGCCAGATGATTTATCTCGTGTTTGTGAATTAACAAATATCGCGAGATAAACCATCTGGCTGGCCAGGTTACATAAATAATTGATTAGTTGTAAATAACGATTAACATATTTCACCCCCAATAGTGTGTAATTTTTGTACTTATAGTACAATATGCATCCAAATGAGTCTGATGCTTCTCAGTTTCATTTAATTGTCTGACATCGCACAATTAGGGTTTGTTCGCTCCACAGTAGGCGGGTAGTAGAACAGACGTGTGTCAGAAATCAGTGTCATTTCTGTGAGGTAAACTTACAAACTGATACAATCATCAAAGTCTAAGTTAATATTTGACACAAGATCACACAAGGAGAAGATACACAGCCTGCTCACTGAGCTACAAACAAACCTGGATGGACGCTTGAGTTGGAAGTTACTGCTTCATCTTTTCGAGAACGTCTGCAGTTCGGGCAGAGTTTGTCCTAATCCTGTAACATGGTGCACCACACTGTCTATTACAGTAATTTTTTTCATTTGAGAACTTTAGTATCAAGTTATAAATGCCTTAAAAACTTTATTTTAAAACATTCAATATATAGACCTACATTTTATTTTTACTAAAGCACATTCGCAACCAAACCGACCATGCTAAACTAATACAACTAGGGGAAATACTGTGACCTAGTAGCTGGGATGAAATGAAATTGGGGGAGGCACTAGGTTGCGCCAGCCTGGCTCTTTTCCCAATCATCTCAAAACCTGAATGTGAAATGCAACAGTTCAGTTTTAGCCTGCTTAAATACATGCACATAGAAAGTAGCCATTGTCATTCTTGTCAGGCCCACAAACGGACCGGACTTTAAAAAGCCTCTAAACAGAAGCCGTCGACTTCCTAAATATGCTCCGCTCTCTTTCCTCTCCCGGTGTAATTCAGGAGACAATGGAATTAGTTCAGGTATACTGTGTCTGGGTTTGGGGCCAAGACTAAATTATCTTTGTGTCTTAGGCTTGAATAGGCGACATGAAAAGAACCTGTGGTGTCCCGGCTGACAATGGGGCTGCTGCCAAACTTTGTCACCTTATTTAAATGGGCTTCATTGTGCTCAAAGTGCTCATAGCATAAATGGGAGCCAGACGGTTTACTTCTCTCCTGTTCGCTGCAGTTATGAGCCAAAGAATGAGGTCGTATTTCCATAATATTACTCCAGTGTTGCGGGTACCATTGGCCGGCAGAGGAGCACATCGGCCCTTTTGCCTCTGGTACTTGTGTTTACAGAGCAGAAACGCCTACAAGCAGATTGCACTTAAGCCCTTTATGAAGCTATAAATCTATGAGAGGCTGTGCAGTGGCTGTGGTACTATGGGCAAAAACTACACAAAATGAAACAGATTTTTATGTTTTGCTCCCATTCAATAAATTTATGACTAAGAAGTCTAATTGATAAAAGAGTACATGGCACAGCGTTGGCAGAGGACTAACGGCAATTTGGGTGCAGATAGTTTTTGCCAAATATCATTCAGAACTAGGTTTCCTGCCACCTCAAATCAAAAGATGACATTGGCAACCAAATTAAGCTAACAGACTTCATACCAGTCAAAGTTTCCACATTAAAAATGTTCAATTGATATTTTAGATCAGTCATTAAGAAATAAACATGTTTTATCAAATGAGCATGACCAACTGTCCAAACAGTGTAAAAACACACACGGTATCACAAGATTTGGACAAATATTTACTTGTATATTGTATTGCATTATGCAGAAATGGTCTGCCATAACTATATTGTATACTGTAGAGACAATAAAGTGTAACTTAACCTTAATTTTTAAACGATTTTTTGTACTGTGAAAATTGTAATTATTCTGCACTTTTTGTGGGTGATTGGACAGTTCATGTGCATCTCAAAGGGTTTGACACCTTTCAACTGTAATGATAGATGTAGATTCCTATTTACAAACCAATTAATGAATTTATCTAGGCATATGATTTCAAAATAACACCAGACTAAAGACTACTTTATCACATTGAGGGAACCCTGCATTTTTTGTTTGGGGAGTTCTGGATATCTACACTTGTTATTTTGGGGGTTGTGACAAAAAAAGGTTGAGAATCATTGGTTTAAGGCGACGATCTGTAGGTGGGTTTCATGTTATATATCGTAATGATGTCATAGGTGCAGATGATGGGCAAAATTGTTATATTAATGTAAGTAAAGTTCAGAATTATAAATACAGGTAACAATGATATGTCTAATAGGTCATTTACATATTTTGAGTCTAGTCAATCACTCTGGTGATTGTCTAGATACACTCACTTTTAAAACAAAAAATATAAACATTTGAACAATACATAATTTAGCTGCCCTCTATCTTGGCATCGAGTCTTGTAATGTCAGAAATAGTAAAAAATGAATTCCACCTTTAACTCCCTATTTACTGTTATTCATCATTTGGTTGGCATTGGTCATGTTTTGATTGACAGTTTAACAGCTCAAATAATAAAGTGAAATTCACTATTCTAAATCACAAAATGACTTTTTGCAACATTACCATCCTTTGATGTGTGCAGTCTTGTCACTTTCCTCTTCAGGATACACTCACTTCCCTTGTATCTTGTAAAGCATTGTCTTTCTAGTTTATTGCGTGGACGTATGTAGCTTTCTAAAAACACCAAGTCTGTTTGAAGTATAGAACTCGCCCCGAGCTAACAGCATCCTACAAAAAGCCTTATCAATAACCATTTTAAGAGACATTGCGTGCCAGTATGTGCGCACTTAACCTCGTCTAATAATACGGCTCTTGTGTGTGGCCGTCTAAATGCTCGGAGTGTAATGCGATTTACCAGTCACTTCAATCCATCAGTTATACATATGAGTCCATCCTTCTCCAAAGCCAACAAGCCACTCCTAGAGATATGTGCCGTCTTAAGCCCGAGGAAAGAAAGAATCCAACTGCTTCAGCTTTGAGGCGCTGTAAGAAAACAAAAGATTTACCAAGCGCTTTTCAGATTTCTATCTTAGTGCCCATGCAGAGAGGCACGCTCAGAGAAGGAGTTTAGGGTATGTGTGTGTCTGCGTGGTGGGGGCGCACTGGGTTCCTACAGTACTTGCTTGTTTTTCATTAACCTAATGGCATGACAAGGGAGTCAGCACTTGAGTTTAGTAGCCGTTTGGGAAGGCATATGAAGCTAATGCCGTGAAAAATGCATAGAAATTACTTAATCATCATTTTTACAATGTCTCTCCGATGTGTTTACCTCTTTTATCTTAGCCAAGGAAGCTCAGATCCACTTATCATAGCACTGCAGCTCTGATACACTAGTATATTGTTAAGTAGCGCTTCTCATTGGAATCAAAGAGACTCTCTTTTCAGCCTTGCTATTGTTTTTGATGAATATTTGCATTGATACCTTTAAGGAGATCTATTGTGATATTTCTGTATATTTAGGAAGAAACTATTGCATATACAGATCATTAATTCACATTTTGTTCTTTGTAAAACACAAAAATTATCCAAAACGACTTAGAAATAGAAAGGTGTCCATTGGTTTCCTGTTTAAAACTGCTGAAGTGATAAGCCCCGCCTCCTCTTTATTACAAACTTTAACTTTAATATGCCACAGACTTTTTTAATAGTTGGAAAGTGACTGACAATTTTGAACCCTACATGTTTTTTGAACTTTTGATTAATTGCAAATAAATACAAACAAGTGGGCGGAGACAGGTGGTAGGTGAAGAAAGGGATTTTCTAACCACTGGAGCATCAGCGGCAGGACAATACAAGATTCCTCAAACATGTATGAATCAGTCCAAATACAACTTTGGGTAAATTTAACACTGAGAGAACACTGCTTGATCATATATTGATTATGTGAACATGCAGCCATCTTCAACTTAATTCTATTTTTATTTATTTGGAAGACTAAGTGGAGCTAATTTCTGGCATATTTTGATTTTACTATAACCATTTGTTATTAATCTCTAATTGCATTTTTGCTGACCTTATCTAAAAGTGTTATCCAAACAACAGTATTCATAGAGATTTCAATTTATGATTCCAGTGGCAGCCAAATGTCATCCAAACGCAGTTCCAATTTACAATCAGCTACAGTATATTCTCTGTGGAAGTCAGAATGGTTTGGCATGAAATGTAAAAAAAAAACAAGAGTGATTTGGCTGGTGACTAGAGACATCACACTTCCTCATTATGCTGCGTGTTAACAGTCACAGATAAAAGAAAATGTACAATAAACACAGCATTTTTGAATAGTGAAGAAACAACATAAATGTGATTAGGGATGCCATATCAGTTATGTTTGTATTTTTTAAGATATCGGTATCGGTTAGATTTTGAAATATTAACCAACACTTGACACCATTTTTTTTCCTGATCTTGATGCAGTTTGTGTCGTAAAATGTTCTTCTCAGATTGTCTTCAAAGCATACAATGAATACATTTTTTTTTTTTTTAATAGATCAATGCGTGGAAAAAGGAATAGAAGAGAAGAAAAAAAAAAAAAAACGCTGAAAATATGGTTGTTTGTTTACAAAATTGGAGCTTTCATAACTTGCAGAACCCAGGAAGAGAGTTCGACTGTGTCAATAAATCTATATCATTACTCTAAACACATACACAAACATACACTTCCTGGAACAAAAAAGACACAGATGGGACACAGCAAACAAATGTTTGTCCAAATAAATGTGACAGTATGTGTATACTGAAATTAAAGGGCTGGGCGATAAGCCAACAAAAATATACTGTTATTGGAGCCAGATTACGGTTTTACTTTTCAGGATTCATGTAAACTGCATTTAAAGTTGGATTAACAAACTTTTTTAGGTATAAATTAGTGTTTCCATTAAAACGTTTAGGATAAATGCAGCACTTTGTGGAATAAAAAGAGACTGAGAAATGAGACCACTGATTACTCTCTCAATTGAACAATAATTTTGAATTTGCCTGCAATCGGGAGCCGAACGCAGCGCTCTGATTGGCTGTACTTGGGTGGTCCGCTCCAGTTTCACTTTGCTGTTTGTAAAAAGATGTTTATTGACCATAATTGTAACCAAAATAAATACATGTTAACATTAACCATGTGTCGAAAGATTTATGAGATGAATTTTTCAGATTTAAAATATAAATTGTGTTTGCAATCTGAAAATCAGCTACCCCACCTTTAATGTCGATCCGAGGTAGATCTCTGAAAGTACATAAATCATCCAGACTATTTTTAAGAATTTCTACAGATTCTGCAGATTGACACAACTGAGCTCACAGCCCTATTTGGAGAAGAACTGATTTCATGGTATTTTAATAAAATCGGACACAGTACCCTTAAAGTTGGACCAAACACAAAAGCAGACACAGTGCTGCTAATGATTAATAAGAGTCAGTTCATATTTGCTAGCGCAGGTCGATTTAACAACTATTTATGAGAAAATGTAAGCAATCCATCTTACCGCAACCCACAACAATATAGCCACACAAGTCGCTGTTTTTGACATAGATAATCAGGTGCAAATTGTCCAGCCCTTGCCCCAACCCGGCACTAATCTCCCTCATTGATTTTGTCTTCCATACAGAGGATATGACCTTACAGGTTGCATTGGGCCGCGCAGAGGAGATCCAGATGGCTTAAACACCTGCGCGCTCGGACCTCAGGAGCTCCGCGGCACGCACACATCGGTTAAGTGGCATTGCACCTCGCCCACTGCGTCGTCCTCTCAGCTCACAGACATTCACACTGCTTTCTATTAGGCTGTAGTGAGGGCTATTATTCAGAGCACACCTGGACACCACAGCACACACACACACACAGAAGCAGCTCCTATATACCTGCTGCTGGCTAATGCTCGCTCGTTGCATTGATGAGGCATGAATCACAGCCACCAGTAGGACAATTATTATGCTTCATTTTACACACTTTTTGCTCAACTTTGCGCTTGGATATGTGACAGCTTTTTTGCTTTCTTTCACAAAGCAAAAATAAATTGCCCGTGGAGTTAATGCCAAGAAATGTCATGCTGTAATTAAAGTGATACTGTGGCTGCTATGGTAATAAGACACTGTACAAAATGAGTCTGGAGAATGAATACAACCAATAGAGCTTTAGGTATTTCATCGCAAAGCCAATTCATCAGGCAGTGTCGTCCCGATCGATTGGAAATTGATTGACTTTTGAAAGATGCGTACCACATTTTTACACTCCTATTAATACAGAAACAATAAAATTTTACTCACTTTACTACTGTGTTCTGAGAAGGAATGCATAGATTCAGCTTTTTCAATTCCAATACAGATTCCGATATTGTGGTTTTAGATATCAGTCAATACTTAGGGATTGAAAATTGCTTTTTTCTTTGCCTAACTCACTTAACTTGATAGAAAATGAACCATCACACTTCATTACACAAATTTTACTTTAATACATGCCTATTTCTGTTTCAAATGTGCCTTCATTGTGTCCAGTTCTAAACTGATAATGGCTAATGTTTCGTATAGACATCTAACTGTGCCCCATTTACAACTTCAGTTTCATGTTATCACTAAACAATAGTAGCTCATGGCCACATATGTTTTGCAAAAGTAGCTCTCCTTTTGAAAAAAGGTTAGAGACCAGTGATGTTGAGTCATGTAAGCGTCATCATTGTTCAAATAACAACTTAACAACTTTATGTGGAGACATATTCAAACATTATAAGCCAGTAAATAGTCTCATTATCCAATTAAGGGCACAAACATAATATCGGCTGAACCGATATTAGGAGACAAATACTCAATCCAGCAAAATCATAGTCATAGATCAGCACCGATATTTGATTCCAGTATAACTCTGAGCCTCATAAATCTACACACAATTTAGATAGGCTTCTCAAAACTTTCAGAAAGCTTGATGAGTTGAGCAGTGTTGGTATGCTAACAGCAGCTAGCACAAGCTTAAAACTGCAAAAGTTAAAACTTCTGGGTTTTTAGAGAACAAAGTGCTATATTATTAAATCTGCATGTTACATTGTGTAGTAACATGTAGATTTAATGAGGTATCACACAAATAAATACATTGGCAATATGTGATGCTGTAAAACTGATTATAGGTCTTTATGATTTATATTCCCAGCACATGAAATGACTAGGTTGTTTTGAGATCTGGGTGTGAATTATGAGTTTATTCCATCTTTTTAATGATACATCTGCTCATTACTGGTAGTTTTGGGCATAAATATTTGCGTGATCTCACGTAATCTTATGCTCTTAGCTGTGCCCTTTAGATACAAGAGATCAAGTCAGCTACAACCTTAACAAATACACAGTACATCTAAGAATGTATAAGCCATTAAATACGCAACCATGAATGTAATCTTAGTGTAGTAAACATTAAAACATAACCATCACAAAGATACATGTGGCTTATGTTGTGTTGTGGTTGAAAAATTGAATATTTTCCATTTAAAGTTAGATTCATAATAAGTTCAATTTTCATTTAATGCGAATGTGCAAAAAAATATCTGATCTATTGCACAAAAAGAGACAAAAACATCAATTTGAAGCTGGGCTATAGTAGGATCAGTAACAAAAGCAGAGCTGCAGAGTGTAGTTATTTCCTATATGTTCTCTATAGCAGTAAATCTCTCATTTCTGAAGCTACAGAATGATTTACCCGAGCCGCTGTATTTCTCTGATGTGTCTGATGGCACCTTTCACAATTCACACATAGCTGCTGCTGCTGTCGAGAGGAGTCGTCATTGATTCGCTTCTGGTCTGTGAATCACAATCAGACGTAGCATCAGGTAGCTCGCCTTCGCCTGATGCTGTCCTGGCTTAACCTGCTGTTTAGTGGCGAGACTAGAAGGGTGGGCAGTACACACAAATGTAGATAATATTGTGAATCTTGTTTTGGAGATATGGTACATTTGAATATCTAGCAAAGCGTTTGAAAAGATTGTTTGATGTTGTAAACTTTCAGAGGAAATGTATCTGCACTTTTATGATATATTGCGGAGACAGTTCATATTCATCTGTGAAACAAGTCTCAGTTTCAATAATTGTTTATTGACACATTTGAGTTGGACATACTGTCTGACTATTGCTATTGGGACATTAGTTTTTTGTCATTATCGTCCACGCCTAATTAAACTATTAAAAAAGGATAAGCAATTACCTCTTCGTTATAGATTTTTTATGCATCGTTGGCAGACAACTTAAGATATTCTTATTCGACAATAAACATGCCTTGACGACTCACCTGAAGTCAGCCTGTATTGATAGAGCTTGATTTTCAATTTGGTATCCTTCTCTTTCAAAACATTTACAGCTGACTGAAGTAAAAACAAGCAAAGTAGGGCTGAGCATCACTGCATTGTCTGTGTCAGTCTGCTTTTGTGGTGAATATGACATGTTGTGAGTTTCCCTTTCCCTTTTTGTTGCATCTGTCTGTTCAAATACTGACTATTTTCCCACCTTCTCTTATTGGTCAGCCTTTGTCTTGTGAATGACCAATCACAGCGAACTTTATGAAAAAGCAGATGATTTTTTTCACCTCTAAGGCAATAGTAAAAATAGTCTACAAAGAATCGTGATCAAATCTAAATCATGATCTGGCTCAAAAAAAGTTCAGATACTTTTTGCAGTATCGCCCACCATTCACAAAGAACCAATTACTGAGGAGAAATCCATGTTTAAACTTTGTACAGCCTTTTTCAAGTCTTCCTTGTACACACGTTACTGTTATCGACTTCCTGCAACATGATTATCTGATAAATCAAGAAACAAGAAAAGATGTGGCACACAAGACAATCAGTAAAATCAAAAAGTGAGAGGCTGGTAACATATACAATTCTTCTCTTTTTGCATAAGCTATATCTAGGCTTTAATAATTGTAAATAGGTTGTGGGCCAGAGCAGATCAGATTGTCTGGAGGGCCTATTATGGCTCCTAGGTCTTAAAATGATTATACCTATAAGACTAAGCGGTATAAAATGTGTAGTCAAAATTCACCTTTCAATTTCTCAACTTCATAAAAGCTTCCTAATGGGTGCAACTTAATAAAAGCAAATTGTAGATGCGGGGGTGCTACTGGACAATGCCCCTCTGCTGGCCGAATCCCCCTAATCCCTGTCCACCCGGCGTAATAACTATGATTGAGATAATAGCTCATCCACAGAAAAGTTGCACGACCTTACCGCCAACTTTCCCCCTTGAGCGAAGTAATGGCAAAACAAGCTGACAGCACCGGACGGGACCCAGACATCATTCTGCTCAGCCAAGCCCAAAGATCGCAGCTGAAAACCTCACATAAGCGTAAGAGAGAGAGTTGCGTGTAAAACGTGTCCGACAGCTCACCTCTGCGTTCCCCTTTGGCACCTGTGAACACGCTCTTGCCGTCTTCCTCATGCTAACAGTTTTCCCTAGTCTGTCCATAGTCAAAGATATATGTTCTTCTTCGCGCTATACGTCCTCTCCTTGATTCCACCTTGTCCCCTCTGTGCTACGGCTTTATTTAACAGTCCATCCATCCTCGCCTCCTTCTGGTGCTTCCTTGAACCTTGTGTCCGCTGCACAATTATTTGCCTTTTCTTCCCTGCTGCTGCTTCTCTCTATACATTAGGAGCTCCCTGTCGGTTTCTTCTGCACAGTCCTGCTCTTAAATTCAGACTAAAGCAACTGTAACAAGACTTTGCCGACATATCTTTTGCACTTTAGACGACTTGAGAGATTCTTGGTCGACTAAAGGCAAAAGTACTAGTGCTTCCTGAAGAGAAAATGCAGATTAAACTAGACAAGGGCTGCAAATAACGATTATTTTAGTAATAAATTATTTGAGTGATTATTCTTTCGATTAATCAATTTGTTGATTAGAAGAACACAAAAATTACTTGAGTACAACATTTTTGCAAATTTGAGCTAAAATAATGTTGCTTTAGGACGTCCTAGAGATGTAGATTTTAGGGTTGTCAAAAGAATCAAAAATCAGATACTAATCAAAACTAAAACTGGTATTGAAACTAGATACTCATTTGATATTCATCGATGCTTATAACATAAACAGAACAAAATCTGATCTTTTCTGACGAGTCTTAGAATAATCCTGAGCTTTATCAAAGCTTGTTTAAAATCAAAATGTTTGTTGAAGAATGTATTTGTATTTTGTTGAAAATGTCATTCTATTGTAAACAAATTTGACGTCAAAAAGAGCATTTTTAATTATCATTGTGGTATCATAATTAGCATCAAGAAGAAAAGAAGGCAAACTAGTTTTTACATCAAAAACCCCAAATTTCCACAATTTTCATTTCAATGTTCATTCTGAAAACCACAAGTCATGAAATGTTTGAAAACTGTTTTAGGAAAAGGAACATATGGTGAGAAAATAAACATGTTACATCAGTGTTTCTTCTTCATATATATATATTTTTTCCAAAAATGTTTCTCTGATTGATTCATGTATATAAGCACTCTTATTTCCACTTAAGTACTCAGAAAAGTCCTATTTTCATCGACCACTTATCTCTGCCCACTTCAGTGTGCTAAAGTGTATTTACTGAAGATGTTTCAACTTGAAAACCAACAAAAATTAAAACCTGCTGCTACATTGAACTATTTCTCAAGTCTGCAGAAAGTGCCACTTTTTTTCTAAGGCATTCCCAATCCCAACCAATAATGCAGTTTACAATGAACAAAATGTTAGACCATGAATGAACCCTAACCCTAAATGATACGGGAACAGATATGCTATAATATAGAACTATCAGTATTTGAAAAGTATTTATCAAAATTTAAAACATGAGTGATCCAAATACTCCAGACATTTAATTTTCTGTTATGATGCAACCCAGGGGTAAGATTTTATGAGAATGACAGATCAATAAAACTATTTTCTGGCTAGGCTTTGTAAAAAAAAAAAAAAAAAGATTTAATAGTCATATCATTGACATTAAACTAACTCAAAGATACACCTCTTACACTCATGTTATATAAGCCAAAAAAAAGCAAACATGGCCCATTTGCTAAATAAATTAAGTCTCTGAGTTAGCTTGAAAGTTAGCTCGTGAGTTAGCCTGTGAGCTAGCGTAAGTTTGCTACATTGTCTTCTGTGGATCTCATAAAAAATAAAAATAAAAAATAAATAAACATATGGGAAAACTTTCACGCCCAAAGAAATGTCAGCCACAGAGCAGAAAGCGTTGGGCACATAATCAGAAAATCTAGTACCTCCACATTTCTGAACAAATTGTGGGGCAGTTGCATCGGGGGAAAAACAGTCAAAATGGACAAATGCTGTTCTCTTTGTGTTAAATGGCGGTAGAAGGCTGTCTCTGTAATCAAGCCCTAACATGCGCGCTCACAGACCAGCGGCCTCCTCTTGTTCTTGGTGACACTGTGGAGATGTAATCACGCTGAGTGCTGAGAGAGCCGCGGAGGTGTGCCACTTCCAAACGCCAGCGCCCGGCATCAATCATAAAATCCTTTCTGCCGATTGGACAGCTGACAGTGTGGGCATTACGCATCGTCTCCTTTTATTTCAATCAATCATTTCTCCGACAGTGGGAAGAAAGAATGGCCGACCAATTGCCAAATGATATTGGCTGGCTTTCATTGGACTTAGTGAGTGATTATGTTGGATTCACACTAGAGTTTTAAAAGTTGGAAGGGGCTCTGTGTGAAACTTTGGATGGTAAATGCCGCTGGAGGAACACTGCACGCAGGCCTAACCTGTGGAGGTCTGTGATAGATGGCAAAGTGCAGAAGAGCCGCACAACTGGGTTTTCTGAAGAGTAGTGCTGCTTAAGTTTTATACTGTATTTTAAAACTCAGATTCAGGTCAGAGCTAACATGCCAATGAGGTTATAAAAGATGGTAGATGAAGTACTTGACAAATTCATCTATTCAGGAATTTCTAAACTACATTGTTAGTCGTTTTTAAGCATGGAAAGATACCACTGTATGAACACGAGAAAATATTTTTGTGATAAAGACATTACCTCATGCTCCAGTTTCCCCTAGCACTAAAAACATGTACAATAGACTCATCCTTTCTCACCTAGCCCCAAACTCTTTAAAATGCACCATTTATAGGGATGCCATCGACCGATTAGTTCATTAATCGGTCGATGGCATCTTCTTTGACCAAAACTGGTATTAGTCAACTAATTCTCATAGATGGATTGTGAGGTTTTATATTGACTTTAGTCGAGGATTTGGGACTGAATCTGTAGTTAGATACCATGTTTCCTATTTATTTTGTGTATGTTGTTGCATGAAATCTATTGGATTTTAGTCTTTTTGTTTGGGTAAATAGAACAAAACAGACTTTTTAGCCACTGAGCTTTACCCATGTTTTTAGTTGATTAATTGGTCGATGGGACATACCTTTAGTTGACCAAGAATTTTTTGGTCTACTACAGCCTCATTTAGTCATAATTATATGTATTATATTTGCAAAACTACACTGAACAGACATATAAACGCAACATATCCAGTTGGATTCTCTGAAACGCCTCTGGAGACGACGTTTGGTGGAGAAATGAACATTCAAATTCATGGCAAAGTTGGACCACTGCTTTCGCCTCCTGGCTGCTAAGTCTTTAGGCTTTTCCAACACCTGTCTCCACAAACCAGTCCATAATAAATTGCTTTAACTTCTTTTATGGGCTGTATGACTATAATATCCTCAAGTGCCACAATAAATCCACACAGTTTTCATAACGTAATTCCACAATAGACACGGTAAGAAATATTGGACCTCTTAACCTAACATTCCTGCAGTCACATCACAATCGAACACTCTTGCGACACCTGTGGCAATGTGCTGTGTGCTAAAACTGAACATTTTAGAGGATCCTTTCAAGCAGAACTAAGTATCATTTTTACCTTGTTAAATGTCTTTGTAAGTCTTCGTGGTAACGGTTACATAATGTAATTTGAGGTATTTAAAGTATGTGTCGGCTCTCTTCAATGTGTCCAGTACGAAATACAGCAAGTCCCTCGAGCACTTTGTAACATTTACGACTTAAATTTCTGTCTTGAGAATCTCTGGCTCTTTGATTTATTTTTATTTTTTTTTGCCAGTGTAAAATGTGCTTAGATTAGTTTCTGCTGCTTTTTTTTTTCAATCTTAAAGTTATGCAAAAATGAGAAAAAATAAGAATAATGTTGAGTTACATTCACTGACCTAAAAAAGGTGTAGGGGGAGCAGTATCGAAGTTGCTTACGTAATTGTGACTAGAACAACATTGATGCTCTCTGATCAGCATGATATGCGGAAGATACCCATCTTTCATTCTTCCAGGGACGTGAAAATTCGTGAGGAGTGCACAGAAAAGTGGCTGAAAAGGACTGTTTCTTTAAGAAAAAGTACGCTTTTCTGATTGTGGATTAATTAAAACACTCACTCTAAACAAGGATCTGGTAAGTATCTGGCTATGATTCCTGCCAACAAACGACACGAAAATATTTAACTTGTACTGTATAACAATTGTGAAAAAGTGTTTTGAAGAAATGTAAAAAGCAAAAAATGATCTATTTTTGAACTAAATTGACACATGTAATACAACAAACTGTTCATAGAAACTCAGCTCCTGACTCTCCGAAATGCCAGTGCAAAGGTACAAATGTAATAAACTTCCCCTTGTTGTTTTCCTGCCGGTTCTACCTCTGACTATAACACAAACCACTATATAAAGTCCACACTTTTTGCACTGAAGCCCTGGCAGTAACAGAAACACGTCTTCATCTGCTAACAACACCGAGCTTCTATTTTGGTGCGTTGCGTCTACAGTTTGGCTGATCGGCTGATAGTGAACGGGGACTGAAAGCTGAGAGCGCATTCATATCTCCCCTTAGCTGCCGTATTCAAAAATACAAGAGATTGCCAGATCTGATTACACTGTGCATGAATGTGTGCGGTGTGGAGGGAGCGGCGGGCCTTCGAGTCTATGTGAGGGGAGATAAGAGCAAGCAGAGGGCAGGTGTGGGACGTAATGAGACTAAATCAATTCATACGCAGCAGAAGGAGAGGAAGGGGGCATTAGGGATCATAGAAGAAAAGCTAAAAGGTGCAGATGAAACTCTAATGGCTTACACGTTGCATACTGTTGTGAAAAAATAAAAACTATTACAAATAAGCGCCCACTTCTGTTTGCTGTCTTCAGAGGTAACCTTTCATGACATACTGATTAAAGATATCCAACGGAAGCAAAAAGATGCACATGTTCAAATACATTCTTGAAGATGATCTATGTAACTTTATTGTCATCTGCTTGTCTCCATGGAGATGTTAAAGAAGATGATCTAAAGTATGTTTTTTAGCTACAAAAACATTGGAAATTGAATAAATATGTTAGACACGGACATGTTTGTTTTTTCCAGCATAAAGATGAGTTTGAGCTTCCTGTTAATATGCAGCATTTTGAACACTTTTAATTCCATTCATAAGATAAAACATGTTAAGTTAATTGCTATGGCAACGATTCTTCATTCTGAAACTCATATTATGCTTCTCATTAAATGGACAGGCTATGTTTTTGGGCCCCAATACATTCTTGTATTACATTTATTTAATTTTAGGGCTGGGCGGCAAAAAATGAACATCACGATTTTCGCAGATCATAATTTAGTTTTTATCACGATTGTTGTAGATTGTTTATTTTAATATAGTCTTTGAGGTAAGCACAATTCATTATCAATGTTAGCCATTTATCCAGCTGTCAGAAGCTGACCAGTGTTGCCAGATTTTCAGAGAAAAACAAGCAACCTCAGCCCTTCAATAAAAAGTTAATAAAAGAATCAATTAATTAGAACATTGAATGTTGCTGCAAAACAAGTGTTAGGGATTTTGATTAAAACGAGCATCTTGTTTTTTAATGGTATTCATATTTATTGAGAATAAAAAAAATTATAAAAAATAAATACAAAATTGTGACGCGATCAAATGGCTTAAAATTTAGCTTTTATGCAATTTATTTAACAGACATATTTATCTTTTTGTGATAGTTACAACAAATCCATTTCTCTTGAGCTGATTTTTCTGAATCCAATAAACACTGAGCTAAAATAGCCCTATTTTCAGCATTTCAACTGGCAAGTCAATAGAGAGACTCATGAAAGGCTCATTCTGCTCTGTCATTGGAAAATCATCTTGGAAACAAAACACCAATGACATCATGTCCAGTGTTTTTGGAATAAGAATAAATCAACATTACAATTGTTTTCATTAAAGTTATCCGCTGTAGACACAAATAGCAACTGTGAAACTTGAAGTAAATGTCCTACAGATCCTATTTAGCTGTCTGATACAAAAGGACCCAAGTTCATCCATAATTATATTCCAAGAAGTGAGAGATAAACTGTTTCCTTTAACATATAGTTGTGGAGAAAAAGGTGTGCCTGATGCCAAATGTGTGTTCCTTTGTATGAGCTAGAACAAACAGCCCAATATTATATTTATAGATCAAAATAATGGCACTTTCTGAACGCGGCGACAGTAGACCTTGGCAGACGGTGCTGGAAATATGATCAGAGATGAGGAGGCTCCTGTCAAAACACATTTATGTGCTTTTATTTGCTTATGACTCATGACAAACGCTGGGAGGCTAACGAAGATTGGGTGTAAAATGAGCGCTGCTGGTGAGACGATCTGATATGAGAAAAGACTGCAGGCCGCTGTCCACATTGGTCACACTAGTATTGATTGGGTTTTGCATGAGAAATTGAAGCTACCCAAATTGTCCCTTTTCTCTCTTTGCCAATGCTGCAGCCAACTTTACAAAACACAGTAACACTTCAGGCCGTTATGTTTTACTCAAGACTAAATCTTGCACTGCTCCTTCAATATGATGACTTTTTCTCATTTATCAGATTCATTTTCTTTAAGCACCACATTTTGTGCAGTGGTAATGTTTTGTTCGTCCAGTTTCATTGAGTCCAAATCCGATGCTATATTCAGGCAATAAGACATAGGGCTGGGCAACAAATGAAATACAAATACAAATTGTTGTTCAGTGGCATTTACAACAATCTATTTCTGTGAGATACTGTATGTCAGTGGCTTTCACTGCTTCATCTTCTCTTCAGTTGTTTAAATAATTGTGGTTATGATTCAAGTAATTACCTGATTACTACTTTATTTTCTATGTATATGTACGCCTACTGAAAGAGATGAACATAGTGGCCAAATGATGTACTGTTTTGGGTATATTTTCAGATGATAGAGGGCTCGAAAAATCGAGAGATCGAAATCAAATTGAATAGAATAGAATTAAATCAAATCGTCAATTGTATGGTGGAGAGCAAAAGTCAAACTTGAAGGGAGAATATTAATACGAAGTTTAAAAAAAATCTAGTAAATGTGACATATTAAAAGTTTTTAATTGTTTATGTTCATGAAAAGCATTTTTTATTTGTTTTTGAAAAGGTTAAACAAAACGGAATCAAAAATCAAGCTTGATCAATAAAAGGATTTTTTTTTTTTTTCCACAGATCGCCCAGCCCCAAGATGATATATTTGAAATATGTTGTCTGGATTTTCAAGGCAAGTCATATGGATCATCTTACATAAAGTCAAAGTCATATTGCTCACCCTATCTATTCACTGGTATGTTTTTGCTTTTTACATTGATATTCAATTTGTACCTTGTAAGATAATGAAGGTTACTATAAAAAATATGATTATTGTCTCTTCAATGGAGAAAAGTTTCTTGAACATCAAGGGCACAATGAAAACATTCAAACAGTATTTCATACATTATTATACAAAACTCAAACAACTGTCTTTGATGGAAAGCTGTACACAATCCAGTGTAACAAATGATTCACAACCACAGCTTTAAAGTTTCTATATTTGTCTTGTCTTTGTAGTTGTGATGAGCTTGACCGGGACTTTTTCTACAAACTACTGCTCTGGTTAGCTTTGCTCCACTTCACGCATTAGGAGGAGAATCAGTGACTCTGAAGTGCCAATAATAATAATGAATGGAGTTGTCCCTAAGTCTTAACGGCCCATTATCCTGGATGCTCCCTGCTGGACTCTATAGCCCCTCTTGGCACCAGCAGAGCCTTTAAGTCCAGTTAGCTTATCAGGTGCACTCCCAGGGCCCGTCAGCCTCATCACAGACACGCAGAGTTGCCAATGTAGCACTTGTCCTTGCTTGCACCACTTTGAGCAGGTCAGGAGAAGGGTAGACCTGAAACAACACACCAGACAGCGACACGACCGACACGACCAAGGCGACCCTGGGAATGTCAAGGAAACTTCTGTGTAGGCTAGACGTGCTAAGACAACTGTAATGTATTTGTTTACTTTGATGATCAGATTTTAGATCTTAAAAAGAGCTTTGCTATCAAAAGTATGTGATTGAGTAATTCTACAAATGCTATCTACTAGAAACCATCTGTAAGCAATAGTCAAAGTCCATATAAATAAGCAATTATAGTCAACACAGAGCA
Source organism: Mugilogobius chulae (assembly GCA_038363315.1). NCBI lineage: Eukaryota > Metazoa > Chordata > Actinopteri > Gobiiformes > Gobiidae > Mugilogobius > Mugilogobius chulae. The sequence continues at coordinate 9,597,095 of CM076405.1, forward strand.
TCTCAATAACGATATTCTCGCGATTTATAGATCCAAATGTGTTAATACCTGTCTTTAAACATATTCATTTATGTTAATAGGTCGCCATCATACTGCAGAATTTGATGATAATGGTGGTGATGGTGAGCAAAAGCCAGTTTTTCCAACATTATATTTTAAATCTAGTGTTTATTACTAAGTAGAGACATTCACTTTTTGTGATTAATATCCATCCCCGAATTAAGTTTTATTGGTGCATATAATGTGATCTCATATGACTTTAGCCTTTTGTCAGATAAATGTGAAATGTTTGCAAATTCAATCACAAAAGGGCCAAAATAGTTTTCCCCTTAGTTGAAAATGTATATCACTCTATAATTTTTATTTTTGGTTGCCTCTTTTATAGCATTTTTTTCTGTAAACGATATGCTCAATAATAAATGTATAGATATCTTGTAAAACAACACTCACAATATCAATATATCTCCCAGATCTAGCTGAAAAGACTAACACCAAATAATGTGTAATCTCACTAAACATGTTAATAATGATGTCCTCCCAAAATGCCAAACAACAACAACAACAAAATTGGTTTGGCCCTTAGCATGCTTAAGCACTGAGGAAATACTCAAATTGGCCCAGAGGAAAAAAAACTTTGGGCACCTGTGTTTTAGATATTATTAGATAATAAAAGTTTTTTATGCTTTGCCAAAAAAAAAAACAATCGAAAATCACTGTTCACTGCTTCATCTTATACTTTTTCACTTTAAACTAACATGAACTGAACAGGAAGTGAACAAGTCAATAAAATGTATTTTAAAATATAAACAAGTGACTGAAGTTCTGTGCACAGAGTGAATTCCAGAACATGAACGCAACTTATCATACAATAGCTTTGGTTTTAAATAAAGAAATAACAATACCATCATTGGTAATCTTCAACTTCAAACAATCATTTTTCTTTTTTTTTTTACTATTCCTACTTTCAATATGACCAAAACAAAGATTATGATTTTAAGAAGGTATTTTTGCTCTAATCAAATCAGCTTTAAATATATCTGAGTGGATGAAGCCTCGCTGACAATTCCCTGGGGAGAAACCAATCATCCAGCACTCGCACTAATTCACAGATATTAGCGTTTTCCTGCTTCTGACACATCACTTCAAAACTGCACAATTAAAATATATTATCCAGCGCCATGGCAACCAGATATGTCTGATTGCAATGCAGTATACTTGAGAGTCTAATATTACACACAAGCAACACATCTTTTGGCATTGCCTATCGAAATGTTCTATGAATTACTCTGGTGGGTTTGTGCTGGTTCTGGCCCAAAACAGTATATGTGAATCCTCGCATCTAAAACAACTTCATAGAAACACATCCACAGACTTATGAGCGAAAAATTAGAATTCTACTGAGATGGACATTCAATCATTTCTAATCATCAATGATAATATGTTTTTAGTCTTTTTAATGTAATAGTGTTTGAACCGTTTGAGTTCAGACTGTGAAAGAAAAAAGGAATTTTTTGGAGTTAAATGACTGCATTTCTTTTTTGTTTGTTCAATTGAAAATGAAAGAATTTCTTATTAGATTTCAATCAGTCAAGAGACTGAATTCAAATATCAGACTGAGAAAAAACAGAAAAAATGTCCCCATGGAAGAACAACCCTTTTCTCGTTTACAGTACAAAGCGTGGGAATTTACAAACATGTTGCGTACGTTACTTCACATGTCATCATTGTGATCAATAAAACAATACGTTTTGCAGTCCAACCCCAAAATTCTGAACTGTGTGCCTCAAAGATTTCAGTGAAGATGACGAGAAATTGGCCAGCTTTTTGAAGTTTATATGTTCAATTAATTCTATCGTTTAAGTATTATAATTACGATTGGGATAGGACATAGTTGTTTATTGGGGTGCCCAAACGTTTTTCCTTAGTGGGTCAAAATTAGCTGATTGTGTCCTCAGGGGGGAAAAATGTATTATCTTGAGGCATGCCGAGGGCCAAACATAATTTCATTTTGCATGTAAAACTTTGTTGTGCAGTGGGCCCGGACCCGGAGCGTGGGGACCGGACCCAGAGCGTGCAGGGATAAGATCGCTTGAAACACGGCCGGACAGGACCAGGAGAGCGCGAAGAAAACGCCAATCGTCTGGAGATAGACACAACCATGGGGAGGACAGCTGTAACAGACACAGACATTTGGACAACTGTTGCTCGCTGGCGGTGGATTATTGTTGTTGTGAAGTGCTTCAAACTTTCTTTATACGAACACAATGATGTCAATGGATTACTCTTCAGGATCCGGCGACACTTTGGAAGTTTTGACGTCTCCTCTGGAATACGCAGGTAAGAAACAAAGCGGTTTTGTTGTTTTTACGGAGGTTTGACTTTGTGAGTTTGTTGTGTTTCGAGTGAGAGAGACAAACGCGAGAACAGATATCAGACAAAGCCAACACAGAATATTCATAGCTATTCATAAGCATATTTGTGTTTTGCTGGTGTGCAATTAGGTTATTGCTATTCCGGTACGGTTTACAAAAGGTTTAATAGCTGGAAACAACTTGATAAAGGATTGAGTTGGACGTAGGGACATCGCGCAGCTCCCGTATTACGAAAGCTTTAGGGCACACGCAAGGATGAAAGTCTGCTGTAAGAAGACTGTAGGAAAACAGTTTCCACTCCACGAGCCACGTACAAACTCCAGATTTTGTACGACCTGTAAGATTTGTACGACCATTTTATTCGTACGGGTCATTGTGACAGTAGCTTTTCATTCGGAACAATTACATATATTACAGAGCAGAGGTCCGGGATTTGACCATCCCATGATCTCTCTGGGTGGAGTTTGTATGTTCTGCCTGTGTTACAGCGGTTTTCTCCGGGTTTTCTGTCTTCCTAACAACATGCATGTGTAGGTCAAGTGGCAACACAGTGAAAATTTCCATAGTGAATGAATGAGAGTGATGGATTGTCTGTCTCTGTCTGTGTTGGCCACTGTCCAGTGTTCTCCTGACTAAGGCCCAAAGTCACTGGGAAAGGCTCCAGTCACCTGCCACTCCAAACATGAACAAGCAATTGAAAATGAATGAATGAAGTTTGTATTGCTTGGACACTTGAAATTAAACTTTTTGCTAAGCTATTTGTTCCAAAAAGCAGTACTACAAGGGACAAAAAACATTAAATCAAAAGAATTAATGTCAAAACTGGTAAATTACATCAAGATTTCATGTTGCTCGATCCTGTTTTGTCCCGTACATAATGGTTTATCACAACATCAAAATTGAAAATCTCTTGGCTAGTTTGTAAATTTGATCTCTGATTGAATGTAACCACAAAGCATTTCCAACTTCCCCACATTAATCCAAAACAGCTGATTTCTAAAGAAAGTTCACAACAATAAACTAGTCAATAGTGTGTGAAATATTCCTGTGAGTCGGTGCCAGCGGTCCAAAAGCGTTTGGAAACAGACCCGGCTCAGCACTTTATTATTCATTCTCCAGTGTCACTGCGGGGTCTTTGTGGCCTAATTATGACAGGTTCACTCCAATACCCACTACAGCGCTCACAGGCCAAACCCTCGGAGACTGTACAGGCACTGATTTCAAAGGCTTCCAGAAAGTGCTGTCAAACACAAAAACCTCTTTGGCTGAGAAATGCTGGACGACTGAAAAGTTCACCTACTATTTCTGCCAAAGATATTATGTTTAGCCTGCCACAGTCGGTCTGTTAGCGTATATGTATAGTGGCAGTGTGATAATGGAGTAGAAAGAAAGTGTAACTTTTAAGATGACATTGTTACTACTGGTAAATATTACTGGGCTTAGTTGCAATGTATTCTGTAAAATTCAGGGTCAGAGTACAATTTCATTAAGAAGACCTGTGTGTGTCTGATAAATGACACTATGCTCCATTTAAGAAGTTGTGTTGAGATTAAATTACAGATGATTGTATTTTTCTTAAGGTAAAGACTTACAGTGATTTGGTTATAGTTACTATTTACGACAGTTAAAAGTTGAAAATGTAGGTAGTATTTTGAGTTCTAAAACAGGTATGTCATCAAAAAGAGACAAAATGCAAATTTCAACACAAACTGACCAAATAAGTTGAGTTACAATGTTTGATCATGTGTCAAATCATTGTGTCATTTGTGTGGATTTTAATCCATATTTACAATCTGGTTACAAGGTAACCGCATTACTTCTACATAGCCTATGGCATATTTGCTGGACAAAAAACTATTGTAAATCAAATCAGCCAAATTGGTGAAAACAAGCAAAAATGTTCAGTGAAATCTTCACTATTTTATTGAAAATATTGTCTAACCTGTCAAAATAAAAATAGTCAGCTTACTTCTGTCTGTGAAGAAAGGTTTTCAGTTTGTTTCTTTAAACTACACCACACTTTGGAGTGCTGTCATTTACAATTGCTGCCAGGCAGCACATTTTCTGTCATTTGTGCCAAAATAGTTTTTGCCAAAATACCAAATTGTACTTGCATCACTGTTTATGATTTAAAATTGCACATCATAAATAATAAAGTAAAGAGCAAGGGGATCTTAGGAGGAAACTGGAGATTGGTTAAAACAGTGAAGGACAGAGCTGTGGCATCTTGTCCACTTGAAAACAACTAGGGCTGTAGTCAACCAAAGAAATTCTTGGTCGACTAAAGACATGTCTCATCGACCGATTAGTCGACTAAAAAGGAGGCGTGGATAAAGCTCCGAAGCTAAAAAAAAATATATCTGACAATTTATCTGACACAAATTGGCATAAAGGCAAAAGTGCAATGAAGTTCATGCAAAAACAACAATTTACACAGAAAATGAATATGACACAGTGTGTTTATATCAAAAAAGGCAGCCCAGCCTGAGCCTGGGCCCACATTTCTCACGTAGTTGTCGGGCCTGGTCGAGTTCGGGCCAAGACGCAGAGCTGCACTGAACACGTGCGCTTCGCGGATGATTGACATCCGCGTCAGAACACAGCGCAAAACCACCACTGTGACAAACAGCGAGTGTTTAAGTGGCAAACTATACGGCGCGAGAAGTCTGATGCACCGCCGCGGAGTGGCGTGAGAAGTCAGATGCACCGACGCGGAGTGGCGTGAGAAGTCAGATGCACCGGCGCGGAGTGAGAAGAGAGAGACAGAAGACTTGTGAATAAGCGCGGAGCAGGTAAAAGAGGAAGGAGAACGAGAGACGGGGAAGGCACTTCTTTCATCGCCGCGGATCAAGTAAAAGGTGAGGAAGAAGAGAGAGAAAGTGCGCACGTTAAGGGCGCGGGATAAAAGAAGGAACAAGAGGGAGAGAGAGAGAGAGAGAGAGAGAGAGAGAGAGGAGTGTGCGGTGGAGGAAGCGCTTTTAGTGGAGAGACACTCTTACATTAAACACATGAAACACATCCTAAGAAGCTTTTTCTGTCATTAAAACGCCACAGTTCAGTGAGTGAGCGGGGCGGGCTCGCTTCAGGCTCAGGCTCAGACACACAGAGACTGACTCGGGTTCCGGTCGAGTTCGGACACGACGTGCGCGGGCTGGGGGTGGGTCGACTAATAAAAATTTTGGTCGACTAAAGCCCCATCGACCGATTAATCGACTAAACGACTAAAGACCTACAGCACTAAAAACAACCATTACTTGATCACTCTAAATGTAACTTTGAAAGAATAAATCAAGGTAAACAAATCTAACTATAACATGGAAGCTATTAGAAGTCTGAAGGCCAGATGCCCTTCGCAAGATGTTGAAACTAACTTACTCGTTCAATTGCTATATTTTTCAGTTATCTATGTGTCTGCGCTTGTGTTCTTACATGGAATTAAAGAAATAATAGATTATAGCCAATAGTTTACAGAAATGTATGGATAACAATGGTCATTAGTAGGGCTGGGTATTGCCAAGACCCTACCGATACGACAAGTATCCCTCAAAATGATATGTAAAATATAGAAAGGTGTTGTATTTTACCTGTTAAAGGTTTTTGAGTACAGGACTTCTTAAAATCAATATTAAGAATGTAACTTTGATTATGTAGATTATCAAAATGCAGAAGAGTTTTCACACTGCTCTTAATGTTACATACAAGTGTCCTATGGTTAAGTCATTTTTCAGCTCAATAGTTTCAGCCTTAACGGAGCAGACCAGGTTCATAAGTGTCAAATTGAATGTGAGCATCGTTGTCTTAAAAATTGCCCAAATACATTATTTGTACCAGATCATTTGTGCGATCCAAAAAAAAGAAGAAAAAAAATCTACATGCAGTGACCTTTCAAAATATGATACGAGACAATATTCTTGCACTCTTAAAAAAATATCAGTCTATTCGCTTTCTGTGGGAAACATTGTACCAAGCTTAATAAAGAGATTAAAGGCATATTTTAGCCTGTTTCTGTAGTTACACATCTTTGGTGTAACAAAACAAAGATATTTTAGCAGTAATATATAATAAGAAGTTTTCAGATTTTTATTCAACCACAGGATGACAGCACTTCTTTCATCTCCAGCAGGTACGATTCGCAATAAAGTCAATTTCACAACAGCAATTTGGAGCGTGAAAATAACAGAGGTAAAGGTGTAAAATCTGTTACATCATTAAATCCAGCAACATTATTTCTTTGTGATTGACTCCAAAACATGACACACCATCTGCTGCGCTTTCATTAACTTAATTTGTGAGGGAAAGCGTGCGAAATCACTCAAACTGATATGTATGCAAAATCACCGACAGACACGTGGTGGTGAGCGTCTGTGAATGAGCATTTTACCGGCAAAATTACATTAGAATAAAACAAAAAGCATGCGTCGCCCGTGACAACCACCTCGCCGTGTCATCCAGCGCTCATTATGCCATTGCAGAAAGTAATAAGACTTGTTCCTTCATGACATTATTAATACTTCATTGGCACTAGAACAGAACATGGTGCTTTGCAAAGACAAATGGAATAATTTACAGCGAGAGAGAGAAAAGGCAGCAGAGGAGAGAGGGTTAAAATGATTCTTTTTGGCCACAAAGAGAAGCGGGTGCAGCGTCTATTGACCCGTGGACGGTAAATATTTAGCAGATAAATCAATAAAGGTCAGTCGGACAACGGGGAGATAGTAACCTCCGCTCTTCCTGTCGTTGTTACTTTTCGAGCTGACCATAGCAAGAGCTGCAGGAGACGTGCCAAAGTATGAAGCTGAGTCCGGCCCTACAGTGTAATCACAAGCAAATAGTAACAAGAGTTGTGATGGTTTAAGGAGCAAAATTCAAGCAAAACAGTCCAAAGGCAAGCCAAAAGTAAAGTGAGTGAACCAAGCCACATTTTACATCATTTTTAGTTTATGTGATAAGGTTAAGCTTAAGTACACTTTCTAGTCTCCATAGGGAAATTTGCATTAGGGGTGGGCACTAGGGCTGGGACAATATATCGTTTTGTGATATAGTATCGTAATACAATCTGCTGTATTTTACTGTATTGTATTGTAATATACTATTGTATTATACTGTATTGTACTGCATTGCATTGTATTGTATTGTAGCACATGTATCTGAATACTTTAATGTATGAATGAAATGCAGAGTTAAAGAACATTTTAATGAATGTTTAGATTCCATTAGATTTACATATGTTCAGGATTGTGTCAAGAACAAACTTTTCAGTAAGTTCCGAAGTGGATCCAGAGAAAAGGGAAAACATTTCTTCACCTATCGCAATATGTATTGTATCCAGGGGTTAAAGTGGGCCGGAACGGTCAGGAACGGCGTTCCGGCACCTTCAATGACCTCCAAAAAAAAAAAAAATACATATTTAAATTTCATTAAAAATAACATTGTTATAATAAAATAAACACATGCAAAATGATTATAGTAATTAAAGGATTGAGTTTCAGTTGCTTTGAGTTGCAGTTGCATTTATTTGTAGCTTAGATCTATTTGATAAGTGATTAAGTCAGCGGCAACAGCGAAATGAACAACTGGCCCTGAACTACACGAGCAGCTCGCTGCACAGCGCACAGTCCAGTGGCAGAGTCATGTCACTCACGGGGAAACTGCTCTGTGTCAGAGGACAGGGCTCATCTCACAGCGGGACGGAAGACCCCAAAACAAAACTTTAATAACTTTTCTCTTCAACTATGTCAACACGGAGCTCAAAACTAAAGGCGACGTAAACGACGATGCGATCATCGCGCGTGTTCCTCGAGACAACTCGGCCGCGGAGGGCGAGCCCCTCCCGCTGGTGCTGTTTCGGATGTGAGGAAGTCGACAGCGCGGTGCGCACGAACGGGAGAGAACGATATAAGCTTCCAAATAACCGCGTGTGGTTTTACCGCGCTAAAACTTGACTTATAAATTGGCACAGATGTGTAAAAGCCCAGCACTGAGGGCAGAGGGGCAGGAGCAGGAGCAGTGACAGGAGCAAAGACAGGAGCAGTGACAGGAGCAGGAGCAGTGACAGGAGCAAAGACAGGAGCAGAGACAGAGACAGGAGCAGTGACAGAGACAGGAGCAGGAACAGTGACAGGAGAAGAGACAGGAGCAGAGACAGGGGCAGTGACAGAGACAGGAGCAGGAGCAGAGACAGGAGCAGAGACAGGAGCAGGAGCAGTGACAGAGACAGGAGCAGTGACAGAGACAGGAGCAGAGACAGGAGCAGGAGCAGTGACAGGAGCAGTGACAGAGACAGGAGCAGAGACAGGAGCAGGAGCAGTGTCAGAGACAGGAGCAGTGACAGAGACAGGAGCAGTGTCAGAGACAGGAGCAGAGACAGGAGCAGGAGCAGTGACAGAGACAGGAGCAGAGACAGGAGCAGTGACAGAGACAGGAGCAGAGACAGGAGCAGAGACAGGAGCAGAGACAGGAGCAGTGACAGAGACAGGAGCAGGAGCAGTGACAGGAGCAGAGACAGAGACAGGAGCAGAGACAGGAGCAGTGACAGGAGCAGTGAGAGAGACAGGAGCAGTGAGAGAGACAGGAGCAGTGACAGGAGCAGAGACAGGAGTAGATACAGAGACAGGAGCAATGCATGGGCAGGAGGGACTCGAGGAGAAGAGAGGAGCTGAGTAGGCTATAGTGTACACAAGCTATTGTGGGTTACAATAGATTGTGTACACCAAATTATAGAAAATTGTCTTGTCTTATTTTTGACAGACAGACAGACAGACACAGACAGACAGACAGACAGACAGACACAGACAGACAGACAGACAGACAGACAGACAGACAGACAGACACACACAGACAGACAGACAGACAGAGCTAAAGGAGGTATCCAGGGCTGGGGCCTCCCTAATCTGGTCGCCTCTATTTTATTTATTTATGAATTGCCTCATGTCTTTTTAATTATGGTAAAGTCACATCAAATAATAAGAATATCACATCTAACTCACCAAAATGCAGGAAATTGCATTTGTTTTTTCAAAATTCCCCAGACCTCCCTTTTTTAAAGAGTAGCCTGATTCCAGCTGCTCAATGTCAAGACACATCAGAGAATTTCTCTCTTCTGCAACCTCCAATAGCAAATATATAAGTGACAATATAAAAAAAGACTATTTACTTTTAATCAAATCCTTTTGGATTTCGGTTTGTTCAAAATCCTGCTTATGGCCCTGACCCTAAAATAGAGTTCCCCCACCTCCCAAATCCCACTTTAACCACTGATTGTATCATAGCCTCTTATATCGTGATGGTATCCTATCGTGACAAAAGCGTATTGTCCAAGCCCTAGTGGGCACTTCCCTGGAAAATCCAGATGATAAATTTTTTTATATACCATGTCCCTCTTTTGAATTTCTGTAGCCGTGACTGACAGATTATTAGCCAATCTTCTAATAATCTATTATTAGAATCTTATAAGCATCTTCTGCTGTGTAAAAACCAACATGGCTGCTTACGACAAAAAAACAACAACATGTAAAGCCCCTTTCACACATAGACCCTTACACGGTAAAGTTCCTAGTATGTGGTCAAGTGTGAAAGGCTCCAGAACGGAGACACGGTATATTTTGTCCTGGCATTTGATCCGTGTCGATACCTAGTAATATTACCGGGAACAGTCGCGGGACTAGTCCCGTGTTGACATGTGTGAAAGCTGAATGTGACTGCCGGCCTGTTCCGGTGCAATCCCCATGGCAACAGAACAACTCACAGCCAGAAACACATAGGCTATTTGCTAGTAATGCGCTTCAGACCAGCCTTATATCTGAGGGATTAAAAGTGATACGATGTATCCTGCCCTACTCTTGAATCAGCTGACCTTGTCACAAAGAAAACACTTTTTTGATTTTACTAAAAGGCTATAAAATACGTTTGCAAACTCACCGAATTTATGCGTGGTCAGAGTGAAGTCCAGAAAGCCTCTTTTCTAAAATGCAGTCTCGACATCATGCGTAAAAGGCATGCTTGTCCCAAAACCAGACTCCGGTCCTGGTACGCCAAACCACGGCAGTGTGCGGCTTCTTGCAGGGCTTCCTTCGTCTTGTGCACTGCAGTCCCGGTACAGACAGGCTATAGGCTATCCTCCCTTCGTGCGCGCGAGTCCCGGTAAGGACAGCACGGGGCCGTATCCTCTCCGCGAGCTCACGAGTCCCGGTGCAGACAGCACGGAGCCGTATCCTCCCCGCGAGCGCACGAGTCCCGGTTCAGACAATACTGAGTCGTATCCTTCTTCCGTGCGCGCGGTACATTTCAGCGCGTTGTTTATCCAGGTCCAATGGGTTCTGCTCGATGTCAGCGCTCTTGGGCAGTGTCCACAGTCCATTCTCGCTGTGCCCAAGTGTGTGGACGAACTCCAACGGTCACTCGCACTCCCCGGCAGGTAAAGTGAGAGCTGGCGGCTCCTCCGCTGTCTCAGGACTGCCCATCCAGCAACATTATGCGGTGCCCTCCTACGGACCTCTGTATGCTGCATTCGCACACCAAATACGATCCCTGCATTTCTCCCCGCAAATAATAAGCCATTATTTAGCCAAGCATCTTGCAAAATAACCTAAACAAAATGATAATAATAATATTAAATGTTAAAAAAGCCTTTCAAACAAGTTTAAAAGTGAAAAATGTGCTTTATAGGCGAGTTTGTGCCTAAAGCATTCCATGTTTTGAGTCAGATGTGAATGGTGACGACACGGTATTGTTGTGGGATGATTTGCATATATGAATGGGGCAAATGGTGAGGCATACCGGCAAACAAGACACGGTACTTTAACGGGTCCAATGTGTGAAAGGGGCTTAAGTTAAGGTCAGATGTTTGGTCAAATCATTGAGAGATTTTGAAAAGTTTTCACCTTTGTTGTCGATTAATTGATGGGTTGAACTGGTTTTAAGTCGATTAAGAACGTCTTTACTTTGTCTGATCATAAAGTTTCAACTACTTTGTTTAAATGAGACCTATTGTGTAAAAGTTTTTACCCTTGTTCTAACTGCCTTCTCTCATCTTTAGTTCATTCAAAGTTTTAATAAGAATGATTCCTGCATGTTTGAGTAATCTTGAATTGTTTTGCAGCTGATAATTGATTGCTCAAAAAAGCCCTAACCTCACCTTCCATCTATCTGTCTGTGATTCCTTGATAGAAAGTGTTTTGAGGATTTTGAAAGGTGGAAAAACACTGTTTAAATAAAGACTATACCAACAACAACTCTAAGTATGAAGTTTCTTCTCACAATGCTCAAACCTAAAGGGTGGCATTTCAATTGCCACCTTCAATTTTAAGAAAAGTTATTTAAAAATCCAAAAAGCAGTACTCACAATAGGTTATTTATAAGTCCCATCGTAGTATTTAGTGCCAACTGTTTTCTCAGCTCTTTTGCACAATATGATTGAGCCAAATAGGGACCTTAAAACGGCAAAAACAACAACACCGGTGTGAGCAACCTTTCACAGTCTGAGTAGTGCAGTATTTGATCAAAATGGACGGAGTTGTTTGCCTAAAAGGAAAAGGCTTAAGTTAAACTGCCTTCTAGCCTCCCCTGACCACAAAGCCTTTTAGCCCGCTGCCTCTGCCATTTCCAGCTGCAGATTTGTGTTTTTTCCAGTTACACTGCCCATCTCTTTTATTCAAATCTTATAAAAGAAATGTTTTTGAAAGGCACAACCAATTTTCCAGCATCTGTATCTACATAATGAAATGAATAGAGCAGAAACTGAAGTAACCAATTAGATAACAACACAGGTCGCCTTTGGTTTCTACGGATACGGTGTTTTACATGGAAATAAATAGTAATTTTGGGGAATTATGACTTACAAGAAAAAAAAAAAAACTCAGCCAGTCATGAAGGGAAAAAAATGACGTTGAGGATGATTAATTCTATTCACATTTTTGCTTTTCTTTGGGTGATTTATTTCTTAGAACTGCCATAATCCAGTTTAAGACCAGTCTTCAGACATAGTCCTATTATAAACCTGATTTTAAAGAGTTCAACTTAGGTGCCTGCCAGTCATTTATCTTTTGTTGTAATGTCTGTAAAGGGTTTTCACCGGCTTGAGTCCATCTCCTAGCAACTATTGACATGCTGAGGGGTCGACTACATGTGTCAGTTCACTGTGTCATCTTCACATTCACTCAAAATGACTTACTTACATTGTTACTGAAATAAGAATGATTTGAAATAAAGAACTGATATCACAAGTCATGGATTTAAGAACTTGTATTTGAAAATTAAAAGGAATAGTCAATGTTTTAATTAAAATGCATTGTGTAAGAGTATTTTATAGTGGCTGTTTTTATTTTTTAACTGGACTTCTAACCCAGCGACGAGTTGTCCCGGGTGTTCCCCCGCCTAAGGCCCAAAGTCACTGAAACAGGCTACAGTCACCCACGACCTCTAAAAGGTACAAGCGGTAGAAAATGAATGAATAACTGGACTTCCACAGAACTGACCTATAACTATAAGTTTTTGGAGTCATCTGCTTGGCTCATTGGAAATACAAGTTTAATCCCTTGGGCTGCTGTCCAATCATTCATTTTTTTTTTTTAGTATCTCTGCAATTTATGTGGGGGAACACCCTCAAAAATGGCAAACTCATCACAGAACACAGGGGTCTTTTTATAATGATCTACATATATGTTTTTGGAGGCGGGAGGAAGTCGAAATACCTGGAGAGAACCCACCGTAAGATGCGGAGAACATGCAAGCTCCATCCAGGGAGATCACGAGATGATGTGGTCTGATCCCGGATTTGAATCCATCTTCTCATTAGGAACCATTTAACCAGTCTGCTACCATGATGCACCTAATGAACAATATACATGAGGTGAGGATGATATGAATTTGGAATCTCTTTGTGATATTTATTTCATTATTGATCGCAGTAATGATTCTTACTGTACTTTGGCTGCCCAACTCATCGTTGAACGTAAGTCTTGTTTTGTCAATACATTTAGGTGATGGCACTGATAAAAATGTAATTATTCTCCAAACATTTTCATAATAACAAACAAGGCTTTGCAATTTGGAAAAGTTGACATAAAATCCTTGAAGTCCAAAAGTGATTTCTTCAGACTTCCATTTGCCTGACTATGAGTTACCGCCCATCATATTTGGCTGCCATTTCCAGTCATTACACAAACCTCAGCTGTGTTAAACAACTGATTCACTCATTTATCATCTGTCCCACTATTCATCTCACTATCTCATCGAGCGGTCCCCTCTCGTTATCGGCCAGCCCTCCTCCTGCTCTTGTGTCTGCTTTCCAAATCTCTAATCTTCCATTCTCGCATCGATCTGAACATATCCATCTAAACTAAATGTATCTAAACTTTATTCCGCCTTCTTTTTTCCCCGGAGCAACGCGCTCTGCTAACTCCTCTGTGCCCACACAACAGCAATCCCTACAGGACTGAGAATCAAAGCACAAAGACGGGGTTTTCACAGCTCCCAGAATGCTACAAATGACAGGGACAGACAGAGCAGAGCTGGGCATGGCTGTGGCAGGAGAAGAGAGACACAATCAGAGGAAAATGCTAGTGATTCATGTAACAATGGTGCAGGAAAATGGCAACATAAAGTTCAATATAAAGTGCCAAAAAGGACAATACACCTGAACGGAATAAAGGTTTAAATGGTTCTTACAGAGGAAGCTTTTTCTCAAAACAGTATGGAATCATTTTTATGCACTACAAGTACACCTTGTTCTGTTTCGAGTCCCTGTGGTAAAATGCTGCTGTAACATTGTGCTTTTAATGCTTACAAATAAAATGGTGTATTATGGTGATGTATTTGGTGGTTTAGAAAACGCCGATGGCATCATGATCACAGCCTCGCCTCTGGAATTTTGAAGAGAATTTTTATATTTCTCATTGCGCTAATATGTTGTGGCGATACAGCAACTGCCCCATTCACATTTAATGATGTTTTCAATATCACTGAAAGGACATATGCAAAATTCCCTTTATTCAGATTCTGACATTGTTCTGAACGTGACAGATCTATGTCACACGTAGATCAGTGAGATTCTTTAACTCCTTATCATCCAAACTTGCTTTGAGCATTGTTGCAGAATTAGCATGTCAGGGAAAAGTCTGGCTTGATTATTTGCAGCCAGTAACTAAAGCTCTAACTTCATTCTTGTGTGCTATACTTTTGTTGATTCTCCTGCATGGGATCTCAATGTAGTAGTCTCCAAGTCTGAAGAACAATAACAGAACAAAAATACATGTCCTTTAAAGTTAAAAATACAAAACTTTCTTTGGAGTCATATTGATGAATTTTCATCTCCAGGAAGTGCTACTTTCAAAGAGACAGTTACAATTGCAATATTAGGTTAAAGCTGTTTATAACAAAGTTCTGCAACCCTTATTTTACAAGTCTGAGAGCGGATTTGAATTTAATAAAACTGACATTCTTTGAGTACAGACAAAAATAATAATGCATGTCACAAGAAGTTACATCATTATGATAAGTAAAAACAAGATCTTTACGAAACATAGCTAATAAAATGCAGCTAAAATAAAAACAAAACTAAAGCTTTAAATGACTTGCTAACAAAACAAACACGCTCACACTACACAACACCCTGCTAAAGGATTATCTCTTTCCGTAATCTCTGCTCTCATGTTTTTTCTCTCCACTTCTATAATTTCTCCACACCTGATCACTTATTACCTAATATCTATTAGACCAAATCTAAGCCTCATTACCAAACAGTGTTTGACAAACGCAGCCAAAGTTAGATGTGCGTCTCGACTCATAATGATCTGAAATGACGCTGTGGGCGACGCTTACGAGGCCGTTATAATTTCAGCTCCTCTTTGATGTAATAAGATCAAAACCAACGCGCAGGCGGAATGATCAGGATCCAAGCGCACAAACAACAATAGCAACAAGCACATCAACAGGAAGTAACTCTCCCAGAACAATGAGGAGAGCTAGAGCTTCAGGGGTAAATAACAAGGCAAGGGTGAGAGAACAGAGCTTATAAATGTGGAAATGATCTAGTCTGTGGGATTCCACAATATATGGCTCAGTATTGACCAGCAACATTTAATATTACAATGTTATTTTTATATCAAGCAGGATACAGCCCTCAGGAAGCAACATCAGAGGTTCAGGGCAATTCCATTCTTCTTGGAGTTAGAGTCTTCCACACACAAAATAATTATTTTCAAAACCGTAGAAACATGCAGTATGAGTGCAGAGGACCTCTGTCATTTTTAAATCATCATGTGTAATATTAATTAATATCAATTATTTACAGATGAAAAATAGAAAATAATCTCACTTAAAACTTATCTTGTTTTCACTTTCACTTCGTATTAAAATTAAACATTTCAATCAATCATCTTTGTAAAAGCGTCTACTGTTTTAGCTTTAGGTAGGCTAGCTTTTTATTAGGGCTGTGCCATTAATCGAAAAATCGAGAGATCAAGATCGAATCGAAACGAATCATCAATTATTTGGTGGTGGGTTTGGAATCGAAAGATCGAAAACTGAACTTTTGTCAATAAAAATGTGTAGTTTGGAGCAAAAGTTAAACTTTGAGGAAGAGTAATGATATATAGCATCAAAAAAATCTAATAAATGGAACATAATAAAAGTTTTAGTTTCGTTTATGTTCATGAATGGCATTTTTCATTTGTTTTTGAAAAGGTTAAACTAAATCGAATCGAAAATCGAGATCGATTGATATGAGAAAAAAAATCGTGATTATATTTTTTCCCAGATCGCCCAGCCCTACTTTTTATCTCTCATAACTGTTACTATGCAATCTATGGCTGTACTTGATGAATCAGTGTCAAGATATAACAAGACAAACCCAACGACAATACTGAGGTACTTAGACTCATTATACACTTCTGGACTGCTGCTTTGAGACTGAAACTATTGAGCTGTGTGTGTAACATTAAGAGCAGTGTAAAAATACAATTCTTCTGCATTTTGTCATTTTGCATAATCAAAATTACTTTATTAACAATGATTTAAAGGAGAGCTGTTCCCACAGGTTGAAAACATTTTTACTAGGAGCATGTAATACTTTTCTGTATACTTTTTGTATATTTTGGTCAGTAAGTTAAATTTTGTGTATAAGTTGAAAATGTAATTTATCCATAAATCAGTCGTGCTCTGATAAAGACATTGTAGTTATAAAAATAAATTAAATTAATATTTTTTCTGCAAGATTAAAAATATCTATTTGGCAAATGTTTACAACAAGACATATGTTGATATCGTATTGAGGAAACTGCATCAAAATATACCTGTATCACCAGGATACGTGATGTATCAAAAGACTTTTGGCAATACCCAGCCCTAATACGAACCCATCATGGAAATTCTTCCAGCAGACAAGTCCCCTGATCATGCTTTCTACATTGGTGTACTCAGCAGTGTTACCAGAAATTTAGAAAGCAACAAGTGGCCAAGCCTTCGAAAACAAGCAAAACAAGCTTAAGTGACACAGTGTAACTTTCTTGAGATGAAAAACCACCTACATGATTCAACTGAATAAAAAGCTAAAACCATACTTTATTTAAGTTTGTTTTTGGTCCAAAAGCTACACAGCGAGTCTTTAACAAAAATAAATTAAAAAAATTTGAGACATTGCTGAACAAGTATTAATTAAACGCACCATTTTAACTGGAATATTTAACATTAACAGCATGAAAAAGTGAATTTACTGTAACAGCATGATAGCACTTCCTTCCAACAGACTTTAAAAAATGATTAAAATCATCTGTTTAATGACATGAAAGTGCCTCTCAAGAGCAAACTAAAAATGCTAAATTCTTTTAACTATCTAAAAAAAAAAATCCCAAAGTCCTTATAAAGAACTAATTGGCAACTAAGGTGCTTCATTCATTCATGTTCATTACTTTAGAGTCCCTGTGACAATATTCAGTGTTTCTGCAGTGCAGCTCAACCCATTGACAAGTCAGACTATTATGCCGTTTATACATTGATTTTAACTATTGATCTATTCATTTATATAAAACATTATATAGTAAATGAAAAGGCAATTACACAACATCTGTTCATAATGATATGAGGGCTCGTTTTAACAAACAAAAAGCTTCAGACAAGTGGTTTTGCTTTTGGTTTCAAAAACATTACTAATAAGATTTCATGCTTTCTCTACAATATGACTTTATAGAAGGAATAGTTTGAACTCATCATGATGTGAGAAAGGACACATTCTCCCGTAAGACCTCAAAACACAACTAAAGAAAGAAAAACCAGCTGCAGTCTGAAAACAAATAAAAAACAACTATAACTTTGATGGTTATAGAGTTTGCTTTTGACAAGTAAAAAGAGAAAAGCAGGTAAGCAGTAGTAGAAAATAGGGATGGAACGATTCTGCAAAAAGAGTCGAATCGTTCGATCCTGGCCCTTCGATCCGATCGTTGCATAGTTCGAACGATTTTGCGCATGCGCTAAAATACACGTGTAGCGGCAGCGGCGTTTTGTTGACAAGGGGAACGAGTGAGCGCGTGCGCAGAAGAGTGTTGTGTGTGGGGAAAAGAAGTGGAGTTAGACGCTGGCGCCGCTCAGATTCAACCTTAACTTCATATCGCTCCGGTGTTTGGGAACACGTTGGATTTAGTGCCAAGGATGATGCTAGAGGTAAGAAAACTGTCTATTGGGAAGTTTATTGCTAATGACATGCAGCTGTTTTGTCTTGTTCGCGCTGTTGAACGCGGAGGCTTTAAGCACGTTTAACACCGCCGAGCCTCGCTATAAACTCCGAGCCCAAAACACTTCAGTAACACCGTAATGCCCGCGATGTATGAAGAAACAAAGCGTGAACGTGAGCAAGACCAGACTGCACGTGAATATGTTGCGCTGACAGCTGATGGGCGGACTTCCAGAGCTACGAAGAGTTGTATTACGATGACGGTCCACTACATCGACAAAGAGAAGGCTAAAGTGTTGCAGACACGCATGTATGAGTCCCATACAAGTCAAAACCTCTCAGAAGCACTGACAGAAGTAAAACATGAAGGGAAGTTAATTAGGAAAAATAACTGTGTCCCTGACACAATGTAACATATGTAAGAAAGTAAGATTGTTAATGCTGTTAATATAAGGGTTAGGGCCAAATCTTGGGTGTTTTGCACTGTGCACTTTGCAATGTGTCTGCCAAACATGCAGTGTCCATCAGACACATTTACAAACTTATAGGAAAAATAGGAAAAGTCATTGCTTTTTACATAAAAGCACAAATGAAGCCCACATTCTCAAAATGAAGCAAGAAATGTTAGAGTTGCCAGTTCACAAACTAATATATGTACAAAAATAAATTTAAAAATAAATAACATCGATAGTTTTAGATATCTATTAACAAAATCGAAGAAAATCGAAAATCGTGACGGCAAAATCGAAAATCGAATCGAATCGTGACTTGGGTGAATCGTCCCATCCCTAGTAGAAAACAAGATAAACAACATGAACACTTCTGCTTCTCTCACATTTCTCACTGATAAAGGCTTTAGGATCACACACAGGTTGATCTTGTGTGTACACATGTTTCTCACAAGTTGAAAACTCCCGCTACTGGCTGCAAAGGAAATTACACAGGGGGAAAAGTCAAATTGGTCTTGTCTTAATGCTAATGCTGCAGAAGTGCTCAAAACGAGTCGGGAGTTTTTGGTTTTAGTGCAAAATATGACATTGCAGTGTTCTGGGACATTCAGATCAGAATTTTCTGAAGCTCAAGGAGGAAAGAATTGTATCTCAAAGACAGAACAGCTGTGATTTTGATGAGTAGACAATGTTAGAACACAATGAAAAAAAAAAAACTACATATAGGCTAATAGAATGATTTTGAATCTGCTTGATGAGGAAATTATGTGTTGTGTGGCAGTTGACGTATCTTAAATCTCAACTGTCTAGCTAAGATTGAAACAGTCACCGTGAGAATAGAAAAGCTACAATTTTTCCAGATTAAACAAATGCTCCACTGACCAAAAGCATGCCCAAAAGGTTTAATCAGTTGTTCTTCTCATAGTTTTGCCACAGTCAGAATAATGAGGACCATTCTGTTAGAACAAGACCTGAACCCCCCTCCCATAGACATACAGTATTTTAGTAGCTTTTTATGACCGAAAAAACATAGTAAATCATCAAACTGAAATCATCTTGCTATGTCCAGAATTTGTTTTGCCACTTTGGAAACCCTTAAGATAGGGCATCTGGCTTGTTTTTCTAATGAGGAGAAAGTTAGATAAATACTGAGATTGAACACTTTAGCTCAACTCTTTTCCCTTGTGCGTGAGCGGGACCAAGGTCGTCCTGGGAGAGCCTGATACACATCTCAGACACTCTGCGCGCCAAATCTGTGCCCCAAATCCACCAAGTGACCTTTCTCTCCAACAGCTCCTCCTGCCTGCTCGTCCTGCGGGGAAGCCAGGCACTAACCGGCAGACATTTTGGAGATGAGGTCAGGACTTAGGGAATATGTGGGGCTGAACAAGAGAAAACTGTGAGAAACGAGTTTGAAAAGACAAACTTGGAACCTTTAGGGTAATTTATTATCCTTTTAAAGGTGGTGAAGCTGATTTTCACACAGCAAACATAATTCATGTTTTAAATCTGACAACTTCCTCTCATAAATCCTTCGACATTTTGTTAATATCGACATCTGTTCATTTTGGTTGCAATTATGGCTTATAAACTTCTTTTTACAAACAACAAAGTGAAACTGGACAGGATCGCCCAAGCACAGCCAATCAGAGCGCTGCATTCAGCTGGTAATTTGAACAAAAAGTCTTTATTATTCAATTCAGACAGTACTCAGAGGTCACATTTTTTCACAAAATCTTGCATTTATCATATACTTTTTAGTGGAAAACACAAAGTTTACTAATTTACAAGTAAAAAAGTTAGTTACCCCAACTTTAACCAACTACAACCTTCAAAATAAAAGAGATTTTGCGAATAAAAGCCCAAAGTTGCTATAAAGAAGGGGACTTGGCAACTCTGAGGCTAAGGTGGGAAAAAAGTCTGTATTTGAACAAACAAATGAATCAAATAAACAAATATTGAATTCATGAGAAGACAATTTCACCAAAAGCAGGTTTTCATGAGCTCACGATCTGATTTTATCACGATATTTGCCCTAATCTAAATCATTACTACTAAAACAGCAAAGAGAATGTTAACATGTGTTAACGGTTAAAACAGAATAAACCTATTGAGCCCATTGATTCCAAAGTTTGTGTTTTGCCACAAGCCGCTGTCGAAATCGTTAGGAAAAGTAGTGATTATCTTGTAAGGTGCAGATTAGAAACACTAATCCAAGGGCCCTGGAGAATTTAAGCAGAAACTTGTAATTTTGCGCAGATAAAGCTCTGTCTGAAGTAGTTAAGTTGGGCTCTTTGGTTAGAGACTATCACTGAAAAGTCAGATACTGTGTGAGACTGTCGGCCATCATTAGCTTATCACTAAAACTATGTAATAAAGAGCATACAGATTTTTGTATTCAAAGAGATCAAAACTCCTCATCACTGCTTCAAACATTTTTACACATTTCAAGTCATTTTATCCTCAATTACTGCCAATATCTTACTATTTTTGCAAGTAAAAAAAAGCAGCCCAGATCCAGCAGCAAGAGACTAGAAAGAGGTCCATTTACTTCCTGGTGATAAGCCCCTATTGTTGTAAAGTGGTTATATGTGTATTTTGAACCATACATGCTTTCCTATAAATCTGAATGTTTTGAATAATTACACTAAAATACAGATAAGTGGGCGGAGATACGTAGTAGGTGACAACATGGCTTTTCTGAGCACTCAGTCCTCAGCTGCAAGAAAATACAAGATTATTAAAAAATATGGACAAAACTTTCAATACACAAATGATGAGAGAAGTCCGGTTTTAAACTTAGAAAAATAGATTTTGCACAATAGGTTTCCTTAAATGCATAACAACGTTAAATAAATGTGGCAAATAATCAGTCAAATTCATTACAGACAACAAAGGAGAATGTTTAAGTCTCGAAATTATTGATGAATTATTCCTTGTATATTCTTCAAATGTACAAGAAAAATGTGTAAGAGCAAAATGATGTGGTATTGAATTTTTCGTTTACCTAATTGAATATTCTGAAATGTGAAATGTCAGGTTGGGTGAGATTGTTCGTAAGATTAAACCCAAAATATCTTGGTTGTGGTTCTTGCTCATGACCCTTTTGCAAAACGATGGAGCATTTGTTGGAAAGGCTGCATCAGTAAAAAGGGATTAGTGTGCAAAGCTCAGAAATGTCTTGGCATTTATACTGATATAAATATGTTTATTTGGTAAATACCAGCATTCAGAAGAAAGGCTTATAAAAATGTGTGCTATTCCAGTTCTGATCTTAATATTCTGTCCATAATTTCAAGTTTAAGATGCGCCAGGGATGATCCAAACGACGGCACATCTGGAGGAGTCTTGGATGAAGTGGCTTAGGTTCAAAAGCCAATCTGGGTCATTTGCTTCACTCCCATCTGGTGTTTGTCGAAGGAGTGCGAGCGAATTACAGGCAAAACTCTCAAATTTGTCTTCTGATTTAGCCAAGGAGGAATATGATGACCAAGATAGAAAGTAGGCCTTGAAGATATATCAAATCAACCTTTTTCAATGGTCCCAACTAGTCCTGTCCTGTAACATTCTGAAATGCATAGGATTATATTTCAGTGGAATTTGTATGTTCCACAAAACTGACAACATCAAAAAGCTACTTTTATGCACCAATAAGCCGATTTAAATTTAATACTGGGCCTACATCTTACAAGTCACAAATTGTGTCTTTTTTGGGTATTAAAGACATGTCTGCTTTTCTCCAGTTTAATGTTAGTGAGTGACAGCTAATAAAATTAATCCACAGGTAAGCTTTACTCACTTATTTTTTCCGACAAGCTTGGCACCAACCTTTCAAGACTGATTTTTTCCATGTCTTTTTGAACTCCAACAGAAGTTCTGTATTAACACTTAACAATCCCAATATGACATAAAGTTTACTGAACTAAAGGTAAAATGGCTAATGTATAGCTATTGTGGTTTTCAATTGGCTGGCAAGATTGAAAATGTTTACTGTCTTAAAAAATAAAAACTACAAAAGGATTGGAATTGGTTCTGAAAAAGAAGTGATAATGAAGTGATAATGACACAAAAAAACATCAGTTGTTGAAGAATGTTCTTTTATCTAACTGTAACAGATGGAAAGTACTTGGCTGAAATCTGTTGTTGAACATCTCTGTTTTATTTCTCTGTACAGTGTCCCTTCAAATGAAAACAAGCTAAATTAAATTTGTTAATGGTCAGCAAGTGATTTGTTGAAGAATAACTGTTATTTTCCGTACTTAACTATTTACGTAGTATGTGTTAAATTACACAAAAGAAAGGTAAATACAGGACTATACAGTCAATCAGGAACAGCCTTGGTCTGTCTGTATTACAAACAAACATGAGGAACCATAAAACTGTCATGTATTTCTGAAATGTCTAGAATCAGTGACTGAATCGCCAAACAAATTTAATCTGAGGTGAGAGATATTTGATTCTAAATGACCAAAGAGTTTCTCTGTTTCACATGTCACAATTCTGCCTGTGTTTTTCTAAGTTTGAATCGAGTTGCAATGGAACAAATGATGACCCCACCATGACTTGGGCAGATGAGCAGATATATTTTATTTAGACCACACATCAGCTCTGAAAACGGAACCAGATTCCAAACCGCACAGATTTCAAAATATTGTCTCTTCATC
Source organism: Mugilogobius chulae (assembly GCA_038363315.1). Taxonomy (NCBI): domain Eukaryota; kingdom Metazoa; phylum Chordata; class Actinopteri; order Gobiiformes; family Gobiidae; genus Mugilogobius; species Mugilogobius chulae. The sequence goes on from CM076405.1 coordinate 9,620,241, forward strand.
ATTTACAGCAAATCCAACCCATTTGTTTGATGATAACACCACTGCAAGTGTTTCATCTGTTTTGCATAATGTACTGACCTTCTGCTGTTTACTGCAGAAACCTTGCTCCTTACTTCACCATGAGCCACAAGAGACATGGAGAAAATAAGTAACTAAATCTACAACAATGTTTCTCTTTAAGCTTTGTTATAATATTCCAAAGACATAGAAACCTCAATCCACTTTCTCAATCTCTTCTGTAGGTAGGTATTTACTCAGTGTCATGTCTTCTTCTGGTTTTGTGACTTTATGTGTCAGCGTCACAGCACCACACTCTGACCAGACACACATATTAAGTGGTTTCAGGTCATTTCAGTGCTATGTATGGATACTCACTATCACCTCTTTCCTCTTTGTATGTTGACTTCACTCCTTGTACAGAATGAGTCTGTGTGTTCTGGATCACGAGGTTGAAACTCAGATCTTGTTTTGAAATATACATTAGTAATTGTGTTGCATGTTTCTTATTTAACAGCTTGAATTAAAACGATTCAACAACCCAAAAGAGAATACATGACAATATTCCCAACCACTACAGCACAGAGCAGGCTGGCTGTGTACTGCTGCAGTGAAAGGGTGCCACAGTGGTAAAAGCAGTGGATGTGATCTCACAGTATAGGTGTCAGAATCACTCAGACTTTAGAACAAATAATCCGACTGTGTAAAAGTTCAATTTAAAGCCTCCACTGAGCTGTGCAGGAATATAGATTGAGTCAGCTTTTCCCAGTCTACAGAAAGAATACGTTTTTTTAACTTCCTCGTTCCAGTCCTCCTGCACTTCCAGACACTGTTTTTTGTGATGACACTGTATTTTGATTCTGTATCACGGATTTACTCCCTGTATACGAGTGTCGGATCGCTTTTACAAGACAAGTCGGGATCTCGGCTGCATGGGGAAAAGAGAAGACGCCACGTAGTTTTGTTACAATAAAAACAACCCTTGTGGAAAATTGTGGTTTATGAGAAAGCTTTCCAAAGTAAGGATGCGAGACGAGGTTGGCGCAGTAAGCAGAGCGTCAATGTAATATACACACGGTGGACGTCAAGAAAGGTCAGCGTCTATAGAGCATTTTACAAGCCATGTCATCAGCAACAAAAGCAGTGATAATTCAAATTTATGTACGCAATGCTAAAGACACTAAATTAGACTTACCGCAAAGCCTGGTTCACTTTTAGGGCATGGACTGGCTGCATTGTGTTGCAAATAGAAATAAAATAGAAATGTACTGCTAATATACTTTTTAACTGACCAGCAGCACATAATATAATGGATTGGTTTTAAATTGAACATAGACCTAAACAACATATAGTTAAACAAGGTGTTGAGCTGCATTGCCTGGAGGTAGAGGTTGAGGGCTAATGACAGGGGGTCTCGAAAGGAGTTTAAATCAGTCCTTGGTGATCAAACATGCTTGCCATACTTCATTTCAGATCAACTCTACTAAGTGCTGGGCAATCGGATTAGTTTATTTGCGTGGCGCACATGAAACAAAGGAGCTGATTGGTTGTCTGTCATTTAGAACTAAATCTAACTTTACTCATCTAATGTAAATTTGTTTTTCTTTGCATCACTGATTGATTCTGTAGAAATCCGCAATGTTTTTTAGTTCAACGTGATCTTTAAAAAAATTTTGTTTATTTGTTTGTTGTAAGCAGCCATGTTGGTTTTGATATCAAGACGATGCACGCTGCTGTCAAGCACGGCCACTAAATTCAAAAATTGAAACATGGTGGCAGGCAACAAACTTTGGGTCAATGGCGTCCGCTGCCATATTGGCCTGTAGCTTTAGCTAAGGCTGGATCATATGAATAAAAAATGTCTATCTCGATATACTACCAGCGACAACCGAACAAAGCTAACAGCCCAGGCCTAACCCGTTCGACCAATTAGAACTGGAGTTCACAGAGTGAACAGCTGTAGTCAAAGCTAAAGCTTAAAAAGATGTCTTATACAAAAATAAAGACTTTTGAAGACTTCATGTGAAAACAGGCAGTCACAAAATTGTCTCAAAATCAGACAATTTTTAAAGCTGTAGATGCTCTTTCTGCTGAATATGACTAGTCAGTGTTCCCATTGCCCTATGGAAGAGCATCTTCCAAGCCCCTAGAAGGATTTTCCCGCTGCAGTCCCAATATAGTTGCCACTAGGGCAGACTTGCAACAGCTAAAAGCTTTCCAGATTTTTAATAGATCTATGGTCATTATGCACAGAGCCCATTACAGTGGTCCCTAAATCTTCTTGTTTATGTGCATCACAAATCCCCCATTCAGAGGCCTTTGCCCTTTTAGAAAATATATTGCACACGGCTTATCTCCCGTTTCCATAATATGCACAGTGCTAATGTTATATGCAATTTGGGCTATTTACGTAACCAGCTGATTGGGCGCATTTATGTCTTCGCTTCATTTAGAGAAGCCAAAGCCAGACAGATTTAGTGTGGAAGACAGGTTAACTGGAAAAGCAGGTTGCAATTTCTTCCACAAAATACCAGGGCTTTAAAAGATCAATAAGCCGAGGATCATGGGTAAGATGCGTTCCTGCCACCTCCTGTAGCTCCGTGACGCACCTCGACCATCCAGCCTGCCAGACTCTGCTCTCCTCTCGCCCTCTGGACTCATTCCAACATTAAAAAAACACTTTCCCAACCATTTTCCATTTCAGCGCTTGGGTCTTTTCCAAACTCTAATGTATTGACTGTGCCGTGCAGAATTATGTACTTTATGCTGACAGTTTTGGACCGGCATCTCTGGTTTTCCCGCGCAGCCAACACCGCATTTACCATCATAATATAACAAGATTTTTAGCGCTATAGAAGTGACTTGTGTATAGTGATTTGTGCACGGTCTAGCAGATGTTCCCGGTGTAAAATTGGTTATCTCTGACAGCTTCAAATCAAATTAGATGTAACACAGGAACATCTGGAGGGGGCTTGTAAATAATGTTGGGAGATTTCATTAGTGATTCTATTTAGATGTGAAATTCGCAGACACTTTTCATCAAACTGGGATTTGGGGGCGAGTCTGGGGATAATGGTTTGCTATGTCAACAAACCAGAAGATATTTATGCATTTAGCTGACGTTAAAAGCAGACGAAAGCTATTTTGGACATGAATCGTGTTGGCAATTTCCAGACTGGGTTTAGTCACAGGTCTGCTTCAGATCTCTCGTTTGAAATCAGTCTTGCAGCAATATGGAGACATGTGGAAGCATGACTTACAATTTAATCCAATCTGGACTAGGCAGAGGTGGCAAGTCACTTTTTACTCAAGTATCTGTACTTTACTTTTGAAGAAATCTGGTGACTTTTCACTTTTACTTCTTACATTTTTCTCTACATACAGTATATGTACTTTCTGCCCCCAGAGTTAAAATAACAGGTGAGTTGTTCCAGTTCATATCCCCAAAACCTTTCTATTCTTTAATAATCATCTAATTACAACATGACTAAAGTAATAGATTCATTTTAATTAATTAACTATAAAGTCAATTTCATGCTCCATTGCAATACTCACTAACTTTACTTAAAGGTGGGGAAGCTGATTTTCAACAAATTTTAGATTTAAATTTGATAACTTCCTCTCATAATTTCATCAACACATGGTAATATATTAACATGTATTAATTTTGGTTGCAATTATGGCTTACAAACGTCTTTTTACAAATAACAAAGTGAAATTCTTTAATATTAAATTCAGACAGAACACAGTGGTCTCATTTTTTCACAAAGTGCTGCCTTTACTGCCATATACTTTTTAGTGGAAAACACAAAGCATTTACAACTAAAAAAGTTAGATACCCCAACATAAAGTCAGTATACAATGGTATGTTTGCTTAAGACAAGGAGTTTTCAGCAATATGTCTGCTTTTATCATAGCTTTTTCTAGACAAGTACTTGTCTTATAGGGCTGGGTGATATGGATAATGAGCTGGTTCACGATTTTAATTTGATCATGATGGTTAGATTGTCTACTTTTCTTTGGTGTGAATGAAATCATCTATTCATTCAGAAAGTATGATAAGTTAAATCCAGCTGTCACTCACTCAGCACGACAAAAGCTGACCAAAAAGACACAAACAAGGGAAAACAAAAAAAAATGGAAAAACAGAGAAATGAAAAATCACAATTTGCTTTTTACTGCAATATTGCCCGACAGCTACACAATGAACTTCGCCATAAAACATCTAAAAGGTATTTGCACGCAATCTGGTGATTATCTTTTTGTGTTATGACAAATGTTTCTTTTGAATTTGCAAATGTATTTTATGATTTCTCTTTGAGCCTGTCACCCTTGAAAAAAGGTTTCAGCCTTAATAGATTTGATGTGGTAAAATAAAGATTAATAAATAAATATGGTATGATTTACAAAATAAACCATAACACTAAAACGTTTAAATGACCTGTATGAGTCTTTTTCTTTTTAAATCCAAAGTGTAGGCTGGGCACATCTGTAAAAAAAGAGCAGGTAATAAAGCTTTAAAACATTTGCGCTGAGATCATCCCACTCCAGAACACTTCATTATTAATCACATATTATCACACGCTGGCTCACTGTTGCTCTCCTATTAATAAATATTGAGCAGATCTTGGCTGAGTTGGAGTGCTGAAAACTCAAAGAGGACTTATTAACATTACGACCAGAGCCTATCCATTTTATAGCTATGACAAAGTGCACAGTAAAGCAGCAGAGCCCGTAGCTAACTAAAGTGTTCAGTTGACTGTCAATAACACAGTAATTGCTCTGGGAGAATCTCACAAACCTCACCTGCTGCAGATATTACTTCTGCAGAACTGCTCACAACTATCCAAGCTCTCTGTCTTCACTTTTTTTTATTTATTTTACAGTGATTTCAAGATGATGTACATTACACTTTTACAGACTTACTATACATTTAAGTTGTAGCTGAAGGCGCAGTGTTACTTATTCACTGATGCAGTAGAATGACACTACAATAATAGATTTCTGCGAGATTGGAAGATTTGCCAAAAAAAAAATAGTTTTATCAAAATGTTTCACAAGTCTGGTACAGTTAGCAGCTTTATAAGACAAAGAGAACTCATGTGATTGGTTAATATCTTGTCAAATATAGATATTTTTAGATTGTGTCAAAATGAGATGCTTGCTTTGTGGCCAATAATTGATATTTGCCGTTAATCATATTTCCATTTTTAAATCTATAGTGTGGCTTATTGTTCCTCAAGTTTTTGATCAGCTAGTTTAATCAGCTTTGTACCAGAGATGTACTAATCCATCGTTTCTGATACATGTTTAGATCATTTATTTCAGTTTCATCATATCATACTATGTTAATAACTTGTTTTTATAGATGTTGCTTTTCCATTGATTGAACCGAAAATATTTAATTTTGTATCTAAAATTGTGGAAAAGCAGAAGCTATTTGTGCCTTGAGCAAACAGCATTTATTTAAACTGAATAACAATGAATCATGATCAATCTCTGAGTCAGACTCTTTTCATATTTTAGATAAAAAATGTCCTTCCTGCATTTTATATAAAAAAAAAACTACTTTTGAATCATAGGACTGACAAACATTGATTTTCTATTTATGTTTTATAATTGTCTTCTGTTCAAACTCATGTAACTGATGTTTGCAGAAAAAAGGTAATAATCTTTGGAGCAGCACAAGTATTTCTGATAGAAGCACAATTTTCTTAGTGCTGTATGAACTACAGAAATTTGTGATCAGCTACTCTACATTACAATGTGTTGGACTTAAACAGCATTGAACACTGCCATGTTTTGTACAGGAACATGGGAGTTCATGCAAAAACAATAAAAAATCGAAAAGTACAAGAAACCAGCAACAATTATTTTCTGAATTCTGCCCTTCCTTGAGAAATACAATTTTGGCCGCCATAGACTGATTGAGCTAGTTGTTCCCAATATTTTTTATCCCAAAATCCCTAAAACTCAACCTCCGAGTACACCTAACTCATGGTCTTGAGTATTATAAACTAGTTTTGTAGCAGTATATTATCCCTAATGATTATCATATCTTATAAAAGTCCTTGCGTTCTTGTGTACCTCCTGTACCCCTGATTGTAAAACGCTTTTAGTTGTCATTTAGTAAATGTTGACTTTTCTACCAAAAAGCATATTGTAAACACAGCACCTTGTGGAAATATCTGACTGCTGTGTACTGTCTGAATGAAATAGTAAATATTTTATTTCTTATTTAAAATTAAGAGCAGCATTCTGATTGGCTGTGCTTGGGTGGTCGACTCCAGTTTCACCTGGTCATCTGTAAAATTAAGTTTTGTGAAGTAAATGTACAGAACATAACCTATTCAACACGGTGACACAGTGGTTAGCGCTCTGGCTTCTTAAGATGGTCCTGGGTTCATTTCTATGTGGAGTTTGCATGTTCTCTCCATGTCTCCGTAGGTTTCCTCTGAGTTCCTCTGGTTTCCCCTGCCACTAAAAACATGTCCATTAACACATTAAAACATCTCCTCTACCATCCCTCAGAACTCTCCTGCAAAAGAGACTCTGAAGCTCTTTTCTGGTTAAACAAAGTCAATTAAAAGTAGGCCATAATTGTGGATTTCAACTGTGTGAAAAATCATGAGAGCTAAGAAATAGTTAGACAGATTTCAGTACTTACTACCTTTTGTGCAGCGTGACAATTAGGCACTGCAGCTTTAAGCAACTAAAGGTCAACAGCCCCTACATTCAGCCATACAACTTTAGTAATCCATGAGTTAAATTAGCATTATTCAAGTTACAAAAATGTTCCTTCAGGTTGAAATGAACTCCTAGCTGACACAAACAGCACTTTTACACCAGCCTGAAGCACACTGCCGATTCACCTATGCGACCGCGGCGGCACCGACTGACCCCAGCATTGATGTCTGAAACTTTAAAAGACTCGGCCTCAATGGGACGAACTCGAGAATGCTGAAAACCCTATTGCGTGCGCCTATTTCATATTGGTGTCAGCCGCAGTCACAGTCAAAGGCCAAGGTGCGATGATGGCTTTGGAGATGGGAGGGAAAAATGAAAGAGAGAAAAGGAGGTCAGGCGAAAGTGTGGGCATACATAAAGACACTAAGAATCCGGCTATACGACAGAAAATCTATAGGCCATGAAGAGAGATGTGTGAGGTCCAGTGAATAGACAGAGAAGCACAAAGTAACTATTTATGTGGAGACTTGTGCTTGGGCTGAATGGATTTCAAATAAAAACAGCATACTGAAGAGCTAGGTGCTTATAATGCGGTCGACTGCACAATAAAGGCACTAATAATAAGAAATTGAGACGGACCGGACTGGACGCTGACTGGGCAAAAGTATGCTTATTTCTACATGAACAATTTGTCTCCATTTAGCAAGCAATTTCCCCCACAGCATTTGGAATAATTGAATGGCCAGGAAATGGGGTTTTATCGGAAGTAAAGGAAATCTATTTTTGCATAATTGTCGAGGAAGATAAGTGTGAAAAATAAACACTATGTTACGCTCTGATGATCTTTGTTTAACTAAAAGAAATGGAAATAAGCTGGAGCGATGCAGCAATGTCATACGTCACCTTTTGAAAATATTCATATTTGTTATCAGCTAACTTTCGTAAACTTTTGTCTGCACTTTGCCGAGGGTTTAGAAGACTTAGCTTTGTTTTCCAGCACAGACAATTTGATGAATGTCTCTCCTCATTCTTCACACCGCTCTCTGTACGCTAACTGTACTTTTGTTGTGAAATTGCTTCGTTTGGAACATGGTCTGATTTAGCGCGTCCATCAGTAGAGCGCAGGAAGGGCCCTAAGGAAAATGGTGTTACCATAGAAATCTACCATATTGTTTACGCCAGGGAAAAACTTTCATGGAAAAACAGGCAAAATAATAAAAGCTTATGAAAAGAGCCACGGAACAACTTGATGAACTGCTAAATCATGACTGGTAAATACATTTATCGCTCTATTGCCTCAGAATATTTTTAATAAACCCTAAAACAGTTTAGTAGTTAGCATCTTAAAATCTCCACTGGCTTAACAAAGGGTTAAAATTCTACTGATGCGTGACATTACGAGCTCCAGCTCCATTTAAGCTCCATTAGTTATGACCTCAGATTTGATTAGGACTGTTACCAACCAAAGAAGTTCTTGATCGACTAAAGACCTGTCTATTCGACCAATTAATCAACAACAAAGGGTGCAGCTAGGGCAGGGCGATATGGCAAAAATGTTTTTATCACGATATAAAAAAAAACAATTTGTGATTTTTTTTTTTGTATTTGGTTGTTTTTCAATTCCGTTTTCACTTCTCATATCTTTTCTTGTTCTGTTTTAGCCTCTCCATCAGTGCAAAGTCACTCAGTTCTAGACATTCTAAGTATTTGGCTAAAGTTTCTGTGGGCGTACAATTATATCACAAAATTCCAAACTTTATATCATCAACGATATAAATTTTTTTTGGGTGATATTTTCACCAACGGTATTTTATCGTTCTGCCCTAGGTGCAGCTCAATATTATTTCATGTTTTGCTCATTTACCTAACCCAAACAATGTACAAAAAGACTAACAATCCAATGGCATTTTTGCAAAAATAACAATTACATAAAATGAAAAGTCAGATAAGGCCAGTAATTCTTCACCTAACTGACTCCATTTTGTTGCTGTTCAATGTAAATCCAAATAATCTAAATAAAAGAATTAGTGGACTCATGAAAATTTTTGGTGGACTAAGACATCATCAACCGATTAATCAACAGCACTGTGTTGATGTAGTAATCAGAGTTCAGAAAAAAAAAGTAAAAGTGAACATTTAGCTCAATATCATCAAAGTAATTTGTTAACTTAAGTGAGAGTTACCTCATCAGTTCATCAGTCAGTTTTTATTCCATCAGTTGGTTAACCAAACAAATTTCAAAAAATAGGTTCGTCCCCTGTAAGTAGGGCTGGGCAATTAATGGAAAGACTGAGAGGATGTAATCCAGCCAAAATGTACATTAGTGCTTTTTCACTTGGGAGCTCCACAACTTATCCTCTTTCAATAAAAATGTGGTTTGGAGCAGAAGCCAGACTTTAGAAGAAAAAACGGCAGAGATTAGAAGTCTGCTTCGTTTATGTTCAAAATCATTACCAAAAGCCATTTTTATTTTGTTTTCGAAAATGCTAATTAAAATTGAATCGAAAATTGAGATCTGGTAAGCAGACCACCACCTGCCTATGTCTATGAAGTTGTTTTTTGCTTTGCTTCCAATCTCCTAAAGTCTGACAATATTTCAGGGCAATTCTCTTTTAACAAATAGCTAAAACATGCATTGGGTTTGCATATATCTCCACAGAAGACTTGCATAATTAAAAAAAAAAAAAAAAAAAAAAAAATAGGTGGCTTTTCAAAAAAAAAAAACTGTGCACCTTTAACTTTGTAAAACTTTTGCATCACTTGAAGAACAAACCTTGGATTTCAACACAAACTTTGTAAAACTGATTCTAAACTTGTCAAAACTTGAATATTACATTTTCTAAACTTTACATAAATATTTTAAAAGAGAAAATATCATGTATGGGTTCAATCTTCTACCTCTGGATTACACTACAGGTTGGGACAATGCTCTGTATTCACATTGGCTCTTCCAGGTGGTAAATTATTCATTTTGTCTTTCAGTGGTGAAAATGTCACCATAATGGACTGCCGCACAGACAGACAAACACTACGCCACATCCCCTATAGATACCGCACAAGTCTTGTATGCTCTCCCGCTCCGAAATCTGCTCAAAGATTGCTCTCCGTGTTGTTATTTACAGCCGAAGACAGTATAGATTACCGCATTCTGTATCAATGTTAACGGCAGACCCAATGCATCGGCCTGTGATTCACTATCCTATTGTAATTGTACACTACGCCTGATTGCAAAAGCTATAATTCCCATCACTCCATTCAATTATACACCCCGCCAACACAATTAAGAGTCTATCAACATAAACACCCACCAATCGCCAACAACACGCTTCAATGGATCAGCCAATCAGGCGAAGGTGGTGGCAGCTTTCCCGAAACCTATCACGCCATTGGCCGATTTAGTCATCATGTATGTGACAGCAGCTGGTGGGTGGCCTGGACAGATATAGTAACAATGAGAGCATCCCACAGTGAGTCACCGACGACATATGTGCCCCTGTCTGCATGAGTGCGCGCGAGGCTGCTGGTAAACATGATGGCATTTGTTGTTGTTGTGCGCAGTTCAGCGTTTTAACTATCTCTACATCAGTGATCGCTCTCTCTCTCCAGGCACAGCTTTTGTATGTACTGTATGATCGCTGCAAACTTGAAAGAAATTGGACCTAAAGGCCGCTTTGTCTTCTAAAGGTCACCCGCCTTGTTAAGAGGAGATAAGATGTGAGACTATGTATAACTAGTATGACCACATTTAGACGATGGAAAATGTGCCGAGACAAGAAATAATGGTTAGTAGACTGTGTTGTAATTGCAAATCACAATATTGTACAAGCAAAGCCTGAGTTTATAAAAAGAACATAACAGAGGCCTGTTTCCATACAGCTGAGTGCAATACAGATATGGTTGTTAAAAGTATTGTAAATCAGCTACTCAGTGATAGTAAGCAGTATCCAAACTAAGTGATAATTAAAAAAAAAAATCTAAATGTGAGCTCATTCTTGTGACAATCTCATCATCTTGTGTTTTACCTATTTCTCTATTTGATGCAGCTGTTGGTTCAAAATCTCTTTAATACATACTTGATCATCCTTTGAACTGCTCTGTGTGAGTGACAGCTGAATTGGACCAATCACGTTGAAGAGTAAGTCTTCTGAAAAGTAGGTGAATTAATTTAACTCAAATGTCGTAGAAAAACAAAACAGAAAGTGAACCAGTACAAGTGCTGTAGTCTTTTAATCGTTTAGTCCATGGAATCTTGGTCGACATTTAAATAGTAGACTAATCTTTGTATACTGGTTTTATTGAAAAATAACTAAATAAAAGGAAATTAACAGAATATTTTGGACCAAGATATGCTTTTAGATATAAAAATAATATTGTTTTTGCTTGACTTCTTTTGCATCTTTGAGCAGGTTGGGTCAAACAAATAGATCAAGGAGCTTTTGTCGTTCTTTTATTCAGTTGTATGTATAATCACAGGACTTTTTCTAACCGCTTTATTAGAACTACTGCAGGATCACAGCATTTAAGAAAGTACGTTCAAGTAATATGCATGTAAAAATGAGTGACGTGCCAAAGGTTTCGTGAGAGCGAGAGGGGAGTTATAGTCAAGTTAAAATGCTTACTTCCTTTTCTCACTGTTTGAAAATTAGGAACACTGTGGTCAGTATAAATCACATACGGCACTTGTTTTAACTAGATTGTAAATGTAACATGAACAGTAAAAAACAACTACATTTAACCTCAGCCATTTTACAGTGCCATCTGATGTTGATATTGTAAAAAAGCCCAAAAGGTTTAGTATTTTGCACATTATAGTTAGCGTTAAAAAAAAAAATCTTCTTTAAGCAGACACTCCTGAATCATTCTATTATTAAATATTTACACCAAAGTACTAATGACAACAATTGAAAAATTACATTTATAATTGCCATTGTGTCAATCGATTATAGTGGATGCCTGTGACACTTCCCAAGGCTTAATAAATCAAAATTCTGATTGTGATAGAGCATCTGGAGTGGACGAATACCATTGATTTGGATATAACACTGTATCTAAAGGTGATATTTTTGATAGGGTTTTGATAGTTATGAGGTTTGATTTGTGATTTAAGAAAAAAAATAAGTTAAGTATTCACATTTAATTGTGAAATCTACAGTTTTACAATTTAATTGTGAAATATACTGTTTTTTTAATACAGAAAGTGATATATTTTGTAGTTTGTGAAGGAATTTATGGACTTCAAAAAGTATGAGTCGCTAATATATTCATTGACATTGCAATTTCGATTTGATTTTGATTAACTGTGCAGCCCTACTACCAAATTATCCTTGGAGAAATGCTAATGCCAAAACACAGTGAAAAAGAGCAAAAGAAAAGAACAAATACATAATGTTAGCAGCGCCTGGCAGACTTTAGCTTTATATTGATTTGTTCAAACGTTTTATCCTGAAGCCTGTTTTGAAGGAGACAGTTTGGGACCTCTCCACTGTCGAACTTTCATCTTATTTACTTCAAACTTTTTCAACAACACTACACAGAGAAAGGCAGAATGGAAAGCTCAAGTATTTCTATTTGCGATTTTCACACCTAAAATCGTTTAAAGCAGCATCATGTAACATTTTAGGCAAAGAATTAACTGAAATAAGAAGTTTTGAGGGTCTGCAATTGTCACCAAGGAAATGTTGCTTCTCTCCTGCTTTTGTCGTTAAATCTTGCACTTAAAATCAGTTTTGCACCAACATAGATTATGTCAGTGAAAACTAGTTTGCCGTGTGTGTTTGTGTTCGTGTTTTATTTCAGCTGATGCTATATGCCGTTAGCATACTGACACAGCTTAACTCACACTGGCTACTAAAAATGAGGGGAAAAAAAGGTTTCTAAACTCATCTTTCTGAAGAAACAAGTTGAGTGATTAAAACATTTGGTTGCTGTTAAGAGTACTGCTTGTTTTAAGATAATAAAAAACATTGCTTTTTTGTTTTTTTCTGTAATAAGATCTCTTTAAGTATATTTGAATACAGGCACTAAAAGTGATATTCAAATTCTGAATCTAAAGGGAACATCAGAGTGAACTGGACTAGCAGCAAAAACTCTCAAAACGTGACAAAGTATCTGTTTTAAAACTGAATTCTAATGACAATAATTGCACGAGTTTATTCAAAGACAAAATGAAAAAAAAAAAAAAAAAAAAGCAGGAAATTTTAATTAAAAGGCATACTAACAACTTCACAATATAGCTCATCTACTAGATCAAAAAACACTCTTTTGTCAGTATAAACATGTGTTAGGAGCAAAAATCAAGCTTTGAGGCCGAATATGATTTAGAATTTCAAAAACATTAAATAAATGGGACAAAACCCTTTTTTTATGTTCATACAATCGATTTTTGTTTTTGAAAAAGTTAAACAAAAGTGAATAAAAAATCGAGATTGATCAATATGAGAAAAAAAAATTGTGACCTAATTTTTCTCATATCACCTCGCCCTACTCTCGGTATACCTTCTACTTTCTGCTGTTAGACCATATAAATCCCTATAATCTAAGTAAATAGTAGATTCATTAACATTTTGGTCAACTAAAACAACATAGAGCGATTTAATTAAAGGACTACAGGCCTTAACACAATATTTGTTTCTTTGATTCAATATATTTACACCCATCTGTAAGCAGAAGTTTTCCTCTAAACTCCCCTGAAACCTGCAGCGACCTCCTATCATTCTGTATCTACTGTAAATCTTAACTACGTGCTGCTGACAAAATTCCTCTAGTGTGACTGATGCTGATCCATGCTTCCACAGATCACCTCCAAAGACGTCAAAACTGCAAAACGCGCCATTGCCTTCGCGCTCAGCTGTAGTCGGGTGACTTCTCTTACTAATTACCCTCCTAATGAAGAAACTGTCATTAGCAATTTAACAAAGACATCAGTTACACAACATAAAGCACAGTTCGCCCTGCTTTGTTTTTACTTGCCCGCGAGGTCAAGTATTAACTAGATGCAAACATAACCAAAAGCAATTACCCCAGGATGGGGCGGCTGAAGAGTGGAAATGGGGTTGTCTTTTAATTTGTGGTCAATTAGCTGACTTTAAACAAAAGGGGCTGTTTGCTGTGCGGTTTGAGCCTTGGGTAACCGCAGTCCTCACACAAGCTGCTGGATTATTCAAACTCCTAAAACAGGAAAAATCCACTTCTCTGGATGAACTAACATGGATTTTACTGTCAGGATGCTTTTGTTTCAGAGTTAACTAAGCGTGGCTGAACTCAAGAGTTTGAGGAGACTTGGAGGCGATGAGCTTGTGCTGGTATTTACAGTACATTACAAAGCATAAGAAATAAACCTCTTCTAGTCTTAAGGGAATCTTTCAAAGCCTGAACTCATTCCAAGCACCCCCTGATAAGTGCTTGTGTACCCCGTAGAAGAGTTAGGGTTTTAGATTGCAAAAGAGCCATGAATATGACAGTATGAGCTGACGAAAAGCCACTTGATACTAATAGTTACAAAAAAAAAAACAACTTTTTACCGATTTCTGCTGTCACTTAAGAGCAACTGCTGCTTTGTTTTGAGTCATAAACCTCTTTTCTCAACACATGACAGGCTTAGAGTTTGTGTATAGTTTTCAGTAAACAATTATTCATCTAATAAAGGAGTTGACAATTATCAATAATCAGCTAAGAATAACTGATTTACTTGTTTAGCCCCAATTAAGCGTTTCCTTTTTACAGGCTGATGATAATAATGACTTAGATGGAAAGTGGCCAGTAGTTGCAGTCTTAATTTAAACATATTATAAACTACAAAACAGCTTAAAAGTTAGAGACAGTCTCCCATTATACAGTAATCTCATTTATTGTGGCCAAAGCAGCTTGTCAAAGCCAGAAGTTAAGTGGGTTGGGCTTGGGCAGAGCTTGGATGGGAAACTTGCTGTAGTTTTCTTAGGCAAGATACTTCACCCACATTGTCTAGTATGGACCCTGGTTGGTCTGTACTCGATGTATTAATATCAAAATATATTGTGACAAACTCATTGACAATACAGGTTTCCATACAGGGTGGCATATCGAGATACTTAGACTCATAAATGTTACACTTTTGAACTTGGACGGCTGCTTGAAGGCTGAAACTATTGAGAAAATGACTTACTCGCAGGAACTTGTATCTAACATAAAGAACAATGTGAAAATACAATTCTTATGCATTTTGTTATTCCACATAATCAGAGGGTATACTCAAAAACATGGTAAGATACATTTTCTACATTGTACATAAGAATTTAAATTAATATACAGTATTTTTTCTGCATGATTAAAAATACCCATTTGGCAGATTTTTATAAAAACCTTTTTCAAATATATATATATCTTGATATGTAATGTATTTAGGAAATTGTAGTGGAATACATGTATCAGAATACCTATTGCATCAGAAGTTTTTTGGCAATCCCAGCCCTACTTGGTGGTGGTCGGAGAGACAATAAATGACAGCCTCGCTTTCATCAGTCTGCTCCAGGGCAGTTGTGGCTATAAGTGTGAAGTGAATAAATAATGCAAAATGTGAATTGTCTTGTGAGTGTCATAAACAATGCTTTTTAAACATAACGCGTTATTATTTTCTCAAAACTTACATACCAACCAGAATATAGGCTGAATCAATATTTGGCACCACTGACACACTGTCCGCCCATACAAGCCACATTCAACATTCATTTAAAATGAAACAACCATGCATTATAGTATCATTCTGCTTTTGTCTAACACCCACCAGTCCGTGACCAGACTTAAGTTTTGGGAGAGTGGAGTTTTGGGAACTTGCAGCGCTGCTTGTGGTGCTAGTATCAGCTGGCATCCCTATTACACCAGTTAACAGAGCAAAACATGTTGTTGACTATGGCATAGCATTAGTTCCAGCGCATTAGAGACAATGACTATCACTGTGACAGCATCTCCACTCTCTCTCCCTCACCTCCGACACACACAGCACTCATTTGTCCCACAATGCAACGCTTCACTGTCTTCTATATGGCAGCCGTCATTCCTCTTTTGATACGAGCGTGTTGTACAATAGATCATTCATAGCAAGGCCACAAAACAAGGGTCATGTACGTTAATGCGGCGTTGAAAATGACATTCTTTTATGCACTTGATGTGTCAACACAAACAGCTCAATGCTAACAGTCAGCGTGACAATATGACTTTAGTTACACATACTCGCTACACAAGATCGACACAGGAATCCGTGAGACAAGCATTTCTCGCCTAATGTTTAATGCATGAGGCACGTGTGTGAGCGATACAATGCTGTACAGTAGATCGCAAAAGATTCTGTGCGTATGTGCTGAGAGAGAGAAATGTTATTTACATCGAGGGAAGACAAAGACAGGAGAGAAGCTGATAAAGACATTCTGTCATCTCACGGCTGATAAAGAGAAAGGATTGACTATATGACAGCAATTCACAGATTTCTCATTTGTTTTAGAAATATGAATAGAAGTGGTTCATAAAAAATACAAACTTGAGTATTGCAAAATGTACAAAAGAATATATCAAGTTATAACAATATAGAAGTCAGTAGTTCAAGGGCAAATGACAAAGACGCATTTTATTGTTGTATTGTAGTGAAGTAAATTAAGTGAAGAGATATTTGTAGTAGTAGTCATCCTATTGTGTTACAGAGATTATGGATATTTATTGCCTTAAAGATGCAAATACATGTTTGGTCAATCTAAATTTTCATTACAGAGTAACCCATCTTAATAGGAAATGGTGTTGCAATACAATAGTGTAATTTATGTAATTCATAGAATCCAGATTATAGTTTGAATAAGGGATGGGGGCTATATTAAATTATACAATATACTGTGAATGTTGTTTTCAAGATGCAGACATGTATTTTTTAAGTGAAACTAAACACAGAATTTGCTTTTTTACTGTCAAAATTGAACTATCTACTGTTTCCGGGCCTTTTTCCACAACTTTGGTGCAAACTCGCTCATTTTACAGTTATATGTGCAAAACCCTTGACTGTGCTGCCACGATGGTCAAACTCTGTCGGTGCATTTTCAGTATATATACAGTATGTCACATCACATTGAATTGACGCCACAGTCGAGCCGCCCAGGTGAAATATCTAAACTCCTCCCTCTGACACCGCTGCTGTAGCAAGTTGGAAAGAGGTCACTCACTGTGGAATGACATCATCAGTCATTTGGCTGAGCAGGTGGTGTGAGGGTCATAGCTTCGAAATTCACTTCAGTGTTTACTTTTTCTCAATTTAAATTTTAGAAAATACTCATGAGCTCATGTGCTTATGTAAAGGAACTTGCCAAGCTTGCTGTCCAATGCTTGGTCACACCCACTGGGCATCCCTTGAAAGGCCTCTGAGCATCTCCCACATTTGTGAGCCAGGTTTGGGGTGCAGTTGTGGATTGAATAAGTCTCTGTCCGCGTATTTAGCCTCACTTTAGGTACTGTATATAGTTTAGAAGAGGAATTACTGAAAATAAAAACTCATGTACATTTTCAAATAATGATATAAAATGTATAATTCTGCACTTTAGGAGTTCATTTTACAGACATTTCACATTAGTCTGCTTATTAAACTTCAACCAATACATTTAAGGACACATTTTAACACATTTCATTGTGATTGATATAATGCTGTCTGAACATCTGTCTTTGTGATATACCAAAGAAAAATATGGAGATATCCATTTTTGTCAGTTTTGCTCAGCTCTCTTTTAAAGTAGAGAGAAAATTCAATAAATTTAGACTTCCACTCATCCCCCTTTCACGTGTGTGAAATGCACTGACAAGTATTGATATCATTACGTTATATTTACATAAACTTATTCAAATATATGGAAGTTTCTTTTGTAAGTTTAACGCCTGCATCTTGAACTTAGTTTATATTGTACCTAGCTGCAGTATTAGCTTATTGTGCATGTCAAAGATTGTGGTAAAGTAAAATAGTAAACTCTCACTCATTCTGTCTTTTGTCTAACATGTAAAGAATGCACTAAAGGTAATTATTCTTCTAACATACACCTTGTGGCCAAACTTGTTTTTTTTTCCTTTATCTTCTAGGAGAACAGAATATTTCACATAACGCTAATCCCAAACTAATTTCATTCAAAGAGACAGTTCTGCAATTATAATTACTATTAGCAGTCCCAGTCTTACTTTTTCCACGCAATCAAAACTGAAACGAACGCTTTCCTGTAAAACAAAACAAGCGCCATAGCTGTGATAGCATAGTGTCCTTGGCAGAGACGATAACTACGCAGCCAAAGAAGGCAAATGTCAACCGATGCTGTAGTTAGACTGTATCAAACAAACAAATTATTCATCAGATTTTCTTCTTTTATCTTGGCGAAGAAGCACTTTTAAATAAGAAATCTCTGTCATTGTTGAAAATGTCAGTCGCGTGTAAACAAAGTCAAATCTATAAAGCTCACACTGCCCATTAAGACGGCACTCTGGGGACAACATTAAGATCATTCAGCGGATCAGAACAGTAGAATACATTATCTTTAGTACTGAGCTGGGGCTAAAACACGCTCACACAAGGAAAGCATACAAAGCCCACCATTATACAGCAGGACCGATGTGTAATTACAGATCATGATACAAATAGGTCCTTAATGTGAGGACACTAATCCAATCAGATCTTAGAAGAAGTGACTTTGGTGCGGACATTTTCAAAGCTGATCAAAGCCTGACTCATCCTGTCACTTAGGGTCATGATGACAAAAACAATCTAATATGGTTAAAATGTTTATTTCCAAAGAGGACTTAAGAGGGAGCATCAAAGAATCACAATCAAATAGAGATCTCAATATTAGCAAATAGCAATGGCTGCAATTTAAAAAAAAAATAAATAAATAAATACGTTTCCTGTCTTATTCTGACTAAACACATCTTATTCTGAAGTTTAAATCTTTAAAAATATAGTTAAAAAAACGTGAATTTAAAAAATAATAATTTCAGTTCAAAGAGTTTGTTCTCAAGTAAGAGTAAAATTATGTCAACAAATTTTTTCTGAAGTAAAACTAGGTTTGTTTAAATATTTTAAATATTGTTCTCACTTCTCCTAGACATGTTTGAACAACAGCAGATTATTTATAAAACACAAACTGAATTGAGCTCAACAGTGGAAGATTGCGCTGGTTCAGGAAGTACAGTGCTCCATTACAAACCCCATAGGGATTTTGAAAAAATGTCATTTTAAGAGTTTGAAGAAATATTGTGGGCTAGCCAGCTATGTGCTAACACACAGCTGTTGTTTTCAGTCTAAAAAGCACATCTACAACTTAAAATTCAGCAAAACATCTTAATAAAATTGTAGTTTATATTTCTGCAGAAACAGATTTTAAACAAAAATGTAGGTTTTACACTTGTGTCTTACCACATATGATAAGCCCCAAGAACGTTTTCATAATGTATCAAATGTAAATTTTATTGGGGATATATGATGGAAGCTTGTTGTGGAACCAGGAAGTGGGTGGTCACTGCTGAGCTTCATAGTAATAGCAATACTTTTCCCAATTTGTGCAGTTCTTTAAGTGTAGATGCTATTCAAACAGTGGGTCTAAATAGAGAAAGGTGTTTTTTTACCTTTTTTGTACACATCAAATAGTCAGGTTTTTGGTAAAATCTTCATGTTATGTATCACTTTTTGTGCCCAAACATACTCTTTTTTTTACTCACTCTTTCTATTGGTCGGGCTCTGTTCGGCAGTAAGTGACTTTCTTTGTGACATCGTAGATTAAAATAATGGAATGACAATGGTAAATATATATTTATTGAGCAGTTGTTTGAAAGAAACACTGCTCAATAAAAATAAGTAACTATTACTCAAATAAAATGTTAGTTATATTAAAGCAAAAATAAATCATTAGTATTGTGCACTAAATATATCTTCTATTTATTTATCAATAGAAAACATAATATTGAAAGTCTATTGAGAAGATGTTTTGAGTCTTCTGTTCAGTGTTCAGCTCAAGTGATTAACGTTTTTTGTTTTTTTCCATTTCTGTATTTATTATGTAGAAATAAATAGGAAAAGCAAGATACTTTATACAGAAATACTTTGACAAACAAAGTTTACATGAATCGTGATTTTGTTCTACTAATGAAGGTTTATCAAACGTAACAGTTATCAACTAAGCAATCCCTTTAATCTAATTAATTACTTTACTGGCAGCAATTTTAATGAAGCCCTAATGAGAGTCGAGTTAAAACAAAAATCAAGGTCAAAAGTCTTTGCATGAGCTAAAAAAAAATCATAGAAAAGTAAAAATGTACCTGTGATCAGTCACTCTAATTTCACACTATATTACTTTATTTTCTATCACTTCTAGTGCATCCTTGACCGCTCATACTGTAGCATCGGCGTCGGCTGGAAATATTGTGGCTGAACCAAGAGCGCTTCAGTTCTACAACTACTCTGAAATATCTACAAATAAATTGGATTATTGAAGCCAGTCAGAGAGAAATAGAGAGAGAGAGACCAAATTCAGCGTTGATTTTTTTCCCTCCAAAATACTGTCGAAAACCCAGTTATTCTGTTTGAAATCTGGGAGCAAATGACCAGCACAATTTAGTCCTTAAAGTCCATTCAGGCAAAGTCACAGTGAAGATAAGAAACATGGCATGACTAGAACAAAATTGGCTTTTTCAACTGCAGTCACTGTCCTTACTTTGCCTGTAACTAAAATTAAGTAAAGCTTTTCTGCCATTTTAGTGGAACAGAAGATAATAGGCTAGAATGTACTTGTTGTTTTTATGTTAAAGCTAAAATATTTTGGTTTAGAACAAGTCAATTTTACCTTTTACTCCAAAAAGTATACTGTACATGATGAACTTTGCGAGAAACTATGAGTACAGTCTCAATCAAATAATTGTTTTCTATTTCATAGTCAAAAGCAGCACTCTGATTGGCTGTGCTTAGGAGGTCCACTCCAATTTCTGATTTTTTGTCCGTAAAAATATGTTCTTAAGCTGTCATTGCTGCCAGAAAAGATAAGCATGTACAGTAGTTGTTAACCATGGATGAAATATTTGTGAGAGCAAAGAAGTAGTCGGACAGATTTAAATACCTACTCTAAAATAAGCTACTTATAAAAATAGACTGAGATTTTGCCATTTGTTATCTGAATGTAATAATATGCTTTTTTCTGATCCATACTGCATTATTCCTCATCATCATTTGAACCACGAAACTGAATATTTACGCGTTAGAAGTCTGTTAACAAATCAACATATTTTTTCTTTTGTTTGTGCTTCAACTTCACTGTAACTTTCTTTAACACTATCAACCCTATAGACAAGTCAAATTAATAGGAGACACGCACAGATCCACCCTGTTGTTTGGCCTGGCACTGCTTTGCATTGACACAGATGGTGATGAAGGAAAGAGGCATACAAAGACAGACTGGGAGGGGAGTGGCTCCGTGAGTTTTCTGTCACATCGGCGTCTCGTCTCCCCTCATCGTATCTCCATAAATCACATGATGTCCCTACACCTTCCTTTCATCCATCTGCCCCAGGTTGTCCTCTGCTCCTTCCATCAATCCTCTCAACCAGTTCCGCGGCTACAATCTCCAGCCAAAGCCTATACATCACTAAAACCATATCAGACCTTGTATCATGACCTTTTACGCATCTGTTAACTTCTAATACAAGACCTCCAGACGATTTATCTTCCTTCATCTAGCAATCAATCAATCCACACTTTTGTTCCAAGTCGTGTAAGCAGAAATAACAAGCTTTTAATCACTCAAGAGCCCATGTTTCACATCTGATTTACCATGATAAGTTGCTTTCACGTTGGCAGCACAAAAAGTGAGCAATTTGACATTTTGGGGAAAAAAACCTGGCTGGATTGATCTTGCACTTACCAGCTGCATTCCACAGATGAAGGCGAGAGTACACCTGCCACTACAGCACCCCATGGTGTCCGCCTTCTTCTCCCCAGTGGTTCAGGCGCGGTCGAAACTAACTCCCCGATCTCCAGCTGGACTCTTGAATCCCAAAAAGATAGGCAGGAAAAAACAAAACAAAGAGAGGCACCCCCCCAAAGGGATGTCTGGTTGGCTGTCAGCCCAGTGAAGGGGACTTGGAGCACAAATACAGAAGACACAGCTCTGCTCCTGTCTAGAGGAAAACTCCACCAAATGCAAGGGATTCTGACAGGTAAAATGCTTGATAGGTGAGCACCTGTTTTCCCGCTGGCACAAAGTAGGGGGTCAAAAATGGACTAAGGGGTTGATTCAAATCCAAAATCAGACTTGGTTGGCTTCCCGGGCAATCCAATTTGATCAAGTGGGGTGAATTTTGATTAACTCAGCAACACACTAAAGCGTGAATTGCACTCTGGAGCAAAAAAAATGTCACCTCTGTTACGTTACGTGTCCACAAAGCGTTAATTGTCCACTTAAGAGGGCTAGGAAGAAGTCCACTCCACATCTACTCGCATCCTTGACAGCACGCTCCGAAACGCACAACTTGAAAGGCAGAAAAGAGGAGTTTAGATCACGTTTTGCTGTACATTCCAACTAGTGATGTTGTAATTAACCCTAAAGCACAATCTTAGCTTATTAAAAAGGGTCTAATGTTGAATAAAGAGCGACAAGCAAGTGTGTAAGTGTTGCCTCGTTCTTTCATAAGCTGGCTCCTCTCGCCTCCTTTTCTTCCTCTTCTCCCAGGGGAAGTCACAGTGGCATCCTTTTGGGGTTCATCCAGGACAAAATTTCAATGAAAAACAGCGCTTTTAAGTTGTATTTCGGTCATCATAGAGCACGTTTTTCCACGCGTAAAATCGCGCGTAAAAATTGTTTGAACGTTGTTTTGATATGTCAACAGCCTCCGGAGAAAAACTGGCACACTGTTCCCTTCTTAAGTCCTACTCGGCTCATCCCCCCTTAAATTAGCTCCACAACACACGCCCGCCTTCGGTCAAGCCTCTCCGCAGCACCCAGTACCTCTTACCCCGGGAAAAGCTCCACCTCAGCCGGGATAAGCACTCGCAGGCTTGGTCCACGCTCCGGGATGATGCAGGAGGAGACGGGGTCAGGGTGAAAACGTAACTCTGGGTAAATGTCCGGAAAAGGCGAGATGAGGAGGGAAAACAGCGGTGAAGTTCAGTGAGAGCTCCCCCGTGGTGTGTCTTGAAGGGAGAGGAGAAGAAGAAGCGAGGAGAGACAATGGGAACCGCCGGGATGGACCAACGGACCGAGAGAGACAGCCGTGAGGAGCGTCTCCCGCCCGCCAGCTGTCAAGTGAGACGACGACCCAAACACGCGCCTTTTCCGGATGGTCCCTTCAACATAAAAGAGCTATGACGAGGCTGTTGTGAGCTTCAGGGTGGAAAAGTTGTGCAAAAACTCATAGGACAAATTACGCGCAGGAAATATGTTTGATGCTCATGTTTTCTTTATCGGTGATTTCATTTGCCATGTTTTCCTTCTTGTTTCTTTCTCTTTTTTATTTTGTAGGCCTGCGCATTTAGTGATACAATCTACATGTTGACAGGTGATTTTGTTTATCCTCTTATATGTAGCCTAAGCTATAATTAGGCAAACCAGGAGCTTATTAGAAAGTGTCAAATGTAATCCTACTGTATAGTTATCGACTGCTTTACTTCCTTTGCCTATGCCCAATACAAGTTTATATCTTACATTAGGTTAAATATGTTACAATAAGAAAGTTTTATATTTTTCATTTTAAACCACGTGAATCTCGTACTTTCTACAAAACAATGATTAAAAGTTTATCAGCAGTAAGTTGATTTTTTAACAGACATTGAGCTATGATTAACTTAAAATAGGCACATAAAAAGAAACTGATAAATCCAGCATATTCTGTGTTGTTTGTCCTGTGTTGCCATTGTCAAAGGCCAAAGTGTATGCGCTTGCGCAGAAGCTTCTGGGCATGCGCACATCGACTTTTGAGTCAAATTGGGAACTGACTCGAACTGAGGAACTGCAAAAAACTGGAATAAATTTGAAAGTGAGTACTTTACTCTGTCTTCACCAACTCAAATAGGCTTCTCTTCTTACCGAAGCAGCTTGGTTTGTAGTCTTAAGCTAAATGTATAATTAACACATTTGTGCAATTTTCATATTTTTCAAACTTTGCTATGACACTGAGAGCTGGTTTGCTGTGCAGGTGGTGGTAATCCTGCTGTATAGTGAGTGTGTGTAGTGATATAGCCTGTTTCTGTGAGTTAGAAAGACTTACATAGGTCCTATGACTTTTCACTGAAAATTTAGCACTTGTATTTTAAAGGTAGGCAGCTGATTTTTATGCAGCAAAACAGGAAGTAGGTATTTCAATCTGTCTAACTACTTATAGCTCTTGAAAATCCTTTAGCACGTGGCTATTATTCAGATGCATTCCTGTTTGGCCGCAATTAGCCTACTGTTTATGAACATCTTTCTACAAACAGCAAAGTGACACTGGAGTGGACCACCCAAGCCCAGCCAATCAGAGATGTGCTTTTGGCCGTTGATGAGAACTAAAATACAATTTCTGCGTTTACAATATACTTTTTAGTGGAAAAGACACTAGTTTACACATAAAAATAGTTAGATACTCTCAGGCCCATTGATAGAAATTTGGGGGCCAGGACAAGGGTGCCTCATATGGGCCCCCCCCACACAATATAAATCAATATGAAAATGTTACTATTCTGGTCCCCGAAGACCCTGGGCCCCCTGGGTGCTCCATGTTTAAATGTCTGTATTTTAGCTTGGAAGCCACCCAGGCACATTTTTTGTTCACAATATTTGCCTGCCTTGAGTTGCATTGTGTGTAAGAGCCTACAGTGTGTCATCTCTTACTATTCTTAGCACTATTCTTATCCTGAAAGTCCCCTGTTCCCCTGTCCGGGCTTCTCTCCGGTGCGTGCGTGCGTCTTGACGCCGCTGGTGAGGTGCTCGGCAGGGGAGCGCGAGGCTCTTTTCACTGTGCGCGCACACAAACAGCGGCAGAAGGTCGATGTGCGGCAGCTGCTCCAGAACGTGGCCTTTAACCATCGGTAATCATCAGTGTCACTCTCTCCTCTCCGCTCTCCTCCTCCTCCGGCCTTTCTCTCACTCTCCATTCACAGCGGGAAGCCTGTCTGACTTGTCAAGATAATCATTATATTCCCATTGATTAATTAAAAGCTGCGGGCTTGCTATTAAGTCAGAGTAATTTGAAAGTGGACAGACCGCGTTTAAAAAATCATGTAGCGTTTTAAACATTTCTCTCAACTATCCGTCAATTACGCGACAGAATAAAAGTCCTGGGCAGTCAGACGCTTCAAAGGGGTGATTGGCCTCTTTTGATGAGTGACACTTAATTTAGCTCCGCTCTCTGTGTTGTTGATCCCACACTGACTGGGGTTGGGCTAAGGCAAATTAGTCCACGACAGTGTTTCCGACCAATTAAAAGCACTTTAGGGCTACACATTATTGGACAATAACTCAAGAAAAACATGTCAAGTGAGCTGATTGAAAGTTGCCAGGACTGTGTTTTGTTAGTATCAAATGCTGTTGAGTAGGCTACTGCGATAATAATACAATATTTTATCAGATCTGTACTTTTACCACAATGATTTTAGTTCATAACTGAATGTATAACTATGTCAAACTATGCATATGCTGAAACTAAGTCAAGATCTATTCAGACTAAACAAGAAAACCAACCATAATTTAGCCCAGTTTTTCATCATCATTAAAAATACATTTGACCTTGCTGCTGCAATTTAGTTTTTGCTGTCATGCTGATGATTATTGCATTAGCCAATATTGCAATATCTACTGTGCATCAATCCAAAAGAAGACGTTAAGCCTAAGCCTAAAAAAAGTGAAATTAACTTTACATTTGAAAAGTTGGGGTTGATAAGTGGGCCACAGCAATGGGAATGACCGTAAATACAATTCTAACAAGTAAAAACTCAGCTAGTCGTCACACAATTATATTTTTTAAGTCCAGACAATACAGTTAGACCTTATTATCCGTGTCTCACTGTCCTATGGGCTTGAATGTTGGAGGTCCCAGATGCCACGCCTTCGAAATGGCCAGTACTTTGAAGACATAGAGAGGTGTGGAGGCTATCAGCGCTTTGGCTCCAGCCCATAATGGCCCTCTTTCCCTTCCACATCAATCTCTGTCACCGCGGACCCCTCCCACACACACGCGAGAAAACAACACACCTAGACACACGAAAAAAGACACACAACGGGACACAACAGGAGTTTAATTATGCTGCTAATCTTGACTGACAGGAGCTGGTATAATGGTAGTCTCCCAGGGGCTACGTGTCAATGCATCCGCCCATCTCTTAGACCTGCTCCTATCGTAATATCACCTTCATATTCCACTATTTTCTACTGTCCTCTTGGCAGTTTCTCCCCCCTCTTCATTGTTTTGCTGTCATCCATCACATGCTTTTTAATAAGAGTTATTGACCAGCGTCCAGAGGGCTCGGACCAAGCAGGCATGGAAATGGTTCTCCTCAGGCAGAGATCCCCGGTAGACACGGGCAGTCATCAGTGAAAATGATGCTTGGATGATTTGATAGATGTCTGCAAAAGCATCGAATCTGCAGTGTGCAATCTTTTGTTGAGGAAAACAAACATCTACAAGGTTATAAGAATAGACACAAGTTAGTTTTTATTGTTTTTGTGATCATTTAATTCATTCAAATTGGCCAGATAACGAGGGAAGCATTGGGTAATGTCTGTATATGTCACATACTGTAACAATAATGTCACTAGTGTTTCTACTAGAAGTGATAAATGTTACTTTTTTAACTTCACTTATTATAAATAGCTAAATTGTTCACAAAATTAGTCTGAAAGGTCTTTTTTCTCATCCATTCATGACAATACAGAACAGATATTGGATACTTGAACTTTCTTTCCATGACTACACAGGCTTTTAGTTGACCGTTTATCAGTTGTTTGAAGATTTCTTAAACCTGTATGACAGATTAATATATTTTAATGCATTTTTCTCATTTTGACTTAGTTTGGTGTTGGGATAGTCTTTGTTGTAAATAGTTATCATTTAAAAAAAGTTCACATTTATGAAGAAAAAAAATGAAAATTTGAATTGAATTTGAGTTCTAAAACTGAATCCTTATGTGTTATCAAAAGAACGCCAAAATGCAAAGACAATTTACACACAACTGCTGCTGTATCCTGGGAGTTTAAACAATTATTTAGCAAAATTTAAGTGTGACAAGTAGTATTGTAGTCAACCAAGGAAATTCTTGGTCATTTAGACATTTCCCATCGATAGATAAGATTAATTGACTAAAGCTCTGAAACTATAAGTATCTAATAGAACTGACCCAATCTGTGCTTGAAAAGACTAAAACAATCATTTATGCAGAAAGTGAGGTGTATTTATTTTTACTTAAGAATTGCACCAATGATTCCATTCCAAATGTTCAATATATATCATTATAATCTTTAAAAAAATAAATATTGGTCTAAAAAAATTTTGGTTGACTCGATCGATCGATTAATTGACTGAGCGACTAAAGAACTACAGCCCTATAGTTACAAAGTATTATCATTTGTCAAATAATAACGTCTGTGTCAACGTCTTATTGATCTTGATGTTTATAATGTGATTGCTATAGATAAGAGTTGTGGAATTTCCACTACATAAAAGCAATGATTTTGGGCGAAACAAAAATAAATTGATTTGATTTGATTATCTTAAATATAATTTTCACAGTTTTATTGAAAAATGTAGTCTATCAAGTCATATTCACTTTAAATTTGTAACACATTTGAATAAAATCATACTACAAGTAGGGCTGGGCGATATTGACAAAAATATATATCTGGTCGATAACAATATTCAGACGATATTTTTGAATAACTTGCGTCCATGTTGCAGAAAGTGCTGAAGACGTTACAGTTTTTCCAATGAATACCATTGTTTTTTCACACACATTCAATTGGGTGATGTTTATTAGTGACTAGACCCATTCACTTTTTGTATTACAACAAATTTCAGCAGCTCGATCCCCATCTGTATCAAAAATAATGTTGCGATGTCATGTGAACGCAACCTTGATCAGTTTATGAATTTTTCCTTTGGAGTTTACATTTATTGAAAGTACCACAGCAGAACCAAACAGAAATTTATAACTGAGTAGTATGTTATGCAAATTTTTACTGAAAATCACAAAGTTTCTGATTATTCACATAATTTGTAAATGAGGTCAAACTGATTTAAGACAGAACACTAAAGTTTGTAGATGAAGTAAACATCAAATTACCACAGAAGATGAGAACACAGGGGCTTAATAATTAGCTTAAAACGCTCTAGTAACCTGTCAGGATCAGAGAGCAGCTACAGTGCAGTGCCGGGGCCCGGGGAACATCTTTAGATCTTCAGCCTGGATCTTGCTGAGAAATAGCTAGAGGATCTGCCAACTGTGCATGTTTTAAGCTCATGGGGGCAAACCGAAGTGAACCACGACACAGTGAGCATGCAAACCTACACACATTCAAACAAGTTTCAGCTACAACACATTTGATTCTTTTGCACCGTGTCCTAATTCTTAGACCAGATAACGAATAAACTTACTGTATCAAATCTATGCAAATGACTCACTACATTTTTTGCAATCAAAATTAATTTCTCAGTACAGTTATCTATTCACATGAAAATGAGTCCACAGTCCTCTTTACGTCTAATGTCCCAAATAGACACACTAACGAGGAACAATAAGGGATCACCAATGCTAACGGTTATCAACACAAATACAGTGGATTTGCAATAAGCTTTTGTAAAAATCAGCACAAGATAATACCACAGGTGCAGTTTACTGTTAGTCTGTAGTTCTCCACTTTGTTGATAACACAAATTACACAAACATTCTTTATCAATGTCACGGTAACTAACCTCCTGTACTGTGTAGACATTTGTATGATTGTAGCTATTCTCTTGTGCACTTTAGGTTTTTCCGCCAAAATAAAAACCACTCTCTGAATATTGGAACCCTTACTAACGTCAGAGAGGATCAGAGAGTCGCTTGCTGTTAAAGTGGGGTTTTTAAAGAGAGTTTCACAATTTTTAACTGACAATGCACCTGCTTAGCTTGAAAAGCATGGGACAGCGCTGTACTCAGGACACCAGGCTGAGTGCGCAGCCGTCTTTGTAAATGGGTCTATTTACAACAATATATGGGTCTATTGTTCACCAAACTAAGTTCCTCAATCTTTTCAAGTTACGACCCCCAAAACAACAACTGTGAGCATTTTAACCCCCAAACATAAAGTGTAGACTATCAGCAAAGTGATAATGTTGTGTGTGTTATGTTTGTTTTTAGTTTGAAGCCATAAGTTTAGATAAACTGATCTAGAATCTATGTATATTTGAAAGGTGCAAAACCTTGTTCATATAATCAAAGTAAAAATTTCACAGATAAACAAGGGACCCCCACAATTTATTTCACCCCCATGGAGGTCCCGACCTTCAGATTGAGAACCACTGCACTAGGTCAGTGAGCGAAACATCTCTGTTCACATTTTTAAGGAAGCAAAAATTGTGTAAAGAACCTTTAGCCTATTTTTGATCTTTCTCAATGTCAGATACATTTTCTTAGGTTCAGAGGAGAAAATATAATATCTCACAGAAAAACTCCAGTTGTGTTTTTGATTAGGGAGTAAAGTTAGAACATGATTAAAAGCTGAAAAAGTCCATTTTGGAAGCAAAGTTAGAACATAATTAAAAACTGAAAAACGTTGCATACTATGTGTTCTGGTTCTTAATGGCCTCTCCTTAGTTATTCACTCAAATCTATATTTTCATTATCTCAAAAAAAAAAAAAAAAACTCTCCTAAGAACATGGTGCTTACTCACAGTTGTGCTTGCAACATGTTTGATAAATTTGTCACTTGTTAATTTTTTGTCACTTTTGGCTGTTATGTTGTTTTCGATTTTCACCTTTCTCTTCTATTGCTCTTGGCCTTTTTATTGCTTCTGCACAACACATTTATTTTACCTTCACTTCAGTACAATAAAACACACACAAACATGATCTATCATCACAGTATCAAGGTAGAAAAACTAATTGAGAAGCTTTCACTATACAATCCTGTGTTTATGTGAAAGACGATGATTACAGCAGATGCCAGATATTGTGGATTCAAGGACTCAATTAAATACAAATAATAACAATCCCAAACTGCAGTAGACCAAAGCTCCGAATACAAGTAAAGTCTATTGATGTGACAATAATCATCTTCACTAAGCTGCTTGTAACATAAGACTGATTCGTTCAACTACCCAGACAGAAGACGTATACTTTCCTTCAGCTTAAGAAATGATGTGTGTCTTTGCAGGTGAATATTAGCAATAGAAGTCGACCTTGATGGATATAAAGACCAATAGGCCTGACTGGTACAATAAATGTAGACCTGCGGGTGACTGGGCCATTGATTGTGCGTCTGTCAGCATTGTCGATCTTAACAAAAAGGACAGATATTGAAGCTATAGTGAGACAGCTTCTTGCAAACGCAATGCATAATCAAAATGTATTTAAATAAGCAAGAAAACATTATAATAGCATTGTAATTTATTAAGTATCTCAGTGCAGCAAGACAAAAAAAGACTGTAATTTTTTTATATTTGGAAATTTGACCAATGTATATTTTTATGGGTGTGGATGCCAAAATAAATCATTTGAGCATTAAAAATAACCATCCACAGACCCACCATTATCATGGGTTTTGGTACTGTCCTATATTAGGGACGGTCCGAAATATTGGTGTTAGATTACCAAAGCACTAGCGCACTGTTATTGCATTGACTTGACTTCCAAACTAACTACTTCAGCGTCAAAACTCCTGCCACAAAATGGATACTTTTGGCTCATAATAATGAAAGGCGGCTTGCAGCATTGACAATGTTGACAGTGGCTGACAAAAAAAATGTCCAAACGAGGATAAGACAGTGATCATTTTAAAAAACTATAGTTGCATAAAAACTGAGCTGCTTAAGCAACTACATGAATCACTAAAACGCTCCGCTACAACGCCTATAATTGACCATAATTGAGTGTGGCGCTGTGACACTGACACAGAAGGCAGAAAAGTTTCCTAAATGTAAACAGAAAATTAGCTGTGATTTTGAGAAACGTGAATGTAAAACCTACATGAAGGACTTTGTGCTTCAGTTGTTTTTGGAACATTATGACGTATGACGGACCTAATAGAGACAAACTGTGTGTCGAACTAAAAAGAGAGGATCTTGCTGTAAACAACATACAGTCATTAAAGGTTGGGTGACATGGTGGCGCAGCGGTTAGCGCTCATAGCAAGAAGGTCCTGGGTTTGACTCCCCGGCCGCACTTTGCTCATTCTTTGTGAAGTTTGCATGTTCTGCCTGTGTCTGCATATGTTTCTTCCGGGTACTCCGGTTTCCTCCTCCAATGTGCCTCCCCATTTCCCTCTCCAGGACTACAGATGGAAATTAGCTGTAAAGAATCTGGTACAATCATCTATGCCATTGTGCTTAATGTAATTGTATACTGTCCTTAATAAACATTACCTTTACCTTACCGTCAGTATGCCATCATGAAAAAAGGTTTCGGATATGGTGTATGTACGGTGGAGATATAAGAGGCTTTTTGAAATCTTCACTCTCGAACCTGGTTTCAGAAATGTTCTTTTTCAAACATCTCCTGAAACACCTGTTCAGTGTGGACAATGTATGATTTAGGTAACTTTTTTTTTTTTGGCTAAAATGCCTGCGTTCGGCTTTGGGTGCAATTTAGCAATCTTGATGACTGTACTCCCTGGTTAAACATGGTCACCAGTTATAACATGCCATTTTAACAATTGCTACGAAACAACAATACTGCCAAGATTCATGTCACACTATATAGTTCAATTATTCTTTAAATTGGCAGTGAAAATGTCAGTTGTATAGGTAATTTACCACATAAATCTGGGTTTGTAAGGGAAGAAGCATTGTAAAGATGCGCTATTTTTCATGACGTGGTAGAGACATGCATGTTAAACTATATCACATTTAGAAAAACAAAAGAATCTTGCAATTTTATTAAGAAAATAATTTAACACATTTTGGACTAAGTTTTTTGTATGCTTGTAAACTTTCTTTGTAACCCCCCCCCCCCCCCCTTCTTTTCTCTCTTTTTTTTCGTAGGTCCTAATTTAGCCCCAGAATAAACCTAAAGCTCAAAATTTCCCATGCGCTGTCAGTAATGCGGCCCCATCCATGCTCTCTGTTACAGGCTGCTTTTCCCGCTCGCACCAATGGACTTCCTCCACTCAGCCGGCGCGCGCTTTAGGATCAATAGGGCCCATTTGAATGTGATTTTGACAGGAGCTGAAGTGACAGACGCACAGATAGGCCCGAGCTCAGCAGCAGCAGCAGCTTCAGATATGGAGATAGTAGGTGAGTATGACTTTATCTGTCGGCAGCAGATGTCAGCCGCGTCTGCCCACACACTCACACACACACACACATTACACACATATACACAAACATACGGCATGACAACACGGTGACACCACGCACCTCCCACACCACGGCCTATCTCAGCATCATCTAAAGAGCACAGGAGAAAAAATAGACCGTAAATGTGGAATGTGAGTTCTGTAGTGACCCAGCCAGGGAAATGGAAACGGCAGTATTTGGATAGAAATTTAGCGTCAAGGCTATAGGTGTAGAAAAGGTTTATCTGAAAGAGCAAATAATCTTGTTAATATCTTGTTAAGAATTGTTCGAAATAGATTTTTTTTACTCTGATAGATGTCTTGCTGTAGTAAAATCACTATTTTAAAAACTACATCATGAAGGTCGCCAAATTTTCCAAGTTCACAAACTTTTTTTACATAAAATGCTTTCATTTTTGAGAGATGCATTATTAAGTATTGTATGACACTGTAAGCCCTTGATTCGAAATATTTTTCTGCATAACATGGTTTTGATGTAATCCAGGGGGGTCTGGGGGAATTCTCCCCCTTGAGAATTTTCTAAATTCTTGAGCAATTTTTGGCATTTTGGTGTGTTTTAGATGTGGTATGTGATGTAATTTAGTTATAATTAAAAAGACATAAGTCACTAAGTCAAAAAGTCTCCCCCTCCATAGAGACCAGATCTAGAGGTCCCCCAGCCCAAGATGCCCTTAGCTCTGCCCCTGTAAAACTGAGCTTTACAATTGTGAGTCAGACTCAGGACTGTCCTGTGTGATCAGAGCAAAGACACACTGCTGCACACATTTTTGAAAGGGCAGTGTCTAAACGACGTGCCGCAATTTGCGCCGCTGTTATTTTTATGTTTTATTTCATCATACAGTTTGGACCTTTTCTCCGTGGATATAGGGCAGATTTGCACAAAATATGGACCAAAATGAAGCTCAGTTTCCCAGAATATCACTGGGAGTTCAAAATGTCGTTTACTTCTCAAAGTAAACAATCTGTGTGTTAAATAGCTCTGCTGTGACACTGCCCTGACAGTTGCGTGCTTCTGGAGGTGAGAGAAAAAAAGTGTATGTGGAGACGTACATGTTTCTGAATGAGCCAAAGAGCCGCACTCTGATTGGCCCAGAGCCACATGCGGCTCACGATCCTCAGGTTCACCACCACTGTGATATATTGTGGACCAACTAGAAATGACACATTAGGATATTAGCTAACCGGGTTCTACTTGATACATTTTTACAATATTTGTGACAAAATCTTGAGAATCCATCTGTCGGGATGGTGGAAGGTGGTCGAAGTGTGCCTGACCAATCACAGCGCAGCAGCGAACCAATTCAATCACGAGCATTGTGGTTTGGGTGGAAGCGCCTAAATAAACTAAAACAAACATGGTGGTGGTCTATTTTGCAGCAGACTTTTTGGCTTTTGAAAACCGTGCACACAAAGATAATTTGTGCATTTGACTGGAGAGATGTTTGTGCTTTTCTTTCAACTGGAACAAAAACGGGATTTCTCGCCTTCCTTTGCTCTTCTCGCACATGACGTTCTGTTTCTTCCTGATCACTTTCTGTGTCAGTCTGTCTATATCGACAATGTGTAGAACTCAATTCAGTTTGATATGTGACAAGAGCCAGAGTTGATATTAGCACCAAGGTAATGTTCTTTTAGTTTTTAACCTTAGCCTAATTACAAAAGAGGAGGGCTTTCATTTTATTTTATCAGACTAAGAGTTTTTAGGTCAGTACAGATCCTTCCAGTGCTTGTAAAAAAAATATAATTTGTAAAAGTTAATTCATGCAAGTTATCGCAGTTTTGGAAGAGTTTGGCTCTACAGGGGTGCACTGCTGCCTCATTTAAAAACGCTTGCACCCACATTTAAAATAATGAGACGTAAAGGAGCTGCATCTGATACTTTTTCATCTAAAATGTTGTACATCAATCCCATTTTTCTTAATGAATTCTGAGCCTCATAGTGATTCCTCCCAATGCGTTTTTCAACACTTTTCGCAGCTTTTTGAAGCCTGAATGGATTTTGCTATCAACATGCAAACAAGTAAAGCTAACAAAAACATAGCTTGATATGAACAGTGCAGAGTAATGCAAACACATGTTCTCCTTAATTGATAATGGAGCAAAACAGATTCACACCAGCTTTCTGAGATAGAATAAAACCATGGAAGTTGTCAGTAGTTAAATGCTTCAGGTTGGCTTTATAGCAAATTTTAGATAAAATGTGAAGGTTGTTTTGAAGATATGCAAAAGCTTGAGCTGGACGATTCTAAAAAAAATGTATATCTCAATAATTTTTTGTCATATCGGCACATTTTCTGTCAGTCCAACATGATTGTGTTAAAATTTGTTATCAAATATATTAAAATATATTTATAAGACGAATGTGAAAATTTGCCAAATTAATCACACGCATTGGACAAAATATAATTTTAAATAAGAGAAATATTGCTTGAAATAAGTAGTTAGTAAGTATATTGTTTTAGTATATTTAGTATATTATAACAATGGAACAAGCATTTTCTAACTTAAATTTGAGAAGAAAAAGCCTACTGCACTTGGATTTAGAACTAAATATTCTGTTCTATGGGCAAATTTTATTGCAAGACAGTAAAAACAACTCACTTATTCACTTACTTAGGTTAATATAATATTTAAAATGAACCTTTTCTAGTGTAGGTGCTGCAATCTTCCCTTATTTTCCTGCTTTAAGCACTTTGAATAACTTAGTGTATGAAATCTGCTAAACCTATACACTTGCTTTGTCTATTTGAAAGTTTAATTACCTCTCTGTAGCATTTGTTTTAACTATAGGATATACTCGATATTCAATTTTTGCATATCTCCAAAACCACCTTCACGATATTATTATAAATTCAATATAATGCCCAGCTCTAGCAAAAACTGAAGTTACTTTGCTCATAGTGAAAAAATTAACCAAATAAAAAAGCAAAATTAATGTTTTAAGCTTTAAAACAAGGGCAACAAGTGACATTTCTGCATTTTTGTCATTTGTTTTCTGAATATTTCACATTTGTCTGATGAGCAAATTTCAAATCAAACATTTGTTTTGGACTAACTTCATATAGGGTGAATAATACAGCAAAAACATTAAGATAACACCACCTTACTTTTAATGGCACAACAGCAACATAGCAATAGTCAAACAGTTGTTCTGAAAGAGGCAAATATTAATCCCTGTATCTATATGTACACCTTCATATTGTGATGGGCAGTACTTCAGTGCATTTTGACGTTGGGGCGAGATGAAGCAAAGAGACAGGATCCAGATGGCATAAATCGGAGGAAGTTAAATTGGGATCAAACAAGTGAAATCCAAAAAAGATTGATACGAGGTGGTGGTTATAAAATAAGTGCAAATTAAAGCATGAAAAGACAAGCAAAGGCAAATTAACTGAAGTGTGCGCAGAAGTACCTCCGTCACGCCGAAATGAAGTTAGCTGGAAACAGAGAAACAGATCGCACAAGTGAACTCCATTTCCTGTGCACATTTTGACAGGATTTTACAGTGAATTCATATAAATAGAAATGCTTTTTGACACGCACAGGAAGTTTGCACACACGGGTGGATGCACTTGTTAGACTGCAAGAAAGACTACAGGTGTAAATAGTATCTTTGTTTGTCATTCTAATGAGCAAAGTAGAAGAAATGATAAGAAAACTCCCATCTGTGCAGTCTCAAAGGTCACGCCTGTTAATTCCTACAATTGTGATTCAAGCTCTTGTTTTTTTTGGCATATTCTTTTGTGTAAATAGAAGATTTTATTGACTTTATTGGCTATTGACATTGCTGTTGTAGTGAGTTTTGTGTAAGTGGTGAACAAAGTAAACAGTCTTGTTGCTAAAAATGTCACATAAAGTAGTTTGATCTATGTCAAATGTTCACAATGCAACAATACAACACATTCTGGACCAAAAATGACTTTGTAGAGAGTATAAAGCATATTTGTTGTTGAGATCGGCAGCAGTATTGATAAAAGGCTTATGTCTGATAGCGGCGCAAAAGGAATTGTCTGGAATAAAGTGAATTGTGTCTGGAGTTGAAAATGTCCAAAACGTTTTCCAAAAGGTTAAAATAAGTAGCATAATTGTTGAGCCAAATTATTTATGTGGCCTAAGAGCATTTTTGTATTTTAATCCAAACTCTGAATCCAAGTAATTTTAAGCAGCTATAACTTGTTGTGACAGTAAAGTATGCTCAAAGTAAGGCTTTATTTTAGGAACATATCTGCAATCAAATCTTAGAAAAAAAAAAAAATTCACTGAAATGTTATTCTTGCTGGCATAATTAAAATCGCCCAAAAGATCATGGTATTTCTCTGTTTTTTTTTCATACTACTACAGCAAGAAAATACTGTTAAGTTTCAGTATTAAGGAATTGGCTTAATGCTTCATTTTTATAACAAATACACCCATTGTAATTTAGCTAGATATTGGATTTTTGAAGTTTTTAACACTCAAATATGCTTTACATGGCTTTGTTTATTCACTCCAAACCTGTTGATTCTAAATGATTATTGCAGTCAGATGCCGGGGCCCACACTGATGATATTGTAGCTGCCAACCTTACACACTAGATTGATGTTAGCCAATGAGAGAGAAGTGTCTCGCTGCTTCACTGTGGAGTTCCAGTGGTCTCATCCAAATAAACAGGCCCCTTCTCGCTTAACTGATTTGATGAGATCCAGGACTGACAAGTATTTTTTGGTAACATAATGTAGTTTTTAACACATAACACTTGTGGTGTTTGTTCTGATAAAGCTCGAGATCATTGTAAAGCTGTTGTCTTTTTGTAAAACAAGTTTGTAATAGTCTTCTCTCATTATTAGTTTACTCACAGTTGTATTTGGATTGATGTATGCATGCTTGTAGTGTCCTGCAGTTTGCAGTTTGAGTGTTCAGAAAAGGCCAGAAAAGGACTCATCAGTCCTGCAGTTTTAAACAGGAAGTCAATGGACCTGCGTCTATTTCTAAGATGTTTAGATTATCTTTGTGTTAGATCATCTTTACAGTATAGTCTATAATACATACTTGGCTTTATATAGCACTTTTTAAGACACCCAAAGACTACACATGCTGCATTATTCACACACGCCACACTCTAGGTGGTAAGCTACTATTGTAGCCACAACTGCCCTGGGGCAGACTGACCACCACCAACCATTCACACTCACACAGATCCACACTAGGCAATGTGTCTTGCCTTAGGACACAATGAAACTTTCTCCTTGTCCAAGCCCACAATAAACTAAATGAGGCTTCTTGATCTACGTATATGTCATATTTCTGCCTAAATCAATGAAAAACACAACAGATCTCCTTTAATGTTACCCCTTTTTTACTCAGTATCGATATATGTTCAGATGAGTATCTAATTTTGATAATATGTATTTTTAGTACCCTCTACTCTTTGTCTCACACGCCAAGGACCCCCAAAACTTAATTACTGTGCAAATGTATTTGTTTACTTTAAGAGTTATGTTCATTGAGTAACTGCGTGAGGTTCACGCAGTTACTTGTTCTTGTTAGTTTTATATTCACTTTTTTATGTATGTTGAAATTCTCCATAAATGCTCCAAATCACTCTAAAGCAGTGGTTCTCAACCTGGGGATTGAGAAAAAATTTTTGGGGGTCCCCTGATTATGTGAAAAATGACGATCCTAAACACATTTTGACAGCTTCTAATACAGTGATAGGTTTATATTCCTATTTGCTGGTCTACAAAATAAATGTTTCTATAGGCTTGTATTCAGATTGTATTCAAACATAAGACTAAAGACTATCACTTTGCAGGTAGCCTATATTTGTGTTTGAGTCGTAAATGGCTATGGATGTTTTTAGGGGGTCGCAACTGAAAAAGATTGAGAACCACTGCTCTAAAGGATGTATGATTTGTACTAAAGTAATAACTTCAATTATGGATAGCCCCTTGAGATGAGACATCTCATTTTCAACACATTTGAATGAAAATATTATCCATATTCAACTTCTTATTTCAAGTACCCCTCACAAATGCTCAGGTACCGTACACCTGGTTGAAAAATAATCCGAATTCCAACTGTTGAATAGTATATTTGAACAAGTCTTCAAAAACAGATGAAACAATAAAGGTGAAGCTTCTGAGGACTAGCTTGTGCTCATTTAGCTGCAGTGCTTTATCACAGTGTTGTATCAGAGTGCCAGCGGCGGACACAGGCACCAGGTCCAGTTTTAACAAGGCAGAGGATAACATCTCATAATCTGTGATAGGCTGAGCTCGAGCGCTCTTCAAGGTAGCACTTTTTATCCAATCACACGTCAGATCTCTTTCACTGTGAGGAAGCTGACCTTGGCTCTTCCACCGCTGCTAACAGAATATGAACAAGAAAAGTACTTTTGATTGCATGTCATGTACGAGTGTTTTACACAGTTGGACACTAGAAATGTAATAAGCACTAGAAAGTATAACATAACTAACCTATTATTCATAAATGTGTTGTGTTGATTCTAGTTTTTTTTTGCACTTACTCTCATTTAAATTTAAGTTGAAGAATTTCAATGATGTATTTATTCAGTCATGTTATGCCTAAAAGCTTAAAAATACGACCAAACTATTCTATTTTTTCTACTGCATTCTGGACTTTCTTTTAAAGTTGGGGTAACAAACTTTTAGTTATAAATGAGTCATCTTTGTGCTTTGAACTATGAGGAATGCAGCACTTTATGAAAAACTGAGTTCACCGTCTGATTATTCAATCAATTTTAGTTCTTATCTGATTGGTTGAGCTTGGGTGGTTATCTCCAGTTTCACTTTGCTGTTTGTAACAAGTGTTTTTGAATAACTGCAACCAAAATTAATAATGTTGATATTAACCATGTGTGGAATTTATGACAAGAAGACGTCAGATTTAAAGTGTGAAAATCAGCTACCCCACCTTTAAAACAAAACTCTCCATGGGACACAATTTTTTCACCGTCTGAGCCTCAGAAAACAATGTACTGTTTAAAGTACATTAAGTTATCCAATCTTTTTTGAGCATCTCTGCAGCAATAGCAAATCTGACAAGAACGGTTTGATGATTTGTTTGCCGCCATAAAATTACGGGTGTCAAATCATTTATTATTTGGTTTTACTTTTTGAATCGAGAGCTCAACAGACATTTGTCATACAATTCTCTGTCAGAAAAAAACAAGTGGAGTAAAAGTTTGACATTGGAAGAAGTTTTTTTCTGTGCTATGTCTGTATAGTTCATGTTCATAAAATTATTATTAAAAATATATTTATTTTGTTTTTAAAAACAGAAATTAAAATGTAATAAAAACAATTCAGATTGATCGAGATGAGGCAAATAATTGTAATATTTTTATTCTCCAGATCACCCAGCCCAAGGTGGAGCACTAACACTAACTTGATGTGGGAAACACATGGTTATATCTCAATTTTAAAGTAAAAGTACTTTTTTTTAATTTGCAAGATAGTGCAAAGGTGAAGCCAGTATACTTTTGTTGCTATAAAATCACCTGAAATTTAATAGAAAAAACAAACAAACAAACAAAAAAACGGTGGCAGACTCAGCACTAGAAAATATGCTTACTGCACCTTTAAGTTAGTTAATAAACGGCAGCAAAGCCTTTTCTCACACTGACATAATAACATATTCATAATTTCAAATACACAATGATAATTTTCCAATGAATGGATTTTTGTAATCAAACAAACTCAGCTTGGTATTTTAAAATCATCTGCAGTAAACCTGTATCAGTCTAATTTGTTTGTCCAACAGTTTCCTAGTTTCTTACTCAGTCTCACTTGTCATAGTTTGAGTCAACTTCACAAGGTCAAAACTTTATACTTCATTTTTCTGAGACCTGGATAATTATTGGATGAAATATAAAACCTTAACAGCAAACCTCAAGGCTATTTCTTGGCTAAAACAATAACACGAGGTGAATCAAATAATTACAGTGATTCAACTTGTCTAAACTTAATTACTTGATATTGAACTGTTGCACTTTCTCCCGTTGCAAATCACTTACTAAGCTCTTCAAACAGTACCAGACTC
Source organism: Mugilogobius chulae (assembly GCA_038363315.1). Lineage (NCBI taxonomy): Eukaryota > Metazoa > Chordata > Actinopteri > Gobiiformes > Gobiidae > Mugilogobius > Mugilogobius chulae. Next base: position 9,660,455 of record CM076405.1, read on the forward strand.
TTTCACAATCAGTGTTAGCCGTGTGTAGCCTGCAGCTTTGGATAAAACTGTTAGATCAATGCATGTAGTGCTAACCAGCGCAACGTCAACGGCAGAACAAAGAGTCACGTTGTTAAGTGCTCAGTACAAGTCTGAAAAGATGACATTGGATCAAAACAACATGTAGAGATCTGATTTTTCACAATTGTTTGCATACAACAGACTTTCAGAGAAATAAAAAAGTTCTAATTACAAGAGGGAAAAGCAGCGTACTCTGTTTTACAACTGCACATTACAAGATTTTCAAACAAATGGAAAAGTGTAGGTCAAATGCATAAGAACATTTGTCAATCTAGCAACAGAGTTCAACACAAAGCTGTCAGATTGTCATAGGGGTATATTACAGTCATTGTTAACCCCTAAACCTTACCCACAACCACATTTCAGGTAGAGCTGGTAAACCGGGCACTGCTGGAAGAGCAAAGAAGAAGGTGAAAGGAGGGAGAGGAACTTTGTGATTGATGTAAAGAATATAGCTCATTTTCTTCTTCTTCCTTCTAAAACAAGAATCACATAAAGTGCACATTCACTGCCCTCTACAGATAAAAGAAACGTTAGTTAAACAAACAATCTCTCAGAATTTTTAAAATCTATACATAAATCATGTACACCTTTCAACAACCATGTTTGTAGAGCCTTTGCACCAATCTGATTATGGGATTGGATTTCAGCGCCAATCTATTACATTCTGTGTATCGTCATGTATTTTGCCATTAGTTGTAAGACTTTATACTGGCTGATATAGACCCAGTGTCTGAAATTGTATTGATATAAAGTTATTAGGGTGTTATTTGCATAAGAAATAACAGTTAGCCTATATAACAGATGATACATTTTAAAATGAGTTAAAGTTGGGGTAACACATTTTTTAGTTGTGAATTAGTAAACTTTGTGTTTTCCACTAAAAAGTATATAATAAATGCAGCACTTTGTGAAAAAACTAGACCACTAACAACTTTCTAAATTGAATAGAAATGAATTTTTGTTTCTATCAGGAGCCGAATGATGCTCTCTGATTGGCTGAGCTTGGGTGGTCCTCTCCAGTTTCACTGTGTTGTTTGCTAAAAGACTTTTATTGACCATAATTGCAACTAAAATGAATACATGTCGATATTAATTATTTGTTGAGGAATTTAGGAGAGAAAGTAGTCAAATCTTAAACCATGTTTGCTGTGTAAAAATTAGCTACCACACCTTTAACACCCCTTTTATAAAAGAAAAAAGCTATACGACAAAGGAAGTTTATTTGTACACAAATAAACAACCAGTTTAAAAATAAAAATATTATTCATACATTTTCTTTAAAGGAAATAGAGTGCAGATTGCATTTAGTGTAAAAAGACAACTTAGTAAGGTGAATATGACAAAAAGACCTAATTTGCAAGAACACTGCAGCGATTCAGAAACAAGCCTCTATTAATACACCTGCATTTGCAACAGTTATTGACTCCAGTATTACACAAACAACTTGACAGCGATCTGTGGCCTATGAAATTACCAAAAGTGTTTTTAGAAATTAGAAAAGCAGGAATAATCACACGCTTGCATTTCCTCTGACTGTAGATGCGGAGATCAATGCGCAGTAAGAAGAAATGAAGGTTCAAAGTGCTGAGTCGCATATATTGAATAGAAATTGACCCAAAGCGAGATCCAATAACGAGGATTAGAGCCTGCTGTGATTTACATTACGTTTTTAAGCCTTGCACTTGATAAAAATGACGCATTGAATTGCATTGAGCCCCCGTGAGCTACTGCTGCAATCTCGGCGTCTAATAGCACTCTGTAAAAAGCCCGCGGGCGCTTACCCATGACTGACTACATGCACTCCAACAAGCCAGGCCTCGCGCGCAAATACAATATTATAAAAGAGCAACGCTTCTGCAGACAAGGATCACAAATAAAACTGAATTAGCCTGTTTCATGACGTAAAGCCTATTTCTACTCACCACCATAAATCATTTTCTTGTACCTACGGACCGGCTCTACAGCATCATATTTCACGGCTGCCCAGGAAAAGGACCCACGCTGAACTCTACGGCGATACAAAAACAATATTTCGAGTAATGCTTGGTGGTTTTGTTGTATTCTAATGCAGTTCTGTTAATGACTCCAGCCACTGCAGGGAGTCAAAAGCTTGTGTACTCAGTGCCAGTCCTTGAAACTTGAAATGCAGCAACTCAAGAAAAAAAAAAGTGATTTTTAAGGCACAAAAACAAACTGAAAAATGAAAGAAAAATAGTAGTGTGGGTTTTGTATTTTTAGCTCCAACATGGCACATGCTGTAGACAGGTGCTGCTGGACACTAGTTAATGAATTCAGTGACCAAAACAATGAGTGTGTCCTCAAGTAAGGTTATTTTTTTACCCTATTACAGAACACCTCACATTATGTTACCTTTCACTGAACTTGAAACTTAAGGACTTAGTTAATTCACGTATGATTACTGGGATAGTAGTAGGGCTGCTCAATTATGGCAATAATAATAATCAAATTTTTTTTAATCATAATTGAAATCACGATTATTCAAGCAATTATTTTCTTAGAGAAAGCCGATTATAATTCCTCCTTTAAAACCGAGTGTAAACGAGTTTTGTCACAATTTGAACATTTCTTGAAACTCTTTCTTTGATACAATCAATGATGATTCAAGATGCACTTTTAGTAAGTTTATGAACTGGCATTTGCAACAAACATTTTTTTATTAAACATTTTGGTTTTAAGGTACTTTTAATAAAGCTCAAGAATATTTTATGTTTATGTAATTTTTTTCTCAAAATTGATCAATCAGTGTCAGATTTTTGATACTTTCAACAACCTTAGTGTGAACAGATAAAATGAAAAAGTGCCATATATCATTGAAAGAGATGATCTTGTTTTTAAGGGGTTCTGTGAAACAGTATTTAGTTTTTTTTGTGCGCATAAAGATGACAAATAAATTGAATCTTGAGATTGTTGTACAGTTTTAAATGCACTTAACTCACAAGTTAATGTTAATAATCACATTTACTCGATTGCATACTTTTAGTAATCGATTACAGCAATAATCATAATTGAAATGGAAATTCGATTAATTGCACAGCTCTAAGTAGTAGTATTCATTGAAAAACGATTTGCTTTGAGTAAAAAAGACGCTCGCCAAAACAAATGACATTAAATGGGTGACAAATGGTATAAAAAATGTTCTTCACCAAATCTGGAGAATCCATCTTGAATTATCGCAGCGTACCAGTGTGATATAGGTGGAAACAAACCATATCAAACCAAAACAAACATGGCGGCGCCAACGGATGTATTTTGGCCAATTTTAGCCTAATATTGTACTATTTTAACTTTTAAAATTGTGAACACAGAGATTTGTGTCTTTTTGAATGGTAAAGATGTTTTCTCTCGACTGTATTTACAATACAAACGTGACTTTTTGGCTACTTCTGGGTTCAGAAGCTTGAACCAATCAGATTCAAATATTGCCATGACATTTCACTTTATTTTTCCTTCACAATTTTCAGAGGCAGTCATTCCAGACTGATAGTGTATAGAACAGAGTTACATACATAACAATCTGTGTTCATTTTACATTTGAATTTTCCTGGGCCACCACAAGTGACAATACCCCCCATTGCAAATCAATATGCATACATACAGTACATGGACTTATTTACATTATTCATAGTGCAATAGGCAATAGATGAATAACATAAATGATGAACTCAAGGCTACAGTAAGCATCTCTATTGCAGATCCACTGAAGTAAATGAGCTCTGTCAATATGTCACAAGTCTAATTGAGAATAACTGTTCTGAAGAGACAGTCTTTTCACCTCGAGTATAGATCAGCACTGCTTCAGCCTCAGAACTCTATTACTGTGTTTCCATTGGCGGAGTTGGCCTTATTGTTTATCAATCCTTTTGTTACGATGACAAAGACCAGGAGAATTGTGCCGGCCAAAAGGATGAACAATCTCTAATTGCAAAACTAATGACGACCATTAGTCAAAGCCAACACTCTCCGATAGTAATTTAAAGATTCAAACAAGTTAAAATCAAGGTCAATTAGCTGTTGTTTCATGAGTTAAATAAGAGGAAAATATGGATGTCTTTAGTTCCAGCTTAGAGGGCAGTTGCATGTATTATTAATATGACATCTCAACACATGATTATAAGACAGACCTGGGCAAACTGCGGCCCGGGGGCCAGATGCAGCCCTCGACCTGTTTTAATCAGGCCCCTGGCATGTTTTCGAGAAACAGAAAAGTGTGAAGTAGTAATAAGGACAACTAAAAATGAGATTAAACTAAGGATATTGTAAGAATAAAGTTAAAGCTTTGAATCTGTGTAATATTACATGAAAAAAGTTATTTAACTAGATTATTTTTTTATAAACACACGAAAAAAGTTGCTATTTTCTAAGAATAAAGTGGCAGCCATAAACCGTTGCAATTTTTTGAGAAAAGAATTGAAATTTTACAAGATTTATTAATAATGATAACACACACAGGTGGGACATTGTTAGGAAGAACAAAATTAAGTCTACATGTGTGCTTTTATGCAAAAGTTTAACTAATCCAAATCCAAGCCCTGATCATATTTGCTTTTTCTTTCATAAAATTACAATTTTAAATTTAGTAAAACGTATAACAATTATACTTTTTGTGGCTTCAAATTCATTCTAAAAACTTTTTTCTTATAAAAACAAATTTTGAAATTTAGCAAATCTTTTTTTTTTGTTTTGTTTTGTTTGTGTTACTGATGGTGTTGGAAGTCCGGCCCTCCACCACTTGTCTGGGTCTGAATATGGCCCTTGGGATAAATTAATTGCCCACCTCTGTTATAAGACATCATCATGGACTGTTCTGAAAAATACACGCTTCTTAGTCAGTTCTTTGGCTAAAAACAAAAGTTATATACTTTGTCTCTGAATGAACACAATCATCAAGTACAAAGTCACTTGATACTTTTAGGAAAGAACAAGACATTTTCACACTTACTGTAAAATGCAATATACATGACTAACACTGTTCCCATCAGCGCACTGAAGCAGCCTCGAAGCAGCCTTGAAGCATGTGAGAATGGAAAATCTAACAGGATTTTCACATTCATCATGAAGACAAAATATAATAATAACCTGGGTTTAGATTGTGTCAGAGACAAACCACACAATACAACATACAATTACGGCACATAAAAGTACAAAAGCTGTATTAAATTTGAGACACTAAGTTACCGTGCTGAAAATGTGATATCATTTTGGTGACAGAATGGGAACTAGCTATTAATATGATGAAAAATGGCATCTAGTAGGCACATGACATTGTAATTTATGGCTTGGTTTTTAAATTTATTTCTTTCATTTCAAAACAGGCTCCTTCTGGACTTATCAAAAGAGACTGCAAAACATGTTTATCTTAATATCAAAACACCACAACAGATAATACGGCCTATATGCCCCTATATTCAATCCAAAAACCAAACCAAACCCGGCTGGATCTCATTGTGCTAATAACAACACTATCACAGACTCATATCTCATTTCTGCATGGCTTCACGGAATGAACATCTTTGGCAATATATGAGTTTTCCCATTCATAACAACACCAGAAACAAATCAAGTTTATCTAATTAAGGGAAAATCAAACTAGGCCAAAATGTTCCCAAACTTTGTCAAATGGGACAAAGCTATTAGCTGTACTTATTAAGGACTTAACGAAGTAGATAGACGGAGGGCGGATCGAAAGGGAGGAGGACTTTGAATAGAGGGCATTGATTGTTTAAAAATACATGAAGTGTCTGAGGCTTGGATCCAAAAAGAAGCTGCCTTGAAAGTGTGTGTGTGCTAAAATAGACGTAATGTGATTTGAGGGGAATACATAGTCAGACAGGCAATAAGCAATTTAGTGTACTTAGCTGATATTTTTAGAATTGGGAAAAAAGGACGTTTAGTTCATGATGTGCTCAAAAGCTTTTGTTGCAGAGAAAGTGTGAAGCAGATGGAACAGGGTGGTGTCACCAAACTCTGAGAGGGTGGGTCTGTCATCACAAGATGGGTTTGTTAGTCACACTGTTACTTAAACGGGACATGGTATGCAAAATCACAGTTCTGTCTTGAGTGTTTTTTTTTTTTTTTTTTTGGGTGCTATAAGCAAAAATCAGCTTCAATGGCTCTCCAGCTTATACAAATCTAATTCAGTCATGCCAAAGCAACATTTGAATAAGATTGTATAAAGCTTTATAAAGTGACAGGCAAAAAATGATTGGAGGCTAAATATTTCTTACAATTAAAATTAATAAAGCCCAATTAAAGTCAGCAAATTGTTTATTTCTTGAACTGACATTTAAAAAGAATTCTGTATGGTATTCGAGTCCTGCGTCAGAAAGTTTTGAACAAACTAGATGCATTTTCCTTTCATCTGAGGTTTCTTTAGACCAATCTTTTACAATAGTCAATTCATGTGTAATTTTGTTCTACAGTATATGATTGCACTTTTGATGTGGCTTTTGAAAGAGTTCGACAGAAATGTGCAAAATCTGCCACTTTTTGCTGCGGTAATTTGCAAGACATATCAATCTGCAGACTTATTAGTTTATCAGCTATTTGTGTGCATAATTCAGCCAATACGTGTTCTATTGACACAAAATGAAGTCTGGCATGTTGATTGATGGACAGACATAAATTAGAAAAACTATCGGTGCTTGGAAGATAAGGTCTTCCACATATGCGACGCCCTACACAACTTGCATAAGCTGCATATGGCTGTGGTATTTCCCCTTTGCCTAGAAAATTCATCCCACCTCACAGATGTGGTTTATCATTGCAGTGTAGTGATTTAGGCTGGCCACAGTAAAAGAACATTCTGAAATGTTCAGTTTAACCTCACAGCACCACAAATACTTCAACATTTGAGTGAGCGTATGAGTTCCATGAGAGCTTTTGCCTGTACAATGAATGTTCTTTTTCTTTAAACTGTCTCAATGGACATGACATGAATGCTCTGAATGTTATTATAAATTATCTTTATGTAGCTGTGGAGCCTCCTTCACAAATTACAGGTCAGATCTGTGGAGACTATGGGCAAGCTGGCTGATTTGATAGAACAAAAAACATGCTCAAATGTCTTTACATGTCCATAGAAACAACTGGGAGCAGGTCTTCAGCCAGAAAAGTCAGGCAGTGGACCTGCAGTGATGTGTTGTGGCACAGTGGTTAGGGCTCTCACCTCACAACATGAAGGTCCTGAGTTTCATTCCTCAGGCAGAGCTTCTTCAAGGGACATGCAGTGTCCCTGTTTGCTCAGGTTACTTCTGTACTGCTACAAATCAGACACCATTTCTTACTGTATTTTAATCACCTGTTTAGAACACACAAACATACTGAACCCAAACACACGCGTTACATTGGTTCTGATTAGTGATCAATAGACAGACAGGCGCAGAGTGGATGGGTTAATAAAGCCTAATATCCATGGTGCGTTTAAGGTTTCCAGTGCCTGAGGCTTAAACGAAGATATAGCTTATGGGCTGCGTTTCCTATTAAATGCACTATTAGCACATTTGCATTCTCTTGGGAATAAATAAATAAAAAAAAACCTTTGAACAAAAAGCTGAGAAAGAGCAATCCAAACACGATAGTTAAGTCTGTAATGGGGCTCTAAAGGAGAATTTTATGCACAGGCAGCACAGTAACAAGCTACATGTTAATTAGGAAGCTGCTCCTTAGACTGCAGCGAAAGTGATGCACAATCTGGGATCATTCACTTTTTAGCTCTCACAAAAGTATTCATATTAAAAGACTGGATTCATCTTTTCAAATGGAGAGAATCTCGTAAAGTAGCTAACATCACAGAGGTTGTTTAGGGTTAGTGAGCAACATCTTGTAACCATTTAACCTTTTAGAACTCTGAGGGAAGTGATTACAGTTTGGGAAAATTATACTAGGGTTTTCTCTCTTCAGTTAATTTGTGTTGCATGTGACCACAGCCTGCAGGAGCAATGTGGAGGTGAGCTTTAGACGGTGTTGAACCACGTCAAAATTAGCCTGATGCAATAGCTGGTTCCAATTCAATTCAAGAACATTCATCATAGGCTATTCGTTTTACACTAGGTGGGTACTTGGACCCCTTATTTGTATAAAACATTTTCAAGGACCCCTATCATTCTCCCAGCCCAGTCTCCGGAGAAAACATAATGTCAAAAACGTACAATAAGCACATTTTCATGACTTTTTAACGTCACAATGTTACGAAAATCCAAAACGTAAAATAACTACGAACTTTGGTTGAAGCTATGGCGACATTTTCTTTGGGTTTAACAAGTAAATCTGTTGATGAAGAAATTAATCCTTGTTTTAGGAAAACAAACAGAAGTCAAAACATTCAGATTAGAATAAGATTTACTTTAAATTCAATGGGAAAACAAGCAACGTTACAAAACATCTCTTTTCTGATCTAAACCCTACAAACATCTCTATCTTGTTCTTGTCCCTGCGTTGACGTTCTCATGTTACCGTCTCATGTTCACAAAGAAGCAAAGTTCAAAGTGTCTCTGTTGTCCTCCAAAAGTTTCTCCAATAGCATCTTCATTGATTGGTCCCCCAGTCGTTCAGACATGGGGCGTCAAAAACGCGCCAGACGCCTAGCGTTGAACGCAGAAAACAAGCCAAGAAGCCGCGTCAGACGCGCGAATAAAACGCGTTGTCCGCCAGGCGTCTATTCGCTTCAACGTCATAAAAAGGAGGAGCTCTCGGTTCTCTGGTGCGAGCCGATGCGAGAAAACCAAACCAGGAAACTGAAAACTGCAGGTGCGATTTGTCGCCAAGTTTATGAATCTGAATAAACATCAGTGTTTGTCTGTCCAGCGATCCTGGTAAAAAGCACAAATCCTCTTGAAATCAGACCGTCAAAACTCTGTCCATTCAGTTGTTTTTGAGAAATGAAGCCTTATCCGCGCGGCCAGGAGCTAAAGTGTGGTCCGTGAAACTGCAGCCTCCTGACAGACTCATAGATTACGTATTTGCACATGAACACTTTGCGCTGCACAGGCGCCAGTCTCACGGCCTCCCAGACGGAACAGCAGCCCGCAAAGCGGCATTTTTCTGTCTTTGTGTTCTAATTGAGAGAGCGGGAGAGCGGAGGGATTGCTGCTCTCTAAATTAGTAGACTATTATAGACTATTTAAAAAGCATTTTCAGTCCGTCAAAATGATGGAGAGCCTTGGAAATTTTCCGTCAAAGCAAAATACAATCCGTAAATGAAAAGTGTCGGTTAACCTATTGTATATTGAAGCTTTTGACGCTGCCTACATGTTCATTTAGCCTAATTGTCCTGAGGTCAAATAAATGGAACAAATAAATCCGAATCAGACAAACATTTATTGTGAACTGTTTGTGAGGATGAACACTTTTAACAAGCAATGAATTTGCCTGGTGCAACTTCAAACGATTTATTTTTACCAATCATTATTTATTTATTTTAATTTGTATTATTTGTAATTTTTATATTTTTGCATATTTGGGTTTATTGCATATTAATTATTATTTCATTAACAGTAACATTATTTTATTATTATAATTTGGAGGTACACTTTAAGAAAAATAATAGCATGAATTTTGTCTGCTTATTAAAGACTTTTAAAACAGACTATTTACCGCAAAACACAGAAGAGAAAATAACGGCGGTATCGGCATTCAGCATGTTTCTTGGTGGCAGCAAAGCGCGTACGTTTCTTGGTGAAAACAAAGTGCGTAAAATGCAGACTTTGTTCATGAGAAACACAGTCAATAGACCAACGCAGTCTCTATCAAAATATGTTCTATATTTAAAAGCAAAGTCATTTTACGTGCCCACTGAACGTATTTATAAGCAAATTACGTAAAATGACCACTTCATCAAATTACGTACATTCCCGACATTTTCAAAGCTTTTGCGCAGTAACGGCAAAACGTACCCATTTTTAATAAAACGTACTCAATTTACATATAATAAAATAAGTATGTTTCATTATACAGGCCTATGTAAAATTAGTACGTTTTATTAAAAATGTAAAATAAGTACGTTTTATTAGGCATATGTAAAATTATTACGTTTTATTATAAATGTAAAATAAGTATGTTTTATTATATATGTAAAATAATTACGTTTTATTGAATATGTAAAATAATTACGTTTTATTATATAGCCTATGTAAAATATACGTTTAATTATAGGCCTATATGTAAAATAAGTATAAAACATATTTTTCCAAGGCAGGCAGCACTCGTGTCTGTAGTCGGAATATTCTTTTGCAGGAGGCTACATTAAATAGACTATCATCATGACTGGAGTGACGCGGTCTACATTTGCAGGTGAGAACGCTGCACCTGCAAGGACAATGAACAGACCTAGCCTATAAGCCTATGTGTGCTTTTCAGGGCTAGAGCCATTTTGGCCACTTTAGTAAAGAAAATCATTTAGACGTGGCACACGAGTGGATCCTGCTATGCATATGTGACATGTGAGCGCGTAAAAGAGAGAGAGAGAGAGAGAGAGAGCGTCTGTCTTCTCTCTGCTCCTCGGCCGCTGTTTGTCGCACAGTTGCAGTTTTTAGTTGCACAGAAGAACTCCGGCGGCCGTGACCCTATGGCCAATCCGCCCTTGCTTTGTAGGCCTACTCCCTATATTTTAAAATCAGGCCTAATTCTTACATCCACAAACTTTTTATTTTATTTTTTTAAGCACTATTCTGCCAAAAGTTTGTACTTTCAAGTACAAGGCCTTATACCAAAATTAGGAGAAATATTAACCGAATTCAATAAAAAGTTTCATACATTGACAAAAATGCAAAATTAAACAAAAAATGTAATGCCCGACAGATCAAGGCCTTCAACCGCAAACCTGCCGCCTGTGCACAAATAATGGCCAAGGGTTGTTTATGTGAATATAGGCCTAATGCGAAGGGATAGAATAAAAAAATAATGTGTCTTTACACATAAATGTAAGATTATATAATATTATGACAGCTGGTCTAGCCATCATGCGCTCTTAATTTATGGATTGAGGCAAACGGAACCAAATGAAAATCATGAAATACATAGCTAAAAAATAACTTTTCCTCTGTTCATAAACCTATCAATCACAGAGGAACAAGCGATTTACTGTTGCAGGACACGTGTAGAGGTCGAGTAGGCTACGTCTTGTGCGAGTATGAACAGTTCTGTTCACCTTACATTTTTCGTTTCTTACTTCTAGGTGCATAAATGATTATCATGAATGGCATTGTTTTTGCTCATGTACGATAATTGGGCTGCAGCCTTGCTATCAAACTGTACCGGATAAAAAACATAGGCTATATTTTTCATACAAGTTACGTTCATGCACGTATTGAGACTCTAATTCTTTTTACCGATTTCCAAATACAAAACGTGTTTAACTTGATTCAGTTTCAATAGGCTATAATTGAAACATCACTGTATTCTTTTAAAACGGACCAAGTGGACTATGGGTCTAAATATATTAGGGTGTTATTATGAACGCTTAAATCCTACAGCCTGGTGGCCTAAATAAACATGTACCTGGCTGTCCAGCGTGGCGCTGATTGTCTCCAAACTAGGTCTTTGTTTGTCCGTCTCTGTAGAAGAGAGATGATGTGTCGTACTTTCCTGTTGCTTACAGCGCGAACGAGCGTCTCCTCCTCGCTGCTCGGCTCGCTGCACCTGTTCACATTGCTGCCGCCACGTTCAGTCGGGGGCGTGTACATTCACAGCGACTGCTCTGCTTCTACCACTCGCAGGCCATGCCCACTGCTCGCTTGTGGTCGCACTAGACGCTCGTTTGAAACGCTCCACAGTGAACACCGCGCCGCGCCGCCAGTGTGAGACGCTTCGCAACGCTGAAAACGCTCCTCTTCGCGCGTCTACATAGACTTTACATGGGACGCGTACGCCCGTTCGCGTTATATGTGAACGTACCATTAGGTTCTTGCCATTTTTGGTTGTCACTTGTCTCTTCTTAAACCATCCACTGATGATCTCATCCCCGTGTATAATTGGAGACCACAATCTGAACTTGAATACCTTGTCGACTTGCAAACATATAGCAAGATCAGTCGTCTGTGACAGTTCAGAGGTCAACTGTAAACCTTGGAATGTCTGCTTTCTCCAAACACTAACCCTTAGCCTAGTTTTTACAAATCACATTTTACATGACGTTTTTTGAACCATTTGAATGATTACAAATTATCAACACACTTAAACACACATAGAAAATACTTTTTCTAACAAAACCTACCCCAAGCTTACCCATGAAACCCAATGAAAATATCGCCATGTGGCTTCAACCAAAATGTGTGTTTATTTTTCAGACAATTATCATATGTTTTTGACATTTCATTGTACGTTTCCTCCAGAGACTGTTGCATTCTCCACACTGGTGTAACAATATGAAAATGAAATTCAAACTATTGCCAAATTTGGATAAAAACTAATTCAAGTAGTCTTTATTTTATTTGTGTGGTTGTTTACATCAAAAGCATTGTGTCTTTGAGATGATCAGAAATAGAAATATTCAGTATACCTGTCAAATGTCTCAGTGACCCCCAGGGGTCCCCAGACCTCACTTTGAGATCCACTGCTTCAACTAATCACGGCTGTTTGGTAGTGACTAGTCCGGACGTCGTTAAAGCGCCCAAGCTCATCCGTGTAGTCCAGTAAATAGAACGTGTATGTGTGTCAGTGATTATTGCCATTTGTGTGTGGTATATTAATTAAATGAACAGTATTCCATTCTAAGTTCATGTTTGTCACAAGGTCAAAGGAGGAGAACATATGCAGTCTGCTATCTCAACTTTGGTTGAGTTTAATGTCACTGCTTCATCTCCAACACAGACAAATATGGAAACATGAGCATTACACTGCAGTGTTTCTTATGACGTAGACCTGCATTTGACCCATCCTTCCATTCCTCTTGGGCATCTTAGAAGCAGAGGCATGAGCTGATCTACTGTAGTTAAAGGAAATTTACTTTGAAAAGTGACAAATTTATTGTCAAATAAGACTTTTTCAATTATAAGTGTCCTTGACAGAGAGCACTGTCCACATGTGTTACATCTGTGGTACTTTTCACAAAATTTACAATGTACTGAATAAGCATCTTTATCCCAAAATGTATAACATTCCATGATGATTACGACATGTAGCTTTAAACTCTTAAATATTTTTGCGTGAGACATTTACTGCAAATCCTTTTTAATCAAAGAACTTTTTTTTCTATAAATCTTCCAACTGTAACCGACTTTTGCTGCAAAGTGCCTTTGTTTTCTCCCTCAAGGACAGTGACTGAAACCCAGTCTCCACAAACACACCTCATGCTGATCAACCTTCACAGACATCCACCACTGTGAGACAATCCTAAAATAGTCCTATAGAGCTTAGCTTAGTGAGCAGCGGCGTGTGTCAAATCAGCCTGTTTACATGTGGATGTGTCCATAGGCGGATGCAGAATGACATTAGTCCCTGATCATTAATTGTAACGCTCGACACTGTGACTTTAATTTCTCCATGCCTCTTGCTCCTCACTGCGTCTCCATCTGTCTTCTGTCGGTGCCAGCAGTCCGATTGGCCCTGTGTGTACGTACATGCTCGTCTGAACTCGTAACAAGGCGCAGCACGCTTTGGCCGTTCAAAACCCAGGCGCAATTCCCCCCAAAATCTGAAAAAATAAAAACAGATTGGACTATTGATGTGGAAACTTGGCTCCAAATCTACAGAAGAGCCAAAGTTTAAAGGCTATAAAGGTGCTTGTTTTGCTTGCTCTGAACAACCACCTGGACCAAAAGTCAAATCAGTCAAAAAACAGATAATTTTCAGCTTTTAATACTGGCAGATATAACAACATTAGGTGAGATTTTTAACAGTGTCAGAATTGGCTTCTCAAGGTGAAAATAAAAATCTGTTGGCAATGAACAGTACGAGTTTTCTCAACATGACTATATTTGTACAGGCTTTTCATGATCTATTTAAAAATGCAGAAGCTGGATTTATTAGCCAACAAAATCTCGCCTCCTCCAGAGTATGCATTGTCGCAACCTAAAATGAAGTTATGAACAATAAACAGGGTGTGTTTGTGTCTTGAAAGAAAACACAAAGTCTATAAAGAAACTCTGTACCAGTCTTTTGTCTTCTCTTTAGCTTCACGGTGTAATTTTGAAATTATATATGAAAGAGCTGGACATTCAGCAATTTGTCTCTCTTTTAATCTGAGAAACGTAACCGAGCATCAAATCTAGATCTATCTTTATAGTTTTGGAGTGATGTTTGTTCATGTTATCATTTCTGTTGAACCAGAACTTATATTGTATCTCTTATAATTTGATGCCTAACTCTCTGCTTTATGTCTGCGCTATTTCTTGCAATCACTAAAATTATTACTCACATTGGTTTGAAAAAATATTCTTCAAAGAAAGAGATCCATTGTGGACATTTTGTGCAACTACCAGCCTCGAGAAAATGAAGTTGAAAAGGTCCTCACTAACACAAAGTTGTTGACTTACCTGTTAAAAAGCAAATCGATAAAAGGTTGTTTGGTCTTGTCCAGATCCTCGTGCATTCAGACAACAGATTATCAAACAGATTAGACCAAACATTTACTAAGACGGTACTTACTTCTACTTTACTAATATCAACAGAATCAACAGCATTTTGCATCAGTATTCCGTAAACACGCAGTCGGACACCTGGGAACGCTTAAAACAACACCCAAACTAGTTCCCCGGTTAAAACTTACAACTGTTTAATCATCGTGTTTTTCTTAATACACATTTCATCTCCACTGGTTTGACATAATTATCCGAAGACGGCAGCAGACATTTCCAGGCACGAGTCGCCCTCCTCCAAAGTGTGTATCTAAGTGTTATCCCATCAGTACTATCCTTAGGCTGGTTTACATTTGCATAATGAAGTCAATAACAGCCGCCTCCCCGGAGCGTGCATGGAAACATTATTACTAATTTAATAAGAAGCTCGGGTGTGTGCATGAAGTCACTAAACTAAGATGGATGGCAAAACTGTGATACGTAAGAACAGACACGACAGGAGAGGAGAGGAGGTGGTAAACAAGGGGCTAAAGGTGATGGGAGGACATGAAGTTTAAAGATAGAAGTTTGTGTGTGTTTGAAATGAAAAGTGAAGCAGCGGTGCAGAAGGTGTGATGCCATGGCGACGACACAAAATGCATGACTGATGAGAGACTGCTGAGATGTTCACTTCTGTTTCAATCATGGCTGTGTTATTCCTGTTAAAGCCGTGCAGTCGTACATGGTCTGTAAGGTAAAAGGCTCTGTGGCTTAAGATATGTAGCTATATTACCCTATGTAAATGTACAAAATGTAGCGCGTATTGTACAGTGAAAAAATTAATGGGTTTTTCCTTGTATCAGCATGAGTCTGTGGTAGGTAAGTCATGATCTATTTTGAGTCTTGTGTGTGGAGCTTTAGAGATGAGGAAAACATGCCCATGATTACATGGAAAGGCAATGTTCGAAAACAAATTAGAAAGCAAATTTGGCCAGGAACATCCAGAAAAAACTGAGCTATGTTTACAGTCACAATGGTTGGTAAATTTCAGTTCAATTCAATTTATTTGCATAGCCCAAAATCACAACAGAAGTTATCTCAGAGGACAAACAAACAAAACTGTCAGAAAATTAAACAATGAAACATTTCGCTAAGCATTGTAAAATCAGAAACAGCCATTAGTAGGAAATACAGGCAGATTGTCCACTATCAAATAGGCAGATGGATCATTGTCCCAGAGCATCCCCTGTTCTTAGATCCTCCTTCTCGGCAAGGAAGAACTAAAAAAACCTGGTCACATCTACACACTGTAGATGTGACCAGGACTGACGCGGATCCTGATGCAATTAGAACTTTAAGTCAGAGGAGTCAGAAACCAGTGGCAAGGGGAAACAAATTTTCTAGCAGGACGACGACAGCCAATCAAAAAGAGGAAGGAGGGGAGGAGTGAGAACGGTCCAGGTTCTCAAGATTAGGTAAAGAGTTAGAGAGGATAGTATTTTTTGGACTGAATTAGTTTTGATGAGAACAGAAGAGCTGTGAATAGATACATCAGAGGCCATGCCCACTAAAGGACCTCTGTGGGGGAAAGTTAACTTTGAGAGCGGATAAAAACAAGCTTTATCACTCACTGCTCAACAACTACAGCAGCCAATGGACTTAAGGAAATAGATTGTGTAAAATTTAGATACAAAGACATGCTGAATAAAGAACTGTACTGTACAACTATGTAAATATATCTAACAGTAACAGTAGCTAAATTCTAACATAAACTTTTTTACTTTTTTGACATAATGCCACATCAACAACCTCCATTAAAATTTACTACGCAGTTTGAATTGGCTGTAATAAAAATACATTTAATTATTTAGTCTTAAAAGAGGTTAAAAGTTTAGCTTCCCACGTCTTAACATCGAATTTCCAACACAACTGCCCCCCTCAACAGGCCACGCAACCGACTGCATCAGTCCAATCCTGTGAAGGGCTGACGACAATGATCTTGTTTACATTCGTAGCTCGTGCATATGTACTACAGACGGAACAGGAAGTGACATCATCTGTATGAGACTCAAACTAGCGAGAATCAAATTAACAAAGCGAACTGTGACAAATCTTTAACAACAGAACTAAATGAAAGATGAAAGAGACTTTCATATGCACCATTGAGCTGATATGAACAAAACATTTGCTACTAACAACTTTTGGCTGCAAATACGCTAATGTTAACCTTATTAAAAAGTATAAAAAAATGTATTAGTTTTTATAAATACATTTTTTTATAAATTGTACTATTGGCAACCTCAGCATTACAAAGTAGATTTATGTATAATTTAAGAATGCCTTTTGGTACTCTTTTTCCAACTGCATAGTACTCACTCTCCTGTCCAATCGCCAAACCATAAACTCAAAACATTACCTTAAACACATATGTAGAAAGTGACTATACTGCGGCTTTATGTGAGAAAATCCTTGTTTTTATCTTGGCGAATATCCGATACAAAGACATATTGCTTGCTCAGTATAGGGCTTTTAGCTGATTCCATCCTGATCCTGTGAAGTCGGCAGGTGATAAAACCCACTGCAGTCGGCTCTGACCCCAGGAGCCCTTTTCCGTCTAATGGATATCTTATACAGCCATACAGTCCTGCAAAAACACTGTCTTGTCTTAAGGTTACGCCGGGCTAATTGCCTCGTTGTACCAAAGAGTAGCTCACGTACACAATACTCCACAACACACACGAGAGAAAGAACGCTTCAAAGTAAAACAAAGAGGAACCTGTTTTTGTTGTGACTGATTTGAAATTTAAATCATCCTAAATGCAGCTTTGCGACATGAAAAATATGGTAATAATTTAGTAAGGTTCGCTGACACTCATTAATAATAGAGGACGTACTTACCCAGAGGAAAGCTTTCATGATTTTTAACGCCGCTTGTTGATCTCGGAATAATATGTCGTAAGATGTTGTTCAAAGAGGTAGATTATATGGATTTACCTCACAGGAACAAATGAAAACAGCATTAAAGATTCTATTTTAGGTTTAAAAAGATTCATGTGAACTTTTGCCCATGGTACAGTATTGGTATTCAGTTGTTCTTTGCTTCACAAATATTTGAGTAATTTTGTTTTTTTGTTTTTGTTTTGTGTTAAAACAGTAACTGTAGCTTTAATGCAAGTGCAATTCTAGGACTCAAACTGTCGAAAGTGCTTCAAGTGAATGTGGCAAACTTGATCATAAATCAAATGTGTACACTGACATAAGGATTGTGTAAAATCTTCATGTGACTACTGCCCCTGTCATAAAACTTTTTTTTGTTTTGTTTTTTTTTTGTTTAAGAAGCTAGAACAGTGAATGATTATTCAATTACTAAATTAGTTGACATTTAATTCAATAATCGATTAGTTGGTATCAATGGATTAACTTGTTGCAACTCTATTATATTACCACAGAATGACATTACGAGGTGGAACTTATTGTTTTCAGTTCCTCATCACAAACACAGCTGAAGTTTTTTTGTGTCCCATAAGCCTCTGAATTTCTCTGATCTGTGATGTCATAGGTATGTCTCTTTTGCACTGTTCATGAAACATCCAAACTGCATAAAGCAAGATTGATTTGAATGTTGAATCTTGTGTCATTTTCAGTTTGTAGCTTGTAACTGCAGGTCTTACTTAAAAGTAGTTCTTTTGCACGCCAGCTTTACAAATTTTGGCTTAATTGAGCAAAAGAAAAATCCAAGCCTGGTTTATTGCAATTTTAACAACCAATCCAGTTTAATTTCTAATGCACTGATAATTTTCATTGATTACTCAAAATTAATTCCATCTATATTAGCATTAAAGTTCATGCTTAAATCATATATTCATTCATTCGTTTGATGCATTGTTTTCTTACAATCATGTAAAAAAAAAAAGAAAAAAATGAGGAAAAGTTTGAAATGGATGTGTTATTTAATATTTTCTTCCTGTCTCATCTTAAATCAACAGTTTAGTGAAGTTTAGTTTAGCCACTGTTGTTTTGGTCTCTCACAAAATGCACTGAATTGAAAAAGTTTGAGAGCCAATGATGCTGTCTAAGAAAATGCGCCAGAGGTATAATAACGTCGGAGAGTCTGGCCTGGGAAAGAGAAAATAAAGTTAGTTTGTGGACAGTTGGGCAGTGGGCCGCGGTGGAGGCTCGCCCTGGTCGTATCCGCCACAAAACAACAGGATGGTCCAACAGCCACAGGTGCATGTTGTGTTTCTGTATCGGCCAAGGCGCTGTCTCCGGAGTCACTGCTTCTTCTCACAGATGCTCTGTACTAAAGCCAGCGCTGCCAGCAAACAACTAAATCTCTCCTTGTACTTGTCCTTCACTTGTTCACTTCCAAATGGGCAGTCCGCAGCAGTCAATTATGTTTAATATCAAGTGAAAGGAGACTTATTTCAGATGATTTTTATTTCCCAGGCAACAGCAGCGCGTCTCTCTCCCCCCCGATACAGAGAGACACGAGCGTTGTTCTTGTTCATTGCATTTAGTTTCATCAGAATTACTTTGGATGGCTGATTTCATCACAGCATTTCTCATGGGTGCGAGCGGCGTAGAGTGTGAGCTGCGCAGTGATCTGACAGAAATAAATGAAATGACAGATAAATAACTAAAAGGCAAGCCAACCAAACGAGGCTAAACATAAACATTTATTAGGTGGTGCAGAGGAAGCGATGTAAATACAGTGAAGACAGACAGAGCTCTGTGGGATTGTGCTGCAGCCATAACATGACCACCTTTATCTCCTCTGGTGGTGGTGGAAGTGTGATGTGATCTCTGAGATGTAGCCTTGTGCACGACAGATGGCAATAAGCGACGCATATTCACACCTGTGCCAAAGCAAGCCTGTGCATTTTAAAGGTGGTGCGCTGTTTTAAAACATGAAAAGCAGTTGTTTAAAATGGTTTGCAATGACTGCCGATTTACAGTACCTAATGTAGGATGAGAAGTCAAATCACTCACTGCAATGGTACTTCTCACAGGTGTCAGTTTATCCAAGGTGGCACAGTGGTTAGTACTTTCACCTCAATGCAAGAAGATCTTGGGTTTGACTCCATGAGGAGTTTGTTCTTCTCACGTCTGTATTATTTTATTCAAAGAAACAAAATAAATAAGCAAAAAAAAAAAAAGAAGAAGAAATACATAAAATACACTTACAGGACTTTTTCTAACATTGTAGGCCAGTGCTATTCAACCTAGTTTTTCGGATGTCCAGATGTTTTGGAAGACCATAGCCCCTTTGCTTTCATAAAACATTTGCCAAAATGTGGGTTGTATCATTTGCTAAGACTTAAGATTTTTTTTATTGGTCAACAAAATTTCCAAGCCAATGTTGAGCCAGAATTGAAAAGAACTAAACCAGCAGTGTCAAACTCATTTTGACAAAGTCAAAATGACTAAAATGAACCTGAAATGAATCTGACAAACTGCAAATAATAGTCTCTGTTTATTGAAGTGACAAGCTGCTTTACATCTGCATTAGTTTGAAAAATGATTTCCTCTTTAAGTTTCAGAAAAATAATTTCACGAGGTTAAGAGACCCAGATTACTCCTGGCACTAATATTGGAATAGTTTATGATTAAATTATTCTGCACTAAAGCATCTATTATTCGGCACAAAGCATCTATTATTCGGCACCCCCAAAATAACCGTGCAACCAACTCGCGACCCCCACAGCAAAAATTATATACTTTTGTATTCTTTTTACATTACAAAGCCATTTAAATTAGGCTTAATTGTGTTTATTTTAACAGTGTGTTGCTTTATATAACTTCAATTCCCCAAAAAACTGATTAAATGACAATCCTAATTGTAAAAATACATTTTGAAATGATCCCCTGACCCTCAGATTTTGATTCACTTTGGGAACCTCTGTGGTAGACTATTACTAAGCAAGTCTGAAGAAGTCGCAACTTTGAATAGATACAGTCGGCAGCATTTTTGGGGGTGTGGCCTGCTGAAGAGGAGAGTTGTGTTGGAAATCCGGCATGTGAAGATGTAGAAGACATTGCGGACAAACTTCCACCTGAATAGATACATTAACTAGATGTGTAACAGGGGGAATTGAGTTTAGGTTATATTATTGTACAAAAAAAAATCTGGTATAGTTTATTTAAATAGGGGCAAAGTGGGTCTAACATATTACCCAGAGTTGAACCTACAAAGAAGAAATAATATTAAGAAGATGGGCTGATGGTCATTGGGTTAACTTTTACATAAGTATGTCATAAGTACGTATGACATACTTATGTAAAAGTCACTGAACAAACACTGGTTTGGTAAAATGTTATAAAACTAGCCACAAAGAAACATAGAAAAACACAAACTTCCATTTTTATAATTTTTATTTTCACACGTTTCATCTGAACAAAAGTCACATCCAGAAGGTTCTTCACAGTGTTTCTATCTTTCATTACGGCTCTTTATTCAAAATACAGCGTTTATACAAACTACAGTGCATCCTCTGTCCTTGTCCACTCTTCCTCCTCTCTCTTCATCCTCAGAGCTCCTCGCTGTGAAAAGCTGAACAAGAACATTGCTGTGTTTATTAGATTTCATTTTACAATAGTGTTTTGCTGCTATATTATTCAAGCTATATTGCAGTAGCAGCTCAGCAGTGCAAAAAGACTATTTAAAATATATTATAGCATCAGCCCTGAAACTTCATCTAGTTGTGTCCGTCTAATTATCTGAATCGTTTTTGTGATAATTGCCATGATTGTCTTACACAAAATGAGTCACATTTGCAGACATGTATATTTTTTGTTGTTGAATCATTATGCTTTTTAAAAACTTGTCTAAGAACATCACTTAGAGAAAAAAGTGAGTCAGAAGAAGCCTTGACAAATACAGTATTATTATCTAGTTTTTGTGTGAAGATGATTTCGGATTGGCGCTAAAATGTGGGAATATTGATAAGACAAGACAATAACGCTTTTAACTGTAATTATGCAAATGGAGCTGTTGAATATTAAGGTATTACAGTCTGAATGCATTAGTGTCAGCTGTGTGGGAGGAGTGAGAATTGTCAGTAGTCCACATGATTGAAAAATAGATGAACCAAAGCATCATTTCCAAACATTTGACATGTTTAAGTTTGAAGTTGTTTTTGTGTAAACACTAAAAATGTTTGTTAGAAGGTTAGTTGAGCAGAATGTACATTTTCTGTTAGCCCAGCCATAGACATTTTTGTTGAATTTAACAAGTAATTCTTAAGCTACCCCCAGCCCCAGTCCTAAACTTACCCATTTTAGTCACTTGAAGCCTCAGCTTACCCATTAAACCCAATGAAAATTTGTGGTTATTTTACATTTTGTCTTTTAACATACTGACGTAAAAATCAGCTTTTTGTACGTTTTTGACCCTTCATTGTATATCTGTAACCGATCCACGTAAACATGAGGTACCAAGTAGGAGAAGTGTGGTAGTGGCGGGATAAACTCACTCCCTCAGGTATAAAAACCCACAAACAAACTGGGCTAAGGGGAGCATTCTCTTTGGCTCAATGCGTTTGTCGGTCGACCGCCGTGTGGGAGACCCGGGTTCGACTCCCGCTCAGGACATGTGTAACACCTATGCCGGTCACATATCTACGTTTTCTTCAGAGACTGTGATGTATGTGTATAATACCTTGTGCTGGAGGATTTGTGAGCATTAGGAACTAGCTGGACCTTGCTTCAGGTTTTGTGGTATGAAAATCAGCTAAGTAACCTTTTAAGAAAACTGTACTTTTCAGAGTATTTTATATGCGTACATTTACTCAGTACTTGAATTTTAATTGAAGTAGCAGCACTTTTCTTAAAGCTTTGCATTTTCAGTGTAACTCTACAAGTGACAAGCATTAGAACCAATAAGCTCTCTGGAAACCAATGAGATCCTACTGTAAATCTCCTATTTGTAAAGTCCATGTATTTGTTATAAAACATCTCCAAATTGCTTTACACAAGTTTAGGACAGTGTTCTTTTGTTAGGCCATATTAGTTTTAGGACAAAAACATGTCATGTCATCTCTCTAAATGATGCTTTGGTCAGCGTCCAGAGCAGTGTACAGTGCGTTTAGTGGTGTGAGGGATGCTGTCTTACATGTGAAGGGGTCAGTTAGCTGGTGAATACCTTCCTCCTCATCCTCCGGAGCCACCAACCCGGCCACGAACGACCACAGCGTCTGCAGCCAATCAGAGCTCTCCTCAGACGAGACCACACTGGCCGCCACTGCCACGGCCGCCTTCAGAGGACGAGCTGCTGTCGGAAGAGAGAAGAAAGGGGTGGGAAGGGTACAAAGATGGAGAGAGAGACGTGTGAGGGGTTAATTTCAAACTAAATTGTAGACCTTAATGAAAAATGTTCTAAATTTCATAGGTAAAGTGGAACATTATGAGATTTTCTTGGATAAACTGGGATTAACAGAAAGTGGAAGAAAAAAAACAACTTGATTTTGGCAAATGAAAGTTGATCAGATTAGGGCTGTAGTCGACCAAAGAAATTCTTGGTCGACTAATGACAAGTCCCATCGACCGATTAATCGATTAAAAAGGGGGTGTAGGAAAAGACAGTTCATGTAAAAACATAATTTTACACACAAAAAAAGTGTGTTTATATCAAAAAAAGCCAGATTAGACCAATGACTCAATGCCAGCTCTTTATCTATTGGTTGCTGTTCAATATAACTCATCATAATCTAAATAAAATAATTAGTTGACTAATAGAAATTTTGGTCGACTAAAGCCCCGATTAATCGACTAAAAGACCAGATACTGTACATGTTTCCCAGAGCTGGATTAAACTTTCACAAAAGCATGACAATTTTTTACCTAATTTGACAATAAAATGCATAATTAAATAATTTGATGAAGGTTAACTTCTAAATTTAATGTTTTTCTTGACAAATACAAACAAAAATGTTGAACTATTTTATTGCTCGAATACAATATAGAGGCTAGGAAGATTTAGTAATAAAAAAACAAACAGTAATAGTTTGTATTCAACCTGGATGTGACTCATGTGGATTGCGTTGCTCTTGGTCAAAGGATCTGATGTGCTGATTACTGTAAAAGGTATGAAAGTGTGTGTAAGGTTTGGCTAACGTTGTGATCATGACATTCACTAAAGACACAGTTACAACTAATCTAATCTATCTACATTTCTACACTGATATTCAATTCTGAAAATTGCAATAAATAATAATAATAATTACAATTACTCCAATAAGAACATATTATTTGGGTAGAAAATATGCAACTAAGTAAGAATTTGAACTTGAACTCTAGTATATTGTGCGTTCTCTCACTTCTGCGTTCTTGTGACTGTGCTCATGTCGTCTCCAGGGACCAACAAAACAAAATCTAACAATGCTTTGCACATTTATTACATTGCTAGTGACTAAAGCTGCAAATATATATTGTTGTTTAGTGCCGTTGTAAGACAGAGTTTCCCTGGAGCTCTTGTTTCCCTCACAGCGGTTCATTGTGATGTCGGAGATGCCAGGACCTGATGTGTGGTCGGCCAAACAGAATTGGAACTTTTTGTAGCTAACTAACTTAAACTCCGTGTGACAGATCACTTTATCACATTTTTCAAATGTTGACTTAGTTTGATGTGATAGTCATTGTGGTAAATGTTGATCATGGTTTTACAGCAGTTATTATCATCAAAAACATGTCTGATGTTGTGTTTTGCTTCATCCTCATCCATTTTAGCTCAAAAATCCTGCATGTCTAAGCTGTATTCTTTCCTTGTACTGAAAACATGATGTCATTAAGTGAAAATACAGGAAGTGCTCCACTGTGTTTTAAATTTACACATCTTCACAAGAGTCACCTAATTACTTTCTTTCTCTAAACTTAAAAATTTGAAGCTGCAGATATTGTATTAACCTTGTTTAAACTGCTTCACTTCACAGTGAGGCAAATCTTTAAAACAAAAAATCAAAATCGTTGTCCAAATGATACATGTAAAGTTCTTCTGATGTTCAATCATCAAGTAAGAGCTAAATTGAGGCTGAATTAGCAGCTAACAATAAACTACCACTTAATGACATCACAAGGTGAAACAAAGCAATGGGAGCTTTAGACGGTTTAAGGATCCTGGATTACTCAAGCATTTGTGAGTGAAACTAAACGTAACTTTGGGGATGTTTCTAAAATTCTAAAATGGCTAAGAACTACAAAAGTTTTGAGTAATATGGGACCTTTAAGTGGAAAATTACAGGAAGTATTTTGAGTTCTACAACAGAATCCCTCCACATGTGTCGTCAAAAATCGCCAAAATGCAAAGACAATTTACACACAATTTCTTGGAGTTTAAGCAATAATTGGACACATTTAAAGTGTTACAAATTACAATAATGTGTCACTCTTGTGTTATTTGTGTTGATTTTGGCCCAGATTTACAATGTGGTTGCTAGGTAACATTTGTAGTTTCCCCTCCACATGTCATAATTACTTGGGTAAAATCAAGCTAAATGTTTAGTGAAATCTTAATCATAATCATGTTTACTATGTTTTACTAAAAAAATCTAACCTGTCATACACACTATAATTCACTCTCCTTGGCAGTGGTCCCTTTTGAACGTTTTTATTCACAGCAATTGTCAGTTAGAAACAATTATCGCTGAACATGTCAACAACTGAACTGAAGTGTGAAGCTAAATGTGCTACTGAAAATATGAACATGTTACCTGTGTTATCTTGTGTATAGTTTAGATCTCGTTATTTGCCAGCTCTGGCAGTGGCATTGTCTTTTTTTCTATTTATTTGCAGCTAAATGTAATTACTTTCATTAGGCTATATTTATTTTTCTCCAGTTATTTAACCCTCGATTGCTACTTACAGACAGAATACACAGATGGACAGTGTGCTTACGTGAAGGCGGTCATTGAAATCGTTGCCATGGCAAAGACGATTTATACAAAGCCACCGCCTCAGCAATGGCCAACTTTACATATGACCTTAAGCTCGTTACTGTAATCCACACAAACACACACGCAAGAGGAGGTAATTAGCAGAAGGTGTCATAGTCTTGTTTTCTCCTCCACCTGCTTTTCTCAATAGTGATGTATGTTATTGATGTGTTTGGAACATTCCACAATGCAACATTAAAGTGACACTAAACTCGACCCACAACCACATTTCATTCAGATCTGATCAACTGCACAGGGTGTAGATCTGCAGTAAGTAAGTCATTTGTGCAGATTTTTGGGGAATCATTCTGGATGTTTATTCTTTTTTGTTGTTTGCATAAAATTTGTCAAAAAATGTATAATACAAATAAGTAAATAACTCAAATCAAAGTTTTTCAGTCTAGTAGCTATTGCCATACTGTAAAACGTAGTGTCATGAAAGTACCCAGACTTTCCATTTACAGCCCTGACCCCAAGTCATTATAAACATGTTGTCTTTCACACAAGAGACTTTCCTCCAAATGCTCTCTGAAAATGTGCTTTTAATGACATTACAGGAGAAAGAATAGATTAGAAATGTTTTGTCCTCATTAAAAATGTAAGACATCTTGTTCCTGAGCAAATACGTCTGTTGACTGTTGTTTAGTCTCATTAAGGAAGGAAAAGATTACAAAGAATGATTAACACAACACCTAATTGCATGACTATTTTTTGTCAATACATGAGTCATGCAAAGAGTGTAACTATTTGGACAAAAACTTGTAATTTTCCTCAAAACCCATAGTTAAGGTAGCACATTGTCACACCAATTAAAAGATTTTTTAGAAATACACATCATGCAAATATGTAAGAATCAGAATTTTTACTTGCATTGTAAGAGAAATAATATTCTAAAACAGCTGAATTTCGGTTCTTACAGGTGCTTTGACTAAGAATTCTTCCAGAACAACTTCTTCAGTTAAAGTGGCCCTAAATTAGCAACATTCTGTCTGAAATATATAACATAGTATTTTGATTCTCATAGGAGGCCGAAGAAAGCTCTCTGAATGGCTGCTATTGGATGGACCTTTAGTATAATGGGGGTTTAGCCTAACATTTTCTGGTCTCAGATTGACATAGGTCGCTACATCCAGTGGCATAGTTGCCATAGTGGCATAGAAAATCAGACGAAGGATTTTGGGCTAGTCCTGAAAAAAAAAATCTCTTTTGTCATTGGTTGTAGACGGAGGAAAAGTGCAGCTTCTGAACTGGGTTTTAACAAGGAAAAGATGTAAAAGTGTCCGCGAACTATGTGAACAGAAGCTTCGTGTTCATACCGAGACTCGCTGTGTTCATGAGCCCGAACAGAGTTGCCGTGGGCCGGGAAAGAGTGAGCACACGCACCGCTCGATGTTGCCAGACTTTCAGAGAGCCAAAAGCGACAGCACCCGGCTCACAAGCACAGCGACTCTCGGCGTGTGCGGAGCTTCTGGTCACGTATAGCTAGTTCGCTCGATTACTTTTGCAACTTTTCCTTATGAAAACCCGATTCAAAAGCTGCTCGTTTCCTGCTGTTACAGCCATACTGCATCTACAACAAAAGACAAGGACTAGCCTAAAATTTCTTGTCTGATGTTCATCGCATTGGAGTGTTACTACTGTGTCACTATGGCAACTACGCTATCAAATGTAGCGACCTACCAATCTGAGACTGGAAGACGTTAGTACACATCCCCCATTATAGTCAAGAAGAATTTGGACGGATTTAAATATCTACTTCCTACCAGCGTAAAGCTTTAAGAATATCTGCAATAAGGCCTTAAGCACAAATTTGTCCAAGACGTGATTGAGGCCCATTATTGCATGAATTCTCAGTAAATATATTTACTTATTTTAAAGAAATAAGCTTAGTGATAAAAGAA
The DNA here is from genome assembly GCA_038363315.1 of Mugilogobius chulae. Classification (NCBI taxonomy): domain Eukaryota; kingdom Metazoa; phylum Chordata; class Actinopteri; order Gobiiformes; family Gobiidae; genus Mugilogobius; species Mugilogobius chulae. The sequence goes on from CM076405.1 coordinate 9,687,854, forward strand.
GTAATGCAAATCGAGCAAAATGGTTTTTCAGCTCATAAAACTGCACACTGGCCAACAAAATTTCTAGTGTATTTCTATAATGATACTGGACTACTATGATTCAACTGTGTCTGATTACAAACACCTGCAGCAGATATCTGTTCGGACCAATCACACTGCTATAAGTTTAGTGTCTTTAATAATAGAGCACATTTAGCAGTCATTAAATATGAGAACAAGAACTTTTTTATTGGAATTTTAAGGTGCATTTTAGGTCTGCAATTAGCATTTCTCCAATTAGATGAAAATGGCCACGTTTACATGATGTTTCCTAATTCTGAATTACTTATTCCGAATTAATTAATTCAGAATTAAATATTTTCCTTCAAGTTTACATGGAAATAATAATTCCGAATAAAGGTTTACATGTTAAACACGCTAAATCGGCTTTATCTTATTCCGCTTAACGTCTGGGTTAGAAAGAAAGAGGAAAGGGAACGCACATACGTCATTACGTACTTACGTCTACCGGAAAAACACACATCCGATGGATACGGGATACCGGCTTTTGGCTTTTTTTTCACCTGGGATTGTTGTAACGCTACGGACGCAATGATACTAACTTTTTTGGAGTCGTTCCAATGAAAGTCTTTAAGCAGCTGGAGAATCACATCATCAGCTCCACGTCATGTTCTGTGAGCGGAGGAAAAGTTGTAGTCCAGTTTCCACTTGTTTGGGATCAGAGCAGCGTCTCTCTCCGCATACATGACGTACACTCCTTGTTCAAAACTTTCCGCTGCCTCTGCGAAAAGGTTAGTGTTCCGTGTTTTCTCTCACCCACTCTTTTCATTGTTTGTAACTCCTGTAGCGCACTTTTATGTAAAACAAAAAAGTTTTCGAGTCTGTGCCGCCATCTTGCAGCGTCACCGGGTCAGAGAGGCGTCGTAACGAGCATGCGCAGTGCGAACGGTATTATTTTTATTCAGAATAAAACGGTTACATGAGAAAGGAATAAAATTATTCGGATTTAAAAGCGGAATAAACCACCCACTTTATTCGGAATTAAGTTTAAATCCGAATAAACTTTTCATTAGGAATTAAGTGTTTACATGGTATTTTTAAAGCGGAATTAATTTTAATTCAGAATTAAATTATCTTTATTCGTAATTAAAGCCGTCATGTAAACGGGCCGTATAGTTACAGTATGACTTCAAATTTCAATATCACCATGGAGACTAGCTAAGTTCAAAGTCAGATCCCACTCATTGTAATAAAACCTGTTTTTCAAGGTACTTTTTGAGCAATAAAAACACCCACAGTGAAATACATTCAAGGTATCTGTCTAATGCTGCACTAGGGAACATTCTAAGCAAGGCAATAACTTTCTTCTCAAAGGAAATTTGATAGCTTTTCTCCACAGTATCCTCCACTATGTCATTTACATTATATGGGTTTAAGTTAAGGAATCCAATAGAGCAGTAAATTTTAACACCATGGCATTACATTTAATAGCACTTTGAATGCGAACAGAGCGCACTTGCCTCGAGCTTTCATTCCTCTTTTTCCGATGGACGAAGGAGGCGGCAGACCTGCACAAAAAAAAAAACATCAGATCAACACCGGGACTGTAGCTTTTAGGCGGACCAGACAAAACCACAGAGGGGGCGGGCAAATGAGGAGCAGAGGTGTTCGTCAAAAAAGACAGAAATCGTGCAATCACCAGTAATCACGGCGCATTCGGAGGTCAATTTGCAACTCAAAAGAAGGCCGTAACAAAGCCAGCACACTGCAGGTATAATCACACGGGTCACACACAGGACATGCACATCAAAAAACAGTGAGCACAAAACACAAGCTTTCAGCCAATTTTCTGTCCAATCATGAAAATTATCTCATGCAGTCATTTCACTCGAACGAAATGTCTAAAATCCAGCATAAGTAGAAACTAGAAACAGTTTTGCAATGTTGTAGGTGAATTTTTCGGATTAAATGTACTGTTATAATGTGAATCTTCAAATTCAAGAGTAAAATCAAACTCAAATATAGGCTTTTTTGTCTTGTCATGTAAAGATTTTTTGCAAAAACTTGAGCTAATGTATGTCAAAAGTCATCACAAAACATTGACTAGTTTGTTTACTAAGACAAAGTTAATGTAAATATAAGACATTGGGCACAAAATGTACACTTTATTCTTAATTTCTTTTGTTATCTCTATCTTGCTTTCATTTCTATCAGCAGTAGCCTCCAATAAGTAACATCAGATAACATCAGATAGCAACATGTCACCACAGAGACCAGTGACTCTTCTGAAGATGGCCCTGCAGCCAAAACATGTTAAAAAATAAATACATCTCACTAACAGTTGTCTGACTAGATGAAATAAGCTACTGCACTTTATTCCAGTTTATTCAATTTGTTTAGGTTTATAATTTTACTTATTGTTGTAAAGGATGACATCACACTACAGACCTCATAGACATAATTAGTATGAAAATGTCATAGATAAAATGCACTAAAACAAGCTATTTCATTCAAAACGGACTGATTTTTGTCTTATGAAGCACTTTTAAACAACATTGGCGATGTGAGATTATATTTCTCAAACTACTATTTTCTTAGGCTGGAAATGCTACAAACGCCATCAGTTCCCGATGAGACAGACGCTCCTCCACAAAGAAGTAAAGCTATAACTTTTATTTGGTGTTATTTATGTAATTTCTCGGCTGTTCTCATTAGTAACTTGTAAAACGGATCTTTGGTGGTCACTAGAGCCTTAAAAGACACACAAGATAAGAAATCTGTTGTTGAAGTTTGCTAGCTGTTAGCAGTTTTATACACAAATTTTAACTTGTAACAAGGCTCTGACCTTTGCTGATATGGTCTGTAGGTTTGTACCAGCTGATACGCTCTGGATCTTTCATAGCGTGCATTTTTTGAGGGCTAATGCTAACGGCTATACTATATATATATATATATATATATATATATATATATATATATATATATATATATATATATATTATATATATATATATATATATATATATATATATATATATAAAACAAACAGGAGAAAGCTCCGAACTAGCTTAAATCTTACCGGAATAGCTCAGATGCTAAATGTTTGATAGCATCAAACTGCACGTCTACTAATTATATGTCTATGGTAGGCCTCATTTATCATACCAGGTGCTAAATCACAAGTTTTTACTGAAAATATTCATGTGCTAATTGTGAGCTTATTGCACAACATGAACTATTGGAAAATGTACATAAATCATTTTTCACAAAATCAATATGCACTGCCTTAAATTTATCATTTTGAGAGTCTGTGAGACATAAATGTCAGTTATGCCAGGTTCTCGCTCCTCTTATAACAATGTTAGCCACGTGAGCAAATGGGACTGTTTAAAGAATTACTTAACATATGTTATACTGGACAATACTTTAAAAAGTCAGACAGAACACTGCACACTCAGTTTGCTGACGTCAAAAATAGTTTCGGCTAATGCTATCGTTAGATCATTATCATTTTTGGACCAGTCAAAATGATAATGATTTAACAAAGTGCAATGTTCTATTAGGGATGGACGATATTAGAATTTGCATTCACAATTATTGTGACCAAAATAATCGCGATTAACGATATTATCACAATAATTTACTAAACGCATGGATGTACGTATATGTGTACAGTTTAAAAGTCTCTACAACATTTATTACTGCACATTGTTGAGCAAAAATCTTTAGAGTCTGTAATTACCTCTGAATAGACTCATAATTACGATTATTATCATGTGCGACTATTTAATTGCAGCGCTTTATTATCGCAATTAATGATAATATCGTATATCGTCTCATTCATATGTTTTTTCTGACTTTTTAATGGATCTGCTCCTACTTTTGCACTAACAAGGATTTTTGGAGTGTGTTTATTTTTGATACTGAACAATACTGTCATTTTTTTGTTTGACAGATAAAGTTACACTGTGGTGGAAGGTAAAGTGATGGTAAATACTGGAACAAGTGCAGTTCACCAAACAATGCTAATATACAAGTCTCAAAGAATCCATTATGGCTTTCTAATAATCTTATTTATATTGCTAAGAACAAATCAAAACCCAAAGCTCTATGTGTTTCAATATTTTCTATTTCTACGTTTATTTGGAAGGGACAGAACATTAAAACATTGTTGCCATGTTTTTAGACCATTGTGCAGACCGGGTTCCACAATAAAAACATGGACAATACAGTACATTTGATAACTAGTATTTACACATATCTGACGTGAATACTGGTTGATTTGATTCAAGCCATTGTTTGATCTTACAATCGCAGATCTGTGAGCTTTCAACTCAGCAGGTATGTTGTTCTGAATCCCAGATACAGTTGGTTTGATGCACCACAACATGTGTGTTGTTCAGTGTACGCTCACGGGGTCAGAAAATGCCTAATAAACATTTGGCTGAGTCTCACAAGCGTGACCTCATCCATCTGTTGTTGTCCTGTAATTTTCAAAGCTTTTTCAGCATTTGTACCCCATCTAACAATTGACTGGGGTAGAACTTTACTTCATATTTACAACAAGAATTATTAGAAAAAATGATCAACATACGTTTAAGACTTGTTATTACTTTGCTATCAGACACAAAGAAGACACAATCCACATGTAAACTTTGCAGCATCAATATGAACATTATAGCACCAGAGCTCTTGAGTAAATCTTAAATAGCACATATAATTCATCTTTTCCTGGAACACAACCAAAGAGCAGCTTTTTGCAATAGATCAATCACAGACTGTGGCTGTTACTGAGAAGTCAAAGGATCTGTGCAAGTTTTGCCAATTAATCTTGACAAGAAAGCAGCAAACGAAGAAGAACTGTGATGTTTTAAGATGACTTTAGAACACTTAATTTATATCGTATACATACCCGAGTAAGCACAAAACCATCTGCTGGTCATTCTTCAAATACAACAGATCATTATTACTTTATTATTGGCATTTTTCTCTTTTGCTCTATTGTTTTATTGTCTATTGTGAGGCTGCAATCCTTTTTCGATTTAAACATTCAGTTTTCTATTTTTTTAATAAGTCTTAATAAGCATTTTCTCTGTAAACAATATATACAGGTATATATAGATATTTTGAAAATATCATTCACAATTTTATCTAAAACTCAAAATATTGCTCGGCTCTAGAAGCTACTGTATGTGCTGCCACATACAGTAGCTTCTATGGGAGCAAATAGAATCTACTGTATGTGGCAGTACATATGCATGAACAATGTGTAGAAGAAAATTAATCTCTAATGTAAACATCACATATTTTTGTAGCTGTTTGTCACAATGTTTTTGCTTCGTCTTGAATTTCCCACACGATGCTAAAAACTACATGTCTACTTAATAGTCAAGGCAAAGTAGAAATAAATGCTTTGAAATTACAACCTTAGACACATTGCACAGCAATCTAGCAGTCTATTATAATGAACTCTATTTCCCTCACTTATATCGCATTAGACGTTCTTTCGAAATGTGATGTATGCAGTCACCATAGCAACATAATTAATGCTCCTCATTCACTATCATAATGCTTTGTCTGATGTGAGTAGTGGAGACGTAGCCTTTATAAAAACAGATTTTACTACAAACTATAGCCTAAGTACTTCAATGTTTCTATTCTTTAAAGGTTACTTTGAGGATTATATTCAGGTCACAATGGGCTCTGTGAATGGCATTAACGCTTTACCGTATGAGATATCCTTCAATTCAACTGTTTAACTCTATAAAACATGTTTATTATTCATCCTTCTGTCCTTCAGTGGCATCAAGTCATGCTTAAATGTCGTTACAACAAAGTTGGACTATTTATTCTTAACTTCATTAGCTTACACTGTTAAGTGGCGCTTTACTCGGCTCTGCTTTGTTTATAAAGTTTATATGCTGTTTATATATAGGCCTATAATTACCCGGATTTTGAGCATGTAAAACTTACTAGAAAGAAAAACAGCTTGTTCCAAGAGTAATTGTAACAAATTGTGACTACTACTCTGTGTTAGCATCAGCACTTCTTACAATACTATGTGAGTGTGACTTTGATAAAGACTTCAATAGAATATAAAAGGGCTGCAATAATGTGTCAATGCTAATGCTAACTAATAAAGGCTAATAAAGTTGAATTAAGTTTAAACATAAAATTCTTGACATTAACACTATCAGAAGTCTTTCCTTTTAAGGTTATATTTTATATTAATTGAAGTAAGCATTAGCTTTGAGACCAAATTGAAGACTAGTGTGTTGTAATGTTTGTTCTATTCACCTTGGCAGTGCACTTCCTGTTTAGCTGTTAAAGTAGCTAAAATGTTAGCTTGTTGATTCTGTAGTGTAGGGCGATCGTAAATAGATATACAGTATTCATGGTTAAAAGAAACCCTGCGACATAATTTTACATATTTTTTAATCTTTCAAACAAGGCATAGCTTGTGTGGCGATCATTACAGCATTTGATGTTTGTTTGTTTGTGGTGAATGTGGCTTAGATTAAATGCAGCTGCTGAATGTCATTTCACTCCAGTTCTGGGTCAGGTATCGCAGGACTGCAGAAGATTCCCAAAAAGCAGGAAGTACGATCGGCCAATCAGTGAACAGAGATGAAGTGTTGTGTTGGACAGAACCAACCTAAGTTGAGACTCTTGAGCTTGTGTTAAATATTAACTTATAGTTATATATTGTTTGTATATTTATGATCGCTAACACACATGTTTACACTCTACTTCCTGAACAACAAAATTATCATGTGCACAGAATTTCAGTTTCCTGTGTACGTTCAAAATAGCTCACTTCTGGATGTACGACCACTTCCTGTTAGCGTTAGCATTTAGACACAAGTGTCCTCTAGTGAAATATTCCTCTAATACAGTATGTCAAGTTTTTAACATGTTTTCTGTAACATTCACCACAACTGTCTGATCTAAAGAATATTTATTCGTTTTAAACTGATGTATTGAAAACCTCATAGAAAAAACAATTAAATATTCTTTAGATTAGACAGTTGTGGTAAATGTTACAGAAAACATGTTAAAGACTTTACATATTAGAGGAATATTTCATCAGAGAACACTTGTGTGTTTAAAAAGAGACATAATTGTGTCTAAATGCGAACGCTAACAGGAAGTGGTCGTACCAATGAGTTATCGTACATACAGAAGTTAGCTATTTTGAACGTACGCAGTCAACTGAAATTCTGTGCACAGAGCCCATTGGCTAAAGCAAAAAAGTCGCGGCCTACTGTGGAGTGAACAGACCTCAGTGATGTGTTTTTTACAAAGTGAAATTAAACCAGCTGATGCGTTAGACAAAATTAATTTAGCTTCTCCTTACATTATTCTGAAGAGAAAGTCAGTAAAAATCTTTTTTGTCTTTGCTTTTCAGGAACAAATAATTGGGTACACGGTCTACAGTGTGTCTCTGTCAGATTTGAAATGTGTAGAAAGTGACAAAACCAGGAGGAGTGCTATTTTAGTTTGACCCTCTCTGCCTCACACTTTCTATCCTCATCTTCTCCTCTGGAGGCATTAAAAACGACAAACACAAGTCAGAAGAACAAATACCAACTAATCCAACCAATTTTCCTGCATTCTCACTAAGTTTTGTCCAATTTTATCTTAGCCAATGTTTTACAATGGTTATCCTGGAATAAAAGGCAGTGGGGTGTGGGAAAATATATTCTGATCACAATTCGATTTGTGTTGAAATCGGGAAAAAATTAGAATAATAAAATAACTAAATTTAACTCTTTTCTGTTCTTCCATTTAGTCCACCCTATGATAAATATTAAAAGTATTATTATTTATATCCAATTTTGTGTGTATTCTATCAATATGAACTGTCATGTATATTTTTATTTATGCTCAAATAAACTAAACCAAACTAAACTAAACTATCAAGCTCTTGGACATGTCAAAGATAGAAGAGAGTTTGTTTTCGAAACCTGCAAATGATAAAGCTCAACTTAAACTTTTTAAACTTGTAACGCCCACAAACGTAAACCCCGCAAACGTAATAAACTGCAAACGTAACACAAAATTTGATGATTTTAAATGTAATAAACCTGCAAATGTAATAACTTCCCGCAAAATAACTTTTGCCTACCACAAACGTAATAACACAATTCCCACAAACGTAATAAGTATTACATTTGTGGGGATTTATTACGTTTGTGGGGAAGTAAAAATCAGAGCTGACCACAAATGTAATAACTCCCCACAAATGTAATACTTGATACGTTTGTGGAAATTGTGTTATTACGTTTGTGGTCGGCAAAAGTTATTACGTTAGCAGGAAGTTTTACATTGATGGGTTTTTTACATCAAGATGGGTTTTTGTATTACGTTTGCGGTTTATTACGTTTGTGGGGATTATTACATTTGTGGGCGTTACAGGGTCTCTAAAACTCTATTTCAGTAAAACAACTTTCAACATTTGAAGAAAAATTGTCGACGCCCAAAATATGGTCCATCTAGTCTTGTGGCATTCAGGTCCTAACTGAAAACAGCAGCTTTACTGCTGCTAAACAAAATTCAAGCAGAAACTGATTTACCTCTGAGCAGAGTAGATCTCGTTCTTATACTTTTACTTTTAATTATTGTAACTTGTGCTTTCCATAATACAGAGACTATGGTAGCACAGGCATTTTAAAAAGAAATATATATATTTAATACAATTTTGAGACGTACAATTCATTTACTGCCTCTAATGATCAAAAACATTGATTATCCCATTATATTGGAGGCTGTCAAATTCTCCTACATTAATGAGAAACATTGGTAAATCATACATCATAAGCCAAAACTACAACGCTTCAGCTTCACAATGAATCTATCAATTTTTTTTGGGAAACTAGTCTGGATTCTTAAAGGGTTAATAAAAGAATGTATTTTAAATTATACACATCTAAAGACAGAATATTTATTTTGTTCATGGCGAAACTCGTGGTACTTCAAAAGGTTCACTCTTGTATTTCGACAGATTTCAATAACTTAAAATCAGGTTGAAATTTGCTGTAAAGCTAGAAACTGGTACAAGCATATCTGCCATTGTGCTTAATGTAATTGTACATTGTCCTTAATAAACGATACTTTCTTTGGTAGAATGAAAATCAACTACTGAAGCTATAACTGCAAATAATCAGAAATATATCAAGAATAGATGCGATCATCTACCAATTCAGACAAGCGCTTTGTGTTTTCCGGAGCAGCCATAATCCTCCTCTCCACTCATTATTTACATCCGTTCTCATTTTCTCCATAGGCTGCAGTGAGCGTCAGATCTCCCTGCTCGCTCCTGTTCCTGTGCAGGTGTTCCTCCTGTCTCGCAGGAATGTGTGAATTAGCACACTGATGGGGCGTGTTGTGAGGAAGGTGGGCTCCAAAGCACTAAAGCCATTGTTTTGATTCATCTCTCCGGATCTCTCTCTAATTTGGCCTCCCATGGGCTGCGTGTCTGTGCGTCCGTTGGTTGCCCCGGCGCGGAGGGGTGCTATCATACCTCGTCATAAACAGCTCATTAATGCTTTGACATTTCTTTGATTGGCAGTCCGCAAGCGGTGCCAAAAATACCAAAAATAGCTTTGTGATTCATGCCTTTCTAGTCCAACGTTAGCTCCTCACCTCTATTTGTTCATCTATACGCGAAGGCAACTGCTGTGAGATTTTTGTCGTGTTAATTTATTGTCACCGCATTGAAAACATACCTGGTGCTATATTCAGTCTGAGTAATTCAACGTTTTCTATGAATATAAGATGTGTCAAAGAGTGCAGGTCACACGCATAAGGACATTTTGCAATAATTGTGTTGCAGAAAACCTAATTAATTCTGTTTGTCATTAGGCATAGCAGTTAATCTTGTTAGAACTCAGAAGCTAAGCAGGATGGGCAGTACTTGGATGGGAGACCGCTGGAACCCCAGGTGCCGCAGTGGGGCGGCAAGAGGTCGTTGTGTCCTTACAAAGTCCCCTACAATAGTCGTTTGTCACCATCATGTGTGGAGTGAATGAGTAAGGACTATTGTGAAGCATCTTTAGTTTTTTTTTTTTAAAGAGCGTTATTGACCCTATTTTGTCCCGCCCACTTTTCTAGGATTTGCACTTCCTGTTTAGCTCTGTTACGGTAGTTTACATGTTTGTCTGTCTGTCTTGTGGGGCAATTTCAAACATATGTAATGACAGTTAAAATAAAACCATCTTGTGAAGTCTACAGGCTAAATGCAGCTAAACAGGAAGTACAATTCCTAGAAAAGTGGGCGGGACAAAATAGGGTCAATATGAATCCAATGCAATGTTTTTCTTTTTATTATTATCAAACTCTGTATTTCTGCCTCTTTTTTCTATATCTGAAGAACCATCAGAAGGCAGTGGAACCTGGCACTGTCTGCCCACTCTGAATGGCTGTGCTTAAAGGTGCACTGTGCAACTTTTTGACCAAAAATAAACTTAAATAAATGGATATTCTTGTCAATTAGATGCCTTAGTTACATATAATAATGAATACAAATTTGCGTTTTTACTTTGAGCAGGCTTGCATGGCCACAAAATAGTCTATTGTTTGGCTTGGAAAAGGGCCTGAGCACATTTTTTTTCTGTAGAAAAGCGGTTCCTTTAGTGGATTTTTCTTTTTTTCCCATTTATGGTATACAAAGAGAATGCTTCGCACATCATATTCTGGAGCAGGTGCGTAGGAGACGGCGTGCGTAATGTAGCCTTCATCAGGCCTGATGAAGGCTACTAGGCCTTCATCAGGCCTGATGAAGGCCTAGTAGCCGAAACGTTGCTTTGATTCACCTGTAAATAAATCACTATTTTTGCAAGTAGCCAGAGTGCGGGACTCTTCTTTACATTATTTCCCATTTATGGTAAAATTCATCTCCATTCAGAACGTCCCAAAGTATAGTTTTAACTATCTAATTCTACTGAATTGTGTAGATGACTTTTCACCTCAGAAAGATGCACAGAGCACCTTAAAGTTCCATGTAACATATTGGAATCTTACAATCTGATAAAATAGTTGTAACAGAGTCCCACACAGTGCCATATTATTTTGGCCACGCTTTTCTGAAGTGGTGGAGAGGCAGTCAGGAAAACAGACTGATCCTCTAGTATGGCAAAGGCATACTGTAAAACTGCTCTCTTACACACTGTGATGTCATGAAGTGGATGTTTTAAACTTAACAGCTTGTTTTAGACACAAATGTACCTTTTACCCGACAACACTACACTATTTTGTTTAGGCTTTTCTTCACTTGATATTTCAAATGTCTAATGGCATCACAAGGTGGGACAGTGTTTTTTAGTTCAGGAGCAAACCACAGCCGAAACATGAGGGATTTATGCTTCAAATGTGAATGAAATATTACAATCTCAAGTATTTCTTCTTTATGAACATGAAAAATGTTTTGGATGCTTTTGGGCACAATTGCTCAAGAAGACTTGCTGAAATAACATGGAGAGATGAGGCCAAAATTAAAGATATTTGTGCATAAGCAGAAAAAATATTGAGATAATATGTCAGCGTAGATTGAACCAGTTAGTTCATATTCTGCATATGAAGAGTAATCAACCACCAAGAGTTGCTCTAAATTACGTAACAGAAGAGAGAGAGAGAAACCATCAGAAACCTGCAAACAGCTGTTCTGAAGGATCTGAAACTGATGAGAATAACCTGGGCAGAAAGACAGATGGCAGTGGACTGGAAGATGTAGAGCAAATGTGTAACATAAGCAGGTATTTCTCGGATTAACTCATCTTGGATATCTCAGCGTATCAAAAATAAGCATCATTTAGAATATAGGTCTTTTAAAATATAATAACCTTCATCAACACTATTTTATTTTCACCCTTCACTTATTTTTTGACTCTCTTGATGAAGTTTTTGTTTTGTTTTTAGGTGTTTTTTAGAGTGTGCCGCGTATAGCAGACACATCAAAATGACAAAGCACAAAGGACACAGATGAAAAATCCAAATTTCGCAGCTGGGATGAAACGGAGAAGCCCACGGGATTGTGGGTAAGCTCTGGGCGGAACAGAAGGCAAACAAGTGGATAGAGACGGATCTGAGCTGGAGAGACATGATAACAGGCAGATGCTATTTCCTACAGTAAATTCCCCTCTCACACACACACTGTTTAGATTCATTCATTCCTCTCGTCTACCTTTTCCACTCAATCCTCTTAGGTCTTAATGTAACAGATTTTGGTTGCTGAATAGAATAAACAACAAATATATATGTAGGGTTGGTATATTGGTTATTGGACATCAGTGTCGCTCCAATTATTAGTCGATAACTGGCGCTAGCAACAATATTTTCCACCATATAGAGCATGACATTAGTATGTTTTAGACAGAAAATTGACAATAAGTTTAGCAAGAAATTTGGCAGTTTTTTTTTTTAAGTGAAATGTTATTTTGTGAACTTTACTATAACATAACCATAATAATAATCATTTGTCTTGCTTTGGATTTTGAAATCTAAATGGCAAATATCGGTTATCGTCACAGCAGCAAGCCAAATATTGAAAATTAGTATTGTCCTGAAAATTACATGTTTGCAAATTTCTCGTTTTTACACATTTTTTAACATGAGCATGAATTGAGTCATTTAAAGAAGTATATTTCAAAAGCATGGTCTACTGTTCTGAGTTTTCTTTTCTTTTTCTACTTTGACGTGAACAATGAAGCTAAGTGCTCTCTAGCAATTTCCACTGCTAATTAGTTTTACCTATAGAAACCTCAAGTAAATTGTAATATTTATGAATGTTTCTCACGTCTGTAAAAATGTCTAAAGTTTTCTCTGAATTTTACCTACTGTGATACAGCAAACTCAGGTAAAAGGTAAATATAGCCATCTTATTTCAATTTTAGTTCACGTTCAGATTTGAACAAAATTAATATAGCTCATTTGCCATCAGTTTATTTTGTTTTTCTTCCTCCATTGAAAAAGTTAAACCTTAAAACGAATGCGTGACCCAGAAGAATAACCCCTGGGGTTGTGGAGGAGTGAGCAGCTGAACGGTGTTTTGGGAAAGTTTGAGCAAAGTTTGAATGGAAGGGCTTTTGCCAATTGTGGCAAAGAGATAAACCACAATGTTATTGCTTCTACAGCAGGACGAAAAACTGAAATTATACTCTCATGAATGAAAAAAAAATATTGTCAGTCTGTAACCGTCTGACATGATTTGAATAAAGTTTGTGAAAAAAAGTCAGTTATTGACATTTAGGGAAAAAGATACATATACATTTCAACTTATAGAATGTGATGATGTCATCAAGCCAGATACTGATAGATAACTATTCTCAACACTGTATTTTGTCATGAATTATCTGAAGGCAATTTTACACATTTTCAATCAGATTTTATGAATAGATGGAGAAAGTGCCGCCGCTCATAGACACAAACAGTGGAAACAAGTCGAAAAAGCTTTGTTGTCAGCTAATTACAAGAGTTTATCACTGTGCAAAAACATTTTGCTAAATCCACATTTTTGAATGAAATTCGACCCTACAACCTTTAAAAGTTAGGTGAGTGAAAAAACGACAAGAAAAACACTGTCTCAAGCTTCAGGAGACAGACGTCTGTCAGACCGGTTTATACCTGATTAAAACAGCTAGCTCTTGTCCCGTTTTGTTGTTTTATTCAAAGAAGTTTCCATAGCTAAGCAGATGGAGAGTGGCTCTTTCTGCATAAAGCGCAGTAGGGCGGAAAGGGACGTTGCCTGAAAATCCTTCTATTAAAGTAATTCTTTATACATTTAATAAAACAAAACCTTGCCACAACTCAAAAAGTTTTTTTTCCATAGTTATACTAATTGTTATTTTGTCATTTAACCAATGTAATTAGTTTATTCATTTAATAATTCAACCAAAATAAGTTTTTGTAAAAGGTAAGCAAACCCTAAAAATGTAATACTAAAATGTAATTGTTTTTTTTAAATGTTACCTGGATTCTATGTAAAAATCTTAATCAGACCAATGGAAAAATCAATCATGTTTTTAAAGCATTAGCTGCCCTTCATCTGTACTAAATATTAACTAGAATGTTGTGATGTCTCAAGGTAATACTAATCCTGTGCGAAAATAAAGATTGTTTAATTTGTAGGTAAAAGTTCAGCTACTACTTTTAATCATATAATAGAATAGAGTAAATATGGTCAGAGCCAGTGTTAAAAAAGTGTTTTTGTAACCCATTTTTGCGCATTGGTAAAATATTTTCACCTTTTGCTTTCTAGTTCCTGTCTCAGTAAGTCGCCTTCTATTGCCGAGTTTATCTCAGCCTATTTATAGTGTCTGTATCTCCACTTTGTCAGCCAGCACAAAGGGAAAATCCACACCAGTATTTCTTCTATTGTCCACAACTGCGTCTCTCTTCTCATTTACAAACATTGCCCTTTATTGAAATGTCACCGTTTGAGAAAAGCTTGTGATTAAAAATGCAGCCTGGCTTTCTGTCATCGTAAGCACAGAAATATTCACTCTAAGAAATGACCCATAATTCCATCTATCGCAAGTCTTTCCGTGGACTTCCGGCGTGGATTTAGTGAGATGTTGCAGCTCTGTTCCCTCGGCTCAGGAAATTGACTGGTAATGTGTCCTGCAGACCGCGATAGAAAAGATAAATTTGTTTCATATGGCTTTTGATTCTGTTAAAATGTTTTTGACTTGATTGCGTTAACAAAATAAGCGATTGTTCAACGTCAGGAGTAGGCACAGCTCGCATAAAACATTCTAAAGCCCATATTCACTTGCATGACAAACTGTGGCATCCGTGATATTTTCTTGCTCTGTTCTTTGAGCTCTGCAATGCCTCTTAAAGAATGTGCTCCCTTACAACCTTTGGGTAAACACTTGAAATACACTGGAGCCACTTCAGCCTTTAATAAACAGCCTCCGAGTCACAGAGAGATCAGCTCTGCAAACACAAACGTCATTCAAATAGGCCCACAACAACCACAAAATAAGCTTTACGTTTAATGGGCCCATAGGTTGAATTCTTTGTTGAAAGAGAAAAAATAAATGCCTTATTAGTATGAAATCCATCCATCCATCTATCCATCCATCCATTTTCTTCTGCTTCATCCGGAGTCGGGTCGTATGAAATTTCTTCTGTAATTTACTTTTATAATGTAAGAAAGAATGTTTTCATGTATCATAGAAAAAGGAACAATTCCACATACATGAGACAAATCAATAAAACTGGTGAAAAGTCAAGTAAACATTTGCTGTTATATTAAGTAAAAAGGAGTTTTAAATGTCATTTTGAACCAATAGAGGGATTTTTGGTCGACGTCACTTTTCCGCCCTGTGCATGTGTTATGCAGAAAGAGACGTTCTTCGTCTGGTTACATGGGGAAACTTCTTTGAATAAAACCTCAAAACGGGACGACAGCTAGCTGTTTCAATCAGGTATGAACCGGTCTGACAGACGTCTGTCTCCTGAAGCTTGAGACAGCATTTTTCTCGCCGATTTTTCACTCACCTGAATGTAACTTTTAGGGGTCAGTGATAAGGCACAGTGATAAACCCCTGTAGTTAGCGGACAACGATGCTTTTTCAACTTTTTTCCACGATTTGTGTCAATGAGAAGCGGCTCTTTCTATAAGTCGGGTGGGCGCACATCGCACGTGTTGATAAACAAAAAATCTCTCTATAGTGAGACAGTGGGAGAGTTAGCATTTGGGTTGCTTTAGGCAAACTTGAGTTTGGAGTGCTCTCTAATTGGTCTACTGTGTAATAATTATTATCACCATTTCGAAGAAATTCACCTCAATTTGATCGCTTGTTCTGAGGCTTGGGTCATTGAAGGTTGTGAAGGGCAACTGACAGGGGGCTTATAAAGTTTGTGAGTCCTAAGCTGATGCGGCCATTGCCCTTCTTTTGTGTAACAATTGAATTGGCCCTGTGCACAGGAATTAGGTTGGCTTTTTTTTTGTTTTGTTTTTTCAAAATTGCTAACGTCTTGCTGGCATCTTCATTTCCTGTTTGATTCATTTCTATAAGGTTTTCACTACATCTGCCTAAAATACTCTAAAATCTGGCAGTGAACAGTTAGTAGTAGTAATTGGTTCTCTCTGACAACATGTTAAATATTTCACAAATCTGGAGAAAACATCACCAAAGGACCGAAATGTGTTTGTAAAAGGATGTGTTGGTGTAATGCTAATAAAGCTTGGCAATGTGAAACTAAACAGCTGCACAGTCAATTCAGCCCCTGATAAACCTTCATAGTTATTTTATCATATTTGTCGTGGTTTGGTAACGTGATACAGCCGACTAATGGGCTCTGTGTACAGCAGCGCTTAGCTAGTTTTGTGTTAGCACCGGTAGCCTATTTCTGTCTAATTCCATAGTTCTTTGGGGTTTTGCCTAGTCAGTTTAAAATTAATAAATCTTAAAAAAAATCAGGCAGTGTAGGGAGAATTGTAGTTGTATGTTTCCGACCAAAGTTTTGTTTTTATAAGTTTGTGACATAATGCCAACATTAGTAGGCTATAGCCTACAATTGACATAGACCAATATAAAACATCTAAAGAGAAAATAGTCTAAATGAAAAAGAAAAGATATAGACCTAACTGATCTTCAAATACAAAAACATCATTAAAAATAACTGTTATATTTTACTCCATATTTGCCTTAATTTTGAAAAACAATGTGCTAGCTAATGTGCTAAATGAGTGCTAATTTGCTCTTCTGTTCTCGAGCTTGAACAAGACGTCTGATCACAAGCATAAATGAACTGACAGAGCTACAAATCACACTTCATTTGTAACCAAAAGTGGGCAGCACACAATGAAACAACAATGCTTTTGACAAGTCAGCCTTGAATCACCGCACGTCACACATGCTAACGAGCTAATGCCAGTGACCGTTTTGGGCTAGGGAGCAGGTGCTGTTTGTGTTCCCAAATCCTCAAACACAGTTGTCGCCTATAACGGGTGACAGGGTGCCGTTTGTTCTTTTGACAGCCACATCATCAACCCGCTGCGATCACACTAATTGCATTATCTGGCTTAGTCACTTTTCAGGTAATTCATTCACAGCAAATTGGGATTAACAAGACGGCGTGCAGTTTTGAGATCATGCTGAAAAAACATGTTAGATTTTTTTTTTTTTTTACCAGGCGATAAACATTTGGGGTCGTCACAGTATGAAGTGTAGTCTTTGGATGGAGATGGTTGAGGTGGAGATGAGGAAAAGAAAGTGAAGGTTGGAGGAGGGAGGAGAGGCGTTAGGAGATGAGTGAGAAAAATGGTTTATCCGTGTAAAAGCGTAGGATAAAACCAGGCATGTGGTGATGTGAGAGCGCCAGTGACAGTTGGTATATGGCCGCGACAAAGGTCATCATTATAGAAAATCAACTAATGCTATTCTGCTAGAAGCGCCAATAAAAGTGTAAAAGTCACAGAGGCCGTTTTCCCACAGTGGTTCATTAGTAACAGATCTATGTGTCCAAACCGATGACTTATACAAGAGCATCTGAGGTGACGGTTTTTAACTCTATAAAACTGGGAAAAAATGAAGGCACACTATGCATCTTTTCTGGAGGTGGATTTGCTAAAAGCTTTCTGGATTTTGTGGCTTTACATGGAATGTTCCAGAGTATGCTGTTAAGCTTGTCTGTCTCTATGGGGACAAGCAGTTCAGATTAGTGGCCAGATTTTCAACAGAAACACTCTTATACTGCTTCTACAGTGCGATGTACGACCGAGATTTCAAACAAATTTGATTTTCTTGCGATCCTACGATTGTTGATTGGAAGCTGGTTGTGACTCGGGGTGTTAATCGCTTCTCGTTACCCCATGTACACTACATAGTGCACAACACACAACTGAGCTGAAACTCGCGCAAGTGAAAAATTTTCCAAAATGGCTAGAAAAATCGCACAGTGTCTGATTTGTGGATTTATCACAAACTGATACTCTGACTTACAAACTAGAAACATTTCGGCATACAACAGGGCCCTTTGGTACAAAAAAGGAAGTTTGGTGGCATTTTGTGGCCATTTCAAGAAAAAAAAGATACATCAAATTTTGCTTTTTGTTGTTTGTTGTAAACTTTGTCTTTTACACCACATAGTGAGTTGTAAAAGCAGCACCTTGTGAGAGCATCATACTGCATCATACTGCCACTGGCGGCACGGTGGATAGTGCTCTGGTCTCACAGCAAGAAGGTTGCGAGTTCGATTCCCGGGACCTTTCTGTGTGGAGTTTGCATGTTCCTCCCCATGCCTGGGTGGTTTCCTCTGGGCACTCCGGTTTCATGTTAGGGAACTCTTGGAGATTGTCAGAGGTTGAAGCGCTTGGTGTTTAGGCGAATCGCCTCTGCTGAGCTGCTCCAGGGCAGTTTACTGTCAACAAAGACTACTTACTTACTATTTTTAGTTATCATCAAGAGCCAAAAGCAGCCCTCGTATTGGCTGTGATTGAGTGGTCCACCCATTTCACTTTGTCAAATGAAGAAGCTGGTCTTTTTGCCAAAAAAATATTGCGTGTGGATATTACCATGTGTCAAAAAAGTTTGTGAAAGCTTGGAATTAAATTTCTGCAGTGTGAAAATCTCATCTCCCATCTTTAAAGATATGAGAGTTTCACACTGCCAAACATAAAGTAGGTAGTTCTATCAATATGCCTCTTCGACAGATTCTTCAACGCATGGTAAATGTCCCCATACATTCTTCTTTTGCTGCAATTACTTCTCAAGAACATCTCTTTACAACCAGCAAATTGAAATTGAAGTGGCCCTCCCAAGCACAGCTAATCAAAGTGCAGCTTTTGGCTATTTATTAGATTTTAAATACTTTATTATTCAACTTAGACACAACAGAGAGGTAAGATTTACTCACAAAATGGTGAAATTGGAATATACTTTTTGGTGGAAAAGTCAGGTACCACTGCCAATAGTTTACAGGGTTACCGTCCAGCTGGATCGTGGAGAAGCAGCTGATAGGAGCTGAAATCAGTTGGTCTTGTATTTCTTTGATTGAGGCGTATTGTGTATAATATTTGCGCTGCAGACACTTCAGCACATGTTGCTATGAAGCAACAGTCTTGTGATAAAAATGCCATCTGTGCTGATTTTAATGTCATTCTGCCAACAAAACAGTGTTGGATTTCAGGGCTGGCTGCTCTTTTTTGCTAGTTTAAATTTAGAACATTTTAATTGCTATTAAGTAACTGTTGAGAGGAGCTAACAGATCAATAAAATCACTGCGCTCGCTAAAGAACTAGAGTGATTTTTTGACAATGCTTCAAAGTTTCACACTGCAGAAACTGTTAAATTCGAAGAATAAATGTGTGTTTTTCACCAAGGTCATCTTTCACTTTTGCTCTGGAACATGTTATCCTTCCCACTAGCGCCAAATATAACAAGGTGTGCCTCAAACGTTACATCATTTTTTCAGCTCTGAAAAGTGTTTAGGATAATATCTTGCAATGCCACACCTAAATCTGACAAAATACTTCATCATTTAATAGTGCTATATCCAATTTTACTGTCTTAAAACATAAACAAAAAAGTGTGCTATTTAACATAAAACTTGTACATCTTTTTCAGACATTTTGCTCACTTACCAAATGCAGCTTTATGAGCTTTATAATTCTCCACCACAATGAGCTCAGAAGCGATTTTCACAGCTTCCAGATGCCAGGGTGCTGTCTGGATTTTAGGAGACAAAAGGGACAATACAAACATGTTCTCATTCAAATAGACAATTTGTAATTTTGCTCACGCCAGATGGAAATGTGTTGAATTCTGATTTGAATTCTTCCACATTATCTATTTGGATCTTTACCAACTGAAAGTGTTTGGGAAAAGGTAGGACATTTGTTGAAATACTTCGAGCTGATTGGGTGACTTGTCAACTATAGTGCCTACCTTAGTTTGGGCTTAACCAATTACAGCAACGAATCACATGGACATCTCTCTGCTCTTGTTTCCAAAATAGTCTGTATTTCTGCTGAAACAGAGTCGACATCAGCAGAAACTCGTACATGCAGCTCCAATGTTGTGCTTGATTCAGAGACTATTTGCTTTTGTCATTGCTAACCACCCTGTCACTCCCCAATCAGAGTCAGTGCCGAATTTGAGTCAAAAGTCGATGTGCACATGCCCAGAAGCTTCTGTGCAGGCGCAAAGACGTTAGTGTTTGACTACGGCAACACCTATGAGGACAAACAATATAGAATGTGCTATATTTCTCATTTACTTTTTAAATGTGCTTATTTTAGGTTACATATGATAAATAAATATGAATATTTATCTGTTAATAAACATAAGCAAACAGCTCGGAGCAGTGAAACTTCGAGGTCACTGACACTAATGATAAACTGAATGTTTTTATGAGTGTATGAGAGTACGAGATTTTACGTGACTTTATCAAAAATAAACGTTATTAAACTTTCTTATCAGACTTTTTTTTTTAAATCATATGACAGGCGATCTAAGGTTACAACTGACAGATGGCATTTTTAATAATTTCTGACAGTTTAAACAATGAAAATATAGTCAAGCTAACTAGCATGCTTGACTCAATTTCGGCAAGTGACTCGGATCGGGGAACGACACACCCCTCAACCTGCCCTGCTGCAATGTGATTGGGCCGTTAAACCTGTGGCTTGGACTGCAAACCTATCGGCTGGTGTGACCCATGATGGATTTCTTGAGGTTGTGAATTCACAAATAGGCACATCGCAAGAATCCATCTGGCTGACCATATACCTTTGTGAGTTTGGGAACCAGTTTTTAATCATTTTGGGTTAAAAAGTTACACAGTGGGTCTTTACCAACTGCCACAAACGTTTGACAGTTGAATAATTGTGGGCAAGTGCACACAACATGAGGCTAAACGGCTATTAAATTCAAGTAGCTTTTGAGTCGATATAATCAATAATACCTCTTTCATCAAATGTCAGCGTTTACATCGGGTCAGAATTGAACCACTCACAAAGTTCACACACGAAGTATTGATCATGTCTTATGGCTGTAATCCAATTTGATTGCCTGAAATATGATCTAAATCTGATTATCACATGTTTATTGTTGGTATTTATAAAAGAGGATTTTGTTTACAGACTAATCCAATTTACCACGTTGCAGACGTGTAGCCGCTTTGATTTCTGTGCTAAAATCAAAACAAATTTAGTTACACCAAAATAAATTAGCCGTTCAGCATTGGGAAATCTTTGTTGATCATGTTATGCAGAAAGCAAAAAAAAAGAAAAGTGGCTTGTCTTAAAATTCAAATGAGCAAAGAGTTTGTCAATCATAATTGGAAACGCCACAAGATAGAAAAACAACAGTGTTTGATGGGAGATCTACACACACTTCAATCAGTGATATACGGTTGTAATCTTGAGAAAAAAAAATCATCTCTTATCTTATGACAATGTAGTAATTAAAGTCTGATCACAGAAAATGAAATTTGATCAGTGCAGCCAATTAAGTGGTGAGCTGCAGATAAGCGGATTGGGATTTAAGAAGAAATGGATACGCTGAAAGTTTTCTGTAGCCGCGTTAAGGAGAATGATATAATTAGGATAAAGAGCTGTAAGTTTGTTATCATTTCTGTCTAATTAACAACTAAAGTGTGAGCACCTATATCATCTTGTGTATGATGTAAATAAGAAGATAGAAATCATCCAAATCGGGAAGTAATTTGAGCTAACATGACAGACTTTAAACTAGATAGAGAGCGATAAGAGTATTGGCGTTCAAACTTTATTCACTAATGCCATTTGTGTGGAGCAGAGGGCCGCATAATAGACAGAAATGAGGTAAATCATTCTCAATTGTGCATTTGATTTAGTTTTGATGAGCCTTGACTCTTTTAATGCCAATGAACATTCATTTTAGGTTTGTATTTGATGATGGCAAAATTGTTCAATTTTGATAGTAAAAAGTAGTGATGCACCGATCTGAAGACTGTTAGCAATTTGGACCAATTTAGCAGGAAGTCAGAGAGCAAACAAAAAAGTTCACATGTTGCTACCAGGCTGCGACTTGGACATGGCAGAGTATTGATTCTTACCCGCAACTTCAATCTAAAGAGGCTGCAGCCAATTATTTTCATGTAATAAAGAAAGTCACATTTGTTCTGACCCAAAACAGCTCTTAGAGTCCAAATAAGACAGCCGTGCTCCTTCTGCATCTATAAAGTTTTACCCTGGATGTACACAGACTGCAAGTTTGGTGCGGGTCGGTCTTGCAAAGTGCGTGTACATCAAATGCTTTCAACGGCGGTCTGGTTTTGTCCAAAGCCACGCGGATTCACAAAAATTCCTGCGAGAACGCTCGTATAATTCAAAGCCGCATCAGACCGTTGTGGTCTTCAGGCTTCGTGCAGATTCTTTCCACAGACCCGCACGGCTCCCGCACTCGCGTCCGCACTCTTCACAGGTGCATGTACATGGGCGCATTGGTTTTAAGCACTTTCTAAGTTCTGCGGGACCCGCACCGAACTCGCAGTCTGTGTACATCCAGGGTTAGTCTCGTGAAGCAGAGTGTGGAGTCAACCTGATCTCACCAGAAATTGTACATTTACCATGACATTAAAGGATATGTAAATTGTGTATGATTAGCACTATTTCACAGCTTTTTTGCATAAATATGCCTTGCGTTGCTGCCCCAGTTTATTTTTTATGATGTTTGTAAAGATGTGTTCTTATTTATGAATATTAACAAAGTCCTTATCCTAATCTTAACCTACCCCAAGCCCCAGCCCTGATCGTACCCATTTTAGTAACTTAATGCTGCTTGCTGTATAGTGTCAAGTTAAATCGCACAAAGCATTTTGATGGGGATTTATATTTTATTTCATTGGTCAGTTAGTTTCCACAATAAGGCCTTTAATATGTCTATTTGGCATTTTTTCAGTGCACTGAGAGCAGATGTGTTTCTCCACAAATTCGAGTTGTAACTTGGCATGATTGTGTCCTCCACGGAGACAGAAAAGTTGCATTGTTGCTTAATTGTGGATATATCTTGGCCAAACAGTAATGTCTCTAACCAGAAATGTTGCATAGTGCTCCATAAATTCAACCTATATGCATAAGATATCATTTTATTACTCTGATCGTACAGTCATGGAAAACCTGGGAAAGTTTTGAAATACTTAAACTCTGGAAAATACGGGGATTTCTGCTAGTTTTGGAAAAGTTTTGAAAAATTAGAAAATAGTTGGAGCTCAAAATTGGGAGATCGTTTATTCTAACACCGTCCTGCTTGTTCTTAGCTAAGTTGAAAAAATGTGCTCATAAAATACATAGTGTTTTCAATTGCAACAGAAAATGTTGACATTTTTGCACTTTTATTTAGGAATAAAAACTGAATTTGAAATTATGTTGTAAGTAAATGGTTTGAAGCAAAATCGCTTTTAAAGTTACTGAAAACTGATTATTGGTTGAAACTTGTGTGAATACAATGTACGACTTCTGTCAATTTCAGCAAAAGCAATAATATTTCTGTGAGGATCAAAAAATACTTTCCATCCGAAAAGTTTCACTGTACATCTTGTTCAGATTTAGAAGTTTCTAGCCCTGTTTTCTATTTAACCACTTGCTTGAATGCAGACTTTGTATTAAATTAACCTCCTGTCTACTGTGAATATAATTACAATGCATTCTGAACTGTTTTATCCGCGCTGACCTCCACAGACATTTGAGCTAGTCTCTTGATTGGACAATTTGGCCAGCGTTGGCTCCCCACAGGCATCTCCATCGATTCAGCACTGTTCCTTCTGCCAAACACCTTTGATAGATATTGACCATCGCAGAACCTATAGCAACTAACTAAAAAGTTACTTTGAAGATGGCTTTGACCTAGTAATCTTAAACACTTGTCTTTTGTATTTCTAACATCATTGAGGACAAAATGTTCACTCGCTACAATAACATAAATCTATTTACTTTTAGAGCATTCGTTTTTTAATACATCTGATTGAAATGATCATAAAGTTTTTTTCTCCATTTTAGATACGTTCACACAGAGCAGGAACTATAGACTGGGGTCACACATTAGAGACTTTTTTTTTAGCTTCTGCCGGTACTTTCTAGTCAGACCAGGTACTTTTTGGTGACACAAACACATATTAACTTTCCTTATGCTTAAGAAAAATGACCTAAAAGCAGTAATTCCCAAATTTGTATTTAATTTGTAAATAGTAGCCTATACTGAATAATTTAGTTTTATTGGTCATTTCAGTGATGTTTTGGGGTTTTGTTGATCATAGTTTTATGTGGAATCGAAAAAGACAATTTTGTTTACTTACACCACTCAATAACTTATTTAAATGTTTCAGATTTTAAAGATGCTAATACTAAAGCCAATTAGATCTACTTTTCCAAAATATTGCTGTGTGAATTTGTAAATTATTTACTTTATTTATTCACCTTTATTAAACCAGGAAGTGCTACTGAGATTAAGAATCTGTTTTGTAAGAGAAATCTCGACAAGTTATCAGCCAACACAATTAACACAATAAAGTGTTATTGTCAGTGATGTTTTAACTTTTGCACACCTTAGTTTTATATGGAAAAAAACAAACAAACAAACAAACAAAACGTTTGTTTTCCTAATACCACCTAATTACTCATATGTTCTAGTAAAGTTGCTAATAAAGGCCGCACCTTTAATCGAAAAACCGAGAGACAGATATCAAATCGAACCGATATGTCAATAATTTGGTAGTAGATTTTAAATCGAAAGATCGAAAGCCAATCTTTTAACAGTAAAAATGTGTAGTTTGGAGCAAAAGTCAAACTTTGACCCAGAGTATTGATATATAGTTTCAAAACAATTTAATAGACAGGACATATCAAAAGTTTTTGTTTTCGTTTATGGTCAGAAAAGCCATTTTTGTATTGTTTTAGAACAGTTTAAACAAAATTGAATCGAAAATCAAGATTGATCATTATGAAAAAAAAAAAAAAAAGAGATTATATTTTTTCACAGATTGCCCTCCCTATGTTAAAACCACTTCCAGAATGTGTTGCTGTATGAACACAAACATGGGGACAGGGTCGTTCTGACTAAACAGGCTCTGGGTGAATGTTAGGACTTATAGTATTTACTGTGCGAAAACGTCCTCTGTGCACTGACCATTGGCGCACCAAGGACCACACTAAACCAATCCAATAGTTTCTGTCAGAAAATGATGACCTTCACCAGATACTTGTAAAATATGCGTCGTAAATGTTGAACGTGAAATGGTGTTTAAATATGAATGATGTAAAGATGTCTCGGTGAAGAGTGGAAAACTTATTATGCAAAGAATCAACAATGTTATAATCACAATATAATGGAAACTTTGGTTATGTCATTATTGAATGGTAAGAATATGAAATGAATGGTAACTTAAGGAGACTTGTTGTTCCTACCTGCCAGGGTGGTGTAGTCCAGGAGGTCGAAGAGGACGATGGCGACCCCGGACCATGTGATGACGAGGGCGATCATGAGGAGCCAGGCCATGGGGGAGCTGAAGGTAACCATCAGGTCCTCCAGGAAGGTCCTCTGAGAGCCCCGAGTAGCCGAGTCTGAGTCTGTGGTCTGGCTGCCCATTGGTAAAGTAACCTGGAAGGTAAAGTCTTCAGTTAGGACAAAGCAAACGCACAAAACAGAGGTGCAATGACAGATGATGGCAAGCAACTAGGAGGTTTGAAAAAAAAAAAAAATTTATTAAAGAATATTGGAACACGTCCCAATTTTGCAAGTTCCTCAATTAAACTGTTTTACTTGGTTTAAAACGTGTTTGTTTGTTTTGTCTTGTCAGACTATTATACCTTCATCTAACTGTTTTTTTCTATTTATTCTTAGAAAGAGAATTAAAACACAGTTTTAACTCATTATTGTCATCATAGTTATCATTTTGCACATTTCAAATCAATCGTTTCAATATTTCTACTGATATCAACTTATTTCCAGCAAGTATTTATCAAATATTATCAAAAATACAATCAAATTAAAGAGTAAATTTGACTAAACATACAGCATGTAAAACATGTGGTTTGTCCTGAATATGGTTACTATAGCAACATCATTAAAGTTTTTGAGCATGTGCATTTATTTATTTATTGCGAAAATTCAAAATCTGCCTTCTCATTTTTCTCAGAAACCAGGAATGGCACGAATAGCATGCTAATAATGCTGCGTTCATGCAACTGGGAACTGGGATATTTCCCACTTCCCACTTGTATAAATGTGCTGGAACTACAATGTCATTCGAACTGGTAAATGCCACTTGTGAACTCTGACCTGGGTGAGGAAGTCCCACTTCACATACAAGATCAACAATAACCACAAAACGTGAATCTGAGGAGTAAATACTTAATTTTTAAATTAATTAACGTTACTGTTGCTTAGCCTAAAAGTTAGCATTAGCCATAATGTTTGCATACGAGCTCAGTTGGAACGCTTTGAAATGGGAACTGATATTTTTCAACTGGAAAAAATCCCAGTTCCCAGTTGCCTGGAACGCAGCATTAGTGGAGGCTCAGAATGCATTAGGAAAGTGAGCATAACATGTATAAATAGTTGTAATTAGTTTTGTGGTTTATGGTTTAGTTGGTGGTTATGGTTTTAAGATGACAAACATCAGGTACAATGCTTTGCTTTAGCAATTCATTATTAATAAAAAGTGAAAGCAGAAAAGGCCCTCAGGCACCCTTATGCCCAGAGCGTTCATGATGTCTTATCTTAGCTCAAACCAAAAATACAATCTAATTCAGTGAGGTTAAGTTCTAGATACAGACTACATACACAGATGACACAATGCTTTGTTTGAAAGATGGATGAAGCTAATGTATAAGATCTCAACTCGAACATGCAAGATAGTTCACCAAATAAACTACAATTCCACTTCAACAGCAATCAAAACCCAAAAGGATTATTAAAATATTAAATTCAAAAGAGAATACCCAAAATGTATGTGGGCAAGCAATCAACAGGCAGACTGTAATCTAACCTTAACCCAGCTTTTAGATTTGAAAGTCCACCCTATGAATGCATTTTCAGGCCTTAAAAATGTCCTTGTTTAATCAAAGCACATAATATTGAAGCACAGGAACATGGCAACGTCACTTGAGCTAATAAAGTGATCTTTAAACGTCCTTTTTATTCTAAGTGCCTTGTAACCATTTTCCAGGCGTGTGCCCTTTTGATTAGTGACATAATGATATAGATCCCTGTGTGCTCTGTTATTGCTGAACCTGCAAGATTTGTGCTGCCTTAGAACCGCTGATCTCACCTTTTTAAAAACCCATGAGGTGAAAAAAAACAGGCATTAAAATCTATCAGTTAAACGCACTGCCATCAAGCGTGATTACGTGGGTGTACGGTCTTTTAATTAGAAAGGCTGACGCAAAAACAGCACGCTAAGATGCTATCAATAGTGCATTTAATTCTTCGTATTGGATTGTATTGAGAGAGCCTCCCACTATGCGACGCATGCGATTCGAATCTGTACTTGACAGAGAGTAATTGCCAAAACAGCATGAAAGTGGCACATCTTTGAGCGCGTATATGGCTTGAAAAATGACTGCATGCATGTAAGCTACTGTTCTGATTAATACACACGGCGCTTTATGCACTCGGTGAATAATTTAGGGCGGTTTGTGTGTGTGAAAAAAAAAAAAAACAAGACGGAGAGGAGATGAGCAAACCCAGATTACCCCAGGTGATGAGAAGATTAAATTCCATCAAAGTTTGAAAAATCCATTCAACAAGACAAATGACTTCGCTAAAGAAATTCCTCATTGTTGTATGGTTGCGGTGGAGGGGTGCAGTAATGCCATTATAGCCGGTGTTGGGTTGTTTGTGTTCATTATGCGTGATGAGTGAGCAAAAGAAGATTTATTTTCTCTTGCGCATCTCCAAAGTGATAGCCACAACATAGTGATAGACAGACCTGTTATTTATGATCCCCAAAGGAACGCCCTCGGCTAACTATACAATGCACTCCTAACAAGATGTGATTTAGGCTGGCAAGTTCTAATCAGCTAATCATATTTTATCAGGAAATGGAGACAAGATAATGCTGAGCAGTGGATTCAGGTTTTATATGTGGACATGCCATCAAACATAATCTGTGAGTGCATGTGTTTGTTTAAAGGTATGCCATTTTACTATTCTGTTGGAAGGTGCATGTATCCATAGAGGGTTATTGAGATAAGGCAGCAAAAACACATGTTAGCACCTTTTACACAGCTAAATAATAAAACCAAAGAGCCAGAGTTTCTCAGGAGAGAAATTCTGGTCGGCATGGTGGCAACACAGACAAGTTACATTTGCTGTATTTGACGTGAGACCAAGCGAAATGACCCAACCCATGCTTCAAATGATGATCACAAAGCAAAACTCACATATATTCATAAAAAGAAATAAGATAAACAAAGTGTGAATGACAAGCCTTATGTTTTCCACTGTAAAATCATTATTTCTGCAGTAGGTATAACGTCCTGCATCGCCTCAGCTGCAGGTGCACTTCACTTCACCCTGCCGTCCTGTCCACCTTAATCTGATGCGTCATTCAAACAGAGCATCAGTGCAGATAATTAGATATGATTGGTCAGTGCCATGGGACCAGACTGACATCCTCCTCCATACATAACTGACAGTCAGTGTCTAATTAACCAGACACAACTTCAGGTAGCTACTAGTCCTGATTTATAACTAACCATGTTTGTCCTGTTTGTCCAGCTTGCCCTTGTCATTGAGTAATAACACGCTCCTTTCACTCATCCAATCACCTAGTTTCTCCTCCTCACCACCACCATGAGATATTCTTCAAATAAATTAGGGTTAAGGTGCCTAATTTTCAAGCATTTTTTAATGTTTTAGCCTATTTGTTTTTATTTTCTATTTTTAAGCATAACTATTACATCAATGTGAGTTATTGTACTACAAACAATGTAAAGTTGGATACCCCAGATCTAATAATGCTTTCCATGTATTTAATTATTCACATTACAGATGGATTATCAGTCGACGTCACTTTCCACATTATTGCGAATGTCACCTGCAGAAAGTCTGTCTAGTTGGTTGGGTAAACTTCTTTGATAAAAACTGGAAAACAAACATGAACTAGTGATTTCCATCAGGTATGAAACGGTATGACAGATGTCTGGCTGTATGGGTCGCAGGGTCAAATTTCATTCACAGATGTTGAATTAGCAGCAGCATAACTTTTGTTTTCACACAGTGATAAACTCTTGTACAGTAGTTAGCAGACAACAGTGCTGGCTAGTGTTGCTGCTACAGCTTGTGTCAATCAGCCTCAGCTCTTCTGTTGTTGTGCATGCATCACCCGTGTTGGTTAAACAAATAATCCTTCTACAGGATTCATTATTCTCCAAAGTAGCCTATTAGTATTTTCCAGTTTACCTCATTTAGATTCATTTTTGCTACCTGTAGTCAATATCTACTGCATATATCCTATTTTATTTAGGCCTGTTGATTCAGTTTTTTATTCAAATCAGTTTTGGATTAGATATATTGTCAAAGTATCTATTCAGGTGAAAATCTGTCTATTTTGATAGTAGAGTTTTTGGATTGCTAAAACAAAGAACGCATTTTTTTTAGTTACCTCGATTTAGCCTACCGATAACATAGTTCTCTATGGCTTTTAAAATGAACTGAGCTGAGACACAATTTAAAAAAACACTTTCCCCCCAATACAAGTACTGGTCTCTTGTAATGTATCTGTGAAAGTCAGTCCGCACTGTCTTGTCTATATGTCTAATAATCTCCTTTTCGTTCAAAAAAATTCAATAACTTCATCTGTTGTTGTTGTTGTTAGCTTTGTGGCTAACTGTTGTTAACATTGTGGCATGTCCCGTTTCTAAACAGCTCTGAAAAAAGCTTAAAAGACTCAGAGGCTCAGAATACATTAGCTAAGTGAGCAAAACATGTGGACTGATGTAGGAAGTTTACAATGTATTTATTTTTGTTTGTTTAATTTTTATAGAAACACAAATTGGGTCTAGTACTTTTACTATTGCATTTCTTTTTTGAATGATTCCTGTGAGGTTTTGTATTGTTTTTGTTTTTTGAATTTCTAGTTTTAATGCATGTGAAGCACTTTGGGCAGCTTGCATTGTAATAAATGCTCTATATAAATAATTATGACATTGATTGCCATAGTTTTATCTAAGAACAGTTAAGTTTTTCCCGACAGTATTTCTTCTTGTCTGTCAACAGTCTAGACTCTTGCCCAGGTAACAGAGGTCTTCAGTCTCTAAATGCCATCATACTTTTAATAGTTGCTCAGAGCTGTCAGAAATGCAGATATTTCTATGGGTCCACAGGAGTTATATAACAAACAGCATTGATGTGTTTTCATTCAGTTGCAGGTCTTGGGCTGACCTTTCCGTTGTAGCATTCAGATAACAAACTACAAAATCAATTTAACATAATTCAACCCACTCACTGCACTATTGTGTGTTTGTCTTGGCGAGTATGCAACCTCACCATTGATTTGGCTGAGCTGGCGTGAGGATCATTGTACTAAACTGTTGTGTGCGGGGAAAAGAAGAGCGTGATATAAAACTTGACCATTGATCTACTGAAGGCCTGGCAACAAGCGAGCCGGGCCGACATATTGATCCGGAGAAGGTAAAACAGTCACGATTTTACAACGACGAGAGTTTAAATGTCCTTGGGCGCTCTGAGGGGAAAGGGCTTTTGTACAAACATCTTTACACTTTTGGCAAGCAGGAATTTGAGTTTGTTTCACTAGAATCATTTTTATAAAAATAATAAGTTTTGGTTTAATAATAATTTTGGATTTAGTGCAGAAAGTCTAAAGTCACAGAACTGCAAGTCAAAGTCTCGAGTCACTGACTTTTAAATCCAAGTCAAGTCCCAATTCTTAGTCCATTTTATCAAATCATGTCTCCAGACATCAGAATAGTGTCTCAAGTCTGTCACGACACTTCTAGTGATTTAGATAATTGTCTATAATAGCTTTAATCAGCTGTTTTCTTTGTTCATTTATGTATTTGCTGACAATAATATTTGCAATTTTATGAAGATTTAACTGCCATCCTCAATCTAAATTCTGAAAATTAATGAATTAAAAATGAAAAATTACTGAAAAATATTATTTATTGACTGAGCAATTGACAACAGTGATAGTAGGTCAATTTTTCAACCCATGGTAAAAGGAGAAAGTGAGCCAAATATACAGTATATACATGTTAGCAAAATGTTTTATATTATTTTAGTAAACATGAGCTAACCAATGATGGATTTCCAACATAACGGCAACAAAGAACAGTTACAAATGGGAGCTTGTTCTAGTGCCCCCAAAATCTATGAATCACTGTATCAGGGAACTGCACAGGAAAAAGACTTTACTTCAAAAGGATCTCAAGAAATGTGGTGCCAGAACCAGTAACAAAGACTAAAAAAGGCTACACTAAGCATGTTCACCTAGTAGAGTAGATTTCCTCTCTGTTAGACACTGAGATAACACTGTAACAAGTCTGTATTGTTTAACATATTACAGCTTATTCAAATGGTGATCTGGAGGCCAAAGGTGACCCACTAAGCAATAGTCTTTGGCCCAGGAGAAATGGGCAACTGGACCATATTGATTAAGAGAGAGATTAACGATTAACATCACGTTCCACTCTACTGCGCATGTGCCATGCAGAAAGATACGCTGTCAATTGAGTTGGCAGGGGAAACTTCTTTGATAAAACAACAAAACAAGACGAGAGCTAGATTTGTAGTTGTTTTGGATCAGGTCTGAACCGGTATGACGGACGTAAAGCTCCTGAAGCTTGAGACAGCGTTTTTGTCGCCATTTAAGCACTCACCTGAATGTAATGTTTATGGGTCGTAGGGTCGCATTTCATTCACAAATGTTGATTTAGCAGCAGAACTTTTGCTTGCGCACAATGATAAACTCTTGTAGTTAGTGGACAACAGCGCTGGCTCGACTTGTTGCTATGCTTGGTCAATCAGCGGCAGCTCTACCTGGTGCCCTCGCATCTCCCGTGTTGATAAACAAATAATCCCTCTATAGCAGTGGTCCTCACTATTTTTTAAAGAAGAGCCACATTGACGGACCAAAGAGAAGGGGAGAGCCGCAAAACATCAAACATAAAAACAAACAAAAAACAGGCCAGCGCAGACTAGAAAATAGAACTCAAATGTGTGTTTGTATGTGTGAAATAGAGCACTAGTGTGCAGATCAAAATTAATTTAAATTCAAATTAAATATTATTGTGTGTGTTATAAAAATAGGGATTTCAATTTGACTTGTAGCTTCTTTACTATAAATTTTATATTACTACGGTCAGGTCAATTTACATTTATTATAGCAAATTAGAAACATTTGTTGTCATTTTTTAAACAATCAGTGTTTTGCATTATGAGCCTGATGTAGTTTAAATCTAACATGCATCACAT
The DNA here is from genome assembly GCA_038363315.1 of Mugilogobius chulae. NCBI lineage: Eukaryota > Metazoa > Chordata > Actinopteri > Gobiiformes > Gobiidae > Mugilogobius > Mugilogobius chulae. The sequence continues at coordinate 9,720,280 of CM076405.1, forward strand.
TATCCAACCAACCAAACCACACTAGACTTACTATTCAATATGTCTACACTTAATTCTTATTATTTTCAATATTAAACTGATGCGTCTCTGGTCACTCTGTGACGTGCTAGCTCCGCCCCCTTCATCTGCCTTTCTCACACCTCCACTGATGCTGCTGCTGCGCTGACACAGAGACAAGACAAGTGTGTTTTTCTCCCTTTGGCCAGAGTCATACATGAAATAAACCTAAATACCTCTTTGCGGACACTATTTAACAAAGTTTAATTGTGGAAAAACTCTCCGCTGGACTGCGTTGTTCGCGAACGCGCGTATAGGACTAGATTTTTCCCGACCAACTTTTAAAGTGTTTAGAACTAATTATCTCCGCCATTGATCCTATCATTACGAAATAAAAACTGGGACAGAGTTTAGACTGTTCTCTCTCAGAATATGTCCACTTCAAGTCTGTGTGTGGGCGTGACATTTCACTACAGCTGCTCAAAGATACGTGACTTGATGTGAGAAGGAGAGCTCGTGCGTCCTATGGCTGGAGTGGAAAACCATTTGGCACAGTCTGAGCGCGTCACTTCATTCATTTCTTAGATCGCCAAAACATTTATTTTGCTTAATATAAGGGTGAGCTCGCAGCTCCGTGCATGTCTAAAAGAATGTAGACACAATGTGGTTCATTTGGTCAATGGGCAGCAGGGTGAAGCAGTGGATACAGCGCTGAAAAAGGACCAAACTAAGAGCACGCTTGTTGTGTGAAATGTGATCTTGCCAAATCTTGCTGAGAGCCGCCAAGTAAGGCTCTAAGAGCCGCATGTGGCTCGCGAGCCGCGCAGTGAGGAACAGGGACTCTATAGAGTATGTTGTTCTTAGTGCTATGTCCATTTATGCTATGGTTAAGACCATGGTCCAGGTTTAGTCCCCCATTCAGATTTTGTGATCTAGTCTTGTCTAAGATGTCGTTATGTCTGAGGTAATCCAGATATCGATTAGGTTAAGACTTGGTTTGGAACTAGTCCCAGTGCTGCTCTAATTCTATTTCAACAAAGTGTTAGTCAGTCAGATGTTGTTTTTATGTGGCGAGGCATTATTGTTCTATTGTGTATTTATTGCAATGAAAAGGGTTGATTTCTATAATATTGTACTGCTGCAAGTTGTTTGTGGATGCTGGTTGTAAACCCTTTTGTAGTTTAGTTTTATAGTCCAGCCATCTGACCATAGCCCTACAAAAATCTGGCCCACTGGTAAATGTAATTGAAAAGTCCGGCTGTAAAACAATAGTCCACAACACGTTCCACTTAATATAATATTTGGCTCTCCAAGTACTACCAGATCAAAACCTGTACTCTAGTAGGCCTACATTAGAACTTAACCTGTTTAAATGAGATTAGATCAAGTCTAAAACTACGATAAATCAGAGAGAATAATAATAATAATAATAATAATAATAATAATAATAATAATAATAATAATAATAATAATAATAATAATAATAATAATAATAATAATAATAATAATAATAATAATAATAATAATAATAATAATAATAATAATAATAATAATAATAATAATATGTTTACAGTACTAAAGTTTGGTTGCTGCACTTCATCACTTTGAGAGGAAAAAAGCCATTCATACGACTCAGTTTTCGTAAAGGTTTTAATATTGTTTTCTTGTGTGTAGTTATAACCCTATGTCTTTCTTTCTTTCTATTTTGAATGAGCTTTTGGACTCGTAGTGTTTTATTGGGCATGCTTTGGGCTACTCAGTTGTATGACTCACACCGTTTGCATATACATATGTTTGTGTGCTGTTTTGAAAACCTGGTGACCTGCCCACCTGTTGTTAGATTCAAGTGCTGAACTTCACGCGGCACAAAAGGACACCAACTGCGCCTGCCTCCTCCTCCACCTCTGCGCTCAAGGAATGAACAGAATTAGAAGGATGTGGGCTGCGGGCCGCTAACTGCACCGGAGGGCAAATGAAAGGCGACGGGAAACTGGAGTGAGTCATTATTATACACACAGAGAAAAGACAAGTTTCTGACAATTAGGCTAAACGTATTGTGCAGAGTTTGATTAGGATGGTAGAAAGTTTTTGAATAAGTGGAAGTTTTGATGTTTATGTGAAGTCCCAGAAAGCATTTGATGAGTCACAATTGTTACTAGAAGGCAATGAAGACGAGCTGAAACATTACAGAAACTTTTTCTTTTCTGACTAAGAATGACTGGGTAGACAAGGCTACACTTTTCAGTAAAACATATACTTATGTTTAAAATTCTTAGTGAAGTTTATGATTAGTTTATGAGTATGGTAAATCATGCATACTGTATTAGCTGAAGAGACATTGCTAATTTTATATTTTATATTCATTTTATTCTGCCCCGCCCTCTTTTCTTGGCAGTGCACTTCCTGGTTAGCACTGTTTAGCCTGTACAGTTCAGACATCGATTATTTTTTAACTGTCAACAATATATCTATTTGAGAAGCGCGTTGCCAAGTTAAGTGGGTGGGGCCGAATAAGGTGAATAGCCATTAGCCTGCAAAAAAGCAAGTAATCTAGAGGGGTGAACTACTAACCCAACGACTGCATTTAGGAAAGTACGGAGCCTAAAAGTCACTGTTGAGTTTACAGACTTTAGTCATTTATGACTAAAGTTTTTCAAGTTACAGATTTTGTGCCGTGCATCGGAGAATCTGATAACCGCTGCACATCCTCTTGGACATGTTGTTTGTGATGAGAGCAGAAATATGAAATAAATATCGCGAAATGAAAGTTTTAGAAAACTTATTTAAAGATGATCATGCATTTGTGAAGGAGCATTCAATTTGATGTAAGAGTAGCATGACCAACCTTTCGATAAAGTCTGCAGCAATGAGCAGATCTAGAGCAGTGTTTCTTAAACTCTTGGTACACACTAGAAAAGCACTTGAAAAGCCAAATACTATTCTTAGAAGTTTGAGAAACACAAGACACAACCATCTAGGATTTTCCTTCTATAAATACAGTATCTAGAGTGTTAGAGCTGGGCAATATCTGAGTGATAAAAATCAAAATGTGATTGCCATTATTTGCGGTTTAACTGCTTGTTCTTTGTCAGCCTTTGTCATGATCTTTGTGAGAGACAGCTGGATTTAACCAATCACAGTAAAGTGTACAATGTATATTTACTTTCTCTAAAGCAATAGAAAAAAAAAGCTTAAGTCATAAAAAAAAAAATCTAAATTCAGGTACTGACTCTGAGAAAAATAAAAAATAAACAAAATGCAATATTCACTTTTTGCCATATTGCCTCATTTTAGAACTCAGCTTTTCTTCCTGTACTGTTGAATTGTAGTTATTAGTTAAATAATCTTAATATTTTACATTTTACTATCACATACAAAGTCAGAATATAAAAATACATAAAAACCTGTCTGATTGCAGAGCGTAAAAGCAGACACTTGACATCTTTTCTGCTCTGACAATTTGCCAACTGTCCTCCCTGCTCTTACCTCAAGTTTCCATGTTTTATAAACTTGCAAAACAGGTACAGATAAAACCTTTTCTTAGTATGACACAGCACAAGTCACAGTTTTCTCTGAAGTCAATCATCATAACAATTACAGACGCACAAAATGACAATGCTTTTGGCAAAATAAAATCAGAGAATCAAAGCTGTTCAAAGTAAAACACAAAATGAGAAATGTGACTGTACCTTGGCCTCTGAGTTTGCTTCGAGCTTTTACAACCTTCTGTCCTCTTTTCCTGCTAAAAAGCTTTGTTACCGTAGAAACCTGTGTTTAACGTTGACACTTTTGTGAAGAGTGTTTTTTTAAGGAAGAAAAATCTTGAGTGAAGTGAAAAATCAAATCCAACAAAAAAACCTCCTTGAGCCTGGCTATAGCTCACACCAGATCTAAAAATATTCTTCACAGGAGAAAAGTACACAGCTAATCCTGGATTTTCAAGACTTTTCCATGGGTTCCAACTTGTATCCAATAAATAAAAAGTACTTTAAGTTTTGTTGCTGTAGGTTAAATCCCAAAGGCAGCCAGACAGACAGCAAGAGACATACGGTAGAAGAGCCAAAAGGGGGCTGACCCGATCCCGCTAACCCTGCCCCCAACGAGACTCAGATAAAACAGAAGAGGCACGACGGGCTAAGGGAACGGCTTAAATTAAGAAAGGTTGCACTAGCGGGACAGAGGTGAGGCGAGTGAGAAGGAGAAAAAGGACAACCATACTGTCTCCTGCACATCACAGCAAATTAATCACGCTATAAAGATGGACGCAAAAGGTCTGGGGCACTCGACGTATGTCCGGTGTTTGCTCCGCTGAGAGCCTATTACAGTTAACAGTTGTCAGCCTCTGTGCCCTTTGTAGCACTTCACCACATTTATGTAAGCTTCGATATCCGTCCAACGCTACCACCAGGATATTTAAACTGTCCCGTGAGCCTGGCCCAGTCTTGTCATCAACGGAAAAAGTAAATAATTGAATTGTCGCCTTGCCCCCATGTGAGTTTTTCAACGCTTAAGTCAGAAGTGCTTTCCGCAGAGGCAATTTCAAACCGGGGATTCGTGTGAGGAGGGAGTAACCTGACCCCCAGTCGTGCCCGCTGCCGTGGCTATAATTAGAGATAGACACAGCAGCTGGTGTGAACGCAGGGCTGGTCTGTTTTATGTAGGCCAGGCGGACACACTACTTACACACTTAGCAAATGCAAAAATCCAAAGGAAAACTCCCGGGACCCAAATACTTCAACATCCAATCATTACTTGATTGGTACAGTTAACCTTATGCAAATGAAAGCGTGATTTATGCAGAGGTAATCTTGAGCTAACACATCTTCAGTTGATTTGTAAGAGTAACCTTCAGGAGACTCGTAGTGTTTTTACTTTAATTTGTTCAAAAGGCTTTTCTTTTAGTGCCGCGGTGAGAGTTTTGTGCTGGGTGTAATGCAGTCTGCAGCAGGGATTCCCAACCTTGATTTGAGACCTAAAGTTTGGATTTTCGAATATTCTTAGTCGATAAAATGTTGAATATAAAATTTAGAATGTAATAGCTGTGATAATGGCTAGACAGACAGATAAAAAGACAGTTACAAAGAAGGTTTTATTTGATTTCTTTCCTAAAGAGACAGTGTATGAGTAATAATCAGGCTCCGATGAGCATATGGGTGCTTTGCGTCAATTGCAGTGCTCACTGGCATTCACTGCCACATTTGCTAGGTTTCATTGAGCATGCACAGTTGAGTTTTCCTCAGGATGGTTTGCGTGATGAGCATGAGTCAAGCAGAACTAAGTCGTGAGCTCTCATAACTCATGACTCTTCTGACCAATCAGAATGAGAGTTCTTCGAAAGCTAAAGCTAAAAAAAGTCGGTAACACTTTATAATAACTACATCTTAATTGGCTCAGTGCAGTTGACCTCCGTACGTTCAAAATAGTACATCCTGTACACTCAACCACTTCCTGTGCAATGCTTTTCAATGAGGTTTTCACTACATCAGTTTAAAACAAATAAATACTGTTTTGATCAGACAGTTGTGGTGAATGTTACAGAAAACATGTTAAAGACTTTACATATTAGAGGAATATTTCACCAGAGGACACATGTGTGTTTAAAAAGAGGCAAGATTGTGTCTGAATGCTAACGCTAACAAGTGGTCGTAAGTACAGAAGTTAGCATTTTTGAACGTACGCAAGCCAACTGAAGTTCCGTGCACACAGCCAATTAGTCCTAATAAACCCTTAATAAAGCATAAATAAAGACTTAATTCATTATGAATAAATGACAATTTAATGAATTAAAAAGTTTATTAAGGCTTAATAACTTCTTAAGCACCACAAGCCCCACCCCCAATCCAAAATCCTTAACTTTTAGTAGTTTCTAATCCTTCATAAACTTTTTCATCCATTACGTGATCATTTGTTCATGAATACACAAGTCTTTATTTAGGCTTTACTAAAGATACATTTGGTGTAGTTAGTGGTACCAAAAAGCCTTTTTATACAAAATTGTAAGCGTTTGAACACACAAAAAAAGTTTATTATATGAAAATAGGGAAAATTGCCAAACAATCTAACAATTCTTAATTCTTTAACTGGAGTTGCTCTTTCTGCTTTCTAGGCTGCAGAAGGATTTTCCCGCTGCACCGGTGGAGTGATCACTGGAGCAAACTTACAACAGCTACAAGCTAGCATTACTCTATCCAGGTTTTTAAACAGATCTATGGTAATAATATACTAACACAGACAAAATATAAATATGCTCAGACTTATTTCATCTTTAATGTGTTTTGTTGAGTTTCTTCAAGTGAACCTTGGTCTGCTGAGCCTAGTCTAATTATAGAACAGAAGTTTGTTTGTTGTTGTTTTTAGTATGTGTTTGTTTTAGCAGCACCACTCAATCTGTGTGTACCCCCAGGGATTACTAAAAAAGACTCAAACTAGACTTGCCACAAACATTGAATTTTGACAGCTGCAGGTTGCATTTTTTTTTACCCTTAATGCAACTTGCAACTTTTTGGTTATTATATATTTACTTGTTTTTGTTAGACTCCAGTCTCTCGTACTGAGAGTTTTTCAAAGACTTGGTTAATCTCTAAACGAAAAGAGTTGTTTAAAGTAGAAAATTTTTTCTCTAATGAAGTCTAAGCCTCATAATACTTCACTACAATGACTTTGTACAAATTTCTGCAAGCAGAGGTTGAACCGTCAAAGCTGACAAAAGCGATCACAGACGAATAGAGAACAAAACGATCTAGCTCAATGTACATGGAACATTGTGAACTAATTTTCACCCAATACTTTGACTTAATCTACTGGAACAAAACTGATTTTAAGATATGAAAAATTAGGTAGGTTTATGTATCTTTCCAGTCAACATCACAACTTTTTTTTTCTTAAACATTAAATCAAACTCAGCTGCTTATTCTGAAGTCATATTTTTCATCCGTCCTTGTAGAATGTGTGTTTTTTCTAATGTGACCGCTCACCCTGACATTTTCTGAGTTATAAAGTAATAACAGGTATCTTGTAGAAAAGATGAACACTGATGCCCGGAGGACGCAGACATTACGCAGATAAGAAACGATCCCCTACGGCAAGTCTGTCTCATATCAGCTCGTGTGACTCCAGAGGGACCCTGAGTGTGGCGGAGACAAGAAGGAAATACCAAATCTGAAAATTCATCACGCCTCAGATAAAGAGGACTTGGTGTACAGTTAAAGAAAACAAGCCTAGATACATGAGAACAGGGAAATGAACTAAAAAGATCTAAAAAGCACATGATACGAGCAAAATATGTAAGAAGTGTTTGATTTAGTGTTTCAAAGCACAACTGACTAACATTTTTGTCTTACATTTGTTAGAATAAATCTAATTTTAAAGAACATTTTGATTCAGCTGATTGGGGATGAGTAGACTGATCAAACAACCTGAAAAATTCGAGACAGAACCAAAAATCAATTCTTTCCTTACTCTCACAGAAATAGTTCTAATGCATCCTGTGTGGAATCTGCAGTCGCCTAAGACTCATACATACGCACAGTCGCGTCACAAATTATAACGTTTGTGTAAAAATGTTTAAGGGCTAAACCTTGTGAAGTTTCTTCCGTGCACACTGAGCACAGCTGGCAGCTCTCTGCTCTTTGTGCTGGGCTTTGTGAACAGAAATACTAAAGTCTGAAACTTTAATAAGAAGAAATAGCCTTGTTTTTTATGTGGCTTTAAAGAGCTATGGAGAAAATTGACATACTTCGACCTAGTTATTTGTGTAATTAAATGTTGTTTTTGCGGCTAAATATGTTTATGTGGCAGACATGTGGCAGAAGTTTTTTGCTCAGGGAAATTTCAATTAACCTGGCCAACCAGATGGATTATCTTGTGATATTTGTGAATTCACAAACTCGAGAAAATCTATCTGACCTTCCAGCCGCCCGATTGGTTCGGAGTTCAAAACCGCGGTGCGTCAGCTCATTTGCTTTGCTGCAGGAGGAGTTGAGAATGGTTGGTTGTAACGATGACAAGAAGTACTGCTTGATTACAACTAAACAAAGATGGCTGCTCCCGTCGATTGTTTGTGTTTCTGCTGCGTTTGATTCTGTTGTAGCAGAAAACAGAAAAACATAATTTTTTCTTTTTGAAAGAAGAGCAGAGAGGTGTATCTGACACTTGTTCTATCCCAAGCGGACATTGGATACACCATTACGATTCGTTGCTGTGATTGGTCAAACATAAATAAGGTCGGTCGCACACCCAATCAGCTTGATGTATTTCAGTAAACATCTCACCTTTTGACAAACGCTTTCCGCAATTAAAGTTTCAGATGGAAACTGTGGAAGAACTCAAACCGCAGTTCAACACAGATCCATCTAGCGTCAGTCAAGTTACATTTCAATTATAAACGGGAATAACGAATAATCAAACCAGTAATCTCTTCTTCTCCCTTTAAGCTTTACTTACAAAGACACTGCCATCTACTGCAATGATAGCAATAGCAATAGCAACAGCAGCATCACAGTATTTTACTTCAAAACCATATTAAGATTGTCAAAACTAAATCAATAAGTTGAAATCCCTCTATAGTGATTGTTAAAATAGAAAAAAAAGAGTATTACTGAAAATACATATGTTTGTGTTGTTTTTCATAAAAACAACATCTACAACATGAACATAGCTGCTACACATGCAAAAGTGTATCATTATTCCTGACTGTGTTTGATTAAAATTCAATATTCTGCATCGATGCATTGTCAGCTGTTACAGTGACCTCACTATATTTATTTGAGGCACAGTTTTTCTTTGTTTTCCTTACACTTTCCAACAGATTGTCATTAAAAGCGTGTATTAAAGACCTTGCATCACCAGTCTGCATACCATTATAAAATCAATGATCTTTAACAAACAGCGGCTGCAATAATTGTCTCCTGCACATGCTCAGAATTCCTCGTGTCATTAAGGGTCACATTTCCAGCATGGGGCAGCATTCTCATCACTCTTATCTCATTATTGCCATTACATTATTCACCAACACAATTTCCCTGGGCACATAAAAGCATCTTCATCGCAGCTCATTGTCTGACGGCGACATTAGAGCAAATATAAATAAGGTTATATTCATGTTTAATTAAAATGGCTCGTCTCGCGATCGGCTTCCAGGGTACAGAGTAATGGAATTAAAATGAAATCATAACTTTATTACAGCGCTAATGGACACATAGGAGCTAACCAGCAGAGGAGCGGAAATCCTTAATAACTCCATATGATATTAAGAAATTGAGCTTAAGTGCTGGCCGTGGTTGAAGTGAATGTGAATTTTCCCATTAGTGACATAGATGAAGATGGAATGAGGTGGAATGAGTTTCTGGAACAGCGGCAGAGGGCCTTCTAGTGGTCAGGCATAAATTAAAGTAGCGCTATGGAGGTTTTCTGGTGGAGTGCTGCAGTCTTTATATAATTTTGTTTTGCGTGCAATATTCCACAAGATGGAATTTAACATATATTTCCCTGAAGACACCACCAAACCAAGACACAGATCTGTAGAGGGGTGAGTCCACACACTACAAATGTATGATTCTTTCAGGTCTTTAGGAACAGTGAAAAAACTTGAAATTAAACAGCATAATACCATATTTGTGACCATACCAGTTTGTCAAAGCCTGATCTTGTTAAATCAGGTTGGGCCTGGGCAGCACTTCCTCAGGTGCCACTGGAGGAGGAACTTGTCATTGTGTCTTTTCACTCACATTGTCTAGTCTGGGTTTGGTGTGTGTATGTGTATGAATGTTGGTGGTGGTCGAACTGGTTGACGATGCTAAATGGCAGCCTTTCTTCCATCAGTCTGCCCCAGGGCTGCTGTGGCTACAATAGCAGGTCACCACTAACAAGTGTGGAGCTAACTAATAATACATATTGTGAACCGTCTTTGGGTGTCAAGAAAAGTGTCTTATTATTAATACTGTGAAACATTACAAGTAGAGCAGTAACAGTTTTATGGTGACAAACAGGTGTCGGAGTCTTCCACCATAAAAGTTATACAACGCACCTTAAAAGTGCGTCGTGTCAGCTTGTGAAGGACAAAAACACAATGAACATGTAGTTGCAATAACTGACATCAATGCACAGCATTCTATACAAAAGCTTGGACAGTTTACACACAAAGAAAACATGTTTCTGGCAGTTTAAACATGAATTTAAAGCGTTTTTTATGTATTTTATTTGTCAAATATAGCAAAAGTCTAAATCAGAAAAAAACTGGGATAGCCTGGGCTTCACAATGCTTCTGAATATGGCAATAATACAATTTATATTTTATTTCGATTTTAAAGTGGCAAGGTTCTCAAATGCTATTTTATGTGACTGTAGTGATAAAAATATCACAAGCACTTTTCACAATGGGTTTTAATTAGTTAAAAAAAAAAAAAAATCATCATTATAAAAATGCATTTAAGAGCTCTACATTTTACTACCCTCAGTTCAACACCTCTTGCTTATAGTGCTGATCCTTAATCAAATCTTAATCCTACAATTAATCAAAGCTGCTGAACTTAAGAATACTAACAATTGTGGCTGACTTTAAATTCACTTTGACTAACGTAGAAAGAGGTAGAACTCACTAACATGGGACATGAATCATTTATTGGATTTTAAGTGATTCTGTTCTGCAACTATTAGGAAAATGTTCACAGGAATAAACTGTTGAGATTTTACAAAAGGAGGAGAAATTTTAAAAACTATAGTCCCTAAGAGATGAACAAATCTGAATTGATCCCTGGACACATTTTGGCTTGACTTCTGCTCAGTGAAGTAGTTTAACCATTTTATTATCACACATTTTATTTTTCCTCTATAGATGCAGCACGTAAAATAACAGCAAACGATATTGAATGTATTTGTATTTTCTTTCTGTTTCTTTTTCCAGTTTTATGTCCCCAGTTTAAAACAGGTTAGACAGTCACCATTGTTGTAGATTTCATTAGCGCTGGAAATGGAAATGGCATTCAGATTCATCAAGAAGCTAATGCGATTGAGTAGTGTGCTTAATCTTTGAGTAATTGGCAAATGGAAAAACTGACACACAAACACATACCTGGATTGAGATTCCCAGCAGTAAAAGCCATGAATAATGCATTGTCGTTTTTCCTAGCCTGGGGAGGAAGCTTTTAAACATAATTTGTTGCTTTAATTTATTTACACAACCTGGCAACCTCGGCCCTGGGGCAAGGAGGGCTGAACAGAGGTGAACTCTGTACGGGAAGATGCACACTCACTTATGGACTGGCACTGACAGCAAAAAAAAACAACAACAAAAAAACTCAGTGATGAACAATGGAAATCTTTGTGCTTATATGCTGTTATGCAAATAGCACATTTATAGTGACAAAGGGGGGGCTTAATATGCAGTGATAAAGCAGTGGACAAGCTGTTTCTGCTTGTGATGAACAGAGCTTTGTACATCATGTGTCGATCACAAGGTTTGCTACAAATATCTTTCATAGATTGTGTTTCTGAGGTTCACAACCAAACTTTCCAAGGTTCCTCAACCCATTTGATTTTTTGCTATTTGACTTTAATGCTCCACAATAAGACATTAAACATACAGTATATCTTTATAGAAAAAAGCAGTAGATGATAATAGGCCAACTTCCAAGTTCAGTTGTGCAATGAATTCACTTATATACTGTAGATACATTGATAATGCCATACTGTGAAACACACGTTTATTAACATGAACCATACCAGGTAACAGACCCACTGCTTAATTCACTACCTTTCAAATGCAACACAGTCTCCGGAGAAAACAACGCAATGTCATAAACATATGAAAAGCATGTTTTCATGCCTTTTTTTTGTCATGTTACAAAAAGCTAAAACAAAAAATAGCTAATAGTGGCGACATTTTCTTTGGATTTAACTAAAAGTGATAAGTTTAGGCTCCAAGTTACTAAAAGTGATAAGTTTAGGCTCCAAGTTACTAAAATGGATAAGTTTAGGCTTCAAGTTACTAAAATGGATAAGTTTAGGCTTCAAGATACTAAAATGGATAAGTTTAGGGCTGTGGCTTGGGGTATTTTAAGCTTTTCCTATTTCACCCAAAGAAAATGACGCCATGTGGCTTCAGCCAAAATTCGTGTTTTTTTTTTTTGGCTTTTTGTAACATATTGACGTTTAAAAAAAAAAAGCATTAAAACATTCTTATCATACGTTTTTGACATTTTGTTGTATATCTACGTTTTCTTTGGAGACTGGGCTACCTAAATGTCTCAAAATGAGTCAAGTTCAGCCATAGATTCATCCTTCACTTGCTAAAAGAACTCAGAAACTCATTCTCATATAAGACATACTTTTCTGATGATCAACTTGGATACACCTGCAAGTAGATTTTTTACAACTGGAATATAAACTCTGCTAGTACATACTATAACTGCTAATTTAGACTCAGTTTCCATTTTTAGAGCTCATGGCAACCCCAAAGCCAATCAGAAACCAAGTTGAGTACACACGGCCCTTCTTGCCATGCCACCGATTACCACATGCAATTAGCCACACGCCAAAAAAGTTATTTATTGTCCATATATTTTTTACAAAGTTTATAGTGAAATAAACACAAGGATCATAATAAGTGAGTCACAGAGAAAGAGGTGCAGATGTTTCAATATAAAGTGAATGACAAAAAAATATGGCTACTTGTTTTTGGAAAAGACACTCGCCCTTCCTTGTCCTTAAGTGCCCAACAGAAAAGTGCTGTGTAGCCACGACTATTTCTTTTTTAAACTCACTGATGAACCACAATATGAAGTTATTTCTGATGCAACTTGTTCCAGCGTCTGTCTTTTAAATGGAGCTCTTCTATTGAGTGTAATGTGTACTTGTGTGGGCCATTACAGCCCTGAGCCTGCTGTGTGGATGTTTAATTCAGACAGTGGAGACAGCAGCCCCTCTAAAGGCACACATCTCCAAGTCGCCGTAAGCTTAGATCACTGCAGTGCCGTGGCTTTCATGTCCTGGCTGTTTGCTCATGTTTACACTTGATGAATACAGCTTGCATATACCACTGGGTACAAGTAGTACTCGCCACTTTGAGAAGATAGCATAGCAAAAGGATTATAAGTGCATAACTGTCTATCACAAAGCCTGCGTGTCCATTATTCTGCACACAGTGGGTGTTTGGGAAAATGTTTAAAGAGGATAAAAGAAAGGTTACAGTTTGCAGCTGTAGCTTCTGGGAATCTTTTATCTTTATTTTCTTAAGCTGGTTGTTCAAGTCAAGCTTTGCTCCAGTTTCACTCGTGAGAGTAGAGTTTGAAACACTTGAAATCTGCTGTGTCTAAACGCACTCCTCCAGACTTTGTAGTGAGTAGATCATTTAAAAGGGTTTAAAAAGAGCGTGAAAGTTATTGTGTACTTTGGAACAGCGTAATTCATGACATTTCTATTAGGATTGCAATCATTGCACCAGTAAACTGCAAGTACATGACCCTCAAAGTGTATCATAATCTACAGAAACTTTCAAACTAATAAATGTACAAGTGAATACCTCTTGGCCCTATGTTTTTTAATTCAATAACCTAAAAATGTATTTTGGCCCAGTCTTGCTAAAGTATTTTGGTTTTGGGAAAAATTTGTTCACACTGCCTTGTCTAGATAATGCGTTTTGTTCCTAATATACAGGAAGAGGGCTTGTTTATGTTGTTAGCATTTGTTTAGCGAGAGCAAGAGGGAAGAAGAGAGAGAGAGGTATAGAGATGTGTGAAAGTGAGAGTGTGTGTATGGCTTGGCTTGCATGACTTGAAACAAAAATAAATACAAATGCTATGACTTTGAAAACTTGTTTTATGCATAATCTGCTGGTCAGAAACATGTGTTTATGTCAGACAAAGTAATTGGTATCTCCATGGAGACAAGTAGGTGGCTGACTCTTCTCCAAAAGTTACATGAATAAAGTGAAAACTCTGAGGAAGAGGCATCTGCATAACCTGCTATATGAGACTTGCAATCTGTAGCCACTCATTTGAAGCATTTGCAGCAAAGAAATTATTGTCTTTTGTTTTTCTTAACCTAGTGATGAAAATGTTTGCTGGTAGTAGTTTTTTTTACATCCATGTTGTGCTAATTAGGCTGCACATGGTTATTGATGGGGTTTTAGGACATCGGTGCTGAACCTTGTTAGATAATTGCTTTGCAGTGCAACACTAACAATAGCTTGTCTCTATTCAGAGTCTATAAAAATGTCCTGCAATCTTTCCAGGAAATCTATGATTTTAAAATGATCGTGTCACTAATCTGAGTGTCTAATTTGGAGCATGTACCTGCGGTCTAACAATCATAAGGAATTCTTTCAAGATAACATTTGTTATTCGTGTTTCTTAATAGATAACAGTCGGCTGTGATTGCAAAAATGGCTTCATGCTGGTTAAAATAATTGGCATTGATTAAGTAACAAGATATTAATTCAAACACTTCATTAATATCAGCATCTATAATAAGAGATGAGACGTAATTTTCACAAGACAAGATGTGACTTGAGATTTGTTCCAATACAAGATGGACTTTTGGCATAATTTATAATTTATTATAATATATGTATTTTTCTTTTATTTATGGCATTCCTTTTCAAAACTATGGCTTCTCAAAATGTGAAGCCCACCAGAGCCGATTTTTGTGTGTCCAAGCCTGGTGCAATCTCTCATGATTATTACATGTGTGCACAATCTTGTGGCAACTGCATCTCGCGAGATTTTGTGACACGAGATCTTGGCTCATCCCTCCTTATAAAAGTTGAATTTGCACCACAATCTACAAAATCCAGATCAATACTGGTTAAATATTCCCAAGCAAATCCAGTATGACTCCTGTAACTTCCTGAAACCTGCGTGTCGGATATTAAATTCACTGTTTGTCGTCCTGAGCCTGTTTTCCTCTCCTCCTCTGTCACAGTCGCTCTGAAAGGTAATCTGCTTCTCCATGGCTCCGTGGTGATCAAAGACACTATCCCGCAACAACGGCCCACGCAGCGCCCCCAACCAGCGGCACACAAGGCGAGACTTACTGTCACTGCACACAAAGCAAATCTGCCAGCCGATTGATGTCGTGTGTACTCCCTTTAAGAAGCTCGGATCCCGCTGCGAAGGAGGGAAAGTAAGAATGGACACACAAAAACCCGGGAAAGACGCGAGCTACAGAGTTAAGTGATCAGCGTACAGCTCCCACGCCATTAGTGAAAGAAAATACAATGTTTTTGGTCCCAGCCCACGTCTAATACGCCACTAAGCGCTGTTTACTAGAGGGATTGTAACACTTAAAGATGATTTTTCAGCCAATGAATTTAGATCAGGCGGTGACTTCAATATGGTTGCACAATGAATGACACAGAGAGAAGGCGGGCAGATTTTACTCACTACACGAGTGGAGGATGGTGTCAAAAATCTGCTGTCCCTCAGCTCTGAGTCATTTCAAACACGCACAACTCAACCATTTCAGTTACATTACATGACCACATCGCTTGTGTTGAGTTATTTTTGTTGACATTCTATTCATTCACCTGCTGTTTTGTATTATTAGCCATTTCCGCTCATGAAAGTACAAAAAGCCAGGCCGCAAACCTCTACCTCTTTTCTATTATGGTAGCTTTTTCCCCCAGGAACTTTTGCCTGCTTGCACTGCCCAACATAGGGTCCATAGGGAAATTGGTGACGTCAGCTCTGTTAGCAGTTGTGGTCCTTCCTTTATTTTATGTCACATACGAATTCAGTATTTTAGCAGTAGTTGTGGTTGCTTATTCTTTTTTATCAGTCTGTTGCTACTTTTTTAATAGTGTTTTGAGTTCATACAGGACAAATTGTATTTTGTTTTCATTGACTCTCATTCTTTTTGGCACTCACTGCTGACATTTAGAATGCAGTGATGTCATGTGTAAAACCTCTATAGTTACTATATATTACAGTATATACTCTCTATCCAAAAGCCTATTAACTTATCTTGTTATATTTTAATTAAACTTTAAACTTTGAAATCGTCTCACTAGAACGGTTAGGGGAAAGTGCGTGAGTTGTGCCAAAATTTACTTATCATGACTTTAAAAGGAGACCATGATAAACTACAATATGAACACATATTTAAGAATGTTGAGAATCTCTGGGAAGAATCTTTTTTTTTCATCTGAAACACGTCATTTAAGAAATACAGCTTTCTGAAAAAAGTTGTCATGGCATAATGTACCCCAACGCAGTTTTGGAGAGATTGCATTGGTTGTGCCATTCATTCATTCATTTTCTACCGCTTAATCTCGTTAGGAGTCAGGTGCCTGGAGCCTATCCCAGTAACTTTGGGCCTGAGGCGGGGGAACACCATCGACAGTGGCCAACTCGTCGCAGGGTTAGAAAGACAACCATTCACTCTCTCATTCACTCACTCACAAAGGGAAATTTCCGGTAATAAATGTACCATTTATTATTCCAGTACAATAATACTGTATATTCAATTTCAGAAACAGAGAAATTTAACAAGTTAAACAAACTCATTATACATGTTCCACTTAAATGTTAAGTTAAGTTAAACTTTTTTTTATTTTATTTTATGAACAGTTAACACAAGCACAGCATATCTGCTGAGAATAAATTGCCAAACTTGTCCAGTTCTTTTGATTTTTGGTCTTATTTCCTAATTCAGAATTGGATAGTTTTAGTGATAAAATGACACAATTACCATAAAAATATATATTTTCAATTATTTATTAGTGGGCTGCCAATGGCACAATTTAATCCAGGCTCTTTGGCACAAATCACCCCAACCCTACTATTTTGGAAAAAAAAGCATCATCTGTCAGTTTTGATCTAACATCATGTCAGCTATATACTGTAGATTCAAAATGTAGCTTACCAAAGCACTAGTGATATATCTACAGACCTGCCTATAACTGTTCAGATACAACAATCAAAACACCTTGATCATAGAATTTATTTTTTTTACTTAATTGCCTTATTTCCCATGCAATAACACTCCCATCTTGACAGGATGTGTGAAATGCTAAGTCTTCAATATGTGTGGTCACATGACTCATTTTCGTCTTTGGTTCTGTGGAAACGGGGGGTGGCACAAATCACCACTTTCCCCCAACACTTTTTCTACCCATCGCATTATTCTTCCTCCTTCCTCCTCTTGCTCCTAACTGAAGATGATCGCTCTGACAATAAACACTGAACAAAGAGTGGAAGTTTTAGTCACAGGTAGGCGTGAAGATTCTGCTGCAAACTTATTGTGTATTCTCCATCTGTGACACCACCACCACCACCACAATAAACAAGTCTTGAACGGCTGATATTGTGGAGAGAGTGTGTTGGCACTGCAGCCTCTCTCCTGGTGCAGGACTTGACTTTCATGCTTTAGTCATCTCCACTGGGCTGCAGCATACTGTACTCCCTCCTGGCTCTGATCCCAAACTCTCTTTAGCTTTACATCCAAGCACAGGCCAGCACCAGGCTCCCTTTGAAGTTTGAGGAATAAAAGATGCTAATGACCTGAAAAGTTAAATATACAGTAGTATTGCACTGATGTGGTACTGCAAAACATCACGATCTATGAAATTTTTGCTTCATCAGTTATCAGCCCCATGATAATGATCTAGTTGATTTTCAGGTTGTGTCTTTAATTGGATGTAATAAAACCTATTCACTCCCTGCTGATCCAGAATGTCTCTAATAGTGTTTGAAATCTTACATAAACTTACTTAACTTTACTTACATAAAGTTTATAAGTTTTGTTAATTGCAAAATAAAAAAAAAAACAGTCAAATAACACCGTGACCCTCACCATGAACGAGTTTCTCTGTGCTTCAAGAAAAAAGAAAAAAATCTTTTTTGCAACTCAGTTGCAACTCAGGTTGGTCTACAGCAATATCAGTGCTTCTCAAATACCAAAAACACAGAAATCACAATGTACTTTAAACTGACTGTATTTTCAAGTCATGATTATAGGAAGAATATATAGTCGACTTCACTTTCTGCTCTACTGCTCATGCCCCTTGCAGAAAAAGACACTGTCCATTTAGTTGGCTGGGAAAATTTCTTTGAATAAAACAACAAAACGGCATAAGAGATAGCTGTTTTGGATCAGGTCTGAACCGATATGACGGACATCTGGTTCCTGAAGCTGGAGACAGTGTTTTTACTCACCTGAATGTAACTTGTATGGGTTTACAGGTCAAATTTCATTCACAAATGTTGAATTAGCCGCATAGCTTTTGTTTTCGCACAGTGATAAACTCATGTAGTTAGCTGACAACAGCGCTGGTTCATCTTGTTGCTACAGCTTGTGTCATTAAGCTGCGGCTCTTTCTGCATTCCGGGTGTGCGCACATTGAAAAACAAATAATCTCTCTATATGAATTTAAAGGTGCTATAGTTCATTTTATTGTCTTAAAAAACTAAACAGTTTGTTCACGTTTTGGTCACGTACCATTCAAATGATTTGAGATTTCTCATCGTCACGGGCGGCCCCTTTCGCACCGGAAGACCCGATCCGTCCAGAAGTTCCCTTTTTTTCTAAATAAAACGGAAATGAAGGGCTATTTTTTGTTCTTCTTTTTAAACACATAATGCTATCGTCATCCACAAGCCCTCTATTCATTACCCACAGCCATTATTTGCCTTTTAGCAGTTTATCTAGTGTAATACAAGAGCTCGATCTTTTCGTTCAACCTTTGAACGCATCATCATGTGACCTTACGTGCCTCGAAAAAAATACATCATTTTTGGTGATTTCTTAAACAACACTTTTTGTTATTTGTTCATAAACAGTTAAAGAATTCATGAATAAAGACTGTTTAGATTAAAAACACGCTTTTTACATTATTATTTTCAATGTGTGCATGCTCTAATGACACTTCCAGATGGATCGGGTCTACTGGTACGAAAGGGGCCGCGACACCCATTACAGTAAAGCTAACAACATTAGCAAACAGCACACTTCCTTGTTTTCTAGTGGCACCTGCCAGTCATTGTTAAAGCTTGAATTTTCTAAATTAGCCCTTCATTTTGTAAGCCCTTCAACTCAAATTTTCAACTTTTCATCCAAGAAACATTTGTTGATGGCAAACACCTGACAGCTTCACTGGTGATTGTAATATTGTGTTATTTTCTTGTTTCTCTCTCTGTGCGGCTTTTGTTTTTCTCCCATTATAAATGTGCTGTTTTGTGTCGCTATGCTAATGTTGCTAATAAATTCACTCTTAGTGTTAGAACAATGTCCAAGTTAATAATTTCTACTGAAATGGTATTTTGCTAATTTGTGCAATTTCACTTTTTATTACTTGATTGAGTCACTGCTGTAAATGAATTTCCAACTTAGCCATTAGAACACAAAAGTGCCAATGCAATGCAAAATTACAATATGCCATTGCTCTACTGGGACAAAACAGATTTTAAGGGGAAAAAAGTAGCTGTAATAATAATGGGATTATCACAGAAAACTAAGCTTCTATCTGTTTTTCATCCCAAAACACATTTAAGCAACTTTTCAGCCTCATTAATTTAGGTATATTGGTGTTGGCACTACTATCAATTGCTTCTTGAAAAGACACAGCTCTAATGCGGTCTAATTGTCTCCAAATTTAGTTTTTACAAAACATTCTTTGACGAGTTTAGAACAAATCTGAGCAGCTACCCAAATTTAAAGCATTTCTAGACGCAAGGAGCTGTAACAAGCAGGACAGCTGGTGGCAACATCCTGGCAGGATAGTCACCTAAATCAATTGAGTGAAAGACACTGGTCATCTGGACAGCCAATCCAATACTCCTCTAAATTGGCCTGGTCCCTGCAGATTCAGGTTAGATTTTCCAAAGGGCAAGATGCTACAGACGTATAATTAACAATGAAGGCAACTGGATGGACAACAAGCAAACAGAAAAACAAAAGTAAAGAGGGGAGAGGAGATAAAGTTGTTCTTGTTTGTGTACATTTTAATGAATTCCTCTCAGAAAAGCAGCTCATACATATGATGTTCAGTAATGCTTATTTGTTCCTGCCACATTTATCTGTTTGGATTTCATCTTTGCACAAAGAGCTAATAACCAATGGTAATCACTTAGAAAAACTCCCAAAATACTGAAGTCCTTGTAAAGTAAACATTATTGTGTTCTATCTCCTCACCTCATCAGCCCAAACCACTCCAGTTTTCACAAAAAATGAATAAAAAAGAGAAATACGTGGTTCTATTCACGTTTTAGACAACATTTGGAGAACTTACTATTTATCATGACTATTTTCGTGAACATCTTTTGAATTTCTATTGCTATGGCAACAATACTCATGTTCATCTGAATCAAAGGACATGTACAGGAGTCATTTCTATTACAAATACTACATAACTTTTATTTACAGGGGACACATGCAAATATAATCAAACCATTTACTTCAACAATGTTTTCTCATAAGGTTGTATTTTAGTTTATCTTTGTAGATTTACAACTGAGGCTGGGAGAGCTTTGAAGAATCTTATTTTCACCTGAACTCACTGCTTGTTATGGTGAAAGGTTGAAGTGATCTGGCACTTTATTTGACATTTTTAGTTGAATGCTTTTGATTTTATCTTACACATTAGTTGATTTTTCAGTTGGCCTAAATTTAAACCAATGGAGACCAATGGCTTTTTTATGTTTAGCAAACCTGCAACAAACGCAACTTGACATGTCTTTAATGTAAATTTTTTTTTCTGTGTGTCACTTCTCGAGCTTCACTTTTCTTGGCAGTGCCCTTCTTTTTTAGCGGCGGTTAGCCTGTAGAGTTTTATTTGAACTCTCATTATATATATTTGAGATTGCATGAGACAGACAAGCTAACATGTTTTGATGAGAGAAATGAACAATGCTTCGCAACATGCTTCGAACTTTTCCAGGTATGACGTCATCAGAGCGTAATGAAGCACCGTTTGGCTGAAGTGATTCAGAAAGTGGTTCATTTTGGTCGAATTGTGTTGAAGCAAAAGAATTGCCTCATTATCTGCAGCAGAGCCTGGGTCTAGGACACTTAGGACGAATGGACTGGTTCATAGGCTATAGTCAAGACTGCATTAATTGTATATAGAGTTCCAAGACCATTGAGGGTCAAGATCGAGGTGGGGTCAAGACTTCGAGAACAAAACAAGACCAAGACTGCAGTCTATTGAAACATAACCAAGGCCACCTTTTATACATTTATCAGTGTCTACATGTGCAAGACTGATTACAACAAGCAAAATGTGTGTTGGTAATGAAATGTGCTGACAAGACCCAGACCTTAAAAAAAGCATTCTCTAGACCGATCTTAAGACCGGTCTCAAGTATACTGAAAAAAAAAAAGTTTAGACCCAGTTTATCAAGTTTTTTTTTTTTTTTTTTTTTTAATGCTGGAGAAACTGGCGTACGTGCAAGGATGACTATATTATGGAGAAGGAGATGTGAGTGCCGCTTTGGCTTAAAATGCTGAGTGCTTGGAGTGTGACGGGTCAGGAGTTTGAGACCCACTAATATGTTGTATGTTTGTGTCTGAATGTTACTTTAGAAAAAAAAAAAAAAAGAGGAAATGCCAACAAATTGTGAATGCCAACACTTATAAAAACAGCTTTTATTTGTTCATGACACTGCTTGCAATCCAGTAAATATAGAGACTAGAAACTTTTTTTTCCCTGGATAGTCTAAACTCAATCTCATTTCAATATCTAACCATCTGATTTGATACAATACTGGTACAGAGCTGAATCTGGATTGTTCGAGACAGAGATCCTGAAAAGACTTGGTGCAGAACAGCTGTTTTGAGGCTAAAACGTTAAGAAATGTGCCTTAATGTTTTCCCTTTATCAGTTACAACACATAGAGACTGAGTTTATCTTTTGGGTCAAGAGCTGGCCCATTGACACTGCTTGCTATATTCTTAAAATAAACAACTATGATATTTTGTTCTATTGTTCTAAACTTTAAACATGCCCTGCTGTAAGTCAAGAATTGAGCAAATGTGCTAAAGTTGCAGAAAAGCTCAAGCCTGGAAGATGGCTTAAAAACAGATGAGAACATCTCAGAAATCTTTTGTACCTTTGACATTACAAGAAATTAGGAGCAGTCTTTTCTGAGTCTCAGACGGAAAAGAATAATAGGATTATACCACAGTCAAAACTCTAGCTGTGTTGTTGATGAAGCAGAACAAGATAAAAACTCAAAAAGAGAAGACAATTTAGACAAAGAGCATAGGTGACATTCTGGCTGTTGAATGAGGCACTGCAGTGCTCTCCAAAACTTTAAACATTTTGAGAAAAGAGACCTAAAAGCCTTGTGTCTGACTAATGTAATTGTAACCCAAAGTAAATCTCCTTAAAGCATTAAAAACCCATTTTCACCAGTGCGGCTCAGGCTAATGTTCTCGCTCCCCTGAATGACCTTTCTCTTCTTTGGGATAAAACCTGGTCGTGGGTCTGTTCCGGCCTCTATAGAACAGATACAGGAACACACAAGCGCCCCGTGGCCTTGGCTCCAGTGGGACGGGTGCGCAGAATACCAAAGTGCCTCCTCATGCCATCCCTCCTCTGATCTGCATTCTGCCGCTACCTGCCACTTAGCTCTTTGCTCTCCCTGCGGCAAGCTGGTTATCGCCGTGTCCCCTCGTCTCTGCGCGCCCCTCCCCTCCGCAAAATAACCTCCCTCTCTCAGGCCACATCAGCACAGTCATTCTAGCATTTTCCACACGTCCATAAAACTTTTGACTTACCAGGCTGAGCATCAGTGGCTGGGTTTGTCGCGTGGCTTTTTGAAGATTTCACAGATTTGAAGGAGTGCTTTAATGGGCTCTGTGCACGGAATGTCAGTTGGCTTGTTTGTATTCAAAATAGCGAACTTATGTACTAAGGAGTATTTTCTGTTAGCACAAACACATCTCTTTAAAAACACACAAGCAAAGTATTCTCCTAATTATTCTCCCCCTGAGTATATGTTTCTGAGACATCCTCCATATTTCACAGTTTGCTGTCAAAAATGTATTCTGATAGTGAAAACCTCATGGACTGAACAGGAAGTACTCATAAGTACATGAGTTAGCTATTTTGAATATTAACAAGTCAACTGACGTTCCTTATAGAGGGAGTTTTTGTTTATCAACACTGGCTATGCGCTCACACCCCACCTGTAGAAAGAGCCGCTTCTCATAGACACAAACAGTGGAAACAAGTTGAAAAAGCACCGTTGTCAGCAAAACACAAGAACTTATCATTGTGCGAAAGCAAAAGTTATGCTGCTAAGTCAACATTTGTGAATAAAATTTGACCCTACGACCCTTAAAAGTTACATTCAGGTGAGTGAAAAAACGATGAGGAAAATAGCTTCAGGCGACAGATGTCTGTCAGACCGGTTCATGCCTGATCGATACAGCTAGCTGTCGTCCCATTTTGTTGTTTAAATCAAAGAAGTTTCCCCATGTAAGCAGATGAAGAAGAGCTCTTTCTGCATAACGCATAGGGCAGAAAGTGATGTCGACCGAAAATCTGTTTATTCATAGCCATAACAAAGTGCTTTCTCCTGCAGTCGCCCCACTGTGGCACCTGAGGTTCCAGCAATCTCTCGTCTTACTACTGCCCAGGTTGCCTGACCAGCCAGCCCTCCTACATTCTGTTTGAATGCAGAAGGGTCTGGAACCAAACACAGAGCCAATCACTTTAATAAAACTAAATTAGAAACAAGCTAAAAGGACAGTATGTTTGCCTCTATAAATTAAAAACACATTTAAACGGCGCCATTGTCCTAGTTGGACCAAAAATTGATTCTTTAACCTTTGGGTTAAGAATTTACCAACCATATGACTTATACTGTGTGTTTTTTTTTGTTTTTTTTTTGGGTTTTTTTTGCAACAATGGTCCTTCAAATTACCTTTCAAGTAAATATTTAGTTTTGCTGGACAAGTATGGCAATCAGAGAAGGACTGACATTGAGCAAATTGTCTGAGAAAGAATCAGCCTTGCAACTCTGCAGAAGACACTTGAAGCCTGGCATTATGTGCTTTCCACTCAGCCATCCAGTCCTGCAATATTACTATTATTACAGCCAGTTTATGAAAAACAAACATCACTATGCACCAATCCATGCACTGCGTATCTACTAATATTAGATCAAACGAAAAGCATGATATTTTATGAATCAGATTTAATAGAGTACAGCATTATTTGTTATCATTGCTTGCAACACTGTCATCATTCTGCTAAGTGCATAGTCCATATAACTGATTTATCCCCACAAGCCAAGCCTTAAATCTCCTACGTCAATATGAAAAACTATATTTCTCTTTATTGGGCTCATATACCGTCCGAGCCAAAACCATTCGTTCCAAATTGAATCAGTCTGAATGCACTTTGGAATGATTTAGAAGTATTGCCGCATAGTGCATTGGATAAGTACGGGCTGGATTGACAGCGAGTAAACTATTTCCTCTGTTGCTATCCCACAACAGAAGAGAAAGGAGGAGCTATTTAATCAAAAAGATGTCACATTAATTCAGACAAATCCGCACAATCTAGTTTTGTAATAAAGCTGTCATATCTGCATGCGGCGTCTTTCCAGATTAATTCGCACGTGATATATGGACACGTAATAAGTCCCAACATGGCCGACAGCGCGTGTATGTGCCAGACGTGGGGTTTTAATAGAACATGTAGCTTGCAGTTGTTTGATAATTGTGCGTGTTAAGAGACGGAGAGCCTCGCGTCGCTGCCCCCACGTTCGGCTGCACTTCTTATCTCGTTGGCATTCATTTGAAAAGGGAGCAAATCTACAAGAGGGTTTGCTAATCCACTTGACTTTGTCTTTTCATCAGATATGTAATTTCGAGTGGTTTGATCTATGTGGTATCTTTGCGCGTAAAATTGACCTTTTCATATTGGATATTCTTGATAAGGAAAACGCCCAGTGAGAGCCGTCAGCTTCGAGTGTGAAAGTCATTCTGTGTGGAGAAATGAAGAGTTGTGTCTGTCAGTTTGAAGGAGATATGGGCCATGCAAAAGATATAAATGTGATGAAATAAATGTGCTCCAAAGTTTCAAGATTCAGTTGTGATTCTGGTGGCTAATCCTATGTTTTACTAAGCAGTGGTGGTCAGTAAGTAAAAATATTTATTAAAGCCGTATCGCATGTTTCTAATTTAGACTTAGTTTGGTGTGATAGTCTTTATGGTATTTATTTAGTATAATATTTAACATTGTTTTACAGTGGTCAAGTTGCAAATTATGAAGACATTGACATATAAAGTAATCTGAGTTCTAAAACAGAATTCCTCGACTTGTGTCGTCAAAAAGCACCAACACACAACTATTTCCTGGGAGTTTAAATAATCATTTAACACAATTTGTGTTACAAAATCATAACATCTTTGTTATTTATGTAGGTTTTGGCCCACATTTATAATGTGGTCGCTAGGTAACAGTTGTGGGTTCACCCCAAAAAATACAAAATACAACTACAATCTTCATAAAAACAGCCATAGGTGAAAACAATCACAAATATTTGGGGAAATCTTAAATAAAATCATGTTTTCTGTGTTTTATTAAAATGTGGTCTAACCTGTCATATGTACTTTTAAGTGCAGTATTTGAGAATCATTAAAATATAACTTTTTTATTTACCTTTTAAATAAAAACTCCAAATGTAATAGTTTCTCCTCCACTACATTTCTATAAATACAAAATAGACAGTACTTTTTTAGAGACGATTTGTTTTGTCCCAATGGAGGTCAACCGTGGAAAAAAGTCTCATCATAATGTCCCATAGGGATTTTGAAAAAGTAAAATTCAGATTTAAAGCCATGTCGCAGGCTAGCCAGCTATGTGCTAACTCAGATCCACAGCACAGTCGTTTTCAGTCTAAAAAGCACATCTATTACATAAACCTAACCCTTAGGTCTTATGCTCATGACTCAGCACAGCTGATTAGCCCCAAGAACATTTTCAAACTTAATACTATACTTCCGAAAGCAAAGAGTGGTCACTTCTCCGCTCCAAACCCCATTAAAGGACAAATATGATGTATTATTTGTATTGTTCGTGTCTTTAAAAAGATACAGTCTCTTGAGAACCATTAGTTAGCAAACATTCAAGTGTTTTCCATGTCTGAAACAGAGTTAGAGCTCCAGCTCACTGGCAGCAAAGGAGGTTTAAAGTAGAAAATAGTCAAGCTGACCTTGCCTGTCATGCTGCAGAAACGGTCAACAAGTTTGGATGATTTCATTCAAAACCTGCAGATCTCAGAGATCTACCTGTGTAATCACAAATCTGAAGTCAGAACAGTGTTTTCTGAGGCTCAAAGAGGAGAGAAGAGTATCTTACAGACTGAACTCCAGCTTAATTATGACGTGCTGCTGTAAAGCTTTTGAAGAGTGTAATGCTGCTTTTTGTTCCAATTTAGTAATTTGTTAGTGTTAAGCTCTGTTAACAATAGCCAGTTTCATTGGCGCATTCTTTCTTTTGTTTTGGAATTAGTCAAAAATACTAATTTTAGCTTGTTGGATTTTTCTTTCCCCAATGGAGTCCTTTTAACCATTAATGTCTCTCTAATCAGATTGGCCTGAACAAGCTATGGTCACAACACAGTTCACATTTTCTCTTCCAAATGTATTTGATTATTTATGAAATAAAATGCTACTTGAATTGAAGTAATGTTACAATGTGTAGTATTATACTGTAATCATTGGAGTTTTGTTATTGCAGTGCTCACATCTAAAGGTACATTGGAGGTTTATCAGATTCATTATTAAAAAGTTAAGTCTTGAAAAGTTTTGATTTAATAATTTGAAGTTGATGTATCACAAGTCAAACTTTTATTCCTGTCTCGAGACGCCTCAGTGCCACTTTCCTCGCTCCAGTCTGTGCTTAAGTGTTTATTATTTATGAACATGAGCTGGTTCCAGAAACATGTTGACTTTTCATTAGTTTCCTCTGTGACTTAAGTTTTTCTGTCTCTTGGCGCGCAAAGAGAAATCTATTTGCAATTTAATTCAGTGAGCATTAACAAAACAATGAGATAAAACAGACACAAAGACTGTAAGTGTGTTTTGGTCAGAGGATCTCACTCTTATTTAACTGAGCAAACTACGGTAGATGAATACAGTTGTACTTTTATTTGAACAGATGATTTTTATGAATTTTCCTACAGTTTGTTATTCAAATGTACAAGGTAATCTGAACTGTAAGACCTGAGAGTTTGAGGAAGGCAGAAGTTTGTTCTTTGTCTATAAACTTTTGTCAATTATTTTCTCTTTTTTCTAAACGTTTTATCAGTCAGTGGCCATCATCAGGGCCAATTTCAGGCTATTTTCATCAGTGCATCTCATGGAAGGAATATATATATTGCCAATATATGAATGCTATACATACAGCCTAGAAGTGTACTCTCGACTGACTTTCGTAGCATTTCTCGTGTTTTCTTTCAAATATATTTGTTCAGTCACAATTCCAAAGGATCAGAGTAAAAGAAATTTACCCTGAAAGAGACAAAGAAGTGCCTCTACTGAATCATACTGAACCGTGACCAAAAAAAATCAATATACAAAAAATTAGAAGCCCCTGAATTCCTAAATATGTTTTTTTAAGGGCCAGTATCGTAATAAAATTGCTGAAAAAGGTCTGCATTATCCAGATGCTTTCATCTACAGGTCTAATATTTGCTACAGTTGTAGCCAACACATTGTACAGTAGCTGTGGTGAGTTTCAAATGCATAGCACAAACTCTATCTTCAGTAAGATCTTCTATTTCATTTTTTATTTTTGAGGAAAAAAAACATGCTTTTAGGCATTTTTGAATAGATAGGGCAGGTGTTTTTTGATGAAGAAAAAATCAAGACACACCTTCAGAAACTAGAGTGTCTAAGCTTTCAAATGATGTAGCATACAATCATATAGATTGTATTTGGCTTATGTATTTGGACACGTACATTTTTGAAAAATGCCAAAAAATAACTGAAATGTAAATGAAATGTACAAAAAAACTGACCATGAATAATGTTTTTAAATTCAAACTATAATAATTTTACGTATCCTTCGTTTTAAATGTGAAAACCATTTAAGCCATGCCCCCTGCTAAGTGCTTGCAAAGCCCCATTGGTTCTGTACCTCTGGTTTGGAAACAAATAAAGTCAATAAAATGATCGATCACTGATAGGTTTAACACTTTATTGTGGAACATACCAACCAAAGCAATGACATCTCCATTGAGACTTAAGTGCGTGATGTACTATATACTAGATTTAACTTTGTGCAGTCTTTCTATGAGACTACAACTGTGCTCTTTGTGTATTTAACTGGCAGAACCCACAGTAGCGAGCATTTTTTTCCTCTTATTTATAATATCATAGTAACTAAAGCAGCAGCAACTACTCATTTATGCGTACGCTCTCCTGTACTTGGGGTCAAAGTTCACATTGCTTTTACAGTGAATAGAAGCCATTGTACCCATGGCAACAGGTGAAGTCCAGGTGCACTGCAACAGGATAATGACAGACTTCTTACAAAG
The DNA here is from genome assembly GCA_038363315.1 of Mugilogobius chulae. NCBI lineage: Eukaryota > Metazoa > Chordata > Actinopteri > Gobiiformes > Gobiidae > Mugilogobius > Mugilogobius chulae. The sequence continues at coordinate 9,748,764 of CM076405.1, forward strand.
ATGAGCACAAATGAAGCCCAACAATCACTGCTAAAGGTTATGGCTGAGCGAACCGGGAAAATGTATCACCTTCTTATTTATCTATCTCAGTTTTTATTTGATTTTGTTGTCTTAAAAATATAAACAAATACATTTTTTAAAAGGTTTTCATGAACATAAACTAAAATTGTCTATTCTGTGCTCTTTAACTCAGACAATCAAATGTATTCTGCTCCAAACATGTTTTTACTGACAGAGAATTGTCTGTGCAAACAAACACTGAATGTTGACAATATGAAACCATTTGCTGCTTTGCACGTTTAGATAAGATGTAGTTTTTTGTAGTTTTTGTGGTTAAGTGCTGAAGTATATTTTGTAGTATTGTACTGTTTTGTCTTTCCAATTACCTAAACAAAGTATATGTTTTAGACAGTCAGCAATTTTCTCAAATACATGTTGCTCCTACTTCAGTTATTTTTGAGCCACTAGGACTGGAACTAACAATCATTTTACTAAGTGATTAGTTGGGCGATAATTCTAGTTGCTGGAATGCAAATGTAATTCTAGCAACTAGAATAACTTTTCCAAAAATGTGCCCAGACAAAGCTAAAGTAAGTTTTGCTTGAGGACCTCCTGGAGGTGTGTAGAGAAAACTATGTTTCCCTCCAAAACACTAAAATTACACATGCTCCATTTTTGTGTCTTTGCTGTTCATTCTGACTCATGAAACTTTTGTCAACTCCCGATGAGTTTTGGGGCTCATATACTGATCAACTATTCAATTACTAAGTTAGTTATTGAGTATTCCACAAATTTATTCATTGCCTTAAACAAATTAGCAGAGTTGCCAAGCTTGTTTCTTACAAAACAGAAGAACAGAACAGAAAGATTTAGTGTCATTTTCACAGAGTACAATGAAATTACTTTGAAGTGAGCCTCCGGGTCACTGCGCTTTTATGTGCGCCACCTCTCGCTCTTCTGAACATGAACTGCAAAGCCTACAGTACATACAAAAAGACAACAACACAAAAGAACACACACATGGTCATGCAATGGGATTTTTTTTTTTTTAGGAGTAAGTCAGGGAAAGAAAGGAAAGAAAAAAGGCGGGAGACATTATAGACAGGGAACAGGTAGGGGAAGTGTGTGATTCTCAGGAGTGTGTTTGGAAGTAAGATGTTTACAGTTACTGTGACATGATCATGAAGGACAGTCAAATGCATAAGAGACAGACCATGGCCAAAACAGTTCTCCCTGGAGGATAGAAAGAGAGAAGTGTGGCATAAAATTATTAGAATCCATATTTAGGTTGATCTTAAATTAATTTCACTTTGATCACAGTCAATCAATGAGTCCTGGAATCTCAGTGTCGGGTCCAAACATCCAGCTCATGAGTAACACGACAAACCTTTCAACATAATCAATCCTGTGACTAAAATAGTTCATCAGGATTGAGCCAGATGTAAACTATAGTCTTTTTTGTGCCACTTTCTGATTTAATCCTTTGATCGGTCATTCACGCATCAGAAGTGGTCTTTTAAATATACAGCTCTGGGTTAATTTGCAATCGTAATGTAAAATTTACTGATAGAGTAAAACAGTAAAGTAGAGCTTCTAAAGGCTGAAATATAGATTTTTTTAATGGTTTTATGATTTTATGCTTTAAAGTTGTTCTTAAAGATCTAAAACACTTAATATTCCACTAACATTAACACATGTTCTGCTGTGACACACAATGTTTAATTAATTGAGTTAAAAAAAATGTTTTATTGAAGTACTTATTTTGGGCTTTTTTTCAAATACTTGATGGCTTGTTGCTCTTCGAATATCTAGCAACCCTGAGTTTAATTTGCTTCAGCATTTCTACTTTTGCAAAACTAATGCATTTTTATTCAACCAGGGGAGTTTTGACTGGAGAAGGGGCAGATTGAACAGGTTTTTAATAGAGTAGTAGTAGTACCTGGAGGAAAACTACACAGACATAAAGACAACATGCAAACTCCACATAGAAAAGTTTTATACAGCTGCATTCTTACTTTTAGCTTCTTTAATATTTGATTTGTATAAAAAGAAGTAAGCAAAGATCTCTAAATCCCACCACTAATATTGAAGCCATAGAGATTATTATTGCTCACAGAAACAATCACACATCTTCCCGTTTCAATTATGTTTTCGTCAACTCACAACAACACAAAAGTTCCCTCAGTCCATACACACATCTCCAACAGTGTGTCGCCAGTGTGGAGTGCTGCTTACAAATCTGGCTACAGTTCACTGCCTTTTTCCATTTTGTCTTGTGTTGGTGCTCTTTTTGTTCGTCTGTCATACAACTCAGTGCCTCCCAGAAGGAACGGGCTAAACATTTGTCTCTTTTCCTTTTGTATCGTTGCTGAGGTGGTGCCAAAAAGACTGGCAGCATTGTTTGCATCAATGAGAGTCACACCTGTTACGCTATTTGCCAGGGCTTTTTAGCAGTTTGTCTATTACTGTGGCGGTGTATATAGGGAAGTGCACAGTCGGGGATTCAGCCGGTAATCCTTGCATCTCCAAACAATACAATTTAAACAGGATGAGGGGGTCTGCTGGTTCTGATTGCAGTTCGGAATGAATGGAAGCAGTTGTCAATTTGTTTGTTATTTACATGTCTGTGGTAAACAAACAGAGCGCTGCGAGTATATGACAGAATACATATTTAATCTGTTCTATTTTGCAGATCGAAATAGAGACTGTTTGGACGGTGTCGCACGGCTGGTCTGTGGATTGTTATCAGCTTTCCTTCCCATGAAAAAGGTAAGAAAACAAAGTTTAATCCACTGTATTAACAGTCTTCTCTCATCATTAGTTCATTCAGTTGCATTTGGATTGATTTATGCATTCAGTGTAAGTGATTCTCGAGTGATCAGAAAATGTTAACACGTACTAACCTTGTTTGTATTCACTTACTATTACTCCAAAAAATTACAATTTCAAGTAGGGTTCAAGAGGGGTTAAACATTGCCATATACAATACAGTAGATAGAAAGTAGTTTATTTTTTTTTTTTAGGGTCAAGAGAAAGCTTATTATGCTTGGTAAATTCATTTTATCTAGCTTTGATTACTAATCATCTGATTTTTCTCTGATAAGACAGTTATAATAAGCTCTAAGCTCGTACAGTTTCGGGGGCAGGACTTCCGCCTTCGTCAGAGGTGATGTCCGATGTTGTGACGTGTCCAGGAGAACCTCAAGTCAGCAATATCTGACCACTGCAAAAGAGAAAATCACGTCATGGACTTGGACAGTACAAAAATAATTGGAACAGAAGAACAAAAATACAAAAGATGGATACGAGAGGCTATTGATGATCAGGAAGCGAAGCACACGGACCATCAACAGAGACAAAGGAGCGTTCAATTTAGCTCACACATGGGATTCACTTCTCCAGAGACCACCAGGCGGGGGCAGGTGTGGCAAGTTGGACAGATCTGTCAAATTGGCCACACCTTGGAACATCCTTTAAGAGACATGTCACAACATCAGAAGTCACCTCTGACGAAGGCAGAAGTCCTGCCGCCAAAACTGTCAGATACGAGCTTATAGCTTATTACAACTGTCTTATCAGAGAAAAATCATACGAGAAAGCTTATTATTTCTGCAGTTCTGAACAGTAAGTCAATGAACCTGTTTGTATATCCAAGCCCCTTTATCTAAATTGTATGTTTTACAATAAACTAAATAGGGATGTCCCGATCAGGTTTTTTTGCCCCCGAGTCCGAGTCCGAGTCAATTGATTTTGATGATCTGCCGATACCGAGTCCCGATCCGATACTTTTATAAAACATTAAATATCAAAGTAAACAAACCCAGATGACTTTTACTTTTTATTTTGTTTACTTTTTTAACATTTAGCTTTAACACTTGACTTCTGTGACGTAGCTTGAACAATCAAATAATACATAAATTCTTCACTTTGGACCTTAGTGCAACAGTAGATATTAAATTAAAAAGGTCTAACATGAAAGAACAGCATCAACTTAAAATATCCAGCAGGCATAAGAAAACAAAAGTGCCACAGTGTTTTTAAGTAAGGCAAGTAATGTGTTTTTAGGAACTGCTCTGCAATCTCCAGCTTTAATTTTACAGAAAATTCATGTTTTTCTTGATGAAAACCAACATCTCTTTGCCTACTTCACGTTGTACTAAGAATTTTAATTTTTCTTCTACTTTTCACCCCGTCCCGCAATTAGTAGTGTAGGATTCAGGCAACCTCTCGCTCTCTCTCATCCACGTGCACGCGCCTTAGCACCCAAACATGCACGCGCAGCACCGAGCAGAGCAGCCGCAAGAGAGAAGTCGGATAAAGAAAATAGACCCAGGTAGGACTAAACGGCTCATATAAAGCGATTGTGAACAGAAGGAACAGCGCTGTTTTCACAAACACGTTCGTTACAAGTTAAGCTGTAAAACGATGTGTGGTTTATAACAGTCTGACTCGTATTCGTGGAGAAAAGAGCCTCGTAAGGACGTGATTTAAACTTGGTGTTTGAAGTCGGAAAGTTTGCAATGTTTACGGCCGTTTATGGAGCTTCTGGGCTCGGTACATGTTGTTTTAGTGGCTGTAATCTTTGTAGTTGGCGTATTTTGAAGGAGCATCGGAACTTTATTTTGTCTCTGCGCGGTGTTTTTCCTGCTGAAAAGTCCGGGAGACGCGCCGTTGACGCTGATAATAATAGAAGTCTGATCTATTGAGGGACGCGTAGCGTATTGACGGCCGTCAGACGAGCGTCTCACACCGCTGCTGTAAATTGTTAGAACCAAATCAGACTTGATTCCATTTTGAGCGGCTCCTGCGCGTATGACGGCCGTATATGACGTGCTGCTGCAGTTACGCGCTGCTACTGCTTTGGGGGTCATCGTGCCACCGCGTAACTAGATATGATTTTAAAGTAAGTAATGAGAATAAATATTTCCGAGTCCTGATCGGGAGATAACGTCCGATTCCGATCGAGTCTGAAATCACGAGATCGGGGCCGATTTCCGATCACGTGATCGGATCGGGACATCCCTAAAACTAAATGTAAACTGAGCAACAGTAGTTACTAAATACATGGAAAAAACACACTCTGTTTGCTCTAAAAATGCAAATTACTATAAAAAGTGAATGCAAGATTAAGTGTTAATACATTAAGACTATGTTGCCGTTATTGTCTCCCGCTGGCTTTTAATGGGATCAAGATAAAGCAGAAATACTGAGATATAGAGAAGTAATGCTGCAGTAAAAAAGTCATAATTAGTCCAGGGGGAAATAGCTGTAAACATCCAAAAACATGCACAAGTCTAAATCCTGCTATAGCTGAAGGTGAGATAAAGATCGGAGGAGAGTCCCTAAGTCCGCTGGTCCTGACAAGTGAGATTGAAGTTTGGGTCAGAATGAACTTACTCACAGGGACATAGTGTTATCTTAACCTAAACATCTATTATATCTTCTTTAAACTCTGTACATTACATTAAGAGTGATTTATACATATTTAAGTAATCTTTATTCTCAGGTGGAAGAGCAGCCATGATAGATGTGAGTCCATGCACCCACTTACATCTACACTTGCTTTGCATTTCTATTTTATTTTGTGAACAATAATACATAAAGGATTCTGTATGGTAGAGCTATTTGGTAACTTGATGCATCAACCGGTTTCATTTCACCGTCTAACATGCACCTTTGGAGTTCGCTCCATTGTAAAAGGAGAGGTTTTTTTGCTGAAACGAATGATGGCATACATAACTATTGTTCCAGAAGTAGAGTGTAAGACATGTCAATGATTGTTGCCATTTCTGTGAGATAAACTTCAAAAGAGGAGAATATATACTATCTCAACTGGCCAACACACTGCTTCATCTCTGTTCCCTCATTGACCAATTCCTGGTTTTCGGGTTTTTATCTGCAGTTTTGGACCTTGTAACTGAGTGAAATGAAACTGAGCAGAGGCACTAGGTGGCACCAGCCTGGCTAGCACATTACATAAATTAAATCAAAATATACCACATCAAAAAATGAATTTCAAGACAAGTTAAAATTGCTTGATTCTAGGATTTAACCCTAATTTCAAGCATTTGACTTATTTAACCTTGATTTATTGTACTGACATCGATCATTTTCCTTCTTTCAAAGTGTTTTGAACTGATTTCAGGACATTGCTTCTTACTTAAAGCCAAATTATTTGCATACTAATAAAATTGTTCTTACCCCATTGGCATTTTTTTTTCTTAGTTTAAGCCAAATTCTCTTATAACCACCTAAAAATGTCTTGAAATCAGTAAAATATTCTACATTACATAAGCAATGAATTCTTGGATTCAGTGGATTCAGTTAAAAGAAGCTCAAAACTGGATTAAAAGTCTGATTCCAAGTTGTTTTAAGCAAGTCTAGATACATATATAGTTTCTGCAATTTAAAAATCGACTGCTTGTTATAGTATACCCCAGCTCTCTAAACTAGATTTTCAGTATAAAAAGGTTTTTTTTTGTTTTTGTTTTTATTAATTTGCTTTTATTAATGTCCAAAATATAATGAATACTAATCCACAAATGTCCTAGATTAGAGTCAAATAGCAGACAGGAACAGGTCAAAGGTCTCCTTTAAAACAATGTATACAACACAGACACATCTATATCCAAGCACTCAAAACATTTAACATAAAGGAACAACTCAATCTTACACACACATTTTCAGAGACACTGGAGGCGAGGCAGGTTAAATGTCTCAAGGCACATGTAGTTTAGATCAAACCACCAACCTTGGAGTCAAATCCTGACCACTCAACCAACAACCTGTATACCAATAACCAGCAACCTTTATATCAGTGGAGTGTCTGTGTGTTGCAGCTACAATGCACACAATGATTATTCCTGAATGCATAGACTGTAATACATATACGCATAATCCTTCCAGTGAAATTAGACTTGTAGAATACAGTAGATTAGAACCATGTGGAGATCAAACACATGTTATTTTCTCATATGCATTTGGTTACAAGTCCCAGTGGTGTTTGGTAGGGAGGCAAAGCTTCGGCATCATCTCATTATCAGCAGCTCTACACTGGCACACACTCAGCTGCTGTCTGGACTCAAACTGTGCGGATTTCTACTTCCACAAAGACTGAAATATACTGCGCAACCATGAGTGAAAGGCTCCAAATCTGCAGCGCTGGATTAATGTGACATACAATGACACGAGGAATTAAGTTTAAGAGAAAAAAAAATACAAAAAGTGTGCGAATGTTGGGATGTGGCGTGTGGATTTCTGAAAGAGCCGAGCTGATCCAACCTGGATGAACTTGAAAGACAGTGCCAGGAGGAAAAAAAAAAGTTTCTAAAAGGAAAGTCATGCCAAGGTTTTAGGATCACTCCCAAGGAACGCATCAGGCCATCACACAGCTGCCAAAAAGGCTCTAAACACTTCCAATGTGAATCTACTCGGAGAATTACAAACCACATTACACAAACGGTATATAAAGTTTATGATTTTTTATGTGTATGCTACAGTTTTATGCTCAGATCATGGGAGTTGTATTATTTATTGCTAAAATGATCGCTGGTTCATGGAAATACTGTAGCATTTTATTGCCTAAAATTGCTTTGTTATTGTTAAAGTGTCAAAATTTGTATTGTGCATTGAGTTATTTCTTTACCTTAGTGAATTTTGAGGTCTATGACGTACATAATTTTCTCCCATTGAGTTATTATAATGATTAGAGAGGAGGGTGGAGCCTGTTACCATGGCAGTTGCGGCCATGTATGTATGTTTTTTTTACAGTCTTCAGGTTTGTTTTAACGTAAGCATAAATAAATAAATAAATAAATAAATAAATAAATAAATAAATAAATAAATAAATAAATAAATAAATAATAAAAATGTCCTTGCCTTAACTGGACATTTGTTGCTTTAGCTTACATTGGCTATGATCCCTCTCACATCCATTTAAATTAAGACATGTCATTATGTCATTGTCATGCACTGAAAAGTATGTTAGTAATGGTAACAATATCTTTTATTGCAGTAGTCATGAGGCTGTAATTTTGGTGCTCAAATAAGCTAAAAAATATTGACTGCCTTCATTTAAATCAGTTAGTGTTTAATTTGCTAATATGTTGTACTTAAAGCTGCGTTTAGCCGACTAGATCTCAGATGCCGACAGTCGGCATGAGAGAACGCCCACTAACGGACCTCCGTGGGGGAAACTTAACATTAACAGTGAACCAGAACAACAGTTTTGTCACTCACTGCTCAACAACTACAACAGCAAATGTGGACTTATATATAAAGACATAGAGATGAATAAAGTGATCTAGCAGCCCAAGTTTGTAAATATATCTAACAATGCTAACAGCAGCTGCGGGCTAAATGCTAGCTTGGTGATAATGTGATGCTAGCTCCGCCTGGCGTATTACAGAACAATCTGTTTACTTTTCTGAGATAACACCTCTTCAACAACATCCATTAAGACTTAGTTAGGACTCGACCTGAAATAGTTCTCACTTAAACACTTAAGTCACCAGAAAGTGTCCTAAAAGAGCAAGAAAGTTGCAGTTCCCAGTGAATTCTTATGGATCTTTAACCAAGCCACTCCCCCAAAATTGACGCATTGCTGACTGTAACTATTTCTTGGTTTACTTTAGTGATGCACTGGCATTAAGCTTTGATGTTTCCGTGAAGACAAGTATGTGGAGCTACCAGGCCCGTCAATAGAAATTTGGGGTCCAGGGCAAGGGTCTCTCATATGGGCCCCCCACAATATAAATTAATATGAACAGGGAACCATTCTGGGGCCCAGGACAAAAGACCCCTTTGCTGTTTTTACTGTATAAAAAATGAAGACGACAATTTTGCGGATTTCACCTTTCATAGGTTTTATTCCAGAACATAACCCTGTGATAAACACAGTATTTGTTCTATTTGTTATTGGTCACATGGTCGATTTGCATAAATAGGTGAAGGTGCTAGGGCGCAGTGGGCATTTTGGGGCAAAGGGTTTGTTACAAGAGGAGAGGCTGCTGTGTTTGCTTGCCATGTTGGCTTAAATACATCACCTCAAATGCATTTTTCTGGTTTTGGACATTTGATTTGTATTACTTACATGTTGAGTAAAACCTTTTGATTTGTTTTGTTTAAGTTAAATTACATTTCTTTGTTAATTTTGGACAAATTGACACTTCAATATGCTTAAATTACTTACACATGAATTCATAACAAATCATTCCAAAACCTAAACTTCTTGCTATAAACTCACTAAATTGTGTGTGGCATATGATTGCAAACACCCACATGTGTTCGCGTGGTAAAATTAGAACTGTAGATTTGTGTTTAATTAGATTTGACAGCAAAAGTTGAAATGGCAGTGAAGTTTTGTCAGACATCTGAAGGCAAACATATGCACTGATGCTGTCACTTACACCTCACTTATACCGCTTTGTGAAGTAAAACCTGTTCATTTCCTCTGAACACATTTTCCTGTCAGTCATGTCTAAACACAACTCCATGTAAAGTCAGAAAGTTACAGCACAGAAGCAAATTGTAGCTTTGTTTAGCAGCCTGACTCCAGCGTGTGATGGGATCTGAACAGTGTATGTGAGCTGGAACACTGGAAGCATGTGCCAGCGCTTACAGCTGAAAGTTGCTGATGTGGACAGTGCAGACTTGGCATGGACTTGAACTCGGGCACAAAGCCAGAATGTACTTAAAACTTCTGCTACAAGACTTCTGCATCCATCAGATATGATCACTATCATCCAAGACCATTACCAGTGAGAGTGACTGCAATCCTGGGTGCTTTTTAGTACAGTACTTCTCAACATTTTAGGTCTGAAGTATTCTTTAACCTTTTTTTTCACACTCAAAGGACCCTCTAAGTGAAATACAGGGCAATTAAATATGTTTACTGTAGCAAGAATTACAGTGATTGCAATTATGCGATTTAATTATTTAAAAACATGCTTTAAATCACTCCAAGACCATTTTCTATTAAAATATATTTCAATTTGAAACCTGAAATCAGTAACGTTGTATAAGTGCTGACATACTTCCAGAAGTTCTCGTTCCCTTAGTTGGGAAACTCTGTTTTAGCAGCATTAAGCATTAAGATTTTTCGTTTTGTTTTAAGCATGTAAACTTTGCACTTCAAAATAAAGGTACTTTGTAAATGTGTAGCCTTTCTATGTCATCAGTGTTTCAATAAAACAGCCCAGTCTCCGAGAGAAAACATGGATATAGGCCTACAATGAAATGTCAAAAACGTACAATATATACTTTTTATGTCAAAGAGGGGCAAAAAGCTAAAACCTGTAGTGACCACGAGTAAATCTTAACCTACCCCAAGCCACAGCCCTAAACTTACCCATGTTAGTAACTCGAAGCCTAAACTTACCCATTAAACCCAAAGAAAATGTCGCCTCGTGGCTTCAACCAAATTTCATGGTTATTTTATGTTTTGCTCTTCGTAACATATTGACATAAAAAAGGCGTGAAAACTTGTATTTGTCCTATGTATTTAGCAACTATAACATGTATAGATCCTCAGTATTTTACATTTTAGTCATTATAAGACACAAAACTGATCCCAAACAGCTCAAAAATATAGACAGTCGCACTCCCTTTTCAAAACTGCAAAAATGATAAGTTCTTTATTACAAACTGAAGAACTTGAACTTGTTTCTATTGTTGAAAAGTGGCTGACAGTTTTGAACTCTATGTTTTACAGGGATTGTAAATACGCACAAGTGGGTGGGGATAAGTGGACATTTGAGCACTGGAGCATTAGCTGCACTGCACAACAATACAAGATAAACATGCATGAATCGATCCCAATACAACCTAAGTAAACTAACTTTGAGAGAACACCATCATGTCTATCACTAGATATAACATGGTTGCAAAGCCAGAAAAGGGGATTTTACACAATAGGTCCCCTTTAACATACTGTCAACTTTGTGGAGAGGAGAGCTTGTGCGGTTGTTTTTCCCCAGATATCAAGCAATAAATAAATCAATTAAGAATGTGTTTATGCTATAGTGAGGAATATACTATATATCCTTTATGAGAAAATGTTGTAAGTGATATTTTTTAATTATAGCTTACAAGATTCACCAAACAATCCTAGAATCCTGAACTCAAATGAAGATGTAGTTATTGTTATCTTGCAGGAGCAGAACCAGACCTCACACAGGCCTTTTCCCGATCATACCATGTGTCTCCTTCTTCTCATTTCCATGCTCCGGGAATGGGCTCATTAGGAAGAGGAAAAGTGCAGGTGAAAAAAGAGCTACAGGAATTCACTCTTACTGTATATTGTTAAAAAAATACATTTCCTCTCATTATATAAAAATATAGCTTCCCCACATGACTTTGAGTAAGAAATACTGTAGAAGCTCCCAGTTCAGAGGAAAAGCAGGGTACATTTTTTGCACAGCACAATTTAAAGTGCTTTACACAAGAAAGATGCATTAAAATCACAATACAGCAAAAGAAAACATTCACAGAAAACCTAGAGAAATAAAATGATTTCAGTCAAATGTTTTGAGCCTTGATTTGTAATGATTTGTCTCACATTTTCAGAAAAACTCTTCCGGATTTGAACTGCTTCAAACTAAACCACTGATTCCCCGTGGTTCATCCCGACTCTGGGCTCTGACACCAGCAGGAGGTCAGTCCAAATGAAGGTCAGACAGAGAAAACTCTTTCATTCAATAAAAGGTTAACTGTAAACTCATATACAACTAGGGATGGAACAATTACATTTTTATGGTATTTTAACTGTGATAAAAAAAATTGTATAAGAGTACACTGCAAACTTTTATGTTTTTTAATGTCTTACAAAAACAAGAAATTTCACAACAATAAGGCTCTTTTAGACACTTCTTCACCATGGAGAAATTTGAGCAAACACACAAACCTATGGTGATATTCAAATCGTACAGTATAATCTTTTTGTGAACTGAAACTACTGTTTTTTCCACTTCCAAAGTCAAATAAATGAGCTTTGCCATTATTACCATCAAAAAGCGCATGTTGACTGTATTGTTACTGTGGCATTTTAACATCACAGAGACGATCAGCGTTGGAAGTAACTGAAAACATGTACGGTATTCAAATTGCAGTTACTTTTATATAATCAGAGGAATGCATTTTGATATTTAAGGTACAATTTAAACATCTTTGTTACACTATAGTGTAACCCGTATCAAATAAGCTATTTTATTTTTGCGGGTCCACTTCCTGCTATGCCCAAACTCCCCACTTCCTTCAAGTTGCGGGGTCACAGAGTTCACTTCCCTCTCCTCCGTCTCCGCTGTGGCTGTGGCATGGTCGGCTTGATCAAACAAATCGCTGGAACTTCTCAAATACTCACTCTTACCCTTCGAACTTTAGAGCCTCTGTGCATGTTTTGCTGTCGGGCCGTGCATAGGGTGGTGCTTTCTGCCCACGCAAATCAAGGTCAGGTTTTTTTTTGGGGAATGGAAATCTAATGGACTGAACTAACTCAACACAACACCAGATGGCGAGCTAATCAACTGTGCGGTAGGACAAACAATTTTTTCCTTTTTATCCGCCGCATTTCTTTTTTTTCCATACGAACCTTGAACTTTGGATATTTTTTCGCGCTACGCAACCTGTGGATTATTGCGCTCTAAAAAGAACTTCGGATTTTTGCGCTACGCGAACTGTGGATTATTGCGCTCTGAGCAATTTTGGATTATTGCGCTACTCGAACTGTGGATTATTGCGCTTTGAACTGAACTGTTCATTCCATGAACTTAACTTTTTTTTTGTTGTTGTTTTTTTTTATTTGTCAATAATACTGGTTCCTACAAACACAATTTATTCACTATCCATTTTCATCCTGTTTTCATTTACAATACACTACAATAATTGCAATACTATTCTTTTTGGTCTTTTATTCACCACCCGGGCTCCCAGAGCGATCCTTCCTTCTGTTAAGCTAACTTGTATAGCCGTAGTCAAGCGCCTGGCCTTTAATTAGCGTTACACGTGGCGAGCTAGCCAGGAGCCTGGTGTGTGAATAAGCGTGTAATAACTGATTTATTGTGTAAATTTGAAAAGTGTTGAGTTTAAACATGGATTTTTTTGAAAAACTTGGTGTTAATGTTGCCCAGTCAATTATTGTGTCTGGTGTTACACATACTCAAGCAGAAGAAGAAATAATTGATTACTTACGCAGTTACGGTGATATCAAAACGTCCTTTACTGTTAATGAACAAAATAATCCATTCTATAAAAACCTGACCGTTGAGTTTTTGCATGCTGCGGCTTTAACCAAGCTAAAACCGCTTTTGCCGTACACTTATAAATCACGTGACCATGCAGACATTGAGTTCACTATTAAGTTACTGTCTAGTGAGTGTGCGGCCACAGCCACAGCGGAACGTGCCCCACCCCATGATTACCTCCAAGATTTGAGACGCTTGTCCCAGCAAAGCGGCCGACCTTTTGAAGAAGTTTTAAAAGGGGCTATGGATCAGTTAAGTGATTATTTGGGATTGGCGGCCACTGGAGGAGAAGATGAGGAAGAGGAGGTCGAAGATGACTATACTGAGGATTATAAGGGCGAAGATGAAGAGAATACTGCAGATGCAGCTGTCACCATAAGAGGCAAGCAGCCTATATTGTTTCTGCCCTCACCGCTAGGGGGTCGTCCTTTCACTGCTCAACCAGGACCCTCATCGCAGTCTCAGCCTCAACCAGATCCAGCTGTGAGACCAAGAATCTCGCTCTCCGGCCACGACCTGAACCCTCCTGAGATCCAACGAGTCGTAGTTGAGCATATAGTGCGCAAAGACGATTTCACCGCTCAGTCTCTGTCACCCTTGCGACTACGCACGTTTTCAGGAAAAAGTCCGAAGCCTGCTCATGAGGCAGATTATGATTCGTGGAAAACACAAATTGAACTCTTGAATGCTGATCCTAGTCTTGCTCCGATGCACATCACACGACGGATCATTGAAAGTTTACTTCCCCCTGCTGCTGATTTGGTGAAAAGTTTGGGTCCCAATGCACTGCCTGTTACATTTTTGCGTGTTCTTGATTCTGCATATGCTACTGTTGAAGATGGAGAAGAGTTGTTTTCGAAGTTTTTAAATACTTTTCAAAACCATGGAGAAAGACCATCTTCTTACTTGCAGCGACTCCAATTGACTCTCACTACAGTCGTGCAGAGAGGCGGCATTGCAGCAACAGATAAAGACAAGCACCTGCTAAAGCAATTTTGCAGAGGTTGCTGGGACAATGCAGTCATTAACAAGTTACAACTGGAACAGAAAAAAGATCAGCCACCATCATTTGCAGATTTATTATTCACACTCAGAACCGAAGAAGACAGGCAGTCTGCAAAAGAGACACTTATGAAGAAGCACATTCCTTCAGTCAAACATCGTGTCAACATCCAATCTCAAAGTACAAGTGCATGCAGCTGTGGTCATTCCCCGGATATGAGTGCTATTGAAGATTTGAAAAGGCAAATGTTGAAACTGCAGTCCCAAATGTCCACCTTGCTGTCCAAGAATTCGCTCGGCTCTGCTAAACCTCAAACCAAACAGAAATCCCAGCAAGCAGTCAACCGACCAAAGCCCTGGTTCTGTTTCAAGTGCGGACAGGACGGTCACATCGCTCCACACTGCACCAATGAACCAAATCCCAATCTGGTGGAAGAAAAACGGAAACAACTTAAAAGCAAGCAGCAAGTCTGGGAAAACAAAAGAACTTTAAACTAGATGCAGCTTCTTCGGAGGGACATGTGGGAGCTGCAACAGATCATTGTCCCCACACCCAGCATTCTCCACGAGCCCCATTGCCAAGGGGGTTAGTTGGCACCAAAACACTGGCGAAGTCAAGATCAAAGGAACCAAATTCCACTGTCTCTTTGACACAGGTTCACAAGTCACCACAATCTCACATTCCTTTTACAATACCTACCTTTCAGACCACGAAATAAAACCATTGAACAATCTTCTGGAAGTAGAGGGCGCTAACGGACAGAGCGTGCCTTACATTGGATACGTGGAACTTGGCATGACCTTCCCACCAGAGTTTTTAGGAGATGAGATGAGCATCGATACTCTCGCTCTGGTTGTTCCTGACCTGCGATCGACACAGCCCCCTGTTCTCATTGGCACAAACACCTTGGATGCGGTCTATGACCTACACTGTCAGTCACAGTCCGAGTTCCATCCGGTGCCTTTTGGGTACAGAGCGGTGCTGAAAATCCTGGAGATACGACGCAAGTTGACAACTGATGACCACCATGGCGTATTGAAATTACAGGCCACCATGCCACAGACCATCCCTGCGGGACAGACAGTTGTGCTGGACGCCTAGCCATCTCTCCTTTCCTGCAAGGTGAGAGAGAAGTTGTGGTCCAACATCCAGTCTCATTCTCTCTTCCTGGTGGGTTAATGGTCAAATCATGCCTTGTTGACTTACCTCCTGTCCAACCTGCTCGTCTACCAGTGATAATCACCAACGAGTCAGACCATGACATCATGCTACCTGCCAAAGCAGCTATAGCTGAAATCAGTGCAATTCCAGTCCGTTCTCACCAAAGAACAAACTGTGCAACCGTCCAACTCTGCAGAGCCACAGCCAACGCAACTGAATTACAACTTTGGAGACTCACCTCTTTCTGTTGAATGGAAACAGCGTGTGACAGCCCTGCTTAACAGCATTCCTGAAGTTTTTGCGAAACACGATCTAGACTTCGGTCGCACAGACAAAGTTAAGCATGAGATCAAACTGTCCGACCCGTCTGCTTTCAAGCAACGCTCTAGACCCATTCACCCTCATGACGTGGATGCTGTCAGAAAGCACATTCAAGAACTTTTGCAATCCGGTGTCATACGAGAGTCAACTCACCTTTTGCTTCTCCAATAGTTGTGGTGCGTAAAAAGAATGGCACAGTAAGACTCTGCATCGATTATCGGAAATTGAATGCACAAACGATCAAGGATGCTTACGCTTTGCCTAAGCTCGAGGACACCTTCTCTGCACTGTCTGGCTCCACCTGGTTTTCGGTGTTGGATCTTAAATCTGGATATTACCAGATCGAAATGGAGGAAAGTGACAAAGCTAAGACTGCATTCGTTTGCCCCCTTGGGTTCTACGAATTTAACAGAATGCCACAAGGAGTAACAAATGCGCCGAGCACATTTCAACGGCTCATGGAGCGCTGCATGGGCGACATGAACCTGAAAGAAGCGCTTGTTTTTATTGACGACCTGATAGTGTTTGCACCAACTCTAGAAGAGCATGAACAGCGGCTCATGAAAGTCCTCCATCGTCTAAAAGAGTTCGGTTTAAAACTGTCAGTGGAAAAGTGTGTCTTCTTTCAGACGTCCGTCCGCTATCTTGGACATGTGGTCTCCAGTAAGGGTGTGGAAACCGACCCCGAGAAGATCGCCACCCTAACAACTTGGCCAGTCCCGAAGAATCTCAAAGAGCTCAGGTCGTTCCTTGGGTTCGCCGGGTACTATCGGAGGTTTGTGCAAGGGTACTCCTCAGTTGCAAGACCTCTCAATGATCTGACTTCTGGATATCCACCCAGCCGCAGAAGGTCAAAACAGATGACATCACAACACTATCTCAACCCAAAAGAACCTTTTGCCGATCGCTGGACACCTGCTTGCCAACAAGCGTTTGAAGAACTCATCCAGAAACTCACCACAGCCCCGGTTCTCGCCTTTGCCGACCCGAGCAAGCCTTACATCTTGCACACGGACGCAAGCTCTACTGGCCTTGGTGCGGTCCTATACCAAGAACACGATGGACATAACCGAGTGGTTGCGTATGCCAGCAGAGGCCTGTCTCGCAGTGAGAGTCGTTACTCCGCCCACAAACTGGAGTTTTTAGCACTGAAATGGGCGGTGACGGAGAAATTCAGTGACTATTTGTATGGATCAGACTTCACTGTCGTCACAGATAGCAACCCACTCACGTACTTACTGACTTCGGCAAAACTGGATGCAACGAGCTACAGGTGGCTCTCCGCTCTTTCAACTTTTACTTTCAAGATTGTCTACAGATCTGGAAAGTTAAATGCAGATGCTGATGGTCTCTCTCGGCGACCTCATGAAGAGCACTCAGAAGATGCCCGCTCACAAAAGGAGAGGGAGAGAATCTTGAGATTCACTGAGCAACATCTTGAAAATCCAGCCTGCATCTCCATTGACCAGCATTCAGTCCAAGCCGTATGTGATCGACAACTGGTGTACAGCTCACCTGACAAAGACCAGATCACCGCTTTTGTCCAAGCTCTCTCCATCAGCGCTGACAGTCTGCCAGACAGCTTCGTCAATGATCTCCAGTTCTCATCGCCGACCATGCCAACACTCTCTGATGCTGAGATTGCAGCTAAACAGAGAGCTGATCCAGTCATTCAGCATGTTCTTGCCCAGCTGGAGCGAGGAGACACTCCACCACCTTCTGTGAGGGAACAGCTCCCTGATCTACCACTTCTCCTACGAGAGTTACAACGTCTGGAGCTCCATAATGATGTCCTTGTCAGGAGAAGAAACGTCAATGGTGAGCAAAGCTACCAACTCGTTCTTCCAGAAGAGTGTCGACTGAAGTCCTTGTCCAGTTGCATGATCAAATGGGCCACTTGGGAACCGAGAGAACTCTCGACTTAATCAGATCTCGCTTTTTCTGGCCACGGATGTCCGTGATGTCACCAACAAAATCAAGTCATGTGAGAGATGTGTCCGGAGAAAAGCGCTTCCTGAGAAAGCGGCACCACTTGTCAACATCAGAACCTCAAGACCACTTGAACTTGTCTGTATGGATTTTCTTTCCATAGAACCAGATCGAAGCAACACAAAAGATGTTCTTGTCATAACAGATCATTTTACAAAATACGCTGTTGCAGTCCCAACACCTAACCAGAGAGCCAAGACAGTAGCAAAAGCCCTGTGGGACAACTTCCTGATCCATTACGGAATACCTGAAAGACTCCACAGCGATCAAGGGCCTGATTTTGAATCGCACACCATCAAAGAGCTCTGTCAAATGGCTGGAATCCACAAGATCCATACCACACCATACCATCCTCGTGGCAACCCTGTGGAACGATTCAACCGAACTCTGCTGAACATGTTGGGCACTCTACAAGAACAGGATAAAACACACTGGAAAGACTTTGTCAAACCCCTGGTACATGCTTACAACTGTACTCGCAATGATGTCACTGGTTACTCTCCATACGAGCTCATGTTTGGCCGACAACCGCGCCTCCCCGTTGACTTGGCTTTTGGTCTGCCTGTGTCCGAGAAACAGTCTACCTCTCATTTACAGTACATAGAAAACCTCAAGGCTCATCTTGAAGAAAGTTACAAGATTGCAACCAAAAATGCAGAGAAAGTCATGGGAAGAAACAAATCCAGATTTGACAAGAAAGTTACGGCCTCAGAGCTATCTGTGGGAGACAGAGTCCTGGTCAGGAATGTCAAAGTACGAGGCAAGCACAAGCTCGCAGACAGATGGGAACCCGATGTGTATGTTATTGAGAAGAAAGCCGGCACTCTTCCAGTATATACAGTAAAACCTGAAGGGAAAGATCACCCCATCCGAACTCTCCACAGAGACTTGCTGCTGCCTTGTGGTTTCTTGTCACCAGTCTCCAAACCAGACAAACCTAAGTTGCCTTCAGTGACATCAGAAATTCCAACTCCAGAGACTCCGGATCTGCAAGAAGACAATGATGATCCTGAACTTCTAGATCCCTACCTGCATGACTTACCTGGTACCAGCTTCGATCCCATTCGATTCACTACAGTTGTTGAATTACCTGTCTCCACGCCTCCAGTTGTCCCTGTCGCTGCACCTGCAAGTCCGCCTGGCCAGCCCTTGCAGAGTGTTATTGAAGAGGACTCTGTTGTTGTGGAACACGAGATGTCTGGGCCTGAACTTGTGGACCATACCGATCTTGACACGGATCTTGAACAAGTGTCAGAGATCGCTCCTGCTGTTGTTGAGGAGCCGCCAGAGGAACGCACTTCCTCTCAGCCAGAGTGTCTATCTCCAGAGCCTGTCCACATCTCCAGTGATTCTGAGTCGCAACCTGAACCCGAAATCTCCAGCCCAGAGTCTGACCTGCCACCCCGACGCCCAACTCGAACACGCCAGCCACCCAATCGCTTACAGTATTCGGGGCTTGGAAAACCAGTTCTGCAAAGCATCCAGTCCCTGTTCCACGGACTCAGTACTGCTTTTGCTTCTGCGCTGCAGCTTGAAGAAATGCCCTTGAAGACTGACCCTGTGAGCAGACTGTGTGCAGCCAGCCGTCTCCATGTACGAGGACGTACATGAGTATAGGGGGGGAACCTGTAACCCGTATCAAATAAGCTATTTTATTTTTGCGGGTCCACTTCCTGCTATGCCCAAACTCCCCACTTCCTTCAAGTTGCGGGGTCACAGAGTTCACTTCCCTCTCCTCCGTCTCCGCTGTGGCTGTGGCATGGTCGGCTTGATCAAACAAATCGCTGGAACTTCTCAAATACTCACTCTTACCCTTCGAACTTTAGAGCCTCTGTGCATGTTTTGCTGTCGGGCCGTGCATAGGGTGGTGCTTTCTGCCCACGCAAATCAAGGTCAGGTTTTTTTTTGGGGAATGGAAATCTAATGGACTGAACTAACTCAACACAACACCAGATGGCGAGCTAATCAACTGTGCGGTAGGACAAACAATTTTTTCCTTTTTATCCGCCGCATTTCTTTTTTTTTCCATACGAACCTTGAACTTTGGATATTTTTCGCGCTACGCAACCTGTGGATTATTGCGCTCTAAAAAGAACTTCGGATTTTTGCGCTACGCGAACTGTGGATTATTGCGCTCTGAGCAATTTTGGATTATTGCGCTACTCGAACTGTGGATTATTGCGCTTTGAACTGAACTGTTCATTCCATGAACTTAACTTTTTTTTTGTTGTTGTTTTTTTTTATTTGTCAATAATACTGGTTCCTACAAACACAATTTATTCACTATCCATTTTCATCCTGTTTTCATTTACAATACACTACAATAATTGCAATACTATTCTTTTTGGTCTTTTATTCACCACCCGGGCTCCCAGAGCGATCCTTCCTTCTGTTAAGCTAACTTGTATAGCCGTAGTCAAGCGCCTGGCCTTTAATTAGCGTTACAATAGGCCTACATAATGCAAAAATGGGTTTTTACTTTGAGGGATCTTGCAATGGCCACAAAATTTAGCAGGATTTGTAATGGACCTGATACATGTTTTCACGGAAATATCCCATGTATTTTGAAGTTGATTTTACACATGTCACTTTGTGCACTAAATAGAACACAGGTCTTACAGCGCTGCATGTGAGACTTTTTACTTTTCTAACGTCTCATCTTACAAATAAATGCATATAAATCATAAATCATCAGCAGTTTAGTCATACGTGTCATGTTTTTTTCTTTTATCATAAATATATGGCAATTCAGCATCTAAGCATTTGAATTCAATATTTTACCAAGTTACTGAAGACAACACAAAAAACATTTTATTGTAGCTAATTTGTTTACATAAATATAATCATTCACTCTTTCATTCCTTTTCTAGGGGAATTTTACAGCGTTGCCAATTGACCTATACATGCATGGGAGGAAGGTGAAGCTGAAGAGAAAATCTACAGAAATGTAAGAAGATACAAGAGAGATTAGACCTAGGATTTTTAAGTCTTCTTCCTAAATCCCAACACTGATATGGCATAACAGTTGTTGTCCCATACTACACCATGTCTTCACAGTGAGCCTCTTCTTATCTTAGAATTTTGCAGTTTCTAGCACACGTTGCCTATCTTGAACTCTTTGTCAGACAGTCAGCCCTCTAAACTGTCTTTCTTCTATACAGCACAAACATGAAGAAGACTAAGCCGCGTCACCAGGAGCTGCCTTGCCCCCTGCAGACAGACAGACACGCACAAGAACCCAAAACACTTCACCTATACAACACGTGCCAAGTCAGAATGAAGAGGAGGCGGCAGGATTCCCAACGCCCGGACGGCAGTTGGACGGTGTCTTGTGACTGAGGCCATTTTGTGTTTTTGTTTGTTGGCCTTCACCATTGAAAAGAGCGAGCGTGCAGCCAAGGACTAAGAGAAAATCCATTCAAAGGTGCAGAGTGTTGTTGTATTGTCCGCGGCAGGTGGAAAATGGTGGTAAATAAACACACCATTGCATCTCTTACCTATTGCTGGTTAAAGTGGCATGTGTGACTTTCTGATGATTACAAAAGATCTAGTGAATCACTCATTTGGGTCTTTGTTGACCAACATTTGTATTATTAAAACTTGTATACATGACCATCTTGTTTAGCTGCATTTTCTTCTTTGCAGATAGTTATTTAATGTAAAAAAACCTAAGCCTGTGATCATGTGAGTGCAGTTTGGGTCAGATATTTAGCCAGATAATTGAAACACAGAGAAACAAGAGTGAATTTTGGGATTATACAAACCTGAACACGGTACAGGCACAGTTCTTAGTGCAACCAAAACATCCAAATTTGTGGTCAGTTTGCTTTTTCCATATAAACGTATCTTATAAAAATATTTCCTTTCTTTATTCCACAATGGGGAAGTTAAAGAGTTGAAACACACACTTGAAGAATACAATAAAAACAATACAGTACATACATATACATATATTTGTACGCACAGTGCAGTACATAATCCAAAACATAACATTAATGTATTGTGATGGGTTATGGAGATTGGTGAGAATATGTAATGGAAAAGAATGACCAGAAAAGACTATTGCAAAAAAAACGAGTAATGACTGGGTGAGAGCACACTGTTAACAAGGAGGACAAAGGCTTAAAACTGTTAAAAACAATAATATTTATTACAATAATTAATCAAAACAATAAAAGCGCCCACAGGTTAAAAGTCTTTGATAAAATACTAAAAGTCAATAAAACTAAGAGGAGTTAAAAACTATTTAAAAAATGGATAAAAGGGGGTAAAACCATGGCACCAGCAGAGGGGTAAAGTGCGTCGTGCAGCAGGCCTTCGAGCAGCTCCTTTTCCAGCTGGGTCACACGCACCAGGTCACCTAAAACGTAAAACACAAGCCAGCACAAGGGTACGGGGACATCTGGGCCTTAGGCTACGATGGTGGAGTGCTGCTACAATACTTACACGGCAAGGCAGAGTAAACCTCTGCCCCTGCGTGTGTTTAACGTCACAACACTCCTTCACTCGTCCCGATCCACCTCGGCTGGCTCCTCCCTGGCACGCTGGAACACCTACGCGGAACAAAATTCGGCAGTATGCGCCCCAAAACACTGCGAGCTCTTAAAGCTCTCTCCGACAAGTGTTACTACAATTGTGAGTTACTCACACGGCTGGCAGGGCTCATCACCCTGCCCCTGCGTGTATGTCGCGTCGTAACACTTGCGGTCCCAGCGTGCTCGTGGTCCCCGGTGCGTGTGCCTCGTCCACTGCTCGACCGTCTTATCCGTGTCTCGGCTGCTCCGACCTCTCGTGCGTCTTCCCTCGCCCTCTCCTCTCCCTAGCGTCTCCTCACCAGCCAATAAAACCAGTTGTCCGTCCAGTCGCAGGTGTGCTGAATTAAAGTGCTGAGTGCTCGTAAAGTGCGGCAGTGAAGGATAAAAACAGGAAGGCATGCAGACACAAAATAAAAGCACACAACTTAAAAACATGCTCTTCAAAATAAAACCAAAACGTCACCGCCTTACACTCCCCCACACTTTGATGTTAGCAGTCCCTGCGACATAAAAACAGTTCAGTCTCTGTACCGGGCTGGTGGCTGTCCAAGATTGCTCCGTGCCGATCTCCTCGGGGCAAAGTCCACATTCCCCTGCTCAACCTGTGCTGGTGCCAAAGGTAAAAATCCATAAAACATAGGTAAAACAGGTCCCTGTTCCTGCGATGGCCCCTCCACTGCCTCCAATGTTTCAGCCGGAGGTAAGGTGCATAACTTTAAAGCGTTTCTGTGCAAAGTCTGCTCACGGCCACCTTTCTCAGGGCGAACTCTGTAAACCAGTCCAGTATCCCCCACTTGCTCAATAATAACATGAGGGTCAGGAGACCACCAAGGTGCCAATTTACCTCTGCCTCGCCTGTTCCTATGGCGTACCAACACTCTTTCTCCAGGTAAGAAAGGTAAAGCTTTTGCATTTTTATCGTACTGCCTCTTTTGCTGCAGCGCTACATTACACATTTTCTCTTTAGCAATGCGATACGCAACAGACAGTTTGTGTTGGTGGTCTTGGACCCATACATTTACATTGTGACTGGGTTGTTGGGGGCTCAAGGCTAGGTCTAGGTCTACAGGGAGGCGCAAATGACGACCAAACATTAAAAATGAAGGGGCGTAACCAGTAGCAGAGTGTAAAGTGTTATTGTAAGCGTGCACAAGCTCAGGTAAGTATTGGGGCCAACGATTCTGTTTTTCCTCTTCTAAAGAGCGCAACATTTTGATCAAGGTCTGGTTAAAACGTTCAACACTACCATTACCGGCGGGGTGGTACGGCGTGGTACGACTCTTTGTAATACCATAGGTATTGCACAATTCCTTCATTAGGGAAGACTCAAAATTGGCTCCGCGGTCAGAATGAAAGCGAGCTGGGCAGCCAAATTGTTGAATAATGTTTGACCAAATTGTTTTCACTGTAGTTTGAGCTGTTTGATCACGGGTAGGTATAGCCCACGCAAAACGTGTGAACTGATCTGTTGCTACAAGAATGTTTTGGTATGGGTCAGTGGGGCGACCTAAGGATAAAAATCTAGTGCAATGACTTCTAGCGGGTAGGACACGGGAATGGGGTTAAGTGGGGCTTTAGGCTCAACCCTACTCTTCTGTAGGCTACAGGCAACACACCTCTCCTGGAAGTTGCGTACTGTGCCTTCCATGTCTGGCCAGTAGAAGTGCTGTCTCAGGCTGGCCAGGGTCTTGTCGACACCAGCGTGAGCCCCGGCCTCATGGACTCTCCTCCAGACTTCCTCATACCTGGAGCTTGGGCAGACTGTCTGATAGTGCACTTCATTTGTTCTCTGGTCAATAACTTTGCGGCACAGAATGTTACTTCTAACCTGGAGTTTTTTTCTTTGTTGGAGTAGCTTCTGTGCTGTGCTGGACAATGCTTGGCGCTCTGGCTTTGCAGGCAGTTCATTTCTCTCCACACAACGTCTCGCCAATGGAATGTCGGGGTCTGCAGTCTGGGCTTGCTCCCATTCATTTCCCTCTGGTGTCAGTTCCACAGCTGCGATGTGGCTTTCAACTTGCCGCTCTGGATCTGTGTGGACTGGAAATCGAGAGAGGGCGTCAGCATTCACATTGCTTTTACCTGATCGATACTTGATGTTGTAGTTGAACGAGGCCAGTTGGGCGACCCAGCGTTGCTCTACTGCTCCAAGTCTGGCGGTCTGCAGATGGGCTAAAGGGTTATTGTCTGTGAATACAGTAAAACGTGCCCCTGTTAAATAGTCCTTGAACTTTTCAGTTATAGCCCATTTGAGTGCCAACAGCTCCAACTTGAATGAACTATAATTGGCATCATTTCTTTCGGACGGGTGTAAACTCCGGCTTGCGTAGGCAATCACACGTTCTCTCCCATCCTGTTCCTGTGCTAGGACAGCCCCAAGTCCCTGGAAACTAGCGTCCGTGTAAACCATAAATGGCTTATCAAAATCAGCGTATGCCAAGACCGGGGCCTGTGTTAAAGTCAATTTTAAAGATTCAAAAAGAAGCTTGGCATTCAGGAGTCCATACTATTGAGCGTGTTTGGGATCTTTTGTCTGCAGGAATTCCAATTAAAAGTGAGTTGAGGGGGCGAGCAATTTTAGCAAAGCCAGACACAAATCTACGATAATAGCCTGCTAATCCTAGAAAAGCTCTCACTTCTTTAATTGTGGTGGGTACAGGCCAGTCTACTACAGCGGTAACTTTTTCTGGATCAGGTCTTACCCCACGACGGTCAACTACATGACCCAGGAACTTCACCTCAGACTGCAGAAATTTACACTTGTCAGGGCGTAGTTTCAACCCATGTTGCCACAACCGACTGAAGACTTCACCAAGGTGCTGTAAATGGGAGGAGAAATCAGGTGAGTAGACAATTATATCATCTAAATAAACAAGTAAGGAGTCTGCGATTTGTCCACTTAAGCACTGTTGCATTAAGCGCTGAAATGTCGCCGGGGCATTGCAAAGCCCGAACGGCATGCGCTCAAACTCGAACAGTCCCAGCGGGGTGGAGAACGCAGTTTTCTCCTGGTCACTCGGGTGCATCTCAACCTGCCAGTAGCCGCTGGCCAGGTCAAGCGTAGAAAACCACTCTGCACGGCTCAGACTAGTGAGAGTCTCCTCAATCCTTGGCAGTGGGAATGCATCTTTGTGAGTCACTGCATTCAGCTTCCTGTAGTCAACGCAGAAGCGTATACTGCCATCTTTTTTTCTGACCA
The DNA here is from genome assembly GCA_038363315.1 of Mugilogobius chulae. Lineage (NCBI taxonomy): Eukaryota > Metazoa > Chordata > Actinopteri > Gobiiformes > Gobiidae > Mugilogobius > Mugilogobius chulae. The sequence goes on from CM076405.1 coordinate 9,774,210, forward strand.
GGACTATGGGTGCTGCCCATGGACTACAGCTCTCCTTGATTACATTTTTCTCCAGCATATCGTGCAACAGCGTCTTTACCTCCTGGTATAATGACGGTGGGAGGGGTCTGTATCTCTCACGGATGGGCGCAGCGTCGCCGGTGTGGATGCGATGTTGGACAGTGCTGGTGCGGCCAAAATCTTCATCATGCTTTGCAAACACTTTTCCCATTTCTGCAGCAGGGTGCGCAGCTCTTCCTGTTGCACATCAGACAAGTCAGAACGATTAGATATTTCGCTCACCTCCTGTAACGGGCAATGCGCTCCAGGGTCTGCTGCAGCATTAACCAGGGCCACCTCCACGACTCCATCTTCCTCCAGGGACAGGATCACATCCTCAGGACCGTGCACATCACAAGGGTCGACTTGATAGAGCCGGCCAAGTTTTTTGGTAACGACCGATGGTCATGCTGTAATTATGCGGGTTACAAACACGTACAGGAATTCTGCCATCCCTCACCACTGCAATTGTCCGGGCCACTCCCACGTCTCCTGCATCTGGCAGTGCCTCCACTAGGGCACAGAAGTCTGTACCGCCAGGGCCCATCCGAGTTCTTCCCCACACAAGCAGCTCACTGTTAGGTGGGACAGTCAGGGTCCGCCTCCCGGAAAGCCGAACGTGCCCCAGGAACCCGTCTTCAGCAGCGTGGCCTCGACTCGGCGGCAGGTGGCGAAGGCGTCTCTCCAGACCTTCTGGAACTTCTGTGGGGGAAGGGCAGACTTCTCGGGCCATTTAAACAATGCATCCCAACAGGCAGTAACAATGTTCATCCCGACAATCAGTGGCTGTGTACAATCTTGGTCCTTCACAATCACAATTCCACGCTCTGGTATCTGGGTCCCTTCAACTTCTAGGTTGAGTATGGCATAGCCTACATATGGGATCTCCAGTCCATTTGCTGCTCTCAATTTAAACAAAGCAGGAGTCCTTCCAAGCTTAGCCTGGGTAAAATGTTCATTAAAAATGCTCTCTGCCATCAAGGTTACTTGTGAGCCTGTGTCTAACAGCCCTTCTAGTTCAACCCCCTTCAATTTTAATTTTAACAACTGGACATTGGCCTATGAATGCCTCAGTGGCCCTAGTCTGTGCTGGTGGCTCAGCAAACCCTGCCTCACGGACCTCAGCGACAGGGACAGCTAGTTTAAAGCTGGCTCGTAATTAGCTTGCGCCCTGCAGTACCTGGCTATATGTCCTGGCCTGTTACACTGACGACAGATAGGCCTACCTCGCTCGTCTCGCTGATTGTATGTGGCTGGTAACCGCTGACCTCTAGGTGGAGGCGGGGATTCAGACGGGGCTGCTGCTGGTGAGAGGTGTGGCTTAAGTTCCTTCAGTAGCTCTTGTGTAAGGCCTTTCATCTCTGATCTCACTTCATCCATTATTTCCTTTTTCAGGGTCTCTCTCCAATCCGGCTGGGGTTCCTTTAATAAATGAGACTTGTTATTAACAACAGAACATGTTACCTCTCCAGATGAACTGTTATATTCAGAGTCCAGCAATACAGCCTCCTGCCGCAGAGCCGTAAAGTCCTCCTCTGGTTACGACGAGCATATACTTTGAGTGCTTGAGCCAGGGGACCTTCGCGCAGTCCTAATAAAAACTGGTCTTTCAGGGCTGCTTCAGAAGGGGCATTGTCAGGATCGTGTTGCCGTAGCCTACAGTACAACTCCCTAAGCCGCAAAATAAAAAATTGAACATTTTCACCTGTTTTCTGGGCGCAGTTAAAAAATTGTGAGCGTAAAACCGGAGTTGGAATTTGGTCTCCATAAAGTGAGTCTAAAAATGAAAATACTTTTTGCACCTGGTCCTTTTCAGTGGCTTCTAAAACACTAACCTGCCTTTTAGCTTCTCCAGCTAACGCGCCTAACAATATTTCAACTTTTTTAGGCTCAGTTAGCTCTTGTGACCCCAACAACCCTTTCATTTGTTCCTTCCAGTCACAGTACTTTAAATCATCCCCTGGCCCTTTAAACTTGGGGAGCCAGGGGGCACCAGGGTACACAGGCATCATCATGGTTAAAAGTTCCTCCTTGCTAACAAGTGTGCTCGAGACCCAGATCCTGCCAGAACAACGCCCACGTTAAGCTATGTGATGGGTTATGGAGATTGGTGAGAATATGTAATGGAAAAGAATGACCAGAAAAGACTATTGCAAAAAAAAACGAGTAATGACTGGGTGAGAGCACACTGTTAACAAGGAGGACAAAGGCTTAAAACTGTTAAAAACAATAATATTTATTACAATAATTAATCAAAACAATAAAAGCGCCCACAGGTTAAAAGTCTTTGATAAAATATAAAAGTCAATAAAACTAAGAGGAGTTAAAAACTATTTAAAAAATGGATAAAAGGGGGTAAAACCATGGCACCAGCAGAGGGGTAAAGTGCGTCGTGCAGCAGGCCTTCGAGCAGCTCCTTTTCCAGCTGGGTCACACGCACCAGGTCACCTAAAACGTAAAAACACAAGCCAGCACAAGGGTACGGGGACATCTGGGCCTTAGGCTACGATGGTGGAGTGCTGCTACAATACTTACACGGCAAGGCAGAGTAAACCTCTGCCCCTGCGTGTGTTTAACGTCACAACACTCCTTCACTCGTCCCGATCCACCTCGGCTGGCTCCTCCCTGGCACGCTGGAACACCTACGCGGAACAAAATTCGGCAGTATGCGCCCCAAAACACTGCGAGCTCTTAAACTCTCTCCGACAAGTGTTACTACAATTGTGAGTTACTCACACGGCTGGCAGGGCTCATCACCCTGCCCCTGCGTGTATGTCGCGTCGTAACACTTGCGGTCCCAGCGTGCTCGTGGTCCCCGGTGCGTGTGCCTCGTCCACTGGCTCGACCGTCTTATCCGTGTCTCGGCTGCTCCGACCTCTCGTGCGTCTTCCCTCGCCCTCTCCTCTCCCCTAGCGTCTCCTCACCAGCCAATAAAACCAGTTGTCCCGTCCAGTCGCAGGTGTGCTGAATTAAAGTGCTGAGTGCTCGTAAGTGCGGCAGTGAAGGATAAAACAGGAAGGCATGCAGACACAAAATAAAAGCACACAACTTAAAAACATGCTCTTCAAAATAAAACCAAACGTCACCGCCTTACAGTATTTCGATTGAGGTCCAATAACTAATAATTCTACACCTGCAGTTGTCTACAATATTTTAAGATCTCTTTGCCATGAAAACTTACATTGACAGGTAAAGCGAGCAGTATGTCTCTTCATCCTGGCACTCGTTAGTGTGGTGGTCTCTTTTGGCTCCCAGCGAACATTTTGTCCTCAAAGTTGATGTGTAAGAAGTAGTAAGTTTGACAAGGGCCTTTTGTGTGGACGTCAGGAACAGAGCATCTCCCAAACAGCTCTAATGGGGTGATTTTACACAACGTAGTGGCTGTATCAAAACGGTCAGAGGAAAGGAACAGAAAGGACTCTGCGGGTTGAACAGGAAAAAATCTTAAATTTAAGCCCATTGATGTTTTGTACACACATAAATGTAAGATAAATGAATAATGAATATAATTATATAAGATCTACTTTTTACATTAGTTTGATGAGAAAATAAAATAAATAAATAAAGGGACATGTATTTTTTTAAGGAGATCATTTTGCTTGGAATGTTACACATGCATTGTAGTACTGAACTTATCTGTTCTGTGAAACACAATTCAGTAAATGGAAGGTTAGGACTGTACTTTGGAACATTGTTATAAAGGACAACTGTGTGTTACGCCACAATGTCTATATTTGTGAAAATGTTTTTAACAGTGCACCTTTATGTAATACAACAACAGATTGTTTTAAAATAAATAAATAGTGTGCATTCCAAGGAAAGCAATAAACATACTGGAATAGTGCACAGTCCACCTTTAAATTCACCTTTGCTTCATCATGGGCCTATCTACTGTAAATCTTTCACATGGTTGGCAACAGTATGTGCAAAGATGTAGGAAAGTGTTTTTTTTTGTTTTTTTTTTTTTTTTTTTTTTTTTGGGGGGGGGTGTTTGTTTTAACATGTGATTTTATTTTTTATTCATATTTATTAATATTGTTGAAGTTGTATTTTTAATGTATTGTATTTTTAATGTATTTTTTTAATGTTGTGAAGCACTTTGAGTTGCTTGGGTATGAAAAGTGCTATACAAATAAAATTATTATTATTATTATTTATCTGAAATTTAGACCTGATAAAAGTTAAGTTTTGATTGTACTTATAAATACAAGCTTATAGATAGTGAAACATTTGAGAAATACACTGATATAGAACAAACACATTGTTTAAAGGTGCACTGTTCTGGAGGTGAAAAGTCATCTACATAAATCAGTAGAATCAGAAGTTAAAACTATACTTCAGGACATTCTGAATGAAAATAAATACATTTTATGCCACAATATATAAAACAAAAATCAGCTAAAGAAACCACTTTTCGATGAATAAAAAACCCATAAATGAGCCAAAGTAAAAGTGCTGATTTTTATTATTTATTTTTGCGTAACGCGTAACAAAAAAATCTAAATGACAAAGACATGCTTTCATTCGAGTTTCTTGTTGGCCAAAAGTTGCGCAGTGCACCTTTAAAACACCCCCTGCAGTCTCCATTGAACTGCTAAATCAGAAAAATAAAAAGCAAAATCAAGCAATACAGGATAGCCTTGTATGTTTTACACGGAATTCAAGAGGAGGAAATAACGCACTCAAATGCCCATAAACCCTTTCTCTCGGGTCACAATTCGCTATTTCAACTGTGTTTTTAGGGCGACAAATACACTGCAGAAAGTTGTAAGGGGTCGCCCTCTGCTGGTGGTAATAGTGCACTAACTGGATTTTACTCCATTGGCTATTTTTCAGACATGTTTTGCAATAAAATTAATTGCTATCCCATTAAAATTGAGCCTTTGGAAAACGTCACAGTACGGATGCAACCAAGTAATGTATTGTATGAAAAANACTTTTCTAACGCTCACTTGCACTTAAAAGACCATTATAATCTATCAGAATGCATCCACAGTTTTAGTCATCGTGTCATTGTCTTGTTTCTTTGCTTTTATCATACATCAGTTATATGGCAACTACTCAGCATGCTAAGCATTTGAATCAACACTTTTTACGCCAAGTTAACTGAAGCACAGCAACGAAAAAGTCTCTTTTAGTAGCTAATTTGTTACATAAATATAACATCACTTTTTCGATTCCTTTTCTAGGAATTTACAGCGTTGCAATTGACCTATACAGGCATGGGAGGAAGTGGAAGCTCACAGAGAAAATCACCATCAGAACATGTATCAAAGGACAACATCAAAGAAAGACCTAGCACCTAGGATATCCTGTAAGCTACTATCGTTCATAAATCTCCCAACAGCTGATCAAATGGCATTAACCGTTGTTGTCACAGCTACTACAGCCATGTCTCAAGTCGCTCCGGACCGCTCCACCACCCCGGGCGGCTCAGTCGGCTATGGTGGGGTCCGCGTTATTCGGGAGGGCCGGCGGCAGCCGGCGACCGTATGTGAAGGGCCTCCGTTCTTACTCTAGACGAGGTTTGATCAGTATTCGTAGCACCACCCCCTACCCGCCCCCTGGCGACTGCTGGTTTTTCAGCGTCGCGATAGTCTGAACTCTTGTCACTAGGCACTCTGTTTGCGAGTTCCACTGGCTACGCCTTCCTCCGACAACGTTTCCCTCTCCTTCGTCTTCTATGGCCCCACATCCAGAACAACAAACATGAAGAAACAAGCCCGCTGCTCTACAGAGCTGCCTTGCCCCACTGCAGACAGACAGACACGCACAAGAACCCAAAACACTTCACCTATACAACACGTGCCAAGTCAGAATGAAGAGGAGGCGGCAGGATTCCCAACGCCCGGACGGCAGTTGGACGGTGTCTTGTGACTGAGGCCATTTTGTGTTTTTGTTTGTTGGCCTTCACCCATTGAAAAGAGCGAGCGTGCAGCCAAGGACTAAGAGAAAATCCATTCAAAGGTGCAGAGTGTTGTTGTATTGTCCGCGGCAGGTGGAAAATGGTGGTAAATAAACACACCATTGCATCTCTTACCTATTGCTGGTTAAAGTGGCATGTGTGACTTTCTGATGATTACAAAAGATCTAGTGAATCACTCATTTGGGTCTTTGTTGACCAACATTTGTATTATTAAAACTTGTATACATGACCATCTTGTTTAGCTGCATTTTCTTCTTTGCAGATAGTTATTTAATGTAAAAAAAACCTAAGCCTGTGATCATGTGAGTGCAGTTTGGGTCAGATATTTAGCCAGATAATTGAAACACAGAGAAACAAGAGTGAATTTTGGGATTATACAACCTGAACACGGTACAGGCACAGTTCTTAGTGCAACCAAAACATCCAAATTTGTGGTCAGTTTGCTTTTTCCATATAAACGTATCTTATAAAAATATTTCCTTTCTTTATTCCACAATGGGGAAGTTAAAGAGTTGAAACACACACTTGAAGAATACAATAAAAACAATACAGTACATACATATACATATATATTGTACGCACAGTGCAGTACATAATCCAAAACATAACATTAATGTATTGTGATGGGTTATGGAGATTGGTGAGAATATGTAATGGAAAGAATGACCAGAAAAGACTATTGCAAAAAAAACGAGTAATGACTGGGTGAGAGCACACTGTTAACAAGGAGGACAAAGGCTTAAAACTGTTAAAAACAATAATATTTATTACAATAATTAATCAAAACAATAAAAGCGCCCACAGGTTAAAAGTCTTTGATAAAATACTAAAAGTCAATAAAACTAAGAGGAGTTAAAAGCTATTTAAAAAATGGATAAAAGGGGGTAAAACCATGGCACCAGCAGAGGGGTAAAGTGCGTCGTGCAGCAGGCCTTCGAGCAGCTCCTTTTCCAGCTGGGTCACACGCACCAGGTCACCTAAAACGTAAAAACACAAGCCAGCACAAGGGTACGGGGACATCTGGGCCTTAGGCTACGATGGTGGAGTGCTGCTACAATACTTACACGGCAAGGCAGAGTAAACCTCTGCCCCTGCGTGTGTTTAACGTCACAACACTCCTTCACTCGTCCCGATCCACCTCGGCTGGCTCCTCCCTGGCACGCTGGAACACCTACGCGGAACAAAATTCGGCAGTATGCGCCCCAAAACACTGCGAGCTCTTAAAGCTCTCTCCGACAAGTGTTACTACAATTGTGAGTTACTCACACGGCTGGCAGGGCTCATCACCCTGCCCCTGCGTGTACGTCGCGTCGTAACACTTGCGGTCCCAGCGTGCTCGTGGTCCCCGGTGCGTGTGCCTCGTCCACTGCTCGACCGTCTTGTCCGTGTCTCGGCTGCTCCGACCTCTCGTGCGTCTTCCCTCGCTCTCTCCTCTCCCTAGCGTCTCCTCACCAGCCAATAAAACCAGTTGTCGCGTCCAGTCGCAGGTGTGCTGAATTAAAGTGCTGAGTGCTCGTAAAGTGCGGCAGTGAAGGATAAAAACAGGAAGGCATGCAGACACAAAATAAAAGCACACAACTTAAAAACATGCTCTTCAAAATAAAACCAAAACGTCACCGCCTTACACTCCCCCACACTTTGATGTTAGCAGTCCCTGCGACATAAAAACAGTTCAGTCTCTGTACCGGGCTGGTGGCTGTCCAAGATTGCTCCGTGCCGATCTCCTCGGGGCAAAGTCCACATTCCCCTGCTCAACCTGTGCTGGTGCCAAAGGTAAAAATCCATAAAACATAGGTAAAACAGGTCCCTGTTCCTGCGATGGCCCCTCCACTGCCTCCAATGTTTCAGCTGGAGGTAAGGTGCATAACTTCAAAGCGTTTCTGTGCAAAGTCTGCTCACGGCCACCTTTCTCAGGGCGAACTCTGTAAACCAGTCCAGTATCCCCCACTTGCTCAATAATAACATGAGGGTCAGGAGACCACCAAGGTGCCAATTTACCTCTGCCTCGCCTGTTCCTATGGCGTACCAACACTCTTTCCCAGGTAAGAAAGGTAAAGCTTTTGCATTTTTATCGTACTGCCTCTTTTGCTGCAGCGCTACATTACACATTTTCTCTTTAGCAATGCGATACGCAACAGACAGTTTGTGTTGGTGGTCTTGGACCCATACATTTACATTGTGACTGGGTTGTTGGGGCTCAAGGCTAGGTCTAGGTCTACAGGGAGGCGCAAATGACGACCAAACATTAAAAATGAAGGGGCGTAACCAGTAGCAGAGTGTAAAGTGTTATTGTAAGCGTGCACAAGCTCAGGTAAGTATTGGGGCCAACGATTCTGTTTTTCCTCTTCTAAAGAGCGCAACATTTTGATCAAGGTCTGGTTAAAACGTTCAACACTACCATTACCGGCGGGGTGGTACGGCGTGGTACGACTCTTTGTAATACCATAGGTATGCACAATTCCTTCATTAGGGAAGACTCAAATTGGCTCCGCGGTCAGAATGAAAGCGAGCTGGGCAGCCAAATTGTTGAATAATGTTTGACCAAATTGTTTTCACTGTAGTTTGAGCTGTTTGATCACGGGTAGGTATAGCCCACGCAAAACGTGTGAACTGATCTGTTGCTACAAGAATGTTTTGGTATGGGTCAGTGGGGCGACCTAAGGAAAAAATCTAGTGCAATGACTTCTAGCGGGTAGGACACGGGAATGGGGTTAAGTGGGGCTTTAGGCTCAACCTACTCTTCTGTAGGCTACAGGCAACACACCTCTCCTGGAAGTTGCGTACTGTGCCTTCCATGTCTGGCCAGTAGAAGTGCTGTCTCAGCTGGCCAGGGTCTTTGTCGACACCAGCGTGAGCCCCGGCCTCATGGACTCTCCTCCAGACTTCCTCATACCTGGAGCTTGGGCAGACTGTCTGATAGTGCACTTCATTTGTTCTCTGGTCCAATAACTTTGCGGCACAGAATGTTACTTCTAACCTGGAGTTTTTTTTCTTTGTTGGAGTAGCTTCTGTGCTGTGCTGGACAATGCTTGGCGCTCTGGCTTTGCAGGCAGTTCATTTCTCTCCACACACGTCTCGCCAATGGAATGTCGGGGTCTGCAGTCTGGGCTTGCTCCCATTCATTTCCCTCTGGTGTCAGTTCCACAGCTGCGATGTGCTTTCAACTTGCCGCTCTGGATCTGTGTGGACTGGAAATCGAGAGAGGGCGTCAGCATTCACATTGCTTTTACCTGATCGATACTGATGTTGTAGTTGAACGAGGCCAGTTGGGCGACCAGCGTTGTCTACTGCTCCAAGTCTGGCGGTCTGCAGATGGGCTAAAGGGTTATTGTCTGTGAATACAGTAAAACGTGTGCCCTGTTAAATAGTCCTTGAACTTTTCAGTTATACCCATTTGAGTGCCAACAGCTCCAACTTGAATGAACTATAATTGGCATCATTTCTTTCGGGACGGGTGTAAACTCCGGCTTGCGTAGGCAATCACACGTTCTCTTCCCATCTTGTCCTGTGCTAGGACAGCCCCAAGTCCCTGGAAACTAGCGTCCGTGTATACCATAAATGGCTTATCAAAATCAGCGTATGCCAAGACCGGGGCCTGTGTTAAAGTCAATTTTAAAGATTCAAAAGAGCTTGGCATTCAGGAGTCCATACTATTGAGCGTGTTTGGGATCTTTTGTCTGCAGGAATTCCAATTAAAGTGAGTTGAGGGGGCGAGCAATTTTAGCAAAGCCAGACACAAATCTACGATAATAGCCTGCTAATCCTAGAAAGCTCTCACTTCTTTAATTGTGGGTGGGTACAGGCCAGTCTACTACAGCGGTAACTTTTTCTGGATCAGGTCTTACCCCCGACGGTCAACTACATGACCCAGGAACTTCACCTCAGACTGCAGAAATTTACACTTGTCAGGGCGTAGTTTCAACCCATGTTGCCACAACCGACTGAAGACTTCACAAGGTGCTGGTAAATGGGAGGAGAATCAGGTGAGTAGACAATTATATCATCTTAAATAAACAAGTAGGAGTCTGCGATTTGTCCACTTAAGCACTGTTGCATTAAGCGCTGAAATGTCGCCGGGCATTGCAAAGCCCCGAACGGCATGCGCTCAAACTCGAACAGTCCCAGCGGGGTGGAGAACGCAGTTTCTCCTGGTCACTCGGGTGCATCTCAACCTGCCAGTAGCCGCTGGCCAGGTCAAGCGTAGAAAACCATCTGCACGGCTCAGACTAGTGAGAGTCTCCTCAATCCTTGGCAGTGGGAATGCATCTTTGTGAGTCACTGCGATTCAGCTTCCTGTAGTCACGCAGAAGCGTATACTGCATCTTTTTTTCTGACCAGGACTATGGGTGCTGCCATGGACTACAGCTCTCCTTGATTACATTTTTCTCCAGCATATCGTGCAACAGCGTTTTACCTCCTGGTATAATGACGGTGGGAGGGTCTGTATCTCTCACGGATGGGCGCAGCGTCGCCGGTGTGGATGCGATGTTGGACAGTGCTGGTGCGGCCAAATCTTCATCATGCTTTGCAAACACTTTTTCCCATTTCTGCAGCAGGGTGCGCAGCTCTTCCTGTTGCACATCAGACAAGTCAGAACGATTAGATATTTCGCTCACCTCCTGTACGGGCATGCGTCCAGGGTCTGCTGCAGCATAACCAGGCCACTCACGACTCCATCTTCCTCCAGGGACAGGATCACATCCTCAGGACCGTGCACATCAAAGGGTCGACTTGATAGAGCGGCCAGTTTTTGGTAACGACCGATGGTCATGCTGTAATTATGGGGTTACAAACACGTACAGGAATTCTGCCATCCCTCACACTGCAATTGTCCGGGCCACTCCCACGTCTCCTGCATCTGGCAGTGCTCCACTAGGGCACAGAAGTCTGTACCGCCAGGGCCCATCGAGTTCTTCCCACACAAGCAGCTCACTGTTAGGTGGGACAGTCAGGGTCCGCCTCCCGGAAAGCCGAACGTGCCCCAGGAACCCGTCTTCAGCAGCGGTGGCCTCGACTCGGCGGCAGGTGGCGAAGGCGTCTCTCCAGACTTCTGGAACTTTGTGGGGGAAGGGCAGACTTCTCGGGCCATTTAAACAATGCATCCCAACAGGCAGTAACAATGTTCATCCCGACAATCAGTGGCTGTGTACAATCTTGGTCCTTCACAATCACAATTCCACGCTCTGGTATCTGGGTCCCTTCAACTTCTAGGTTGAGTATGGCATAGCCTACATATGGGATCTCCAGTCCATTTGCTGCTCTCAATTTAAACAAAGCAGGAGTCCTTCCAAGCTTAGCCTGGGTAAAATGTTCATTAAAATGCTCTCTGCCATCAAGGTTACTTGTGAGCCTGTGTCTAACAGCCCTTCTAGTTCAACCCCTTCAATTTTAATTTTAACAACTGGACATTGGCCTATGAATGCCTCAGTGGCCCTAGTCTGTGCTGGTGGCTCAGCAAACCCTGCCTCACGGACCTCAGCGACAGGGACAGCTAGTTTAAAGCTGGCTCGTAATTAGCTTGCGCCCTGCAGTACCTGGCTATATGTCCTGGCCTGTTACACTGACGACAGATAGGCCTACCTCGCTCGTCTCGCTGATTGTATGTGGCTGGTAACCGCTGACCTCTAGGTGGAGGCGGGGATTCAGACGGGGCTGCTGCTGGTGAGAGGTGTGGCTTAAGTTCCTTCAGTAGCTCTTGTGTAAGGCCTTTCATCTCTGATCTCACTTCATCCATTATTTCCTTTTTCAGGGTCTCTCTCCAATCCGGCTGGGTTCTTTAATAAATGAGACTTGTTATTAACAACAGAACATGTTACCTCTCCAGATGAACTGTTATATTCAGAGTCCAGCAATACAGCCTCCTGCCGCAGAGCCGTAAAGTCCTCCTCTGGGTTACGACGAGCATATACTTTGAGTGCTTGAGCCAGGGGACCTTCGCGCAGTCCTAATAAAAACTGGTCTTTCAGGGCTGCTTCAGAAGGGGCATTGTCAGGATCGTGTTGCCGTAGCCTACAGTACAACTCCCTAAGCCGCAAAATAAAAAATTGAACATTTTCACCTGTTTTCTGGGCGCAGTTAAAAAATTGTGAGCGTAAAACCGGAGTTGGAATTTGGTCTCCATAAAGTGAGTCTAAAAATGAAAATACTTTTTGCACCTGGTCCTTTTCAGTGGCTTCTAAAACACTAACCTGCCTTTTAGCTTCTCCAGCTAACGCGCCTAACAATATTTCAACTTTTTTAGGCTCAGTTAGCTCTTGTGACCCCAACAACCCTTTCATTTGTTCCTTCCAGTCACAGTACTTTAAATCATCCCCTGGCCCTTTAAACTTGGGGAGCCAGGGGGCACCAGGGTACACAGGCATCATCATGGTTAAAAGTTCCTCCTTGCTAACAAGTGTGCTCGAGACCAGATCCTGCCAGAACAACGCCACGTTAAGCTATGTGATGGGTTATGGAGATTGGTGAGAATATGTAATGGAAAGAATGACCAGAAAAGACTATTGCAAAAAAAACGAGTAATGACTGGGTGAGAGCACACTGTTAACAAGGAGGACAAAGGCTTAAAACTGTTAAAAACAATAATATTTATTACAATAATTAATCAAAACAATAAAGCGCCCACAGGTTAAAAGTCTTTGATAAAATACTAAAAGTCAATAAAACTAAGAGGAGTTAAAAACTATTTAAAAAATGGATAAAAGGGGGTAAAACCATGGCACCAGCAGAGGGGTAAAGTGCGTCGTGCAGCAGGCCTTCGAGCAGCTCCTTTTCCAGCTGGGTCACACGCACCAGGTCACCTAAAACGTAAAAACACAAGCCAGCACAAGGGTACGGGGACATCTGGGCCTTAGGCTACGATGGTGGAGTGCTGCTACAATACTTACACGGCAAGGCAGAGTAAACCTCTGCCCCTGCGTGTGTTTAACGTCACAACACTCCTTCACTCGTCCCGATCCACCTCGGCTGGCTCCTCCCTGGCACGCTGGAACACCTACGCGGAACAAAATTCGGCAGTATGCGCCCCAAAACACTGCGAGCTCTTAAAGCTCTCTCCGACAAGTGTTACTACAATTGTGAGTTACTCACACGGCTGGCAGGGCTCATCACCCTGCCCTGCGTGTATGTCGCGTCGTAACACTTGCGGTCCCAGCGTGCTCGTGGTCCCCGGTGCGTGTGCCTCGTCCACTGCTCGACCGTCTTATCCGTGTCTCGGCTGCTCCGACCTCTCGTGCGTCTTCCCTCGCCCTCTCCTCTCCCCTAGCGTCTCCTCACCAGCCAATAAAACCAGTTGTCCCGTCCAGTCGCAGGTGTGCTGAATTAAAGTGCTGAGTGCTCGTAAAGTGCGGCAGTGAAGGATAAAACAGGAAGGCATGCAGACACAAAATAAAAGCACACAACTTAAAAACATGCTCTTCAAAATAAAACCAAAACGTCACCGCCTTACAGTATTTCGATTGAGGTCCAATAACTAATAATTCTACACCTGCAGTTTGTCTACAATATTTTAAGATCTCTTTGCCATGAAAAACTTACATTGACAGGTAAAGCGAGCAGTATGTCTCTTCATCCTGGCACTCGTTAGTGTGGGTGGTCTCTTTTGGCTCCCAGCGAACATTTTGTCCTCAAAGTTGATGTGTAAGAAGTAGTAAGTTTGACAAGGGCCCTTTTGTGTGGACGTCAGGAACAGAGCATCTCCCAAACAGCTCTAATGGGGTGATTTTACACAACTGTAGTGGCTGTATCAAAACGGTCAGAGGAAAGGAACAGAAAGGACTCTGCGGGTTGAACAGGAAAAAATCTTAAATTTAAGCCCATTGATGTTTTGTACACACATAAATGTAAGATAAATGAATAATGAATATAATTATATAAGATCTACTTTTTACATTAGTTTGATGAGAAAATAAAATAAATAAATAAAGGGACATGTATTTTTTTAAGGAGATCATTTTGCTTGGAATGTTACACATGCATTGTAGTACTGAACTTATCTGTTCTGTGAAACACAATTCAGTAAATGGAAGGTTAGGACTGTACTTTGGAACATTGTTATAAAGGACAACTGTGTGTTACGCCACAATGTCTATATTTGTGAAAATGTTTTTAACAGTGCACCTTTATGTAATACAACAACAGATTGTTTTAAAATAAATAAATAGTGTGCATTCCAAGGAAAGCAATAAACATACTGGAATAGTGCACAGTCCACCTTTAAATTCACCTTTGCTTCATCATGGGCCTATCTACTGTAAATCTTTCACATGGTTGGCAACAGTATGTGCAAAGATGTAGGAAAGTGTTTTTTTGTTTGTTTTTTTTTTGTTTTTTTTTTTTGGGGGGGGGGTGGTTTGTTTTTAACATGTGATTTTATTTTTTATTCATATTTATTAATATTGTTGAAGTTGTATTTTAATGTATTGTATTTTTAATGTATTTTTTAATGTTGTGAAGCACTTTGAGTTGCTTGGGTATGAAAAGTGCTATACAAATAAAATTATTATTATTATTATTTATCTGAAATTTAGACCTGATAAAAGTTAAGTTTTGATTGTACTTATAAATACAAGCTTATAGATAGTGAAACATTTGAGAAATACACTGATATAGAACAAACACATTGTTTAAAGGTGCACTGTTCTGGAGGTGAAAAGTCATCTACATAAATCAGTAGAATCAGAAGTTAAAACTATACTTCAGGACATTCTGAATGAAAATAAATACATTTTATGCCACAATATATAAAACAAAAATCAGCTAAAGAAACCACTTTTCGATGAATAAAAAACCCATAAATGAGCCAAAGTAAAAGTGCTGATTTTTATTATTTATTTTTGCGTAACGCGTAACAAAAAAATCTAAATGACAAAGACATGCTTTCATTCGAGTTTCTTGTTGGCCAAAAAGTTGCGCAGTGCACCTTTAAAACACCCCCTGCAGTCTCCATTGAACTGCTAAATCAGAAAAATAAAAAGCAAAATCAAGCAATACAGGATAGCCTTGTATGTTTTACACGGAATTCAAGAGGAGGAAATAACGCACTCAAATGCCCATAAACCCTTTCTCTCGGGTCACAATTCGCTATTTCAACTGTGTTTTTAGGGCGACAAATACACTGCAGAAAGTTGTAAGGGGTCGCCCTCTGCTGGTGGTAATAGTGCACTAACTGGATTTTACTCCATTGGCTATTTTTCAGACATGTTTTGCAATAAAATTAATTGCTATCCCATTAAAATTGAGCCTTTGGAAAACGTCACAGTACGGATGCAACCAAGTAATGTATTGTATGAAAAAGAAAATAATGAAAACAATTCTACGTGGACGTTTTGAAGAAGAGGAGGGGCCAAATCAATCACTTTAATGAACCAATGAGCGTTCACGTCGTGCACTGTCTCAACTTACGTATTGTTTTGACTTTCACTTTCTTTTCCGCCAAATGCAGGATACGCAGTGACTTTACAGATTAGCCATTTAAAGTTTTTTTTTTAAATACATTTTCAAGGCTGTCCGATTGCCAACACTGGGTGAGTAAATCTGGCCAACAAGACAGCTGCAGCCTATATAATGATGGCAGCAGCAGTAAGTCTATTTGTTTTTTAGCTGAACTTTTATGAGTAATATGAACTAATACTTACATGGATGAAAACCTAAATGTATTGCACAGTGAGATCTAATGTGTTACTTTGTCTTTTGTCATCAGGTGGTAATCATGGCACATCACAGCCTATTGAAGCAGATCAAAGATATCAGTGAAGAAGCAGCCAGCGAACTGAAAAGTAAGTTCTAATAAACATTGAAATTTCTTTATGATAAGAGAGTTGAAGATTTACCCTTGTGCAAAATTCAAATACAGGTGCAGATTTTAAAACAGACGAAGATATAAGGTCACTCAACAGACAAGACTTGCTGGAGCTACTTCCTGGAAAAAAAAACCTCAAATGCAGAAAGCAAATATATGAACTTATACACACATTACCTCGGCCAAACAACAAAGGGGTAAGCATTAATGTGTATATATATTTTTGCATGCCTTAGAGTGGGTGTGTGTATTTTATCATTTTTGAAACTAATGTGTACATTTTAAGTTTGCGAAACTTGTCACTTATGAAGAACAAAATCAGCTTACCATATCCAGTATTAACTTCATCATTTGTATCCATTTTCAAGTCTTAACTAAGATGACGTTTCACAGTACGTTAAGCACAATGATAAAGTATTTAAACACAGACTGTAATTGAAAATGTATTGATCAAAGACACAGGAGATAAAACAAGAATTTAGATTATGATTATGATTTAGATTATGATGTTTTATAGTCAGACTGTAGAAGTAAGCAGAAACCACAGCATGCAGACTGGTAGTTAGTTTATTTAAAAAAGGTTTGAGCCAGGTTTAAGTGCAGTGATTTCAAAGTCCACGTCTGAAACAGTTCTAATGATCTGCACTATTACAGTTTTTTATCACTTTGGCTCAAAAGTCAAGATAAACTTCATAACAAGATACAAAACAAGAACTACCAGTGGCACAAAAACCTCATTTTCATCTGCACTCTTTTTGTGTTAATGACAGTCTTTTAGGTTTATTAATCTGTTCTCTATATGTATAAAACTGAAGTGAATATTTTTGCAAAGTCTGAAAATTAATTTGGCAGAAAAATACACCAAAATGGTTGAAAAAAAAAAAACTGTAATACACCACCACTACATTGCATTATATTACAAAGAAAATGTTTGAAGCTGACTGTCTGACTTATTATTTTAAAGCATTCCATTGATAACATTCTTAAAGATATCAGAGGATTAATTTCCCCGGACTCAATTGCAAGTAGGCCACATTTTTTATTATAGTATAATTGTTTTGTATGTATTCACTAAAATCTCTTCATGGTTCACAATTCTCATCACAGATGCTCTTCTGAAAATGGACCACTTCTAAAGTACCTGGAGGTCCTCAAAGACCAGAGATATTACTTAATGGCAGTACTAGAGTTAGTTACGTCACAAATTGATTTACTGGAAAGAGAACGAGGAAGCCCTTATGTGAGATCGAGGAATCAAGTATATGCTTCAAATTCAGGTATTCACAAATATTAATACTGTTTTTACATACAGTATATGCACATTTAATATTTGATTGATTAATGAATTTATGCATTAATTGTTGTGTGTGGAGTCGCCACATGTTCAGTGACAAACTGTGCTACAAATGAAGGTTCGGCTGATTCAGAAAATTCACATTCTGGACAATCTTATTTTTCTTATTTGTCAGGCCTTTTTCCACGCCGGCAAGGTTAGAAATTTGTGTGACAATCAAAAGTTAAATACATAAAAACTCCAACTGAAAGAGATTAACGTTTTCCACTGTTTCTGTCACTTTTCTACTGTTGTGTCTAGGTTCTGTTACAGCTACACAACCAAAGCATAACATCAACCCAATGACAAAAGTACCAATAGGTGGTAGACACACAATATAAAATAAAATTTTGCACAGCATTACTTCATACCTGTTAACTACGACTATTTATTTTTAGCCAGTGTCACGTACAAAATGGTGGTCAGCGGTAAAACATTGGGAGCACATTTGGAAATCATACAGAGGATAAATGGTCTCGTCTCAGAACAGGCTTTTTGTCTCCAGCTGCAAGAAACCAAAGAAGAAGATAGCCAAGTCATCATAGTCTTCTGTCCTGTGGTCTCACGCGTGGGGACAGACATTGATGCTGCTTTACAAGGACTTTCCAGTAAGGTTAAAAAAAAAAAATTAAATATTTGTGTTGAGTATTTTATTGGTTGTAATTCTAATCACATGTATTTTTACACTTTTATTTTGTTTTCTTTAGGTAACAATAAACCTGTCATTGTTGTTGCGATGCACCACATGCATACACCAACAGGTCTCCCACCTCCAAGAACAAGGAACCAACGTGAGCTTGGTGTCAATATTTTTTTTCACGAGACAAAAGGTCTGCTTGACTGTCAGCAAAATGATGAAGCCATTGCTGGGATTAAAACAAAACTACTTGAGTACAGCACAAAAAAAGTAGCACGAACACATCAAGATAAATGAGATAACATGTTCTTCCAATGCAATTTTTTACAGTAATGTGCTGAAATGAATCAAGCAGCAGGTGAAACGAATTATTTGAATCAATTAAAGTTATTGATAGTCTAATAAATACAGTGGTGCAAGAATCTTAAAAAGAAACTCAAAATTTGAAGTTAGGACTGTGAAATGCAAAGTGTGTCGCTGTTATCAATTTATGAGAAATATTAATTACAAAAGTAGTTCAAATGAGTATTGTGAATTAAAACAAGATTATTGCTTATACGTTTTGATGCTTACCAATGCCAAAATGATTAAAGTGCTGTAAATAAATTGTAATTTTCATGCTAAATAAAATCACAGATGTTTTTTTACGCCAAATCATTGTGTTGTTGTTGCTCTTTTCATCCACATACAATATATGGCTGAGCAAATACATGTGTGTGATGACCTATTTAATACACATTCTTATAGGTCGGCTAATAGCTTAACTGCTAATAGGCTAAACTTAATAGCTAAAATTTCCTCTTTATTGCACTCATATCTATTTACATGTTACTCCCAGTAGGTCTAATACTGAAAAAAATAAATGTTGGTTCCTTTTATTTTTTTTTCTCCAGCTTAGTGAAAAGAGGCGGGACAACTGCCTGTCAAAAAATAAAAAATGGAACAGAAGCTTGTGCGTGCATGTTTTAACTTTCAGTTTCGTTTTTCAAGCCGCACACCCAGTGTTTGCATTATATCACGGAGAGCAAGATACTGTGTAAGTTTGGCTTTTCGTGTTCTTTTCCCAAAGGTGAGACAATATTTTTACATGGTTTTTCATCAGGTGTTTTGATGCTCTTTGAAGATTGTCGCTAATTTAGTTTCATTTACAGTAAGCATGTCATTACTGGAAGAGATCAGAAGGATCGACTGGGAAACAGCCCGTCAGCTGGAGAGTCAGTTCATCTAACCTCAATGTGTTTTTATACTGTATATAAAGTAGAAGACTAAGTATAAGTTGAAATGGTTGTGTTAAAATCTTTTACAGTGGCCGGTTGCTGCACAGACCAAGACTTTCGCTCTCTCACCCAAAATGATCTGCAGGACCTCCTCCCTGGTTTTTCAAAGTTCAGATTAAGGAAGAGAATCTCAGAGGTCATTCACAAACATGTATGTTCACATGTGCTCCTCATTACACAATAATCAAATGCTTTAGTCATTTCTGTACTTTATTTTTCAGCATCCAATCTCTGCGGTCTTAAACGAGCTTAAAGGTTTTATTCCAGATGAGTTTCTAAGAGGTACTGGGTTCAATTTAGCTTTTCTTACACTTATTTGGCTTCTAATGCAATTTAATATTCTATTTCAGATGCCTTTAGCAGCAATGGAGCCCTTCAAGACTATCTACAGCTGCTGAAATCTTTAAAAAGGGAAGTAAATCATGTTCAGGAGTTTCTTGATGCCCATATAGAGCTACTGGAGAAATTCAGTCATAAAAGGGAGGCCACCAACCACACTAAAGGTTAGTGTGACATGAAGTAGTTATCAATGAAAATATACCAATGAAAATATTTAATTTCAAACTTTAGTACCTCGGGTAACAAGACCATCTTCCAATGCTACAACCGCCTATTGTTTTGAGCATGACTCTCATAAATACAAAACCCAAAGTAAGTTCTTTGCAAATTAAAATCAACAGTTTGAACTTGCGATGTGTAAAGTTTCTCTTTCTGTTACAGCTTCTCCTGTCACCTCTAGATATTATAATTACTCAAAGCCAGCCTCTGTAAAGTACAATATGAGGGTCAGTGGTAACACCCTGGGCAGACATAACGACATACTGGAAAAGCTGAAAAGTAATGGCTCAGATTCTGTGTATCTGCAAGAAGTCAACGGTGATGAGGACAGTCAGTTCACCATAGTCTTCTGTCCAGTCGTCTCTCGAGCAGGCTCAGATGCTGAGACAGCCCTGCATTCCATTCCAGGTAACCTAATTACTAAAGTGACATAATAAAAACTAGACAGTAACAGCTCATTGAAACCATAATGAAGCAACAGCACCTTAATTGACAAATCTCAATCTCTGAATATGAGCTTCAACTTAAATTGAATTGATCTCTAAAAATAGAAAGAAATAATGTGACTGAACACCATGAACACAAAAGATTAAAGCACTTTCTTTGTCAAGTGAGCAGAACATTAAGAAGGCAGAGATGCACCAATACTCAGTACCAGGACCAGTACATCTTTAGTGGTTTCTGTTCCACAACTGAAACAGAACCAACACATACTCAGAACATGCCTCATTTTAGTCAAACACAACTCTGTATCTTAGTATTGCATCAAATCCTCCTCACTGATTGGCTGCTCTAACTGTCTGTCAGGGGCATCTGTCTCTGTGTCTTTCTTTTTCCACAGAATTGTGTATTTTGAACTTTTCACCTCCAGAAAGTTACACAGTGCATCTTTACACTGTGGTGATCTTCAAAGTGGGCAGAACTTCATAATGTCTGATTTAGAGTATTTTTTTTTCTTTTTACAGATGACGAACCAGTTATTCTCGTGATGATGCACCACTGTCGAAATCCAATAGCAGCTCCAGCTATACAAGTGTCAGACCACAATGTAGTGCTGTCAGTCAATGTGTTTTTTCATGACACTGTAGCGGGTTTACCGAGTTGTTCACAAAACGATGAGGCCATAAACAAAATTCAGACTAAGATGAAGTCATTCAGTGCTAAAACTGGAAATCAGTCACACTTTTCATAAAGTTAGTAATGTTTAGTTCAAAAATTTACTTTTAATTTGGTGATATTTATTCAGAAATACAATTGTCCTAAAACTCAAAGGCAAGTATTAAAACTGCATGTGATGTGTGATTTCATCTTCTCTTGATTGACAGTGATTAATTTATGTTTCACAAGTTGCATGAAACATAAAGCGATCACATTTTGTTTACACTATGATATGATACAACATATTGTATTGTGAAGGATTGTTATTTTACATTTTAATGCAGGGATCTCGTTTCTTGTAACTAAACATAGTATTCTTCACAACAGTGGTAATGAATATTTGCATTGTTATCTTCCTTTCTAAAAAGATTAATTCTGCTTGGTAATGGAGATGACGTCTAGGCAGAACAGGAAAGACCAATAGCTTATATTGTTTATTAAGTACAACCCCTGTGTGTTTTGACTTCTACTTTATGTAATAAGAATAAATGCCAAACTAGCTGCCTATTATTTCAGTAGGTTTGCAATTTTAATAGGTAATTTAATTTTTCTTTACCTTGGCTCATTTTGTATGTCTACTGCCTCTTATGTTATATCAAAAATAAACATTGAAAGAAAAAAACTGCGAATCATACTAATCTTTTTTTTTTAAAGATATTTAATTATATATATTTTTTAATATATATTTTTATGAAAACTTTTTAACCACTTGATGTTTGTCATACTTTTACTAAACGGCAGATGGCAGCGTCGCGTCTGTACAACAAACTTTAAAACCAACGACGTAAAAAACCGGAAGTATGGGATTGTTTACAAATACGAGACTCCTTTAGCAGCTGATCCAACCATATGCTTAAATCTGAAGGAATGTATGCGTATCTGTTTTTCACAGCACAGTTTTACTGTAGGATTAAAACTCGTTATTGAGCTTGACACGTTTTTATTTTATGTCACGAGTCAGAATAGCTAAACCGGTGCTAACTGCTAACTAGCTCCCTTGTTGATGAATTGCAACAGGTGACACGCGGCAATACATTTTAACCACAACTGCTATAAATGCGTGAAGGCTTTTGCAGTTTTGTGGTAGTTTGGTGTCATGCTAGTCTGTCGCGTCTTTTGTAGCCGTAACTGCACTTATGTTAGGAGTTTTCAGAAGTTCATCACTGCACATAAACACGAAGATTTGAAGCTGCAGCCTTTTACAGCAGCTACGAGTCTGTGCAAAACCCTGACAACACACCGGTTAGGACTCAAGGTAATCAACTACGAGTTCTGTTGATGTGAAGCTTGGTTGTACATATGCAGTGTTAACACAGTAATTTGCACTGTTTTGTCCGTCTACAGGCAAATCCATTTGTGTTAGGCATGTTACCTGCTGCATGTGTCACAAGTAAAGACATGACTGCACTTCCCACAGAAGAGGATGATGAGGAGGAAGATGCAGCAGCTGTTGTGGATCAGAAATGTCAAACTAAAGGTATATCAGTCAGAAAAGTGAGGCATATTAAAAGATTTTTCAAAAATTGGTGGATACACTTAGATGCAAGGCACATTAGAGAGAGAAAAGCGATGCTATGAAGGGAAAGGATGATCATGGGTCTAGTGGTTGGTCTACACAAGACAAGACATTACCATAGAATCTAAATGTGTTGGCATATTTTATTTATGAAATCATAAAGGTTGTTATTTTTTGCCTGAGTGTCTTACAGTCGTTTATCAGTAATGTTTTATCAGTCAGTCAAAAGTGATGTATAGTTTTGTCAAGAATGTCAATATTTCAATGTTGATCAGTGTTTTTTTTTTTTCATATCAAACTGTTCACATTTCAGTCCTCTTTGGTAATTTTGTATTTGTTTACAATGAGACTCTTAAGATTAAAGCTACACACACACGTATTTTATTATATGATTCTGTTCACATTTTAGTCCTATTTGATAATTTTGTATTTGTTTACAATGTGAATCCAGAATTAACGTTACAACCATATAGCCCAAGTCTTGTCAGGAAAATCACAAATTGTGCCTCATGTGATGAAGTGAGTAAGGAAAAAACCAAAAAGTAGAGATGTACCGAAGGAGTTAGAATCAGAAGTTGGTGCCAATACATAAAATTAATCTGGTTGTGCTTTGAACTTGATTTTATTTACTAGCTGATGTTGACACAGAACATCTCATAATGTTTAAAATTTATTCACACAAATGTATGCCCTAGTTATAATAAATAGCAGTTACTAAACACAATGCAATCCATCTTGTATTAACTTTTGTGTTTCAAGGGGGATAAAGCAATTTTCAGTCACTACACAAGTCAAGTTTATGTACCATAAAGCACATTTTAAACAACCAGTGTATGGTAGAGTTTGGAAAGAGTAATTCTCACCAAAATTTGATGTACATGAATGACTTATGGTGAAGTGAATGACATTAAAAATCATATGTGTTTTGTTTTATTTTTTACTTTTTATCAGGTCTAAAGGAAAAGAAGAGCAGAAGGAAGATGTGGAGGGAAAAGAAAAAACTCAAGAAAAATAATAAGTCAGACGAAGCACCGGACACTCTCATGTCTGAGCTTCCATTTGCTTTGGCAAGCCCAACTTCATGGAAAGAGTTGGGATGTAAGTTTGTGTCTTATTAATATGATTAAATTCTGTTCATTTATACAATATAAAACATTCTTGATTTCAGTCACTAACACAGATCCAAAGCAGAAGAAAAGAAAGAGAGGAGAAATTGGAGGGCGAGCTGACAGTGAAGAAGACGCAGGTGAAAAGAAGAAGAAAAAGGAAAGTAAAAGGCCAAACTACTTTGTCTCCATCCGCATCACCAACCCACAGGTGAGCATTAGAACTGACTTTTACAATATGTAGACATCATGCTCTCTAATGTGGGAAGAACCAGTTTGATTGCACTGAGTGTAATGTATTGCATTACATATTGCATTAGGCAAACATTATATTGCTAAAACCTTTTAATATGCTTACCTTGTTTTTATACTAGGAGCCAAATTTAAATACAATACATTTTATTTATATAGACACATTTCATAAACCGTTTCCAAAGTGCTGCACAGACTCTATTAGTGAAAACTTGTTTTTGACTTTCAGTTATTAGTTATTATGCTTTCTCGACAAAACAAAATGGGGTTTTCACACCCTCAGAGCTTCTACACCCGATGTTTAAGCTGTTTAAGGTGTTATCAGTCGCTGTTATGCTCAGTTCTATCAGATTTCTTACCAATTCCAGCAGTGGACATCAATTTTCAAAAAACTAACTAATAAAAAACAGAAAACTCTCCACATAGTCTTGGTTCTTGTACTTATAGCAGAGGTCAATTATGTTTAGTACAGTCTTGATCAAGAAGCACTTTGCAAAAGGAGAGAGGATTTTTAATTAGCTTAATTAGACATTGACTTGTCCAAAGATTGATTTTCGGTCACAATCACTTCTCTGGTCAAAGAGAAACATTTCAAGGAAAGAACACTTGATTTTCCATTAGGTGATGCTTGAAGTTGGCAAAAGCTTAATGTACATCGACCGAAACGTTCTTTCATCAGTCATTGATCTGTTTAAGTCACTATTTATTGATCATGTGTTTTTCTTTCAACATGAAGTCTCTCTCCTGCTTGTGTAAAATGTGCTTCAGTTAAGAAGTGTAAATCTTGTAATAACATGTGATAAACGTCATGTTCTCTAATGACAGATAAGCTCTGCAGTGGCCGAGGTCCAGCAGGCCGTGCTTCAGCAGGAGCCCAAACTGTCCAAAGCCATGATTCCAATTCCCACTCTGCACATCACATTATTAGTCACTCATCTCGCCAACCAGGAGCAAGTCGACCTGTGAGTTTACATTTGTATCAGTAACAGCACTGTGCCTGTTTTTACCATCTTAAAAAACAGAACCATTTAATTTAAAGCTTGTCCATATTCGCTCACCAACCTAGTGCATCCTGGGTCATAATTCTTCACCCCTGTAAGCTTAGAAGTGCTTTTCATTGCTTTCAGAATTCAACATGAGTTAATGTTGCTGCAATGTTGCGTACTCTCTGGGTTTTATTATTAGATAAGATCTTGAAAAAGACAAAGTTGCCACAAAATTGTGCGTGAACATTTTTCTGTTTTTACATTTTACTTGAACAAAATATGTGTTAACGTCAGTGAAGTTACCTCTCTTGAGAAGGCACTTTATTATTTAAAAGAAGGGTACAATGTCTTTAACAGTGTGTCTTGATGCTGCGGCAGAAAGTAGTGTTGAAAAAGTATCCAAGCAAAGTTTTGTGTTTGTGCTACGATATGCAAATCCACAGTCACTAATTACCCTAATCAAGCTGAAGCTGTTTATCCTCTTTCTTACAAGCTCTTGAGGGTGCAATTTACTTGTATTGCAGCTCGAGCATATAACGAAAGCAATAAATACACTGAATTGTTTTCCGCACAGAGGGTTTTGAACTCCTGCATTCTCAAATTGTTTACCATTTTGGATAAGCAAATCAGAGAAACTGCTAGTCATTTGCATGTCAAATTCACAACCAAGTATGTCATATCAAAAAGTATTTATCCCATGTGTGGGTTAGTTGTGTTTACTACTGAATACTGTTTTTGAGTTTACTTCCTCTAACTTTTGTCAGAAACTGGCCACAGCCTTTTGCATGTTTTTGACTAATATACTGTCCGTCTCTACCATGTTGACATATTCACATTTATTCACTCATTGAAAAGGTACCTCCCTAAATCCTGGGATCATTCGGATTTATCAACATGACTGTATAATCTGTGGAACATGTCTGATGCTGATACATAATACTTAATCTACATCAAGTAGAAGATTTCCCATCACTAATCACTAGATGCTCTTGTTATGTAATATGAGAGGGAAGGAAGTCAGGATTATGATGTGAAGGGATGAGCAGGGTGCATTGGGCATATTTTTCATGTGCATACTTCCTTTTAGGGCGGCGACCGTGCTGGCTGCGGTCGAGCCGTCATTGGCTGAGCTGCTGGGTGGGCGGGTCCTGGTGCTGCCATTCTCCGGCATCGGTCATTTCAGGAAGGAGGTAGTGTTTATTGGGCTGGCCCCGGGAGAACACAGACACACACTGGACAGCTTGGCAGGTCAGTAACAGGATTCATAGTTGTTGTTTATCATTTTTGTGTGATACTAGTGAGTGCATGTTTTAATTGTGAATAGGAGGTGATTGAAACTGCCAAACAATGTCCCAGAATACGGTGGGGTCAAACAAGGGGTCATCTGAGGAGACACTTCTAGAACGTGTTTCCTTTAGTGGTGGCTACACACTTTTATCCAAAAAGCTTTTTCCCTAGATTAGATAGCTTTAGGAGACTGTGAAGAAGACTCTGTGGTTTTATATGGCTTTTTGCTGTTATTACCTCTCACATTTGAAGTTTAAATGTGGACTTATCTTCACATTTGTCCTTGAGTGAGCTAAAACCAAATAGGTCACTTTGTAACTGATGCTGCTAAAATGCCTTTTGTGCAAGTGTACTTAGCCCGGTAATGGCTATTTGAGTGTTTTATTTCTACCATTGCCTTGTGAACCATTTGCAAAAAAAAAAGTGCATCAGACCATTTTGCCTGTGCGTACCAAAGATTTGCATGTGTTTCTGTTTAGTGCTTTTGGCTAAAAACATTAAGCCCCCATTTTAAGAGGATTTGCCCTCATTACTTTCACAACGCACTGAAAAATAAGCACATTTACCTAATACCTTATTCCCCCGTGCCACCATCAGCCAAATTAAGATATTTAAAATGTGTCATTTTTGTTCAGAGCTAACTGATTACTTGGTGTTCAGGAAGCATAAAATACGTCTCTCTGTTATTGTCAACCATCTGTTTTAAATTTGACACTAATTTGGATTTTCTTGTCTAGAACAAGAGTGTTTTAAAATATTCAGATTCTCACACATTTGTGTGACAACCGAGCAAATTCCAAATGCTGTTTTATCTCGGAGCTTGAATAATGTGAAAAGCAATAAACTATAAGTCGACAGCTAGGGGGAACATATTTCTACCTAATTACTTATGATATCACAAAGTTAAATGTGCCTTTGCGATGCTGCGTGAAAACTCCTGAATCTAATTTTCTCTCTGAGATCAAAAAGTTTGTTGTGATAGTGGAGACAGTGTCGGGGAATGTTCCTATTTTTGTTTTGCTCTTAGAGGCAAAGTCAGGATAAGGCCGTAATAGGTCTGAGTCTCCTCTCCCTCACCATTCTTATTGATTATTTTCTAACCTTTCTCTTTGAGGCTAAAAATATCACTGTGGTTTTCCATGTAATGCTCTTCGGCTTGTGTATTGTGTGTAGGAGGGTGTGCGTGTGTATATGTGTGTGTGTCCTTGTGTGTTGTGTTGTAGCGCTTTACTGTACGTGTGCAGGTCTTTACTGTCATTAATCACTTCTGTCTAGAGACTCTGTTTACGGGAATGTTCCATATGTCTTCCCCCATTCACTTTACCCTAGGGCCCGATGACGCAAAAGAATATACGTCAAAATATGTTTTCCTTGTAATTATCAGTCATATTTTTTCACAATAGTGTCAAAATAAACAAAACAAATAAACAAATTCAAACAACAAATCAATATCACAGGAGAATATCTCTGCCGTACATCTATGACGTTCATGGTGTAAAAAAAAAGATTACTTCAGTATTCATTTCATGGCCTGAACAAGACAGAATTTGCATTTTAGCACAAAAAAATCTCATTTATTCCTTCAGATTCTCTGACACAAAACCACAATTTAATTAATAACTGTTATAAATAATTAAATCTCACTTCAGTTAAAATATAATCAGTTGCAATAACTCTGCTTTGTCAATATGGCTTTAAACATATTATTTTGCATTTATTCATTTCAAATCTTTACAGTTAAAATATGCTTTAGATGAATTTAATGCCTTAGTAGTAGAACAACCCTGATAAAGCAAGAGCACCTTGATGGAGAAAATTAGTTGGCAGACCCTAGACTCAAAAAATTACATAGTGTTCCCCTTTAATGTTATTTTGTGTTGCAGAGCTGTTACGCAGTCGTTTTGAGGAGCAGGGTCTTCTTCAGGGAGACTGCCGTGGATTTGAGCCTCATCTCACCATTATGAAGCTGTCCCGAGCATCTAAACTCCGAGCTCAGGTACATCACTCTACAGTATATTCACATACTGCTCAGTGTTGGTCTGGCCTCAAGTTAAACTCAAGTAGTATATGATTAATAAAATCCTCTTTGGTAATAATTAATAAAGCATGAACAAAACATAATCAATAATCAACTGAAGAAGTGAAAATGGAACTATTGTATGGCAGATTTTCTTGGTTAGCTGTGTGTTCCGGCCGGGTCTGTTCACAAAAACCTTAGAATGTGTTGTCATTATTATACAAAGATTGGATTGCAGTTAGTTAAAACATGAGAATGTTGCAGATCTTTGAAGACTCCAACAAATGATAATAATGTTGAACATTTTTGTTAAACGTTTTTTTGTTTTATTAGTGCTTTATTAGTGCTTTATTTATTTATTTTCAGACAACAAAAAGTAGGAAAAGCAGAACTGAGTTACAAAAATGTAAACATTTGTGTAACTGTCTGTGATGGTTAGGTGTGGTGTTTGTAGCAGCACCGACTCTCTGCTGCCTCCCAGTGGAAAATCTGCAACTTAAAACTATGTTGACCTGAAATGGGCTTACCTGGAAAGCTAAGTTAATATTACAGCCTCAGGAAAAAATAGACTAAAATATAATCAAACCTTTATTTATACATGGAAGACTTTTGAAAGCAAGCTCTCATTTTCAAGAGCACTTGTCAACACGATAAAACAAAATGTACATAGCACAATTATTTAAACAGGCGCAATTTAAGCAGAAATGTTTTTCCATTAAAATCTGAAATGTATAAATATGGACAAGCTGCTCTAGTTTTAAAGTGCCCTGCAGCCTATTCTATTTGTCTGGTCTACAACACAAAGTACTTTTTCCCAATCTTTGTGTTAACTCGAGGAACTGATCGTCTGATGTGTGTTTGTGAGCCAGTCCAAAAGTTTAAATTATTGACAATGACAAGTGATGATAATCCTAAAGTGTGCCACATAGAGCTTTGTAAATATATACAGTATAAGGCAGTGCTGCACTCTGTGAACAGAGAGAGGGCCAGCAATCTTATAGACGGAGAGTGCAATGAGTTTGGGACTTATCTCCTGTTGTAAATGGTAAAACACTGTGTGATAAACAGCATCTAGTGGCTTTAGACTTGTAACAACAGCTGACATATATATAATCTATAACCAAATACAGATATGATAAATGTTTACGCAAGAATCTTTTTACTTTAAAAAACAAGAACTGTTTCTATACAAAAAACCCACAACTTTTTAACTGCTGTTTACACAAGAAACCATCTGTGTCTGTAAAAAGGTACTATACAAATAAAGATTACTTACTTACTTAAAGCCGGAGTACTATCGCAGAAGGTACTTAATCTTACAATAATAATGCCATGCGGTCCTAAAGTGGTTCTGTGGTAGATCACTACTGTTGTAAGATGTTTAGGAAAGGTAATATTTTGTCCTTTCCATTTGCTTTCCACCCAATATGATCAAATGAGTATATAATTTTACGTATCTAGTTGTTTTTCATTCAACCCTACTTGCAGGACACAAATTGGTCACTCAGTCTATTGTATCTTTCTGTGAGCTGCTCTGCCTCTGACCTCTGGACCAAGTCGCTCCCATCTTTCCTTCCTGTCTCCATCCTCCGCCGCCTGTCGTCAGATAAGACACAAAAAAAAGACCCAAAAAAGCTACAAATGTGAAAATGGATTTATCGTGTCTAGACAGTACGTGCGCAAATGTATCGGTTATAAAAGAACAACAACGTGACGCTGACGACATTCTGCGTTTAAAAATGTCAAGGAACCCAAGAGTGCATTGTTTCATAGTTTATGACAACAGGCAAAAGGGCAACTGTTGCGTTTATTTTGTGTTGGAAGGAAAAAAAAGCTGAAAGAGTGTTGAGATGGTGTAAAATGAAAATGAAATGGTTGTATGCTAAAGGGCAGAGAAATGGGAACCACCTAAGATGCCGTATTTTTGATGCTTTTTTATTTTTCACCATAAACGGATGGAATTGAATTATTTTCTTATTTCATTATCTAAACAAAATAAAATACATGTATTACCTGTGAATACCTAGATAATTACAGGATAATGTAAAATTATTTGGCTTGTTTGTGCATCTTGTTTATAAGATAAAGTATTAGTTAAGATTTATCAATTTTCTAGCTTCTTTTGCACAAGAAGCACATTTAAACTTGTAACTACGATGTTCCATTTTATGGCATTAACTATAACTATGCCACCAAGCAAGCTACATGTCACATTTGTGTAGGTGAGACCTTTAGCAGTAAGAAGTCATGTATTTTCAGCTCTGTATGAGCCGTAAAAACCTGTAAAACTGGCAAAATGCAAAAAGTTTAATGCCATGCTGGATGTCATTCCCCATCTGCAAAATGTACGTAAAGATCTGCCATATTTCAGACAAAACAGTCAAACTGTGTTGTGCTGGAAAACTAAAAGTGGGAGTGAGGACCAGAGTCTGAAGGATCAGTGTGATTGGTCAGAACAGATATCTGCAGCAGGTGTTTATGATCAGACACATTTGACTGTAATTAGGACATGTCATGTCACATATAAACTAGAAATGTTATTGATCACTGCAGTGCTATAGTTGTGACTATTTTTACTTCAAAGCTACACAGTGCTTAAAAGGGCAAAAAGAAGTACTGGTACTCTGATTTCTGTTTAGAGTGTAGGTCTTGTTAAACTAAAGGGGAGATTGTGCTGAATGCTCAGAGAAGTGCTGATGCTCAAATTAGGCTTTATTAGAAGTTATGGAACTGAATATTAGTGCATCTCTGATGCACAACTAGTGGTTTAAAAATGGTATTACAATCACTTATTAACTTGTGTTGCCAGAGAGTAAGAATTCATTGGTTTAGCTTTAAGAATGACTTTTAGACCTTGTGAGTAAATAGAGAGAAGTGAGAACTGTGTGGAGACAAGTGCTTGAGCCTGTGTCATGGTGCAACATCAGTTCAAAGTCAAACATGTCCATTGCTTTTTAAATTAAGAATAAGTCAGATTTACTGTGACTTTCTGTCAAAATAAGATTACATGTGAACATGTTAACCTTGTTATCTGTGACACATAAAGGTCATGTTTATGAAATCTCAAATCAAAACCTTACATTTGGTTCCTTTAAAGCACCAAAAGCTACACTAGTTTGCACTAAAATTCACAAGGCAAATGACCTAAAACAATAGATTTATGCATCACATACACAGCTTAGTAACAAAAAGAAAAGTTGATATTTAGTCAAACTTAACAATTCTGTTTTTTTAGGGTATTAAACGTGTTGATCCATCACTTTACTCCGACTACACAGAAAGGTAAGGTGTTTTTATTGTTGTTATTATTATGTTTAAGTGTTTTGACTTGTAAATAATTGATTGTTGCAGATTTTTGGAGACCAGACGGTTGAGAGAGTCGATCTTTGTTCCATGTTGAAAAAGAAGCAACAGGACGGATACTACCACACGGAGACCTCACTGCAGCTCGGTAAGTAAAACACAGATTAAGGTTATTCAAATGGCCCGGGGGCAAAATGCGGTCCACCAAGCAATATGTTTTGGCTCAGCATTATGAAAAGAACCCACTATATGCATCATTTCAACCAGATATTTTTTATTTAGCCGTTTAGTTGTTAAGTTATTATAGGCGTGGTTTAGTCTCAGTTCAGATTTTGTGATGTAGTCTAGTTCAAGATATAGTTTATGTCTGATGTAATCCAAATAGTCTTGGTTTGGAACAATCCTAATGCTGCTCTGATCTGCTTTAGTTCAAGTCAGTTTGTTCATTAGTATTGGATGTAAAACACACTGGTACTTCAGGTTTGGTGTCCGGCCCTTAGACCAAAAATATGGCTGACTGAAAATATAATTTAATAACGTGATATACAGTATGTTTTTTATGCCCTGTACATTCTCAGTTCAGCCACTAGAGGGAGTAATATCTCTACATATTTCACTTCCTATGACAATACTGGGAGAAACTGCTTTCATTCATTATGTATGCAAAGTGAGCTGCTTTTGCTTCTGGCTGCTGGTGTAGCTGTTGTTTGCTCATTTATCTCACCCTGTTTAATGGCATTTATGTGTTTGGGAAAGAGAAAAGCCAAACCGGGCCTAATCAACGCCAGGGGATAGTTGGTGCTCATTAGCATTTAGGACATGACTGCCCACTGAGAAACATCTTCGCTGCCAATTTGAGCTGTAAATAGCCCTATCCGCAGCCGAGTGGACACTGTGCTGGAAAAACTTTGAGATGCTGTAATTGGGTTAAAAAATGACTCGCTGTAGTAGTTAGTCTGAAGCTTTTTTTTTTCTACACAGAAAATGTCCTTTTTTGTGAAGTGTAATAACTCAGAAGTGATAGTAGAAAATGCATGTGGTGGTGGAGTGTTGTTGTTTCATGTTGCAAAGAGGCTTTGTTTTCAGAATGGTTGAGTGGTTGAGTTTAGCATAAATTGCAAAGTGACCAATCAAGTAAAAAAAAATGTACTAATTCAAAATTACCATAATGAGCAGCTTTAGATGAAGAATCGTTGAGCGTCTGGCATCACAGCCTGCGTTGTACTAATTGGCTTTGGAACCCCATCCGTGGGTTTTGCAAATCAGTACAAAATATTTTATTTTCAAATGGTCAACAAGAAACTGGTACCAACAAACAATAAACAGAATGTATAGAATCTCTCTAAATGTTTACTTACACTGTCACAACAGCTAGTATTTTGGAAAACTGTACTCTTTTAATGAAATAATTTATTAAATAAAAGAAAATATTGTTTAGTAATAAACCAACATTTCATTTAATTGTTCTCCATGCCATGATAACTGTATATAAAATGACCAGTTTATGATTCGTAACGTCTAATATTTTAGTTTTGCACTAAAGTTTGTGTTGATAGAGACTGCTCTTTGTGCATAGGATGACATTGCTTCAGAAATCTATGAGGTTCTCCCTGTGACTTTTTGTCTTAATAGCTGTGTTGTTTGTGCACATGACGCTGTCACAATGTTGTAGATCACTGAGCCGTGTGCACAGACCAAGCCTGACAGTGGTGTGTGGGAGTGAGATACATCACAGACATGTTTTCTCTTCACTTGTCACCACCACAAAGCTGGTGTTTTTGACAAGTGTTTTTCACATTCAAACAAATGAATGATACATGACTGTGCAGTGTCATGGACCGTAAACAGAGAATCATTCAGCAGGCTGTTAGTGAAAGAACTTCTGAAATATACCTCAGACACATATAAATATGTGACTCTTACTTTGTGCTAGAGAGGAGAGTTAAAGCTACATACTAGATTTAAAACATATTCTGTATAGTTTACTATGCTCTTGAATGGTATCCTGGCAACCTACTTTGCTTTCACTATTACCAATAACAAGCCTGATCCTATTCAATGAGATGGCCTGAGTCCATTTCCAGGCTTAGTAACTGGGAACAGTAACATCCAGTAAATAAACTGCGATGTGTCTGTAATGATAGCAGGGACATAATAATGTCAGGGTTTGATTGAAGAGACTTCAGTGAATGGGAGTGGTTTTGTGTGAGCAAAGAATATACAGTATCATTTATGGTATTGGCTGTGAACTATTACAAAAATCCTGTGGTTTGAAATTGCATTAAAATTTGCTAGTGAGTGTTTGTAAGAGTGTTTGTATCTGTATAAAACAGGTCATATTATGTGGGCATGTTGTCCTACTATGTGCAGGTTGTGCACGCCTGTGCTTTGGCAGCTGGCTGATCTGATTCTTGCTGGGTTCATGCTCCTGCTGACTGTGAACACTTTCTGATCTCTATCGATGTATTAATCCAATAATCCCATGTACAACATAATCCAACACTCCTACACACCCCCCCACTGTCTTTGGACAACAATGTGCTGTACAGCCCTCTCCTCTCCTTTAAAGCTCCCAGCTGTTGGGAAAATGTCTATTATTTATGCCCTGTCCGTGTGTGTTTAGACTTGTGGCAGGAGTTAAGAGTCAAAGACAGGTTACAGTGTGTCTTCTCCTTTTTCCACCAACTACTCAGCTGTAATGTGGCTGTAATGTAAGCAACAGTCTGTGGCTGGGCGACTGCTCTTTGCTCGCGATGTTTTCAGTGCTTTTAGTCCATGAAGAATATACAAAGGGTTTTATGAAGCTTGGTCCTCTGTGACCTTTCCATTTGCTGTACAATTGAGATAAAACTGTTGTGGATGGATCAGCTGGAGCCGTGACCTCCTGATATTTACAGACAGAAGGTGCGCCTCAGACGTATACACTTAAGAACATCTTATGCATACACTCTCTGCACACACATCACATTATCGATGGACCACATTGTTGACTTTTGGTACCATAAAAGAGGTTGTTAGCAGCTGGTATATCAGCAAATGGCTATATTAAAAAAATAATCTATATGAGCGGTGTTGTTATTGTGCTTGAAATCATCCTTTTTGTTGAAATGTAGGTCTATTAGTGTAAAACAGTTTTTCCTATTCATACTGCATTAATGGCCTTTCATTACCCCTAACCCAAAATGCTCAACAGAGAATAATTAAAGTGAATGGAAGTGTCCACTGAGGTTTCTTAAGTTTAATTAGCCCATGCAACTGCGAGACAAGTTGCTGATTACAGGATGTGTCCAACAGCAACACATAATGAAAATGCTTTATTTAATTAACGATATTTATTTTGTGTTTGTTTATCACTGAACAATAGTCCAGCTCTCTAACTATGGTGTTGCTGATTATGCTATATATTGAGCTCTCCCGTTTTTTACTCCTATATCTGTCTCTATAATCAAATCTATTTCTTCTTCCTGAAAGTTCAAAGTTGGTCACAATGCCTAAAATGACTCACAAGAAAAACTGCAAAAGGTAATTATTAAAGGAACATGCAACTCTACAATGTTCAATGTTCAAGTCCTTTTAGGTCAATGTTGCAATAAAGATCCAGACTATTAAATAAAACATTTTAAATAATTTATCCACAGGTCTAAATTGTAATTACTTCGAGGAGTGGTCAGTCAGTAGTTTGGTAAAAACTGAAATATGCTCATCTCTGTGGCAATCTGCTGTTTAAATACAAACCTTTTTCTACCTCAGCTTTTGTCGTAGTCTTAATGAGTTTTTTTGTTTTTGTTTTTTTGTTTTTGTTTTTTGCTATATCGCACACTCCTAAATACTTCTAAAGTAATAAGATATCTTCAAATATTAGCTTTGATTTGTTTCAGTGTTGTTTAATCTTGAGCTGTAACATGTCCATGCTTTGACAAGAGTCTTTTTCAGTTAAAATGACTGTGGGCATCAACAATGGTGTGTTATAGGGTCTGCCAAAGATTAGTGTCACTCACACATAGCGAGAGGGTGTATTTGCAGCCTCTGTGTAAGCGAGCTCATGGCTAAGAGGATCTGCTGCCAGGGTCAGGGCGAGATTATAGGCCAAGAGAGAGAAAGAGAGAGAGAGAGAGGTGTGGTGATGGTCTGCAGACAAGACCGACACCATGATTAAGCAGAACTGTCTTCATGTACAAAAGAAAAAAGGTTAAGTTTTACACTGATCCAGCAGTTCTGATACTGATTTCAGTCATTTGTCTTTAAGCATCGACTGATTCTTAATACTGATACCAGACTGAAAATAACTTTTCTTGAAAGTAAATATGTCTTGTCATGTCCAATTAAAGGCACAACCAGAATACCGAACCGAAAAATGTATGGATCGACACTGATATTCAAAAAAAGTATCCGATTGGTGCTACTAACTTCAGAGGATTCTAAATATTAGCAGTGACTGGCAAAAATTTAATGATTAATTACTTTCTCTGGCAAAAACTCAAAATTCAACTAAAATGGGAAAGTCTGAGAAGAAAAGTGAGTTTGTATCCAAAATTTAAAAAGAGAAAATCAATAGCAGTAGAAAAGCAGATAAACTATAGGAACACTTCTGCTTGTTTCAAATTTGTCAATGAAACAGATTTTGAGATCACTCACATTTTAAGTTTTTGTGTCTGAATAGGAATTCATGAATTTTGTGGTATTTTAAGTGTCCTAATGGTTCATTTCGGTGCTACTCTGATCTCAAATCTTCTGAATTCTGAGCCCGAGGGGAAAAAATGTAACATGGCTGTGCCGTATGTTTTGTGAAGGATAAACTTCCGACAGCTTCATTAGTGATCATCATACCTGTTATTCTTCTCTCTTCTGTCTGTTCGCCTTTGTAAACCTGCTGTTATGTGGCGCTATATTAATTTTGCTAATTGCTACACAAATAAACAAAACAAAAGCACACATTTACTCTCTTTGATTATGTGATGTCAGTGTTAGAGTTAATAAACTAACATAAAGAGATTTGCATTTTGGCAAATTTGACGCAAACTCCTACTTTTTATTACTTGATTGACTTGATGCTATAAAAGTATGTTTCATCTTAACCACTGGAACACACAAACTCAGAGGAAATATCCCCCAAAGACAAAATAAATATTGCTTTTGATCATGATTTTATGAACATAAACAGTAAAGACTCAACAGAGTTTAAAAAAACATTACAATATTAGGGCTGCTGTACTCAATGTATCAATACAGGGATTTATTTTGACAAGCTCATTGTGTATACGTGTATCGTTACAAGGAGGTGTATCGGGATACGTATCGGCATACTTAAATTTATATAATTTACACTTACGAACCTGGACTGCAGCTTTAAGGCTGAAACTACTGAGCTGAACAATGGCTTATTTTTAAGATACTTGTATCTAACATAAAGAGCAGATGGAAAAAACCATTCCTCTGCATTTGACACTTGATACGTGACATATTGAGGAAATTATATCAGGATATGTGTATCGGGATACGTAACGTATCGGAAGGCTCTTGGCAATACCCAGCCCTATACAATATATACCAATGTTTGTTTCAAAGTGTGACTGACAAATCGGTAATCATTCTTATGTTTCAAACGGACATCCAATTGTCAATTCAACATGACTTTTCAGTTTCTCAAAAAAGCTAGCTAGCTCACAGTCAC
This sequence comes from Mugilogobius chulae, assembly GCA_038363315.1. Lineage (NCBI taxonomy): Eukaryota > Metazoa > Chordata > Actinopteri > Gobiiformes > Gobiidae > Mugilogobius > Mugilogobius chulae. The sequence goes on from CM076405.1 coordinate 9,811,072, forward strand.
CACAGTAGCATAAATACTGTCTTGCATTTTGCATTGTAAGGTTGATTTAAACAAAACAAGTTCCACTGGCAAAAACGTGAACCAAAAAGAAGCAGAGAAGAATCACATTTTATCCGATGTGTTGCCACTCAGCTAAAAGGCTTAGAGGCACTTTTCGAATATAATGATGTCAGTGCAAAACCTCTATAGAGAAACGAGCTGTGAACATAGAATGAGAAAGAAATGCGAGGCACAAGGCGAGCTCAGAAAATGAGAGAGGTGACATTAAACAGATGACAATGAAAGCCTTATTTCAGATGAAGAGGTCAGGCCTGGGAAGGAGCAACGAGACGACGTGATGCAGAGAAAAGGGACAGAATGAGAGAAAAGAAACAGCAGGATTGGATCAAGACTCCGAGAGAGAAAAAGCAAATTGTCCTGGGGTTACATGTGTGTCAGATACAATGAGACTCAGCCCATCCAAACACATTGCCTCCTATCTAATAAAGAAAATCCAATTGCAAACGGCTTGAAGACCAAATCTCCCTGCAGACAAACACAAGCAGTTCATTCAACGCTATAGTGAAGTAGAAAGAGAAGCGCGTAATAATCAAATGAAGAATAGTGTGGCGTAAATGGGCTGTTTGTTCAGTGAAGCTTGCGTATATGAGAGTTCATTCATGATTAATTTAACATTGTCTCTATCTCTGTCTTTAGAATCTGCTCAGACAAATGATTTTATAGAGCACTTCATCGTGTGGCTGTAGCTTCTGTAAGATGAAATATATATTTATAAAAAAACGCTAAATAACAGCCTTGAGCTTGTTCTATCTGGTAAGGTTTTGGTACTTTAGCTGCTACTGATCTATTAGGACCAGACATAGTAAAATTTCTTATCTGACTGCTTCAAACTACTTTTATTCAGGATTTTTCTAATCCTAATCTTAATTGTTTTTAAAGCATTAGTAAGCACTTGCTGTTCTATGTATTAGCAAACAATATGCCTGTGAAAAATTAACTACAAGATGTTTGCATAAGATCAATAAAAGTTTCATATTATTATAACTGTTTTTAATACTCAAGTGGTAGATTCCTTGTAAATACCTTTGAACAAACAACTAGTCTAGTGTGTATTAGGTTCTTAATTAAGACTTTTTAACTGTCCAAACAACCAGGATCAGTTGTAGACTTCTGAATTCAACAGACCCAAGCTGATAATTAATTATGAGAAATTATATATATATTTTTTATATGACGTGGACAATGCACAGTAATTATAATGCAGAGACCAGATGTACTCACAAGTAGGGATGGGATATTTGAATTTTGCACTCACGATTATTGTGACCACGATTAACAATATTATCATGATGATTTACTAAACGTATAGGTGTACAGTTTAAAAGTCTCTAAAACATTTATTACTGCACAATATGCATGTGTTTGTACAACTACTTATTGTATTTTGGTCTAAGTGGAATCAACAAGAGAACACAATGTTGAGCAAAAATCATTTACCTTTGTCTCAGTATCTGTAATTAACTCTAAAAAGACTCATAATCATGATTATCATCATGTGCAATTATCACGACTATGAAAAACTTCACGATTATGTAAATGCAGCCCTTTATTATTGTGATTAACAATAATATTGTATATCGGCCCATCCCTAGCCACAAGCTAGTTTTCATTTGTAGTTCTGGGCAGAGGCAAAGTGACAGCATGTTTTAGTGTGCAGCAGGTTATCGATAAAAAAGCCATAGTCTTTTAAAATAGAATTAGAAATAAACACCAGCACCAGCAGAGAGATCACCAACTAATCTCAACAAACACAGTTTTACAACTTTAAATATTTACAATTTACGTTTTACAAACTTCCTACACTAATGACTACATACCTGGTTCTGTTTAAGCCATTTTAAGAAAAGACTGCACAGACTCTCCATGTGTTACTCAAAATAATGGCTAAAAATCTTTTGTGCATATTTCCTATTAAGTTTTCAGTGGGGATTCAAAGCCGCCTTGCAGTCACAATTATCACTTTCTGGACAGTACGGTCCTATATATAGAAACTCATTTTGACCCTATATCACAGTTTGAATATTGCCTCCCTCCAGCTAACTTTCTGCACATTTTAATTTAGAGCTTTAAACCAGCAGGATTATGAATTTTAAATGAACTGCCTTGAGATTTATACGATCAGTGTTTTTCATTCTTGCTTTGAGGGTTTTGTCTTGTGACTAAGGTAAGACAGTGAGACGACCTTCGCTGAACAAAGTCCACATTGTTCATCTTTGCCTCTGTGTTTTTTGCTGGCAGATATTTCAAAAGATGTGTTGTTGTCAATGCAGTTTATCAACAAAAGAATCTACAGTTATGCTTGTGCTTGTGTCGTGTTTACCTCTCGTTTCCTTGTTCTTTCTTGGCAAGAATGGCTGTTTGCTTGGTTACTAAAAATGATAAATTGATTGTATAATAGTTGTTTTGGCTTGCTAAAGTTGTGAAGGAGAGGATGCAGTCTGATTCTCTCCAAGAAGATAATAATGCGTTTCTTGGAGTGTTCCACAATGTAGCATTAAAGGTGGGGTACTTTACTCTTTATTTATTTATGTTTTTGTTGGTAATTAATAAACTTTGTGATTTCTACCAAAAAGTATATTGCATACACAGCAGATCAAAATCGGTTCACTGTGTACAGTCTAAATCAAAACAAAAAGGCAATATTTGTCTTTAACAGCCAAATGCAGCGCTCTGATTGGCTGTGCTTGAGTGGTCACCTCCAGTATCATTTTGATGTTTGTAAAAATATGGTTTTAATGTTTAATTACAGACAAAAAATAATGTACGTGGATCTTACCTTGTGCTGAAGGATTTGAGAAAGTTAACTATTGGACCTTGTTTTAGGTTTTGTGACTTAAAAATCAGCTATCCCAGCTTTAAATTTAGAGAAGCAGGTGACTACACCAGCTGAAGTTGCAAATCCGAATTTTTTACTTACCTGGAAAATTGTGTGGCCACCATGTTTATCTCCCAAATTTCAGTAGGTGTGATTGACAGATGAATTAGCCAATTGTGGATGTTTACCGTCTACCATATGAATACAAACATCACTGCTTGTGAGCAAAAATATCATTAGGGAGTAAAAATCATTGTGTATTTTGCAACGAGTGAAGCAAAAAAATGTTTTTGCTTTAGGTGAGTAAAGTTTGATTTTGTTCTAAATGGCAGACGCATAAATAAACCAGTTTCATCGCACAGTTTATTGGAAAGTGGGTTTGTGAGGTAAGCATTGCGGAAGTGTACTGTAGGTTTTGGGTCCCAGGCAAACAGGCAAATACATAAGTTTAATACTATACTGTGACACATTCCAGCCATTTCCCCCAATCTTTTCATTAAGTGACAAGCAGGTGAGAGACCACACAAAACTAATAATGTACTTGTAATAATAAATTATACAAAGTAGGGCAGCCTTTTAAAGTGACTACAGTGTTGTTATTGTTGCCCACGCATTTGGAATAATTTGTTTATGAGACACCTTTGCTTTTTATTTCTGTATTTTCCACTTACTGTGACGTAGGTGTAAAATCATGCTTAGCTATCGCTGTTTTGTTGTAGAAAAGCCATTGGACAGGACACAAGCAAACAGGGTAAAACGTCATATTGTGAAGCTTTGTAAAGCCAATTAACAAAAAATGTACTGTATATTGTGATTTGTGAGTTATAATATTTGAAAAAGGATCTAAAGATAAATTAATAAAATCCTTGTTATAAGTTGCATCAAATCTAAAACATTTTCTCATTTGCTGTGCCGCTGCAGCAGTTCACAGGTGTCTCATGAAAATTCCTCGTGTTTACCTTTCCATTAGACCTGCAAAACGCACAATTGCTACCTGAACACTGAAGGGTGATGTGTTGGAGACAGCATAACAGATGCTCAAACATAATCTGCGCTCGTCAATAGCAACACTAGAGCCATGCAATTAACAGGCGTGCTCTGGCTGATTAATGCATGCATGCCAGCTTTGTGTTCAGGCTGCCAGTGTAAAGTGGCCTCTGCACGTTTCGGTTCTGTGTCACTAATTCCTTATCAGCCTCCTTGGATGTGCATTTCCATAAAGTGATGCCGGCGTTTGTTAAAAAGCTATTGTTCTCACTGAAGTAGTCTTCTGAGAGCTTCTTTAGGCCTATCTCCAGCAATGATTCAATAACGGCAGAGCTGAGCAATATATTGAGTTTAGATAATATCGCGAATGTTTTTTTGTTTTTTTCATGATATAAAAAAATGGAATCTTGAGTATATGCCACAAAAAGTAAAAAAAAAAAAAAAAAAAGGCCACAAAAAGTGCCTGCAAGGGATAAATGTAATGTTTCTGCGCTTCTGTGATTAGTTTTACAAAAAATTCACATTTGTTTCACAATTTGTCTGACAGCACAATATTTTCCAGGCCAATAGTATCTTTAGTAGCTAAAGTTAAACTATATACATTTTTCATTTTTTTTTAACTATAAAATAACGTAAAATCAATTTCCCCCTAGCACAGATATCTTGTTAATGTATCTATTCAGGTGAAAATCAGTCTGTCTCCATCTGATAGTGGAGTTTGGTGAACAAACGGGACACTAAGTTTGTCTGTTATTGTTGTTAGCAATGTGGCTAACTGCTGTTACCATGCCAGCATGCCTCGCTCCTAACAACTGTGAAAAAAACTTAAACACATCGTGCTGAATAATTCGAAGGCTCAGAATGCATTAGGTAAATGAGCATGTAGTTCAAAATTACATTTTTAAGGAAGAAAAAAATTGGATATAGTACCTTTAATCTAGTTTAAATCCATTTTTTGTTGCAATGTAAAAAGTAAATGGGTCTAATCTAGTTTAAAGGTGCACTGTGTAACTTTCTGGAGGTGAAAAGTCATCTACACAATTGAGTAAAATTGAAAAGCTAAAACTATACTTTGGGACTTTCTGAATAGAGATGAATACATTTTCTGCCATAATTAGAAAAAAATCTGCTAAAGGAACCGCTTTTCTGCAGAAACAGACGTGTTTGGGGCCTCCTCTAAGCCAAACAATCAAATTAAAAACACAGATTTGTATTAATTATTTGTGTGTAACAAAGGGATCTTAATGACAAAAATATGCATTTATTCAAGTTTATTTCTTGCCAAAAAGTTGCGCAGTGCACCTTTAATAGAAGACCTCATTGATATTTCATGGCAAAGTACGTTAGTACAATTGTTACAATATGAAAAACTTGCTACTGACCACCATCTGAGCTTATAACATCATATTCAACAGCATGAATGCAACCTAAACTGAAATCAAAAACATGAAAGACATGTTTTAATACATTTTTATTGAACTGACATGACATCATCTGAAGAGAGATATTCATTTTTGTCATTACCACTCAGCTCGAAGTAGTTTGATGCTTCTTGCCGTAGATACAAAGAGATACAAAGTGACAAGAAAATGGTGTGGAAATACCTAATGGTGCCATGTGTTTTTACTGGTCTTATTAGAGGCATGAGGCGTGTTGTGATCAGATAAGTGGCAGCTCATGACCGCAATCACAGCGTGAATGTGTCCTTCAGTCAAGAACTAGAGGATTCTATGCAAAGCCCTTTCTATGACATACTGATAAGTGGAAATAGAAACTGCACCACTGTGAAATATCAGGAACAGGCCAGAGATTGGACTCTGGACCCAATCCATGACCAATCTTATGCCCCAATGCACGAGTGTTTCTATGGCGCTGTGAAATATGTTGCTCATTTTAAGATCCTGTATCATATTTTGACCTGTAACCTCCCAAGGCATTAGTGTAATTTAGCTGTGAGGTCAACTTTAATCATGTCCAGACCAGGACTTAAGGCTCCACATTCAATTTATTTTTGATAACCCCTTACGGTTGATGTCAGTTCATCTTTAGTACTGTTTTATTGCTACACAATCATGTCCATAAACTGCAATGTCACAAGGCGGCCATAAAAGATTTTGTATCAGAATCAGTCAAAGCCAAATTGTGAGACCATTCACAATTTTGACCTCAAAATTTTAGTCGATGCATTCTTAGTCGACCAACATAAGATGATTAGGTAGGCTTTAACACTGAAACATAATCTTCTTAAATAAGATAGCCAATAAGAATGTGTCTGAAATAAGAAGTGACTGGCTTTAAATAAGCAGAAAATGTCTTGTTTTGCTAAAAACAAAAAAAAATACTCATATATTCAAGCATGAAATCAGCAAAGTGCTTCTGTATTTCGAGTAAGACCTAAATGTACCTTTTCTATTGTCAAATCGTCATAAATAGTAAAAATATCGAAATATGAATATTCTCATATATCCTGATAGATACTTCAGCCCCTTTTTTAACTTGTTAGCATTACAGTTTTTTTTTTTTTTTGTATGTTGAACAGCAACAAAAAAGTAGTGAAGATTTTGGAACTAAATGACACATTCATTTTATGTATAATTTTTTTTTTTTTTTTTTTTTTGCGTGAACTCCAAGACAACTTTAATCTTTTTGAAAATAGTTTGAGCAGATCTAAAAATACTTTTAACTTCAGAGCATTGGCCACACCCCTTTTACTGATTATCGGTCAATGGGACAGATTTAGCCGACAAAAAGTTCTTGGTCGACCACAGTTTGAAATTTTTTTTAAATGTTTGCTTATTTAATGCCTTATTTTAAACTATCCCTGATAGAAATTTATTGATTACTTTCTAATTGTCAGATTATAATATTCTCATCCCATCCCTGTCCATTAATCTAACTATAAATTTATTTTTAAGACATGATGATCTATATGCAGTAGTATTTGCGACTTGATTTTTTGATAAAATCAATACAATTGATTGAAAGCGAAGTCTTTATTTGCACTGTCAGTTTTTCAATTGCATTTTTTATAAATACTTTACCAATAAACGTTCATCTCTTAATCTATTTAGAATAGAATAACTAAACTATTTTTATTTTTTAAAATAACATTTAATTGTAATAGAGAAGTCTTATATGCAACAGTGCAGTTTGCAGAATTTGATTTTTGGACTACAATACAAATTTACCAGTTCCCGATTCTTTCTATTGTGTCACTCTATTTCTTACCGCCATCAAACCAACGTTGTATAAATTACATGTTAGTACATCTCTGAATACTGAAGCTTTTCCCGTGTAATATCTGGTCTTGTGACATTTTTCGAGGGTCATAGAAAATGCAATGTTCAGAATGAGACTGGCAATTTTCCTCTATAAACACAGCACCCATGCACGCATTGTTGTTTATGCAATCGGCATAACCATGGCGACCACATAAACAAAAGTTGCCTATCGTGTGAAACAAGCTGCTGAACATTACATGAGAAAACGCATAACTAAACTCAACTCAAATGAATATCTTTTAAAAGAACAGTTTACGTAACTCACCACAAGGCGTTTTAATAATATTTGAGATTTTGTTCATTTTAAGACTCATTCTGCAATAGTTTGACAGTCCCCATGTGACCCTCCTCCGTGAGCTGTCACTGCACCTCTTATTATGCGTTAACCTATTTCTTTACTGTTAAATGTAATGTGCGGTGTTCCATATTTATTCTACTTGACCCGACGTGGCACGACTGTATAAATCATAAATCATGTCATAAATAACCCAGATAGATGTGGATGCTGTTCTTGGCAGCTGCCGGCTATTCAAAAACCATTACTCAAGCTACAGTGACACAAGGGGCGTGGCCTATCGCCTCTGTCCACATCACTAAATACATAAACAGAAACTGTGTCTTTTTTTTAGATTCCCACCATTTCCATTCACGTATTATCCCTCAGCTCTCACAGTTCAGGCCAATCGCAAACACGCTCGCTCCACTCACCCCTCCTCCGCGCTGGCCACTTCACACAAAACAAAAAGAAATGACACTCTTTTCAGATTGTCTCCTACACGCAGTGCTTGCCTCGCGCACACACACCGTCGCACACACACACAGACACACTCCTCCTCCCGAGTTTGCTGCAAAGTAGAGTGAGAGAGAGCTAGGAGCCACACAACCTCTTTTTTTTTTCGTCTGCTGCTGCTGCTCTGCTCCGTTCATTCTCCCTCCAGCCGCACGCAGGCACAGACGCAAAAAGGGAAATCTCTCTCTCTCTTTCTCTCTATCCTCCTCGTGCTTATTCTCCATCTCTGTGTTCTCAAGAGGATTAAAGGACAAACCAAGAGACAGCGAGGAGAAGGCAACGGGATTGTGCAGGGTAGAAGAAGAAGAAGAGAAGAGGGGAAGGTGGTGCCATGGGTCAACTGTGCTGCTTCCCTTTTTCCCAAACCGAGGAGAAAATCAGTAAGTGTCTGTCAGCGAGTGGGTGGGGAGGACCGGATAATCTGCTGGACCGTTAGCTGTCAGTGCAGGGAGATACAGCCCTGCTTTTGCTTTGTGCGGTTATTCCAGTCTGGTTATTCGCACCGTGGAGCCGAGGAGTGCAGATCTTTGTTGACTTGTCCTTGTGCATCACTTTGTCTCTGCCAGGAGTTGCCCTTCAACTGCAAGCAACTGTTAGTTTGTGTAGTGGTTGAGCTGAATTCAACATGGGAATGAATGAGAGAATGTAGTTTATTATGCAAAGGCTCAATGAGTTATACTAGGAACAGTATGTCTTCATGCTGTTATTGCTACCTATGTTGCAGTAGTCTCAGCAATGTTAAAGGTAAATTGAATTAGATCAAATGTTATTTTAAATCCAGCTTTTACTGGAGGTAGACATTATGTTTTGGCATTGTCTGTACATTTATTATCACTTTAGCAGCCCTTCAATTGTAAGAAAGCAACTGTGAAATCTTTTCTCATTCAACTTTTTGCAAAAAAAAAAAAAGTGTTTAAAAAAACACAAGATAAGTGTAATTTTGACCACTTGTTTCCAAACTATTCCTGAATATTCCAAATATCCACTGTCTGAATATAACTCACAAGCCTTTTGAATGAGTCAGGACAGTTGTTGATAAATTAATCTATTCAATACTGCCAACATTTACTGCTTTGTATCACTTAGTTATAAATATAATTGCTTATGCCTTGAGTGATTAATTGTTGCAAATAATACCTTATTTGCATTATAGGCTATTGGAAAAATAAAAGCCTGCATTCACAAATGGACCAATCTTGAATGTCCACCATGTCTTTGTTTTCCAAATAAATACAAATAATAAACCATTATATCAGAATGAAAATTCAAATCAGCTAAACTAACTTAACATCCTCTAAATTTGCATCACAATAGAGCTTATGCACAGAAACAATTACATTTGATAATGACTAATAAAACGTATCTTTAATGTTTAATACACTTTTTTTTGTCAATCTGTAAGAAATTCACGAACAGTAAATACTGTCGCGAAAGATGTGTGATCTCATCAAATGTTTATGCCTAATAACATATTACTTGTGTTATTATGGCTTGTTAAAGTAGAGCAAGATGCTATATCGAATCTACCATATCTCGCGCTATAAATAAAAGCATTTTTGCCTCATATGTAACATGCATAACCCATGTAGAATGTACACACAATACTACTGAGAGTCATTCTAAATCAAATCTTATCATTCTTGGTATTTTGAAAGTGCATAGTTTCTCTGTGACTATGTGAGCCAGTACATTTGTAGACATCTATGAGACCCAAATTGATGTACCAAGACATCGACGATTGTTAGAATCAGATGCCACTTCAGCGGTCGATAAGCAACCAAACACATCAACACGCCACTGAGGCACGTCAGTCGATTATAAGTCAGGAACACATGAGAGCAAAAAAACGACTCGTCACTACGAGGTGAACTGTTTAGTGCTTACGTGTGTGATTGCGAACCGACTGCAAGAACTGTCGCCGTATTGAATTTGGTCCAAGATAACGCTCGTCTTAGGCAGCTGGAGGTGTGAGCGCTTATGATATTCGATATTCGTATCATAGAGAGAGATCCTAGAGTCGCGCCATGGAATCGTGAGGGGTACACTACAATACTTTTGTTTCGTGTAATAACCAAATTCAATAATAACTACCTGCTTGTTTTAAAGGATTAAAAAATGCTATTATTATGGATCTCACTTACCAATTCTCTCAAACAATAACAATAACTTTTGAGCAAATCAGTGCATGCATGAAATAAACAAAAATCAATATTTATACTGTATATAGTATGGTTAAACTTTACTTCAGATGATGTCGGAGTATGTCAAGGTAGGACATATAATTCCTTGCAGGATAGCATGTCTAGGGTTGGATAATGAAATACAATACAAGTATATTCAGTGTGCTGTCAGATCTCAAGACTCCAATATACTCGCTTCATTATTTGGCGCTTGATGCGAGTTAGGGTTTTAATTCACTTACAAGAGACATACAAACTTGAAGCCTTGGTTTTATTGCTCACTCATGCATCTATTCTTAGAGGTCTAATGCGAAGTAACCTCTTGTCCATTTTCTAGTTGTTTGTACAGACTAGACATATTAACAACTAGTAAGTTCTGAGAAGCTGGTATTCTCATGGAGTTACAGCCACAGTGGCCAACACATACGCAACCACGATTACCTGGTAAATCCATCGTTTTCACTAATATAGTGGTAACCACAGATTCTTTCACTGACATTAGCTAGAAAATCAACATTAACCTTAATGGGAAACAGTGCAAATAGCTTAGATACTACATGTACAGATAGTAACTTAACTTTATTGGTCTTACCAGAGCCTTTTAGATTACACATTCATCACCTCTGTTAGATTTCTGACATATTAGGTCTTGAATGTGGTTTAACCTGTCATAAGAGAGATTCTGATGTGAGACACAATACAGGGATGACTACTACGAATAAGAATTAACTTTTCATCCTCTCACCATTAAGACTCTGGTTCACGTTGCGAAGTTGCACTTTCATTACATTGTCCCTATGGAAAGTAACAGCGTTTTATGCCTCTACTTTTCTGTCGCTCTGTTTAGTTAGGTTTTGAGTCCTATACAATGTATACGTGCTTGATTTAAGCTATTCTTGATATTGGTGGGGCACCACTTTGTAGTATATTAGATCACAAAAAGGTCTCGCATGAAGAATGGTTAGGAAAATTAAACATGAGCACACAATAAATTACATTTCTTACATTTTTAATTATTCCTTAATATGGCACTGGATCTGATAAAATTTGTACCTAAGTTTTATATAATATGCTATAGATGTATGAATCCAGAATCTCGTTGCAAACTTATGTAGATTTGTAAATATTTTAGTAAATCTGGCCTAACGCTTACTTTTATGTCTACACAAACTCAGTTCTGCTCTCTGATAAAAGCATCATTGAAATAGATACTAAGCATTCTAACTAAAATGGTGATTGGAATGCCTTCCAATCTTGATAGAGAAAGATAGTAATTTAGTAGTCGGGTTGGATAAAAAGAAGAAAATAAGATAAGGGGGGTTCAATACTATGAGTTTTCATAAGTTTAATTTATTCGTATGTATTACGAGTTCAGACGCTGCGCTATGTGTATATTCCAAATATACTTATTAGAGAGAGTATCTAGTACACAACTGTTCAATTTTATTGTTGTTTTAAGAATAGCTCACTCAACATTCTGAGTGGCAAAAGTATGACATAAGGAGGACGACCTGATAAAACATAACCTATGTATCTTTCTTTAGCTTTTTCTCTAGACTTCCCTTTTATTCGTGTCCAAGCATGCCTTGAAAGGATTTTGCAGAAAAATTTGAGTAATAAGATACGCGATGTATCTCTCTGTTGTACCACAAAGGCAGACAGTTGGCTGCAGCTTTAGCTAACGACATTGATAGTTTTCGCTTAGATAGATTCTACATGGAGTCTTGGAGGCTTTAAGCAGGTTTAAAGACGGTGTTGGGACTAAAACAATATGATATATCATTGCGCTCCAAAAATCAACGCTATAGGGAGCAATTGTTAATAAGCGCTAATGTGTAAGAAGTTGTAAAGTGTTAGTAGATCTTCATTAACACAGTACATGATGGCAGTTGATAGAATGGGTTGTGGATGAAAAACAGGACAAAAGATTGTTGGATTGTTTTTTGTGCATTGTATAATGATTGGTTAATTGTAGTGTTTCTGCCTTTCGCACTGTATCTATCGTATGTCACTACTTTCTACTACACTAATTATAGTTTAGGCGTCGAACGACTCATTAAAAGTCCACTCTAAACTCTAATAGGTACACAGGAATTTGTTAATGCTGTGTTTTTATGGTAATTTTTATTATTATGTTTTGAGTAGGATTTTCTTAAGATTTAAAAAAAATTTGTATTCTGTCTGGTGTTCGGCGATCTAACACCAGAATTATTTTGATTTTCGCTTATATTGCTAAATAAGAGCGTGGCTCTCACAATTTGTAATTGTTATGCAGAATACTTACTTTGCTTCTTAAGAGAGGAGAGTTGTACGAAAAATACTTAAAGTTGTTACATGTCAAATAAAGTGCTCCTTAAGGGCATGTGATTGTTTTCTACTGCTTAGATTGTAGTTCAGTTTTTGTTCAGTTTGAGTCTGAGCTATAGTCTCTTGAACCAGTACAAATACTAGGTGCGAGATTCTAACACTAAAACGTCAGTAGTGACAATATGAGGGCTAAATATCATGTGATTTATGCATAGGCAACAGAAGCACAATAGAGATAACTCCGTTAGGTAGTGCATCCTTGCAATGGTAGTCTTAAGAGACAATCTGACCAGTAGTGGCGGCTTGGTGGTTTACTTGTTGCTCCTAATATTGGCTGTGAGAAGCCATAGAGCTCTGTGGTCCATAAAAAAGACTAGACTTTTGTTAACGCGAGGGGCTGTAAAAATTAAACAAGTGATGGGCGCAATAAGTGGACATAACTGTTTCAGAAGGACGGTGAAGTCCTTGCATGTCTATCTCTCCCAATTATGCGATGAGTGGTCACCCAGAGGGGAACCATGTATGTCACAAAGAGGATACAGAAACAATATAAGCTCAACAATTGAACGAATTTATTTGATACAATAATAAAAAGTGTAACAAGTAATCTTCGCAACTCTTAAAAGCTGAGTCACGGTATGTCATATGATTTTCTGTTGTGTTTTGGGTAATACTTTGTCCTTTCCCCCATTAGAAAAGTTCACTCTGGTTGGTCATGCAGATTATGAAATTTCGTGGGCATGTATGTATGTCAATAAAAACAGACAGCATCGTTGTTTGACCTTGTCTTCAGTTTCTCATAATGAAGGTTATTAAGGAGATTAAGTTCGCATTGATAGCAGTACGATTAACACATGCGCTGATAGTGGGCTGAAACGTGTGTGGTGTGCTTTGTTCTAAAAATTATACAAAATAAAAACCATCCGTGGGTCAATCGTAAAAAAAAAAAAAAGATGTTCTTAAGCCATATCACAATTAAGACCTGAAATGTATGTGATATTACCGTGCTGAAGGAGCGAGCTAATGAAACATGTTTAGGATGTTTATTCCTGTTTTGCATATACCAGGTGACAAACCTAGCACTAATGTCGAACCATTACATTGTCTATGACTATGAATTAGGAACTTACAATCACAATCTAAATTAATGTGAACTTAACAGATATAATAAATGACTTCACAAAGCTAGTAACTTAAAATTATAGAAAAAGCGACGTAAACGTGCTTGTGCGAAACAACTAACTACAGTTAGTGAGAATCACTCCGCTTTCAATCTCTCATACCACATCTTCCTTTAGATGTGAATGATTGTAAGCTTTACATGTATCGCAATTGGTTTATTTGATTTTTAAAAATACAGAATGAATCTGTCTGTGTCTATTTGACTTTAAGTTCAGCTGGTGCCCGAGCACATGATCTCAGTAACAAGAAAAGAAAGATGAAGACTTTTTAGGTCTAGTTAGATTTGATGTATTCTACATATTGAGTCATATTATTCACATCAGCGCTCACTCTAAGAAAGTATAAAGATGCCGAACTCTAGTCCAGGGAATAACTATGAGTGTAAGGGCTTCTGAGGGCAACATCAAATAGAGATGCGTACTTGATGACCATGAGAAAACTCAGTGTCAATATCAGATATAATTGTTTTAAAAGCTTTGTTATTGCCCAGACCAATTAAGTAAAAAATACAGTACATCGTCGTCATAAAATCATGTACAGATACTCCATAGATCAGATTCGCCAGGGGTCGTCCAAATTCCTTTCACTGCTTAGTTGCTGACCCTTTACTCAAGCCAAAATCCCCCTGCATTGTCGATCCTCATTTTATATCTGTTCAATTAGTGTAAATAAAGAGAAAGTGTAGTCACAGTAAGACTGATAAGGCTCTCTATATACGAGGAACCACAAAAGAGACTTGGCAGGAAACAACAATAATAAAGCGCTGATAGTCGAGAGGAGGTGTAAAAGACTTGTGTATTTTATATCTTCAATAAACGAGATATTAAAAGTAAAGACAGCGAGCATGCGACGAGGCTCGGCAGACTTTGTGTTGTATTGATCCTCTAGAAATTATCTAGAGCATATTTCATCCTGGGTACTTTCGTTTTCTGTTTGATACTTCACAACTATAGGGTCTAGGTCAAATTGTTACTGGCCCAATATACTTTCTCATCTCGGAGAGATATGAATTATAACAATACTGCTCTGATCTCACTCAGTTCAAGAGGTGGCAAGGTAACAGCATGGGTGATGTAGAAGATAAGTCTCTGAGACAATTGGGAGAGACTATATAAAAGAGTACGATAACGCAGTTTGACCATAGCTACTCGCCAGCTCGCGCACACAAAGTGATTTAGTTATTCATGTATCGTATTAACACACACATTATTGTAATAACGATGCTTGATCTTTTAACAGTTCTCAACGCAAATGAATAACTGTTAAAAATGGTTTGCACATGCGTGCCCGCTATTTTTATGAAGACAAAACGATATCTAACGTATAGCTCTTCAGAAAATAACACGATTATGTAATTTTCTTTCTCAGAAATCCATTGTGAGGGGGAAAAAATCGAAGCGAATAGATGTGTTTTGGGTTTCTTAGCTGTTTTTATCTATTTATTTAAATGAGGTACGAAATTCAACTATTTTGTATGCAAATGTCCTGCTGCTAGGAGTGTTATCCCTCCTTAATCTTATACCAAGTATTTTATTCTCGTTTTAATGTTCATCAAGATATTTCGATTTTATATCTTCCGTAATTTTATTTGAATGTGATATAACAGCTTTTAAGTTTGAAACATTGAGTACTAAACTTGAAGTCAATTTTTGCTTGTGTCATTATCTAACAGTCTATAAATATAATTGAACTTAAAGATATGTAGAATTAAGAAAAGATGTGGAGTGTCAAATCGTATTGTTCAAATTGAACAAATTATTAGTTGACAACAAACGATCATATGCTTTATCATTGAATAGAACTAGAAAAGCACCTTTAGCAGATTAGATATAACTAAGTAACAAGTCATTGGGTATCAGGGAAAACAGTTCAACCTCTCTTATAACTCAATAAAGAATATTGGAGTGAGAAAAATTGCTACAAGTGTTTATAAGCTATCAATCGCACAATATTTTGCTTTTGGCACGATAGTCAACGAGTGTTAACATCAATTAATTAGGATTAGATGAATATTGAGTATGAGGATAGTCGCCTTATACCTTATATTACCTATTAACATTAGAATCTTCAGTGAATAGAAGTAATTGAATAGTCACTATAAATATTTAAAAGGACTCGCGTTACATTCATATTCAGTATAAATCTCGACTCATATTATAGAAACGAATTAGGAGTATTCGAATTGGAATGTGCTAAAATTGGTGACATTTTTAGACTGCTAAAAAGCCAGTTAGTGATTACTATATTGCAATAGAGACATATTAGCTCATTGAGAACTCTGTCATCAGTCCATAAGACTATCAGCGACACATAGTTCGACATTTCTTTAGCAAAGATCAGCTGAAGAGTGAAACCACCGTGTGCCCTTAGGATTCGTTGTACTGAAGAGAAAGAGAAGGTAATGAGAGAGAGGGGGAATAAAGTAGGTTCCGTTTGCAATGACTAATTGAATAGGTGTGGTGGGTTAAATAAAAGGGTGTAATTACTTGTTTAGCTTGTTGAAAAGCGTGTTGTGCTTATGGCTGCTTAACGTAGGATGCTCATGTGTTAGTGATGAGTTCTGCTGAATGATGATAAGGTTGCTGCTTGCTTCCACTCTCGCCAGAGTGTGGATAGACTTGATGATAAAGCGAGGCTAATCGTTAGCTGGAAGTACGTCCATTGTGAGCTGTAATGAAGTACGACAAAATAAGATAAATAAGTAACAAAGATCCATAAGATAAAGGATCAATAAGGATGTAGTCATGAGCTCGAAATTTTGCATATGCCATCATGACGTAGTTTCTCTGAGGATCATTTCTATAATCAATCAGCTGCAATGAATCGGTTAGCCTGTTTCAACCGTAATCTGTATCTAAAAGATTAAGATTAATTCATGTCTAAACTTGGTGATTACAATCCACCAGTTTGTATCTATTGTGCAAACATCATCTGCATGGGCCTGTCTCGCTCCTGCTCCAGCTGCATCTCTGCAAACAGTGGAGCCCCTGTGCCCTAGATCTGGGACGAAAGAACGAGAGAAAGAGAGAGAGGGGGATAGAGTCGTGCAAACTAATGAGGGGGAGTAAGGGGGTAACAGTGCTATTGAAAAGCGGTGCTAGCTGCTCGTGTGCATGTGTGTGTCTGTCTGGAGAAAGGTTACGCTTGCTTCCCTCTGCGATGTGGTGACAGCACAGCGAGGCTAATCGTGTGGAGAGCACTGAGCTATGACCAAAGTAACAAGGTGTCCAAGTGGTGTAAGCTCTGCAGGTGAAGTCAGCCAATTCACGCCAATTCACACACAGCACCACAAACTAAAACAGCTTGAGTCTTTACGATGGAGCCAGATGGTTATGGCTTTGTCGATATTTATTCATTCAAGGTGATTATAAAGACCATCAGTCATGTAGAAGGTTAATCAGAAATCAATCGAAGCTGCTAGCATGTAATGAATCTAATACCAGCCTTTTTTCACCTGTAAGCGACATGAATGATTGCCTTTTTGTGTTTTTTTACGCTCAATAATCTTTTATTACTGTGTTACTTCAATCCATTTATCCACTTCTGTCTTCCAGTCATGTGACACAAAAGTTTAAAGTCCGATCTATGTCTTTTTATACGTTTATAATAGCGATGCACAACTCGTATAAACAATAATTTAGCTGTAAGCATCGACTGATATCCTTTATTGATGGCAAAATATTTCTCGTTTATCTAAGCACAGTATTTGCAAAGAGTGCTAGAACAGATAATATTATTTTGCTGGTTTTACCTGACGACTGATCAACTGTGCCTGACTGTAATAAGCTATGAAAGCGGCTAGGAAAATGTCTTATTAACCAGAGTATTTAGGGATCGATATCAGATCCACCAAAATATGGATTGGTGCCAATATTCTATTCCAGTATTGGCATCATTACATCACTAGTTTGTAATAAGCTCTACATTTTGATTGTGAGCTAATAAAACTAATATCAGAACTAAACTGTACTGTCTGAGAATTCCTGAACAATTTTACAATGGTCTTGATACTTTAAGATCTCCGGCTTTAATAATAAAGTACATTTTGTTCTAAATAATCAAGTATATTACTGAGCATCAAAATTTCTGAAATGTCAGTATGTGATATAAATATTTACATTAATATTTTTTTACAACGACCTGTTATTGAACTAAATATAGACACTAAAAAGGAACTACTGTGCATTTATGTTACTCACACAATAACCCAAAACAGGATTATTGTAGTGTAAAATAAAAATGTCTTTCTTTCTTTCATTATTGAAGGTAATTTCATATAGTAATTATTCTGACAAGGCTATATAGTTGTTTGCAAAATACGGTAAACAGTCTTATTTACCTCAAAGAATCAAACTGGTAAACACATTCATTTATTTCTTTATCTCTGTAGCTTATTTACTGTACCCAGTGCATTGTCATACATTGACCTTCACATTACAGGGATACTAACAAACAGCAGGCTAAGAAACGTATTTACATGTATCTTAAAGGGTTCAGAAGGAGCGCTTCATCTTCCTGGTCTTACATGTGAAGTGGACAGGACCACATATAAAGTGTCTGACCTGGTCTGGAGCTGTTCCTCCACACTTTCACCTCCAGTCGAGTGCACTGACCTCAATCAGACCGGCTTTCTGCGCCAAGTCCATGAATACTTGATAAACACAGGAGATTTTCAGTTATTTATTTGTCTGTGCAGGGAGTCAGAACGGCGCAGTCACAGAAGAACATTAGGAACAAAAGAAAGGACCACATGTGGGGAAACCAGATGAGCAGGTCAGAGACGAGGAGGAGGAGAGAGCACCAAGCTGCTTAATTCATCATATTTTTTTTTCCAGTGCAGCTCTTGTGCCTGTTTTCCATCTGCGGTGCACCTTCTTTTTCCTAGTTACAATTTCAAAAGCATACTGTGACTTGTCCGGTATAAAAATGTTTTGTGAAAGATGAATATTTCTGCTTTGAAATTGCTTTGGGCAATTTTATCTTTGCTTCTACTCTGTGCAAAAGTATAAACATGTTTTTGTATTGCTTCAATTTTTTACAAGCTGAATTAAAAAATATAAAACATTTCTACAAACACAAGACTAGTTTCTTTCAAAAAACTTTTATAACTTTGTATAAGTGAGCACTTCTCTTTTTCCGAGGTAATCCATCACATCAGACAGTCAAGATGCTGATTAGACAGCACGCATCACAAAAAGTTTAAGTTTAACAACTAAGGAATTTTAGTCTTGGTTCAAACTACTAGAATTCTGAATATTCATCTTAATTTTAGTAGTGACAAGACTAGAATATTGTAGTATCTCAGAGTAGGGTTGGGTGATATGGCATAAAAAAATTTTATCACGATTTTCTTGGAACCAGATCACGATTTCGATTTTATCTTGATTCATGCCTTTTTTAGCTTTGAGGTACAAAGAAGTATCTGATTTTTCAGAAAGTTTCCACTTGTTAATGGCTAAATCCAGCTGTCAAAGGTTGTCTTGTTGCCAGATTTTCAGAGAGACACAAGTAACCAAGCCTTTGAAATTAAATCCCAAAACAACCTTAGCCCTTCAATAAAAAGTAAAAACTACTACAACAACTACTTTTCAGCATGAAAATATGCTAAGAATCCATGTTTCAGTCACAATTGACATGTATTTTTGTAAATCAAACTTGAAAAAAGCTAAAATTCACCTCTTTTTTGACTTGAATGTGGAGCCCCTAAAAACACAACCTTAAAAATGTATAAGAGACTTTGAAAAAAGATTGTTGGAAATCACAATATAACGATTTCAAGAAAAAAGCAGATTGTCACAGAGATGAGCTCACGATTAGATTTTTATCACAATATTGCCCAGCCCTATCTCAGTGTGATTTGTAGCATGTTTTTAACATTTTTAACTTTTAACAAGATATATAGGTACAATCAAATTTGCCAGTGGAATGAGTAAAAAATGACAAAAATTTTGTCAGTTCCATCAAGTTAATGCATCTAAACTGGTGATACGACCAGAAATTAAGATCTTGGCCTGGCCACAATTAAAAGACACTCTGAAATCTTCAGTTTTGTCAATGCCACAGAAATTTGAAGGAGCATGTTATCCCGTTATCCTCCATTGAATGTTTTAATTCTTTATATGGCAGTACATTCAACTATAGATCTATCACTTCCCTAATTCCAGCCGGATTTTGTGAAAGTCTTCATGCCAACAGCAGCTTTGTTATCACCTATCCTCACTGTGCTTCTGTGTTGGCCCAGTCAGGCACAGCTAGGCTAACACTCAGCTCACACTAAGGCCCGTTAGCTAGTCCCTGGGGAATAAAGACCGCGGTTCTGTTGTACAAAGATGGAGAGTTGCTGCTTTTTTAGTTGCGGTCGATAATATGTCCACTTTGTAGGTTTCCAGCTGGTGCAGCGCCTGAAGCACAGCCAAAAAGTCATGTCCTTTGCCAAACTTAGTGGGAAGCTGCAATACAGTTCGATTAGTTAGATTGTTTTGAATGAAAAGACAGAAAATATTATTGCCATTGAATTCATTCAGCTAAATGCAAGTACAAAGTTTGATAGAAGTCCATGTGAAATGTTTTTTGGGATGATGTTTGTGCAGTTATTAAAATATCTATCCATTTCTAATAGTCAATGATCATTTTGAGTTTGTTTGAAGGTCTGTAGCTAATTCTCTTTCAATAAAAACGTGCTTTGTAACATAGTTTGGACTCAGAAAGGTAATGTTGAAAACCATGTGTATTTGAGTGATTGCTTAACAGGAGGACAAATATGGCTAATATTTTTGGCAAGTGGTGCAACCTTGATTGCAGTGATCCCAGAGGTTTGCATTCTGCTTGATTAAAACGACACAAAACACTGTGTGGATATGTTTGTAGATTTGGATGGATAGCCTTGATACTTTTGTTTTCTTTTATTTTTGCGTCATAAACTTACCACTCTGAAAAAATCAAAGTTTTGTAAAGTCATGTGTCGCAAACAAAGACTGAAAGAAGATATGTAAGCAAATAACCTGATTAAGTTCACATTTGTGCTGTGGCTGTGCTGGTGTCCTATTCTAATAAAGCTCGCTGCTCATTTTGAGTTGTTGATACAAATAAATAAAAAGCTATTATTTAAGTTGTACCCAGTGTGTATTGTCCAAAAAAAAAACAATTTCTATATATTTTTTATACTGTTTGTATGTTTTTCTCACTTACCTAATGCATTCTTCACAACAATGAATTTCACAGCTTTAAGAAGCCAGCGCCAGTTCAGCTCTGTCTACATGCTAATGAAAGCTATGCTATAAACAAAAACAAGTACACTTTATGGGTTTTAGAGAACAATATGCCTGAATATGAACATACACAGGACATGGTAAACAATTGTTCACCTTGAATTGATGTCTTGGTATTTGCAGAAGAGAACTGTAGGGCGAGCTCTACTGCTGAACAAACATATACTGTTTATCTGGAATAAAAATATTCTGTGGTATTTCTATGTAATATAAAGACAAATTTTAGCGTAGTTGTTTATTTTTATATACTTTTTAATTTTTAGTCTGTTCAAAATTGCAAATATGATGCTTTTAGGTCAAACAGAGGCTGGTATATGTGCACAGAGAGACTAGAGAACCTCCTCTAAAAATATCGGCGTAAATTATCGTCTGTTTTTCGTTATCAGTCCAAGACCGATAGCACAAAATATCGTAAATATCAGCCGATATCAATACTGATACCATCCCTAGTATAGTCTCTAAAAAACCACTCCAGTGTGTTACCATGGTCAAAGTGTGAATAGTTTTTTCCAAGTTAATAAAGATTAGAGCAAATATATCAAAAGAGACATAGAATAGTTTTTTTTAGTAAACAATATATCAACTGAGATAAAAACAGGTCTCCTCTGGACAATAAATTAAAAACGTACCCAGTATAGAAAATTAGTTTACCTGTAGCAGCTGCACCCATTTTTAATATCCTGACGTCTGCCTTATCTATACGGCCTGTGACAAATTAGATCGCAGTGATGAAGTTGTTTACTCATTGACGTGTCTGCTTAAAGACATTAGGAAGGCGCGGCTGATTTTATGGCCCTGGCGGCTTCAGTCTGATCCCTGTGTGCTCGTCTGTGCCTGTTACACTCTTATAATGATGTTAACACAGTGGGCCTGAATCCATCGTGTCATGACACTCGCCACAAATCCCCCAGACGTCACATCAAGTCTCCATCCTGTTGTTGATTCGCACAGGAAAAAACGAGGCACTTTTGATGTACCGTCCAACATTGTGCACCGACACACACCTGGGGCATCTCTATCCACGCTATTCTCGCCCACATCTCTACGAAACACTGTTATTTCTGTTTACTCACATGACTTTTCCTGCTTCATAATCGCTGTGTTATCAATTACTGCTTTATGGAAGAATGAACAAAGGCACTAGTGTGTTAGATAAGTTGGCATGGCAGTGAAGAATTATAAAGTAAACTATTACTTTTTTTTTTTTCAATGAAAGTAAGTGTATGTGCATGTCTTATGGGAATATTGTTGATCTGTCATGAATGAACTAAATCACATAATTAGACGTATCTAGCATTTAAAAATGACTTGTTACTGTGAGAGGACTGGTCTTGTGGACAAATATTTGGACAATATGTGTTAAGTTTATTGCAATAGGAGTGAGCAATATGATCAACTCAATGCTTAAGCCTTTTGCAAATTTCAGGAGTTTTGGCCCGATTTTAGGCCCAATATACCCCTCTACAAGTTCTGAGAGGCGTGGCCAGATTAAGAGATTTTTTTGTAATTTCTCTCCTTATGTCTGTGCATCACTACTATTTGTCGGGGCGCATCATCTTGAGGTCCACATGCTGCACAAACACGAGGTCCTGTACCACAGACAGCAACTGGTCTGTGGTACTTTTTGACAGCGGCTCTAAAAATGTAAAATAAGAAAGAAACATTACCTCATCATCTGTAAATAAATGTATCAATATGTGCATGTAGTTAAAGTGCAGGATTCTTTTTACAAACATTATGCATATCATCTCCAGCATACCAGCTTCTTAATCGATTGGCAAAACTTGACTAGACTTGTATAGAACATGGCCATCACTGTTTGTTTAAACGTTTTCATTTCAGGTCTACAGTGCGTTAGTGTAATAGCTTCTTACCTCTCAAGACCCTCCGCCGACCTGTGACCTTTATAAACTTGGTCGCGTTTCATTATTGTTGTTGTTGTTTCGCTTTTATAACTGCACACAGGAAAGAAAACACTCGTCACTCGATCACGTGATGCACGCACTGTTCTTCGCTTAGTGCTACGCTCCACAAGTCTGTTTCGTCTCTGTTTTTGCCACATGATGCAACTGTGAGACAAATAATTGTTGGAAAATGTCATTATCTCTTCCCGAGAGCCAAATTTTTCATTGGGTCATGGGCAGTGAGCCAGGTAATTCCAAAGCACCTGACCAATGTTGCCCAAATTTAGGGTTGTATGAAGTATCAGTTTGTTTCAGTAATGTTAGTCACAACTGCTCTAGTCTCTGTTTGATTTGAATTGCTCAGCAAACTGTCCAAACCAGCCCTGAACCAGAATTAAACAAGGTCTAGACCAGTATTAGACCTCAAGCGTCAGATCTAAAGCAGAATCACATCAAATTAAAAAAGGGACCAGCTAAGATATAAGGCATACTACCAGATCTAAGCCTGCAAACAAGAAGTATGCATAATTGCTATCTTTGGAAGATGGGTTGAGGGCCGGATCAGATCTTTGGAGGGCCAATTTTGCCTCCCAGCCTTAAGGTGAATAGGCCTGCAGTAGATATTCTTTATCTTTATCAATAGAATTGCAACAATTTTCTAAACTGTAGCATGATCAACTCATTTAATGTTTCAATAAGGATGTATGGTGAGTTGCTGTTTTTTTCTTGCATTTGCATTAAAAGATGAAACCTCCAAACATAACCACTCAAATCGTGACGCTCGTGTAGACACTGTCTGACGTCAAAACTCTCTGGGTTCTCGCCTCCTCGCTCAACTTCTACGTAATATATACAGTCTATTTTTACATCCACCGCAGACTGGGGCAATCTGTCTTTGTCAGAAAATACATATATCAGACCGTAGCAGCTCACTAGAGAATTTTCTTTACAGGAGCCATTATCTTGTAGCTCAAAATGTTTTAGCTGCGGTCGGCATGTTCCTGTCACTTTCTTCAAACTAGTGCTGTACTATGGGGATGACTACCTCTGCTATAATGTAAGACAAAACTGCAGACTGCTAAAGCTTAATCTAACCACTTTCTATGTTTAAATCCCAAGAGAAACTGCTTTTTAATGTCATTATTTAAGAGCATTTTGGCTATTTATCGCTTGTGTTTATCGCTTTTTGACTATCCTTACAGTCTGATTCATAGCTTTTCAGAATGAGAGCCGGCTGTGGAGCGATTTCTCAGCTGTGAATTTGTTGATTGGTTTGTGTAGGAAAAAACACACACTTGACTTGCACTGGGCTTCCTGTACGCCGCTGTTCTGTAATCAAACTCATTATTTGTCTGCAAGCACTTAGTAGCATAAGCAGCCGTCCCCTTACAGCCAATATCAAAGTGCCGACACTGTTTCCCGCATGGCTTCTCACGTATTGATTTGCCTTTTAGCCAGACATTTAATTAGCCTGGTTACTGTCCACTGTGTTGTCTTGAAGCTATATATAGTTAATGCAGCCAAGCTCTGTTGATGGGAGCTGTCTGAGACTTGGCATTTCCTTAGGAAGTTTACTCCACCCTTGTGTCTTCCCATTTCTCATCTCTATTGGCTCTTATATAAACATAACTTTTAAAAGCTCAGGGTATTGACAGTGAGGTAAAAAACATGGCCAGACTTTGTTTTTTTATAACAATATAATTATACCCAAGGCATCTTAAAGCTCATATATCTGATTTTCATACGGCAAAACAATAAGTAGATCATTGAATGTATTCAGCTCTCACAGATGGTCAATGTCCACATGCATTCATTTTTGTTTAAGAACACATTTTTACAGACAGGAAAGTGAAACTGTAGTGGACCACCCAAGCGGGACCAATCATTCTTTTGACTATATATTAAATTTGAAATACTTTATTATGATTGAGACAGAACACAGGTCAGATGTACTCACATAGTGCTGCATTTAGAATGTACTTTTTACTGGAAAAAAATAAATTTCCTATGTACAACAAAAAAGGTCAGGTACATCAGCTTGAACTGAGGTTTTTACAACATTTGCTTTGTTATTCCAAGCTATTTAAATTTAAATATCCCATGTATGACGGTAAATTCCACTTGTTATGTTCAAATGCTTTTGTGGTTGTAGCAAAATAAAACTTAATCTTGTCAAATACATGTAAATCCAGTGTAGATATAAGTAAATGTACAATTTACAATTTCCTAAAAGAAGGGGTCTCATACACTGCCAATCCTTGCAGAAATAAATGTTTTTACAGTGTAACGTTTCGGCCATGCGGCCTTCTTCAGGCAAACTGTGAAAAGGGTGTAAGGAGCCATCTTAAATAGGGTGTGGCACTCATGGAGGTACGTCCCCTCTAGATGGCACAACCCACAGAAACAAATAATATTCTTACCACAACATCTCAATATTTACATTACAAATTATACATCACATAAAAAGGTAGTACTTTTGTACACTTGAGATAAAGAATGTAGACTACAGACGCTTGCATATGACGTCACCGTTTCATTACTGTTCCGTCGATCGTCTCTCAAGCTTGATTAAAGCAGCAACAAACACTGAAAGTCCTGACCTAGAGCTGTAGTGAAATGAAATGGAGTGGAGCCACTAGGTGGTGCTAGCCTGGCTAATTATTTTGCATATAATAAAATTTTGAAACATTTAAAAATATATATATTTTTGATGATTTTGCCCGTCTATCATATTGAGAGGTCAAAGGTTATTTTCAACTCTGCATCAAAATTATTTCCCACTTTCCAGAAGTAAATATGACATGAGGGGGCGGGGGTCATGTACTATTTCCCACTCAGCAGCTGGTATTTACCTTAGTTCCTACACCAAATGAAGGCAGCATGTGTTCAGGTGACTCTAGTCCGAGGCTTTGAACATTCACACATAGATCATGGTCATAATTTTTGTCTACATTTGCTCGCAAGTCGCAAATGATATAAACTGTATAACCAGAGATATGGTTTTGTACTGCTGTAATTGGCATAATAGTGCATGTGATGATCATGTTTAAGGTTCTTTGAGGCTGCCAACATTATGTGACTTATAATGTGTGCAGCTTCCGACAGTACATTTCCCTTTGTACATTTTCTGTGTACATGCTGCCTTAAGTTTGGAGTTTGGAAGTATTTAAAATCATCATAAAAGCAAACGTGAAGCTTACGTTTCCTATGATTGAATTTCTCAACACGTTTCAGTCCTTATTATGCAGATTGATAGCGACAGCTGATCAGGTGTTCTGACCACATTATTACCCCCGTGAAACCAACCATGCATAACAATAGGTTACCAATTCATGAGCTGAATAGATGAATTATATGTCACTCATGATGACTTTTATTGTCTGTCAACGATTTAGCTAAGATAATATTTTCTTCTTCCACTCTCATTCGTCCTTTGACACATCACTAGTAAACCACTAGCAGAGGTTTAAACAGACACAAAATATAGCAGGCTAACTCTCTGCATAGTCATCCCAAATAGTCATAAAGTGACTCACCAGGGGTCTCATTTATAAAACTTTACGTGGAATTCTTCCTGAAAATGTACGTACGAATGGAGCACAAACTCGACCAACAAAAAAATTTCTAATATCTCTCAGCACAAATCTTTTTCTGCCTCATTGCCGAAACCTCAGAAACACAAAGTTGAGAAATTTGGGATTGGATTACTTATTTCTTTGTCAAGTTGTATTTTCATAAATCACAAAGTAACCTAGAAAATGTACGTGCGTAACATTTTTGTACGTACACACGCTTTATAAATGAGATCCCAGCTCTTTCAAGTTTGAAAAGATGTAGTGTAGATGTCTGTTTTTTCTGCTTTTACAATAAACTTTCTGGGGTAAGCAGGATTTGCAAATTAAAACAAAGTCAGCAAGGAAATCACTAACTTTAAGTCCTAAGCCTAAGCCTAAGTCAAGTTCAGATAAATGTGATAATCTTTCATGAGCTTTAACATCTTATTATTAGGCATTATATTACCATAGATATTAATGGTAAATTAATCTAACCAGTGTGAGCCTAACCAACAAGAAATACATTAAAATATTCTGCATACAGAAAATTTGAAAAGTTGTCAGTCAATTGTTTCTTTCCTTAGACAAGTTAGGTTTACTAAATTAGAGTCAAACCAACAAATTCATTTTATTCTTAATGAAATCACAGTTTGTTTATTTGTTGCCTATTTGCTTTTGAAACTGTATTTCTATTTACAGAATTCGCACTATGATCTATAGTGGTGCAGGGCAATGGGTTGGACATTAAAAATGGTTCATACTGATGCTCATTTACATAATACGCGTACAGACACTCCACCTCATCACAGCATGTACCTATTACCCCCTCGTGTACAATCTGCCTCCTATATTTGCCCTCGTTTGAAGTACTGCAGGAATTATTCACGGCACATGTGCGCGTTTACTGACATCGCTATTTCTACAGAATATAATTAGTATTTTAATAGGATTACACTGGTTCTCTTCTTTGCATTTGCACATTTATGCTACAGTTACACATGTGATACAGAAGGCTTGTGGTTAGCCTCAGTAAAAAAGAAAATGTGTTTAATCTAGATGAACATTTTACAGGATAGAGACATTGTTAGGTAGGTTGATGACCTGTGTCCAAAACAAGCACTTTTCTTGTAGTTTTTATTGTTAAAGTTAATTAGCACTTAACATGGTGTCTAAAATCAATTAAATGCTAATGTGACAGTGGCAGGTCTGTCAGTTCAAGGCGTTGACAGTCAGCCGGTAATTAGTAAAATCACGTGGGAATTCAAGTGTTTTCATTAGAACCACTGTAAGGTTTAAGGTTTTACCCTTTTTTGTAAAACTAGCATCCAGGAATAGTAGAATTCGCGATCTTGTTCTTTTGATCCCAATTTTAGATGTATTTAAAATATAAACTTTGCATGGAATTTCTATTATTATTTAAACCATACATTGCAATTGCAATATTAGATATTAATTCCAAATGATGCAGCTAAATTCACACACATTTGCGATACTTTATTGAAAAAGTTAAACTGAAATTGGTGCTGCTTTTACTGTTTGAGCGATCTGGGTAAATCCACTGACAAGACACATCACATTAACCTCACACTTTGTGGAAGACGGTGAGGTATAAGAAACAAATATTGGTCTGAAAACAAGCGTTTATCCACAAATTATAGTCTGATCATTGTTTTTACCTGACAATAGTACTATTCGCTCGGCATAATATTTACCTAGGGACGGCTGTAAACTTTATCTACCCCACGACGTCTTGAGTTTTTTTTTTTACAGGCTTTCACACAGGGATATTCAATGTCTATAATTTTCTTTTTTTACAGACTTTCTGGAAACAGCGACAGATGATTTATGAGAACATTTACTTAATTCATGAAATGTGAGATTTTTCGGTTTGTTTGAACGTGAACGAGCTTACCTGAGCTGCGGCAGCGTGGCTAAATGTGTCTCCTCGTCACCGTGTTGTGATCGTCAATCAGAATCACATCCACAACATCAGATTTCTTACGAAACAGCTGAAGACTCTCACTTTTAATCCATTTACGGTGATAAAATCCAAACATTACCGCATTCTGTCCCATTCTGTCCAAACTTTTTTTAATCGTAGAAAAACAACAATTCCTTTTGAGAATGATCCGTAAATAATAATAAGAGTCATTTTGTTCAAATTTGAAGGTAAAATAAGTCGCAGAGTCATTGAATTCATTTATAAACTGTTCACGGATTGAAAACACAGACATACACATTTGTACAGCTTTAGAATTACATGAGGACGTCTGAGTTTGGCGAATTACAGGAGGTAAAAATCCAAAGGAGGAGGAACTTTACAGACATTTTTACAGACATGGACGATTCGCACGGGAGTAGAAACTCAGATAATCTGTAATTATTACAATTTACATGAGGTCCCGAGGTAAATATTAGGTCGTGCGAATAGGACTAATGTCTAATAAATTCTATTCTATCCTATTTTTATTAGGGCAGTTTTAGTTATCTTTGGTTTGAGAACACAACCCTGATGCACTCCTCTTTCTGCCCCTGCCTTACATACTGCTCTTTTCTTTTATCATTTACAACTAAAGTGTCCTAGTATTATTTTAGATGCACTGTTCTGAACTCTGAGATCTTTGCTCTGCATTCTCACACATTAGTGAGGCTTCATCTTTCCCTGGAGATCTGCAGCAGTCGTTCTCACTGCTGTCACATTCAGTCATGTCACACATGTCCAAACCGGGACACATGAGGCGACCTGACGAGAGGATCAAGTCTGACTTTAATCACACTAAACATGGTTCTCTGATGTTGAGACAATGATTACTGCATATTTGTGTTTTCTTTTTTCTCTTAAGTTTTCTATAGTGTTTCTTGATTTGTCCAGGCTTTAACTGAAGAACAAAAACAGGAATGAACTGCACAAGTGGAACTAAACACTATATCAAGTTTTATTATTAGGGATGCACTGATACCGATACCAGTATCGGGTATCGGGTCGATACCAGTGCCTAATACTCATACTCAAGAGTCAAAATAGTTCATAATTCTGTTAAAATAAGTCAAACTACATCCATCATTGAACATTCGCTTCTGTCTAAACAACTACCACCATTACATAGATACAGTTGGCAACGCATCATATTTGGGACCGTGGCTTGCCTTGGGGGAAATTCAAGGTTAAAGATCCATAAGAATTCATTTGGAACTGCAACTTTCTCGCTCTTTTGAGACATTTCCTGGCTATTTAAGTGTGTTTTGAGAACAGCTTGTTCAAGTCGAATCAAAACTAAGTCTTAATGGATGTTTTTTGAAGAGGTGTTATCTCAGAAAAGTAAACAAATTTTTCTGTAGATGTTAAATAGGTGGCACTAGTATCTAGCTAGAAATTAGCTAGAATTTAGCCCGCAGCTACTGTTAGCATAGTTGGATATATTTACAAATTTGTTTTCTTCTTCTCCTTCATGTCTTTGTATTTCTATTTGGCACAATATACCAAATAGTATCTCCTTAAGTCTACATTTGCTGTTGTTGCAGTGAGTGATAAAATTGTTGTTCTGATCCACTCTCAATGTTATCTTTCCCCCTCAAGGATTCATTAGTGGGTGTGTCCTCTGATGACAACTGTATTTACACTGCATGCTGGTGAAAATTTGTTTACTATGTCCCATCTATACATCCAAAAATATCTAGGATGTTTGTTATTGTTAGCAGCATATACCAGGCTAAATTTAACCTTTGCTGGATAGTCAATGGTCCTGGTCTATATCATCATTTTTATTAATGAAACTGCTATTATGGTGTTATAAAATAGCATTCAAGTGCTTATTCTAGTGCTTTATCATCTAATGGAAAAGTAAACTTTCAGATTTAGTACATTGTGAGCTCAAGGTGTTTTTTTTTTTTTTTTGGGTGGTTTTTTGCCAGTTTCCAGCTTTGTTCAGGACACACTTTGGCTAATGGCAGAAGAGTGGATAAAGGAGATGTCTACAGCTGTGGCGTGATGTGTTGGTGATGGGTTTTGGGGTGAGGAAAGGGTCAGGCCAGAGCTGGGAGTTGAGGAGTTCACCACACTCTCAAGTTCAAAGGTGCTAGAAGAGCGTTTTTCTGATAACCCACTCGTTTTGTGTAATGTGAAGCTATAGCTGAGAACGCTGCTCTGCAAAGTAATTTGTATAGGTAAATACATTCTGGTTCTTATGAAGTTCAGAGCTAATCTGTACTTAAAAAATGTAGATTTCCGATTAATGTAAGCAACATATAATAGCATTTATGATTTATCCCTGAATGGACGATTCTGTTTTGTCACGATTCAATTCTTGTCTTGATACTTAGGTCATGATTCTGACATTTTTTTCTGTTTTGTTAAGCCTCACAAGAACAAACAACTTTTTCTGTGGATTGGCTAAATAAAACATGGCTTTTCAATCAGTAACAATATTACAGTAAGTACAGTAAGTAACAATATTACTAATTTGATGTAGTTTTATTGTAGTAGATCAAACCAGAAGTTTATAAACATTATGTTTAAAGTTGATTTAAGTAATTCCTGGGTCAATTTTTATAAAATCAACAGAGACAGAATCAAAACACTCAATATAACAACAATAAGCTGCTATTTACTTTCTCTGACTGAGAAATGACAGTGGAAACAAAAACTACAAAGCAGAGCTATGGAGGGACACATGAGGATCAAACTCAACACTTGAGTTGAACTGAAACATCGCTATCGAACGATTTAATACGTACTATTTTCAATACACAGCATTTTTACACCTTGTCATTTTTTTTATTCAGAATCTGTCTGTACACTATATTTTTGTTGTTGAAACTCAGCATTTACAAACACATATTTATTGGCACTTTGATAACAGTAATGTTCAACAGAAATGTGTTAAAACATGTCTTAAAGCCACTATCATTTTTTTTTTACAATTAAATTTAATTAAAATCGACTTTCCCATTCACAAATATCTTGTTAATGTATTTATTCAGGTGAAAATCAGTCAGCACTGTCCTGTTTATGACTGATAATGTCTTGTTTGTTCACCAAGAACCAAGTTTGTTGTTGTAGCATTGAGGCTAATCAACGTTAGCATACCGTCACGTCTCGTTAACAGCTGTGAAAAAGCTTAAAACACAACATGGTGAACAATTCGGAGGTTCAGAATGCAGTAGATAAGAGAACAAAACATGAGACTGATGTAAGGTTTACTTAGCAGGCAAATGTTTTTGAAAGATTACAACAGATTTCATTATTCCTTTTAATCAGCTCTTTTTCTACAGACTATGCTGTATACTCAATATTCAATTCAAAAGTACATTCAAGGTAATGAAAAGTACATTTGAAAAACATGCAGCTTCAGTAAAACTTGCACACAAAGTAATCTAACAACATGCTGTAATGGCATTGACAAGAGTGAGAGAGAAAAGAATGGTGCGAGCTCCTGTTTTTGTTAAAAGTTGAAGTGTCTGGTCCTCATCCCGTCGCCATGACAACTCCAGCAGATATGTGTGTATGTGAAGACAACAGACGTAACAGGTGAGGAGAAGTAATGGCCAAGGCTTCAGATGTAATGCTGCTTAATTTAAAAAGGATAAAATGCCTCAGGTGAGATTGAAGTGAAGTGAAGGTATGTGAGAGACTTTGTATTAAGATTGAACATGCATTTTTTATCATTTATAGTTACAGTCTCCTTTTATTTACTAAGCCTGTAAGCATGAAACTAATGTCAGTACATGTCAATACGAGGTTGTTGACCTAAGAAACAGGTTAGCATGTACTTTTCTAAACAATGTAATCAATTTAGGCAAGTGTCAATATTACTCTACAGTGAGACTAGGATTGTATTGTCGTTTAATCAATTATTGATCAGTGGTGTCTTATTCGAGCAAACTTTGTACTACTTGATTATTTTAACAAGTTCCGTTCAGATTCTAAAACTTGGGTGTTATAAGGCCAGATGGTGGGCAAGAGGACGTTTTTCACGTTAATACCATTGTACTTTTTATTTATTTATATTTCATCTTTATTTTACTAGGAAGTCCCTTGAGATAATACTTTTTTTTTTCTGAAGACCTGGCCAAGAGGCACCACTGTACAAAATCAGTGAAACATTAAAACCATGATAAACATATAAAAAAGTTAAATATCCAGCTCAAGAATGACATTTGTAACTTTCAGTGAAGATATTTTAAGAAGAATCTTAAAAGAAATCAGTGGAATGAGTTCCAGAAGTTTCAAAGTTTTCTGAATATTGTTTCAAGCCCAGGGAGCTACGTACAAGAGTGCTCGATGTTAATCCTGGGCAACTTGAACAAAAGCCTCTGTGAAGAACGCAAGTTATAACCACTGTTCACTGGAGTCAATACTTGGACAGAGCTAAGTGCTAACGTGATGCTAGTGAAACCAGGGGTATTTTCATGGCTACATAAGATCTTAAAAGAGGTTAAAAGTTTCCCAAGTTACTGCAGGCTTTGCCCCCAAATATGACGCGCTGTCGACTTTATCTAGAACAGCAACAAAATTTGTGAGCTGGCTGAAGATTTGGGAATGAATCACTGAGCTGAAGCCTTTTTTACACATACGTTTACGATTACATTACTCTAAATTTGATGTCTTTGCGTAAAGTAGAATTTGTCTGTAATTTTTGCGGTTTGGATCTGATAAATTAGCATTTCAAATAGATATTTTTTTAACTTGAGAACTTTTGACAGGCCTATTTTGTAGTTATTAAATTGATTTACAATACAGGTAGGTACATGTAGCTGAAATAAAAACTAGCCAATCTCTACTAACTTACTAACTTCTTTCATTACACTGACGTCACATTAATGTAAGTTGTTTATCATTCGTGGCCTTAAAAGAGCTTCTGTTCTTATTAGATTTCTCCAAGAGTCTAGATCTTAATGCTGCGGCTTTAAGCTTCACTCAGAGGAAGAGATAAGTTTATGATATGCTTGTGCTTGGGACTCTTTGGCTGTGTTGAATCAGTCTTATCCGATAGTGTGCGCGACGTGTAGCGAGGGCAGCTTTACTATCGCTATAAAGCTTCCATTTTGTCCACAGCGAGATTGAATTTTGAGATACAACAACTTTCCCACACGAAAACAAGCCGTTCTCTCCAAAGACGACGAGGAATGAGCTGATGTTGGTTAATATTTACCAGCTTTAAACATGCCATAGTAAAAGTAGATTTATTGACTGGGAAAATTCTTTTGACTCGGTGTTGTAAATCCTCCTGCACCTGCAAAGCTCTGAGAAATAACAAGACCTCGAATAACATTTTGAGCTTTTGTTTTTCGAGCGGCGCCAGGGGTCCGAGCACTATCTCTCCAATCACAGCTGTGAACTCCAGAACTTTCTTTCCTATACAAATACACAAAGAAGAGCTTGTGATTTTGGTGCTTGTTACAAAACGTTTTTCAGTCAAAACAAAATAAAACTGGGATAATATATATATTTTTCTTTTAGTTTAGTTTAATTTAATTCATTATGGTCAATAAAATGAAGAATACAAGTGTTTCATTGATATAACATGAGGAACAATTCTAAGGTGTGTACAGTGGTTTCAAAGTCTGATTTGGAAAAATGTCCATTCTTTTATTTCATCACAGCTTAGTTATTGCAACTTGATTTAAAAGTGGGCTTGGCTTAAGCTCTAAAAACTAAAAAATATCTTGGTGATCTGACTAAATCTGTGCTAAAAAAAATCCATTGCAGAAAAAGAATTGTATCAAAGAGAAGACACATCCGTGTCTCAGCTGGAGTGCTAGACCAAATAATCGTCACAGAATGGAAAAAGAAGTCTGCACAGCCATCTGCTCCAAAAAGTTTTAATGAAACACCAAAACGTTACGTTTCGGGCATCAGCCCTTCATCAGACGTTCATCATTCACGTCTGATGAAGGGCTGATGCCCGAAACGTAACGTTTTGGTGTTTTATTAAAACTTTTTGGAGCAGAAAAAGAATTGTAAACAGCATATTAGACCAATGATTTAGTCTCAAATCTTCAGCCAATTCAATTGTTTTTATTGCTGTCAATAAATCCTTATAATGTAAATCAAATACTTTGGTCAAGGACACAGAGGAAACACTGAAATCCAATGAAAACAAGGAATTTCAAATACCTATAAAAAAGGAATAGATTAATGTAGAAAAACAATATTTTTTTTAGTGAAAGTAGACACTTGTAGGTCTCACGTGATGTACAACATGTCATGATTCCAATTGCACAAAGTTTTTTGTGGAGCTGTGAATATTGCCTAAAATTAGCAAAAAGGCCTGGCAGGAAAGGTTGGTCAAGGCCAGAACAGGGCTGGCAGTGAAATAGTTAAAAGGCAGCTGAAAACACTTGTTTAAGAAAGCTTTTGGTTTAACCCTATCTTAATGTGTTTTGCCCATCATTGTGGTTAAGCTTGCTTACTTATTTACAAATACACTACTCAAAAGACAGGCTGAATCAACTTAATAGACTTAACCTTTTTTACCTATGTGATGTGTCTATGTGGTGTTAACTGAGCAATTTTACTTTAATGTATTCAGAAAGCATGTACAGTACATGCATCACACATTGTGTTCATAATTAGCTTTCCATAATGAGCTGCAGCACTTCAAACAGTCGTTCTACACATTTAGTCTTTGAACAGACAGACTTCTTTGTGTGATATGTGTTTGATTTTGCCAACATAAACGATCTTTTAAGATCATAAGGAACAGGTTCTGGAAACATGATTCTTACTTTCACATTTTGTCATCTACCAAGTGATTACATTTCAAGACCAGATTATATAAACCGCTCGAGGATATGAGACTTGGACTTTGCTTGGATTTGGAACTTGCATGCATTTGACTTATTGCTAAATTCTTGACTAATACACTTTTTATTTGACCAGCACAACTTGTGATACATTTTTTACCCTCAAAAACTGTTGATTTTGACTCGCTGACATTTTCCTGTTGGTAAATGCTGATTTGTAGCATTAAAATATACCTTTAGTAGCTGTATTATGAATTGTTTTGTCTTCCTCATGACCACCATTTTTTATTATTTTAATCATTTAATCAATTTTTTATTACTTTAATCATGTTCAACCACTTTCTTTTGGTTTCTTGTGTTACAGATTTGGCTCAGCGACCGCTCCATTCAAAGCGCTCAAGTATGTGCTCTCAGTGTGTCCATGTGCCTACATAATCAGACCTACGATGATTCATTTTTACCGAATCAATGTCTGATTATAGACGGAAACGCTCCCTGTATAATCCTTCCAATCAATCACATTACTGATGATGAAACCTCATTTTCCTTGATCGATTACAGTGATTTTGCAAAACAGAAAAGCTGCGCTGTAACATTGATCCACGGTGTAACCTACAAGACATCCATTTATCCTCTGCACTCGCTGTTCCTTTCCTCTATTCCCCTTTGATCTACAGCCCTCTATGCAAAAACACGACTCATTCATTGATATTATTCACTTCAAAGAGCTTTTTAGACACTGTAATTTTACATCTTTGTTCTCCGGTCTTGCACTAGCGTATGTTATTATCCAATGTGATCCAATCTGACTGGTTAATTACAGGAAGTTATTAGACACTCTCTGTTTATAATGTCAACTCTGTTTTATGGCCTTGTGTTCGCAACCTTTGGCCATTCAGTCATCGCTGTAACAACCAAGATCAATATGTTTTCCTATTGTAGTAACCCATCTGCAAACTATTGGCTCACCTATAGCTGCATGTGTAAATACAGTCCATGAAATGATTCTTAAACTCAATAAGTGTCTGTCAAAGTGTAAATAGGATTTAAAGATTAAGCTGTGCATCTGAAGCATTTTAGTCACTTTATAGGTTCAGCATAGATTTGTGGCTTTGGATTAGAGATAGAGAGAGCTGAAACTCATTAAGGTGCTGTATATGTGTCATAAAAAGTGTTCAGATTAATATATTAAACCTTTAGGCGATTTGGTTCTTCATTTGAAATACAATCCAGGAATCTGGAAGCTTCCAACCGAATATAATAAAACTTAGAAAGAAATGAAGATTCTATCGACTGGAAATGAAGAAATGGAATGACTTTGTGTAGAATTACTGATTTAACTCTTAAGGTTTAAATTCGCTGAAATTAAGGCCCTTAAAAAGTCTTAATTGCAATTTTGTTTTGCTGAGTGTAACATTTTGATAGAAGACACATTCTAATCTAATAGTTTTTTACACAGTGGGATTCATGTTGGATGCATACAGAATGAGTACATTTACAGTTAAGCTTTACTTCAAAAACTCTTGCAACAAAAGCCATGATGTTAGATGTTTTAAAAGAAGTTAAAAAGCAGCAAAAAAAACCTCCCATCTTGAGATGACTTACTTTGCATTTAGTTTAGTTATTCTTTTTAGTTCTTTTAATCATCAATCAATTTTGTTATTCTCTTCTGGTATTAAAAAGTCAGCAAAAAAGTATTGATTTTCACTTGAGGCTCCCTGCATTTGCTCTGATCCATTCAAAAATGTGTGGTGTTTGCCCAATAACTGCAGCAAAATATACTGGAAAAGTGAAAATAACCAGTTTGTACAGGGTGTTTATATGTATGCTGCGTTCCAGGCAGCTGGGGGGTCGGATGGTTTCCAGTTGAACATTACCAGTTCCCATTTTAAAGTGTTCCAACTGAATCAACTTGTTTGTAATAAAGTTATTGCTAACCAGTTAGCTAAACAAAAGTAATGTTTGTAAAATGTTAAACAAACTATAATCAATGGAAAGGTGGTTAAAAATCCCAGATCACTGGAATGAAGCATTATTAGAGCTCCAGTGTTTTTGTTTTTCAATTGATTTTTGTCAGACCAGTGCCTTCCATTCCTACATAGCTCTGTGACTTGACATATAGAATAATTGATATTGCTTCAGCGGACAAACTCCAGGGCCCTTGTGGAATAACATTTTCAGTTGTTTTTGCCAGAGGCCACTCCTTTTTCTTATGAGCCGTCAGAGCAGAGACAGCCTTCAAACTGACCACGTCTCCTCAGATAAACACATAAAAACACCACGAGAATCTCACAGTTAACCAGGGAGGACATTTTACTTCCACATTCAGTAAGCTGCCGTCTCGAGGGTGAAAATGCCTTATCAAAGAGCAGTCAAAGGTGCGAGTCAGTCAAAATGACAGACAGGCCACAGCTAATCAGCTCTGATATGAGCGGGCAGCAGCAGACACAGCAGAGATGTGGGTCACTGCTCCACTTCTTTTCTTCTTTAGAGTAGTTTGGACAGGTATTGACCACTGCAGACACCCTGGGAACACCCTGCTCTCATTTTGTCAAGCAGCCATCACAGTTTAACCCAGGGCTTTTCAACCAAAGGCCCATAGACCAGAACAGGACCTCCAACCAATTAAATCTTGTCCATGACCCATCAAATAGAAAGCATATTTGTTCCTATTTGCAATACTAAAATCGATATAATGCTAGAAATACTTTGTGCCACTCCAGACAAAAATGGTGGATTGTCGTATATTTCCAGTTCAGAGGTCACTGCCAAATGAAACCCTGGTCCTCTGAAAAAAAAGTTGAATAGCCCTGGTTTAACCTTTAGTGAAGCTCATCCTAATTTTTTTTATTCTTTGATATTAGTCAGGTTTGTTTGGGGGTTAGATCTCATCTTTAACTCTCAAAAATGTCCTTTGGCAAGACACCTAAACATGAGTTTATGCACTGGCATCATTTTATTTGGAAAAGCTCCTCATCGTTCTGACCAAGGCAATAGTATAATGTGGGAAAAAATGGTAACACTTTAAAAACTTGCCATTTTAGCGAGTTGCTAATTGCCCATTGACTATTCGATTTGATTGTAATCTTGTAGCCTTACTACTGGAATTGCTTTCCACCTCCGAGTGTGGGTTGTGAATGAATAATGTCCTACTCTGGCTCTTTGAGAAGCTTTTTAAAACACATACCTGCTTCATAAGTCATACCACCCACAGAAGACATTACAAGAGATATGGATAATCAAATATTTGTTGATACTGGAAGTAATAATACTCCAAGTATAATTAGGACAATGCAAACTATCTTTAGCATGAAAAGATATTTTTCATATCAGTACTGGTGTAAAACAGATTTTTGAGTTATTTTCTTGTTCATTCTTTAGTATAGCAAGTCTGTCAGTGGTCCTAATGCATTGTCTGACCGGTGTACAGTGCAAGGACACAGTGACCGTATTCAGAGCAGAAGAGTCGCCATAGGACCTCTGGCATCTCCTGCCTGAATAATTGCGTAAACAGCCCTAATCCTCCGGAGGTTGTTCCTGGATTTAATTTTCACAATCACACCGACATAGGCTATTAATGATCATCACAAACTCTAAATATGAAAACAAAAAATAGTTACATTAATAATCATTTTAGTGATTTTCTCCTTTTAGCTAAAAAACTCTTTAGCTCCATCGATTCAAGCTTTGGCTTCGCATGAATCAATAATTTGGACAAAAATGACTTCAGCCAACGTGATTTAAATAGTGTTTCATCTGAAAAAGTTGCGAGCCTGGCTTTTACTTATTCTTATGCTAGATGCATATATCTGGCGGAGTTGACGTGATCTCTTCCCTATTGAAAAAAAAAAAAAGCTTTTACATTGACTAACTTGTTAAATTCTAAGCCATTGCCTCCCAAGTTAAGCCAATCAGCAAGCATTTGTTTCTAACTGCTGATGAACCCATAGCTAGTGCCTGCTACAAACTTACACAACTTCTTTGTTGCTATGCAGTCCAGAATATTCTCTAGCGGCGACGATAGCATCTATCTTTGTCAATTACAGAAACCCTTAATACCCTCGGAAGCTCATGTTC
The DNA here is from genome assembly GCA_038363315.1 of Mugilogobius chulae. Lineage (NCBI taxonomy): Eukaryota > Metazoa > Chordata > Actinopteri > Gobiiformes > Gobiidae > Mugilogobius > Mugilogobius chulae. The sequence goes on from CM076405.1 coordinate 9,850,222, forward strand.
TTCACGGTCTTCTTCATCCTTGGCTTGTGCTGATGCCCTTAGATAACACTAGTTTGGTCACGCTTGCCCAGAATCATTATCTAGAGAATCTTGTATTACATATGGAAATAACTATATTCATTAAATACTGATCTGTCATTTAACTCAGGTATTCCATTAAAATGTTTGTGTTAAGTTATATTAACTTAACGCTCAAACATTATTATTACATAGTACATCCCCAAACTCATATTGCTGCAACTATTCTTAACTGCCAATTTGTGTGCTTTAATCGATTGATCTACTGCTTCTTCATAAAATGCCTCGGCCTTGCGCCAACAGAATGCGAAATAATCTGGCTGTCAGTTTGTAAGGAGACCATCAAGGGTTCTTCTTATTGGCATCAGTTGCTGATATGTGTTTTCTTACAGTAGACAATACATAAGGCATGGCCGGCCTGCTATCTATAAATATCAGTCTATTAAGGGGCAGAGTCATATTGGTATTTTCCTGCACCATCCATCCTGTTCTTAAAGATGCAATAATTGGTCTTATGGAACGTACCAATATGACGCAATCCCCTTTGTATCTGGGCTGTGATCTTTCTTCCATTGCTACTCGGCAGCCCGCTCTCGGTAAATATACCTAGCATATCCCACTGCACTTACACATCGCGTATTCTATACATAGTCTGATTGCTTTTCGTCACCACTGTAATGTATTTCCACTATCCCAAACAAAGAACCCTTCAAAGATGGATCGCGCAAATACAAAAGCTCACAATCAAGCATTGCGCGTGCACTGTAGATATGTGCGTAATGTCATTTGCACCTCCGACTTTTTGCTCAGGCACAAATAAACTTTTTCGCTGCAGCTAGATAGAACAATATGCTAAGCCTACGGAGCAGCACACATATACTTCGGTCTTCTGTTCTAAACATAATCATTACTCCCACATTTCCTGCGTTAAAACAGCACCTCAGAGACACATGAGTTTACTGATCATTATTACAAGGTTGAGAGAGAAAAGCAAGGACAGAGATAGAGGCTTGCTGCATTCATAAAACTTCCCTGATAGCCCAACTTTCTTCTCCTCCAGACAATTTTTTTTTAATCCATGTGAGCTCATTGTTAGTCCATATCGTATTGTTTGTTTTGTTGTCAGGGTTTCTAGATTTTCAGAGGCCAAACCTTTGAAAAAAGCCACAAAACAAGAGAGTAGTGGCTGACCGGTGGACGCCGGTGTTCAGGTGGTGAAAGTTCAGCAGTGCCCAACTCAGGGTCGACACCTGATGAGACCAAAGTGTCCACAGCAGCTTTGAGCGTCTACTTTACAAGACAAGAGAGTAGTAACAATACAGTTTTCCCGAACGCCACAAGACGCAGGTTTACATTGACTAAACATGTAAATAAACACTCCAACTCTGTCCGGTCTGAACGCAACATTAAAGATGGAGGAGCTGAGTTTTTTTTAACACTTTAAGCAAGATCCAACTAGTTCCTAACTCTCACAAATCCTTCAGCACAAGGTAATATCCACGGACATTATGTTTTGTCTGGAATTAAACCATAAAAGCGTAATTTTACAGACAGCCAAACGAGACTGGAGGTGACCACTCAAGCACAGCCAATCAGACAGTACGCAGTGATCTGATTTTGTCACACTCTGCTGTTTATGCAATATACACTGTGGATCAAAATCTTAAAGACCATTTGAAAAATAGCTAGAATTTACCTTTTGCACATTTGGATCTTAATTAAGTTTTAAGCACTATGCAAAAGCAAGAAGGGAGAGTGAGACAAAAAACATTTGGAACTTGTAATAAAATAAATAAATAAACTGAAATGGGTTGTTTTGTCACCTGATCAAAAGCTTACGACCACAAGCTATAAAAGCCAAAATCTGTTCAAAATTTTCATTTTCTGTCAGGCATTCACAAGGTCTTGCCCTCCTGATGGTTAAAGCAAGGAAGCTTTCTCTTCTTGAACGTGGCCGGATCATCGAGCTGCATAAGCAAAGCCTCTCACAGCGACTCACTGCTGCTGAGGCTGGACGCAGTCAGACACTCATTCTAAATGTTCTCCTGAGCATTGTGGAACAACAAAGTCATGCAGGAGCATCCGTCATGACTGAGGTCCTGGTCTGTGTGGTAACAGCTGCTCAACAGGACAACGCTGCAGAAGTCTTTGTTCTTCTGGGAGAATAACATCACGTTTTTGGACCATCCTGCATGTTCTCCTGATTTAAATCCCATAGAGAACATTTGGGGATGGAGGACAAGGGAAGTTTATAAAAATAGTCATCAGTTCCTGACAGTTGATGCTCTTTGTGAACCATCTTCATCACTTGGAGCAACGTTCCCAATTGCTTTTTATAAACACTCACATCCAGCTGCCCAGATGAATGTTTGAAGTGATTAACAAGAACGATGGAGCTCCTCATTACTGAGTCCTACTGAGAACATTTTTGTTCTGGTTTGGAGAGTTTTATGTTGCTTTTTGAGTGATGGTCTTAAACTTTTGATCAGCTGAAAAACAGCCTATTTCAGTTTAACTGTTGTTTAAATGAATTACTTTTGTCACACTCCCCCTTCTTGTTTTTGCATAATGTAGCTTAAAACCTCATTAGGATCCAAATGTGTAAAAGGTCAATTCTAGCCATTTTTCCGGTCTTAAGATTTTGATCCACAGCGTACTTCTTGGTAGAAAAGACAAAGTTTATTAATTTACCCCAGTAGTACCCCACTTTTTATTACATCACAAGGTGGAACAGAGTGTCTTTAGTTTGACAGAAGGAATCAGTCTAAACATGCATGTGTGAAAGAAACAATCTAATGCACCTTCAGCTGTGTTTTGAGTGATAATGGTCGGATAATATAAGCCCTATAATCGATGAAATATAAGTCATGAGAGCTGAGACATCTGCTGCGCCAGAGTCACTGAAGGATGAGTCAAAGCCACAGAACACATGTGAAGTAGGTCAGGATTAATAGATGCTAATGCCGGTTGGAAGATGATGAATTTATCCCAAAACGCCTGGGGTGAGTCACGGTGAAGAGTCCCTTTCACAAAGCAGGACCGTCTGAACCGGACTGATGACGCTGCTGGATTCAGACTGGCCGTGGTCCTGCGCTTGTCCCGAGCTGCACTCACTAATGAATTTTTTTTAATGGCTGCTAAATCATTTCAACGTGACCTCTAAAACCTCCGCAGTAAAACGACGAGAGGAGAGAGAAGATACTGACGGACGACTGTACAGCACAACAAACAGGTAAACCTCTACATATTACATTACTATTAAATTATTAAACGTCAGAGTTTGGTTCTCTTAATGGGACATTGTGGTAACCGAGCAGAACCACACTGTAAAAAGTAATCGAGCAGTTGAATGACTTTTTGATTCCAACAGATCCAGGATATTTTGCTGGATTGAGTATCGGCTCCATGATATTAGTTCAGCCGATATTCTAGTTGTGCCTATAACTGGGCATAATGACACTTATTGATGTTTGACATTTTATTCAGATTAAGTTCTTTGACTTGCACTATAAATAATAGTTACAATCTGATCAAATGTCTTATGTTCTGAAAAGAAAAAAAAAAAACTTTTTCAGTCCGTACACTAACATCAGTTGATATCGGGTATCGACAGATTCCAAAGTATCAGGATCGGTCTCAGAACTAAAAAAGCTGGATCAGTGCATCTCTAATCAAAACTACAATTACACAGTCATGTTGTGCACAGTTCTAAGGCAACTCTGCTCTGTTCTATACTCTTAACAAAGTACTGTACTAAGACAGCTGCTTATCAGGACTGGGACAGTATATCATTCTGACAGATATTGCTACAGTATTGTATTGTATTGTTAGTATATATTACAGGGGTGGTGAACCTGATGCTCACGAGCCACATGTGACTTTTGACTAATCTGAGTGTGGCTCTTTGGCTCATTTCTGAAACATTTGTGCCTCCACATGCTCTCTCTCTTTCTCAATCTCTCCTTCCCTCTCTCTACAGTGGAGAGCAGAATGTTTAACAGACAGTTTTCCTTCTTTGAGAAAGCATTTTGAACTCCCAGTGATATTCTGTGAAGCTGCAGCTTCATAATGATCCTGTGGCCATACCTGTTTGTCAAAGCCTGATCCCTGAAGCTAAGCAAGATAGGGCCTGGTTAGTACTTGGATGGGAGACCGCTGGAACACCAGGTGCCACAGTGGGACGACAAAAGTGTATTGTCGTTGGTGTCCTTGGGCAAGACACTTAACCCACATTGCCACAGTGTCTGTTACACTGACTGAGTGGATCCCTGATTGTAAAGCGCTTTGAGTGCCTTGTAAGGTGGAAAACCGCTATATAAATGGAGACCATTTACCATTTACCATCCTGTTTGTGCAAATATGCCTTATCCAAAATATACAGTGAGCTAACAACATGTAAAAAACAACAGCGGCACATATCGTGCAAAAAGGCGCAGCGCAGAAATCTTTAAAGCTTTTGCTTTAGCCTGAATGAAACAGAAGTTCAGATACTGACCTGACTGTCTGCTCAAACAGGACAGACCTGAGTCTGACTCCTACAGCTCACTTATACACTGGCAGAGCTAAGGGCATCTGAGTTCTGGGGTACCCTAAATCTGCTCCAATGCATTCCCAATTGAAGCTCAGTAGTTTGCAAGATAATACAGAATTACTCAAAATAATAATAATCTCTTCTCCCTCACTCCCCCTCCACACATGTGGACAGAACAAGACTGAACGTTCGTTTAAGTTAATTTTGTCTAACATTTCTCCTTTAAAGTGGACTAAATACTGTGTGTAACGTCCACTTTTCTATCATTAGTTTCCTCACAGTCGTATTTGTTTGAGTAACCTTGTATTGCCCTGCAGCTGAAGATTAAGTGCAACAAGTGTAAATGAATACTTAGAAAACAGAATAGATCTCCTTGTCATATAATTCTTCTAAAACACATACTGCTTAATAACAGGCTTAAATCTTGTGCAAAGTGACTTGTGCCGAGCCTGTCTCGTGGTCGTGCGTCCCAGTGCTGTGTAATGACTTTTCTCCTGGACGGACTGAACGCTGCAGAAGACACAGTTTAATGAGCGCCTTCGAGTTCCCGGGAGGACAGACCTTTTGTGAGCGGCATCGACTCAAATCCTCCTCTCTCCGACGCCGCTCTGCTGGAGACAGTTTAAACACAGCTCTGAAACCAGCCGGGCTCTATATCCTGACCTGGAATATATCATAGAGCTGACAGAGAGTGAGTGCATATGTGTGACCAATAACAGCGAGATTTAGACTTAGTGATGAGTCCTGTGGGAATGAGGGAAAAGACTAAATGTGACTGAGCTAAACTTGGATTTTGATGAAGCTACATTGAATTTCATATTGAATCTCTTCAGGTATGTGTTGTACAAAAATAGTTGTATATTAACTGATCTCAGAATAGGGCTGGGTCATATTGTGATAAAAATCGAATTGTGAGCTCATCTCTGTGACAATCTGCTTTTTTCATGAAATCGTCATATCGTGATTTTTTCTTTTTTCAAAGTGTCTTACAAATTTTGAAGGTTGTGGGTGGAGCTGCACGATATATCGATATCGGATCGACACCGCGATATTGACAACGGCGATTAGCTAATCGCAAAAGCCTCAATATTCCTCTTTTTCTTACGTGTTAGCCTCCTTTTTTATTTTTATTGGACACAGCGAACTACGAAAGCGAACACAGAGCAGCACAACAGTGACAGGCCTCTAAACTGCACAACACGACTGAACAAAAGTCTATAAACACTGTTTCTATGACTGTTCTAGTGTATTCAAAAAAATCTCTCATAAGTAAAGAGTTATGTTTTGGCAGATGCTGCTAGCGTTAGCCGCTTACCTTGAACAGGCAAAACATCGATAGTTTTCCAGGCAAATCCAGTCTGTTTTCTTCACAAACATAAAATCCAAGTGAATAAAAGCTGCATGACTGATATTAGTCCATAAACACCTATATAAACTGAGATAAATGTTATTTTGAGAGTTTTAGCAATCTTTTTATTTATTTATTTTTCAGTCTAACACGCCAGTAACCTGGCTCACATCAGATGGATATGTGTTGAACTCCTATCTGAATTCTCACTATATCCATCTGGGACTTCGAGAAAAGCAGCAGAACACGTACATCCACGAGAGTCGCCATCTTTGTTTAGCTTGAATGTAGGGTAGGGTTAGCACCGAGGCGCTAACAGCCGTCTTAACACCTCCAAACACCGTTGGTTCGGACTCTCAAACCAATCAGGCTGCTGGAAGGCCAGATGGTTTATCCCATGTTTAATATCGCGAGATAAACCATCTGGCTGGCCAGTTAACACGCCAGAGCTCTACAGGGGAAGTTAGCGCCATCTGCTGGTGTAGATGTATATTTCTGTCACAGTTACAGGTTAAATAATAGTCTTAAGTTACTTTAGTTACTGTTTATACAGGCCAACTTAATTACCAAGCACAACATCCAATACGTTTTGGTTGTAGCCTCAGAAGTATTAACGCCTAAAATGTATTTATAGTTAAGAATTGCCAATTAGTAGCGCAGTTTATTTTTAACATTGTTTAAATGTTAAATGTAAAATAGTATGCTCACCAGAAAAAAAACATATTTATACACATGTTAATAAATATCGAATTGAAATTGCAATATCAAACAAAAAAATTGCAATTAGATTTTCTGTCAATATCGTTTAGCCCTAGTTGTGGGTTTTGGGCTGCACATTCAAGTCATAAAAGAGGTGAATTTTTAGCATTTTTCAGGTTTGATTTACAAAAAGATATATCAATTATGACTGAAACATGGATTCTTAGAATAGTTTCATGCTTAAAAAAAAGTTGTTGAAAAACTACTAAATTATACCTAAATCATTAATACTTATTTAGAGGCAACACACAACGTTCAAATTAATCGAATATTTTTAAAACGTTTTATTGAAGGACTGAGGTTGCTTGTTTTGAGATTTATTTTCAAAGTCTTGGTCACTTGTTTCACTCTGAAATCTGGCAACATGACATCCTTTGACAGCTGGATTTAGCCACTGACAATGAAGTAGGAACTTTCTGAAAAATCAGATACTTTTTTTGTACCTCAAAGCCAAAAAAAGAGAGAGATAGAAAAAATTGACATTAATTGTGATAAAATCAAAATCGTGATCTGGCTTCAAAAAAATCGTGATAAAATGTTTTTGCTATATCGCCCAGCCCTATCTCAGAAGCTAAACAGGTTGGGTCAGGGCAGTAGCCATTCTCCTCCGTACTTACAGGACATCCTGTTTGAACTCGTGTAAATAACAACAATCCATGGTCGGCTAAATACTGTTTTTCCATAAGCGTCATTTTCGGTTTTCCACACTATATTCCTGCTCACTGATTCGTTTGCCTGAACAGCCAGTCCTACACACTTTGACAGACAACTTTACAAAGACGTGAGGGTCTGGGATCAGAGCGGCGGGGTTCTATTTCGAGAAAACACAGAAATCACAGAAAACCCAGAAATTCCACCGAAACAGCGATGCGCTAAACCGGATGTTATAGTAAATATGCAGCGCGAGGATTTTTCAGTCTGAAGGGTCTCAACACAGTTTGCTGCTCCAGTGTGATTTATACATTCCTAATTGTTCAAAACCAAAGCTATCAGTTACGTCCGCCATCTTGAACGTTTTAAAATGGTTAGAAAAAAAAGTTTTGAAATTGCAGAGTGGAGGGGGAGGGGCGGTCGGTTTGTGATTGGATTGTTCTAACTTTGGATGATGAAATGGTTGTCTCTGTCTTTGGTTTCAGACCCTTCTGCATTATCTGTCCGATATATATGTCTATCTTTAATTTCTGCTAAAAAAAAAAAAAAGAGTCAGACGCAACAGAAACACGTCCATCACAAGAGCTGCCATCTTTGGTTTGAGTCAGAAGCTACTCAACCCGCCCTGCTGCAATACCATTGGGTCGTTAAAGCACTGGTTTGGACTGCAAACCAACCGGCTGATAGAGACCTCTCAAGATTCCACAATATAACAAGAGAATCCATCTGGTTGGCCAGGTTAGTGCTTTAAGTATCAGCTGATCCCAGGATGAGCCAAACCAGAGTAGGGACTGAAAAGAGCTGTTTTAATGGCAGAAACGTGTAAAATGTAAATAGTGCTGTGTAACAACAACTTATATGAGTCAAATTTCAAACGTTAGATATGTTCGGGATCTGCCTGTAAAAATATAAAAAAAAAGATTTAAATAAGTCTTACTAATCTAATTCAACAGATACCACATCCTTTAAAAATACAAATAATTATTAGTTAACTGAGGTACAGTGTATTTTGGTATTTATTATAGTGATACTTTGCATAATATAAATCATAGCATGACATTGTGTGTCAGCTCTGTGTTGTGTTGTATTATCAGTTTAGTGTGAGTATTTCCTGTGACAGGTGCTTACATATTCTGCCNTTCCTTAAAAATGTAAACAAACATAATTCATTCTATGCTTCTTACATCAGGCACATGTTTTGCATTCTGAGCCTCTGAATTGTTCAGCACAATGTGTTTTAAGCTTTGGTCACAGCTGTTAGGAGTGAGGAATATGACGGTATGCTAGCGACAGTTAGCCAGAATGCTAACAACAACAGACAAACTTTGTTGATTTTGGTAAACAAACGAGCCATCATTAGATGTAGACATTGGGACATTGTGGACTAATTTCTTCATGAATAGATTGGCCTATATCAGGGAATTTGATTTCAAATTATATTCTTGTAAAAAAAAAAAAAATCAGGTATTGCACCTTTTAATTTAAAACTATTCTAAAATGCTTTTAGAAAATGTATTTGCAAACTATTACCTTCTGCTTCTGTTTACATTATGCCTGCTATTTCAATTTGTATTCAAGAAATCCATCTTAAGACAGAAATTACCTTTACATCTGCGCTACAGAGTAATAAAAACACTAAAATACGTGCTGTCTCTTTTGCTCAGATTTCTGCCATATAACTCGATTACTTTCCAACAGCGTTAACAGGTGTGAAATTGAAAATGCACTCCCACATCCTGGCAAAATCACTTGTGACAAAAGCTTGTCAAATCAGAGCAGGTAATTCTGTCTCAAGGTGGATTTGTGTATTATTTTACATTTTGATCTTTGTATATTGTCACCAGATCCTTAATCTCCACCAAATCCCCTTTAATGCACACTTAATGCTGTGTCGTCGTGTGGATGTTGACGTCTGTTTGATCAGTGATTTTCTCAGAAGGACTTGAACCTGTGTGCGGTGGTGTGTGCGACTCTTTCATGTTTGTTTTTCCATTTGGCCCGTGAACTGTCTGTATGTATAATCCCTGACGGCCGGGCGTGCTGTTTGTACTGTGCTGTACCTTGTTCTGCCACATTTGAACAATAAACCGGATATGAGTTTCCAAGTCAGTATCCTGCTGTGCCTCTGCTCTGTGGATATGAACTTTGCATATGTGTAAGAGAAACGACGACGTATGTACTCAGTCGGATTGTTGGGAAGAAGCTCTGACTCTACATTCTGAAAAGAAAGGAAGTATTATTTTAAACATGTTCCCTTTTTCATTTTAGGAATTTATGTGAGATGATGAAAATGATTTCCTTTGAATAACTTCCTAACTGACTTGTTGGTCGAATCAACAGTGTTATTTCAACCTGGACAGACTCAAACAGACAAAATGATGCGATTAATGATGGCATTTATTGTTACAGGTTTGGCGCTTAGGCCCCGGCAGAAAACAATGTGCATGCGATAAATGATGAGCTGTTGGAGTAGGAGATTTCCCCCCGGAGCCTAGACACTGGTGGTGGTTGAGAGGAAGAAGGTGGAAGTTGAGGTGGAGATGGGGAGGAGGGTTGCGATGAGACGAAATGACGCTTGCGACAGCTGAAGCCAAGAGCAGAGGTTGAGCTGCTCTTTTGAATGTGGCTCTGACGCCCTGATAGGCTGAGAAGGAGGAGGAGAGCTGAAGCTGATTGAACAAGCTGCGCAGAGCGAGACATGATTGGATCTGAGATGAAGTGCAGGTGTGCTGATTACTGAGGCAGAAGCTGGTATAGTCTTCCAGGCTGAATTTTCGCTCCTTAGCTCCATTTCAACCTGGACAGACTCAAACAGACAAAATGATGCGATTAATGATGCATTTATTGTTACAGGTTTGGCGCTTAGGCCCCGGCAGAAAACAATGTGCATGCGATAAATGATGAGCTGTTGGAGTAGGAGATTTCCCCCAAAAAAAGAGAGATGAGAGCCGGGGAAAGGCCAAACAGAGGTAATAACAGGAAGAGAAAAATAGACAGGATAAAACAAGATAGAGATAGGGATAGAGATAGGAATAGGACAGGGATAGGGAAAGGATAGGATAGGATAGGATAGGGATAGGTGCGTTCACCTCGTTGCTGTGCGAGGGATGCTGGGGCTGCGCTGATGTAAAGCCCGGAAAAAGGAAAGATCGCCTCGTTGCTGAGCGAGGGATGCTGATGCTGCGCTGATGTGGGGCGCGGGAAAAGGAAAGATGGCCTCGTGCTGAGCGAGGGATGCTGATGCTGCGCTGATGTGGTGCGCAGGGATAGGAAAGATCGCCTCGATGTTGTGCGAGGGATGCTGAAAATGCGTGACGTGGGGCGCAGAAATAGGAAAGATTGCTTCGATGCTGTGAGGGCTGCGCGACATGGGGCGCCGAGAGAAAGCAATCACCTGCGGCTGAGAGGGATGCAGAGGATAAGCAGATAAAGGAATAGAATAGAACCTCGTAGTTGAGCGAGAAAGCAGGGCACAGAGACTCGGATGTGAGCACTTATAGACAGAAAATGGGAACATGCTTGGAAAGGGCTGACGAGACATTTGGGAGAGATCCAATAATGCACCAATACCTGAGGAGCAGAAAATGAGCAGGGAAGATGATCAGAGCAGAGAAGGCCAGAGAAGAGATTGGATGATACAGACCTTGACTGGAGTCGAATCAGAACAGATGATAGCCAACAATAATAACCTAGAAGAACAAAACTTACAAGAATAAATATGCTGATGAGGAACATGCAGAGGTCAGAAGATCACTGACCTAGAGAAGCAGGAATAAGCATAGAAACTTGACGAGCTGCAGAGAACTGATGAAGCACCTGCCGAGATAGAATGATGCACAATAAAGGAAAAGAATGCACTGATAAAGCTGGAAAGGCCTGAGTGAGAAATGAATGGCTTGCATGGAGACCAAACATTGAGAACCACCACCAGATAATGAATGATTACCTATTGAACGGATGAAACTGAACGATAGCAGAGAGTGGTTAATGGGAAAGATGTCGTGAAAATTGTAAATGTGAGGGAGCAAGGAAGGTGAGAGGCCTCGAATATCGGCTGACATGGCACCGCACGATCTGAATGAGTGGCTGGAGTAGAGGATAGAGTTGTAGCACTGCTGGAGAACAATGGAGGTCTGAGATGAGCCCTGATGATGATGTAGGAGTGTCCTTGGGTGTCGGAGGGGAGACTATGGAATGCCTGAAAACAGAGACTAGACAAGCAACAGTGAACATTGGAATGACTTGGGACTGTCGGGCTGTTAGGATGAAAAAGAGTGACGACTACATGATGCGACTGAAAAGGACATGATTGGAAGAGCTACGATGAGGAAAATTCAAAAGTGTGAATGAGGCTTGCTTGAAAGCAGCTGGCTGCAAACCGCAGGTCCTGAGAGAATCCCCCAAAACCCACGGATGGGGCGGAATCCGTGAAGACTAGTTCTAGACTCGGCCGCACAGTCACCTACTGACATTTCCGCGGACTGAAATGGAGCCACTGCAAAGAATGAAGAGGGAAGAGGCATGATTGACAACAGTGTAAGGATTGCATTTGACAGCTGTGAGCTGACAATAACGGGAGTGGACGACTGAGACTGGTTTTCAAAATACAAGGATTCTGTGATGCGGTAGGTGGTTTCGTGGAACACGGTCAGACTGAGCAGGAACGACGTGGTAGGGATTGCGAATTAGGGTGGGGCGATATTGACAAAGTAGCGTATGAATCTTGATATATTTGGGCATATGATCACAGCGTTATCCAGGCGATAGAATGAGTCGAAGTTGTAGGAGCATGACAGAACGTCTTGAGGGTGCACAAGCGCTTTTTTTTTTTTTTGCGGAAGTATTGAGCAATACGATACACTTATTGGATCGCCTTCAAGCCGATGAAGATATTCTAAACTTTTTTTTTTTTTTTTTTAAGCACAGCTCTAGCCTATTAGTGACTGGACCATAATTGAGCCTATGATGGAGGAAATTCGGAATAGTACATAAAGACTGACTTGAATTTGCAGTAATTCGGAGGGTAACTAGCGCCTACAGAACCTTTGCTTTAAATGAATTCTTGAAATGAGACTAACTAAACTGGTCCTATAAAGGGATTTTTAGTCGACGTCACTATTCGCCCTACTGCGCATGCTCCATGACGAAAGAAAGCTCTACACCTGGACAACACGACAGCAGCTGGGTCAATCAGGTATGAACCGATCTGACGACATCTGGCTCCTGAAGCTTGAGACGGAGTCTATAATCACAAGTTTACCCTAAAACACTTATAATACCATCCTTTATATAAATACAGGACAAAAACCTTGGAAGTATTTGTCGTTTGATTAAAATTGTGTTTTAAAAAAAATACATGGCTGCCATTTTGTCCTGGCTGTGACGTCAAATGGTTGTCTCTGCCCTCTGGTGGTTGTCAAGGTAACAGCCTAGGGAGGAACTATGGCAGGAGCAACCATGGCAACAACCAAAAGCAACCATTTGACATCATTAACCCAGAATGCATTGCGTCTGGACAATATGGCTGCTGCCAATGGCTCCAAACAATGACCGTTTTATAAAAAAAATAGTAAGAGGTTAGATATTTGTTTGCAATTTATTTTAGTAAGCATGAACAGTACTAGCATTTAAACCATATTTATCTTTATAGTCCGGGATCCCTTTAAGGGTTTGATACAAACACAAAAGATGAATGGCAGAGGTACTTGTTTTCGCACGCTGACAAACTCTTGAAGCCAGCCGACAGCGGCCCTAACTCAGGTCGTTTCTCTGGCTGAGTCAATGAGCTTCAGCTCTTGCATATGGGGTGCGTGCGCATTGGCTCTGATGAAAAACAAATGATCCCTTTAGGTGATTGAGAGCTTGACGGTAGGCAGAGGACAGACAGAGTGAGATTCTGGAGAACTATTGCAGCTCTGACATCTACTATCCCGACACCTGGCTTGAACGAGATTTGTTGAGCTTGAAACAACGGTGAATATAAGCCATTGAACTGAAAGTAAACGCATCCAACTGTCGAGAGTGAACCGATACTTACCAACACCATTATTATTATTTTATTTTATTTTTTATATTTAGGAAAATCTGTTGAGAATTTGCCGGTTGCTTTTTTTTTTTTTTTTTTTGAGCTTGCTCCTGAGCGCACTTGACGATATTTACAAGAAATTTGTGTTCGTTTTTTTTTTTTTTTTTTTGACAATTAGGTTTGTACTCGCTAAAGACTTAAATATAAACTTGCAAGATATTTCATGCTTTAGAGTCTTGTAATGATCAAATTTAAAGCAAGTCAAAGTCTTTAACCATGATTACCATTCTTTTAGTTACCCCAATTGACACTTGCTATGTATATTTAAAATAAGTCAAACTCTTAACTTTTAGAACATGCTTTTAATTGCCTTTTATTGCGAAAAGCTTAAAGTCGTTTGGGCTTGCTCCTTTGCGACACTTGGCGTCATAACAAGTGATTTTTTGCGTTTTTTTTTTTTTTTTTTTCCCCAAAGTTTGATTCACGAAAATTACCCACTAATGACAACAATATGGAGTTTTTGCATATTTTTATGATTTAAAAAAAAAAGTTATTAATGATCAAATATTATTTAAAATATGCCGAAATCATTAACCAACATTTTTACTGTGACAGATAATATTTAATTAATTGCTTATTTTAACAATTTTTTATTGAGTGCCTGAAGTCGCTTGTTTTGGGCTTTTTTTTTTTTTTTTTCCAAAGGCCATGACGCTTGTTTCTCTGAAAATCTGGCAACCCTGTTGATGCTCTGAAAATCTGGCAACCCTGATCATGCTGTCCGAAATAAACCTGTCCAATGAGAATGCAAAAAGAAAAAGGTGGCTTTAGTTGCGAACGCCACGTGATAAAAGAAATATGAACCTGCCGTATATTGACGCCAATTAAGACTCGAATTGCTTGTGCAGTTAGCATAGGCAGATGACGTGATGCCGACCGAGAAAGAAATCACCAGCTCAAGACCCTGCAGACACGGAGTAAGTGAAACAAGCTCGGGTAAAGTAGAATGAGCGAGATTTTTTTTTTTTTTTTAAATAGTAAGGAGAATTAGACATTACGCAGGGTGACACGGAAAAAACGGAGGGAGAAATTGACTACCCGTTAGATTGAAGGTTTGGGCTGGGCCTGGGAGGAGCTGCAGAGCTCAGCAGCGGGCGAGCGTCGGGAGGAGCAGTGGAGGGCGCGCGGGGACTGCTGCAGCGCAGAGGGCGACCGATATAGGGTCTGCGACGGCCTGAAGTGGACGAGCCGCCTCGAGAGAATGACTAAACGGCAGAGGCAGACACGGCTGAGGCGGGATCTCCCTAGACCGCTGCGGCTGGCGGTGCGGGAGCAGAAGCAGGAGGGAGCGGCTGCCCAGAGAGGAGCGCACGTAGACGCCGGCTGCTGGCGCGGAGAGAGAAAGTCCGGACCAGGTAAGAGGCGCTTGGCGGTCAGAGAGAAGTGACCACGGTCTTGAACAGCAGTTTGGCATTCATACAGGCAGGGCTCGGTGCGGAGCCGGTCGTTGAGTCAGAATGAAAGATAGTGAGTCAGACGAGCTTACGTGATTGCATTGCGATGAGACGAAATGACGCTTGCGACAGCTGAAGCCAAGAGCAGAGGTTGAGCTGCTCTTTTGAATGTGGCTCTGACGCCCTGATAGGCTGAGAAGGAGGAGGAGAGCTGAAGCTGATTGAACAAGCTGCGCAGAGCGAGACATGATTGGATCTGAGATGAAGTGCAGGTGTGCTGATTACTGAGGCAGAAGCTGGTATAGTCTTCCAGGCTGAATTTTCGCTCCTTAGCTCCATGTCAACTGTGATTTTTGGCTAGCCTACTGGTAAATAAACTGTATTGACTCAACATAAAAAGTAATTACATGGACAACATGATTAATCTAGGTCATTTATTTTAAGTGTGCTCAACACACTTATGCATTATTTGCTTTGATTTAGCAATTAAAGTTGGGGTAGCTAACTTTTTTAGTTAATAAATAAATAAGTAAAATGTATGTTTTCTACTAAAAGTTAATGAGAAATCTAGCACTTTGTGAAAAAATGAGACTTTAATAAGGTTTTTTTTTTCCGCAACAGAATCCAAATGCAGCAGTCTGATTAGCTGTGCTTGGGTTGTCCTCTCTGGTATCAAAATAAATAAATACAATGTTCACCATGTGTCACATGATTTATGAAAGAAAATTTTAAACCTAAATTTTGTTTGCAGTGTAAAAATCAGCTAACCCCCACCTAATAATTAATTTATTCATTCATACATGAATTTTCTGCTGTTCTTGTTAAGGTTCGCAGGTGACTGGAGCCTATCTCAGTGACTTTGGGCTTTAGGTGGGGGGAACACCTTGGCCAGTGGTCAACTCTTTGCAGGGTTAGACAAGCATTCACTCTCTCATTCATTCACTTGTAAAAAGTTAGGCTGTGCCTAATTAATCTAAACCAGCATGATTTTTTTGGAGATGGGCGAAAACTGGAGAAAATCCATGGTGACATGGTGAGAATATGTAAACTCCACCTCCAATTATTTTTTACAATCTATTAATACTATATGCATTGAAAATAAACTCTAATATCATAGTTGACTCTTGTGAGTTGCAACAAGCAGTGTTTTAGGTCTTGTCTTTATCATTTATTATTCATTTGTTTGAGACCACATGTACATACAAAATATTCATGTTAAAAAGAATGTCTTTCTCAGGTTTAGCAGAAAGAGTCCCTATTCCAAAACTAAATTTTAGCCTCTGAAATTCTGCACAAAAATAAAGTGAAGTTACAATAACTTAAATGTGTGTTTCCTAACCAGGGGCACCGATGGTGATACGTAAATAGTTATCGTGGGTAACTGGAATGACTTTCAAATTAAAAACAAAGTGAAATTTAAATTTAAAAACAAAGTGGATTTCAAATATGCTGTTTGAATTCTATTTGAACGGTGCTTTGGTACAATTAGACTTCAGTATAATAAATACAAATGACAATAAAAGCAGTAACCCTTAATTGAAAATATAATACTAGATTTCATCTAAAATCTAAGTAGGGAGATGTGAGACCATTTTCAGTAGTTTCTCAAGACAAAAACATTTGGGAACCACGATGTTTACTGTTTTATATTGTAAGCCACCTGTATCAGCTTTTAAACCCAGACTCGGGTATAATTGTGTCTTTCAGAGATAGCCTGTACTTTAAACCTCGACAATCACATCTTAATACAAAACTAAGATGACAATGGCAAGTAAACAATCTAAGTTCACATCCATAACATTTAAGTAAAGTCAAGATGTGAAGATAAACTAAAAACCTGTTGAAAGCACTGCACTGTTAAATATGCTAATCATCTGTAGCACACTTAGCCACCTCCGCAGTGACTTACTTCTCCTCTGTAACCTCTGTCACGAGTCACGTCTGCGTAGGTAGGACCTCGCTCCTCTTATCTGCCTTTGTACTCTATAATCAGCTTGTATTTTTATCAGGACTGGTGGACTTTGATGAAGTGAAATGTGCGTCCCAAAGCACTGAGGTGATTCACGGTGACTGCAAAAGACAGACTCAACTGAACTGTTAATGTAATTTTGAGCTGTGATGCTGTGTTAGCTCCGCCCACATTGATCAGAGTTTGTCCACTATGATGTAATGTAGTAATGTAAAATGTTAAAACATGAAGATCAGCTGCAGATGGGACATGTCATCATCGAGGTGAACACAAGGAAAAATACTCGATTGAAGCCAGATGAATTCACAATTTCTGTGTTTTGTTTGGGATCAGCACTTCCTAAACCTAGCCCTACTTTTACACTGACTGTGAGGTAGTATATTGTCTAGGAGATACATTTGCAAGATCAGGTTGACATTTACTAAAACCTAATTGAGGGGGGGAAAAAAAACACAAAATTCTAACATTTCATTCATCAAAAATCTCTAGTCTTAACTAACTATTCTTGATCACAAACCTGACCCTAAAAAGCACTTAGATCCTTGCACAATATGGCCCTGAAAATTCTTGATAAAAAGCCAAGCCATATTCTGGAAACATTTTTAAAACTTCGACAATTCCAGGTGCTCTAGTCTGATATACGCCTGGTGCATAAAATTCTATACAATGACGCCCCTCTGAAGACCTACGTACAGCCTCGCTCTCAACTCACAAGTAGAGCATTAAGATCTGTGTCTAGAGGTGATTGTAAGGTTCCCCAAACAAAGTCTGCCTTTTCTCAATCAGTCTTTTCTTATAAAGCTTCAAAAATGGAACAGAATGCTAGAAAATCTAAAAATATGTATGATTTCTGTAGCTTCTTACAGGCTGTCAAAAACTGGATTCTTGAGCACCAAACTTGCTCACACTAACAATAGATGGATATTTTGCCATCAGACGTTACCCTCATGGGCCATCAGATTACCAGACCAATATTGAAATAATATTACCTTGTTCATGTTTGCAATAACATCAGGTACAAAGCTGTCAGAAGATACCCACGACGGTATATATATTGCACTTTAAATACTATTGTACTTTGCATTTCAAATTTTATACCAGGTACTGAAATATAAAGAGATCATTTTGGACACAGCTGCTTTTCTGCATTTTAATATCCTTTGCACTTTAATTAACTTATAAATGTAACTACAGACATTGGACACTGTATCCATGGGGTTTTGTTTTGTTATTTGTCAAGGATTAAATGAGCATGCTGCCAAATCTGGCCATAATGTAACTGCACTTTGTCCTTGTAATAAATAAATATGCCTAATTCCAATCTAGATTCTTAACATGACATTACCCTGATTGTAATAAACATTTTCTCATAAAAAATAGTGAAAAATGTTAAGAACATAAAAATCTGCTCAGGGGCAAAATGAGAAACATTTAGAGTTGAACATGGTAGTGGATCTAATTTGGCTCGCAAAGGGGTTCTTAGGTTTGTTGGGAGAATTTATTAGATTAAATTGTGATGAAAACGTGGTCAAAATACTCTAAATCAACTCTTCAACTTCTTAAACATGTTAACATAAGGCAAGGCATTATCCCATTGAAAACAGAGTTGGCCTTAAGCACACTAAGTCGTAACAAATTTAGTCTAGCTGCGTGAAAATTCTACAAATTTTGGCCTACCAAGCAAGAAATTTTGGGCACCCCTGTTTTAGACAGTTTCATTTTAAAGGTTAACAAATTATTATCCATTCTCTCAGGGATAAACCTTGTTATTTCTGACAAATGTGTTGATATAAAATTGATAAATTCAAGTGCTATTAAACATTAATGCTTTTCTTTACTGTCAGACAGTCAAGTCATCAAATGCTTATAGATTAAATGCATGTCTAGATGGTGCTTCTCTGGATGGATAGAAAGGCATCTTCACAAATCCCACTCCACTTTAAGATGAATTGTTAATATTAGCCTGCCATAGATTTTCAAAGTGAATCTCCACTTCACAAGCGTTCCCCATAGGCTGGAGCAGTTCAGACGACATCAAACCCCTGCGCAGACTGAAGGATTAGGGACCGGGACACAGCAGGAGTGTCCTTGTAGAAGAGGGCAGAGTGGAGGCTGTCTCAGAGCGTTTTGTTTGCCAAATAAATCAATAGGAATGCTACAACACAGGCAAAACCAACACTAGAAGACACTTGATCGATGATAATAGCGTGCCTTCTACCCTAGTGGGTTTTGGCATCGTTTTACGCGTCTCCGGCAGACAGTAATGATCTCATCGTGTAAGTAAATGTATTTATGAGAAGCTATTAGCCCACTCTTGAAACTGTATATTTCTAACAAGATTACCTTAGATGTCCTCCGTGATGAAATGAATGGAAAGCAGAGAAAACAAGGTCATGAGGTTGGATTTAACATGTGAACGCTGCGAAGTCTTTGGCATCACAGCTTCTCTAATGTGAGAATGGGCTGATCCAACTGTTTTGATGCCACAGGAGCGGTTAGTCATGGGTTGTAGGTTTAATGGGGAAAATTTGGATACAAATCATATCACAATTTTCATGGGCTTGAGTAAATTGTTTGTAGGAATAATGTACCAATACAATAGTGGGGATTGAATTTGAACACAGAGCAATGGCACTTTTCATGAAATTCTGTTGTGTCTTTATTTGGATGTAAAGATGCTATTAAGTGGCCGATGATGGCCCAGAATGACTGCTCATAATAGATAATGTAAACATACCAAGTCATTATATGCACAATAAATAACATTTACATAGCACCTTGCTTTGTCCCGCCCACTTTTAAAGGTGGGGTAGTTGATTTTCAGACTGCAAACACAATTTAGTCTTCAAATCTATATACACTCATAAATCCTTCGACACATGCTTAATATCGAAACATATTCATATTTGGTTGTAATTATGCCTTAAAAACAGACGACAAAGTCCAACTAGATAGGACTACCCAAGCTCAGCCAATCAGAGCATTAAGCTCCTGATTCAAACTAAAATGCTTTATTTTTAAGTTCAGACAGGACTCAGTGGTCTAATCTTTTGACAAAGTGCTGCATTTATCATAGACTTTTTACTGGAAGACAAAGTTTACAAACATACAACTGAAAAAAGTTAGTTACTCTAGCTTTAACTTCCTGTTAAAGTGGCTAACATGTTAGCTAATCTGTTTTGCGGGGGGAATCTCACACTGATTTAACAACAACTGAAAGAAGCCCAGTGATTGAATTCTACAGGCAAACTGCAGCTAAACCGGAGGTACGCTGCTGAGGGTGGGACATGAATGGGGAGAATATAATGAGTTAATTGTGTTTTGAGTCCCTACACTTGTGTCTGTCAACGTCAACATTGGTATCAGAGTTAAAAAGGTTGTGTAGGCCCTAAATCAAAAAAATAATAAAATACATAATTAGTTACATTCAAAATAGCCCTAAAACACTTAACTAAAGTTGTCTCTCAAAGCGTGTAGGGACTGGCTGGTCAGGAAACTAAAACACTGCCTTGATCAGTATTTTATGCAGAAAAAGACCTGCTATTAGAGTTGTTTGTTTGTTATTTCAATAAATCATTTCTATTTGAAATTCTTAGCTGCCCATCATCTGAATAGAGCTCAGGGTCATTGCATCACATCACAGATTTACCACCAAATAAGATTTTAAAATCCTTAAATTAAAGCCTACAGAGATAGTTTTACTGTATTTACCCGTGGTGATATTGTTCTGTGACTGTTTTGTTCCCTTTTATTACCTTGCTTTCTATATATTTAAGCATGCTTGCTGCAAACATGGCAGATACTGTATTTGTATAACCAGCATTTTTTTTACATGATATTATTGATCTAGAATGTTGCATCAGCCTATTGATGCACCAACACAAACAAATGAACTCTCCAAAAGAAGTTCTATAATACATCTTAAGGTAATGTTCATATAATGTGACAGCAAATGTGATCTGCTCGGCTGTAATGAACAAAGATGCTGGTAAACATTGTATTATCTGATTTCAATCTTGCAAACAACACTAATACTCCCCATTAAGCTGCGAGGACTTAGTGAGATACAAAGTCATCACAACACAACAAACAACAGCCTCTGATAGCATCGTTTCACATCTATCCCTTTAAACCCATTTGAATTCATCACATCAGACATAAACACTGGTCTTACACATTCACACATCCGTAAAGAAATTACGTTTAGCGAGATAATTCACCCTTGTGTGCATCTTTTAGCTTGTCCTTGAGCGACACAACAGGAGACACCAAACAAGGTCCCACATCATTTTCACTCCAGTCATCATAAATGCAAATGAGACTATGAATATTCATGCCCAGGCTAAGCAATAATCATCTGTTCTTCTGACTGAAAGCTGTTATTTATGACAACCACATTTGCATATTTGATTAATGACACAACAGATTGATGTGACTCAGAGAAGCCACGTCTTCAAACAATATTTATTTAACGTGAAGTGTGACTGTAAAGAAAAAACAGGACTAAGAGTGTTGATAATTAAGAAATACACTACGACGTATTTGAGGGATTTGAATTTTCAGGAATACTGTGGCTATCATGACATTTTTGTTGTTTTTGAATAATTTGATATAGCCCAAAGTGTCTGAAATATTCTTTACAAATGCGTTAGTGTGTCTGGTTTTCTTCAGCTTCACTCCTCCTTGAATTTGACCTCTGACACCTGCAGGAAAAAAAAAATATTTATGACTGCTGACAAGTTTCAGACAAGTAGCTGTAAACAAAATTTCAAAATCAATATTTCAGAGCGAGGTCAACATGTTCACCGGCTCAGGGTTGTAAATTAGTCTTTGAAAAATCACGTCCACCAGAACTGACTGATTGTAAATATAGTGCAGAGTGTATGTTCTAAATGCATCACGTTTTTAATTCAAGTGTTTTGAGTGTAAAGTCTGAAACCATAAGACAGTCCATTGTGGCTCAGACAGAAGTCAAAGGTTCACAAAATAAACAAAAACAAACATGGCGATGCTGGCGGTTGTGCTTTGGCTTATTTTGGCAGAAAAAGTATCTATTAGTAACTATTTTAACATTAGGAAAATCAGGTATGTAGAGAGGCATTGTGCATTTGTAGATGAATTTAACAAATAACTAAAATATAGACTTCTTGGTTTCCTCTGCTGTTGTGACCCCTCGACCAATCAGCTTCAAATGTTTCCAACTTTTACTTCAGATGCCTTTAGGTTAGTCAGGCTGGCACCACTCAATTTCATTTCACTTCAGCTTCTAGGTCAGGTATCGCAAGACAGCAGACGATTCCCCAAAAAGCAGGAAGTACAGTCGTCCAATCAGCGAGCAGGATCAGAGTGGTGTGTTGACCAAAACCAATTCGAGATGAGATCGCAGACTGCATATGTTCTCGTTTTTGACCTTGTGCCAAATATTAACAATATGATATTGTACCTTTTAATTTGCCAGTTTACTACACAAAATGTGTAATGATTATTGACACACATGTTTATTCTCTATTTTCTAGTTGAAACGACCAAAAAGCAGTGCTTAGTTAAATTTAAAAAGTTAATGAAAAAAGAGAATGAACCTCAGTGATGTGATGTCAGACGGTTGTCATGAACTGAAATGAAACCAACTGATGCATCAAGCTGTCTGTAAGTGACAGTGTAGCCAAACTGAAGCAGACATAGAAAGAACATGCAAATAGGGTGAGACACTTAAAGTAACAACCATCTCGTGGCATTCTAACAGAATAAAAAGATGTAGAAAACTTGATTGAAGTGAAAAGAAAAGACAGCATTGTCTAACAGTGAAAGTAGCATATATGTTAAGTAGGACCACACCTCTACGTCACCAGGAGACTTCTCATGCCAGCTCACGTATCTGTCTCAATTTGATTGTGCGTCCTTCTCTCAGTTTGACCCTGCGCCCTTGACTCCCGAACCTTTCCCTATTTCACAACATCCTTCTAGCATCCGATTAAGGGAGGGGGGTCCATACGCTGGGCAGATCTCTCAGACAGAACCCTACACACTGCCTGGCCATCGATCAGCTGATTCAGTATTAGTCTCTCATTCAATAAATGAAGCTGATTAATACCACGTGATATTTTTTCCTCAAAGAGTACACTGTATTTGTCCACAGCGTGTTTTAAGAGACACATTCTGATATTTTCAGGTACTAGTAAACCTAGCGAATAGATTTTCATTTTACATGTGCTTGTTGTAAATCACAATATTGATTTTAAATTACTTTATAATTGGTTCTGTACACAGAAGTTAGTTGGCATTTTTATTAAAAAAAAAAAAAAAAAAACTTACTTCCTACTGGCATGTTCATTTCCTGTTTAGTTAATTTCTATGGGGTTTCATAACCTCAGTCTAAAATGAAAAAATACAAACAGGCAGTTTTTGGTGTTTTTCTCTGAAATCATGTTAAATACTTTAAGAATGATGAGAATATCTCACCCAAGGTCCAAAGTGTGTTTATAAAAAGATGTGTTTGTCTATCAATGCTAACGTTAAAGTCTGACAATTTAAAAACAGTTTCATTGAATTCTTGTTCAAAACTATATAACTGATAAGTTTAATCTTTACTAACATTTTACTACAAGCAGAAGAATCTCATTTGTTGCTTTTTTCAGCGGCTTTTATATATTTTAGAGCCCATACATGTCATATACGTATACATATATTATGTCTTAATAAAACTCACAAAAAATGACTGAAATGAGCTTGCATTAAAATATTTTTTACACTAATAAGTGCTGTCTGGTCTTCTGCCACCTTTCTGGATTTGAATATGGCCTTTGGGGAAAAATAATTGCCGTAAGTGGTCTAAGTCTTTATTTTTCAGTGACAAGTACAGGATGTGGGCGGGGCTAGGGGGCAGAAGAAAACAGAGCTTTTCTGAGCACTTATTAGTTGTAAGTAACTATATGACACTTTGAGATTAGATAACATTTGATTATCTGTGAAGAATAGTTCACTAAGCTTTACATCCATCTCAAAAAAAGTTGTTACAAAGTTGTATCAGTATTTTAATAACTTTTCTTCTTTTCATGGTTTGCAAATATGTGATCGCTTCTTTAATTTAACCAACAATAATGCGTTGGGCGAAATCATTTGTTGCCTTGAAACAGCCCAATCCTCCCACGCGTTGGCTTTGTCACAGCTTTTAGTCAAAACTGCTGTTAGTCACAATATACCCATGTGATCCTTCCCCTTATTTAGGCACATTCTGTACTCTTCTGCTGTAATCATGTGTAACAGTCTTTGCACTTATCTATTTTAATCCAAGTTTTCCCTCCAATCTGCTTCATCAACTTTCTCTGTATCTCTCAAAGTATATCTTCCATATTCAGGCTCATGATATTAGTTATTATAATCAAATAAAAATAGAAGCAGATTGTCAGTAAGTGTGGGCTGAACGCGGGTAATTATCACAATAATAAGTTTAAAAACTGAAGGGCAGAGCGAGCGATGGGAACAATTACAGAGCCAGACCTGTAATATAGCACAAACATGACAGGAATATAAAGAAGCCATTCCCACAGGAGGAAAACAATAGGATACATTTAAGATCTGAATAATGTCTGCAGATTAAATTATGACATGAGAAAGATGGCCTGTGTAACATTTTATTTTAATATCAAACTCATAGTAACAGATATTGCTTTGCCCAATGACATGACAGCAATGTACCACAAACAGAAGAGACCAATAAAAACTGTGATGAAATGGTTTCTTCTGTTGGTGCATGAGTCTGGATTGGATTTGCATTAGATTGTCCCAACAGGAGTATGCAAAGGTGGGATTTAAGAATTTTTAAAGCCTTGGCAATACAAATAGGAGAGACCAGTAGTTCATAAATTGTGATAAAAGGACTTCTTCTGTTGGAGTCTGGATTGGATTTGGATTATATTTGATCAAAAACACATGTTGGTCCAGGCTCGAGGCTTAACCTAGTCATAATTCTGACTTAGTCCAGATTTAGATCCATCGTTCTCCCTTTATGCCTCTCCAACAGTTCATACAAAATCAGGTGATTCAGCAGAGGTGGCAAAAGTTCTGAAGATCATAGTACAGTTACTTGAGTAAAAAACGACTCTGGTAAAAGTAAAAGTAGAGTTGATGAAAGTACCCTATTGTAAGTAAGTAAAAAAATAAAAATAAAAAGTACAACTTTCGAACTTCTTTACCAAGTGTTGATATCCTTTCTCTTGACTAACTTTAAGAGAGAGGAAAACAGTTTGTGGACCAATAAAGTTACTAGCCTGATTATAGGAAGTAAAAAGATATTTCTTGAAAACTGTAAGAAGTAAAAGTAAAAAGTCAGCAGATTTTGAATACTCAAGTACAGATACTCAAAAAAACTACACTAAGTATACTTTTAGCACCTCTGTGATTCAGCTTTAGCTATGCGGCACATTAACAGATTGCGTATTAGACTAAGGTCATCATCTCCAAGCATAAATATTTTTAAATCAAGACTTATTTCTACATTTGCCTTGCTTTTGTGTGTTTGTGTAATTGTATTTTACCTTGAAATGAATTCCGTAAGGCGCCTTGAGTTGCCTTGTGTATAATATGCACAGTATAAATAAAAATGCCTTGTCTTGCCTTGATCTTGGCCTGTATTGCAAACCCAACTACATCATACTTTAATCACTTCGTCTGCACAGAACTAACTTTATTTTGACTCAATACCTACAACCACAGGTGTCTCAGTATTTGCTGTTGGGATCTATTAGCCGATACCAGTCTCAAGGTGATACAATAAGTCTCTCAAACAAAAACATGGTTGACAAATACATTTTTCACATTTGGCTAAATAAATAAACAAACAAATGAATAAATAAATAGGCCTAAATAAATAAAAGACAAGGTGTGGACTGTGTGTGGCTCGAGTCAGACTTAAGTCACTATTTTGATGACTTCAGAATTGACTTGATAAAACTGACTAGAACTTGGGACTTGAATTGGACTTGGAGCTCTGTGACTGGAGATGACTTGATGCCTTGTCTCAAAAACATGTTCCTCTGTAATTTGCTATAAAGGCTTAAAAAGATTTGAAACGAAAAGCAGAGGACTTGGACTTGAACTGAACTTGTCGGGCTCTGATTTGGGACTTGACTTGGAATTAATTCTAAAGACTTGGGACTGACTTGTAACTTGCACATCTGACAGACTCTGAGGACAAACTGGGAATGATGCAGTGGTGCTCAGAGACTGTGGCAGCTCAAAAACTAGAACACGACACTTTAAATTCTAGACAAAAGTACAGAACCACATACATTCTCTTGAGAGCGTCGACAGTCCTGTGTGTTGTTGTGTGTGAGCTGCAGGTGCTGCTGAAGTCTGGATAAATGGACGCAGGTGCACATAGTCACTGCGTAAACACCACAGTCATGAGAGAAGCACTCGCTGCAGACGTCTGAATGTGGCACTAAGCACTGTTTATCAAATGCATTTTAGCTTTTCATTCAGCTATTTACTCGTAATATTAAATCATAGAAAGTAGGGCAGCCTTTTAACAGTGTTATTGTTGCCCACGCATTTGGAATAATTGGTTTTGAGACACCTTTGCTGTTTTTTTCTGTTTTCTATTTGAACACTGTGACGTAGGTGTAAAACCATGCTTAGCTCTTGTTGTTTTGTTGTAGAATAGTTTTGTTATATTACACATTTAATAGCAGTGCATCAGAAGTTTGTCATCTAACAATGTGTGTTTTTCCTCCAAATACCTCTCTTAGCTTTGTTGTGAATCAAGGACACATCAAGAGCCTTGCTGTTGCTATGTTTCACAAATAGAGGTTATGCAGGTGACATCACAGCATTCTAACTGTAAGTGCTGAGTGGCAAGGATGCATGAGAGTCAATGGAGAGAAAGTACATTTTCTCTTGTAAGAATTCAATAAACAGCTTAAACAGGAAAAATAAACTACAGTTTGATAACAAATTCAACCCACCACAAGTCTACTGAGCACTGGTTTTGTAACTGTCATGTAAAAAGAGTATATAAAGTAAACACTTGCAGATAAACAACAAGACTTTAGCTTCTCACATTTATCAGACATTGAAATCACACACAGTTGAACTTATTACCTTTTTCTTCTTAAAAAAGATGTTTTTGAGTCCGTTTGTTGCAGTTAAAATGTCCTAAATCATCAACTGTATTTAACAAACATGCTTGTAGTCAACAAGCCGTTGCCACGACAACAAAGAAATACATTGAAGAAATGCCACTCATTCGAAATGTTGCTAAGCAAAATGATGTCAGTGCATAACCTCTATAGTGACTGTTATGGCTGTGGCTAAAGATAATAAAAGGCCAGTGCTAGATAGTCAGGTCCGGAGGGACAGAAGTGACCTTGTTGCCATGGTAATATGTTTATCTGTCGCTAAACTGGTCTAAACTGTTTTATTTTTTAACCTTTACCTAAACCAGGGTCTGCAACCTTTTACACCAAAAGGCCACATTTTCCCAATTCAAACCAAATCAAAGTCAGAAAGAGCCACAACTGTATTTAGTCTAAGAACATGTTTAGACAGGTAGGCTAAGTGAATTTATTTTGCCAAGTTAAACACTGAAAACTTCACACTATAATTTCACAAATGTTTTTGGTAGCGAAGCAAAACAGTTTCTTTTTGTACGTTTTTGAAAGAGAATTGAACTCCAGCTACAGTTGTCAATACATTTACAATACATCAATATATTTTTTTTACCAAATGTGCCTTGAAAAAATTAATCAGTTTTTTAGGCCTATATTTCACTTTATGAAATCAGATTCAGCAGCTAATTTGCCATTTTAGTGTGTCCAGAATACCCTTTTCACTAAACATTAAAAACATCACAATTTCCATAATTTAAATGTAAAAAACATTAAACAATTTTGTTTTTTGTGTGCCAAGAAAAAATTAATCAGAGGAAAAAAGTGTCATGACTCAAAAAAGGTTGGGAAACACTGCATTAAACTGTTTATTTAAAGTAAACATAGAAACAGTGAATGTTCTTTACCTTTGGTATAGTCTGGTTCCTCATTCCAAATGAAATCTAAAAGAGCCACAGATGTCTTTAAAGAGCCACAGACCCCTGACCTAAACCCTTTCCCTAAACTTTGCATTTTTCTAAGTTTTCTTCTAAACTTCATCACTGTTCTTCCATGCACGACTATCTAGCAATAACAATAAAAAAAATGTTTTTCCAGTATATTCAGTATATTTTAAAACACACCAACATTAAATGGGCCCAAATGTAACAAATAACAGCACAAGCTTTCAAGCTTTTGATGTCTTTGTGTTTTTGTTTTGTTTTTAACTTTTGTTTATTATCATCTGAACAGTACAAGGCCCATAACGTCAGGTTTCAGAAGCTAAACACATAGTGCCTGGGCAGTGCTTGGATGGTAGACCAGAGTGTGGCTGCCATTGTGTCCACAGGCAAGACACTTCACCTGCCTTGTAAGGATCTGGTGGATGTGTGATTGGGGCAGAGTGCTCAAATTGGATTTCTGATTTTTTTTTTTATTTTAAAGTTTTGTAAAAAGAAAAACGTAAGCCATTTTGTAAAATTAAAATTCTACTACTACTTCTTTATTAAAAATTATGACATTGCACTTGAAAAAATCTTTGTTTTACAATGGGTCAAACATGTCGCATAAACTTTTATTTGATACTACTGTACAGTGGATCAGAATGTGGCAGTCAAGTGGTGGGTAGTTAAGACAGTTTAAAAGATTGGAGTGTTGCAACAACGACACCCTCGGAATTTCACTGGGAGAATATTAAACCTTTATAGCTAAAATAATTTCCCTAAAGGCACAGAGGTAAATATACCAAAACCAGAGCCAAGCATAAGCCATGTGGCAGGGCAGGATGGGCATAATGAAAAAAAAATAAAATAAAATGTAAAACTAAACAAAAAGAGCAGCAACATATAAACAAGAGTCTAAATAACCACTGGTGAGATTAATTTTAAAAAATTGTGGAATAAACGACATTTGGTACCGAAAGAAGTTGACACAAGCACGAAATGTGCAGAAACATGACCAAACCAAGGCACTAGCGTGGAGCAGAGCGACGCAGCTGCTTCGGGAGTATTGGAGGTCAGAGGTCAAAGAAGCCGAAGTTGCATGCTTTTATAGCGGGTGTGCTCCCTTAATGGTATGAATAAATAAAATGACAAAACCTGGTCATGCCACAAGAAGACATTTATTGCTGCTCGGGAGTGGATAGAGCTTTTTTAGTGAAGTATAGAATTTTGCTTTCCTTCCTGTTTTTTCAATAATGTTTTCAATTTTTCTAGACATAAAAAGAAATTTTGTTTCATATACACAATTTTTACACCACAAAATTAACTTGTCACATGCATGAACACTCAAATTCTGCATATTTAGGCTAAGTTCTTCTCAAACTGACCCTTGTTGCACCCTGTGATGTCATTAAGTGTTAATATAAAACATACTCCACTATGCTTTAAGCCTCACACACATTTGGAAGAATCCCTTGAATATTTTTGTAATGTTTGGCTTGCCTTACTTTCAAGTTAACTCCAAGGCCTAACGTTACAAAAATACTATCATTTCAAAATGCCTAAAAAGGGGCAACAGTACCTTTATCCTGCATTTACAGACTTTCATCTTGACTGAGAGTTTGTTTTACATCGTAGCACAGCCGTCACTCGGTGTTTAACAACTAAAAAGACAGAAAAAACACACACATTTGCAGTGTTTGCTTCTGGCTTGTTGTTCCACAGGATCCTCACATTTCTCTTTGATGAAAAGACGTCAGAGAGATCAAACCCTTTTTGCCTCAAGCTGTACACGTCTGTTCACTTTTCTGTCTCTCTCTAACATGCGTAAAGAAGCAAATTAACAGTGCAGTGCTGTTGAATAATTACCGTAATGCAGTAATGGATGAAGTTGTTTTTGTTGCTTAAAGGCTATGTGTCTGATCTTTACATCATCTCAAATATACTATAAACAATTAATTACTTCTGGGTAAGTTTGTGACGGAGAAAAGAAAAAATCAAATAAAACAGGCCATTTAGTACCTACTTGACCCTACTTTACTCTACTCTATTCGGCGGGACTTAGCCATAAAGCTTCTGTTTTAGTACTGTTTTATCCCAGGAACAAAGTGAGTTAGACGCACGTCACATGTTGCACGAGCGCCACTGGCATTTGTTGTTGCTGTAGAGTCTATTAAGAAGGTTGCCATGGAAACGGGTTGAGGGGGCGGTGGCCACGTGAGGACGGCGGGATTGTTATCAGACACACCTGCTTCATGGTGGGCGAGGGAAGATGCTGGGTAGCTGTATTTTTCATTGACCCTGCCTTTTATCTTGTTTTGCTTGTTACTCCTGATTGTAAACCAACAATGTAAACATCATCACTCTGTGTAACTTATGAAAGTCCCATAAAAATGCAGTCGCAACTCAGAGGCCTTTATTTAGACCAAAGGCTGCGCATTGTACAGAGGTACTGAACCCGATCTCACAAAAGGCGACAAGGGCTCACTGTTGCTACAGTTCCCATAGACATATAACAAAGCAAAAAACAACAAAATGGCCCAATGCAGAGGTCCAAACTTCTCTTTCCTCAATGACACAATACGGTTGCAGACCTCAGTGTAGTTGTTTGGATATTGGATACTCGACATATTCAACATTATAACTGCAAAGGGACACAAGATGTGATGATCCCAAATACAACGGGGGTAGCTTGAAGTGTCAGTAAAAAGACCATCAACAAATGACCATTCCCGGATAAAACAGTTCTTTGGTTTCCGCAATAACTTGTGTCAACTGTTGACCTCAAATCAATAAAAAACAGTTAAATGTAACAAGAAGCATTGGGTACACCCTCTCATTTATTAAATATATGTGTTTTCAGTTTAAGATTTTTGTGCATATATATACACTTTTTCTTCAATAGAATGTAGGTTTTGTGAAATAATAATTCCAAATCATTAAAAATTAATTTTAATAATGATAAGCATCATTATTCATAAGCAACATTAATATTTGTGTAAACATTTTAATCATAAGTTTACACTTTTTCTTTAGTAGTTTCTAGATGTTGTAAAATATTAACACCAAATCAATTCAAAATAATTCTTTATAATGATAAGCATCAGGTACGGCCAATAAATTTTTTTTTCCTATGCAATATTCAACATTTTATTTGTATTTTAGTCCTAAATATACACGTGTTTGGTTGAAGGGTGTTGGTTTTGTTACAGTATGACACAAGTGCCAGCAGCAGGTTCATTAACTTCCCAATCAAATATCTGTTCTCTTTTAGGCTCAGCGGCAGACCCTGTTGTGTCCAGACTGACTCTGTGTAGAATCAATACAATCTCACTGTGAGGCGGATTGAATCAGAGACACCTTTAAGTAGATTTGGCTGAATACGAGGGCACATCTGGCAACCCACAGTCTAACTCTCGTCTCAGTGACATGAAACAGCGGTAGCTGTTTACCAAAGCAAAAGACCTATTTCAGAGCTGATTTCTGTACGGCAGCTTTTATTTGAATGAATATTGGATTTCCATGAAGCGCGCTGGAGAGAGACAGTGTTAAGCAGGTGGTTTGTGTGGGCAGTTGTTGTGATCGTCTAACAGAGAAACAAGTGGAAGCAACTGTAGTGAGAGATGCTGTACATTTCTATGTGTGTGTACACTATTTTATCTCACTACTGCTGTTCTTAGTAGATACAAATGCACATATGGACTTTCAAACTAAAGGACACAAAATAGAAAGTTGAAGTTACTTCCACAAAAACTTTTTTTTTTTTTTTTTTTTTTTTTAGTTTATTTATTTATTTATTTGGAGGACAATGTGCAGGTACATTAAAAAGATGGCTGCACCAGAGTTAGCGCAAAGCTACTTTCAGGTTTTACTTTGTTTTAATATAAAATCCTTGTCACTGTTTGACAATGGAACTATCCAAGAGTCCTAATTTAAAGTTTACATGATTCGTGAAGTAGGCCTACATTCTTCATTCATCTTTGTCATAGGGAGCTAGGGAAAAAAAGTGTTCAAAAACTATGACAGAGGCAAGTTGATGGATGAAACCACATAAAATATGAAAGTAACAACCCAATAATCTGCTGAGTGGGAAAATATATCACTCTAATATTAAATTCAAGGATCACACCACAAGAAGAATGCATTTAGAATATTTATTGATGATAGATTCATAGATGAAATGATTGTTGGATCAGGAGATTCCAGATGGTGGCTCTAAGATCGTCTAATCTTTTTTAATATTTTTATTTATTTATTTTTATTATTGACTTTTATTTAACCAGGAAAATTTCATTAAGATTCTGATGGTCATCACCCAAAAATTCTTAAAATTCTGATCAAAATACATGCAATTTCCTATACTCTGTAGTGTTTGAGTCCAATAAATTTATCATTTCCGGAGGTTAAATTATGCCGTTTTGTCCAACATTATAATTGCACTTCACAATAAGATACTCTGTCCCTCTGACATGCCATTCTGACTTCTGACAAAAAACAGGCTTTGGAAAATCTCGGTCTTCCAGAGTCCAGCAGAACATTACTCCTGAGAAACTTTCTCATTTCCAATTAATAGACAGAGTTGATTACAAAGCTTTCAGTAACAATACAAACACAACATTGTTTGCTGTTTTGTGTGACAGTGTAAAGCTTGCTGTAATCCCCATGGTGGATCTGTGCAGGCGGAGCTCATTTGGTGATAGATTTAGCCGTGGCAGAGAAAAACATTGCACAAAAAGACTGTAATGAGCAGACACCATAGTAGCACTGGGACACTGACACAGTTTTGTCTCATGTGTCTTTTAGGAAAAAAAGTTGTAGCCTTTTACAAAACTGGCCTTCACATAAAGAGCATGAGCTTTGTAACACTCAAAATTGTAATTGGAAGGAAGAAAATAATAAACAAGAACAGTGGCAAGCAGAAAAATAAGTTATAATAAAAACAAACATCAGTAGTTTTTGAAACCTGTCAAAATTGACTGTGATTTATGGCCTTTCGAAGAGAGAAATAAGTAATTGACAAAAGGTCCACAGCTACCAGTAGCTCGCCACCACCTTTCGAGTAGCGAGTATTTTTTTTTTTTACTAGCATGAAATTGTAACTCATCTAAAGCTCACAATCACCATCAGTTTATTTTGACCAATAACAATAGTAGCTCTCTGTCTTCTTTGTTTGGTAAAAGTAACTCTCCAGGTGAAAAAGGTTGGATACCCCTCGTCTCCCCCAGGAGATTTTGGCTAAAAAAGATGTAATTTTCTGTATTTTAGACCATCTTTAGACAGAAACAAATATTTTTTTTTTTTTAAAGCAAAATCAGTTGTCAGCCTTTGGGTTAGGCTAACAGCTGGCTTCTTGAAATACTGTACATGTCTACCAATTACTTGTGTCCAGATGCTGTGTCAGTAGTTACCACTCACAGTTCTCTGTGCTCTGCCCAGCTCTTATCAGAGGGGAACAAGTCAGTGAGGGATCTAAGACCGCAGGTCCTATAAAACTGCTGGTGCCAAGGCTGCAGTCAGACTTTTGGTTCAGTCTTATGTCTGAGAGACTTGAGAAAATAATTCCATGTTTTGCAGCTGGTTGGAAAGATTGTGGAGACATCTTTTACTTGTGAATTAGCATAATCTAAATTGATCCTGCTTATGCTAATTTTCACAACAGGTTCATATTTTTGAGAAATAAAAGCTGGGCAATGAAATCCTCTGTGTAAATGCCACAAGCTTCAGCTGTAATTTTCCAAAAGACAAAAGGTTGAGGGGCAAAGTGAGTGGATGGAGCTGTCTGTGGAGCGAAAACAGGAACCAGCCATGAATGAGTTCAGCCCAGTTTATTCACAACACAATCCAGACATTTATGATTGCTGCTAATTGCCCAATAATCATTCATGGACTTATTCTGGGTCTGAGCTGTAGATTTATGGAGGGACTGATGTCTCTTGTAAATGACTTTATGCAGGGGTGGACATTATCATTATGTTCCCTGTATTTAACAACAAACCACATCAGATCAGTCATTTACACTTGTTCATTGTAAAACACAAAATTGGTCTGACCTAACTTGGAAAAATAAATCTGATTGTTTTTTGTTCAAAACCGCAGAACAGTTAAGCTATAATTCAAAGTAAGCCACAGTTTTAAAACACAAAAATGGTACTTTCAGAATATTAAATGTCATTACTCACTAGAGGCTACATTCAGCAAAACATGAACATGTGTAGTATGGAGCGCTTCCCTCTGACTCCGAAGTATAGAGTCCTACTCAAAATTCCCAGTGATTTAGAAAAATGTAAATATATAATCAGTTCTTCTGGAACTGAGGGCCTTAGTGCTGAGCTCCATTTGAGGATAACATATTACATTTTGATAAACTTGTGAATGTTGTTTTGATAATATGCAAACTACTGAGTGTATATTGTATGGTAAATAAACAAAACAAACGTAGAGCAGCACTGACTATTTTTGAGCAGTTTTAAATGTTCAAAAAGCCCTGGAGGAGGTTAAAGGGACAATACTACATTTTTTGTCATAAAATAATTTAAATCAAATTTCTCTCAGTATAAATGAATGTGTATATTTACATGAAAATGAGTTCACAATGTTCTGTTTATGTCTAATGATCCGTATGTTCACCAAAATCCACTATCTGTTGTTGTTGTTGTTGTTGTTGTTGTTGTTGTTGTTGTTGTTGTTGTCACTGTGACTAACTCCCATTAGCATACACTTCTCATTCCTAGCTGTGGACAAAGTTTAAAACACATCGTGCTGAACAATTTGGAGGTTCAGAATGAATTAGGTGAGTGAGCAAAACAACAAAGTAAAAAGTGTAAGATTAATTATTTCTGTTTGTTTACAATTTTAAGGAAGGACAAATCAAGTATCCTTCCTGCTTAGCTTTGTAAAGGTAGCTAACAGATATAAGTACAGTTAAAATAAACCCTGCGACGGATTGCTACTGGCTAAACGCAACTAAACAGGAAGTACACTGACAAAAAAAGCGGGCGGGGCAGAATAAGGTGAATCGTACCTTTAAAATAAACAAAATCTGTATAAATAAGAGCGATGCCATCATCACTTAGATCATCACTTCTTTCAAAACATTTCTATTTACAAAGTTTATCGACAACACAACCTGTACTTGTATTATTGCAGTTAAATATCCAATAAACATTCATGAAATCGCAGTAAACTAGAGATGTATGTGTCTGTCGTGAATGTCTGACGTCTCTTGTGAGCGACTTTTGGACAGCTTGTTCCGCCCGCTTCAAATGCACACATTATTTATAACTGTCCATGTTTGCACCAGTGGGAAATGTCACCAGTAAATTGCCTGCATGTGTCGCTGTGTCATGGCTGATTGTGGACAGGACTTTTTTTTTTTTTCCCACTGATACAAGCAGAGCACATCCACTTTCAACTGTTCTGAATAATGCATGTCTGATTGGTTTGTGTGATGTTGTGTTTAACATGGCTTTGATCCGGGATAATGATGGAGGCTCCGGTTATGTTTGTGTCTTGGTTTTGAATGGAGAAGTTGCTAAAGGCTAAAGTGTGTTTTGAAGACATGTTATGAGCTGATGTTGGGAGAGACTGGAGAGTGTTTATGCAGAGCAGCTGCACAGTGGACGGACACATTCAGTCAAACTGAAACTACAAGCAGAGACTGTTTATAATCGCCACAAGGCCACAGTCCACAGATATGGGACTGACATAATTGTTAAATCTTTACACAATCACTGAGTTATTATAGAACGTAGCAACTGTAACCTATAGCAACAAATGTCCAGTTTGTTCAGCCATCTTGTGTAGGGAAAGTCAATTAAAGATCTTATACAAACTGATGGGAACTTTGAAATGACTTTTTCCCTTAAATACTTTGATAATTGAAGCTTTTTTGTTTGTACATTTATTTAAGCTTCTGCTCAACCAAACTAATGTGAAATAAACACAATAATGATGAACATTTGAGTTAATATAATATAATGCCACACAAAAGTGCTTTACTTCTGCCTCGAATCCAGCCCAGTGCAATGTTTTTAGGATAAATATTTATATTCATAATTCAGTGGAAAAATGACCATACACAGACAGAAAACAGTTCTCTGTGTAATTTGGACCAGAAATTTATAAAGATATAGTCAATTGCCCTCTTTAATCTGTGAGTTATCTGACCTTGTTTTTACATTGTTTTCAATTAGGCCCACGCTCAGTCTAGTCATTATAATAACTCATTGTACGTGATCAGTTACCAAGAAGTACATGGAATTTTAACAGAAAGAGAGTCTAACAGAAAATGAGAGTAATGGGCGACACGATCGCGCAGCGGATAGCGCTCTTGCCTCATAGCAAGAAGGTCCTGGGTTCGACTCCTGGGCTGCCCCTTCTATTTGGAGTTTGCATGTTCTCCCCGTGTCAGCGTAGGTTTCCTCTGGGTGCTCCGGTTTCCTTCTACAACTAAAAACATGTTCAATGTGCCTCCCCTCTTCCCTCCCCAGGACTACAGATATAATTTAACTGTAAGCTAGAATCTGGTGTAAGCATGTCCGCCTTTGTGTTAAATGCAAAATTGTACATTGTTAATAAACATTGAATTATTCTCTTTGTCCACTTAAAGCACTGGCATATTTGATGAAAACAAAAAAATATTTCACAAGGAAATCTTGTTATTTTTTTAAACCAAGACGCTAGTGTGAGACAAAATTTAGGAGGACGAAAAAGGATGGGAACCACTGATCTACATTTTATTTGACAGTGAGTGTTTTTATTGCTCAAAAGTACCTTGAAAACATGTTTTATTACAGTGAGTTCTCTCCATATTTAAGTTTAAAGCCATGTGATTGCAGACCAAATACTTTCTCAGTGCCTCATGTTTATTGCATGTTGATTTTGAATTTGCACAGAATCAAAATTTAAGATTAATTGACCTTTATTTAATTGACCTTTATTTAACCAGGGAAGTCTGAAGATGAAAAACAAAATAAACAGTATATATTTACACGATTCTGCTGGTGCCAAATGTTTGTTGTTAAGTGATATGAGAAGCATTTTTCTCAATCGCAGGTAGCTAAATGTGTTAAAATTACCTTTAAAATATGCTTTTGAAGTCAAAACATTTCAAAAAGGAAAATATACTTGTCTGAGTAGAGGAAAAAAGCTACAGCTTATATAAATAAAGACAAGATGAACATCAAGAAATATTTAAAACATGTACTTTTACTGTGAACTGCTTCACTGCAGATTATGATTTTTTTTTCTGTCGTCGATCAAAATGCAAATTGTGTTCTTGTTATCTTCAGCAGTGACACTGGAGCATCTGGAGACTCTGCGCTGGGACTGCGGTATACAGACCATAGAAAACTGCTTACCATTTGGTAGTGGCACATCCTTTATTAAATATTCCTGAGTCAGCAGCAGACAGGTGCACTTAGAGGTTGGTCCCAAAGCCTCTATCTCCTCTTTAGACGCCAGAACTGCAGAGAAACTTGCTTGATAAAGATTTGACTTTCTGAGTGTTACTGACAAGTAAAATTGCCTTGGCTGACGTTTGTGTGATTGAATCTTTTGGAGACATGCTGCTAGCAATCACAGCACAAAGAGCCCTTAGCTGAACACAGGGTTTGTTGGGAAATGGCGCATTCGGCCCTTCATGGTTCTTACTGTTTATTTCAAACAAACGGTTTAAGGCTTGTGGCTGTCGCTGAAAAGTGTTGTAATGAAATGTACTGAAAACAGCTCTGCTCAGAGTCAGACCGTAACAAGTATTCATTCATTTTCTACAGCTTAATCCTTTCGCGGGTGGCCCTAGCCTATCCCAGTGACTTTGGGCCTTCAACTTCAACTTCAACTTCACTTTATTTGTGTCCCGCATGGGGCAATTAGTTTTGCAGCAAGAGAGATGTACATAAAATAATCACAAACATAAAACACATTTAAAATGAACCCCAAAATGCAGTACAATTTTCATCCAACAACAAAGGAGGAAATTACACACAAGAACAATCTACTAACGTGTGCTTCTGCCCTGAGCAGCATTTAAAAACTGTACAGCTGCAGGAATAAAAGAATTTCGGTATCTGTTACTGCTGGAAGTCTAAGTCTAGAGCCAGAGGGAAGGTAGCTGTGCTCATTGTGAAGAGGATGAGCATCATCCTCCTCACCTGACTCGAGTAAAGCTCAGACAAAGAAGTCTGCTGGACTCCCAAGATTTTTTCACTCAAATTTACAATTCTACTGAGTGATTTTTTGCTTTCACATTAAGATTTCCTAACCAACACAACAGAGAAAAGGTCAGTGCAGACTCAACACAAGATTTGTAAAATAGAGTCATCAAAGTCCTGTCCACATGGAAATAAGAAAGCTTTCTCAGACAGAACAGATGCTGCTGACCCCTTTTGCACAGCCTGTCTGTGTTGTCATTAAAGTTCAGTTTGTGGTCTATCAAAGTTCCCAGATACTTATAATTTTCCACTTGCTCTACTACCTGGCCTTTAATGACTGTAGCACTGGGAATTGTGACCTCTCTTCTGAAGTCAATAGACATATCCTTAGTCTTAATGACATTTAGTTTTAGAAATGAGTTGTCACACCACTGTACCATGTCCTCTACAACAGGGCCATGGTCCTTTTCATCATCATGCAGAAGACTAATAATAACAGAGTCATCTGCAAATTTCAAAATGTGTCTATTCACATGATTGCTGCGACAGTCATTTGTATACAAAATGTACAAAAGTGGTGAAAGCACACAACCTTGTGGAGAACCAGTAGAAGAACTTAAAACATCAGAGAGGCAACCATTCACTTTTACCCTCTGTGACCTTCCAGTTAGAAAATCCAAAATCCACCCCACCAGGCTAAAATCTAATTTAAAATTTGTAGCAAGTTTATCAATTAAAAGATGTGGTTGAATAGTGTTCCTTAGGCGGGAACACTCTGGACAGTGACTAACTTGTCGCAGAGATAAACAAACAAACATTCATTCTCTCATTCATTCTCAGGGGAAAGTTACAGTGATGCCCAATTAAATTAAAGATGCATGTTTTTGGAGGTGGGAGGAAACCGGAGTTCCCTGGAGAAAACCCTGGGTGACACGGGGAGAACATGCAAACACCACCCCGAGTGATCGTGAGATGTCGATTTGGTCAGACTCGGGAGTCAAACTCACGGCCAGAACTCTAACCTACGTGCGCTACCATGCACAAGTATATGGTACAAAATCAATATTAGGTAAATGTTTCTTTTCTTTTTATTTTTTGTTTGAGCATATATCGAAATGTAACACAACATAAAATAAAATGTCAAAATCAACATCTCAGAATACTGACGCTCAAAAGGAGTAGGTGGAAGTATAAAACTTATTTGGTCCTACCCCCAATTACCAACATAAAAAGACTGTTGTTGCTTCCCGTAATGATTACAAAGTGAACAAAAAAAAATTATATATATATATATATATATATATATATATATATACATATACATACATGCGTTCCTATGTACACATACATTTCAAGTAATAACAGACAAGGACATTTTACTGCTAGTTTAATAAAGATTTACCCAGCAGTTATGATTTATTTGGATTTTTTTTACTTATATTTCTTCGTCATTATACTTCCCAAATACATGGTTTTTATATAATCTAATATATAATATTATAATATATTATATATATAATCAATTCAGTCATTGGAAATCTTCAAAAAAGGAAAATATATGGATGAGTAAATTGTAACACTATTGTAAGAATTCCTCCTGTGTGGTCTATGTCATCAAAGGTTCAAAGTTCATGTTGTCTTAAAAATACTATGTTTCCAGTGTTACACATTCCTAATCTTATTTCTATTTATCTGCCTGTCCAGTTTTAGTCACCTGACACCACTGCTGGTCATAAATAATAAATGAAAATCTATAGACTGTGCACATGTTAAGTGAATACTATGCAGTTTGCAGAATCTTGCAGAGGAGGAATATATGATTACATCTAAACCTGAGCACATCAAAAACATCTGAATGGGGCTTAGTTTATTTTAAATATCAACAACTTGTCATGTCTCATGACTCTCAATCACATCACAGATGGTTGCTTAAGCCCATAAAATACAGTTTTAGTTATACTTACATATATTTATACTTATGAAACAATTCTAGGTTTGTTATCATTTCACATTTCCAACAAAGATCCACGTGAGTCACTTAAAGGCATATTGTGACTTTTTAGCTTTAAAAAAAAAACAACGTATTTGAGCAAAACAAATTTTTGTATGTTTTGTTGCACTAAAAACATTATAAAAATGTTTGTTTTTACTCTAAGCAGGCTTTCATCTCTCTCAAACTGACTCTTTTGTGTTCTAGAGGAGAACCTCCTGCCTGTTTCCATGGAAATCTTCCTGTAGCTAAAATATTCCAGAGTATGGCATGAAACTAACGTATATCGATGAAGAATGCCCCAAGCTAATGTTTTCAATTTCAATAGGGTTATGCATTCGATTTTTCACCAGTGTCACTGTCACTTTAACACCTCTGGGGTGAGAGGTGAGGGGCTTTTGGGTCAGAAAAACTTGTTCAAATGCTGTGCTAGTGGATAAATTAAATCCATACCGGTGATGTTTAGTGAGCTTTAGTTATACAGTGTTAGCAGAGGTGGCAAGTAAATATTTTAACTCAAGTACTGTACTTAAGTAGTTTTTTCTTTTTTGAGTATTTGTACTTTACTTAAGTAGTAAGTAATCTAGTGACTTTTTACTTTTACTTAATTTTCACGACATATCTGTACTTTCTACTTCTTACATTTTAAAAACATGTTAGTATTCTGAGCCATTACTCAGTTTTTGTTTCTCTTAAAACCACAGTGTCTTGACTTGACTTGTTTTGAGGTGTTTCTGCTTTGTTTTAATAAATTTGTACTTATTAAAAAAAAAAAAAAAAAAACCTCACCAAGTCGCAAATTTGATTCAGGCTCAAATCTCTTGAAAATAGTGAGAAATGTCTTGAGACAAGTGAAATATGATTCCAAATTTTAGCAATTTGATTTTTAATCTGTCTAAAACAACTCAAATTAAGATGAATATTCTGAATTGTACTTTGTGATTGTATTTTCAAAATTTTCACTTAAGTAAATTTACACACATTTACTTTTGTACTTACTCTGGTAAACAAGCTTCAGTAGAACTTTGGTTTTTACCAGAGTTATTTTTTACTAAAGAAACTGTACTTTTACTTCAGTACTTTTGCCATCTCTGAGTGTTAGGTACAACAGCTTTACTGTCCACTCATAACTCACCAGAATACTGAACAAGATCACATCACAAAACTTCATCTTTAGTGAGCTTTCGGCTGCTCACTTCTACAGACAGTGCAGTTGTAAATATTGCATAGCAACAACCTGCTGCTCCTTTGTCCTTGGCCTTCTCATTATTGTGTCGTTAATGGTGCTTAATTACTTCCTCTCTGGCATCATTATCCAACAGTGGCTTTCAGCTTTTCTGCCTGGGATTCATTTTCGACAATAAACACATCATTTCATTGGCTTTTCTTTTAACTTTCCTCTGTCGTGCATTCAGATCTCTAAAC
The DNA here is from genome assembly GCA_038363315.1 of Mugilogobius chulae. Taxonomy (NCBI): domain Eukaryota; kingdom Metazoa; phylum Chordata; class Actinopteri; order Gobiiformes; family Gobiidae; genus Mugilogobius; species Mugilogobius chulae. Next base: position 9,891,566 of record CM076405.1, read on the forward strand.
TCATTTCTTTCGGTGACTCTGGGTGTAATAGGGTAAAGGGCTGAGCTGAATGAGCCCAGGTCACACACAAACAGCCCTGGTTCAGCTTAATTGTTGCCATGGAGACGGCGGCTGCAGTGAAGCGGGTTTGGTGTTTGGCTCTTGGCTCTGAGCGCTTCCGATTTGGCGGTAATTGAAAGTGATGGATTTTCTGAATGTTCATATGTCGCTGTCTTTATGCTGGAGTTTCTCTGATGGAACTTTTCTCACGCTGCAACAAAAGACTGACGAGGGAATTCAGACAAGCCGTTTAAGCATTTTCACTGCAGAACAACACTGGAGAAAAATGACCATTTTAAAGTAGATGACAACAAGAGGAGATAAAATGCTTGAAATATACTTTGGCTTAAAGTGCAAATGACAGGTTAGATACATTTTCAACAAAAACATGAACATGATTATTTGAGATTTGACTAAGCATTTTTGCCTGATTTACTACTATTTTAATGACACACTGTTATCCAGCACTCTTAATGTAAACCAAGGCAAAGATGCACATAAATAACAGAAGTGACAATGTGAATGTTAATCTTGTAACACTTTATGTTTGTTAAATGATTGTTTAAACTCTTGGAGGTAAAATTGTTTTGGGCTTTCTTTTATAACAATGTCAAAGGAATGTCTATTTTAGATCTGTTAGTATATTATTTCCTGTAATTTTCAACTTTTATTTGTCAATTTCTTCATAAATTGCAACTTTACAGGTGCGGCCCTCAACCTGTTTTAATCAGGCCCCTGGTACGCTTTTTGAGAAACATGTAAAAATGTATGACAAATTGATAGGAAGTGAAAACGAGAATAAACTTGTAACATTTCAAGATTAAGCTTACAATGTCATAAAAAGACGAAGTTTTAAATCTTTGTAATTGTGTAAAAAAAGTAGTAATTATCATCTAGAATCTAGAATAAATTCAAACAAATACAAGAAAAAAGTTGTATTTTTCTCAAAATAAAGTCAAATATAAAAAGTTGCAACTTTTCAAGATTAAACTTGAAACTTTTGTAAGACTAAAATTATAATTTTATTCATGGTGATGGCGTACAAACGCGTGGGACATTGTTATAAAGATCAAAATGATAAAGTCTGACATTTACTGTGTTTTTTATGCAAATGTTTGACTTATCTGTGAAAACAGACAAAGTGAAAGATTTTTCTTCAACAGGCACTGGAGACACTGCTTTTTCCCCCTAAAATTTCAAGTTTAATCTTCAAACATTGAAACTTTCTATAGCTTATTCTCCAGAACACAGTGATTTTTCTTTGAAAAAATATATATTTTTAAAATATTTTTCTGGTAATATATTACATTTTAAAGTTTCGACTTTAAGATAATACCTAATGATAATTATGGAATGTTACTTTTTTTCAACAATGAGAATTTTTAAACCATTGTCTGCAGTTCAGCCCTTCACCACTTACCTGTGTTTGAATATGACCCTTGGGTATAAATAATTGCCCACCCCTGTTACAAGGGAAAAAGTATGACTAATATTTACCATAAGGACTACCACCAAACCAAGTCAAAATTAGAGAGAAAGAACAAAGATAATCATGGGGTTTAAAATATGTTTGCCATTGGAATTAGCATAAAATATATATATATATATATATATATATATATATTATATATATATATATATATATATATATATATATATATATATATATATATTATATATATATATATATAATATATATTATATATATATTTATATATATATATATATATATATATTATATATATATATATATATACCTTTTCTAACATGAAATAAAAGAAAATGCTGCTGTACTTGATGAAGATTAAAACATATTAAAAAAAAAATCTCTCTTTGTTTCCTTCAGTTCATCCATTCTAATAGTTTAATTCAGTATTGAGTATTGAGCTCATTTTAGACTAAATACTTCATATATGTACATCTGCATAAGTCTGAAAAATGAACAACTTTCGTTTTTCAGACAAGGAATATCATTAAGTTAAGACAACACTCTCTTACTTTATTTATTGGCCTGTTGTCCAAAGCACACGCTCAGTTCAAAGGTTTGGCTCAGTCTAAAAAAGAAACAAGCTGATTACAGACCATTTGAAATGATTGGATCTTGATTTGATTAAAATGTGACTAATTGTTCAGACCTAGCTGGAGCTCAAATTGGCCAAATATGCTTCAGTTAAATGTGTATTTTTGTCACCTCTGACTTACTGTTTCAGTGGATTTTAATTTCTTTCCGTGTTTTGGACCCTTGAGAAATCAAACTAATGACGACTCGGAGGATTATCACAGGAGAGAAAAAACCTCGAAAGGTCAGGCTCACGAAATGAGAGAATATCAAACCAATCCATAAAATTACCAACAATCTCAAACTCATTTACATTTAAAGTTTGTTTAATTGTTAATGAGTTTGAAAAATCAACAGATGGAGATTCAGTGTTTTGGTTGGAGATTTTGAATAAAAAAACTGCTTTTTGTCAGTATAAACATGTGGTTTGGAGCAGAAGTCAAACTTTGAGTATAGATACACATTCAAAATTATGTTCATAAAAGCCTATTTCATTTTGTTAATGAAAAGGTTAAACAAAATTGAACAAAACATTAAGATTGATAATCATGAGGAAAATAATTGCAATTATATTTTTTCCCAGGTCGCCCAGTCCTAATTTAAAGTACCGTTTGTCTGGGATCCAGAGCCCCATCTGCAGCTATTCTTCATAAAGAGCGGGTCTGGTTACCATGTATTTTTTCTTGTAAAAAGGAATAATTGTTTTCTAATTGACTAATCATGCTGACGGAAACTCAAAAGAGGAACACGATGACTGCCTTTGCAGAAGTTTAGAATTGATGTACAGAGTCTAAGAATAACATGCAAGGTTTTGTGTTAAACAAGTGTAAATAAAACAAAACAAATCTTCAACTGCTTTTGATGAGAAACAAAATCATTACATGGATCAAAAATGACAGTGTATCTGTTTCAGTTGCTGCTGCAGTGTTGATGCCTAGACCTTGGATAACAATCTTGAGAACCTGGACGTTTCTCAGTGATCCCCTCCTTCCTCTCTCAGATTGGCCTGTCTTCCTGCTAGAAAATTCATTTCCCTCTGTCACTGGTTTCTGGCTCCACGGACTTAAAGTTCTAATTGCATCAGGATCCGCGTCAGTCCTGGTCACATCTACAGCCTGTCCGTGCATGAGAGTGGATCTCTCTTTCACTGTGGTTCTCCTCCAGGTTTCTTTCCCCCCCTTTTTTTTTGTTTTTCCTTGCCAAGAAGGAGGGTCTAAGGACAGGGGATGCTCTGTTATCTATCTCCCTAATTGTTTGTGGACAATCCGCCTGTATTTCCTATTAAAAAGCAGTTTCTGATTTCCCAGAGCTTCTGTTGGTATTGACCTAATGTTTCATTGTTTGATTTTCTAACAATTTTGTTTGTTTGTCCACTGAGATAACTACTGTTGTGATTTTAGGCTTGATTAGTTCCTCTTCAAAATCCATATGACAGACTTTGTTAGGTGGACATTTGTAATATTTTTACAACAGTACAAACACAAAAGTAACTTACAACTGCTGAAAGTGGAGTGGATGAATGTAAATGTAAAGCATCTTTGAGTTCACGAAAAGTCCAGTACATTATTACATATTTATTTATTATAATGGATAAGCGCTGATATCAGATTCCAGTATCAATGCATCCCTAATAATAATTAAACCTCTCCATTTACCAAAGTGTCAATCAAATAACATTTTATTTTCTTCCAGCTGGCAGGAAATCCCACTCAAAACCACCAACTCTCTCAAAACAGCAGCAGCTAGAACAGAAAATCCAACTGATCCAATCTATTTAACATTATAACAGCTTTGTATTGCAGAATCTAAGTTAAATTTATCAAACTTCTGTGCTGTTTGGAGCTGTGGGGCCTGACCTACATCTCAGCCAGGCCGGGGCTTCTGCGTGACTCACAAACAGAAGAAGAAGAATGAGATTACAGCGAGAAGAAGAAGCAGCAGCAGCGGCGTCGGTGATGGAGATCTGATTAGAGCACAGCTGACCTGCCATATATGAATCTTTAATGAGGGCGAATAATGATTTCAGAATCCTCAAAATCATAACTCTCAGCAGGGAGCAGCTGTCAGAGAAGGATGAAGCGACTTGAATGTGATTGATACGTCTGTAATGGATTATCGATCGAGCTGAGACGTGACAGTGATTGATGGAGTGGCATGCTTTTTGTCAGGATTATCGTAAAGTGAGTTGTAATAATGAAAAGTGCACATTGTAACAGTGATAGACGCAAATGATTTAGTCGATATGTGAAATACAAAATGATAACGCAATAGCAAAACAGTTCTACCAACATCTGCCATTCATCTTGCAGTTTCTTAGATGTTTAAACACAGTAGGTGTGATTTTTCTAATGCTTTTTGGTGCCTGCGGTGTTAAGGATCCAAGCGTTTCAGGTGGAGTGGAATTTGGACAGTACAATAGTAATACACATATCAAAACAATAGTAATCTAGGATTTAAAAAGTCATCAAATGCAGCTTATTAGATTAAGTATTATTAAGATATAATTACATTCCAACGTCCCTCTGGAGAGCCGTCCCGTTTTTAGTTTTTGTTCAGTCTCTGATAAAAACTGAAGCACCTGGAAAAGTAATAGATAAAGAACATTGTAGCACTCTTGTTTAGAACCAAATCAGCCATTCTGGAATAAATTAGACTCAGTTTCTATTCTAAACTTGCTTTACAGACAAAAAAATCAACAACAACAAAAAACAAAACATCAGAGCAGAGATAAACTAAACTCCAGCGGTGGTGGTATATGGAGGTTAGAAGTTCTGCTTAAAAATCATACTTAATCAATCTCAATCTTATTAAATAGGCTCTGTGCAGTTGGCTTGTTTTTGATCAAAATAGTACATCCTGTACATACAACCATTTCCTGTTCAATTCATTTCTATGAGGTTTTCACTAAGTGCCCATGACAGGTTGAACTACTCATTTCACAAGACGTAGTTAAGATTATCATAAAAATAAGGTTTCACGTAACATTTTTCAAATTTCATTCCAGTTTGGCAATTTTTTATCATTAAAAATGTACTTCCTGTTCATCAATGATGACATCACGCTAGTTGCCTAGCGACCATTTAATAAATTAGGCCCAAACTCTTCAAGAGTCTTTTTTTTTTACTTGAGCCATAAAATATACTAGATCTCACTTTTTTGTTAAATGTGTGTTTAGCCATAAAAATCTGTTTCTTACGAGAAAATTAAAAATGTGTGTGATGTGTCAGTTTAGAACTCTGCTCTACTTCCTGATATTTTCAACATCTTTTCACATTTTCTCTACAAACTTGTTACTGATTAATGTAAAACTATAATTTATAATTACAATAGGTATTAACCTACCAACTAAATAAAAATTTGAAAAACGTTCAAACCTGTCATACGCACTTTAAAACAAATAAATACTCTTTAGATCAGACAGTTACAGAAAACATGTTAAAACTTTACATATTAGAGGAATGTTTCACCAGAGGACACTTATGTGGTTAAAAAGAGACATGGTTGTGTCTAAATGCTAACAGGAAATGGTCGTATGTACAGAAGTTAGCTATTTTGAACATACACAAGCCAACTGAAGTTCCGTGCACAGAGCCAATTGCAGTGAATGGAAATTAAAGGTGTAGATAATATCTTTCTCATACATTTTCACATCATTTGCACTGCAGAGGTGGTCAAACAGGTAAAACTATTTAGTGTGATTAAAGAAGCAAAGGCAGTAACATTAGGGATGTAATCGGCTAAAGTAATTGTTGGTTCACTGAAGACTGTTGTTGTATCGATTGGCTGTCTAAAAAGAACAATGTCAATGAATAAATTACACAAGATTACAGACGTTGGGAGCTAAAGAACGATTTCAACAGGTAAAAAAAAAAAATGTTTTCTTATTGTTAAAAGAAAAATTGTTCTCATGATTTACTCCCAAATCTCCACATAACTCACAAAATTCTTTATAAATCTGAATAAAAGTTAGAATAAAGAGTTAATGTTAGATTCTGATTGACTAAAACGCCATTAATCAATCAATTAATCAACTCTACCAGCGCTTCCCAAAAAGAGGTATGAGGACCCAAGCACTTGAGATGGTTTCAGATTTTAAAGGTTCTTCAAAATATGCTCTTGAGAAACTTTGCTTTAGCGTTTTCAATTCTACAGAATGTAGAATGTAAATAAACTGGGCTTTATGTATGTTTTCATGTGTTTTTAATCAAAATATAGACAGGCAGGAAAGTTTTCTATTCTATTCTTTCTAACACACGACCATCAAGTGTTTCCTAAAACAAGAATTGAGTTAGAGCTCCATCTACTGGCTGCAGAGGAAATGATGCAAAGGGAATAATCAGACAGATCTTGCCTGATATGAAATGCTCAAATGAGAATGAGAAAATGAGAACTGTAGACTTAAAACCATGTAGAAATATATTTAGAAATGGTGTTTTCTGAGGCTCAGAGAAGAAAGAACAGCATCTCACAGACAAAACTCCAACTGTGATTTTGATGAGGAATCAAAGGTATAAGAGAAATAAAAAGTCAAAATCTATATTTTGCACAGTTTGTGTCATTTAAACCACTGGTCCATGGCCTAAAACCGGGCTGCAAGCTGTCTTCTACCGGGCCCCAGAGAATTTTTAAAAATGTTGTTTATTTTTTTTATAGTCTATTGCTACTGCTTGTGTTTTTACTATGAAATATATTCACTTAATCCAATAAACAGCTAATTTAAACAAGAAGAAAGCTTAAAATATACACATGTATCAGTTGTATGCATTTTATGTTGTTATTGGAAAAAAGAAATTGTGGTTGTACTGGTCCTTACAAGAAAAAAAAAGTTGGAGATATGTTGCTTTAAAATGTTGCAAAATTCAATAGTATTTCAATTTAATTCCAAGTTTTTGTAGTAGGTAGCATAGGAATGTTTGGCTTTTCATTAGAACAGAAAATTTAATAAATGTAATTGACTCTATGCCTCCAATAAACCACACTGGTGCCTCCATACTTCATCTTGATATAACAAAATAATACTTAAGCAGCACCTTCATCTGAATTATTTGCACTACACATACAAGTTATATCCCCACAATTCAATCTGAAATATAAACTTGTAACTCTGTATATATTAGGCTGCACATTTTCCTCTTCAGTTTTCCCGGAGGCACCACTTCAATTACAATCTGACTGATTTACTAACTCAACAAATTCACTGGCCTCAAAGGGATTTACATTCTTGCTTTTGCCAGAAGTGGCACTGGTCCCAGGCCTGACTCAGACTGTTAAAATGCTCTGGGCTCGTCACCAGTTTGAAGGGCCATGAGTTTAGATGTTTTAGAGCCAAAGTTCTGACTCTGCACAGCTTTGAGAATAAAATAACACCCCCTAGTGGTCACACTGAACTGTCCAGTGTTACGAGTGTGTTTTGTGCCAGTCTCGAACATGAAAAGATATTTGTTTGTTAAAGAGAGAGAGAGAGAGAGAGAGAGAGAAAGAGAGAGAGAGAGAGAGAGAGAGAGAGAGAGAGAGAGAGAGAGAGACAGTGAACAAACACTGTTTCTATTTCTGTTGAAATATTGTTGGGGTGGCTAATTTTTTTAGTTCTAAATTAATCAACTTTGTGTATTCCACTAAAAAGGATTTGACAAATGCAGCACTTGTGTGAAAAAATGAGACTAGTGTAGTACTAGTGTAGTAGCCTAGACCAGGCGCAAGTACCTCGTTGAGGGCCACAAAATCAGTAAAACACAACACATTTAATGAATAAGATTGGGCGCCAGGTTAATTTCTACATGAATATTTAGGCCTCCAGGTCAAAAAGGTTAAGAACACCTGGCCTAGACCACACTAATCGAGACGTAAGACCTTTTCCACCATATATGAGATCACAGAGTCCCAAGCCCGAGACAAGACCAAGATTACTGAGGCTCAAGACCAGACTTTCACAGATCGAGACTGAGACCAAATCAAGACCATTTTTGAAGTTTTATACAATTATCGGTGTCTACATGATCTTGTTGCGCAGGCCTTTTTGCAAACTGTGTCTGGAACATGTCACTGTGCTTCTGGTGCAGGTTTGGCCGAACGTGGTGGTATGAAATGTGGTCTATGTGTGCAGGATAAGACCGAGAAGACAAGGCCAAGTCCAAATGCACTCAAGTCACTGACATGACAAAGACCTTAAAAAGCGGTCTCAAGATCGGTCTTGTTCTTAACACGAGTACTACTACACTACTGAGTACTCTCTGAACTGAATAGTAATTTTAATCAGGAGCCCAAAGCACCGTTCTGATTGGCTAAGCTTGGGTGGTCCACTACAGTTTCATATTGTTGTGTGTAAAAAGAAGATTTTAGGCCAAATTACATCTAAAAATGAATATATATTGATATTATCCATGTGTCGAAGAATTTATAAGAGGAAGTTGTTTGTAGTGTGAAAAGCTACCCCAATGACAACTTCTACGATTTTTATTAAAATCTAAAAAGATTACAAAATGAACTGTCATATATCAAGAACAAGTTTGTAAAGAAAAGTTATACAGGAAGTTATATAGGAAACTGATGACACCACAAGGGTATTTTTCTGAGCCTGTAAACAAAATTTTAGCAAAATTAGTGTGATTTAGACACGCACAGAAGAGGAGTGTTGTTGTTTTTTATTTTTTATATGGAAGGATGTTCCTAGACAGTTCCTAGTGTGATGTCGTCATTTATAAACAGGGAGAATAATTTTCATTGTACAAAAAGGGTAAACGGAGACAAAATTTGTAAAACGTTTTGTAAAATCTTCACCATAATCTGACCTTTGTATAAGTGAAACAAAGGCACTTTAAATGAGTGTTTCTCAAACTGTGGTACATCCTTCAGGTGACGTGTGGTTTCTTCTTAAGCTTAAATATTTGCTAAAGTTTTTGTTTTGTATTGAAAGCGTTTTAAATCCTTTTACCGTAATTTCTGGCCTATAAGCCGCTACTTTTTTCCTAAGCTTTGAACTCTGCGGCTTATACGGCAATGCAGTAAAATTATAAATTCTCATAGACTTACTATTAACAAGTGCGGCCTATATATGCACTTTATCACTTTTCTTATTTAAATTTAGTTGGTGCGGCTTATATTCAGGTGAGCTCAATAGGGCAAAAAATATGGTAGTTAAGGCCGATTACTGCTTTTCCTCTGTGGTACTCAAAACATCCAATATGTTTAAAAGTGTTTATGAGACAGCCCTTATTGGATCACTTTAATTAAACCCAATACAAAGCCATTTAATCTTGTTCCACAGTTTAAGCTGGTGAAACCGTGTGGGTGATTTCTTGGACGCAAACTGAACACAACTCCTCAAATCTAACACTGAAGGGGACAGAAAAGCTCTATTCTTAACAGGATAACAGTGCATTCGGTGGGATAAGCCTGGATGTTCTCATTTTAATATGGCTTTAATGTTGTGACAGGAGCCAACAGTTACATTTTAGGTTGAAACGTGGTTATTTTAAAAGCATTGTCATCTCTAATGTGACACTAGCCTGCTAAATCCATTGTGCACATGACATATTAGTAACCTGGCTCACGCCAGATGGATCTGTGTTGAACTCCTATCTGAGTTCTCACTATATCCATCTGGGACTTGACTCGCTGAAAGCGTTCGAGAAAAGGTGGGGCGTTTAGTGAAATACTTCTAGCTGATTGGGTGTTGGGCCTACCTTATTTGAGCTTAGCCAATCACAGCAACAACTCGTCATGGTGTATCCAATGTCCGCTTGGGATAGAATTAAGTACGCGTCACACATACTTTCAAAAAGAAATTACTCCGTATTTCTGCTGAAACCGCATCAAAAGCAGCAAACAACACGTACATCCACGGGAGCCGCCGTCTTTGTTTAGCTTGAATCAGACTCGGCTATGCACCGGGGCGCTAACGGCCCGTGTTAGCCCGCCCTGCTACATTGGGCCTCAAAACCACGCTGCTGTGATGTGAGTGGGCCGAACCACGGCCGTTTCGGACTCCCAAATCAATCGAGCCGGACGAAGGCCAGATGGTTTATCTCGTTTTTGAATTCACAAATACCACGAGATAAACCATCTAGCTGGCCAGGTTAGGACATTAGACATTTTTTAGTAAAACAGTGATCATTTTTAAGATTTCACTTTACATTTTGCTAGTTTTCACCCAATTTGACTGCACTGGTGAGGTTTAGTTTCGTCTTTTGCCCCACAACCATGACATAGAGGTAATTTCTTTTGAATGACACAGACCAAATGAGTTGACAAAAGATAATACCTTGCAACACTTTAATTTAGTTAAATTATTGTTTAAACTCACTAGAAATGGTCAGTTGTGTGTAAGTTGCATTTTGTTGCTTTTTGACGACATGTGCAGGGTTTCTGATTAAAAACTCAAATTACTTCATGTAAATGTTCAACTTTTATTTGTCACTTTCTTCACAAATGTATGAAGAAAGTGACAAAAATGACGAATACATACTTTTAGTTGTAATTTAGTAAACTTTGTGTTTTCCATTTGTGTGAAAAATAATGAAGTTTAGTTAATCAAGAGCCAAATGCAGCGCTCTGATTGGCTGAGCTTGGGTGGTCCGCTCTCGTTTCACTTTGTTGTTTGTAAAAAGATGTTTATAGCCATAATAGCAACCAAAAATGAATACATGTCGATATTAATCATATGTTGAAGGATTTATGAAAGGAAGTTGTCAGATTTAAACTTAAATTAAGTTTGCAGTGTGAAACCAAGTTCCCTCACCTTCAAGACTTACGCATCAAACTAAAGCTAAGTTAGAAAAATGCAATATTCTGTCATAAGGGCTTAGTGCACTACCTTCTCACAATGCAAATAACAATCTTATCAATAACTGATTTCAGTGATGGAGCTAAGGAGCGAATATCAGGCCTGGAAGACTGCTTCCGCCTCAGTAATAATCATCTCACCTGTCCTTCATCTCAGATCCAATCATGTCTCGCTGTGTGGCTCTGTCTCTGTGCAGCTCGTCCAATCAGCTTCAGCTCTCATCTCCTCCTCCTCCCTCTCAGCGCGTCAGGGCCATATTCAAAAGAGCAGCTCAATCTTCGCTCTTGGCTTCAGCGTAATTTCGCCACTTCGCAACCCTGCTCCTACCTCCTCCTCCCCATCTCCACCTCGACTTCTACCTTCTCCTTCTTCACCACCACCAGTGTCTAGGCTCCGGGGGAAAGCTCCTACTCCAAACTCCAACAGCTCATTATTTATCGCATGCTTATGGTTTTCAGCCGGGGCCTAAGCGCCAAACCTGTAATAATAAATGTCATCATTAATCTCATAATTTTGACTGTTTTGAGTCTGTCCAGGTTGACATAATTTAAACAATCAATCATTTCAAGCAGCCCAAGTAGGTAATACTGTAGATTTTTTCTTCTATTTCAGACAAATTAATGTAAAAGATGATTCATCACCAACCCTGAGGTTAATAAATAATCTCTTAGCAACATTTGTGTGACACTAGTGATGCACTGATTCAATACTGAGATTAGATATCAGTGTCAATCCATGAAGTTTTGTTGGATCGAGTATCGGCTTCATATCAGTTCAGCCGATATCCTGGTTGTGCCTTTAACTGGATGTAATAAGACTTATGCACTGGCTAATGTTGACCCAGAACATCTCATAAAATTTTAAATTGTATTTACATTAAGTTGTTAAATTGTTATTTGCACAATAAATAACAGCTACACTATATGACCAAATTTCCTTTGTTTTGAGAGGAAGATAAAAATGATTTCAGTCCACACATTAGTATGGATTGATATTGGATAGATACTCACTGACATAGTATCAGAATCGGTATCAGAACTGAAAAAGCTGGATCAATGCATCCCAATGTGATACAGAAAAAAATAATTTTACTGGCCTATTAAAACAACATGATGAATTCCTAATTTATCCTGTTTTTGAACTATTAATACAGTTAATAAAGTTTAAAGCTTAACACCTAAACAATAAACATGTGTTCTTCAAATGAATAAAACAGAAGATCCCATGATCTTTTTTAATGAAGTACACAAAGTACACTAAAAAAACATTACTGTAAACAAAAGTATAAAAGCTTGATTACACAGAGGAAGTCTAGCGTGAGTCACAGTTTCAGTATTTAAATTCCATGACATTTGTTGCACGTTTCTTTTTTTTCAGTCCCAAAAAAACAATCCATAGACTCCAGCCTCTTCAAACGGCCTTGTGCAGTTGCCAAGTCTTTTCAGTGTCCACGTTTGTGTCTACATGGCCGTGTGAGCGTGCTGTGAGGCGGGAGAGGGGGACCCGGTGGTGGGGTGGAGGTGAGCGTGGAGGGGGGTACAGGCTGAGTCGGGGCAGAGGACGTGGGACGGGAGTGGTGGAGGGGGCGGGAGGGGCAGAGCTGGTGGCACAGGGGCCGCGGAGGCAGAGGCAGCAGCCGAAGCCGAAGGTTCCACTTTACTGCTGTGTGTGATGAAGCGCAGACGCAGTTTCATGGCCGGACGGAGGGTCATGATGATTTGATCCACCTGGACAGATAAGAAAAAGGAATATTAGTGCACAGGGGGCTGGTATATACCCCCATCCTCTCCTATACGCTCACACAGCTACTGCATTTTGTCTGTACTTTCACTTTTCCTATTCTCTGTGTGGGATGATGTGGGTGTTTGTAGTAGCGTGAAAATAGACTTACAACTTTTTAAAGAAGACATCTGTTAAGACACTAGAATAGGCTCTGTGCACGGAACATCAGTTGGCTTGCTTATTTTCAAAATCATTAACTTCTGTACTTATGAGTATTTACTGTTAGCGTTTGGAAACAAACAAGTCTCTTTATTAAAAAGGTGAAGTATTCTCCTGATTTGTAAAGTCTTTAATGTAATTTTGGAGACATCCACCGCAAGTTCAGTCTTTTCTTTCAGGTATTTTAGACTTAGTGAAAACGTAAAGGAGAAGAATTGAACAGGAAATATACAAGTTATTCATTCATTCATTTTCTACCGCTTGATCCGTTAGGGGTCGCGGGTGACTGGAGCCTATCCCGGTGACTTTGGGCCTTAGGCGGGGAACACCCTGGACAGTGGCCAACTCGTCGCAGTGTTAAGCAGACATCCATCCACTCTCTCATTCATTCACTAAAGGATATGCCCAATTAACCTAAACATACATGTTTTTGGAGGTGGGAGGAAACCGGAGTACTCGGAGAAAACCCACGGTGACAGAACATGCAAACTCCACCCAGAGAGATAGTGAGATGTTGATGTGGTTCAACCCGGGAGTCAAACCCACGACCTCCTTATTGGGAAGCCAGAGCTCTAACCACTCTGCTACCGTGCACCCACATATACAAGTTATTTTATTTATTATTTTATTAGTCACTTTCGGCTATACTGTGCATGCCCCATGCAGAAAGAGACTCTGTCCTGGCTGGGGAAACTTCTATGAATAAAACAACAATCAAGGACAAGAGCTAGCAGTTTCGATCACATATAAAAGAGTTTGTCTCTTGAAGCTTGAGACAATGTTTTTCTCAACATTTTTCACTCATCTAATTGTAACATGTATGAGTTGCAAAGATGATTCACAAATGTTGAATTAGCAGCATAACTTTTGTTTTCGTACAAAGACAAACTCTTGTAGTTAGCGGACAACAGCGCTGGATCAAGTTGTTGCCACAGCTTCGTCAATCCGCAGGAGCTCTTTCTGCATAACAGGTACGCACGCATCTCTAGTGTTCATAAACAAATAATCCATCTATAAACAAGTCAACTGACGTTCTGTGCACACAACCAACTGCTAAATTTACGGTGACGTGTAACTTTATAGAGGTGAAAAATTACCTGTACACTTCTATTGAAATAGAAAGTTCATTTGTAAAATTTTTCATGGAGATCAATGTGTTTTATGCCAAACAGTGGAATAATATAACTAAGGGAACAACATTTCCATGGAAACAGAAGAATAAACACAGAAGTGGAGAGATACAAGATCTCTCATATTTCTTATGTTTTAGTTCAACAAAAGTAACCATCTACAAAAACATTTTTTATTAGCTATTTTTGAGCTAATAAGCAAAATACCAACAAAACAAACACAGGGAAATTTAATTTATCAAACTCTGCTTTCCAATAGAGATACACAACATCTTGCAACTGAAATTTGAGTTGCCACAGTTACAAGTCAAAAAGGTTATTCTTTTGATGTCAAAGTACACTATGCAAAGAACAAAACATCCTGTCATTTAATTGAAAGCATCTTGTAGCCATAGTTGAGACTTTTAAAAACATTCATAGGATTCTTGTAATAGTTTATCAGTTCAGTTATTCAAAAAGAAGCATTTTCCTGCAGAGATTGACACTAAAACCATTATATTATTTTACACACTGTAACTAGAGAAATAATCTAGTATTTTAATAAACATGGGTTTCTATTGTAATTCAGCGCAAACCACAAAATGTTCTTTACTTAAACATTTCAACTAATATATACTTTTTTAGTTTAATGAATGTAAGTTGTGTGAGACTCACTTGCTCCTTCACGCTGTCTCCGGTGTACATGTATTTAATGTGATAGAGGAAGTCACAGATGGGGTCCATGTAGCTGAGGTGCTGGCAGTGCTGGTCCACAGCCTGAAGCATCTCATAGAAGGCCACCCCAATCTGACACAGACACAGTTTAAAATAAGTAAAACAATCACTGCACTTGGATATAGCCACAAGTTTACCTCCAACATGCAGCGCGTCCTCTCCTGTTGGAATCGCTGCAGAAATGGTCCCACCAGATGGTACACGTACAGCAACTGGAACTCGGTCTTAACGACGGGCTTCAGAGTCTCAGACAGAAACCTGAACAACATCTGAATATTAAACTACCATCTCAAAAATGTACACAAATGGATTTAATTGAAGCCTTTTTGCACCAGTTCTGACCCTCTTGCTTGGTTATTCATGAACAAATGATGACTTAATAGATGAAAAAGTGTAGAGCTTTGTAACTATTTAGTTAATATGGTTATTAAGCCTTAATAAATTCGACTATCTATAAATGTGTACCTTGTTCATTTATTTATTCAAGCATTATTAAGACTAACTAAGTTGGGTAACACTTTAAAATAACTACAAAAATTAGACGTAATAAATCATTAATAACACGTTAATAAAGACCTAATTTATCATTAACAAATGATTAATTAACAGATGAAAAAGTTTTATTAATACTATTAATGCTGAGTAAATACTTAATTAACCCTAAATCCTAACCTTAGGTCCTCAGTTTAGCATTTACTAAGCATTAATAAAAAATGTTATTCCTTAATTAACCATTTGTTCATGAATAATGAATGTTTTGTTTATGCTTTAAAGTGGTACCTTAAGTTGTATTAAGTGCTAGTCCAATAACAAGTTATCTGCAATTTAGTTTGATAACAAAAAACAACAAAAATGGATAAGATAGCCATCAAAAACTTTCTGAAATGTATTTTTCACTCAGTTTTCAGTTCAAGAAGCGAAAAATATATTTAAAAAATTGCCTAAAAATAAAAAACTAATTGTACAAAGTTCAGTGATACTTCCTAAGTTTACAACTGTGTGTGATATTTGAGCCTGAACCGTGACATTTAGATTCAAATGTTTGCACATTTCTGATTGCAATAGCATCATATTCCCATACAAAAGCTATCTAGATTAATCTTTGCCTTCTTTCTTGCCTCCTTCAAAGCTGTGAAGTGAGCTGCGATACGTACTTGGGTATCAGAGACAACTGTCCAATCGACGAGTGGTGCCATACAGCGTGCGCCAGGGCCAGCACATAACTGCAGTTCATCTCGCTGTAGCTCTGGTGACAGGCTGTGAAGTCTAGCAGGGCGAAGGGATAGCCCGCCCACTCCGTCTCCGAAGTCAACACGGGCGAGCTAATTACTGACACGATGCGGTCGTGCAGAACAATCCAGTAGGGCTCCTGGAAGGGACAAATCAGGACATGAGCAAATGAGCAGTCTTCAAGGGCGTCGTTAGTCAAAAGTGTCCAAGTTTAGTCTCACAGGCAGAGCAGTGATGACAAGGCCGATAGCGTTCATCCAGGCTGTGATGTTCTCCCTGGGCACTGACGGCTGACTGTGAAAAAGAGATCAGATAATATGACAACTATTAGTTTTACGCAACATATCATAGATGTACACATAATTAAAAACAATGTAATGCACTGAGTAGAGATTGACCGATATGGGTTTTTCTTTGGCCAAT
The DNA here is from genome assembly GCA_038363315.1 of Mugilogobius chulae. Taxonomy (NCBI): domain Eukaryota; kingdom Metazoa; phylum Chordata; class Actinopteri; order Gobiiformes; family Gobiidae; genus Mugilogobius; species Mugilogobius chulae. Next base: position 9,907,884 of record CM076405.1, read on the forward strand.
ACCAATTTTTTTTTAAATGTTGTCAGTCAATGTCGATATCAATGGTCAATTTTCAAGGCCGATTTCTGAGACTGATTATTTCATTTTAGTTTTAAAAAAGACTAGCTGAAATGAGATAATGTATTATAAAAAAGTTTAATCTACACTATTATTATGTTTTGTTTCAAGAAAAAAACATGCAAATCACATAACATTTTTAAAAGGCAATTCAAGAAAATGCTCCTTTTCAACATATAATTGATAGAAAGTGTTTTTATCATCACACTATACCAGTGGAGCCACAAGCTTACTCACTGACAAACAAACAAGCGCATATCAAAGCTTGTGCTGCAGCCAAAGTCATAGAACAAGAATAAATCTTAAAGACACATTATGGATCAAATCAAAGCTGCAAACTAAGGAATAGTCTTACCATTTCTCTCCAAAACTAACTTGGAGCTCAGTTGATACTGCCAGATCAAATATCGGCCAAAAATATAGCCGATATGCAAAAAACGGCCCAAACTATCGGCCGGCTGATGTATCGGTCTATCTCTACCTGTCATCCTCACACTCCATCCTTCCCTCACTCGTGAACAAGACGCCGAGATGCTCCACCCACCTGAAGAGGACTGGATCTATATTGCATTTATTCAATTATACATACTGTATATTATTGCACACAAATGCCTTGAACAGTATGCATTCAGGAGACAGGAAGGTGGAGGACCCAATGTTAGCAGGAGCCTTGTAACATGGATAGTGTAACCCAAAGGTGCATTCAAACTAGTGCTTCAAAACTACAACTAAATTACAAGTAAACCATGAAGCCACATCAGGACAAAAAAGACCAAATTATGATAAGTCTAAATGTTTGTAAAACTACTCTCCAGAAAAATCTCCTTCTTACCTTTTAAGGACCACGTTGAGGAGGGCGTTTCCCACGTCTTTCCCGGGCACGGCCAAAGCCATCAGCTCCACACAGGTCACATGCAGAGCGTGGGCTGCAGGGTTCGGGAACTCATTGAACCTCCAGTCACAGTTAGGGAAGGGGCCTGGTGACTTTCCAGCCATTGGTGCAGAGGAGTTAAAGATTTCAAAGGATATGTTTATATTGATTTAGATCCAGAATAAAAGTGATGTGGTTGCCATGGTAATAATTAGTTAATTTTTGTAAACGAGGCTATTTTGTATTTTTTTTTTACTTTTTTATGTTTTGCTTTATTCTGTAAGATGAAAATAAGGCTTGTAGTATTTTCCAACTTTCCCAACAAATTTAAGCCTAAACCTAACCATTTTTTATTTTATTTTAGAGCTTTACCTAAACACTACACTTACCCTTTACCCATATCCTGTTCCTAATCTTACCCAATAGCCATTCAGAGAGCTAACTGTCCCCCTTGAGGAGACACTCCAGCATTACCTTTTTCAAATGGAGAATAAAAGCTCAGGCCTGAGGACTGAGGTGGAAATATGTGCTTAAAAGGCCATGACACAGATTCAGGTGAAGGATATTGTCCACAAGGCGTCCAATAAGTTTGCAATAGTAAGTGTCGTCTGGGATCCACACATTGTCTTCTCTGGCGTTCATGCCAAACTTCAGATAAGTCTCACTTAAACACCAGCCAGGGGTGCGGTTGTCCTGCAAAACACAAATGTTAAGTAAATTTGATTTGGAACTCAGGGGATTACCAATGATTTTTGTGCACAGTGGTTAAGTTTATTATTTGATACTGGTTTTCCTCATACCTTTAGAGAAGACATGATTGCATGAACCAGCTTTCTCTTCAGGTTGGTCCGGTCTCGGAGATGACGTTCATAGTAATGAAGGGTGTTGTACAAATATGTCACAGGGCGATCTGTAAACAAACAAATGACTCAGAAAAACTCAGACTTAGTTTCCTTGTTTCTGTTTTATATATTGTGTCAGTTTTGGCAAAATTAGATTATGTAATACGGCTGCACGAATTGGGAAAAATATCATCATGACAGTGCAATTTGAGTATCATTTTTGTGCTCTACTACATAACTTTTCTGTTATAGAACCACCCTCTTGTCTCCCTAGAGATGCTTTTGCTTTATTATCCTTCTTATTCCCATTTATCACTCCACAAATCATTGAAATTTTATCTCACCGTGAAACTTGTACAAGCCTCCCAGATGATCCAGCAGCGTTTCAAGAGATTTGGAAACAGGAAGAAGCTCCAGGAAGCGGTGAATGACGATGTCGAAAACAGGTAGGAAGCGCAGACACACATTTCCAAAGTAGATTGGGAGGTACTGGGGCTGCAGCTGCATGGGGGGATTCACCTGTTCAGCGAGGCCCTCAAAATACAACTTCTCCGGGTATTTCTGCAGAAAACACACACAAATTTCTTCAACAACTAACAGTGTATAACGCAAAGCTAAAAATAAGAAATTATTGACTGTGTTAGCATTCAAATTAAATTATAGAAAAGATAGATTATTGACATTATGGCAACAGTTGACTCAAGAAATTCTTGGTGTTTTTCTTGGTGGTGAGTCAAGTAAAAGGGGGAGTGTCAAATTTCACTCCAGAACCACGAGCTTACACAATGTCATGCAAACAAAGAAAATATTAAAGCAGAAAAATGCAAGTATACATGATGCAAAAGTCCCAACTACTAAATGCAACTACATTCAATACTTTCAACATCTTTATGTGACCTCAAAGTCAACTTTTCTGTGTCAAATTCCACTTTACAGAAATGTACCGATAGATTTTTTAAGGTAATGCATTAAAACATTTGCAGCATTTAAACCTGCTGTATTATTTTTGTGAATTTGAACCGAAACTAGTTGAACAATGTATCTTTAATAAGTGGTAATGATTGTAACCTAGGATTAAGGATAATGTCAAGCAGCTTTGAGCCACTCCTCACCTCTCTTAAATGTCCTACTTTTTAATCAGTCACCTCTCTCATATTATCTAATGGGTTAGATACTCAGAGTTGTTGTTGCATTGATACTCTTTCTGTCACAGTGTCTAAAGCAGACCTTGTGGTAATTCATGTGTTTGGTGTGCCAGTCGCTCTGCAGCCAGTGCTCAGGAGCGTTCTCCTTGACAAAGTCGTTGACTCGGTTCCTGAAGTCGTTTGGCTTCAGCAGGAGCAGCTGGATGATGAAGTAGCAGACCTGGGCTTCATTCCCCTCATGACTTCTCATCGCCTGCAGACACAGACAAATGACGTGTCAACCAGACCTTGACATATATGAAGCGGAATAGCCGCGAACTGACAAAAGTTCTAGGCCTTTCTAGGGACGTTATAAAAGTTAGTAGACTAACACACCTGAGTTAATGAAATATTTAACAATCTGTCCTCATCACATACACTGGCTGAGAATTAGTTTAATATATACAGTATTTTATTTGAATTTTACTACATTTGTTGAAAATTTTAAGACAATGTAGAAGTGTGTGAATTGAATTGATGTCTTGGGACTGTTACCATGGAAACATGCCAAAATAAAAGTGCTTAAACAAAAGCTGCCTCATTACCTATTGGCTTGTCAATCAAACTCACAATGTTTATACGACTGGCCCAGTAAATAGCAGAGGAGGAGGCACTGGGGAGTGAAACACATCTGCATCATTTGTGTTCTTTCAAGCACTTAATGGATTTATCTTTCCTTTGAAAATCCTCTTTACAACCTTAAAAAACACCTGCTCAGCTGCTGTGTTATTAATGTTTTACTACATGACAAATATATTTATCACACTAAAGTTTTAGAACAAAGTTTTAATGAACACTAAGCTTACTATTTTAGCTTCTTGAAATTACCATTGGTTGAACATTAATTGTAATATTTCTGTTGTTATAAAAGTACAAGTTTACCAAGCAGAGAATGAGTCTGTCCAGAGTGACGATGTTGTACTTCCACACCATGTCGTTGAGGATTTCTATGCACTTGTTCAGCTGCTGTCCTCCGGCTGACGTGGAGAACTCATAGACCAGGAAGTCTGCGAAAGTGCGCACGTGAGCGACCAGTGCACGTGCTCCGATGCGCTCCAGCACTCTGAAGAGGAACAAGCAGCCATCAGCCAAAACACACCACAACATCTCCGCCGCGCTCTCCCCCTGGATCAATTAACTAAACAGATGTTGTTTAGAGAGCGAAAGACGTTCCCTCTGGGCCAATTACAGTAATTTAGAGATGTCATGGCATCTGATGTCATGTCATTTCTCCAAGAAACTGTAAACTCTGGGGAATTCTTATAGCATAGCCCCTAATGTAAAGGTATTCTCTAATCCAGCCGTTCCCAGACTTTTCAGAGCTGCAGCCCCCTTATTGCACTTTAAATAATGTAAAATATATTTCCTCTCAGATTAAGATGCAAAAACAGCAAAATGACGTCAGTGAACATAGTATGGATTTAAAAAAGCAAATTAATCAAATGAAGGATATAAACTTTGTTTAAACTCAGTTTTCTGTCACACTTTTTGCGTGGACAATCTTCGGAGGCTCCGCTGCAGAGCTCCTGAGATCCCGCAGAGAGCCTCCGGATCCCACTTTGGGAATTTGGGAGTCTAATCTAGCTCATCCTCTGCAAGTAAGTGTGGTTTGGAGCAGATACTTTGGAAGAAGAAATTGATTGTTTTCTGTAAATGCAAGATTGGAAATCTATTAAGTTTTTGTTCCAGTAATAAATATTAAAAGCCATTTTTATTTTGTTTTAAAAACTGTTAAATAAAATCACATTGAAAATCGAGAATAATCAGAGTGAGGGGAAAACGTGATTGGTTTCTTCCCCAGACACCCCGCCCTAATTAGGATACTTATATGCTTTATTACATTATTTATTAACTGTGTCAATCTGAACAATAGTTTATCTTTACTTTGACCGTTCATGCTTAAGAACTTAAAACAAATTTAAAAATGTACTCAATCTACTGGCAGCAGATGGAATTGCATAGATAAGATAAAGCTAAGACAAAGACTTTGACGTGTTAATGTAAGCATGCTATGCTCATAATAAGTTTGATGATTTTGTTGTTAGAGTAGAGTTGTTAAAAACAAGCTCTCTTACAGTCAAAAAGCATAGGATAGAAAAGCTAAATTTCAAGTATTATTCTCCACTTTTTTTCCCAAAGAGACTACTACTTGAAAACTACACAGGACTTCAAGCACCTGAGTATCTTAGTGATTCATTGAGGTTATGAAAATAATAGAATTTGTTGTGCTTGTGTTGACAACTTCCTTCAGAACAAATATTGTCAAATGTGTCTTAACAAAGTGCATTAACAGACCTGAATCCTATCTGGTTTATGTGGTCCGTCTCCAGCAGCATCTTCCACAGAAGACAGAGAAACAGCGGCGGTGATCCCTGCATCGAAAAGTGTGTAATAATATCATTCTCATTGGCCATGGACTTCCACTTCCTGTACTCCTCCTCCACGTTTTTCTTCAGGTTAAAGCGAGACTCCTGGGGCACGTTGTTTTGTTTGAAGAATGCCTGAAGGGAGCGAGATCAAATACGTGTCAGAAAATGAAAGAACGGCTTGAGCTCAATTTGTTGTACTCTTTTTCTGTACCTGGAGTGGAGCCGGAAAGCAGGACAGTGTGTGAGAGGCCCAGTTGTGAGGAGTGAAGTCCATTATGGTTTTGAGAATGTCTTTACACCAGGTTCCATGAATGGAGTCTGACCCGGTGAAAAAATCTATGAAACAGAATGGGGCTTTTATTTGAGATTTAACTCAAACAAACTGGAACTTCGACTTTTACAAAACCAGCTTCATTTAAGCACTTAATCACAGGCATAATTTGTACGATCGAGATCAAATTGTCACAATACTGTGCAAACAGAATAATAAGCATGATCTTGTGAGATTTTTCTTTTATTTACACTGGGAATGTTCATAAAGGGTTGAGTTACGTATATTTGAGCAGCTGTAGTATTAAGTCTACTTCACATACAGACATAAAGTGGACATAATCTAACAGCTTTAATTTAACATTGACAGGGCGTATGATAATTGAGATAATTAGTTCTAAACTTTGTAAAAAAATAAAATAAAAAAGTAAAAACTGTGCACGTTTAATTCACCTGCCCACATTGCATGAACATCGCGAAGTTTTTCACAGTTTAACATAGTTTAAAATGGATCCACAAAGAGATATTTTATCCAATTGTATCAATAACTTTGTAAAAAGTATGAAAGACGTTCTTTCTCGGTGTGCGTCTGTCAACAGCGCCACGCAAAGAGAGGGAAGAGAAAGGGGGTGAAGCCTGAGGAGTTACCTTAAAAAATAAGATTAAAGTTTTATTGACCCTATTTTGTTCCGCCCACTTTTCTAGGAATTGTACTTCCTGTTTAGCTGAATTTAGACTTCAGACAATGGTTTTATTTTAACTGTCATTACATATGTTTGAAATTGCCTCACAAGACAGACAGACAAACATGTAAACTACCGTAACAGAGCTAAACAGGAAGTGCAAATCCTAGAAAAGTGGGCGGGACAAAATAGGGTCAATAGACATGGTGAAATGTAAATACATAATATCAAGATAATTTTGTAATTTGCTTTGCTAAAATTCTGAATTGAAACGATTATTGCAAATTATTTCAAAATCTTGTTTTGTCTCAACCTCGTGGGAAGCTCTCCTAACCCTAATACCACGTTCTTAGTGAAAACTATTAAGGATTTCTCAAGTGCAATGGCATTAAATACTTCTACTACTAGGTTTTGCCAAAGATCAGATATCAAGCACAACAAGAAGATGAGTCATTTACAGTTCTAAGATCAGTACCAGGAAATTAAACCTAAACTTAAATACATAAAATCAAACTTGGTCAAATCAAAGTTTTGTTGATAATTTTAGCTTATAATGAGCAGAGTGATACATTTGAAAGAGTCATACAGACATTATAGCAGCTTTAAATTCTCTGTATGGATGAAGAGATGAAAACTTACAAAGGTTCTTAGCAAAAGGTTACATGACTGTTGTGAATAAGGTATGTCAATACTATCAGAGGTTCACCTTCACAGTTTTTTTTTATATTGTCAATTTAATACTTCGGTAAGACTGTATGCCGTCTTGGACAGTGCAATGATTTCAGGAAAAAACTTGTTCTAGAGATGGGACAAAATTGTAGTATTGTGAACTACTACAAGACTGAAAATGACCTTCACATGACATTGCATTTGTTTGACACACACCTCAAAATGATTAAAGACTGTTAAAGCACAGTTTCAGAAACTTTTGTGTAATACAGTAAATGACAAAAGGCAAATTTAGGCATAACAATTTAAAACATTTAGCAGCAATTTACCATTAAGAATTATTTCAACATCTAACCATGAAAAATTGTGTCTTGTAGTTAACATTGTAATTCAATAATCTAAAACATCCTAAAACATAAGTTATTGGTAGTTACCAGTGACGTGAGTGGCTCTGGCCAGAGTGAGGATAAGGGCCCGGTTCAGCTCCTCAGACTCAGCAGACAGAACAGTTTTTGGGTCATTGAGGAAGCGTGTAAACTGGGGCTGCACCTCCGAGCTTCCCAGAGCTGTGATCAACCTCAAAGCTGTGCTCTCAACACTGTAAAAAATGACATACGGTTTGGGTATCAGTAAGGCTAATCTCGTTAGTCTAAAATGTCATTAAAATACAGTGTTAATATGGACATTACCACAGATGCAGCTGGTTCTGGTTGGTCTGTGGAACTGCTGCCAGACTGTGGAGGTGGCTCAGCAGCTGGACTCTGTAGTGAGGCTGGATGTGATGCATTCTGTAGCTGAACATTTCCAGTAAAGTGTGAAGGATGCCCCAGGCGTGAGACTTGAATACATTAGGAAGCAACTGGCCTGCACAGACAGAATTCAATTAGTGTGTTTTATGCTGCGAGTAAATTTGAACTTAGTAAAACATCACAAACTACAATTTAAATCAATGTTTATTTGCTATTTCAAAGTTTTATAGTGACTCTGGTTTTAGACTCCAGTTTGGTCTTTATGTAGACTTGCTTTGATCCTGTTTGGGTGCAGGTTAATTCCCTGTTCAGTCCTAAAAACGATGTGGTGTCTATGTGTGAACTGATATTTAGATAAGGAAAATTAAATTAATCTTACATTTGACATAATTGCATTAGATATTTTTAGGCAACTTATTGCAATGATGTAAAGTAATTTCACTTTCTACAAAGAAAAACTAAGATAAATACTGTATTATATATTTACTGATATACTGTAACTTTCATTTGAACATACTGGCATCATTGTAAAAAGCATAAAACATTTGTGGTTGTGGTCGTCAAAAATGTGTTTTCTAAAGCAATCCAAAATTGCAATTTCAATGGGCATAAAAATCAAAAGATATGATTTTTCAAGGACCATAATTTCTTTCACAAACTACAAGTTATTCTGTTCTGAATAAAAACGGTTAAAACAAACATTTATTTTTCCTTTCATAGGTTGTCAGTTCATAGGTTGTCAGTTACCCTGAGTTATATAATTTGTTCATAATATAAACTTTGAACAGAATTCTGTATCCAAACTGCAAATCTAATAATAGTAATACTAGTCGGAAAAAATACAAGTATGATAGATGTTTTTCCTAATCAGGCAGTTCTATGATGATGAATAAACCTAAATATTATTTATATTGCACATTGTGACTACTAGCTAGAGATTATGTCGTGAATGTTATTAAGATATCCAAAAATGTAATATCGAGTATCGTGCAGTAGAAACGTGCTACAAAAGAATTCAGTTAAAATAAAAAATTAAATAAGTGATGCTGTACTTCTTAAAGACAAGACAAGTATAAATATATACTGTATCAGAATTAGAACATTAAGCAATTTAAAGAACAGGAAAAATAGTTTATAATGGGAAATTGCTGCACTTTGTGATTGACTTGACAAATATTTGTCAAGTAATTAAACACACTAGAAAGATTTTAATTGGTTGAACTTGATTGCCAACAGAACAAAAATAAAATTTTACCTAAAGAAAACTACACACCAACTTGAACTTATAAAAAATAGTCTTGTGTTCGCAATTCACGTTAAACATGCGCAATTCACGTTAAACACTACGTTATTCAATCCATTTTAAACATATTAGAATATTTAAGATTGTTGTTTTTCCAGTGTAACTAGTTTGAACACAGATTTGAACACATATTATGTTGAACTGACAGAATATTGTGCAAATATCCTTATCAAGAGACGCCTAAAAATGATTGAGTCATTCATTTTTGTCAATATTGCTCTGTCCTAATGCCACTATCATTACTGGTATGTATTATCCAAATATTGACAATAATTGCTAAAATACAAATATGCTCTTCTATAGTTTGTCCTTATTGACAGCACACTCACTGATGAATCCTTTGATGCCCAGAGACTCTATCTCCATATAAACCAACAGTCTGCTGTACGTTTCCACCAGAGCAGGAGCTAGAGCCACACTGGACTTCGCCTGGGCCAGTTTGATCACTCTTGTCGCAATGCTGTGAATCAAACTGAAGAGAAAAGCAGAATGATTCAGACCCAAATCTGAAAGCAGAAGAAAGATTATGTTTATCTTGTGTAAAGTACCTCATCTTTGCGTGGACAGTGAGTGAATCCAGCAGGTGCATGGCCAGTGGGCTGACAGATCCCGACGCCATGCACTTGGTTCCAGGCAGGTTGATCGGCATAGACGCATTTCCGTAAATAGTCTCCACCAGAACCCCCATCGGCAGCGTGAAGCACTCTGAATTAGTGCTGTAGGCGTTACACAGCAGAGCGATCTTGTAGTCGGACATACTCAGGTTTTTGTTACGGAGGGACTGCTGGAGAAACCTGTTAAAGCAAGAGTTTATGAGATTATTATATGGGGCTTTTAAGAACTAAATATAGAAGCGACTGTTGGTGAATTTAAAGGTGCACTGTGTTCTTTGTAGCTTTTCTGATTGGGAAGTAAAAGGGGGATAAACCAGCTTTTCGAGGAGCATACTCATGATGTTGCTTCAGAGAGTGCGGAATAGGAATCTGTTGTTTGGAGTTGTCGCTTTGAGCTTTTTTATTCAGATGGATCCAAATGCAGGTCATTGCAAAGGAATGAGTCGACTGAGGTTTATTGATGTCAGGGACAGGAATGCACTGAAACAAACAAACAAAAAAACAACTAAATTTAGTACATTTATTTTCTACAATGATAGCAGTAGTGCTTTAGTAGATGCTGCTTACCTCTTTTTCAGGGTACAACAAATCAAACAGCTTCATGACAGGTAAAAAGTCAGCTAAGGCGTTTTTCTGGATGCTGCCGGATATAAACTGCAGCAGCACCCACATGAGATGATCCCTGCCTTTGATGAGACCTCTACCTGCAAGCTACAGACACATCACAACTTAAAACAGGAAAGAAAAACTTTTACTAACTCAAGTCTACAAAAGTTTAAAACCCATGTACACTGTAAAATTACTGCTTAGCAAACTATCATAATATTTTAAGAAAGAAAAAGCTTTTTAAAATCCCTCTGTCTAATTGATAAAGGATATCTTGCTGTAGTATTGTTGTTAAATGTAATAACAAGTTAATAAAGCCTTCAGGACGGAAAAATTTTGTGACTCACAACATGACTCATTTTGTGAGGTATTTTAATGTGACAGTATATCATTTTCTGGAAGGCAGGTCATCTACACAACACAATGAGGAAAAAAAGCTAAAATGATATTTTGAAACAAGCTTAATGGAGATAGGCATGTTTTAATGCCATAGTGTGAAAAATATAGCTAAAAGAACATGTAAAATCAATTTATGGAGATTTAAGTGTGCAAAGTGTCAGGACAAAAGTTATTGTGGTTTCTTAGCACAACAAAAACATAAAATCTTAAACAAAAAAGCACAACAATTTCACTTTTTTTAGTGTTTTTTTTTTGTTGTCTAAACACTTGATCGGCGATGGTCAGGGCAGATTGCCAGCCTTGCTTTAGTCCACCTCAGGGCTGTTGTGCAATTTGAAGTTATGTCCAATACATTATTATTATTTTTTTTGTATATACATAGCGTACTAACTTTTAATAATTGACACATTTCTATGTCTTAATGCAGGGACCCACTCCACTCACCTTCTGATGCAATGACAGCACCATATGTGGAAAGCTCGCGAACTGAAACAGCACAAAAAAGATGAGTTGGGAGGAGAGGTGTTGCCATAGCAGCTGACTGGTCCCCCCGATGTCCGCGTCAAAGTGTTCCTCTGTTTCGGACCGCTCCATGGCGTACACCACCAGGTCGACCAGCTGCTCCTCCAGCACAGGACAGCGCTGCTTGTGCTGGAGACAAGGGAAGTGTTAGGGGGCAAAAAATACAGAGACAGATTAATTAAAAATGACAAAGAAAAAAAATAATACAAAATGTAAGAAATATTAAAGAAAAGTGAGGTAAGAAACATTTTAACTTTGAGGTTCTTATAATGTGGTTACAGTATTAACTCTAACCCTTTTTATGTATTAGGGTAAATATAATGTAGCATCACTTTGCATGGTACCGCTATGGTTTACGTAATCTTGGTTTTTAATGGTTATAATTGGGAAACAACACATTAGACATATAGCATACCAAATTAGTTAGTAAAAACATCACAGAAAGGCAGTTACAAAGCTCACACATGCAGAATTTAGTGAATATACAAACAGTTGGGGACTTTAGGGACAATCATGCTTTTAAAAAGTGGGCAGTGTGAGAGAAGTAGAGAAGGAACAGACAGAGAGAAAAAGAAAATAGCAAAGATATGAAATGTAACTAGGAAGCAGGCCCAAAGGATTCTTCTTTGTAGTGACTAAATTTGTTTTACGATACTTTTATTACTACTGAATCGGTGCATTCCACAAATGAGAGCCATGTTTGCAGTAAAGTCTATATTGCAGCAAAATGCCCAGTGGGCTAAACTTGACAATTTGGCCAACGGATGTAAGTGATGTATTATTTAAATGAAGGCTCCTTGTGGCCTCTTTTTTCAATGCGCAACATCAACTGATCATCATAAAATATACTGTAGGTCAAGGCTCATTTATCCATGAGTCATTAAATCAGTAAGAAACATCTTCCAACCTGGGCAAAATACTCACTCTTAATAATCTCACAGAAGCATCAACTAAATATTTCCATATTTGCAAACCTCGCTTTAATATGATAAAATCTGAGAACAGAAAAATAAACCACAATGAAAAGCACATTTGATCACAAATGCAGAAATACAGGCACAAATACAAATGCATATATATGCATTATATGCATTAAGTTCCAAAGTTTTTGTAGTTATATATAGTTTTTGGATCACATTTTCAAAACAAACTATGGCTGTAGAATTTGCTCTTTTAGAGAAGTTTTACCCAGGTTGGCACCGCAAAGTCTTAGAGGAAATGACAGGCACTGACTACATTCATCCACACATGCAGCACAGCAAAGCTTAACATGTCATCAGCATGGTATACACATGAATACAGTACACCACAATAACTTAAGTGCACACTAGGAATACATTTAACATTTTGGATAATGCTGATTTGAATAACTTTTTAGTTCATCCTATTGTTGAAGATTGTTGTCTTCAGAGTCTCTGTGGGTACAGTACAACAGGGTGTGATTGTTAAGTGAAAGCGCCATGTCTTGTAGTTTACACCACTTTAAATACAATTCTTCATAATTTTATCCAATTATTTTCCTTGCTTGGAAAATGTTGAATGCTGCCTTTAACCATTTGCCTGCTGTGACTACATTAAGCTCTGCACAGTAGTTTTTTTTTTTTTCGTTTTTTTTAAGTGTTCATTTGAGTGCCCTGTTTGTTCATTAGTTTCTCATATGACTAAGTTGCCAGGAAACCAAAACAAAGTATCCAATGGGCTCGTTAGTTGGCAGGTCATGTGACCAGAAAGAGGAACAATAACAACATACCTGAGCAATGTTCAGAGTCTAGAGAACGCATTGTAGAGAGACCAACACAACGCACAACCAGAGGAAAGGTAGAATAAGATAAAGGAAAAATGCAAGACAGAAAAAAGAGGAAAAGAGAGACAGAAAGAAAGCAGTGACTAGGGAGCTAGGCAGTACACTGTTTGTTCAGCATCACTTCAGACAACTCTGGTTAAAAACAAATGCATTGTTTTACAGTTATGATAGCATTATTATTATTTTTTTCCAATAACAGTGGATGTGCTGAAGTGAAATGACATGAACTGAACAGAGTAAACTAACACCAGTGCATCATGGGTCAAGCTCACAGCATTAGCTTAATTTACAGAAATTCTTTAACATATGTGGAGGATATGGGAGGGAATAGTGAGAACTGAAATGGATAGAGATATAAAGAAAACAATAAGTGAATACTAAACAAAGGAAACCAAGATGTAGAAAAGAAAAGGTCTATGCATGGCAAAGTTGGGACCTGGAAGATACAATTAGTAGCTTTTCAACAATAGTAATTTACCTGTTTATTGAGACCTAGCATGTTGCAGACCATCTCCCTGGAGTAAGGTTGCTCCAAAACATATCTGAGCAAACCTGTCTGTGGCTCAAACAGGTCCTGGAGATATTCACACATAAAACATCAAAATTTGTATTGTTTCAGTATAGTTCACATTTATTATTCCCATGTAATATTATAGTACCTTGTCATATGGCAGCATCCCTCTCAAAGGAAACCGCAAAGTTGTAGTGTCTAGTTTCCAGGAGTTACAGATAGCACCACTGTTATTTACAACTGGCAACAAGCTGCAGCGACCTGAAAAAGTCATGTATTTCGTTGTGTGAAGTGTGAACATTGTGATCACTTCCAATGACAGTAAAATGTACAAGCTTTCTCTTACCACAGATAGAGTTGATTCTTGCTGTAGGTCTAAAACTATCCACAAAGTCTGATATTAGACTGCCCAGAAGCTTAGGGAAATGAAAATAAGAGTGTTGCTAAGTAACATGAAGTTGATACAAAGTGGTAAAATTATAAACTGGATAAAAAAAAAATACTCACCCAGTGTGACAACTGACCTTCTGGATAAAGTTTTCTAATTTCAGTTATAGCAAAATAGGCAGGTAAAAGGCAAGCATTTCTGTTTAAGATATACTCCACCACCTGGAGAAAAAAAGAGATGTTTCAGAAAATCTTTGAATTGTAAAGTAAATAGTAAGGTGCACATTTATAACAACAATTACCTCTCTTGCAGCCAGTAACTGCTGCACTATAGCTGAGCTCACAGTGGTGGGAATAGTTTGGATTTTATCTAATACTGCTTTCAATAGGTCTCGAACACCCTGAATTAGGACACATGAGTTCAACATTTTATTATTTGAGTTAATACTAGTTTTAATTGAACTGCATGTAGACCACTTTTCCTAACTTATGAGTAAAATAAAAACTAATAACCTTATAGTCAACTCCACCAATAATCTTCCGGATCAGTTTGAAAGTTAACGCCCACAACTGTGTCCTCTCCCACTCCAGGGTGTCAGAACTTATGAGGGCTACACAAACCATTCTAGAAGCAAAATAGTAAAGGAAAATGCATATGATCTTACAACAAATGAATTGCCATCAGGTAATCATCAGGTGATTTACCTCGGTGGTAAAAGGCTGGTCTCCACAGCCATGGCGAGGCAGTCATAGAGGAAGGCAATCCTTTTGGGACTATGTTGGCTGTGAATAAACCTCACAACCCATTGCACACACTGCTCGTGTGACTCCTGTTAATTTGTACAATACCATAAATATTAATAAACCTGGATATTGATTTACTTAAATTAATTTTTGGCTGACCTGTGGCAAGGTTCCCCAGTAATGCTGAAAGGCACCGAGACAAGTGATCAGTTTGGTCCTCTCATCCTCTGGTGTGTCCATTAACATACTAAAATAGAGAAAGCATTTAACAAAAATGAACATAATAATGATCTGAGCGACATTATTTTTTTGTCCTACCCAGCAAAGGCTTCTTCTATCATCTCAGTTTTCTGCAAAGAACAACAATATAGTTAGCTATTAATTACTGCATCACAATTCCATATTGTAAAGGCTTACTATGCCACAGCTTTGGATAGCCCTAAAGCCTAACTTACACTAAATCAAAACAGCATTTGCATTATAAGTAATTAATGTGTGATCATTATGTTATAGAACTCTAACGACTTGCGCGCTAGCTTTAAAATATATAATGCATGCATTTTTACCACAACATCTTCAAATATGGTCTGAAGCTGTGTTTCCATCGACAGCGCCATGTTTTCCGGCGTAAATGTATCTTAATTTTATAACAGCATAACAAATATTTTAGTCATTTTCTTCATAAGCGCTGCTTTGCTAACAGTTAGCTTTAGCCACCGGAAAAGTGCTTCACAATGAGTGTCACCGCAAAAACAATCCGCCTGGGAAATACAACACTGCACTTAGTTCCGGTTCATACTGTTTCATCTGTTTTCTTCAAAGCAAGGTATGGATGAAAAGTAATTACATTGTTTCGTTTGTTGTAGGCCGGTTTGGTACCGTGGTGAAGTTAGTTTCACGTTGGACGTTGGATATTCGGCTCCGCAACTATAGCGGGAACTTCCCCTGAATGTAGCCCGGCTGTGTGCACTTTGTGTGGGGAGCTCGTCCGTGACGTGCCGCTCGGTGCACTGCTTAGGGACCGTCAACAAATTACTCACGCTTTATTGAAAACTTTGACTAAATGAAAAATGTAACAAATAAATAGCCTAAAAAAATTGTATTAGAAGAATAACTACTGTGGAAAACCTTGCATGGCTAAAAAATAAATTAACCCTTTATGTAATTTTAAAAAATTAACCCTTTGGGGGGTTTTAAGTACATTTTCTTATATAGCTTCTAAGTCAGGTGTCTCAGAGGATCCAATCCAACTTAATACAATAGGCCTAGGTCCCAGGTATCATGCACACCTTTTGCTTTTCAAAATTAACCCTTTCAGGATTTTTTTTCTAAAAAAATAACACCTTTTTTTCAATAGCTTCTAAGTGAGGACACTCAGAGGGACCAATCCAACTTAATACAATAGGCCTAGGTCCCAGGTATCATGCACACCTTTTGCTTTTCAAAATTAACCCTTTCAGGATTTTTTTTCTAAAAAAATAACACCTTTTTTTCAATAGCTTCTAAGTGAGGACACTCAGAGGGACCAATCCAACTTAATAAAATAGGCCTAGGTCCCAGGTATCATGCACACCTTTTGGTTTTTCAAATTAACCCTTTCAGCATTTTTCAGGAATTTTTTCTTAAAAAATAACACCTTTTTTTCAATAGCTTCAGAGTCAGGTGTCTCAGAGGGTCCAATCCAACTTATTACAATAGTCCTAGGTCCCAGGTATCATGCACACCTTTTAGTTTTTCAAATGAACTCTTTCAGGATTTTTCAGGAATTTTTTTCTTCAAAAATAAAACCTTTTTTTCAATAGCTTCTAAGCGAGGACACTCAGAGGGACCAATCCAACTTATTACAATAGTCCTAGGTCCCAGGTATCATGCACACCTTTTGGTTTTTCAATTTAACCCTTTCAGCATTTTTCAGGAATTTATTTCTTCAAAAATTACAAATTTTTTTCAATAGCTTCAAAGTCAGGTGTCTCAGAGGGTCCAATCCAACTTATTACAATAGTCCTAGGTCCCAGGTATCATGCACACCTTTTAGTTTTTCAAATTAACTCTTTCAGGATTTTTCAGGAATTTTTTTCTTCAAAAATAAAACCTTTTTTTCAATAGCTTCTAAGTGAGGACACTCAGAGGGACCAATCCAACTTATTACAATAGTCCTAGGTCCCAGGTATCACGCACACCTTTTGGTTTTCAAAATTAACCCTTTCAGCATTTTTCAGGAATTTTTTTCTTCAAAAATAAAACCTTTTTTTCAATAGCTTCTAAGTGAGGACACTCAGAGGGACCAATCCAACTTATTACAATAGTCCTAGGTCCCAGGTATCATGCACACCTTTTGGTTTTTCAATTTAACCCTTTCAGCATTTTTCAGGAATTTTTTTCTTCAAAAATAACAATTTTTTTCAATAGCTTCTAAGTGAGGAAACTCAGAGGGTCCAATCCAACTTATTACAATAGTCCTAGGACCCAGGTATCATGCACACCTTTTGGTTTTCAAAATTAACCCTTTCAGGATTTTTCAGGAATTTTTTTCTTCAAAAATAACACCTTTTTTTCAATAGCTTCCAAGTCAGGTGTCTCAGAGGGTCCAATCCAACTTATTACAATAGTCCTAGGAACCAGGTATCATGCACACCTTTTGGTTTTTCAATTAACCCTTTCAACATTTTTCAGGATTTTTTTCTTAAAAATAACACATTTTTTTCAATAGCTTCAGAGTCAGGTGTCTCAGAGGTCCAATCCAACTTATTACAATAGTCCTAGGTCCCAGGTAGCATGCACACCTTTTGGTTTTTCAATTTAACCCTTTCAACATTTTTCAGGAATTTTTTTCTTCAAAAATAACAGCTTTTTTTCAATAGCTTCTAAGTGAGGACACTCAGAGGGACCAATCCAACTTATTACAATAGTCCTAGGTCCCAGGTATCATGCACACCTTTTGGTTTTTCAATTTAACCCTTTCAGCATTTTTCAGGAATTTATTTCTTCAAAAATTACAAATTTTTTTCAATAGCTTCAAAGTCAGGTGTCTCAGAGGGTCCAATCCAACTTATTACAATAGTCCTAGGTCCCAGGTATCATGCACACCTTTTAGTTTTTCAAATTAACTCTTTCAGGATTTTTCAGGAATTTTTTTCTTCAAAAATAAAACCTTTTTTTCAATAGCTTCTAAGTGAGGACACTCAGAGGGACCAATCCAACTTATTACAATAGTCCTAGGTCCCAGGTATCACGCACACCTTTTGGTTTTCAAAATTAACCCTTTCAGCATTTTTCAGGAATTTTTTTCTTCAAAAATAAAACCTTTTTTTCAATAGCTTCTAAGTGAGGACACTCAGAGGGACCAATCCAACTTATTACAATAGTCCTAGGTCCCAGGTATCATGCACACCTTTTGGTTTTTCAATTTAACCCTTTCAGCATTTTTCAGGAATTTTTTTCTTCAAAAATAACAATTTTTTTCAATAGCTTCTAAGTGAGGAAACTCAGAGGGTCCAATCCAACTTATTACAATAGTCCTAGGACCCAGGTATCATGCACACCTTTTGGTTTTCAAAATTAACCCTTTCAGGATTTTTCAGGAATTTTTTTCTTCAAAAATAACACCTTTTTTTCAATAGCTTCCAAGTCAGGTGTCTCAGAGGGTCCAATCCAACTTATTACAATAGTCCTAGGAACCAGGTATCATGCACACCTTTTGGTTTTTCAATTTAACCCTTTCACATTTTTCAGGAATTTTTTTCTTAAAAATAACACTTTTTTTCAATAGCTTCAGAGTCAGGTGTCTCAGAGGTCCAATCCAACTTATTACAATAGTCCTAGGTCCCAGGTAGCATGCACACCTTTTGGTTTTTCAAATTAACCCTTTCATCATTTTCATGAATTTTTTTCTTCAAAAATAACACCTTTTTTTCAATAGCTTCCAAGTCAGGTGTCTCAGAGGGTACAATTAAACTTGTTAAAATAGTCCTAGGACCCAGGTATCATGCACACCTTTTGGTTTTTCAATTTAACCCTTTCAACATTTTTCAGGATTTTTTTCTTCAAAAATAAAACCTTTTTTTCAATAGCTTCTAAGTGAGGACACTCAGAGGGTCCAATCCAACTTATTACAATAGTCCTAGGACCCAGGTATCATGCACACCTTTTGGTTTTCAAATTAACCCTTTCAGGATTTTTCAGGAATTTTTTTCTTCAAAAATAACACCTTTTTTTCAATAGCTTCCAAGTCAGGTGTCTCAGAGGGTCCAATTAACTTTTACAATAGTCCTAGGACCCAGGTATCATGCACACCTTTTGGTTTTTCAATTTAACCCTTTCAACATTTTTCAGGAATTTTTTTCTTAAAAAATAACACCTTTTTTTCAATAGCTTCAGAGTCAGGTGTCTCAGAGGGTCCAATCCAACTTATTACAATAGTCCTAGGCCCAGGTATCATGCACACCTTTTGTTTTTCAAATTAACCTTTCAGGATTTTTCAGGAATTTTTTTCTTCAAAAATAAAACCTTTTTTTCAATAGCTTCTAAGTGAGGACACTCAGAGGGACCAATCCAACTTATTACAATAGTCCTAGGTCCCAGGTATCACGCACACCTTTTGGTTTTCAAATTAACCCTTTCAGCATTTTTCAGGAATTTTTTCTTAAAAATAACACCTTTTTTTCAATAGCTTCAGAGTCAGGTGTCTCAGAGGGTCCAATCCAACTTGTTACAATAGTCCTAGGTCCCAGGTATCATGCACACCTTTTGGTTTTTCAAATTAACCCTTTCAGGATTTTTCAGGAATTTTTTTCTTCAAAAATAAAACCTTTTTTTCAATAGCTTCTAAGTGAGGACACTCAGAGGGACCAATCCAACTTATAACAATAGTCCTACGTCCCAGGTATCATGCACACCTTTTGGTTTTTCAATTTAACCCTTTCAGCATTTTTCAGGAATTTTTTTCTTCAAAAATTACAATTTTTTTCAATAGCTACAAAGTCAGGTGTCTCAGAGGGTCCAATCCAACTTATTACAATAGTACTAGGTCCCAGGTATCATGCACACCTTTTGGTTTTTCAAATTAACCCTTTCAGGATTTTTTTTAATTCCTGAAAAATGATGAAAGGTTTAATTTGAAAAACCAAAAAGTGTGCATGATACCTGGGACCTAGGCCTATTGTATTAAGTTGGATTGGATCCTCTGAGACACCTGACTTAAAAGCTATTGAAAAAAAGGTGTTATTTTTGAAGAAAAAACTTCCTGAAAAATGCTGAAAGGGTTAAATTGAAAACCAAAAGGTGTGCATGCTACCTGGGACCTAGGACTATTGTAATAAGTTGGATTGGATCCTCTGAGACACCTAACTTAAAAGCTATTGAAAAAAATGTGTTTTTTTTTTTTTTTTAAATCCTGAAAAATCCTGAAAGGGTTCATTTTGAAAAGCAAAAGGTGTGCATGATACCTGGGACCTAGGCCTATTGTATTAAGTTGGATTGGATCCTCTGAGACACCTGACTTAGAAGCTATTGAAAAAAATGTGTTATTTTTTAAGAAAAAAATTCCTGAAAAATGATGAAAGGGTTAATTTGAAAACCAAAAGGTGTGCATGCTACCTGGGACCTAGGACTATTGCAATAAGTTGGATTGGATCCTCTGAGACACCTAACTTAAAAGCTATTGAAAAAAAGGTGTTATTTTTTTTTTTTTTTAAATCCTGAAAAATCCTGAAAGGGTTCATTTTGAAAAGCAAAAGGTGTGCATGATACCTGGGACCTAGGCCTATTGTATTAAGTTGGATTGGATCCTCTGAGACACCTGACTTAAAAGCTATTGAAAAAAAGGTGTTATTTTTGAAGAAAAAACTTCCTGAAAAATGCTGAAAGGGTTAAATTGAAAAACAAAAAGGTGTGCATGATACCTGGGACCTAGGACTATTGTAATAAGTTGGATTGGTCCCTCTGAGTGCCCTCACTTAGAAGCTATTGAAAGAAAGGTGTTATTGTTGAAGAAAAAAATTCCTGAAAAATGATGAAAGGGTTAATTTGAAAAACCAAAAGGTGTGCATGATACCTGGGACCTAGGCCTGTTGTATTAAGTTGGATTGGATCCTCTGAGACACCTGACTTAGAAGCTATTGAAAAAAATGTGTTATTTTTTAAGAAAAAAATTCCTGAAAAATGCTGAAAGGGTTAATTTGAAAACCAAAAGGTGTGCGTGATACCTGGGACCTAGGACTATTGTAATAAGTTGGATTGGTCCCTCTGAGTGTCCTCACTTAGAAGCTATTGAAAGAAAGGTGTTATTGTTGAAGAAAAAAATTCCTGAAAAATGATGAAAGGGTTAATTTGAAAAACCAAAAGGTGTGCATGATACCTGGGACCTAGGCCTGTTGTATTAAGTTGGATTGGATCCTCTGAGACACCTGACTTAGAAGCTATTGAAAAAAATGTGTTATTTTTTAAGAAAAAAATTCCTGAAAAATGCTGAAAGGGTTAATTTTGAAAACCAAAAGGTGTGCGTGATACCTGGGACCTAGGACTATTGTAATAAGTTGGATTGGTCCCTCTGAGTGTCCTCACTTAGAAGCTATTGAAAAAAAGCTGTTATTTTTGAAGAAAAAAATTCCTGAAAAATGCTGAAAGGGTTAAATTGAAAAACCAAAAGGTGTGCATGATACCTGGGACCTAGGACTATTGTAATAAGTTTGATTGGATCCTCTGAGACACCTGACTTAGAAGCTATTGAAAAAAATGTGTTATTTTTTAAGAAAAAAATTCCTGAAAAATGCTGAAAGGGTTAATTTGAAAACCAAAAGGTGTGCGTGATACCTGGGACCTAGGACTATTGTACAAAGTTTAATTGGACCCTCTGAGACACCTGACTTGGAAGCTATTG
Organism: Mugilogobius chulae; assembly: GCA_038363315.1. Taxonomy (NCBI): domain Eukaryota; kingdom Metazoa; phylum Chordata; class Actinopteri; order Gobiiformes; family Gobiidae; genus Mugilogobius; species Mugilogobius chulae. Next base: position 9,929,345 of record CM076405.1, read on the forward strand.
AAAAAAAGGTGTTATTTTGAAGAAATAAATTCATGAAAAATGATGAAAGGGTTAATTTGAAAAACCAAAAGGTGTGCATGATACCTGGGACCTAGGATTATTGTAATAAGTTGGATTGGACCCTCTGAGACACCTGACTTTGAAGCTATTGAAAAAAATTTGTAATTTTTGAAGAAATAAATTCCTGAAAAATGCTGAAAGGGTTAAATTGAAAAACCAAAAGGTGTGCATGCTACCTGGGTCCTAGGACTATTGTAATAAGTTGGATTGGACCCTCTGAGACACCTGACTTGGAAGCTATTGAAAAAAAGGTGTTATTTTTGAAGAAAAAAAATCCTTAAAAATGCTGAAAGGGTTAATTTTGAAAACCAAAAGGTGTGCATGATACCTGGGTCCTAGGACTATTGTAATAAGTTGGATTGGTCCCTCTGAGTGTCCTCATTTAGAAGCTATTGAAAAAAAGGTGTTATTTTTGAAGAAAAAAATTCCTGAAAAATCCTGAAAGGGTTAATTTTGAAAACCAAAAGGTGTGCATGATACCTGGGTCCTAGGACTATTGTAATAAGTTGGATTGGTCCCTCTGAGTGTCCTCACTTAGAAGCTATTGAAAAAAAGTGTTATTTTTGAAGAAAAAAATTCCTGAAAAATCCTGAAAGGGTTAATTTTGAAAACCAAAAGGTGTGCATGATACCTGGGACCTAGGACTATTGTAATAAGTTAGATTGGACCCTCTGAGACACCTGACCTAGAAGCTATTGAAGAAAATATACTTAAAACCCCCCAAAGGGTTAATTTTTTAAAAATTACATAAAGGGTTAATTAATTTTTTAGCCATGCAAGGTTTTCCACAGTAGTTATTCTTCTAATACTAATTTGTAGGCTATTTATTTGTTACATTTTTCATTTGGTCAAAGTTTTCAATAAAGCGTGAGTAATTTGTTGACGGTCCCTAAGCAGTGTACCGAGCGGCACGTCACGGACGAGCTCCCCACACAAAGTGCACACAGCCGGGCTACAATCGGGGGAAGTTCCCGCTATAGTTGCGGAGCCGAATATCCAACGTCCAACGTGAAACTAACTTCACCACGGTCTATTACCTGTATTTATGTATGTGCTTATCTATATATCTGCGAAGTAACTGATTAAATGTACTGAAAATACGTATACAGTAGTTGCAGTTAGCTTACTGTCCTATTTTGTATGCAATTACTTTTCTAAAATCAGAAAAAAATCATTATCATTCCCGAGCACACAATTTTGTCCCAAACTTACTGTGCATTTTTTCCTTTTCTAAACTTTGATAAATGTTCTTTTTCAGATAAGGTGCACCGTGTAACTTAGTGACCTAAACTAGACTTTGATGAAAGCATGTTTTTGCCATTTAGATGTCTTTGTTGCACTAAATAAATATAACTTTGAATAGCCTTGCACGACCACAGAATTGACTGTTATTTGTGCTGAGGCCCGCTCATGTTTGTTTCTGTAGAAAAGTGGTTAGTGTTGCTGTATTTTTTTTTTCCACATTATGGTTTTAACTTTCTAAATCTAGTGAATTGTGTAGTTTACTTTTCATTCCCTGAAAGTTACATAGTGCATCTTTAAAGTATAACAAAAAATGTAACCTTTTTTTCCCCACTGTAAATCTAATGCAATTCAGCGTTAAAGTAGGCTATTTTAGGTTATTCAGGAATATACTCTACCCTACTGTATTCTGTAACTAAATACATTTTCAAAGTAATACATTTTCTTCATTATGAAGAATTACACAGACAAGTTGAAAAGCTAAAGACTAAAAAACATCTACGGTGGTTATTGTTGGGCATTAATTGGACAACACCACCTTCAAAGAACAAAAGGAAATCTTGCAGTTGATCAAGGTGAGTTCTGCTGCTTTCTAAACAGGTAGCACACAATAACAATGAATCAGCATACAAGAGTTAAATCTTGGCAACACTTATTGGTGCGGTGTTATGTGCACAAACAAGTGAGGTTACATTCCCCACGGAACTGGAGTGATTTAACTGGTAATTTTACCTGTAACCGCCTCCAGCATGCATATTTCCTCTTTTAGACCGCCTCCCTCTCTCTCCCTCCCTCTCTCTCTCTGTGCACCTGTCTTTACCCTGCGCTTTGCCACGGAGACCGGCGGCAGGTGAACGCACAACACTGAGGTTTACCATGGATTTTCACTCTAAAACATGAGCAGAGCATCTGATTAGACATGTGGAATAGTCTGTTTCTTCTGCTGTTTTTCCCAACAGGTAGGCTCAATGTGCATTTCTAAAAACATTTTTTTTTGTTTTGTTTTTGTAAAATGGCATTTATAGGCTATCAAAGTTTCTACAGTGGTACGTTAATGGTGTTTCAGCATGTTTAGTGATTTAATTCATGAACAAATCTGATTTTATGTCTAGTGTGGGTTAATCATTAAGAGCTACTAGTCCATGGTTTCATTTCAGTCTCATTTTAGATCATATTTCATAATAATAATAATGGTTTAGATTTACTTGCAAACCCAAACATAATCTTGTGGTGCTTGATATGAAAAGCTAGAATATAATAAGACTAGTGATAAAGTTGCTCTGCCTGGTAAAGTCTGAAAAAATGTGTTTGGCAATACAACTGTGCTTTTGACTTTTTGACATGTGTTTACTTAGTGTGTGTGCTGGAAAATAACCTGATTTGATTAATGCCTTATCAAGAGCTATCAGATTCAATCAACATTGTAAACTGCACACAAATCATTGTTCAAACAGAAAAGTTTCAAGGCAGCAGCCATCTCACTGTCTGTTATTGATTAACTTTTATTTTTATTGTTGGAGTAAGGTAAGTGAAACTGATAATGTGAAACTGCATGGAAAATCTGTACAGGGGAATGTAACTGTAATACTACTTTTATTATGGTCAATGTTTTTTTCAAGAGTATAAGTCTTTAGTGTTTTCTGTTCAGTCCAAAAAGCATACAATTTTGCTCTTTTAAACACCAACATTTTTACCTTGCTCATCTGTTTTTCAGCCATCTTCTCTTCGCTCCCAAACCCGATCAATGTCACCTTCGCTTCTGTGAATTTTAGAAACATCCTGCAGTGGTCTCCAGGCCATGGCACTCCAGCTGACACCAAGTACAGCGTCCGTTATGTCATGTAAGTGCAAAACTCGTCAAAAAATGTGTAGTTTAGTTTTTGTAACATTTCTCAAAACAACTAAAACTTTTGTCACAGTATTTTGTGCAAAGCCGTAGTAAGATTGTGTAACTTCCATTTTAGCTAACAAAGAATGGGAAACAAAGAGTATCAGAAAAAAGCTAATAAAAGAGAAACCCAATCTGGCTCTGTTGTGTGAGGCAGAACAAAACTTTATATTGAGGTTGTGTAACTTATTTTGGTGTGTACACTTTTCTCTTTTTTGGGTAGTTATGGGACAAAGCAAGTTTATCTTGTCCAACATTGTACTGAGATCACAAGGACACGATGTGACCTGAGCGTGGAGACTGCTGACCAGGAAGAAGGATACATCGCCAAAGTCCGAGCTGTGGGTAGAAATGGCAACTCAAAGTGGGTGGAGACGCCGAGATTCGATCCAATGATTGACAGTAAGTTTTGCACAGACACATTTTATTCATAATCCCTGAATATTGTGAATTATTTTGGTAAGTAAGTGTTACATTTTGTAAGCAGTACAATTTCAAGTCTTCTGTTATTTAACCAATTAGTTGGGCGTTCATGTTTTTATTAACTAACTCAATATTTTAGGTGGAGGGTGAGAGTATCAGGTTGTGAGGATGTAACAAAAAACAAAATATAACATGTTGTATTATCAAAAGTCTCAAAACAGTGTTGATTTATAATCTCCTTTGTTTACATTCACTGTGTTGTTGCAGAAACAGCTAAACATAACTACCTAGACCATGATTGTAGCAACATTTAGGCACTAAATTCTTTCAAATTAATTGTCGATGCATTTTATTCCTTCCTACAATTCTGTTAGCATCTCAATATCACATACCATGAAATAAACATTGTGATTAGTGATGCACAGATCCAATGCTGGAATCGAATATCAAACCTGGCCCATGAAATGTTGCTGTATCGATATCGGTCTCATAATAACAGTTAAAGCTGATATCACAATTGTGACCATGATTAAATGAGACTATTTACGTTCTGATGTCGTTCCAGAGCATCTGAAAATGTATTCACATAAAGTTATTTGATCAATACATTACAGCTACATTACATGACCTGTTTTCTAACATGTTAACTGAATTTTGAGAATAAAAATGCTATTTTCAGTCTCTACTCTGGTATCAGTTGATATCGGGTATTGGCCGATACTTAAAGCCACAATTAAATCAGTGTTGAACCAAAAAAACTGGATCAGAGTGTCACTAATATATCGATAATATTGTATTGTGAGTCAGATTTGCATGTTGTTATGTACATATGAAGGAGTAGATAATTCTAATGATGTATGTATATTCAATTTATATAGTGACTTTGAAAACCCTCAAAGATGCATTGCAAGATTTATTCATTCTGACCAAACGCACACCAGATCTACACCCTATAGGCTACTAATTGTTAATACTTTTTTACAAATTCTTTTGCAGCTGATTTTGGCCCTCCACATCTTTCCGTAGAAGTTGAAGACAAATACGTGATTATCAGAATGGAAGGACCAATGAGATACCTCCCTCACAACCACACACCACAAGTTTCCATGGCAACGCTTTACCCACACATGAAATACAACTTGTCAATCCACAACACTTACCGTGGAGAAATCGTAAGCATAGTCGTTATCACTATATTTGTCCTTATTTACTCACAAATATACAGTAGTTTAACCAATCTTTCTCTCTCTATGTCTCTTCTGTCTCTCTTACAGCGTCACTTCACATTGACCAGTAAACTGTTCAAGTATCGCATTTTGGATCATGGAACTGAATACTGTTTCTCTGCCAGAACTAAACTAGAAGACAGACTTATGCCCTCCAAACATCACTCGTCAGAATGGCACTGCGTCGCCACACCTGAAGGTAACAGCCAAACTGTCTACTGTATGTGACAGTTTCAGGGAGGGTATTTTATTTTTACTTTTTGCTTCCTGCTGAAATACTTAAAAGGAATGAAGCCAAGCAGGATACAGAAATGAAAGCAGATTTGAACTTCCTTGAACATGAGACTGAATGACAACCTTGGTGTTTGCGTTGACTGCTTGTAATAAAACTTATGTGGCATTAAGCTTGATTTATGAGGCTATGTTATAAGATAAAGCTACTGCTAATACTAGAACAGCAGAGAAATAAGAACACAGATGTGTTACTTATACAAAAGTACACATACAGGGAAAAAATAGAAGTAATACACATAACAATCTACTTAAGTAACAGGTACATGTTAAAAATCTTACTTTTAGAATTAAAAAAAAGATTTTTGAATGAAATGTGGTCATTTTATTATTAGTGGTCTTGATTTTTAGACAATTTTATATTATAATATACTGTATATACTTTTTATTACCAAAGCAAGACAAAACAAAACAAAACTTTTCAGTCCTTTTTAAAAGTAACAAGTATAGATACCTAAAGTAAAAGGTAATCAGTATAAATTTTACTTACAGATACAGTTGTTAATTCAAACATGTTTGTTTGCTACAGAATGTGTTGCCACATAGTGAACAAACTGTGTTTATCAGGAGTTTTAAGAAGAGTGCTTAGAACATATCGTATTTCTTCTTGTCAAACAAATTTACTTGTGAGTTGTATTTATCTTGGCTTCTGTGTGCGAGCCATCATCAGATGCTTCTAGGATATAAAATGTATGATAGCTATGAGGATTTTTTTTTTCTAAATTATGATAGTCAATGTCGATTTAACATTGAAGTGTTAAAACATGTCAATAAATGTATAAGGTTTATTAGATGACAAAAAAGTAAAACATATATCTACAAAAGTTCAGAAATACCATCTTCATACCATTACATAAAAATGGAAAATCTGCTTGTCAAAGCCTGATCCTGTTAGATCTCAGAATATAAACAAGTCAGGGCCTGGTTAGTATCGGATGGGAAAACACTGGAACACCAGGGGCCACAGTGTCAAGAGTGGTTAGTCGTTGTGTCCATGGGCACTTCATCCAAATGTTACCTCAGTGTCTATTATTTTTCCCTATTTTGTCCCGCCTACTTTTCTAGGACATGCACTTCCTGTTTAGCTGCATTTAGCCTGTAGATTTCAGTCGATGGGTTTATTTTAACTGTCATTATATTTAATTAAAATTGCCCCACAAGACAGACAAACAAACAAACACGTTAGCTACCTTAACAGAGCTAAACAGGAAGTGCATTTCCAAGCCAAGTGGGCGGGACAAAATAGGGTCAATAGATAGGAAGAAACTATGGCATATGTAAATCAATAATTCACATTTGTTCACTGCAAAACATAAAACTGAGTTAAAAAAAAAAGCTTAGAAATAGTAACAGGTCCATTGACTTCCTGTTCAAATCTTGAGAACTGATAAGCTCTGACATTAACTTTAATAAACCACAGATTTAAAAATTAATATTTTTTGTTGTTGGAAAGTGTCTACATGACAATATGGAAGCCTACATGTTTTACTCCCAATCCTAATATTTGAATATTTGCAAGTATATACAGACAAGTGGGCGGGGATAGGTGGTAGTTGAAGACAGGGGTTTTCTGAGCACTGGAGCATCACCTGCAGGATAATACAAGATTACTCAAACATGCAGGAATCATTCCAAAAGCAACTTTGGGTGAACTAATGATGTTGTAATGGATAAAAAAAAGGAAAGTACATTTTACATAATAGTTCCTGTTTAGATGACATTTACAAGCTTACCAAAGTTGAAATATAATTCAATATTCTGTGTCTTGGCAGTTACCCTCATTGAACGACTGGAGAAAATAGTACTTATCAGCACAACAGTCCCGGTGGTTTTGTTGTGTTTGTTGGCGGCAGGCGCCTACGTCCTCCACAAATATTTGAGTGGAAGAGACGAGATGAGTCCTGGCATGCTGGTAAGACACAAAACACTATTAAAAACAAAAAAACATGCACTTTACCTAATTAACAATATATTTCTTGTCTGGCAGAATCGATCAATATTTCCCGCTCCAGCTTTTGCCAATACATGTGAGAAGATCAACATTGTGTTCTCAAATACGGGTATTCCACTGAACACGTTATATCCCAAGTTACCATTTTCACCCATAGTAAATCCAAGCCCAGTCCCTCAAAGGCGAGTCGCTCCAACTCTTAATGACATAATCGATGACAGCTCAGTTGAATTTGGGGACAGCTCAGTTGAATATGGGGCTGTGAGTCGCGATGATGAAAACATAGAAGATGGTTACAAGAAAAAGGAGTTCGAAATCGAAGCTGCGTCTTCTGGGAGCGCTTATGCCTCCCAAAATTCCTCAGTCCAAACATCGTCATCTTCAGTTAGTCTAGTGTTTTTGAATAATTCAGAAGAAAATCAACAAGGCCTACAAGAAAATTCATATGTTTCACAGGTACAAAGTCCAAATGTAGTCAGTTCCAGCGGGTATGCTTCTCACAATGGCACACGACCAATTAACCAATCAGTCGACTTACCAGACGACTATGCTTTTGTTGGAGAGGGCGATGCAGAGGACGTAGATTTGAGTAGTGAAGAGCAGGAAGAAGAAGAAGAAGACAAAGATTTTCTAAATGTTAACTGGAGTCCAACAACAAGAACATTATTAATCCCAGGTTTGGATTTAGGTGTTGGACAGAGGGAAGGGGGCAACCTAATTTGGGAACTGTTTTGTGAGGCAGCCGTCAGAAGAGGAGGCACTGTTAGGATTGGAGAGGAGTTTTAGTGGTGAGTTGGATACAGAGAAGTTTATGGCAAAATGGGACCTCATTGTGTCAGATGACTAGCATTAAAGGCACACTACGGTGCTTTTCGAGTGGAGGGTTAGCTACCTGCTTTGTCTGTAATGTGCAATGGTGTTAAACTAGATACAGATTATTCAGTTACAGGTGTTTTTGCAGCCGAAAATGACAGACTTGACTCAGTGGTAACTCTTGCTTTTCAATGGCGACAGATAAGGCCAATGCAGATATTTTTACCAACCCATAGCTAATTGCCTTCCAAGTAGCTCTTTAAAGCATTTTGGAAGTCTAAAGTTTACATAAAATAATTAAAATATGATTATTTACATGCCTATTACCATTGCCTAATCATAAATAGATAATGGTGTAACTTTATTGGCACTCAGCTGTAACACATCTAAGGTTTGCTGCACTTGTCATTACGACTTAAATTCTTTTATCACAAAGAGTAAGTCGCTGTAATTGTTGTTTGGTAAATTCTTTCCAGTCTCACTAGAGCATTTTGCGTTTTGTTTTTCCATTTACTTCTATAGATTAATAGGACAACTGCAAACATAGGAACAATACAGCCCTTTACAATAGCTACATACACCAAACTTTATTACTAAACTAAGATTTTAACAAACTGTTCTGAATGTTTGGTTGGTGTCGCATTCAAAAGCTGATTTATTCAAGGTTTAAGACTATTATTTAACTCTAGTTTGCTCAAAACTTTTTTTTTCCTTTTAACTGAAAATAATGTTTACAAAGTAACTATTTTACACATAAACATGTTGCAAATATTGTAAAATTCAATATCTATTTGCAGACAAGCAGGTGTCTGACCTTCCAACATAGTGTCTCTTTTAAAATGACATTTACAGTAAGACATATTGTCTGTTTCCTTGTGAGCTGCTATGAAATAGTGTCAGTCGCTGAAGTCAAAGGTTAAAAAAGTGATCTAGGTTTAATGCCTTTGTTTTAAGTCAAAGGGCACTTGTTGCTGTATATTTTATTAACTGTATACTAGACAAAATGTGTTTTATTAACCCATTTATCATTATCATTTTATCTATCCAGTTAACCATTATGTTACATTTTATTTGTTATTCTTGTGTCAGGAAAAGAAAGCTGCATTGAGGCTTGTTTATATCATCATATTTAAAGTTTTGAGACTGTACTGTTTTTGTACAAAGTAACTCACTATTAGTCTTTTAAACCAAGCTTTTGACTCCGCAACACACTTTACCTCTGCTTAATGCGATGTTACTTTGAAGCATAATTGCAGGGCTGATCAGAGATTATATTTTTATATTTACTTCATGTGGATTTTTTGTTAATGACGTATCAGTATCAAACCCCAACTGTACAGCACTTTTTAGATCAGGTTATTCCCAAATGAAGGAGCTCATGTCTTATACTGCTTATTTAATACTGTAACTTAATCCATGTTACAATACAGTACTTTTAACCGTTTATGTTGCATCGTGTTACATTATGGTATTGAATTTAGGTTGCCAACATCGCTGCACTGTTGTGTTTGTAATCTGTCCATTTTCCATACGAATTTTTTATTATTTACATTGACTTACACGCAAATACCTTTTGTAATACATTTTATTTGTAAAATTGTTGTGTTCTGTACCAGTGGTTGTTGTGCATTTTCCATCTGTTTGAAAGTGAACAACAATAAATGAATGATCACAATATCTGTCTGTATTTTCACCTTTTGATATAATAACATGACAAAAACAATTGTAATACTTGCCAAGTAAATATCATATCCCACAGATGGTATTTTGGGTAGTTTCTATGCAAAAAGTCTAAAATAAATAACTGGAGAATAGAGGCTTTAGAAACTGATCACAAAGTATTTACTCAAACAACTATATTATAGTAATATAGCGACATCTATTGGTGAGTGGTCAACTTACATCTACTTTTAGTAATTCCCGAACTTTTTTTGTCTTGAGTATCCCCTAATCATGATCTCACACACCGAGTACAACCTATGTCATGCGTTTTTTGGGGTATTTTATCTTTACTCATATTTTCATTTTTAACCTCTGCATTTTATTGCTTTATTGAATTCCATGTCAAAATATTGCTTCTTAACATGTAAAATGTGCTTCAAATAATAAACATTACATTACAATACTTGCAATTCTACCTTTGTTTTTAATCTACAATCATCTCAAGTACACGTACCCCCTGGGGTCCACGTACCCATGGTTGGGAAACACTGTTAGACCATGGTCGGTCAGAATTCCAAAGTTAACTTCACATTGTTAATCCATTTTTAAATAATTTATTTCAGTCACAGTTAAGAGAGAGAAAGAGAAACAAGAGAAACAAACCATTTATTCAAGTAAAGTAGCCTACTGCAAACATTACATTACTTAAAGGCCAGTTCTTTGAGATGCTGCTGAATACTTCTGCATAAATCCAATGACTAAAGAATGTAATGTTGTGTACTCACAAGTAGGGATGGGACAATATTAAAATTTGCACTCACGATAATTGTGACCAAAATAATCGCGATTAACGATATTATCACGATAATTTATTAAACGTAAAAGTGCACAGAGTCAAAATCATTGAAATATTTATTAGCGCACAATATGTATGTTTTTGAACAACTACTTATTGTATTTTGGTCTAATCAATCAATAATGATTAAAAGTGAATACATGTTTACAATGTTGAGCAAAAATCTACTAACTTTGTCTCAAAGTCATTAATTAACTTTAACACATGAAGCTTCTCTACGGGCATGCACCTGCTGCTATAATTACAATTATCGTCACGTACAATTATCACGATTATGAAAAAATGCCATGATTATTTAATTGCGGCCTTTAATTATCGTATATCGTCCCATCCCTACTCACAAGCCAGTTCAATTGAAAATTATAGTGTTTGTATTTTAACTCAGTATCAGCTGAACATTTTTACTTTGACCATTATTTAAAAAGTTTGCTATTTTACAATTCGTTGTTTCTGTTGTTTTCATTAATAGCATCTGCTTTGAGGCAGTAATAACTGGTTTGGACTTTTACTTTAGTGTATAAATAAACTTGACATTTTGATAATTAGCCTATGTCATTGTATATTTTATGTATATTGTTGTTACAGTTCTGAAGACAAAAAAATAAAGCAATAAAGAAATCAAGAATGCAATAAAACAAGGAAGGAAGAAAGGAATGAAGGAAAAAAGGAAGGAAAAAGAAGGAAGGAAAAAAGAAGGAAGGAAGGAAAAAAGTAGAAAGAAAGAAGGAAAAAAGAACGAAAGAAGGAAGGAAGGAAGGAAGGAAAAAAGAAGAAAAAGGAAAGGAAGGGAGGAAGGAAGGAAAGAAGGAAGGAAGGAAGGAAGGAAAGAAGGAAGGAAAGAAGGAAGGAAGGAAAGGAAAGTGAGTAACAAACTATTGGTGAAAAAAAAAATATTGGTGTTGTTTGAACCGTGACCACCAGCAGACGGCGCTGTGCCTCTCTCTCGCTGGTCCCTCGCCTCTCTCTCCCCTCTCCCTCTCTCTCCCCCTCTGTGTCCGTCATGGCGGCCTCCTGATCGGCTTCAGCTCCTCATCTGGGGCGGGACCACGGCGGGGCGGCCTGCCAGGCTTTGGGCACTTCCGCCGGGTTTCGGGTTTCCACCGTGTCGGCATTTAAACTGAGCTCCGGCGCATCAACTGCTGCTACACAGGTTATAGCAGAATAATAGCTCTTAAATTTCACTTTTTGTTATTTGTGCGTTTGTAGGAGAAAGCTCAGAGCAGAAGAAGCGTGCGTTTGTCTCACGGGAGCGGCATTTTTGGACAATAACGGTGCCCGCTCACTGACAGCAGCCTGGTGCATCATTTTCGGGATTCCTGCGCGCTTTTGGAGGATATTGAGGCGGTAATGTGATGCTGAACGTGCATATTTTTACAATTATCAGCCACCTGCTTTGTGATTTCTGCTAAAATTTTAAACTTTGCCATTTTAAGAGAGTCTGTGTATTGTGGCCTGGACAATGGACGACTGATGGACTGCATGTGTTGCATTTAAATGAAAAGTAGTCCAGTTTTATAAGCCTTAGCATAAGATAAAACACTACTGGCTCTTTTTTTTACCACAATAACAAGGACCAGACGTTCATTCAGTCAATCATTCATTCATAAACCTGGTCTATATTGTGTTTTGTAGCAGAAGACTAGCTGTTCAGCATCTGCCCATACAAAGCAAGCATAATTTCATAGAGGAAATTAAGAAAATTCAACTGTAGCCATGTTCAGCTGGCTTGGCACAGATGACCGGAGGAAGAAGGAGCCAGAGGTTTTCCAGACTGTCAGCGATGGACTCAAAAAGCTCTACAAAACTAAGCTTCTGCCCTTGGAGGAGAGCTACAAGTTTCACGAATTCCACTCTCCGGCGCTGGAAGATGCTGATTTTGACAACAAGCCCATGGTCCTCCTGGTGGGACAGTACTCCACAGGCAAAACCAGCTTCATACGGTGAGACAACACATTTGTATCAAACTCAAATGAGATGCTAGAGAGATGGAAGACAGAAGGAGAGACAGGGAGGCACACCCAAAGTCTGTTTCAGGCACTTTGGAAATCGCATGTGAGAGAGATGACTTCATCGTGATACAAAATTGGCTCAAAAATGTGCAAATAAAACCAGTATGTACAAACAAAGCACGCCCCAAGCCAGTGCTGTTTAATACAACTCATAAAAACTGTTTATTACCACATAATAGCAAACTAACTCTTGTGTTTCACAGTTCTGCAGCAAAAAGATAAACAATGTAATCATTTTATCTCATCAGATTTGTGTAATAGAAGTTCTACTTGCTCTATCACTATTCATGGGTTTCTGCTTCTTGTGTATAAGCAATGTTTTGAAATGGGGCATGGCGATATTACCAAAATTTGTCATGATATACAAGTAGAGGTTTGCAATATATAGAATTTTAGATAATATTGTGATTGTTGTTTTGAAGATATCCAAAAATTTAATATTGAGTATATTGTTAATCTTAAGAAATGCTACATACTTTTAAATAAGTAGAAATGTAGATATTTTAGTCAATTATTCACTCATTTGGGCCTTTGTTGACCTAAATTTGTATTAGTCTAACTTTTTATACTTGGCAGTCTTGTTTAGCTGCATTTTTCTTTGCAGATAGTTAATTAAAATAAAAAATGTCTTTAGTGTTTTGAGTGTAGTTTGGGTCAGATGTTTTGAAACACACGTCTTAAGTCGACTACAGTCTATTTAGTTTGATCAATACACTTAAAATAACACACAAACACACAAAATTGTTTTCAATATCGTCAGAATATCGTTACCGAGATGTGCCAAAAAATGATCAGGGTATCTACTTTTATCAATATCACAAAACAATATATCTGGCAAAATTATTGATGCAAGAAAAAATACTCAACTTTGACATCTAGAATATTAGGATTAGCTTGTTTAAGGATGCATAAGTGGTTGTAATAAGTTCTGCTTCCTATTTTTGGTTGGTGTTTTTAGCCTCTGCAAAAGCTCTATTGTCATTGTCAGTGCATCTTTAGACATTAGCATTCACAATTAGCTGTATGGTGTTATGGTGTAATGTAATGGTGTGCAAGCATAAAATTGAATAGAGCTTACAGGCTTGAAAATTATTAATAATTACAAAACAGGCCCGCACACATTTACTTATTAACCAGTATTTACTCAGGTGATTGAGATTCTTTTGTGAGGGTAAAGTGGAACCACAGCAGACGTCATAAAACAGCAGATTTTTAAAAAGCACTGCATAGGATTCTTGCTCAAAAGTGTGGATTCAAAAGTTCCACTGTTCTCAAAGCTTTGGGCTCATACAGAATAGTATTTATTTCTTTTATTTTTCCTGTCATGCCAAATATCGCTTTTCCTGCCTCGGAGCATCTCGTCTATTTCACAGTAACTCACCAGTGACAGCTGCATTAGCGTCTGGGTGCTGGGCCTCTTTGAAACTGCTGTCCAGCTACTAACATCAACTCCCACATCTCTGTCGGTAATTAGCTGGGATAGGCCTGTGTAAGCCTAAGAGGATGCTCTGAGTGACTTCCTGCAAACGCCAGACAGTACAGACATCAGTAATCCTGCTTTTTCAGTGTAGTATTTAGTAAATGTTTATATTTGTGTGTTATCTCTGTTCGTCTAGCACACCTCAGTCAGCGGTTCGACCTTGCATTGTAGCGGGAAGGTGCAGAATGTGCAAAGTGCTGAGTAACTGTGTGTCAGAGCAAGGTTGGCCGAGTCTACTTTCCATATAATGGCAGAATACAACTATCAGGAGTGATTTAATCTGAGGTAATCAACAACAAAGTGCTGTATTCTGTGAAGCGTAATGCTAATCATGTCTCTCTGTATTCTAAATGGACCACATGCTGTTTTATTGATTTTTCCTGTGAAATGATCTTCAGTGAAACATTGGACATTACCATGTTACAACAACAAGAAAACTAGAAACCTATTACAGTAATATTGATTTACATATCACCATTGTTTTTTTGCCATGTGACAAAAAGGCCACCTGCAGTCACAATGGTTAACAATGTAAACAAATGAAGAGTTCATTTGCAAAAACAGATAAATGCTGTTCTAAAAAATCTCAGTTAAAATGATTGTATAATTATTGTTTCAACCTTCGTTCCTAAAATGTTTTCAACATTATTGTCATTTAAAATACTGGTTGAAGATAATAACAAAAAAAATATATTCTTTTGGCAAAACGAAAATATCTGTTTTTACAATTGAACTCTTCAAATGTAAACTTCAAAACACTAGCTACTAAAGATATTAGATGAAATTAGTTTAAATATACATTTGAAACTTTAGCCAGCAGAATCACAGCTGATTTCTCTGTCTTATGTCATACAGCTGCTGCTACACAATTGAGTCTGGAATTTTCCAGTCCACTGAAACTGATCAAAAACAGAGAATCTGTCTGGAGATTTAGACACTGGAACAACCTAATGCAGAATTGCTATGGTGTTTAAAGATCCTATAAGGTTCGGGACCATGACATCACACAACATTAGAAAGTTGAGTTAGTCTTATGTTAAACCATGGGAGATTTTAAATAAGTAACTACTGAAAATAGCATTTATTAAAGCCTAATCTGACTCTACAGAGTGATAGATAAATTTACCACTTCTAGCTGTTTTGTTTACTTTTCCATATTGTTTTGACTAATGTATTCTTATGGAAGTTCTGCAAACCTGACAAGAAACATGGCAGATATAATCACTGTTGCTTCCCGAGCCTTATAAAGTAGTTGATTCAATATGAATGTGCTGAAATGTAACATGTCTTGTTTAAGGTTCAGAACATCAGTGGAACTCACTTTAATCTGTTTAGGAAAAAGTAACACTTAACTTTTCTGTTTTAGCTGCCTTGTTAGTTTTATAGACAAGACACAAGTTTGGCAGATCTCCATAACACAAATTGCTGGTCATTTTTTGATATTTCTCCCAAATACAAAATCTCTAGCCACCACAAAACTTCAGTCAGTAAACAAAACAGTAGCTACTTTAAGTCCATAACAATAGACCAAGCTCTTAAGAGTTTCCCAACATAATTGCTATTGCCTTTATTGTGGTCTGCGGCTTTGAACAGACTTTGGAAGTTTCCCTCGAGAACTATTTATTAGCTTAACATTTCTTTGCTCTTAAAGCTGCCTCCCTTTGCCAAATGATCTAATGTTTCACTCTGTGTTTATTGTGTACTGTGTCTTCTTTTTAGACCTACAGTAGTTCCTGTGAGTCCAGTCTTGTGTATTCACTATACTAAAATGTTCAAATCAATCTCAAATAATAGTAAAGAACGTACTTCATTTCATTACAAAATATACCACAATGGTACCTTAATTCAATGTATTTTTGTGAAGCTCAAAGTCACAATACCAGTTGCCTCTGGGGGATTCACAAGATTGTTGATTTAGCAAACAGAACGTTAGAAAACTAAACTACGAAACTGTCATTGGCCAATAACATAGAAACAAATTGTCCAACAGCAAACAGTCAAATCGACAACTGTCAAGTCGCCTTTCACAATATTATTAAATTAAAAGTGCCTTCTGTATTAAAATAGAATGACCTTTATACATATACTGTAGCTCTGATAAGCTTTGCCTCATTGTAAAAGTTTTCACAAAAGGTTTTTGAGTTGCTACACAGTTCCACAAGTCAAGCATTGAAATAAGGAAGTTTTAACATAACTCATTCTTCTGTCTCACAAACCATTTGTCACATCACTTTTTTACATCATGTTTCTTTGGCCAGGTGCACAGCTTTATAATTGTATTCATCCATCATAAAAATGAAGCAGACTTACTACCCTTTAGACAGCTTTCATCCCAAAAAGTCAAATAGTGACTCACATGGCTCTTACAAGTTTGAAAAGACACCATGTTTAATAAGAAGACAGTGTGTAGAAGCCTGATTAAACACAGAATAAATTAAAGGGACTATACCCATTTTTTGCTTCTTTAAAAATGTAAATAAAGAAAAATAATACATTTGAAACTTCCTGCCTTAGTCTACATGTTTCGCTCACTTACCTAACATCATATCAATACAAAAATATCATTAACATGATATTTATGCTAGGGAGAAATTGATTATTCTTTTCTCATAAAATGGGCATAGTCCCTTTAATTATGAAGTCAAAAGTTGAGTACACTAGCAAAATGTGGATTTGTTTTATTATTCACATTTGCTCTAACATTCTAGTTTTAAAGTAGCCTTACCATCTGTTAGTATCTGATATGTTACTTTTACTGTACTGTCTTTCCCAGTCTAACTATAGTTTTGCAGTTCCCTTGGCGTCTTGTTATGCAATAATATTGAGTAATCGTATTGAATTTGATGTACGACTCTACTCTATAGGAGCTGTCATGTCCCGGACTATATTATGCCTACGATATAAAACATGCATTTGGTGTATTGCTTACATAGCAGTGCACCAACGCCCTCCCGCTGCATGAGTGTGTAGTGATGGCTCTACCAGGCACGGCACTGTTTTAGGAAGGTGTGTGCGCAAACGTTTGGAGCAGGACGTGATTTAGACTCGTCTTTACATCTGTTTGCTGTTAAAATGTATACACACATTCCAGTCCAACACTAACAAGATTTACACTGCTTTAGTCTCCTCTGCCTAAGCATTCTTTATGGTGCGTGTCCCAATGTTAAGATGGTGAAAGTGCACACAAACACACCAATCTTCATTTGCTAATAGTAAAAACGCTGGTGAAATACAGCTGTGGGTTCAACCTCTCACGCCCAACATGAGCTCACAATCAGCTGTAGCAACGTTGACTCGAATCATACAAATGGGGTCAGGAGATTTACAAGTAGTTTTTATTTTATGTCCTTTTTTGTTTTAGTAGAAACATATTAGGTCAGTGTTCCTCAAACTGTTGTACGTGTGCCATTGGTGGTACTTGATGCTACCTGCAGTTTGAAAATTTGTTTTAATTTAGAGACAAATCTATCCATGTTTTGGTCCTCTTTGGGTCTAACCATCCGTTACAACTGTGTTTTTAACCAGTGTGCTGGGGAACACTAGTGTGCCTTGAGTTGCTGCCAGGTGTGCCTTGAAAAATGTGCCAGTTTTCAATATTCAATCTATTAAAAAAAAAGCTTAATTAGATTAAATTAAATGATTTACAATTTGGGAGTGTTTGAAACAACTTCTGCAAGAAAGAAAACAAAACCAATCACCATTTACGCATTTAAAGAATAATTTAAACATGTTTTATGTAAACATTTGATATTTTCCAAGTTCCAAAATAGCTTAACTTTCTAACCATGTCACAACTGTGTTCTCTCATCATTAGAGTTGTATTTGGATTGATTGGTTCATGTATGTTTGAGTAATCTTGTATTGTTCTGCAACTGATGCTCCAGTGCATAGAAAAATTCTGTTTTCACCTACCACCTATCCCACCCACATTAGCCACTATCCAAAAAGATGACATCTGCTTGTTACGGTTACCAATGAAGAGGTGGGGCTTATATGTTCTGTAGTTTTGAACAAGAAAGGAAGTTTCTTTGCCTACTCCATTTTAGATCTGTTTTAAAATAACAATGTTTTACAAAGTTGTGTAATTAATCTTTGTTAGAAAAAAGATTGTCCTCAGTCAAGTTTCTGTTTTGCTGTGATCATTGTGAAACTCTTAACCAAAGCAGCAGATGGTTTGCCTATATGGTGATTAGCTGATAACTCATACCATCTGATATTTTGGCTGCTTAGAACTGAGAAAATTGTGTGTTGGAGCATGTCTTTGACAAAATATGCTGTAATATGATTCTTTAAAGGGTGGCGTTCACACTTTCACATTCACCTCATCAACAGACTAAGTTAAAACAGAACCTAAACCTGGACGAGACGACCACTGAACAGAACAGGACCAAGCCAAGTCCATATTATGATGAAAATCGGCTAAATTTCAGACTAAATCATGTGGGAACGCATCTTCTGATAAACGAAATACGTTTTTTATATCATACACAAAATATATGTACTGTTTGTACATTTTAGATTGAAGTCCGTACCTTACTGTCTGATAATTTACAAGGTTTACATTGAGGAATCTTAAATCAATTTGCGTTCGAGATTCGGTTTTCCTGACATGCGCAGAACCTTCTGTGATATAGTATTTTGCCAGTTCATAGTCATAATTGTTAATATTGAATTCAAAAGTGCCTACACAAAGCTGAAAGATAAATGTACATATTGGTCTATCTGCAAAAAACAGCAACAGTTTTTTTGTATGCACTAATTTACATTTATTTCGCACTTATCTTAGCCCTCTAGAATATATCTGGCATACCTAAAAGGCAGTAGAGCATGTGCAGTTTAGGAGCTAATATCTTGTTTTGCTTAATGCTACATGTCGCCCCTACAGTTACCTGTTGGAGCAGGATTTTCCAGGCATGCGGATCGGCCCCGAGCCCACTACAGACTCCTTCATCGCGGTGATGCATGGAGACATTGAGGGCGTCATCCCTGGCAACGCTCTGGTGGTCGACCCCAAGAAACCCTTCAGGAAACTCAACGCATTCGGAAATGCATTCCTCAACAGGTGCTTTTCACTCAACTAACTTTGTATTTACAAATTTCTAAATTACTTTAATGGGGTTTGTAAGATTCAATTTTTGGCTTTCAGTTTGTAAGATATGTTTACAGTAACTCGACTGTATTTGTATAAGCAAGGTTAGCTGTGCCGTTCTCTTAAGTAAACAAAGCGCTGTTGTCAACTAATATTTAAGCTAACAACTCATCCCAACAAACTGAACAACTTTATTTCCAACAGTGATAATGATGATGTTTGTTAGAAAAATGCACTGAATCAAGTTTAGCGAAAAAATATATCGATAGGTTGCGTTCACAGATCGAGAATGATGATAAGAGCCAGTTTTCATATTAGTAACATTAAACCTGAGATATTCAAGAAATATTTAGAACAGGGGTGTCAAGCTCAAATGGAGCTGGGGCAGAAATAATCAAAGTCAGAGGTGGTTGAGGAAGGCTGCATTTTAAAATACAGGCCTCATTATTTTATATTCTATATAGATACATGAAGTCTAATGTAGCTTATATTTTAATATGTCCACATCTATTGTTTTACATTTTACATAATACACAAGTGACAAACTAGAATAAAAGTAGGTTACAGGGATCCAATTTATCTCTTCGGGAAAAATTGGGACACATTGTGTGTAATTTGCTGTATTCTAGTGCATTTTAGAAGTTTTATAGTCACATCTCAACAATATATTTGATTTTTGGGATGTGACTATAATAATCAGAAATCATCCTGGGGGCCACATTAAATCACGTGGAGGGCCGCATTTGGCACCCGGGCCGCGGGTTACAGACCCCTGATCTAGAACATATCTATAAAGTCATTTTTACACATTTTCAGGCTGGTGATTTTTATTAGTGACTGCTAGACTTATTGAAATTGCATTTAACCCATGTTCACGTTAGCTGCTTTAGCTTAAATAATACTGACTTATAGAATGTACCATATTTGTGTTTTTTTCACAATCTGAACTAACTAATTAATCACAGTATTATCACTACTAAAACATTTTCAGTGCAGTTCTATAGACAGGCCATATTTTGAAACTTAGTTAATACATTTTCCTGTCAAACTAAGCACACGAAAGTAAAATGTCTAAAAGAAGAGTTCAAGTGAGAATCAGCACCGTAGCTCCACATTCCTGTTTGATCAAATTCCCTTCTCCTCTCCGCTTTGTTCAAACTTAATGAATGCATCTGTGTTATATGAATGGAGAAAAAACTGCTCTGTGCATAGTCATCCTTTAGGAGTATTTATTTCTCTTACAGTCGTGTCACGTTTGCAGATTTTACATGCACAGTGAGGACGACCACTAAGCTGTCAGTATTTAGACAGCTGGAGAGGGCAAAGCACATGCGGTCCGGTACAAAGAAGTGACAGAAAGTGACGCGATTGCTTGTTGCTGAAGCGTTTTACACTTCTGCAGGGTGTCTCCCTCGCTCTCTTTCTCTCTTTTTAAAGTGTCTTCTCTGCTTTTTTGAAGGTTTGTTTGTGCGCAGCTGCCTAATCCTGTTCTGGAAAGCATCAGCGTGATTGACACACCAGGAATCCTGTCGGGAGAGAAGCAGCGAATCAGCCGAGGTAACAAGGCTTGTCAGATTTTAGAAAGCAACAAGTCTTAAAAAAGCACCCCAAAAAATAAAAAAAAAGTTTTATCTAGAATGTTCCCTTGTACGTCAAAATATCTTGAAAATCATGCTTTATTGCAGTAAGCACAGTGTGTCTCACCTCGGAACTGACTTTAGTAGTGGCAGATACTCATCTCCATGGAGAACAGGTATCAAACTCAAATGGTGGTAGGGCCAAATCGATCAGAGTCAGAGTTGGTCGAGGGCCGCATTTTAAAATATAGGCCCCTTTGTGTTAAATTCATTCATTCATTCATTCATTCATTTTCTACCGCTTAATCCCGTTAGGGGTCGCGGGTGACTGGAGCCTATCCCAGTAACTGTGGGCCTTAGGCGGGGAAACACCATGGACAGTGGCCAACTTGTCGCAGGGTTAGACAGACAACCATTCACTCTCTCACTCACTCACTAAGGGAAATTTACAGTGATGCCCAATTAACCTAAACATGCATGTTTTTGGCGGTGGGAGGAAACCGGAGTACCCGGAGAAAACCCACGGTGACACGGGGAGAACATGCAAACTCCACCCAGAGAGATCGTGAGATGTTGATATGGTCCGACCCGGGAGTCGAACCCACGACCTCCTTGTTGGGAAGCCAGAGCTCTAACCAGAGCTCTAACCACTTGGCTACCGTGCACTTGGCTACCGTGTTAAATTCAAATATGGCAATAGGGCTGTATAAAGCTAATATAACATATAATATAATTTTCTGTTGTTTATCCAGAATTATATTGTGTCACATTACATTATGTTGCATTACATTATTATGCACATAATTTCATTGCAATAAAACTGTGGACATATTGTACGCTTTTTGCCTCATTCCAGTGCATATTACATTTAATAGTCACATCTTACCAATAAAGGGGCCACTATCAATAATAATCTGAAATCATGTCAGGGGCCACATGATATCTTCTTGAGGGCCGAATTTGACCCCCGGGCCTGAGTTTGACACCCCTGCCATGGAGATTCCTAAGTCTAAAACATTCTATAGAAAAAGCAATATCTCTATGAAAAGTATTTACAGGCAGATTCTCCATCAAAAATATTATACAATTTGTATTCCAGTCATATTTTTGTGACTCATACCTGAAAATTAGCTTAAAGAGAGGTTATGCTGAGTGGCTAGAATGCATGAGAGTTAATGGAGAGAAAGGACATTTTCTCTTCTAAGAGTTCAATAAACAGCTAAAACAGGAAAAATAAACTACAGTTTGATAACAAATTCAACCCACAATAAGTCTACTGAGCACTGGGTTTGGAACTGACATGTAAAAAGAGAAAATCAAGTTGTAGTGAAGCAGATAAACTAAGATAAAACCTTTAGCTTCTCACATTTATCAGACATTGAGATCACACAGTTAAACTTATTACCTTTTTCTTTATAAAAAAGGATATTTTTGAGTCTGTTTGTTGCAGTTAAAATGTCCTAAATCATCATTTATTATTTTATTATTATTTTATTATTATTATTATTATTATTATTGTTAATAATCATTGTTAGCAGACAAGCTGTTGCCACGACAATAAAGAAATACATTAAAGAAATACCACTCATTCTAAATTTTTGGAATAAAATTATGTCAGTGGATTACCTCTATTATGACAACAACAACAACAACAACAACAACAAAAAGAGCAACTTAGGAGCAAGATCTAAAAATGCACCTCATGACTGTCAAAATGTATTAACGATTTTTCAAAATAAGAAGCCTAAAGTCACTATACAATAAAGCAGGCTTGGCAACAGTGTAGGTAACAAGTGAACATAAGCCAGCCACTGCCTATGTCTCATCCAGTCACGGGACGGTCCCATTGCAGTTTGAACCTCCATGTCAGCGTTTCCTTTACATTTGCCCTCACGTGTTTATTTTGGGCTGGAACTTTCGGGGCGGATTATGCTTCGTTCATTTCAAAGAGCAGGAAGTAAAGACAGATGCTAGTACAGTATAGACCCTCAACCTCACGGTCTCATTGGTGTCAACATATAAAGCAGTGTTTTTAGATTTAACTTTTATAGTAGATGCAGTGCACTTCTATACGCTGACAGACAGCTGTTTACTCAGTTCAATCACTTTATTTTTGTTTGCATTTCAATGGAACCAGAAGGACTGTTTTATATTTAAGCACTGACACTAGGTAAATGTAACAAAAAAAAAATAGATTACAACACATACATTAAGCTTTTGGTTTCTCCATTTTTTTCCCACATTACGTAAGAAAATATTTCTTCTATTTTCTAATTAAAAAACCATCCAATTTAGGGAATAAAAGCTTCTACCATTAGCCTATTACTAATTCTAAAGACGTAAAACCCAAAAGAAGACAAAAATGGAGACTTAAGTGACTCTAAATTAAGCAGATATTTCAGCTGTAGAGGAATGCCACCACTGTTTGAGAATCATATTAGATTTTATCCAATCCCAGTTTTTACTAATTTACACAATTTACAAGATTGACATGATTAATTAAAGTCAAACTAAATTCAGATTTTGAGTTATAGCCGTTTAAAAAATCTCAAAGCAGCAGTCTTTTAGTTAGTATCTCGTCTTCTGCAAACAACATAAAATCCTGTCTTATGTATTTATATTAAACCAGTTGAATCATCTATAAACATGTTCTAAAATTGATTTATAGGTTAATAATTTTGAAAAAACTGCTAATCTCATCACAGTTTGGATAATCGTTGAAACAATCAAAATGTGATCACTTCAAAAAGTCGTCCCACCCTTGTACAAAAGGTTCTCAAAGGTCCTTCTTGCTGTACTCCTACAGAGAGTCTCGGAGCCTGCATTCCCACTGAGATTTTTCTATTGCCATAACAACTACTTACAGTCCACACGACGCTGGGATGTCTAAATGACTACTATTACTTACTTTCCTTTGTTTTCCCTTTGTGCCACTGCCCTTTTCACACACCATTTTTCATGAGGTTGTTTTCATGTCTGCAACTTTGTGTCTGGAAAAGTCATTTACCACTTTATTTGCAGTGCTAAAGCAGTCAGTGGTTTGTGGTTTGCCATTTTTTAAAAGGCTTAAACACGAATTTTGCAAAAACGTATTTAACATCTTCAAACTACAGCCAGGGTTTCCTAAAGACTGAGACTGTCATCAATTATTAAAAGTAAAAATAATTAAAATCATCTATGTCTCTATTCTGGAGTTCATTAGTGAAAGATAAATGTTTAACGTTGCCATGGAAACGTACTTTATCACTTTGCAAGTTGCCTACATTTTGTGTTTGGGCTCTTGATTGAAAAATGTAGAGAACCACTGGCCTAGCATAACTAGAACCCGCTGTTATTAAATTCCATTCTTTTCATTTTTTGTCACTGTTACATAACTTGTGTTCACATTTTCAGATGAAGAATTTTCTTGCTATAGCTATCTACATAGATGTCCATATGGAGGTATTAAATCATTCTGCAGAAAAAAGAATAAAAGACTTGGATATCTTGAAGAATTTGTGGAAAGCGTGACCTCTTCTTCACCAGATCACAGGTCACATGATCTGGGAATACAACAGGCTGCAATCTTACATAAATATTGCATGGTTCAGTCATATTTCCTGCCTTAAAACAGAAATGACAGATGGGCTGAGTTGCATACCTCTTGGGACGGGATAGTATTTTAGCTTTAGCGTCTTAGCGGTGACCCAGCCCAGACATGTGATCAGGAATGGCCTGCGTGAAGAAGGATCCACTTAAATTCATGTTGTCAAGGTATCTCCCAGTTGTAACCGAGTCGGCTTTGCTCAACAGTGTGTCCTCTACGTAACCTTCTTGTTTTTGTACATTGTTTAAACATGTAATCCTCCTCCCATGCAGAGAAGCAGTGTTGTGGTGGTCATTTGTTATGGTGAAATGGAAAAACAATCCATTTACACCGCAATAACTTAACTAACAACATTAAGCTTATGTTACGCCCTTGTGTACAGAGCAATATTCATTTAGCTGTAAACATCTTGTATTTTGTTTTTATTTTACAGGGTTTTTAATCCAGATTCCTTAATTATCTTTTATCCAAAGCCAACACTGATTTGATATTTTAATTATAAATCTGACCAAAACACTTAATGTATTTGCCCATTTTATAGTGCTCTTTATAGTTTATCAAGCAGTTATTTGAAAGAGATTGGAGAAAAATCAGTAGGTGTTATTCTTATTTGTTTGTTTATTGGTTTACTTATTTTATTAATTGTTTGTAAAATTCTTCATTGCAAAAGTCTTTTCTGGTATTCAAAGATATTCAAGGATTTGACATGACAGCGTCCCCTAGTTATTATAGCAATAGCACAATTCAAAACCAAAAATGATATTTTTAAAATGGAGAAAGTCCTCTTCTAATGAGGAAGCTATCACTTGCATGAACCCCTGACTATCCAATCCAACCCATCTTTATTCACAAACCACATAAATAGTTTGACCAAAAACATTGAAAATAATAATAAAAAAGTTAATATTCTCATGAAATAATTACTAAATGGCATTTTTATACATTTCTTTCATTAACTGAAGAAAATGTAAGTCAAAATCCAGATTAATATGAAAGGGAAAAGAAAAGAATACTACAAACTGCCATAGTTTGTAGTATTCTTCTTTTGGGTTTAAAGGTGCACTGTGTCTCTTTCTAGAGGTGAAACATCAACTTCACAATTCAGAAGAAGTAGAGAGTTGAAATTATACTTCATCATAAATAGCAATAATTGTGTGTTTTGCCATAATGTGTAATAATATAATTAAAGGAACATCTTTTCAATAGAAAAAAAAAACAAAAACAACAAGGAGGCCCTTCTCCTGAGGCCTGTACTACGAACGTCGCTGAACTTATTCTGGATAAGTTTCTCTAACCCGGGTTGACTAACCCAGATATGAGGCCCTCTCGATAAGCTGTCCTACGAAACGAGTTCACAACTGGATCTGTTAACCCTGGATTTTCTCAATGAAGCCGTGCGCGTTCACGGAGCAGAGGCGGGGTTAACACAAACTGACCAATCAGAACAACCGAGTTGCGGACTTCAAACGTGAGGAAACGTCAATCATGAAGGGAAATATACGAGTATTAAAATCTAAGAGAAGGAAACGCGCTGGGCTTCAAATGAAGTCTGCGCTTAATCAACCAATCACAGACAAAGAAGTTACGCTGCAGAGTTCATTTAAATGTCATGCATCGATATAACAAACACAAATGTGCAGACATGACGAGACATTTTAATAGCCTAATAGATCGACCGTTTAGTCTGAATGAGCTGTGTCCTTTATCTGAGTCAAAGTGATGCGTAAAAATCCACGGCCAAATGTGCACAAAGTGCAGCCATTCATTATTTCTTGACAATGAAAGAGTTTATTAATTATCACACAGATTAATCGGTATTCTTCAGTCACTGTTAAGATCTCATCCTCCTCTTAATAGGTTACGTGCCGTGCGCATCGCATTGATATAAAAGAAAACGCCGTAACTTTCACATTTCCTCATTTCTCCGCTGCCCTCTCTCATCTCTCTCTCTCCCCCTCTTTACAAACGGCTTAATTCTCGTCTCCGATTGGCCAGCGCCTCGTCTTTTTAACTTATTCAGGAACTTATCCTGGTCCGGAGCAGGTTATGAGTTTGCCGCATGTTGCCATAGAGATCTGCCCCGATAGGACGTGATCCAGTTTCGTAGGACCGCCAGACCAGGTTTAACCCAGAACTGACCTCGCTAAGCCCCAAATCTAGCTTCGTAGTACAGGGCTCAGGTCAAATAATGATGCATTTTGTGACTATACACGCCCACTCAAAGTAAAAACACAGACTATTATTACTTATTTAACATACCAAAGACAGAAACTTACATTGATTCAAATCTATCTCTGGTCAAAAAGTTACACAGTGCACCCTTAACTTGTACATTTCTTTTCCTTTGTCCATTGTTCCCGTCTCATATCTGGTGGAATGTCTCCAGGTAGGAGCGAGCGCTGTCCTTGAGCTGCAGGGACAGTCTGTGCAATGAGATCAAATTACAACTTTACCCCATTACGTCCCCTCTAACCCACCAAATCAGGTCATTCATTTCTGCCTGGACATCTTTATCAGCTAAGACAAAGTATTTCTTCTCTGCGTGATATTTTCTTAACAAAAACACGACCACTAAATCTCCTAATATGCTTTTCTGTGCTAAGTATTTGATAAACTTTTGCATTAACCGTGTGTAAGCAGATACACTTTTCTCTCATCATGTTGTAATAAGGGCGTCTTCATGGAGTCGCTGCTCTTGGGAAAATTGCAACAGAGCAGAAAGTAAAAAGCTTTTGTTTGTTTTTTGCCAAAGAAACAACTGACAAATGAGTTTTGTGCTTTTTTAACCCCAAATCTTCATTATATTTCATAATTTAAATGGCTAATATTGTTTTCTTCAGGCTACGACTTTGCTGCGGTGTTGGAGTGGTTTGCAGAGAGAGTGGACAGGATCATTTTACTGTTTGACGCTCACAAACTGGACATTTCAGATGAGTTTTCTGAAGTGATAAAGGCCCTAAAGAACCATGAGGATAAAATCAGGTAAAGTATCGCTAAACAGTTTGATTTGATGTGAAACTGACAACACAATTTTAACTTTGTGTTTTTGTTTTGCCAGAGTTGTGCTGAACAAGGCTGACCAGATCGAGACTCAGCAGCTCATGAGAGTGTACGGAGCTCTGATGTGGTCTCTGGGGAAGATTGTCAACACTCCTGAAGTAAGATTATCAGCTTTAGGCAAGACAAAAAGAATGTACAATAATGCAATAAGAATAAAATGTCTACAATATTGATTAACACAATGGTTTTAAAGGTGCTGCACTTGATTTTTACAATTTTTACATGTTTTCCTCACTTACCTAATGCATTCTGAGCTCTCCAGTTCTTAACCACGATGAATTTGTAATCACTTTTCAAGTCACAATAAAGCAAACAACAACCAAGCATGCTAACAGCACACTTACTAGTTTTGAAGAAGAGAAGTCACTATGATTAGATATAGATATAGACATGGCAATGCACACAGATGTGTTTACAATAGGCCTACTGGGAGCCAAAACTGATTAGTTTTTCCCAAATAAAAAAAGGGAAAAAAAATCTAGTACAGCCACTTAAAGGTAGGATCGCTGATTAAGTTTTAAATCTGAGAACTTATCCTTTCTTAAGTCCTTCAACACATGATAAACATCAACATATATTTATTTTAGTTGCAATTATAGCTTATAAAAATCGTTTTACCAACAACAAAGTGAAACTGGAGTGACCACCCCAAGCACAGCCAATCAGAGCACTGCATTCGTCTCCTGATTAGAACTAAAATACTTTATTATTCTATTCAGACAGTACTCTGAGGTCTCTGTTTTTCACAAAGTATTGCATTTATCATAGACTTGTTAGTGGAAAACACAAAATGTACTAATTTACAACTAAAAAAGTTAACTACCCCAACTGTAAGTGTTTTGACACTAATTTGGTTGCTCTGTCTCTGATGTGTTAAGATATATTAAATACTGTATATTCATTTAATAATTTCAATACAAGATCTCTGTCAGTTTGAGGCACAGCATGTTATTTATATTGGCCAACTATAGACTAAACAGAAGTTTTACAGCAGAAAAATGTATAATGTGTTTATCCTTACTGTGAGCAGGTTTGCCTCCAGCATTTTCCATGGAAATATTTTTGCTGTAAAATTCCACAATTGTATCTATTTCCATGAAGAATGTTCCAAACTTTTTTCCATGGAATTATGTGGTCGACTTTTCACCTTCAGAAAATGACTCAAATATTGCTCATTTATCAATTCACTGATTTGTTTTGGGCCAAAATAGTCTTTAAATCCTGTTTTCTGTTTAGTTTTTCTTTATGTATGCACTGAAAATGTTTAGCTGGATCGTTTTCACCAAACAGACGTACAAATCTAGACATATAATCTAACTAGATTAATATTCTGAATTATTTCTAGTCATGTTTTGCAGTGTAACTATTCACTATTGTCCCTAGTCTATTCACTCTGCGTAAGTCTATAGTCTGACTTGTGTCTTGTGTCCTACAGGTGATCCGTGTCTACATCGGCTCCTTCTGGTCCCACCCCCTCCTCATACCTGATAACAGAAAACTGTTTGAGGCCGAGGAGCAGGATTTGTTCAAGGACATTCAGTCTTTGCCGAGAAACGCAGCTCTCCGAAAACTCAATGATCTGATTAAGAGGGCAAGACTAGCCAAGGCAAGTACAAACGTGTGACACAGTTATGTCAAGTTAGAGAATTATTAAGTTTGAGGAACTACTAAAACAATAACTGGAAATACCCCTGAAGCCTCTATTACACTGGTCTTATCAAGCAAAAGAAAAGCACTGAAATCAAGTTATTATGTGCAGTTTCTTAAATGGAATTATGATTAATACATTTAATTTAGCAAAGCTCAAATGTAACAATGAACCCCTAAAATCTGCCTATAACAAAATTTCAAACTGGGCTGTGCTGGAAAAGTAAAAGTGAGAGAGAAGGGATGAGACTGGAGGTAAAAGGAGCTGTGCGATTGGTCAGAACAGATACCTGCAGCAGTTCAGCATGATGTCACATATAAACTAGAAATGCCATTGACCACTGCAGTGAGCACACAATCAGTTTTGGGATTAGTTTGCTTATATGGCACTAAAATTAAAAGAGAAAGAGACAGAAGTGAGGGAGAGAGAGAGAGAGAAAGAAAAGGAAAAAAGTCTCTAAGCATAAAAGTTGACTTCATAGTTTACTCTAGTTATGCATTATATTCCAAATACATTACAAATTGGCAATATTTATGCTCTTTGTGTTCCTATCCAAAGGCTTCCGGGTGGTTAAACATTATGTTGTCAACAACTGACAAGTATTCTCTTTCTCTTTAAATTTTGTTTAAAGTTCTTATAAAGAAATATGCTGAAGTCAATGAATTTATATGTACTCACAGTGTTAAATAAAGGAGAATAGTGCCCCCCGAAAGTCAGGCCTATTCAACATGAGGCCAAATCGGCCCTCCAAATATTTGATCTGACCCTCAACCCATTTTCCCACGATTAGAAAAAGATACTTTCTCTTACTTGACGGTTTAAAACTGGGCTACTATACCTTAGACTTGATTGGGTCCTTGATTAGCCCTGGTTTAATGCTGAGATTTTCTTAGTCCTGCTCTGGTCCTTGTTTTATTGTGGATCAGTGCTGTTTTAGAAGTTTTGTAGAGCCTTCAAGTTCAAACATAGACTAGCAGTTACTGAAACCTAAATTTTGTCAAAAGTGGTGATGTTCTGTGCAACTAGCTCTGGCCTATTATTTGCCCCCATAGTCTAATAGTCTAATAGTCTTGTTTTTTAGACTCTAAAAAACAAGCTTACCTATACTCTGATGTGATATAATAATACTTCAAACTTCTAGCATTGTAATAAACACATACATAAGTTCACAATAAGTAAGTAATGGTATTTAATCTGTAAGCAATGTTTTTGATCAATATGAGGCAACAAGTGACTTTTATATTAATATGTATTAATATATTCAATAATATCTCAATCTTGTTACTTTTACTATAATATATCAGATGGTATAATACATTTTTGATCTACAGATTGGTAACAGCATTTGCTCAATATTGAAATTCCACTTGTATCTGAACTTTTTGTGGTTTGACAGCATTTACTTTCCTGGAAACACAGGTACATGACGACATCTAAATCCAGGCAATGTACTGACCTCTAAAAGGTGTTGATTTCCTATTTATTCCTGCTCTCAGTCCAGCTGCTAACCTTGACAAAAAAAGCTTGTCACTGTCAAATCACTAATAGATCCTGACATATGGGCTTGTTCTTCTTCCTGGATGGAGGACTTCCTGATTTGTGGAGGAAGTCAGGTGACAGCCCGGAGCTTGTTGGTTCAAGGAGACGCGAGGAGCAAACAGAGGACTCAGATAAACTTAACAAACAAGTGTGATGTGAATAGACTTTTCCTGTGTGACAGCCGAGGGGTCTGTGCTTCAAAACACAGATAAGTCCTGAGACAAAAACAAAACAAATACATGACAGACAGACTGAACCCAGTGTGGAATAAGCATAGAGTTAAATGGGATCAAAACCAACAAAAATATAAGCTGACAGTTTTATTTTTCAACTTCTTTTGTCGTAAAAATATAAACTTCAAATCCAAAAATGTTCCTCAGTTATTCGTTTCAGGGCCTTTTCTTTTTACTTCCTAAAGATGAAGACTAACATCTTATTAGGCACATGTTAGTAATACATCAAAAACAAATACTTCCTCAATAAAAAAGACAGAATTTTATGACTCACAAAGTAAATTAGCTGTGTGGAGTATATTATAGATGTTATTCTGTGGGTGTTCTAAGAATATAATAAAAATGTGTTGACAGTAGGTTGAATTCATGTTTTTTTTCAGTAATGTGTTGAATTGTCAATCATTGATGGGCCTGATGCGTGTTGAAAAACAAGGAGTAAGCACATCCATGTAGTTTAATGTACTTTTACTACAGTTACAAAGTTACAAACTGACATAATTGAGCTGTCAATCTGAAAAATGTATGTGATGTGTAAAAGTCTGAAAATATGAGTTATTTTTGTGTTTTGAATAAAGCTAGTCCCCTACAAGAGTTGACCAGTTGCTATAGTTACAGAGCACTAATTTAGAATGTGATTTAACAGTTGCCGGAACTACTTGTGCACACTCAATTAGCATTAGAATTTTTACAAAGAGCCTCATTTATTAATCCAGGTGCAAAGTAGTATAAAGCATATAGTTTCATTTTTGTGTTTCGAGTTTTTTGTAACACATAACATCATTTTTGTTTGTGTCCCTTGTCTCTAATACTTCATCATTCCTGATTTGCTTAATTGCAGGTTCATGCCTACATCATCAGCTCTTTGAAGAAAGAGATGCCTTCAGTGTTTGGAAAAGAAAACAAGAAGAAGGAGCTGATCGCCAGCCTGGCAGACATTTACAAACGCATCGAGAGGGAGCACCAGATCTCGCCTGGAGACTTCCCCAATCTCAAAAAGATGCAGGTAAGATTTTAAAGAAGTGTGTTTGTCATTATATTGTTTATTGCATGAAAATAACACTTCATATTGCACTAAGCATAAGCAGGTACGAGATTTTTCTAAACATGATTTTAATATTTGGACTATCTCAAAGCATATATTCATTCAGCTTTAACAAATGTGATACGTCTGCATAAATAAAAATATCACTAAAAAGCAGGATAATATAGAGTTTTGTCGTCTTTGTGCCTTCTTGCTGTGAAGTACTCACGTTCAACTAAATATTTTAACTTTAATGTACTATGCAATGCTGTTCCTAACTATTTAGTATATGTATAGTGGAAATAAATGCTCATGATCATTTGCTCTCATGATAATTTGACAATTTGATGTTTTTCTTTTTGTCCAGGACCAACTTCAAGCTCAAGACCTCACTAAGTTCCAGCCACTGAAGCCCAAACTCTTGGAGGCAGTGGACGACATGCTCGCCAACGACATCGCCGGCCTCATGGTGCTGGTCCGTCAAGAGGAGAACCAGAAACCCAACCCCGTGGTCAAAGGAGGGGCTTTTGATGGCACTTTGGACGGCCCGTTTGGTCATGGTTACGGTGAAGGGGCGGGAGAGGGTATCGATGAGGCCGAGTGGGTAGTGTCCCGTGACAAACCCGCCTACGATGAGATTTTCTACACCCTGTCCCCTGTGAATGGGAAAGTCACTGGAGCCAATGCCAAGAGAGAAATGGTGAAGTCCAAACTGCCCAATACAGTACTCGGAAAAATCTGGAAGCTGGCAGACATCGATAAAGACGGGATGCTGGATGACGAGGAGTTTGCTCTGGCTAATCATCTCATCAAAGTCAAACTAGAGGGACATGAACTGCCCCCGGAGCTGCCTGCACATTTGGTGCCTCCAACCAAGAGGAAAATACAGGAGTAGATAACATTAGCATTAGCTTCATAAGACTGTCTGTGACTAGCCTGGCCAACCAAACTCAACTCAGAAGTCTTCAGAAGTAACCCTCTTTGACTAATCTCAAGAAACTGCAAAATGTTGACTTTTTTCACATAAAGGTGCACTGTGTGAGATTTTAGTGGAAGTTCCGGAATAGTTTTTTCTTCCTTGCTTTGCAGATACAATGTGACAGTGTGGTTATAAAAAGAATTGGACAATATTGTAGCTCATCTGAAAAAAAATCTCTTTTTGATAAGTCGTCATGTCATAATTTACCATTTCTCAATTTGATGTAGCTGTCTGCTCAAATACAGAATATTCTTTTCTTATTGGTCAGCCTGTCTTATTGGCTCGTTATAAGTGAATGACAGCTGGATTTAACCAATCACAGTGAAGTGCAAATTTTCTGAAGAAGCAGATGATTCTTTATACTTTAGTGACAACAAGAAAAAAGACCTTGCACATAAATGACGTACAAACAAAGTTGTAATTAAAAATTGTGGTATCATTTTTTTTGTTGCCACATCTATAAACTTGGATATCTCCATGGAGACAAGCATGGGGCAAGATAAGGCCAAGTTAAAAGTTCTGTGAAGAAGTGGACCAACAGTGGATCCATTCTAAGCACACTGCTAACAGACAATACTTTTACCTTTCCTATAAGGCTTTGAATTATCTGGCATACAACTGTAGCAAAAAAACAAACAAACAAGCTTTCATATGAATGACTGGCCAGGCTAGTCACTACCAAAACATGATTTAAATCATATAACTGTATGTAGCACCATAGTTTTAATTACTGATTTATTTACAAATTTTACTAAATATATGCATCTTTTAGATCAAACCAGATCTCAAATTGCATTCCGACTTCTTTTTACCAAGTTTACCCTGTGAGACAAACTAAGCCACTTTAAGCCACTCTTATTATGAAGAAGCCTGTAATTACTGTTAAATATTGTAAACAGAAGTGTTGCAGTGCTCACAGGGTGCCTTTTAGAGCTAGTTTATTTGACTTTTTCACCTTATGATGATCTTACATAAATAGAGTGAGAGAAACTTAAATAGGAAGTAAATGAACACTGGACTTAACTACTGGAAGGACAATGTGAACAGTAGACACAACAACACTATGATTCAAAGTATTTGCAAAACTCACAATATGAACTTTTATGTACAATTATGTATGTACTGTATTTTAACTTTACTGGCAACATTTTGAAAGTAATGGCCATGTGAACCACTGTATGAGAAAGGCTTTGTGTTGAGTGACTGATCATTGTCTTATCTTATACAACTGGGATGAATTTGTGCTATGATGGAGCTATTGTGTGGAAGTCTTAATGTTGTCACAGTTACATTTTACTTAATGATTCTCAATTGGTCTGATTCTGAACAAAGGTTTTCAAAATATTAATTATTTTACAGTTTGTGTTTTCTTTCTAATTTAATCAGGTAAAACCATGACATTAAACTAAAACTATATTATCTTTTGGGGACACTTTCAATGACGTGATGTGAATCACTTTTCCACTAAATGTTTAAATGTGGAGTAAATGCAACAGTTGTTAAGTGTTTTTGATTGGGCCACACTACATATTGTTCCTTGCCTCTGAGTTAAATGTATAAATATGTAAACATGTAATAAATGTTGTATCCATAAGCCAGTCTATAGCCTCCAAGTACTTCACAATAACAGAATTGTATCTTCCTAAAACAGAACTATTTAATTTAAACTTTTTTTTACAGCATTCAACATGTTTTGCTTATTTACTACCTTCTGGGTCTCATAATTCTTCTCTACTATCAGTTTAGAAGCACTTTTCTCCACTTTTAGCACAAGTTGAGCCATGTTAGTATGCTAAAAGTAGCTAGCCAGATGCTAAAAAAAAAAGAAATGCACTTTCTGGGTTATTGTGGACACAATGGTGTATCATAAAGCATAGATGATGCACTGTAAACAAATTTAAAGTTATTCATTTAAAACAAAATCATATACAGAGCCTTAAATATTGGAATACGTATCCAATTCACACCGGAAAATTAGAAGTAGGTATTTAAATGTGTCCAACTGTAGCTCTCACAAATTCTTCTGCAATATTCACACACATTAATCTTAGAGCTACAAGAACTATTACTAATTAGAGAACTATTATTCGCTTCAGACAGTACACAGCAGTCTGATTTTGTTACAAAGTACTGCGTTTGCAATATACTATTTGATGGGAAAGACCACATTTACTAAGAAAAAACAGAAAAAGTCAGGTAGCCCAGCTTTAATTGAACTGATAACCAGCACAGCATCAAAAACATGACGTTGAAAATGTGTCTTCCCATAAAATAAATGAGCTCATGTTGTACAGATGGATGCACTTAACAGGGTGCTTCTTCAAAATGCCAAGATGCTTTTCAGTGGCCACACACAGAGACTAGTAAACAACTAGATTTGGGTATTTCAAACATGATAAAGCTTTGCACATTCACATACCCAGCTGTATTAAAAGTTAATTTACTGCAGCTGTTAGTCTGTATGGTGATTGATAAGATGTCTCATGAAAGTGAAAGTGCAGCAAAAGAGCAACAAGGAAAGATTATGAGAAGTGTGATGGGTTGGAGGGTTCTTTTTCTTTCTTATTTCACCATTTCTTATTGTCATATTGAAAGTGATAGTGATGCACAGCAGAAGTGTGGTAAATTATCAGTTCTGTGCAGAAGAACGAGTGTGGTTAAACTAATGCTAAGAGTGTGTGGAGTTTGTTAGTCACACTCAAATTTGAACATGATGACTGAAAGGTTTGATATCATAACATTCAAATGTGTGCATGCTTTGCCTAAAGGATTGGTTCCAAACCTTTTCAGCGCGGGACCCCCAAAATAACGGTGCAACCAACTTGCAACCCCCACAGCAAAAAATATATACTGTAATTTCCGCCCTATTGAGAGCACCTGAATATAAGCCGCACTCACTAGATTTAAGTAAGAAAAATGATAAAGTACATATATAGGCTGCACTTGTTAATAGTAAGTCTATGAGAACCTATAATTTTGCTGCATTGCCTTATAAGCCTCATAGTTCAAAGCTCAAGAAAAAAGTAGCGGCTTATAATCCAGAAATGATGGTACTTCTGCAATAATTTTAAGCTTCAGAACTATTTAAATTAGGTTTAATTGTGTTTATTTTGATATAGTATTGCTTTATATGAGCCCAGTTCCCCCCAAAAAATGATTTATTGCCAAGAGATAATAGTAATAATACATTTTAAAATCATCTCGCGACCCCCAGATTTTGCTTTGCTACCGAGGTGTCCCACCCCACTTTGGGAACCAAAGGCTTAAAGAATAGTGTTATTTAACTTTATTCTCTTTAGGGCCAGATTTTTCAACTCAATATGATCTATGATAAAAGTGAGTCGTCACATTTAGTTTGGGTCTCACAAAACAATAGCAGAATAAAACAAGGGCTGAATCAAGGCTAAACCAGATTTAAGTTAGACCTAATCTAAATTTAACCAGGATTACACCAGTAAACAAAACAAAATATATATATTTTTATTACATACTATGACTTTCAATCTCTCCATTGTGTTACTCGAGTTAAATGTCAGCTCTGTGGAAAGGCAACCGCTTACTCTAATAAAGCATGCTTTCAAGGTATTTTTGAACAATTAAAAAGCACTTAACTAGCAAGGACCACAACCTTAGCGTATGATGCAATCATTTATTGAAGTAATTTGAGCATGAACGAAACACAAATGTAATGTTTTTAGGGCTTCTGATGACACAAACGGCCGTGTGCAGGCAGGCTAGGCAGTTATATTGTGTAGACACCAGAACAAGTGTGGTTCTGCTCTTGAACTTAAAGTAACATACTTATCTTCATGTAGTGAAATACATTCTAGATATTTGGTTAATGGCATACTATTGAACGTTCTTGAGAAAGCAATAACATCACCGTGGAAACAGTCAGGCAGGCGTCAGAAAAGCTGCATAGTACACTTTTAAATAACAATACATTTACATGCGTTTTCACTTCATTTTAGTGTGTATAAGATGAATAAATACTTTATTTTTACATTTATTATTATATATTATTTCAACACTTATTTAACCAGATAAAATCCATTGAGATTTTTTCAGGGAACATTTATACAAACACTAAAATATATAAATCATAGATAAGACTAGAACAAGAGTTAAAGGATTTATCAGTGATTGATTTAATTTTACTTAATATCAACATTGTGACATGTTTGATATCTGTTACTCGGCCCATCCGCTCGAACATACTCTACATTACTGCGTTATCAGGAGGCTTCCACACGTGTGCGCAGCTCCTCTGGGTTTGTTTGTGTGTGTGTAACAGGATGTGACTGTGATCTCATCTCTACAGACTATAACTAAAGCACATGGTCCAACACTGGGAAAGAAGATCTCACAGGAAGTAGGGCTCATGTCTGCTCCTTCCTCTGTGGCCCAGCTCGACCTCTGACCTCTCACTCACACACTGATCATCAAGGGATATTTCAGGATCATAATATTTTGGATATATAATGCAAACACGTCAGTTTAATGGGTATATTAAAGCGAGTCACAGTAAAGTCAGCAACAAATGGGACATATGTTCACATAACATGTCAACTTTTTCTAAACCAATAATATTTAATACAGCTAAAATGTATTTTATGTACACCTGATATT
Source organism: Mugilogobius chulae (assembly GCA_038363315.1). Taxonomy (NCBI): domain Eukaryota; kingdom Metazoa; phylum Chordata; class Actinopteri; order Gobiiformes; family Gobiidae; genus Mugilogobius; species Mugilogobius chulae. Next base: position 9,966,607 of record CM076405.1, read on the forward strand.
TTTAGTCAAATATAGTGAACATCATTTTGATTGAAATTTCAATAAACATTGAGTTAGTTTTCACCCAGCTTGTTTATTTTGATGAAGTATAATTGTCTTTTCTCCAGCAAATGTGACACATGTAGAGGTAAATCCACAGTTGTTATCTAGCAACCATCTTTTAAATATGGGTGAAAATCTACACAGATTACAATGAAATTAAGATTTTATAAATGATAATATCTGGTAAAACTTCAGTTTAGTTAAATATGTGTTAAACTCCCAGGAAACTGTGTCTGTTGTTGTGTGTAAAATTGATGACAATTTTCAATTTTATTTGTCAGTTTTTTATAATATTGCAACTAAACTGCTGTAAAATTATGATAAAGGACTATCACGACAAACTAAGTCAAATGGGCTTCAATCGCATTCTTTGAATACATCACAAAAAGATCACGTTTTGGCCTCATGCTGTCGGTTCAGCCGATATCCCTGTTGTGTCTTTAATTCGATGTAATGTCAGCTATTTTACTAGCTGATGTTGATCCAAAGTGTTCAAATAAAGTTATCAAGTTGTTATTTGCAGGATTAATTACACTTACATAGCATGAACAATTGTTTGCCATTTAAAAAAAAATATTATGAGTCCCTGCACTGGTATCAGCCCATATAGAATATTGATTTTCTATGAACGCAGTATCGATGCCTATTACTAGCTTCAGAGGTTAAACAAAGTTAGCAAGTTTAATCAATAAAATATAGAACTTTAGGGAGAAAAAATATTGATTTCAATATGTGAGTAATGTAGGTTGCACACACAAAAAAATCTGTTCTCTTGCTCAACACCGGACCTAAAAAGGTAAGGCTAAAAATGCAGCTTCCATTATTCAAGAGGATACAATGGCAATAAATAAAAGACAAATAAATATGAGTCGACTCCCTTTGACCCACATGACAAACTCTCCAAATATAGTCCGAAACAGAAGTGTCTCTGCTTACAAACTGTTTAAAATGAGAGTTGTATTTAAGGGCCACTTCCAGAAACTCCAGCTGTCAATCGAAACAAAAATATTTTGGTCCAGTGGTTGACTGGGTCATTGACTTAACCCACAGACAAACAGAGTTCAGTAAAATGACAAACAGGACAACTATTCTAAGTGGAGTATTTTCGTCTTTCCTGGAAGTTGTTCAATTTTTAGGAAAAAATTCTAAGCAGAGACACAAAAAGAATATTACAAAGTATGGCTTTAAACTTTGATATCAGCATGGAGATAAGTATGTTGCACGACTAGTTAGTCAGATCTGTGGAGGCGCCTGCTCACTTTAGTAAAAAGCATGTCTTCAATTTATTTTTAAACAATAAAAGACACACATTGTACTCAAACAGGACAACTATTTTAAGTGCAGTGTTTTGGTCTTTCCTGGAAGTAGTTGAATTTTTAGGAAAGATTTCTAAGCAGAGGCACAATGTCTGTTTTAATCAATTTTGACATGATTTGAAGCTCTCTAAGTTATTTATTTTTGCTCCATGTTTCATGTTGGGCGTTTGTCGTCAGCTGTCCTTGTCACTGTATTAAATAGATGTGATAGATGGGAGTGTTTGCCTCGTACAAGGAAGCTATACATCACAATATGATGAGCCTACACCCAAAGCACCATGGGAAATCATGTAATCTCAGGCATTAGGCAAGTAGACTCATTTATTTCAAGCTGTAAATTGTTTTAAATGAATGATTTATATATATTTTTTCAAAAGTCAAATAGAACATTTCTTCTGCATAAATGTGGAAAGTGGTAGTATTTGTGGATGTCAAGATTATTAGGTTAAACGATAATCGTGATTATTCAAGCCCCAATATAATCACAAGAACAAAAGAATAATATCCGTGACAATTTTAGAAGCAAAATAAAAAGCTTTTTTAGTTAATTCTGTAGAAACAGAGCAAAATATCAGTTCCAGCTTAAGGCAAAGATGTGTTATATCAGATAAATATATTGTTTTTGTTTATTGTTATTACAGTGACAAGTAAACTTGTGATTTAGCCTAGTTATGGATATGTAATTCCAAATATCGGCAATTATTTATTTGCCGCAGCAGAAGGTTAAATGCAGATATCAGTATTGCTTCAGCCCAGTCTTAGTAAATGTTGCCATTTAAGAAGCAAAATTCAGTTTTTAGATAATCTCTATTAAAGCAAAGGCTTCAAAATGTTTCTGCCACCTTTACCATTTTTGGTTCCAGAAGTTTAATTTCATAAAACTGGTCAAAAACTTGTGAGACAATGAGAATGCAAGAAAATTAAAAATGTTTGCTATTTGGTCGTAACAAGCATAATCGTGATATTTTTTTCTCACTATAATTGCAATAATACAATTTGATATCGTGACATCCCTAAGCTTCAAATAGAAAAGATTAGGAACTATTTCTGACTAACACCTCAAACCTTTGGCGTGTGGAGGGAGGAGCAGTCACAAGGTCGCACTTTACACCAAAATGCTAATTGCCCTTTGTCGCCGTGGTGACATGTGTGAGAGCCGGCTATGATCATCTGACTGACAGAAGTGACTCATGTAATGGGCTTTTCCATAGATCTGTATACATATTTAGAGACATAGAACTTATATTGGTGTGGTCTTTAGGTCAAGTCAAAATCAGTATGTGTTGTGTATCAGTACGTTCTGTCATGTATATTTTTATTTTTACTAATTCTCAAATAAACTAAAACTGATATTAATAAATAGTATGTTTTTTATTTTGAAAATCTTACCTTGGCATGGCTACAATCATCTGTCTTTTGAACTAAACAAACTATTTGTTATAACCCCAAAAGAGTGAACCCTCCCATCCTCCTGGTGAAGTGTTATCAATGACAGGCTTTGTTCAACGTTTGCCTTTGACAGTGAATATTAGAATAAAACCAGTGCTTACAGTACATAGGCTGGAAAGTACTGCTAAATTCTCTGAAACGCCTTTGGAAACTGCTTACGGTAGAGGAATAAACCCTCAGTGCAGATTCACAGCTCTGATGGACAATGTACACTCCCCAATACATCTGTGACATTGTGCTGTTTTAAAACTGAACATTTCAGACTGTTATTTTACTGTGGCTGGTCTAAAGCACTACTGTGCAACATTCATTCTGTTTTTTTTAGCATCTTGATTTGACACTTTAGAGATAACTAGGATGGGGTATCTCAGAAAAAGAGAAGTGTTCACTTAGAGAGTTAGACAGACTTGTGAACATCTGAGAAAAGATCTGAGAAATTGAAATGTTTTGACATCACAAGGTGGAACAGAGAATTTTGAGATTTCCATATCGATATTAACTGTTTATCAACACGGAGCATGCACACGCAAGAGGTTAGCACAAATCCAAATAAATGGTGGGGGACCGGACAGTGATCACTGGTGTAACAAATTCTCATTGCTACAAGTACATTTATTGAAAATAAATGAATAAATATACAAAAATGTAAATAAAAAGAGACTAATGTATTATTTTGTGTAATTATTGTGATATTTAATACCACAACAGCTGAATCAATCAAGAAGAAAGCAATATTAAGATGACCTATTAGTTTAAAAAATGTTTCGGGGGCCTAATTAAAACTGACTGATTGACTGAGTCACGACTGATTGACACAAACTGTAGCAGAAACACTATCCAGCGCTGTTGTCAGCTAACTACAAGAGTTTATCACTGTGCAAAAACAAAAGCTGCCAAATCAATTTGTGAATGAAATTTGACCCTATGACCCTTAAAAGTTACAGGTGAGTAAAAAAACAAAGGGAAAACTTCAATACCAGACATAATAAGTCACACCGGTTCACGCCAGATCAAAACAGCTAGCTTTCGATCCATTTTGTTGTTTTTATCAAAGAAGTTTCCCAACCAACTAGACAGACAGTGTCTCTTTCTGCAGGTGACGTCGACTGATAATGCGTCTATGGAGACAGTACAATTACTAAGACATTTGTGAAAATTTTTGATGAGGAAACAACATTCTAACATGGCCAAACATTCCCGAATATAGGACCTTTAAGCCACCTTATTAATATCTTCACTACAATAACCCACCAACAGTTTGAACAGATAAACAATAGGGAATTTCAACTGTAAATAACAAAATTCTTATTAAAGATATATTTCTGTTACGTGAGCTTGACTTTCACAGAATGTTGAGGGAAATCTTTCCAAGAATTCCACTTGTATCTGACATCAAATTTATCATTCCCATCCCTCCACGGAAAAAAAAGAAAATTATATGGGCAGATCAGCAGAGGTAGTACAGTATGTGGGAGCGTGTTTTGTGATTTGCTCAAGAAGGAAGAAAACAGCAATTCATCAAACTGTAATCCATTACGATAAAACAACATTATCAGTCTATTGTGAGCTGACATTTCCTCGTATGATTTATAGCCACTGAAAACACCTGACAAAACACTTAATAACCCTGTGTTTTGGTGAGTTCAAGTGAAAAATTTCAAACTAAAGATAAGTTTTGACTGTGACGTTGTAATCATTCTTTATTTCCGTGGGAGTGATGAGGGCTGCATCCAGGAACAGGACTTTCATCACGGTTATGTAAGAAGTGTCAGGCTGAGGGATTCCCTGATACACCGGGTTATCTGGGAACGTTTTGTTTTTGGAAGAGCCGCTTTTCAACCCTGTCTAAAGTTAGCTCTGTCAGAATACTTTGTCAGGTGCACGGTAATGATTCTCTCTGAATGAGCCGAACATGCAAACATAATAGATCTGGAAAATACAAATATACAGAGGCAAGTAATTTCGGTTTTGGGGGGGATTTTGCTCATTACTTCAGCTTATACAGTAACTCTGGTGACTTTTTACTTCTATGAACATTGACAGTGTTTACCATTAGTAGAGAAGACATTTTGACAAAGTCGATAATACACTGATTAAGTAATATCGTGAATGTTGTTTATATGGAAAAATTGAGCATATCATGCAGCATATGTACTATAAAAATTGAATAAGTAATGCTGTATACTTTCTAATAGACAAGGTAAGTTTATATGAATTTGTAACTCAAAATGCTTCAAAAAAGAGAAAAGTTAAGTTGACAGATATTTGTCTGACAAATATCAAATACAAAGGAAAAAAATCTTAAATTAGAACACTAGAGAATTTGTGCCTGGAATATTTTACATGTTTTGAGTAGATTTAAACTAAGATTGCCAATAGAACACTAATATAATATCTTGTTTTAGGCTACTAAAAAAAAAAAAAAAAAAAAAAAGAAGAAAAATACACACAAACTTAAAATTACGGGGAAAAAATAGCTTCTGTTCTTAAAATATGGACAAAAATTACCTGTTCTATTGGCAAATCTTTATTTAAGAAAGTCAAAACCTGTTCAAATCAGGTTTCCACTAAGTAATTAAACAAATTTAAACTTACTGGCATATTTAAGTTTGCCTTTTTGCAAGTAACTAGTTTGTGCACATTTATGCTGAGCTGACAGAATATGGTCCAAATATCGTTATCAAGGTGCGGCAAAAAGTACTGAAATATTTTTATCAATATCACCCAGCTCTAATGGGATATAATGATACTTAAACACATATATTACTTTATATAAAATATATTTAACTATGGACAACTTGTACCATCGTGATCTCTGCATAAACCTGTGGGAATAACTGCATTTACCTACACTTTCCCAATATTTGTCTTTTTACTTCTTACAGTTTAAAATCAGGCCTATTTTTTAAATATGCAAACCTTACTCTCAAAGTCAGTGCAAACCTGCTGTCATATACCAGCACTTTGTTCCAGCTTAGCTAACAATTCTCTAAAATTTGCGAGCTGCGGTATCTCTTTACATACTGTAGTCCAGATTATCAAGAGCCCGTCAATCCTCAGAAGCTAACGCACCACTCCGCTCCTTCTCGCTGATTGGACGACTGTGCTTCCTGCTTTTTGAGAACCATTTGCAGTCCTGTGATACCTGACGAAAGTGAAGCATCTTTGGGTGTCATGAAAAGCACTTCATAAATCAATCTATTATTATTACAGATCTGACTTATACCATGAAAGAATGTAACTTTAAAGGCTTACTTTGACACATTCCAGTACAAGCATTAAAACAACCAGGTGGAAGACCCTAGAAGTTAAATAGTAATTGGCAAAAATGAACTTTGATTATCATAAATGCCTGTGACTAATTTCATACTGAGACTTTTTCCCAAAACATTGCATGTGAGCAGCTGCATTTGACCCCAGGGCAGGGCTGTTGTTTTTAAGAGCTCTCGACTCTGACTGATGCAAATACATTGTCCCTAAAACTGTTTGTCGTTCATGAGTAATGGAGACAAGTAGCATTTATTACAGATATTTCTCTGTTGAGCATGAGTCTTGTAAATGTCTCATATCTCAGCTAAAAAAAAAGTAAATCCATTAACATTATTGTACATAAGACAGACTTACATAAGATTTCAAGTTAGTTGTGATGCCATGAAGTCTTCTATATTGTTGCACAAACTTATACAAATATAGTAATTTCTCTTCATAAAATTACTAGTATCAAGCCAAAGAAAGTGTATTCATAATCAGATACACAGCTGTTCTTCTACCTGTATGTGTAGTCGTGTTTCTAAAGGTTAGTCTATGCACCCACCTAGTGGTTATAACTATTACTACTGCATTAGATAAAACAAAAAAGCATTGCCCCATTACAAAGTTTGATTGACCCCAAAAACATGTCAAGCTTTGTCTGTGATTGTGCAGCATGTGGTGGAAAGCAATGATGGACAAAAGTAATAACAATAATGAAAAAAAGACTGTAAGCAAAAATAAATCTAAACATATTAGGCACTTGTAGAGCAAACTCAGCAAATGAACAAGTTTAGGGTCAAAATAGTCACAAATCGACTGTCTCACTGCAAAGGTCAGTGTCATTTCTAGTTTAGTTGTGACCTCAGTGTGGATTGCCCACACAAAACTGTGTGCTGATGATAAACACCTGTGATGTGCCTGTGGGTGCAGTTTAGGTTTAGAATAACTTTAACCAAATTACTTTTACTTCAACTGAGAGCAGTCACAATTTCCACTACATTTTTTTTGCTGAACCTGAAAGCAAATTCAACTGTTTTTAAAGCTTGAGTAATAAATAATGTTTTATTGATACAAAGTAGGCTAAATTTTGTGATCACCAGGTCCAACTTCACTTGCCTGGCCTTCGTTCTAATCTCCTGGGAATGGCAGACCAGGCAACAACTTCACACTTCAGACCAGACTATAATCAACAACGATCTACATCTTCAAAAACATGCACAAACAATGCACTGTGCAATGCAAATATAAACTAAAAAAAATACAATAACCAGGTTGTTTAAAGCTATGTATTTTTATTTTATAAAATGTTTAACAGTTTACTGAAAACACCAACTAAGACATAACTGTGATATGAAGTGAGGAAGTAAAAGATGACATATAAAGTGCATTTCTAATTATGACTGTTTAGTTTGATATAGTCATTGCTCTCAATATTTATCAGTGCTTTACATCAGTCAAGACTGAAAACCACAAGGTTAAATTCACAGGAACTAAAGTGCTGAGATCAAAAACACAATCATCAAAAAGTGCAATTTCATCAAAAATACAAGGATGTTTACACATGACTGAAACATTTATGTGATTAACGCACACACATTATGCAAAACTGACTTTTTGAGTTTTCAATCTTGTTCTCATATTGCTTCCTCATCAAAAACACACAAGCTTTTTGTTCCCCTCTGAGCCTCAGAAAACACTGTTGTGAACAAACCTGGTCTGTAATGTCATAGGTCAATCTCTTTCTAGCATTTCTGCATCTTTAGTATATCAGGTGAGATGAGTTTAAATAGTTACTCTGTACAATTTCACTAGCAGCCATTCCAAAATAAATATTGCATCATGTTTGTCCTTTAAATTAAGTTGTTGTCAAATAATTTGTCAAATCATAGCTGTGTAATTTATAGAAGCTCTTGATTTTGGTTGCTATAGTAACCAGCAATTATAAACACCATAAAAATGTGCTGCAAAATAAACTCACTACATTTTAACGAAAATTGTAGTTTATTCTGTCTAGACAAGAGAAATTCTTGGTCAACTAATAACATGTCAAAAAAAAAAAAAAAAATCACTGACCATTTATTGGACCCAAACTGCAAATGAAAACTGCACTGAGCTAGAAAACGTTTGGACGAAACAGGTGCCGTATCATTTATTTTTATTTCATAGCACAGTTTACATTTCACATTCTTACAGATCACTTCTTTACAGATCACATTCTTATTTTAAGCAAGCACACTGACTCAGGTGTCAATACCTTATCCTTTTTATAACCATATGTGCAATATCTAATTAGTAAAAGTAAACATATAATTTTGATTCAGGAATTGAACTACCGTTTTTGTATTTGGTGAATAAAATTAAATTTTGTCTCTTCCTTCCTCTGTTACCACAGGCTTCACTTTGAAATGAAATGACATTTAGGGCTGCTTGATTGTGATGAAAATAATGACCACTATGTAAATCATAATTGAAACCACAATTTTTCACAAAAAATATTTGTTTGGAGAGAATAAACAGGGTTAGTGTGGTTTGAATTACAGAAAAATAAGATATAAAGTCACCTATTTACCTATTCACTCATGATTTTTTTCAACAAGCCATAATTTATAATTCTTTGTTAAAATGATCTTAGCAAAACTAGAATAAAGATATTTCAGAAAATGTAAGGATTTTGATAACTTATTGTTTGGTAAAATATCACACTTTGCTTTTAAAGGGGTTAAAGAACAAATTGTAAGAACAGTAAAACTAACAGCCATAAGCTGTATCTTATGAGTCATACTGTTCCACTGTAATGAACATATATATTAGTGACTAAAAGCTTTAGAGAAACACCCACAGTCTGGAGCTTAGTGACCTCAACAGAAAAGAGTCTGACTTAAAATAGAATTACATTTAAGATTTTAGATCAGATTAGATTCCACTTTATTGTCATTGACTTGTACTCAGGTGATTATTTGTATACATGTACTTTTTTAAATATAATTTAGTTTTATGCAAGGCTGACTAAGTGAGAACTGTGCCCTATTTTACTTGTACCTTCGTCTTCAAAAACTGCAACTTGACTGATGTAAAACTCTGATAAGTATTTACCACATGAACTAGAAAACCAAACTATGTCCTACTTAGAAAACCACAAGAATATGGTCTTTAAGTTGAACACACTAAAGCTTCATGGTACCCATGTATCTGGTTTATATCCCTCTGTGTGTGTGTGTTGGCTTATGTTTATTTATGCAGGAATCAACCACGAGACACTACCGACAGTTTGGAAGTGCTTTCCATTTAATCTGAATCACGACAAGCATAAATCAACCCAAACTACAAGAGAGAGTGAACAGTATTAGCATTCCTCCAGATCATGTCATGATGAAATGCTCAATATTAACTTAAATACCACTATAACTGTGCTACAAATGAAAGTAAAAGTGAAATAATAGATAAAGACACTCAAAATAGAAGATTACAATAGAATTCCCACCTTTTCTCATCACAGATTTCTGCATAAAGGTATGTGAAGCATGTTACATTTATACAAGTGCACAGCTGGGAACGCACGAAAAAGAGTTGGGAAAAGAGGGGAGCATCTTTGCAATGTAAGTAAAGCTGTTAATATCTCAAAGAAAACAAACCAAAAATGTGTCAGTCTTTAATTTATATCAAGTACTTAAATAGGTTCAACACTGTTTGGTGCTAGTTGGTGCGGACGGATGGCATTGATCTTTTTCTTTATGTGGTAATGCACTAACTTGCTAAGGTAAACTGTTACATTTTTAACAACTGCAGTAAATAGAGCAGTGGCGCAGAGGTAAGCACACAGGTATCATAAAATGAAAGTTCGGGGATCAACTCCCATAAAGCTTAGGGCCTTATGTAGACTTTGTATGTTCTCCCTGTGTCTGTGTAGGTTTCCTCCAGGTGCTACAGTTTCCCCAACCACTAAAAACATGTCCAGTAACACTTTCCCTCTCCCCTCCACAGGACTACTGATGGAAATTAGGTTTAACACTAGAGTCTGGTAAAAGCATCTCTGTGCTTAATGTTATTGTACATTGTGCAAATAAAAAGCTTAATCTAAGGGGGTTCTAAAATTGCCTCCTCATTGGAAATACAGCTGGAGGTCTGTCTGTGAGATATTATTGTTTCCTATCTGAGCCTCAGAAAACACTCTTCTGAATGTTCCAGAGTTGGGATGCCTTTAAAACAATAGTTCTTCACTGTTATGTGTGGTTTATTACACATTTGGTATTTGTATTTCCAGGGCACCTGATGTATCTCTCTGTACGCTTCAGCATTTGTGAAGAGTGGGTCTGGTTATCGCTTCCCCCCGCCCCCTGTTTCACATGATGCCTGTCATTTAGAACTAAACATAACTGCACTTCCCTTACATTAAAGGTCACACATTTTGCAAAATTGACTTTTTGAGTTTTTAATTGTATTCTAAAAGTGCCTCCAGATCAAATACCGTACACAGCTGATGTTTTGTCGGTGAGATACCTTTTGTTTGCTCAAAAACACTGTTCTGACTGTGCCTGTTCTGTGATGTCATAGATGGATCTCTGAAATCTTGTCTTGTTTTTAGGTCCATAAATAATCTACACTTGCTTCAAGTGTTTTTGCAGCATTAGCACATCAGACAAGACAAGTTTGATAGTTTACCCTGTGTAATTGTCTTTGTCGTGAGTAGATAGAGCTCTAACTCAATTTTTGATGTTGTGTTTCTGCAGTTTGTCTTAACCTAAATAAAAAATATACAATTTCCTAAACTTCGTCCTAATCTCATTCAGTCAACTCTACCTAACATTACCTTTTACCTTAAACTTCACGGTTTAAAGACTAAATTCAGCATTGAGTGTTTCAATATTAATCATAAATAATCCTGAGCATTTTGCAATAATGAACTTTAATGTCCTGGTGACGCTACGCAGGTATTTTTAGTTTATGTGCAATTATTAAAATGTACAACTCATTTGCACCTTTGCACTTTGTTCTGCTAAACCACATTGCCCCCCACACGACATCACACCTCTCATTCTTTCTACTCAGAAACCCCTGACCACATCATGTTTTAATATGCTCTCGTTTTGGTCACAGTTCACACACTGAGCAGAAGAATATAAAGATGCAAATCACAAGAAGCAGACACAGAAGATCAAGCAACACAGACAGACTTGAAAATGGCAAAGTTGATGATTCTCCTGCTGGCCGTGACATTTGTGTGCTGCGTCTCTGTCTGCACATCTCAAAGTAAGATTATATTAATTTACTTAACACATGTTTCTTGTTTGTTTTAATGTTTTGTTAGTGACTTCCGTTTTATTAGTTGTGGTGAAACTGTGGCTTAAGCAGAGCAGCAAAAGTGCAAGTGCAATGGCTTATCACAATTTTTGTAAAATTAAGACAAAAAACGGCAAGCAAAACTCCTTTTTCCATTTTGTTTTTGACTCCTAAACGCACCAAAACTTTACAATCTTGGACAGAACAACATTTTAAACATTTTTACAGAAAGAAATCTTGCCTTTGAATTTTCAGTCACAAACATTTCTTTAAAAAATGAAATAAGATCTCAAATCTTCTCTGTAAAAAGTTTTGAAACTATAACAAAATTAACCAAAAGGTTTAAGCCTGTCTGCATATTTGTGAGTTTTTGCTCCAGTTATATGCAACCTTTAACATAAAATTGCCAAACTTTAACTGTGAAAAAACTAAAGCAGAATATTTACATTAATAATATTTTTTAACTTTTTCACTATCACTGTCTCACCTTAAATATAATTAAAATAAAACATATCTTAATAAGAATGTAACAAAGTATAGATTTCTGTTTCCATGACATCAGACAGGTGACTTTTAACCATCAGAAAGTTGCAGAATGTTAAAGTTATGAAAGTATTTTAACATGATTATTGTTTTCTTTCATTACAGACTACATACCGGACAAATGTTGCTTCAGTTTTAGGAGAAAACCCTTGCCTCAAACTGCAGTGGCTAAATACGTGTGGACAAGCTCCCACTGTGCCAGGACTGGAGTAATGTAAGCGTCTGAAATTAAAAATATAAATGTGAATTTGTATATGAAATGTGTATTGATAATGTGTGTGTGTTTTATAGATTCACGATGAAGCTGGGGCTTGAAAAGTGTGTCGATCCAACCGAAAACTGGGTCAAAAAAATTATGAGATTCATTGATTCTAAAAGGATCTAAGCTACAAACGTTGACTGTGTTTCTTTGTAATTGCCTTGTTCCTTTTTCCACAGTTTGCATTAGACACATGTATTATACAGTATTAATAAAAGATGCTGTAACTTTGAACTTTCTATTTCAGTGGGACTATGTATTTGATTTTTCACTTTCAGAACAGAACACCTTAATGCTGAATACAATGAAAATATTGTGGATTACATTTCAATTAGCAAATTAAAAAAAGTTACACTGATAAAAATGACCAACATGAACTCCACAGCTCCTGCTCTGGTTCACATGACAGATTGGATGATTAGATGAAAAAAGAGAAATAAGGAAAGTACTGATTGATTATGCAGCTGCTTTTGTAACTGATTATGAAATCCTTTCAGGCAAACTTAAATGTTGTGCATCTGAGACACCTCAATCTTAAAGGTGACAGCAGGTAGCATTATTGTGGAAGAGATTGTAGCAGCAAAACTTTTAATAATAATGCATTGGATTTATACAGCGCTTTTCAAGACACCCAAAGATGCTTCACATTTTTGCATTATTCATTCATTCCATACTCGATAGTGGTACGCTACTATAGCCACAGCTGCCCAGGGGCAGACTGACAGAAGCAAGGCTGCCATTTTGTGCCATCGGCCCCTCCAACCACCACCAACCATTCACACTTGTCACATTATTGACAATTATTAAAAAGCATAACTACATCACATCTGCACGTTTGCTCTGCTTAACCACATTGTCTTCACACAGAATCACACTGCTTTTTACTCAGAAACACTGACCACACAACCACATCATGTTATACAAGACTCTCGTTTGGGCAAGGAAGCAGTTTGTCGACTCGTCCACATCACTGAGCAGAAGAATATAAAGATGCAAATCACAAGAAGCAGACACAGAAGATCAAGCAACAGAGACAGACTTCAAAATGGCAAAGTTGATGACTCTTCTGCTGGCCGTGACACTTGTGTGCTGTGTCACTGTCTGCACATCGCAAAGTAAGATAATATTAATTTACTTAGGACATGTTTCTTATTTCTTTACTACAGTTTTTTAGCCAATAAATAGACTTGAATAAAAGTATATTTTCCATTTGCATGTTTTTTGTGGCTCTGAGATATTTGAAAATATGCCTCATTACTGTGAGAGTCTTATTTGACCTGGAGGATCCCTGTTCATTTACACAGAAATTTTGCTCATTTGGTAATATTTTTTTTTCAAATTATGGCTTAAAAAATAACTTTATTACAAATGTTCCAAAGAATAGTTGTAGATTTCCATTTCCATGTTTTGATGCCAGTGACTTTTCACCCCTATAGTGTCACTTTATTCATACATTTTTGCATTTTAAAAGTGAATATGGTTTTTTTTTTCTTTTGATAGGCTACGTACCAGACAAGTGTTGCTTTGAGTTTAGGAGAGAGCAACTGCCTTCCAGTGCAGTGGTCAGATACGCTTGGACAAGCTCACACTGCGCCAGAACAGCGATCTTGTAAGTATTGCAACTCTGAAATGAAAATTATAAATGCTATATTGTGTATTGAGTAATGTGTAATGTGTATTAAATATACTGTATGATTTTCAGATTCAAGATGAAGCTGGGGAAGGAATTTTGTGTCGATCCTGAAGCAGACTGGGTTAAGAAAATCGTCAATTCAATTGAAGCAAACAAATGAGGAGCACAAGCCAGCAACAATGACTTTGTTTCTTCAGGCCTCATGCTTCTTTTCAAGCTTCCAATATACAGTTCTTACTCTGCATTTCCTTCAACCAATTGCCTTGTTAATGCTCACTGACACAACGAATGTCAAACACAATAAAGCCGTTTTAATGCAACTGAAAACATCTATGCATCCCTTGATTCAATAAACAATAATGGTATACAAAAGGCCTACATGTGTCTGCCATGAACAATCAACACATTTCATCTTATCACAGTTGGTGGAGGATCTGCAATCATCGTTTCTTCATTCAGATGATATACAATGTTTTACAGCACAGTTTTAAATTTAGTTCTATGTCGTATGTGCTACGCCCTCTACGGGCTTCGCTATTGGCTAACACTCGAGGCAGCGCCTCGCACCTGAAGATCAAACAATGTACCGCTCCAATCATGGGAGAGTGGTTCCCGCCACTGGCCGTATATAAGGCCCTGTCCACTATCGCTCGCCCTTCTTTTCACTCAGCACTTGAAGATCTCTGAGCACGTTCTTTCAGAACGTTTTAACTTCTCTACAATCAAGATTTGGACTCGCCGTACTCACCAGCTCGAAGATGTTGTCACCCTCCGGTGTCGAGCGTCGTAGGTGCGGCAGATGTGAGACGTCCCTTCTCCCCGAGGACCGACACGACTTCTGCTTCCTCTGCCTCGGTTGGCAGCACACCGCTGAGGAGAAGGACTGCCCTGCCTGCCTCTCACTCCCCAGGGTGGAGCGAGAGCGGCGCCGTGGCTTCATGGGCCCCATATCCCCGGAGCATCTCGGTCTGGACCCGGAGATGTCCGAGGGCGAGGCGGCATCCCCGGTCCGTGCCGCAGCACCGCCGGACAAGACTCCAGCACCTCCTTCCCCCCGGCCTGTTCACCCCAGGAAGAAGGACTGGGCAGACTACGACGAGGAAGATGATCGTCGAGTCTACGAGGAAGATGCGGCATCCCTCTTCTCCGACGTGGCTCCTCCGGCTGACCGCTACCCGGTAGACCAGCTCCCCACACTCTTCGTCACGGCGGCAGAGCGTATGAACATCTCTTTCCCGCCGCAGCCTGCTGCTCCCCCGGTGGACTTCACGGACGGGCTCGGGTCCCGTCCGCGTCCCCGGGCTCGGCCCAAGGTGCTGTGCCCCCCGATGCCGCCCATTGTGCACTATGCTCAGCGCGAATGGGGACAACCGTTAAGCGCCAAACATCCTGCTAAAGCATACCGGCCGTATTGCTGCGTGCAGGACTGGTGCAGTGATTCGGGGGTCCCACCCATCGAGGACGGGGTCAGATTGTCTCTGCTTCCTTCTTCCTCCCTCTGGCCCGGCAGTAAGCCTCAGCTCCCGTCCGAGAAGGACCGGCTGACGGCGGCGTTGTTTGACCGCTGCTATGCTAATGCCACACAGGTCGTGGCTTTAGCTAGCAACTTGGCCTTCCTCGCAGGATCCATGTCCAAGCTACTGGAAGGGGATTCCGAGCCGAGCCGCCTTGACCTAGGTGAACTGCGGACCACTCTGGCGACTTTCCTTCGCATGTCACAGGCTCTCGCCATAGACGGAGGTCGGTCTATGTGCGCGGCACAGGTGGGCTGCAGACACCTCTGGCTGGGTCTGTCTTCACTCAAAGACCAGGAGAAAAAGCAGCTGCTCAACCTTCCACTGTCCACTGCCTCTCTCTTCGGTCCAGACTTCCTGAGCTTCGTCGATCGTCTGGATTCCGCTACCAAGGCTTCTGCTCAGCTGGCTCCTCATCTGCGTCCCCAGCTCCCTCAGCGCACTCCTCACCGTCAGGACAAAAGGAGAAGAAGCCGCTCTCCCCCGAGACGCGCGGCTGCGGCGCGCTCTGCTCCCCGGATCCCGGCGGCTCCTGAGCCCAGACGAGGAAGAGACAAGAGCGCTAGACCAGACCGGCGTGCTTCTTCCGGAGCTCGCAGAGGGCGGGGCGGGGCTTTTCATGCTAATAAAGGCCGTGCTACGGCCCGTTACATCACTGAAGAGCCAACTTCTTTACATGCAAGCAGAAACGCACTGGTAGCGTCTTCTGACTTGTCTAATTATGCTGGCGCTCGCTTGGAGGCTAGCTCCACAACTGCTCTGACACACTCATCACATGCCACGGCGCAATTGAGTAAGTCACAGAAAGGGTCAAAGTTAACGACAACTTCCCCCTCACTCCCCGCCCTCTCCCATGAAGCGGACGTGGTTGAGGACAGTTCCACAACTGCCGCTGCTGTGGGGGCGGGGCTTCCAGCGGCCCAGACAAGCAGAAACGCACTGGTAGCGACTTCTGACTTCTATCTTCATACTGGTCCTCGCTTCGAGGCTGACTCCACGACACACTCTTCTCATGCCGCGGCGCAGCTGAGTAAGTCACAGAAAGGGTTAACGCTGTCGGCAACTCCCCCCTCACCCCCACCCTCTCCCATGAAGCGGACGTGGTTGGAGACAGTTCCACAACTGCCGCTGCTGTGGGGGCGGGGCTTCCAGCGGCCCAGACAACTATATTGAGTAAGAACAGTTGTCCCACCGCTGCCGCTCTGGTAACATCGACGATTGGCTCATCCTGGCCTCCTCCAGACAGGAGGCTCAGGCTCACACCAAGGTGGTGTTGGATCACATCTCCAAACTGGGCTTTGTGGTCAACAGAGCAAAGAGCTCTCTGCGCCCAGCACAGGTCATGTGTTATCTGGGCCTCCAACTGGATTCACTGAATGCGCGCGCGTCTCTCTCTGCCGGGAGACGGTCAGTGCTCCTCCAGAAGGGTCAAGCTGTTCTGAAAAGGACGACAGTCCAGTCCTATCAGATTCAATCACTTCTGGGATTGATGGCAGCGGCCCACCCAGTTGTTCAGCTGGGCCTTCTGCATATGAGACGCCTCCAGCGGTGGTACTCCCGTCTCAGATTGCACCCAGTGCGCGACAGGAGGAAATGGCTGAGGCTCCCAATGCCCGCACGGAAGGTTTGGCAGCAGTTCGGCCACCCGGTGGCCGACCTGTTCGCCAGTGCAGAAAACGCTCTGTGCCCCCTGTGGTTCTCACTCAGACCAGGGGACGAGCCTCCTCTGGGCGTCGACGCGTTGGCGCACCGACGTTGGCCGGGGGGACTCCTTTATGCCTTCCCCCCCTCCGGCTTCTGCCTCCGCTGCTTCACAGAGTCAGGAGAGACAGACTACAAATCCTGGTTGTGGCCCCGGACAGTCCGAGTGCCAGGTGGTACCCAGACTTGGTGTCCATGGCGCAGGGGACACCTTGGCCCCTCCCGGACTCGCCCCAGACGCTGACTCAGGCCCAGGGAGCCCTTTACTCGCGCCCAATCCTAGGCCACAGACTCTTGGTTTGGAAGCTGAGAGGGGAAGGTTGTTAGACTTAGGCCTCCCTTCCGCTGTAGTCTCGACCATTCAGGGAGCACGTGCGCCTTCAACGGTTAGGGCGTACAGACTACGATGGCAGTTGTTTGCCACATGGTGCGCGGAGAGGTCAGTGGATCCCCTCTCGTGCCCCATTCAGGAGGTCTTGGGCTTTCTTCAGAGTCTCCTGGCCAAAGGCCGCTCGGCTTCGACCCTGGGCGTCTTTGCCTCGGCCATCGCTTCGGGCCACACGGGTTTTGGTGGTTTCTCGGCCCGTAACCATCCTCTTGTCAAGCGCTTCTTAAGGGGTGCGCTCAGACTGAATCCACCCCTCAGGCGCTCCGCCGCAGCTTGGGATCTCCAGGTGGTTTTGGAGGGTCTCTCGGGCCCGCCATTCGAGCCCCTGGATCGCGCTGAGCTCAGCTGCTTATCGTTTAAGACAGTATTGCTTTTGGCGCTCGCCTCTGCCAAGAGGGCGGGGGAATTATGCGCCCTCTCCATCCACCCCTCTTGCTTGTCCTTTAGCAGTGATGGAGGCTTGGTGGAGTTATGGCCGAACCAGGCCTTTCAGCCTAAGGTCATAACTTCCTCCTTCAGGTCCAGGGTCATCCGCTTGAGACCGCTTTGCCCTCCCCCACATGCATCAGCAGAGGAGGAACGGAGCCACCTGTCATGTCCGGTCAGGGCGTTACGCCGCTACCTGCACTGCACGGCCGGTTTCAGACGTTCTGACCAGCTTTTTGTGGGTTTTGGTGCGAAGGATCGGGGTGCAGCTCTTTCTTCTCAGCGCTTAGCCCACTGGGTGTGCCAGGCGATTCACATGGCTTACGAGGCACGGGGGCGCCCTCCTCCTGCACTCATCAGAGCCCATTCCACTCGGGGTGTGGCCACCTCTACTGCTATGCTTAGAGGGGTGTCCCTCGAGGAGATCTGTTTAGCCGCCTCCTGGTCCTCCTCATCGACATTTGTCCAATCATATCTGTTGGATGTGACAGCTCAGTCAGTGGCTCATTCGGTCCTTTCTCGCGGGCCGCATGAGTCGACATAAGGTGACGGCTTAGGGACTTCTTTGTCGGTGATGTGCCTCAGGCGCTCTGGGAGAGGCAGCCTGCGCATTGCCCCCAGTTCTTAGCATCCTCCTTTTTTGGGGGCTTTGCCTGGGTGTTCTTGGTGCTCTTGGGAGAGGCTACCTGTTCACCTTCGTCATACTCCTTCTGGAGACTCTGCTCTTGTGCCTGGCACTCTTGGGAGAGGTGGCCAGTTCATCCATGCTTAGCACTCTTTTGGGTGCTTCCCTTGTGGTGGCTTGGCGCTCTTGGGAGAGGCGGCCTTTCATCACCTTTGTTTCTTTTTCATGCGGGTGGTTGTGGCAGGTCCGGGCAGGACTATGTGCCTTCTCTCCATCCGGTCTCAACCTCGCCCGCTGCCTCTCTGTACTTGGTACGAAGTAGGTTTGCGGGTGCGCTCCAATCATGCATGCCTGCTGGGAGTACATTGATCCTACGGCCTTCGCGTAGGGTATGCCAATAGCGAAGCCCGTAGAGGGCGTAGCACATACGACATAGAAATCTTAGTTACCTAATGTAACTGTAGTTCTATGAGTATGTGCGTAGCCCTCTACCTGCAGGCCCAGCAGGCATGTCTTCCACTGTGCTAGAGTTCAAGAAGGGCGAGCGATAGTGGACAGGGCCTTATATACGGCCAGTGGCGGGAACCACTCTCCCATGATTGGAGCGGTACATTGTTTGATCTTCAGGTGCGAGGCGCTGCCTCGAGTGTTAGCCAATAGCGAAGCCCGTAGAGGGCTACGCACATACTCATAGAACTACAGTTACATTAGGTAACTAAGATTTATTGTCCCTGGACAGAACTTATAGCACTAACAGGTCAAGTTAAGTCAGGTCTGTGGAGAGGCTCACCCACTCTATTTTTTCAATAGATTTTTTAACAATAAACCAGCCACAGTCAGCTAGATTTTAGATGCAAGTTAAATGACATTTTGTTTCAAGCATGTAGCACATCATCTAACAGAAATGTTAATTGTACACCTTTAACATGTTAACTCGAGTATATTATTATATTTATAGCCATTTCTCCATTTTTTTTATTTTTTTTTTACACATATGCTGTTTTTATATCTTCTTTGCCAGTTTTGCTCCACCTGTTTAGTCTAAATGTATGCAGAAGTGGCAATAATACTGCAGATTTGTGGGGGAAATGGATCTGTGGAATTTTTGCAAGTAGAAATTAAGAAATGCTTCCAATGTTGGACTTAAGTGAGAGTAAAAAGTAAGTCTAGATAAAAAATACTTTTACATTTACAGACATTTGCTCTTAATGGCTGATATTATGTTTTGTTTTACTAATCAAACAGAATAAAATGCTCTTGTGTATGAGCGTTACAGCATATTTCTTTATGCAGAAAACACACAACAAAAACAATTCATTAAAGCAAAAAAAAAACAACTAAACTAAAACTAAGCCCTTGCTGTTTGACCTGTGTTGAGAGGTCACCCTACTTTCTCATATAAAGTGCGTTATTGTGTTTGATAATTATCTGTGGTAAATCTGATAGAGCTCTGACAAGGTGCAAAAAGTGGTTTCAGGGTTTTTGCAGATGCATGCATGTAAATTATTTCAGCAGAAAAAGTCACAGACGCACGATTGTAACGCCTTTTTTTGTAAATATTTTCTGATCATTGTTGCACATGTTTCTTTATAGAAAGATTTTCAGCTAAATATATATTTAAATTAATTATTTACAGCTCTCTACTTGTTTACCTCTTTATCTTTCATAAAAATGTATAAAGCCCAAATTAAAAAAGAAATAAGTGCCTAGTTTACAACAGCCTTGATTTATTCATAGTAGAGTACTGATCATGTCATCAGCTTAAAAGTGAACAATACACTTAACAGAACAATACAGTTGACAGTTAGCATTTAGCAAGTAGGGACAAGAATCGAACCTTGTAATGTTTGTGAAGTGATAGCATTTTTAAAAGGTGCATTGTGTACGTTTTTAGACTTGATTAAAATAAATAAAAAATAAATAAATGATAAAAATCTTTGCTTATGTTGTTAACGGACTTGCATAACCATAATAAGGACAGTTATTTGGCTGGAGCAGGGCCTGCTCGCGTTTATTTGTAATGAAAAGGGATTATTGTAGCTGTATTTTTTCACATTATGGCTAAAAATATATTTTATATATATTTTTAGCCATAATATATATTATTAAATATATATTTATAATATATATATATATATATATATATTTAGGACTTTCTGAATTTAGACCCATTCAGAAAGTCCCAAAGTATGGCTTTAGCTTATAATTCTACTGAATTGTGTAGTTGACTTTTCACCACCTCTAGTTACACAGTGCACCTTTGACTATCAATAGAAAAGACCTCTAGGACTTATTGGTGCTATGTCCACATCTAAAAAATATGAGCATTTGTAATAACTTTCTGTTCAATATGTAGTGTGCTTTTGTGGCCACCAGAGGAGGCTCATGTCCTCCAGTCTCAGACAGGAGCTGTGCAGAGATCTAATCAGGAGACACTCATGAGCAATGCAGTCAGTGTAATAAAGAATATGAGTTTGTTCTGTCATCAGCTGTAAAAGACCAAAGCCTCGTAGCTAACTAAGAATAACATGGCCATAAATTAGACAGATGTGCAAATATTTGAAAATGAATGAGGATTGCCAGGCTGCTCAGAGCAACATCAAATAAGCACTTTGTCTGCACAACTGTCTCCTAAAAATACGACCAGGCTTTCTTTTTGGCTGACCCATTAGGTTAAGATGGTCTGATTAGGTTTCCTGCAAGACCCGCTGCATACATTTGCATTTTAATCAGCCTGGAGATTTAGCCAGTGCTCTAGTTTTCAAATATATTGTAAGAGTAAAAAGAGCTTATGGGGAACTGATTGCATTACAGTCTACAGTAGAGGTTTTGTAATTGTTCTTGAGTCTTTTCTTGTTTGTTGTTATGGTAAAATAGTTCATGCACAGGGCTGCGGTGACAGTGGGAGATGTCCTATTAATTTGCATATAGGCTGCTGTCTGCTACCTGTAGCCTTGGTGAAATGAGGACGCAGACGGAGGCGAACAATGGGAGTCTAGGCCACACGAGCCTGGAGTCTGTCACCTGCCACGGCACCACAGCTTTCAACGCTGCAGCAGAGATTTAAAGCAGAAGAGAGAGATTAGTGTACACTTTTAGTAGACGAGACACTGCAGTAGGGTGGACAATTATTTTGGACATACGTATTCAAATACAGATAAGTGTCTGAGGGCTGAACTTTGTGTTGCAAACAGTGGTGGATGAAATAGGGCAGAGCAGGGTTAGTTGTCACATGGGTAGGTTGTCACAATCACTGTATCTCGCTTGTGAATGATGCATTTGAAAAAAAGTCTGAATAAAATGTGCATTTAAAAGAACCAAAATTCACTTGCTAAAAATTTTTTGTAACATTTGTTCAAGATAAGACAACATCAAAAAAATGTAGAGCAGATTTTTTCCAAAAATTGTGTTGAAAGCTTATAACCATTGACTTTACAAAGAGGGGAGTCAGAGTGACAATTAGGACTGTTTTTTCTGAGCTGGGTTTAAAAATGTACAAGAAGGTTTAGGTGAGAGTAAAAAAGTCCAGTCAGGGTCAGTTGTCACACTTTTTTCTGGTTGGTTGTCACATACAGTATGATTATATCTAGAACAGCCGCACAGCCGGAGCGGGGTTGGTTGTCACACTTTACAAAAGCCAGATTTTCTCCAAAATAATGTATTTTAAATTATTCCAATTCAATGCAAGAAATCAGTGTAAAGTTTCAACTAAAAATACATCTAATTATTGTCATGTAGCTTGTTTTTTAGTATTTCCTACAGACTTGAAGATGCTCAATGTGACACTTTTTGAGGTGAAAAATCAATTATAGAAGCAGAAACTTACATTTTTACTTTGGAACATTCTTGATTGGGATGTCTACTTTTTATGACTTAAAAATATGGCTAAAAGAGCCAAACTATGGTCCAGTTTGTCCGTTTATTTTATTTTTAAGTCTTATTTTGGTCCAAAAGTTACTAAAGTGGTCAGATGACAGACACACAACAATTGAGAAAAATTGTCTAAAAGTTGTATAAATTCGATTTGTCACCTNACAGATGAAAATTGCATCATTTAAGACTAATAAAGCTGTTAACGCTATAAAACTACCACCTAATGACATCACAAAGTGAAACAGAGCATTTTAAGCTTTGCAAATATAGCTAATCTAAAAAGCAGAATTACTTAAAAAATTATGAATGAAACAAAGCCCAACTTTTTGATGTGGAAACAGCTAAGAATGATTTATTGTACTACGAGCCCTTTAAGAGTGGGCCTGGATGCTAAATAGATGATGTTTGGCTTTCAATCTTGTTCATAATTTAGTTTTCCCATAAAAATGCACCTGGAGTTGGATTTGGGTTTTTATGTTTGCACATTTTGGAGCGATTCTGCATTCAATAAGGTTTCCTCTCTTTCTGAAATCATCTGGTGATAAAACAGAACAGCTCTTTAGTAGCAGGGGAAGATTAAACATAAAATACTTTTCTGAGTTTTTTGCCATGTTCTAACCATGTACTCTCATCATTAGTATTTGGATTGATTCGTGCATGTTTGAGTGATTTTGTATTGTCCAGTGCTTAAAAACAAATTTGTTTTCACCTACCACCTAGTCTATGTGTAAGTTAAAATCACCTTCTTGTTGTAATAGTTGAATTGTATAATGAAGAGTTGGGGCTTATCAGTTTTGCAGTTTTGAACAGGAAGTCGATGTGTTTGTCAAAGTGATTCTGCAAATTCAGTGCCACATTTCCTTGTGTGACTTACAGGTTTATACAGTTATTGCTTTCACCAGACTGTTTGTTAACAATATTAGAGGACATTCCCGTTAAAATATATTCATTTTTTCAGTTATTAATTGAAACAGCACTATAAACGGCTGCAGTACTATCACGATTTTCTTTGGAGCCAGATCACGATTCTTGTAAACGGTATATTTTCGAATTGCTTTTGAGGTAAATACAATCGCCAGACAAGCGACCGATCCCAAAACAAGTGACCTCAACCCTGTAATTAAAAAATATTTAAAATAATAATTTAATTAGAACTTTGTGTAGCTCTAGCCATTTTTAACATTGATGACGACTTTTAGACATGAAAATATGCTAAAAGTTAATTATATTTAAAATCAGACCTAAAAAAAATGGCTAAAATCCACCTCTTTTATGACTTGAAAGTGCAGCCCCAAAAAAAAAACCCTTCAAAATTAATAAGCAACTTTGGAGGAAAAAACAGCCCAATATTGCTATGCTAAGAAGAAAACAACTCTGAGGCTGAGAAAAGTCTGTATTTGAACAGATGGATTAAATAGAGAAATTGGAAATCCTGATATGACAATTTCATCAAAAAACGTCAAAGGAAAAAGCTTCCAATTCGATTTTTAACGCAATATTGCCCAGCTCTACTTACATGTACATTCCACACGTACATGAGAGTGAAGAATACATTCACTGCGTTTACATGATCAGTGAAATCAGACTAGGCTAGAAAACCGGACTCTGTTTGCTTTTCCCCTCAAACCAGTCGGAAGTGTTTGTTTTATTGTCTGTAAAATTAGACATAGATCTTTTTTGGAACATGTAGAACTGTTTTAAACATCTAAGATTGTGTTAAACATGTAGTTAAATATGTGGCTGCGTTTGCCACTTTGTACATTCTGCTTTTTTGTTTGTAAAAATGTTAACTTTATCGGTGTAATGTGCAGCAGGAAGGGGCTGTAACCATGCTCAGTTACATTTGTCCATCTGCAGACTGATTTACATGAGTCTGAAATCAGACTACCATCGGTCAGGACCACGTGCGCCAAATGGTTTTCGGAAAAACCGTGCTCAGGTCAGAGAATACACTTACACCAGGCCAATTCAACTTAAGGCCCGGGTGCCAAATTGACCCTCCAAAAATGTGACCGGCCCTCAATTCAAAAATATCTTTTCTCTTATTTGCAGATTTAATTCTGGGTCTATGTTGTGTGACCAACTTCAATTTCTCCATAAGTAGTTATTGTTGATTTTATTCTATTTTGCTGTTTGAAAGCAAGATTTGCTAATGGATCTAGTGTATTTTTCTTGTTTCATTCCCAGTTGCATTTTTGACTCATTTCCAGTGCGAAAATGCAGTATTTTACATATCCACCAAATGTGCTCAAACAAAGATAAATCAGACTTCATTTAAGCATTATTTACACATTATGTAATTTAAGATGGCGTTTAGTTTCATTTTATTCCGCTTCAGACCTGGTTTAGTCCTGGTTTAGATTTGATACTAGAGGTTCAGGAGTGGTTAAGTGGTTTTATTGCTGATTTGGACATTTTGTAGAGCAGTGAAAACAGACTGTCACATTAGTTTACTATCATAAAAAATGAATCTAGTCCTGTGAAGATTTGGTGCTTTCTCATGTCAAAAGCGACAATGTATTGTGCAACTATCTGGCACACAAGTCATTGTCCTCGTAAAATCTGACCCCCTGGAAAATGACGTTGAATAGGCCTGGGTTAGACCATATTTTCAGTAAAAACAAAGTGAACCTGATTATATTTAAGATTTCACCAAATAATTTGCTAGTTTTCATCTAGATGGCTATTTTTTGTAGTTGTATTTTTTTTTGTAGTTGTATTTTACATAATGTAGAGGGGAATTTATGACTGTAAATTCCACATAAATGACGCTGATGTTATGATTTGACTAATACTAAAAACAATTTTTGTAACACTTAAACTGTGTTAAGTCAGTTGGTTGTAAATGTTTTCGCATTTTGGCGCTTTTTGATGACACGTGGAGGGATTTCTGTTTAGAAACTCAAATGATTTCCTGTAATTTTAAACTTTATATGCAACTTCATTTGTAAAACCTATATATGACCCAACACCAAGGTACATCTCTGACATGTTAGTGCCTTATGAAGCATCTCAGACTGAAGACCTCAGGGACCGGCCTCCTGCTGGTGCCAGAGTCAGACTAAACCTGGACCGGCCTCCTGCTGGTGCCAGAGTCAGGTCTAAACATGGACCATTTCCTGCTGGTGCCAAAGTCAGGACAAAACATGGACCGGCCTCCTGCTGGTGCCAGAGTCAGGACTAAACATGGACCTCCTGCTGGTGCCAGAGTCAGGACTAAACACGGAACGGCCTCCTGCTGGTGCCAGAGTCAGGACTAAAACATGGACCGACCCTCCTGCTGGTGCCAGAGTCAGGACTAAACCTGGACCGGCCTCCTGCTGGTGAACAAACTTCATTTGTAAAACTCTATATATGACCCAACACCAAGGTACATCTCTGACATGTTAGTGCCTTATGAAGCATCTCAGACTGAAGACCTCAGGGACCGGCCTCCTGCTGGTGCCAGAGTCAGGACTAAACCTGGACCGGCCTCCTGCTGGTGCCAGAGTCAGGTCTAAACATGGACCATTCTCCTGCTGGTGCCAAAGTCAGGACAAAACATGGACCGGCCTCCTGCTGGTGCCAGAGTCAGGACTAAACATGGACCTCCTGCTGGTGCCAGAGTCAGGACTAAACACGGACCGGCCTCCTGCTGGTGCCAGAGTCAGGACTAAACATGGACCGACCTCCTGCTGGTGCCAGAGTCAGGACTAAACCTGGACCGGCCTCCTGCTGGTGAACAAACTTCATTTGTAAAACTCTATATATGACCCAACACCAAGGTACATCTCTGACATGTTAGTGCCTTATGAAGCATCTCAGACTGAAGACCTCAGGGACCGGCCTCCTGCTGGTGCCAGAGTCAGGACTAAACCTGGACCGGCCTCCTGCTGGTGCCAGAGTCAGGTCTAAACATGGACCATTCTCCTGCTGGTGCCAAAGTCAGGACAAAACATGGACCGGCCTCCTGCTGGTGCCAGAGTCAGGACTAAACATGAGTCAGGACTAAACATGGACCGGCCTCCTGCTGGTGCCAGAGTCAGGACTAAACACAGAACTTGCTCTTGCTGGTGCCAGAGTCAAGACTAAACATGGACCGACCTCCTGCTGGTGCCAGAGTCAGGACTAAACATGGACCTCCTGCTGGTGCCAGAGTCAGGACTAAACACGGACCGGCCTCCTGCTGGTGCCAGAGTCAGGACTAAACATGGACCGACCTCCTGCTGGTGCCAGAGTCAGGACTAAACATGGACCGACCTCCTGTTGGTGCCAGAGTCAGGACTAAACCTGGACCGACCTCCTGCTGGTGCCCGAGTCAGAACTAAACATGGACCATTCTCCTGCTGGTGCCAGAGTCAGGACTAAACATGAACCAACCTCCTGCTGGTGCCAGAGTCAGGACTAAACATGGACCAACCTCCTGCTGGTGTCAGAGTCAGGACTAAACATGAACCGACCTCCTGCTGGTGCCAGAGTCAGGACTAAACATGGACCGACCTCCTGTTGGTGCCAGAGTCAGGACTAAACCTGGACCGACCTCCTGCTGGTGCCCGAGTCAGAACTAAACATGGACCATGCTCCTGCTGGTGCCAGAGTCAGGACTAAACATGGACCGACCTCCTGCTGGTGCCAGAGTCAGGACTAAACATGGACCGACCTCCTGCTGGTGCCAGAGTCAGGACTAAACCTGGACCGGCCTCCTGCTGGTGCCAGAGTCAGGACTAAACCTGGACCGGCCTCCTGCTGGTGCCAGAGTCAGGACTTAAACATGGACCGACCTCCTTGCTGCCTGGACAGAAGCTTATAGCACTAACAGGTCAAGTTAAGTCAGGTCTGTGGAGAGGCTCACCCACTCTATTTTTTCAATAGATTTTTTAACAATAAAACCAGCCACAGTCAGCTAGATTTTAGATGCAAGTTAAATGACATTTTGTTTCAAGCATGTAGCACATCATCTAACAGAAATGTTAAATTGTACACCTTTAACATGTTAACTCGAGTATATTATTATATTTATAGCCATTTCTCCATTTTTTTTATTTTTTTTTTTTACACATATGCTGTTTTTATATCTTCTTTGCCAGTTTTGCTCCACCTGTTTAGTCTAAATGTATGCAGAAGTGGCAATAATACTGCAGATTTGTGGGGAAATGGAATCTGTGGAATTTTTGCAAGTAGAAATTAAGAAATGCTTCCAATGTTGGACTTAAGTGAGAGTAAAAAGTAAGTCTAGATAAAAAAATACTTTTACATTTACAGACATTTGCTCTTAATGGCTGATATTATGTTTTGTTTTACTAATCAAACAGAATAAAATGCTCTTGTGTATGAGCGTTACAGCATATTTCTTTATGCAGAAAACACACAACAAAACAATTCATTAAAGCAAAAAAAAAACAACTAAAACTAAAACTAAGCCCTTGCTGTTTGACCTGTGTTGAGAGGTCACCCTACTTTCTCATATAAAGTGCGTTATTGTGTTTGATAATTATCTGTGGTAAATCTGATAGAGCTCTGACAAGGTGCAAAAAGTGGTTTCAGGGTTTTTGCAGATGCATGCATGTAAATTATTTCAGCAGAAAAGTCACAGACGCACGATTGTAACGCCTTTTTTTGTAAATATTTTCTGATCATTGTTGCACATGTTTCTTTATAGAAAGATTTTCAGCTAAATATATATTTAAATTAATTATTTACAGCTCTCTACTTGTTTTACCTCTTTATCTTTCATAAAATGTATAAAGCCCAAATTAAAAAAGAAATAAGTGCCTAGTTTACAACAGCCTTGATTTATTCATAGTAGAGTACTGATCATGTCATCAGCTTAAAAGTGAACAATACACTTAACAGAACAATACAGTTGACAGTTAGCATTTAGCAAGTAGGACAAGAATCGAACCTTGTAATGTTTGTGAAGTGATAGCATTTTTAAAAGGTGCATTGTGTACGTTTTTAGACTTGATTAAAATAAATAAAAAATAAATAAATGATAAAAATCTTTGCTTATGTTGTTAACGGACTTGCATAACCATAATAAGGACAGTTATTTGGCTGGAGCAGGGCCTGCTCGCGTTTATTTGTAATGAAAAGGGATTATTGTAGCTGTATTTTTCACATTATGGCTAAAAATATATTTTTATATATATTTTAGCCATAATATATATTATTAAATATATATTATAATAATATATATATATATATAATATATTTAGGACTTTCTGAATTTAGACCATTCAGAAAGTCCCAAAGTATGGCTTTAGCTTTATAATTCTACTGAATTGTGTAGTTGACTTTTCACCACCTCTAGTTACACAGTGCACCTTTGACTATCAATAGAAAAGACCTCTAGGACTTATTGGTGCTATGTCCACATCTAAAAAATATGAGCATTTGTAATAACTTTCTGTTCAATATGTAGTGTGCTTTTGTGGCCACCAGAGGAGGCTCATGTCCTCAGTCTCAGACAGGAGCTGTGCAGAGATCTAATCAGGAGACACTCATGAGCAATGCAAGTCAGTGTAATAAAAGAATATGAGTTTGTTCTGTCATCAGCTGTAAAAGACCAAAGCCTCGTAGCTAACTAAGAACTAAACATGGCCATAAATTAGACAGATGTGCAAATATTTGAAAATGAATGAGGATTGCCAGGCTGCTCAGAGCAACATCAAATAAGCACTTTGTCTGCACAACTGTCTCCTAAAAATACGACCAGGCTTTCTTTTTGGCTGACCCATTAGGTTAAGATGGTCTGATTAGGTTTCCTGCAAGACCCCGCTGCATACATTTGCATTTTAATCAGCCTGGAGATTTAGCCAGTGCTCTAGTTTTCAAATATATTGTAAGAGTAAAAAGAGCTTATGGGGAACTGATTGCATTACAGTCTACAGTAGAGGTTTTGTAATTGTTCTTGAGTCTTTTCTTGTTTGTTGTTATGGTAAAATAGTTCATGCACAGGGCTGCGGTGACAGTGGAGAGATGTCCTATTAAATTTGCATATAGGCTGCTGTCTGCTACCTGTAGCCTTGGTGAAATGAGGACGCAGACGGAGGCGAACAATGGGAGTCTAGGCCACACGAGCCTGGAGTCTGTCACCTGCCACGGCACCACAGCTTTCAACGCTGCAGCAGAGATTTAAAGCAGAAGAGAGAGATTAGTGTACACTTTTAGTAAGACGAGACACTGCAGTAGGGGTGGACAATTATTTTGGACATACGTATTCAAATACAGATAAGTGTCTGAGGGCTGAACCTTTGTGTTGCAAACAGTGGTGGATGAAATAGGGCAGAGCAGGGTTAGTTGTCACATGGGTAGGTTGTCACAATCACTGTATCTCAGCTTGTGAATGATGCATTTGAAAAAAAGTCTGAATAAAATGTGCATTAAAAGAACCAAAATTCACTTGCTAAAATATTTTTGTAAACATTTGTTCAAGATAAGACAACATCAAAAAAATGTAGAGCAGATTTTTTCCAAAATTGTGTTGAAAGCTTATAACCATTGACTTTACAAAGAGGGGAGTCAGAGTGACAATTAGGACTGTTTTTTCTGAGCTGGGTTTAAAAATGTACAAGAAGGTTTAGGTGAGAGTAAAAAAGTCCAGTCAGGGTCAGTTGTCACACTTTTTTCTGGGTTGGTTGTCACATACAGTATGATTATATCTAGAACAGCCGCACAGCCGGAGCGGGGTTGGTTGTCACACTTTACAAAAGCCAGATTTTCTCCAAAATAATGTATTTTAAATTATTCCAATTCAATGCAAGAAATCAGTGTAAAGTTTCAACTAAAAATACATCTAATTATTGTCATGTAGCTTGTTTTTTTAGTATTTCCTACAGACTTGAAGATGCTCAATGTGACACTTTTTGAGGTGAAAAATCAATTATAGAAGCAGAAACTTACATTTTTACTTTGGAACATTCTTGATTGGGATGTCTACTTTTTATGACTTAAAAATATGGCTAAAAGAGCCAAACTATGGTCCAGTTTGTCCGTTTATTTTATTTTTAAGTCTTATTTTGGTCCAAAAGTTACTAAAGTTGGTCAGATGAAGCAACACAATTGAGAAAAATTGTCTAAAATGTATAATAATTAGGGATTTTGTCACCTTTTCAGACAGTCTCAAACCTAAAGAAAAGTACTTTTACTTTTATTATTTTTCAAAAATGTAGTGAAGTAAAAGTAAGTATCCAGAATAAAATATACTTAAGTAAAGTAAAATACCTTAGTTACTTAAGTCCAGTACTTTTACTTTTGTACTGAGTTACATTCCACCACTGGTTACAAATGCTCTTAATGTAGGGTGACCAGGGTTTCAAAACTAAAAACTGGGACACACCCCAGTAAATAAGTACATTCTAATATATTTCTACTGTATTCTGGGCTTATTCACACTCATATATATTCTCTAAAACCTTTGACAGTGCAAATGAATGCATTTTTTTGTTGTGTTTTAGTTATTTTTTAGCACAATTTTGTCTAGTTTGACTAACAAAATAGCAATATATTCCTTCTTTCACTGTTGGGAAGTGTCAAAGGTCACAAATCAGGACAACAGGGACATTTCTTGTGTAAAATTGTTAGAAATCAATGGTTTTGGATACATTTGTTGGGACATAGGACACAGCGCTTAAAATTGGGACTGTCCCAGGTAAATGGGGCCGTCTGGTCACCCTATCTCAATGCAAACACATTATTGTAGAATATATGCTTTTTAATCGATTATTTTGTCCATTTATTGTGATATTTGAATACAAGTGCAGACAATCGTTCAATAGCCAAGTCTATCACAAAACAAAAAAGGCACAGAGAGATTTGTGCAAAGTTTTTACTGAAGGATTTATTGATTGGATTTATCTAATTCTAAGCCTTGTTCATTCATGTTTTAAGTCTAAAGAAAGTCATTTTCTCAACCATACTTATTTGAAAAAGCTATGAGTGACTAAGCAAACAGTGCAATCACTTTCTCATTCACTACATAACAATGACAGCACAGTAAACTAAGGAAACTGAAGAAGGACAAAATAAACATCTGTGTAGCTCTTCCAGCATGTATTTTATTGGACTTCACACACAAACACACTTTGAATAGCGCTGGTAAACTGGTCACTGGTGGAAGAGAAAAGGAAGAGCAGATGTGTGTGATTGGCACAATGATCATCACAATGAGCACACAGACTATTTCGATCTGAAGCTGGCTACTTTCCAGCTTAGGAGCAAATTAAGCTGACTTGGTGCTTTAAATCACTTTAAAATGAAAATTACAGAGTAAATTGTCACAGATGCAAAAATGCTCTGGCTGCGAGCTGGCTCGCATCTCCGCAGCACTAACTTATAACTTTACATGCTTGTCTACATGAAAAAACACAAATATAAATCAGCGCTTCATTCCAGCGTCCAACTTTTCTTTAAAAAAATCCTTTTTGTTCAATATCTGATAAAAACAAACTGAAGCACCTGGAAATGTTAAAGATAAAAATCACACTGTGTCCCTCCTATTTAGAGTCAAGTCAGCCTCAGGGATGAATCAGACTCAGTTTTAAATGTAAACTGACAAATAAAACATTTCCTCAAAATTTCAAACATTTTAATAGGACTTTTATATTGGCTCCACCTACATATTTTTTTGAGTAATTTTAGATCTCTAAAAATCATTTTACCTCCATTTTTGACCTCAATTACCTTCGGCTTTTGAAGAGGAATGGTCAAAACCCAAATCTAGAGTCATTCAGGTCTCAGCTGTCAACACCAGCTTCACCAATCCTTATATCTACCCAAAAAATCTAGGCGGAAATTAGATTCTGTTTTTCTTTTGTTTGGAGAAAGTCATCAAAAGCTAAAATTAAACGGATGCAGTTTTAAAAAGACTCCAGCCATTTGCTTGTCGTTCTAGTTTGAATTTTTACAGATTTAAGTGTGAGGGAAAATAGGCCGGAATGAGAAGGGGTTAGTATGGACTATTGACCCTATTTTGTCCCGCCCACTTTTCTAAGAAGTGTACTTCCTGTTTAGCTGCATTTAGCCTATAGACTTCAGTTGATGGGTTTATTTTAACTGTCATTACAAATGTTTGAAATTGCCCAACAAGATAGACAGACAAACATGTAAACTACCGTAACAGAGCTAAACAGGAAGTGCAAATCCTAGAAAAGTGGGCGGGACAAAATAGGGTCAATAACAAGTCCTATACCAATGACCTCTCCATGGAGACAAGGTGACTAACCCTTCACTATGAAAGTTTCATGCTGTATCTTTACCAACAAGATTCCTAATTATTTTTTCCTAATTATTTTTTTCTAGGCTATGACACACTTATTTTTTAATAATTTTAATATTTAAAACAGCTTTGCAACGAAATTTCAATTGCACTACATCTATTTTTTTATTTCAGCCACAAGCATCATGTGTACTATTTATCTTCAGTCCACCAGGTTCTTCTACAACTGCCTCATTGTTTCTTCTGTACAAACACATCCACATTTGTGAGACAAAAAAAGAAAGGAAAAAATATGTGAAACAAGTGAGCGACCTTGGCTACAGCGTTGCTAGGCAAAAATCCGCCTGCTGATTTTAACATTAAAAGAGCGTCGGTTCAAAAACACTGCTGCGTTACACTTGTACAAGGGGAATTCACAAAGCTTTCCGGGGGATTGGGAGGAATAAAAAAGAATGAGCAAAGAGCAACATTAAAGCGAGCTGGAGTCAGACACATGAAAGGCAAAAGGAGAAGAAAAAACTGTTGCCGCGGTGATCTGGTCCGGGCCGAGCTACACAATGGGATGCCATCATGTGCACGCGCTCAAGGAACACCAACGGCAGCGTATAAATAACCTCTGTGATGTCGGCTTTTCCTGACAGATGAGATCAACATAAATTAGATCCTGGGAGAAGAAAGAAGCAGGAGAAAGGAACTAAAACTAAAGGTTGTGAGCTCACCTTAGATACGACAGCTAACGGTTTGAAAAAGATCTCATTTATGGTTGACAATTGTGTTTTACAGCCGGCAGTTATGTAACAGATCAATTAGGGTAAGTTAAGTGAACTTACAAGACTTTAGGGCGGCGCCTCTACTAGCTGCAACAAGTTAATCGATTAATCGCGACTAGTGCTGGGCGATATTTGGGCATGTCTCGATAACAATATTCAGACAATTATTACATCATTAGGCTGCGTTCAATTTTCATGATGGTGAACAAGATTTCTGATTAATAATGTAACACTGTACTTTGTCATGAAATATCTAAAAGATCATTTCAAACTGTTTCAATCTGGTGATTTCCATTAGTGACTAGACCCAATCACTTTTGTATTACAACAAAAACTGACTTTGAACAAGATTTAATTGAGCTGCAAACGTCTGTGTGAAGTATCATTGGTCTGGAAAATGCCGGGATGTCACATGAACAAAGTGAAATGTTTCAAATGAATCACAGAAGTGCAGACATAGTACATTTATATCCTAAGTTGAAAGTTACTAGCATCATTTTCTCTATTTTCTATTCTTACAGAGATCTTTTTGTGGCAATTTTAACTTTAAACGAGATACTCAATATTCAATTTTTGGATATCTTGAAAATCACATTCATATGATCTAAAATTCACTATATTGCACAGCTCTAATCCCAAATAATTTAGCAATCGAATAATTGTTAACTGGTCTTTATACAGATTGGAAACATCCAATAAACTGTGGAAAAGCACTAGATTTAATAGAAATTACATGAAATTGTGTAAATTTAGTGCTTTTTGTGAAAAACTAGTTTGCTTGAGGTTTGAGTTGTTATGATACTAAATTTCAAACTCAATTTTAATTCTAAGAACTAGACTCCATTCAAAGAGAGTATGCAGATGACATGACAGCCTTCTACATGTGAACAGTGAGTGGCAAAAAGACACAAGAGTCCATGAAGATAAATTTGGTAAGAGCTCTAAACGTGACTAAAATGTGAAAAGGCAGCTACAAACTCAAAACAATATACAACAACTCTGCTGAATACTTAGTTTCTATTGGCAGGTAAAAAGATAAAACAGGTAAACAGTAGCAGAAAAACTGATAAGCAGCAGGAACACTTGAAAAGAAACACTGCTTCTCTCACATTTCTCACCAACACCAACTGTGATCAAGTGTAGTTGTTCTCATTACCTCTTTAACCATAGATAGGTTGGGTTTTGTGTGGCTTGATTGGATGGAAATGGCATTGCAACAATATTTAATAAACAAAGCTACAGCAAAAGCAGGATAACTATAGAAGTGGTCATGTTTCATCCTGTGAACTGTGCCAGCTGATCCTCAATCTACTGTTTGACTTATTATCTGTCAGTCTGTCTCTAAACAAATACAAACTTTACTCTATGAGTAACATAATTAACTAGAGCTGCAATCAGCAAAAAGAATTATTGGTCGACTAAAGACCCCTAAAAAGGGGTTGAGGCAAACTAAGAAGCTGAAAATCCATTTGTCTGTGTTTGAAAGAGAAAAGTGCAAAGTTCAAGCAAAAACAATTCAAACAATAGAAATAGAAATAATAAAAAAGTGAAAATCCGAGGCACTCTGATTGCCAAATTAAAAGTCCTTGATTGAAAGTGGACTTGCCTACGTGTTTCGGCTGGGCATGTGAAAGGAAGAACTGCTGGAGCCAGGTGTTCAAATAAGCGGGCGTCCAGTTATCTCATAATAGGTTAGGCAAACAAAGTGCAAACAAATTACAGCCATAATATTATATAAATAAAGAATAATGGTGATATGGCATGATACAGAAATTATCTATGTAGGGACAACCAGATGAAAACTGAACATAGATAAGTCTACAACATCCAACATCATTATATCAAAAGGGCACGTGCTGTATAAAAATCTGATAAATCTGAACCCATATGCTGCCAGATAAAGCCTAAAAAAACTCATATAACAAAAAAAAAAAAGTTTATTTCCTTAATAAGAATGTGTTTGCTTTTAAAGTCTCTTTCAAATAAGTTTCTCTTTGTGCAAGGAATAGAAAGCCATGTATTTTAAACTAAAAGGGCAAATCAGACCAATCATACAGGTTGAAATCTTCAGCTAATTCTTTTTTTTTCTTGTTGCTGTTTCATATAAATCTTCATGATAAATAAAGGAGCTAGTTGACTAATCCAAATTTCTCGACTCTATTAATCGACTAAACGACTAAAGAACTACAGCCCAAATTAACAGTAGCACAGTAGCATACATAGGCCTACTTTGTAATGATAGCATAGGCATATTGACATGTGTTTGAAAACGGATAGACTCCATTGCCGTTTAAGAAAAAGATTACTTGACTACACTTCATTTGCATTTTCAGTCAATAAAAACAGTGCAGAGCTATAACATTTATTTACTTTGTTGTTTCCATAGTGATACAACCCACACCGCTTATACAGATACTCACAGATGCTTTACATGAAAAACTAATTTACTCTCACAGCAACTATACTGGGGATTTGAAAAGAGATTAGCAGGAAATTAAAACCGGCAAATGGTATGAAATTACAGAATGTAACGATGGACAGAGGGAGGGACCACAAACCCGAGGATCAATATCTATGGCTTAATTACTTACAGCATCCTCGGTTGCTAGGAGACGAGTTTAAGCTGAGAAAGCAGGACGAGAAAACGAGACACAAAAAGAGACTTGAGTGTCGCCTGGTTGTTACTGTTATAAACTCTTATGTTTCAAAAGGGCTGATGGTCACTGGAGCTGTGAGATGAGAGACACATAAGAAAAGTTCAAATTTACATATCAAAAACGTTAACAAAGACAATTACAAAGCTGATTGAAAATGCTAACATCTTGCCGGTGTAGGTACAATATTTGCAAGGGCTGTAAAATCTACTTCGGTCACAAGTTATCTACAATGGATGTTGTAATACAATTACAAAACAATAACCACTATGTACAGCCAATCAGAGCGCAAGCATGACGTCCCGATTATACTACTGTGGTGATGTGCTACCAAGCTAGCAAAATATAATAATTTTTAATGTTCAGTTTTTTAATAACAAATGTAAATTACACAAATACTGATCATAAATAGCAAGTAAAACATCGAGTTTACTGAAAATAATGGTGTGTTCCAGGCAGCAGGGAACTGGGATATTTCTCACTTGAAAAATACCACTTCCCCGTCCAAAGCGTTCCAACCTAATCAACTCGTATGTAAACATTATGGCTGATGCTAACCTTTAGGCTAAACAAAAGTAACGGTAAAAAAAACTGTAACCAACAACAACGAGTTGTTGATGGGTTTCTCTGAAAACATGTTAAATACTTTACAAAAACTAGGAGAATATTTCACCAATGCGTTAGCTTCTATGCACAGGGTCATAGGCTCAATTTATGTTTCCAAACTCAGAATATTTAGGCTGTTCTGTTCTTGAACTTAAAACACTATATTCCGCTTTTTATTGTTATTAAACTGCAAAACAAAAAAAGTTTGCTTCTGTGGTTTTAAAGAAGACCTTTTGTGTTTTTTCTATGGATTTAATTACAAACTATGATGTAATTAGATCAGTAATTCAAATGTTGCCTCACTGAAAAAAGGGATTTTGGCTCTTATTAAAAGTAGAATAATTTTTTTTAATCAGATTTAATCATTTTTATTTTTACTAAAATCTGCTTATATAAATTGACATAAATTCAGCATCTGGGGAATTTAAAACCCTACTTGCCCTATATGAATTTCATTTTTTTTTTTTTAAATAACCAGAAGTAAATACAGGCAAGTGGGTGAGGGTAGGTGGTAGGTGAGAATTGGGATTTTCAGAGCACTTGAGAACCTGCTGCAGAGCAATATAAGATTACTCAAACGTGCATAAATAATCCAACTTTGTGGAAATTAACAATGACAGAACACTCTTAGAACACAAAAAGCGTATTTAAGCTAACAGATCCCTTTTAAACTTCATATAAATGCTAAAAGTAGTTGATTCCACTAAGGCAATAATGTGAGGATTAGATTTCAACTGAGCCTAAAACAGACTCCGCTGAAATCTGCTACGATAACATTTGATGACAGCATTAGATATTTGAAAAAGTAGAGGCAGCACTACTCAAACATGCGTGAATGAAACAAAACAGACCTTTGAAGTTGTTTTAATAGGCTATAGATAAAATATTGCTTTAATTAACAATTTATTTTTCAAAGTCGGATGTCACTAATATTCCAATAAATATCTGACCTATGTCCTCAATCTCAAAGAGGCTGCATCTCTGGAATAACACCTATTAAGACGTAGGGTCAAACAGTCTCGTCTTTAGGGAATTGAGTTGGTCGTATGAATAATTACTGAGATATTGACATAGACACCACTTTCATCTTGTCGCCAGGTGCCCTTCTCCAGCTGCCCATATTAATCTTTACTCAATTTTTCATTCATCGACATTCACAGCCTATATATTCTACCTTATCTTTGGCTCATTAAAACCACCTTGTCACATTTCCTAGGCCTGTCTATTCATACCGTTAAACCTTGTTATGAATGCACTGAGGATTCATCCGGAACATGTGTGAACGGCATTACAATATTACATAATCGCCGAGGAGAAGCTCCAATCTTTCAATGAAGATGGAAAAGGTGTCAACTGCAAATCAGTATTTAAAGAAACAACGCTTGGCTTTAGCCTACATACTGTACTAATTATTTTTTACATCCTGACAGTAATGCTTGTGAGGTTATGACAGTCATTTCAATATTAGACAGAGACAATATGGTAAAGACTTTAGGACCGAAAGATTAAAGGAACATGTTTTGTTTTGTTTTTTTTTTTTGGTAAGAAAACCACTTAAAATCAGTTTCCCCAGCACAGATATTTTGTTAATTAATATCTACTCATGTGGAAAATAGTTCATAATGTCCTGACTACATCCAATAATATCCTATTTAATCACTAATCTCAACTATGTACATCTGCTGTTGTTGTTAAAATTGTGGCTAATTGGTGTTAGCACAACAGCACGTCTCGCTGATTAAAGAACTATGAAAAAAAATTAAAACACACCGTGGTGAGCAAGTTGACTGAGAATGTATTAGGAAAAGTGAACAAAATATGTAGACTGAAGCAAGAAGTTTAAAATTATTTACTTCTATTTACATTTTAAGGAAGAAAAGATCGGGTGTAAGACCTTTACCCACAGTCCAATCAAAACATTAGAACACTAGCTAGCACACTGTCTCAAAACTAGACGGTGTAATCCCTCATCTGTCCAGAAGTAATCTATAGTAGAAAGTCCTCAAAGTTGTCATCTGGACATTCTGAAGATCAAGACGGTTCGACTCTCATCTGAAAGTCATTTTCAATCTGATGGAAGTAAACTGACACTGGCTGTATTTATACTAAACCTGTTCCTAAAACCTGTTCCCAAAACCTGTTCCTAAAACTGGTATGGTGGGCCCTTGGCTTCTTTCCATTGTTCTCTGCTTCACAATAAGAGAGGAAGCAGGGAAAAGGGTTTTAACAGGTTTTAGGAACAGGTTTTAGGAACATGTTGTAAAAGAACTGTGTAGTGAGCCAATTTGCAAATCAATTCTTCTGCAAATACAAATTATTCCATTTTATTACAAAACCTGTCAACTGTGTAGTTTAGATCTGTACAAACATATTTAACACGAGATTCTGGTATTAGACTACTTTATCTGCTCATTTTTAGGCTACAATTTTTCTCTATATGTAGCATCCAAATAGGATGAAACAAGGATTCTGTATAAATCACAAATCTAATCCGAGCGCTTGTCAGAAAAAAGCAATTATTTTTTTCTTTACAAATCATTTAGCCTTGGGTCAGTGTAATTAGAAACAATCATTCATTTTCACATTTATTTATGAGTCTGAAAGGTCAAGGGACACATGCAATCTTCAGTATGACGGACTGTAGTAGACCCAAGAGACACGAACGTTAACCACACTGCTATGTCAAAACAACTTCTTGCAGTAAAGCATTAAATAATTTAAAAATGCAATGAAAATAATTAAATATGAACATACACTAGAGTTCATTTTGTGTGGTTTTATCGTCCCCAAAGGATTAATTAACCATGTTATATAAACACTTACGGTTTAAAAATCTATAAGTCTGTATCAAGTTTTAAATGATCTTGACCCTTACAAGGAAGAAGCGGAAATGCAACTACAGTAAAATCCTCTGATAATTATCCCCAAAGGAGTCATCGTGTATGGGAAGAAACACAGTGTAGGAATTTATGCAATTGTAAGACCAGTACCCATGGCCCTGACTATTACAACTAACTGCTACTGTGCTGCACTCTGGACAAATGCCATGTAATTGCAAGGTTGCGTTTAGAGACCAGCGGCCCATTCACTAACAATAGATCATTTACATCTAATTTGCGCCTTCGAGCATCCAGACACTGGATTCACTCAAGGACACGCACAAAAAACCTGAAGCCTTGAATTATAAATGACCCATGGCGTGGAAAAATCACAAATACAGTGCCTGATTAAAGATTAAAAACAACCTCAGTGCAAAATTTTGATTGTTATATTGTGAAGGAACTGGTTTAAAAACAGTTTATGCTTTACAACTACTCAAAAAATGTCACTTACAACAATAGGAATTAACAAATGTGAGTGTTAAGTTCTTTTGAAGTTCAAGT
The DNA here is from genome assembly GCA_038363315.1 of Mugilogobius chulae. Lineage (NCBI taxonomy): Eukaryota > Metazoa > Chordata > Actinopteri > Gobiiformes > Gobiidae > Mugilogobius > Mugilogobius chulae. The sequence goes on from CM076405.1 coordinate 10,006,513, forward strand.
GTCACAGTATATGAAAAAAGTACTTAAACTAGAGATGCACTGATCCACTTTTTTTTTTAGTTCCGATACCGATTTAGATAAGTATTTGCAGATACCCAATAACATGCAGTGTAGAGATTGAAAATGTTTTTTTTAATTCTCAAAATTCAGGTAACTTGTTAGAAAATGTATCATATAGTGTACGTATTGTGCAAAAAAACGTGATTGAAATTTCAAACATTATGCGTCGCTCTAGGCCAGCAAAAGCCAGTAAATAGTCTCATTATTGTTTAAATAAAGGCCACAATCGTGATATCTTGGGATTGTTACCCCAATACAGCAACATTTTGTAAATCAGAGTTGATATTCGATCCCAGTATTGGATCAGTGCTTCGCTGTCTTGAACACAACAAATCCTTTCATCAGATCTTCATTTTCATAGATTTTGTTATCAGTGAGCAAAAATGAATACTGTTATAATATTTTTGCAGTAGGACTATTTCAATAACTGTTATATTCAGATTATATTTTAAAAACTCATCAGAAATTGGATAAAAAGTGTGTGAAAATGTGTTTGTTCAAGTTGAAGTTTGTGGGATTACACTAAATGCTTGTATTATTTTAGGTCATTTTAAATATGCTTGATTCTAAAAAGCAAAAAAACAAAACAAAGTCCGAGAGAATTAACAAAAGGACTGAAATAGGCCTATGAACTGACAAAGTAAGAAAATAATTACGAATATTTTGAAACAACAACAAACAACAAAAACAATTTGTTTTAGTGGTTTATGAAGGACAAATGTATACCTTTGTGATTTGCTAAGCCGTCCAAATTGCTATTTTGTATATGTTAACAACACAGTGAATTTTCAAATACTGTATCTTTATCTTCTTACTATACGCTTCTACAAAATATACTTTAAATATCTATAAATCTGTTTATCTTGTCAAAAATGTGTCGTCTATGACCATATTTTAATTTACATTTATTTCACTTTGTTTATTGGCAACACATGCCCTTTGCTCAGCTGAATTTCTTTTAACATCTTACACCTTGTAACATGTGAATATATAAAACATTGTAAAGCTAGCAGGATAATGAGCATCCCAGAATCACACACACACTGACTGAATATGCTTTACATTAGTTCATTATTCATTCGGTCACAGTTGGTGGTGGTAGAAAGACGCTTCTGAATGTGAATATTTAAAAGATAGCCCCCCTTCTATGGCACCTACTGTTGAATGGCTATAAGGTGCACTGTTTCTTTAAATGGTGTGAGCTGAGGAGGGAGTGGAGGGGCCAGGAGACAGTGGAGAAAAGGAGAGAGAGGGAGTAGTAGTAGAAAAAGGGGGGCGGCTCCACGATACATCTCTTCTGTGTCTTGGACAGGGTGTTTTTCCAGCGTGGATTGACTGAAAGAACAAGAGAAAGAGAAAGTTCTGCTTTTGTTGAATCGATTTAAGATTTTTTTTAAGGAACTATGATATTTTTGGAGCTGGAAATAAGGTAGCAAACACTGGGCTTCAGCAACCCCTGTGTGGCCACTTTAAGGATACAAAACAAGGAGACTTTTGTGATGGAACAGTGGCTTTTAAAGTGAGTCTTGGGAATTTCAAATCAGGAAAACCTTCACGGAGAAAGCAGACAAGTTTATTCGTGAATTGCATCGATTCCACTGCAAATGCAAATTATGCCTACAAGTTGAAACTTACACGTGCGTTGTTAGTGTATATCTACTCTACTCACTTGTCTTGTGCTTGATCCTTTTTTGGGCACTTCCCATCAGTGGTGGCCAACCCAAAAAAACGTGTGATTAAAAAGAAGGGAAACCAATTACCACTGACTGAACGGCTTCACTCCAGTTTCTTGACACAAAAAGAATGGCACAGAAGGATTCAGGAGTAGAGCAGAGTCGTGTGAAGAGCGGAGACAGTCTCCAGGGGTCCAAAGCTGTGGTCGGGGCCCATACGGCGGGCGGAGGTGTGGTGGTGGCGGTCAGGGAGAAGAAAGGACCACTGAGGGCAGCCATACCCACAATGCCTTTCCCCCTGGCAGTCATCTGCTTGTTCCTGAACACCTTCATACCAGGACTAGGTGAGTGCTGCTGACTTGTAAAATGATTGTCACAAATGTTCACACTGGGATGAATTGCAAAGATATTAAATTATGTAATTGCAATTCAAGAAAGAATAATACAATTGAGGAGATCAACAGGTTTTTATGTTAGTTGAGAAGAATATAATTTTTGGATAGTTTGAATGTGAGTATTGGAACACAGTGTTCACATTGACTTACTTTTAGTGTGCAGAATAGCTTATTATAAATGTAACAATATCAAATGTTTAGTAATATGATGATTAATTCACAATTATTGACACTCCTGCAATTAGTCTTATATGTTTATGTAATAAACTTTGAAAGAAAAAGCTAAATAATTTCGCATACACAGTCAGAAGTTATAGATTAGATTGAAAAGGTATCTTACATTTGTTTATTTGATTTTTAATATGACACGAAGAGTCACAATTATCAATTAATAAAATAATCTTAACTCTTTTCTTAAGATAAAATATATTAAGTGCACATACAATAAAAATAGTCCTAATTTAAAGTAATATACAGGACAGAATCCAAATTGGATTCAAAATCATTATTTCCGCTATAATCACAATAAACAAGTATTCAATTGTGTGAATACTGTCAGAGTGGAATGAAGCTGTAAACAAAATTGAGTTGGTAAACAGCGAACACATGTCAAAGAGGTAAACAAGTCCAAAATAGCATCAGCAGCAGCAGCAGCAGCAGCAGCAGCAGCGGAGTTTGGGTGGTCCTGAAACTAGACCTAGACAGATACATCAGAAAGACAGCTCACAAAGTAGAGAAAATGTGAAATTCTCCGTTTGATCTCAGCTCTGTTCGCCGGTTCATTACTGTAAAAATAGTTCCAATTTCACACTGAACTACATGTTAACAGCTTGTCCAGATGTCAGCTCTGCAGGTGGAAATGTCTGGGTATAAAAATAAGCCACATCATTTTCGGGGCTAAATCACAAGCAGAGTAAGGCAGAGACAAGGCGCCGCAGGTGAGGCGTCAACACTATGGGAAGGCTTCACAAGTCTGTCATTAAACTCCGGAGAGACCCAGACGCAGCACAGTTCAGCAGGCCATTACGTTCACGCTGATGGGTAAATTGGTCGTCCAGAGTAACCGGCTGTTATGGGTCATTTTGACTGCTTTGTCCGGCCCAATGATACCACCATTTCTGCTTTATGGTGCTGCTGGAGGGGATTTATTACTGCTGGATTCCATTATAGTCTGGCGGAGGTTGACCAATCACGCCAAATTGTCTTGTTTTTCCGGCTCTTCCCTTCTGGGGTCAGCACAGCAATCAACAGTAATTAGCATGTTTGGTTAAGATTTTATCACAGAGTTCATTTCCTGACGCAGCCTTTCCTTACAGCTGAAGTGAAAAAGGAAGTAAGTATTTACGCTTTGAACTCATCCCTCGCTCTCTCAAAGCTTTTGTCACGTCACTAGTTTTCACTTTCATTGATTTTTAGCCACTAGCACAGCTTTAGAACAGGGCTTTTGGACACAACAAATAGCCAGGCTTACCACTCTTTACTCTAAATGTAACTATATTGACAATATCGCGATGCCAAAATGTCACAATATATTGTCCTCATCACCTGACAATATCAAACAGCATGACTTGCATCAAAAATAGTTCTGAGTTCATAGCATTAACACACATTTTATGGAAAAAAAAAAAATCATAAAATTCAAAATATATTTATAACAGACAAAAAATCAAGACCTCATATGTGTATGTGAGAGAGAAATTTAGTCTGAAGTCATGGATTTGCACGTGGATCTTCTGTAATAACTCGATATCTTGATAAATATCGTGTCGTTAGCTTCATATCAAAAAAATATTGTAAGATTTGCATATCGTTACATCCCCCCATTCAGACCCAAAAGGATCATATAGTGACTCACAAGGTTCTTTCTTTTATAGTTGACTTTATAATTGGAAACAAAACATATTAAGTGGCAGCGGCAGGTCCAAAACTTTGGAGTTTTTGGGTACTGTATTTTAAATGTGCCATTTAAATAAACATTGACCTTTACCTTGATATTAAGTAAAAAAGTTTAGTGAAGTCAAACATGCCTTACAATGACAAATGTAATTTTTTTAAAATGATAATTTTGAAACTGACCCAACAGGCCTTAAGTAAGATGAAGTCATAAACTTATCAATAAATGTATGATTTTACTCAGTCTCTCAATCATGTTATTAATCTAAATTAATAATAACATGAATGAGAGACTGAGTAAGTAGTTACACACCTAAATAGCTCAAATTTAGTTATACAAGTAATACACTGTGTTTTCATGCTTGTATTTTTAATGCACATTTACCCCCGTCTTAAGTATAAGCTATTAAAATCACATTTTGCATTTACAGCATTAGAAGCTTGCATCAAATACAAGTCTATTTGATCACTTGAGGTGGATTGTTGATGCGTATAAAGTCAATCAAATTTTAAAACAGTTACCTTCCACACGATAAAAAATAAAAAAGAAATACATATACAAATGATAAATATTGGACAAATTAGTATTGTAATTCTCATGACAAGCCTAAACCTAAATAGGCTCCTGATGCAGATCCTATTTTACACGGGCAGCCCACATTTTGGCATCTGTTGCTTCCCCTGCTGAGTAGTTATAAAGTGGCATATAATTGATCTGACTATGAAATGCAATGATTTTGTAACTATAAAGCATGAAAAGTGTAAAAACGCATGCTGTTTAACTTGTACCAATAGAAAACTTCACTATTTGTTCCTATAAGACCAAAGACACAGTTCTACACCTGCATTCACTTTAATCTAACACAGCCTTGTTATTGTGTGAGCTAACTCCAGAACACTTTGCCAACAGTTACATTTTTTACCCAATACTTCACTAAATCCTGTGCTGCGCTCACTAAAAGATTATGTTAGCTTCTCCACTTTGACAGATGAAAGAGCACAATATTGATATATAATAGTCAATAACAGATGGAAGAGACTATAGCTCCAGTAAATGTCACCTCTTCGATTCCACATACGGCTTTTACACAGCATATGACTTTGAAGGACATAAAGAACACTTTGGCCTTATACAGTAGTAATGCTCATCATATTGTCCTTTGCTTACAAGCCAATATATAATGGTGACATTTGACAATTTTCTTTTAGTTGAAAAGGGATACAGAGCTAATAACAAATGCTAAAATCTATGCACAATGATTGTGGAAACTCTGCAGAGGCTAAAAACGTTGTGAGGAGTGAAAGCAGCACATAAACTTTATAGTAAGAATGATTGTCAATAGTATTTTAGGTATCTAGATAGACTGTCTAGATATAACTGTAACATTTACAAGTCTAGATAAGGGATAGTCATCATCTTTATTTTCCTTAAAGGTGCATTGCGTAAGTTAAAATGTTCAATATTACGATATATCAAATTACCGTCCATTGGCACTTGCCTGGATGTGCGCCATGACGTTTTGTAAACTTACCGAGTTTGCCTCTGTAAGCGCAGACAGGCTCATAAATGTGAGTGGTGCGGGTCGCATTTTCCCGCGCTAATCCTCCTTCACTGGATTATCGTCATTATTTCTATTTATTTAGCAAAAGCTCTCGGTTTTATACAATGGACGGCTGTTGTAAATGCTGTTTAATGAAAAATAAAATAAATAATCACTGGTAAATACTGCCATCTAGCTTCCGAACCCCCGTAACACACGGAAGAATTCAAAACAACTAGCCCACCGTAACGGCATGGCATGAAGCCGACTGCAGGGCCGAGGAGCACTTGGACATGTTTTTGAGAAAGAGGAATTGTGCTGGAGATCAATAAGACGTTCATCTGGCGATTATTTTCATTAGAAGGTAAGACTCTCAGGCCTGTCAAAGTACATCCACATTTAGACACAGATTTAGTAGCTTAGCGCTTAGCTGTTTGTCTTGGTAAGGTTTATGTTTTATTAGAGTAATAAATTGCCATTGAGCATTTAGTTTATGACAAATGAGGCCTGTAAAAAGCTTGTTTACAATTTTCTCTCACGCTAAAACAAAGCTTTTCCTCAAACTCTCAATCTTTTCTTGTGTAACTTTTGAAGTGTGTAAACTGATCATTCAGTCAAAAAGAACATAAAATAGCCAGCATCTACTTTTTCATACAAAAACCTTTGTCTTCTTAAGTCAGAAAACATTTAGCAGAAAATAACGATGTGTCAAAAGAATCTTTTCAGCCGTAAAATACGTTTTCAGCTGCTGATAGTAGGGAGGGTGCAGTGCCACAAAACGCCAAAGATGGCGCCCTTGTTCAAAACCTTTGCAACTTACGCCATGCACCTTTAAGGCTGAATTTTTTGGACAACTTCTTGGCCAAAGGTGCATGATAAGCTATACCATTTTTATGTGGGGTTGGAGAAAATATTCATAACATTATATTTGTTAAAGTGTTGCAAAATAACAACTTGATTGCTACTATACTTTTTGCAGAAAAATAAAAATCTAAAAACATTTGGATACTGATATTATAGAGCTATATCAAGACTGGATACTGAGACTAACAGACCAGTAAATAAGAATACATATGATTTCCAATGTTTGGGAAGTGGATTGTGGGACAAACTTAACTTCTGTTGAATAGCCCTGGTCTAGATGGTGGGGAAAAGTCAGTTTTTTGCATTAATAACATTGCACTTAGCTATGAAATATCTAAAAGATCAGTTCACACATTTTCTATCTGGTGATTTCTATTAGTGACTAGACCTATTCACTTTTTGTATTATCACAAACAGAATTCAGACAATATTTTAGCTGAACTCCATTTGTATTAAACGCCATTGGCCTGCAGAATGTTGTGATGTCACGTGAACAAAACCTATTTCGGTGAGTGAGAATTCCAATGCTGAGTGTTATTTTTGAGTAACCGCAGGGTTAAACTAATGAGCTGCTGTTAGGAGGGACTAGTTTCAACTAAAAGTGAACAGACAGAAAACAGATTTTTAAACAGCCTGTTATAAATTCAACAAAAGGCTCTGTTCACAGCATTCTAGAGGACAATAAAATTTGATACAGATACTTGGCAGCTAAAATGAATATTGTTTAAATTAAGACCGCAACTAATGATCATTTTGCTAAACGATTAGCAGGGCGATTATTCTTTTGATTAATCGATTAGATCAGGGGTGTCGAGCTCATTTTGACAAAGGGCCACATTGGCATCGGGGTTGTCCTCCAAAGGCCGGTTGTAACTGAATTTAACCTTACTAATCTTTGACATACTACAAATAATAGTATAAAATGACTTATACTATTTAGGTTTCAGACCTATTGTTTTATTAGGTCAAGACATACAGATTACTTCTGGCACTTAAATAAAATTAAAGTAAACCTTATAAGACCTTGAGGGCCGCATAAAATGAGGTGGAGGGCTGCATCTGGCCCCCGGGCCTTGAATTTGACACCTGTGGATTAGATGTTTAGAATGCAAAACTCAAAAGAACTTGACATTGTATATGTACATACAAAATAGAGTTTCTTAAAGGGACTTTACCCAGTTTTTTTACAGTCAGTATACCGACATGTCTTGCTTTAAACAACAGAAAAAAAGCTTTAAACACATCGTAAAACATGACTGATATGGGAAGTTTAAAATGAATTATTTACATAGTAAAGCAAGCAAAAATCGAGTTTAGCACCTTTAAAAACACAAAATGTACACCCTATCTATTTCATTACTGTTCATTTTGAGTCATAAAACTAATTATTCGCAGCTTTAGATTAGAACATATTTATAGACCAGCTAGCAATTATTCGAATAGTAAATGTACTGACAATCTTTCAATAATCGATTAGTTGCTATTAATCGATTAACTTGTTGTAGCCCTAGTTTTTTGTGATGCAGTGAAGGGGCCTAGTAACTAATATAAAGCACCACATTTATGTCATGGTAAAATACAAAGTAATTTATATTAAAAGTCACTCTTGCTCGCCAGTCATGTGGTCTTTTATCAAATATAACATGAACGCAACCCAACAGTACATTGCTCCTGATAGCATACTCCTTAATTATGTACATCCATTGTGTTGTTATTGCAAAAATATATTTTTCATCTTACAAAAAGCCCTACGGCCTTGAGCTAAAGTATTTCTTACAAAGTCTGGTACTGTTACATAAGGACATCTGTCTGATAATGACACAGGATACAGAATTAGCGTTATTGATGTTGATTAATCCTGTGGAGCCAGACGCGTGTTCCTAAATCCAAACTGCATATCCAGTGTTGTTGTTGTGTGTACAATGGCATCAAATAACAGGGACTGCTGTGGCACCGAAAACCAATATAAAACGGGAGAAGCGAGATATACACAGACAAAAGCACTCACAGTCAGCCACTCACAATACAACATGGAGTCCTCTTGAACCCTTATTTGTGAGTGGCTATATCTCCCCTGAAGAGGTTGGTGCTGTCTGTTCACGCGGCTTTGGATTATTTCATGCCATTTTTCCGTCTAAATAAGGGTTTAGCTCCCTGTATTTTGGCTGCGTTTTACTTCACACCTGTAATAAAGCAATAATAGAAAAAGGTGACATGGATTCAGACTCAATTTTCAGGAAAAAGCGCTATGCTGATTTCACAAAGATTGTAAATCGCACTGCTCACTTACACAATGGATTGTCCTTTTCAATAAATACGAGTGTTTATTACCTCTAGCTGGTCCTATAATGTAAATACAGATCAAGTAAACAGCAGATAGAAAAAGAAAGCAAAAAATCTATTGTCCTGTTTGTATTTAGTATTGATTATGGCTCAATTAAATGCAACCCATTGTCAATTTTACTTTTTTATTTATTATCCTAAACATAGAAAGAATTAACCTTGCATCCTGTTTTCTAGAGCTTATAAAATCTAAGAAACACAATAGCGGACATTTTTACTAATGAGATTATTCTGACATAAAATAGAATGAAGTCAAAGTATATCCATAAGAAATAATAATGCACAATAACGTAATACCAGGCTAAACCTATATTACCATTTTATTACTAAGCTTCATATTTTTCCTTTCCATCTTTATTTTGAACTCTTTGTGCTTTGCAACCCTTAAATGTGGTGACTTCAAAGCTTAAAAACAGTCAAATAAAATGGCACGGTGACCCAGGTGAGAAACTATTGGCCCGTTTGAACTGAATTTTGGACGCATTTGCCTTAAATCTGTTTGGGTACCTGGACGTTTTGTTTTTTTTTGCTATCTGGGGCGTGTGCACCGTAGGTTTTTTCTCTGAATGCCTTGACATTTCATTGAATAGCTACGGCTTGTTGCCATGACGACGCCGACCGAAACGAACACAATGCCCCGCGTGTGTGTATGTGGCAGCTCCCGTCGGTCTAATTGACTCCAAATGCAAACACTATCTTTTTCTATTCAGGCTAAAGTGGGTTAGATTTTGGAGAGGAGCGGCTGAATTTGGATTTTATTGTGGGAATAAAAAAGACAGGATGGATGCCTTGCGATGCAAATGAAACGTAGCCAGCTAATGCAATGATGTATTTTTAGAACAGTCTGCAAAAGTCAGCTGAGGACACACTTTCTTATGTAACCTTTTGAATTAATTTGATTTGCTTACGTTACAATTGACATTATGAACTTTTAAATCATGAAACAGCATTCACACAGCATTGTATTTATAAACTAGGCTTATTTTAACTATGTCCATCAAAGTTGTGACATTACAAGTGGGAAAGAATTTATTTTGATGCCAATGCAAAGATTTAATAAAAACGGTCAATCTGTCTTGGATGACCCTAATACAATCTAACCCAACACTGGAACAAGGACAAGGTCATGTTTACACGTCTGTCAGTCAAAGTGTCCACACACAACGATACCTATTACAGAGAGTACACATGAATATACGGAGGGTCATAGATTTACTCTGAAGGTTTTATGTGGACATGTCCGTGGAGACCAAGACTGCGCGAGTTTTAAGGCAAATATACAAAACTGTGTGTAAATCAACGGCAACTTTCCCAAAAAGGCACAACATTAGGGGTTTAAATCAATGTTTTTCAACAAAGGACATTTGCCTATTGGATTTGTTTGACATCGTGGGGGAAAAAAGGGGGAAAAAAATCTTCAAAATTGTCCACAAACAGATTTAAGGCGATATTTATCAAGCATTTGCTCATGTGCAAAATAAGTTAGAGGGAGCAAAAACTTACATTACATAGCTGACAATTTTCTCTCACACCTACAGTACACTAAAAAGGAACAATTTGAGGAGGTGCAAATGTGTTTTGTGCAACATGTCCATGTGCATGTTCCAAGATTAAATTGTGTGCAAACTCACAAATAGCACATGCATTTTTTCACTTTGCACCCGCAATTTAGCGCCTGGCTTGGTAAATCAAGCCCTTAGAGTGCGAAATTTTATAGAGCGTAAAGCGTATTGAAGAGGTGTGGGGTTGAGGTATGAGCAGCAGTGTGATTGGTCAGACACACAGATACCTGCAGCTTGTGTGTAATTTGAAATACCTTAAGTAATCATGGGAGTCCAGGGTGATGTAAAAACATGAAAAAACTGTACTAGAGGAGCACTCACACTCCACTAAAGGCTAAAATGTATCTTTTAAAATGAATAAATAATAATAAATGACCCAGAACAGCAGACAGTGCTATTTAAACAACATACACACAGGATAGTGGAAAAAAGTTGATATTGCGCTTAGTTTCTTTAAACAAATGTGAGGCTTTTGGACTTCAATTAAAGTGGTAATTAGCAATAAACTAGCAATTGTACTTCAAAGATAAAAAATATCATGGCTTAAAAACTAGTTTTGTTGAAATAAAATATATCTGGATACAAAAGGCCGACAATAAGATGGTTGCTATTCAAAAAAAAAAATAAATAGTGGCGCGAAATCATCATTAAACTATAGTAGCCAAGTCAAGAGTGAATTATCATGCTACAATGACATAAACCCGACAAAGGCCACAATAATAATTTACTCAAAAAAGCAGAAAAAACATGAACATAAGCACCAAAAAATTCTTCTGCCCGGGACTGTTGCCATGAACACACAGTCCACCCATTTGTTTCACACACTCATGTTTTCATAATCTGATGGCAGCAACATTTGACATCAAGTTTAAAAATAGCAATAATTTGAAAAGCTATTGTCTTGCTTATCTTCTATAATGAAACACGCTTGACATTTTCTTTAATAATTCACTTATCTTACCTAAATGGACCTGGAGCTCTGTCAGTGCTCTCCACACTGATTTGCACAGAGCAGATTAGAGCAGACACAGCCCCACTTTGCTTTGGCCTAACGTGAGCTGACACCGGCGACGCCACCACAGCAGCGGTAATGAAGGCTGAGAGGAAATCTATTTGCGAGCTGTTGAACCTCATTAAAGGCCTGCCAGTGAGTAAATCCTTATTGTAAACATACATGCATCTGTTTACCTGATACGCAGCGCAGACACACGACGGCTGAAGCTCATTTGTGATTTAGCAGAGTGTTTGTGTAAAGGTGAGGACAGATTTATTGGATAGAGGTGGATCAGTAAGTTTATTGACGACATTCGGATCCATTTGCGAGGCAGAGGATGATGACAGGTGGACTTTTATCTTAATGGGCTTGGGTGTCTGAAGCAGAAATGGCCCTTAATAAAATGTGAAAGACAGTGGACAGAGCAGACACATTAATATCATTTATAAACTCTAAGTGAAACCTTCTATTACTTTAGAGTTCAATTGACTGTGTTCTCTGAAAAGATATTCAAAGAAAAAATACAAAATGTTCAAACTGATTTATATAATTGACCAGATCCTTTATGTTACTAAATGCATGAAAAGAAAAAAACACACACACAACAAAAACATGTCAATAAAAAAATCTGGATTATATGAAAGCCTGCTGCAGATAAGGGGATTGTAAATCGTCCATCATTTTAAATTGTGTCAAAAAAGTGCAGGTCATACAAAAAAGAACACTACTGCCGATGGGGATCTAATAAATAATAAACCATAAACTTTTAGGAATAGACTTTCTATGTAGGAATAAACTACAATATATGTAATTTGTAAAGCATAAAATTGATGAAAAACAGCTTAGAAATAGAAAGAGGTCCATTCACTTCCGGTTCAAAACTGCATAAGCCTTGCGTATTTATAGTAGAATGCAGCTATAACAAGCACCACATTTTGAATTTGTATTTTTTTATTGTTGTAAAGTGGCTCTGTGACCATTCTGAACCAAACATGCTAACTTTTTTAGTTGTAAGTTAGTAAACTTTGTGCTTTCCACTAAAAAGTATATAGTAAATACAGCACTTCGTCAAAAAATAAGACCTCTGTCTGAACTGAATAATAAAGAATAGTAGTTCTAATCAGGAGCTAAATGCAGCGTTCTGATTGGCTGAGCTGGGGTGGTCCTCTCCAATTTCACTTTGTTTTTTGAAAAAAGAAGTTTATAAGCCATAAACGCAACCACAATGAATACATGTCGATATTAACCATGTGTCGAAGGATTTATCAAAGGAAATTGTCAGATTTAAAACCTAAATCGTGTTTGCAGCTACCTCACCTTTAAATACAGACAAGTGGTAGGTGGTAGATGAGGACAGGACATCAGCTGGAGGACAATACAAGATTACTAAAATATGCATGAAGCATTCTTAATAAAACTGAGTGAACTAATGATGAGAGAAGGTAAAAAACTAGAAAAATAGATTTTACACAATAGGTCTTCTTTAAAGTTACTCAAAACATTCACACATACACATGATCTGACAAATGATTGCAACAATGTCACACTTAAAACAAAGACATGGTATGTTAATTGGGGTAACACTTGCCCGAAATCATGGAAAAACAAATCAAACTAAAAATCAGGTCTAAAATTCTGTAGTGCGCAGAAGGCATAACAAGTTATTCCACAGCTATAGCCTTTCTTCCACTCTCCAAAGATGGTCATACTGCCTTGGGAATGACCTTTGTCTGAAGTCTGAAGCAAAGCTGGGTTTGGTCTGAGCAGCACACGGATGGGAGACCACTGGGAATTGCATGTCCCACACTGAGACGACCATCGAACGTGGAGTGAATGAAACCATGCACATAAATAATAATATGTCCTGACATTGCCTTTCTTTGCTCATTCACTGGATATCCATGGTGTAGGGTAGGCTGCCAATCAGCACCATCGCCTCTGCCAACCACCAATAATCACACATTCACACACCACATTCATACCAGGCACTGTTAGCGTAGTGTTTTGCCAAAAGCCACAACAGTTCTTGGCCACTCTTGAACCATTATCACACACAATCTTTGAAAAAGTTTGAGCGTTTTTTGAAAGAGCTAGATAAAACTAATGCAATGGTATTAATAGAAATTATTGTATGGAGTTAGGGTCTTACTGTAACACTAATAATGGAGAATAATCTAAAACAATATGCAAAATGAAACAGTGCAAGTTAGAGTTACATCCAGGATTTTCTGCCTGCAATTGTCCAGACTGGCTCAGAGCGCAGTATTTTTTAGATTAAGGGGAATTAGGGATGCATGAATCCAGCTTTTTTGGTTTCGATACTGAATTCGATACCTCATTCTAACCAATACCACTGTAGGGGCAGAAAGTAGCTTTATTTAATTTCCCAAAATCTACCAACTTGTTAGAAAATGGGTCATATCGCTACCAAAGACCTGGGAAAATTGCGGCCCTCAACCCGTTTTAATCAGGCCCAGCATCTTTTACTCATTACACTACCAAAGGTTATAGTCTAAGTTAAAACTAGAACTTTGAATATTAATCTTAATTTGACTTATTTTAGCCCAATTAAAATAAAATTGCTAATATTTGGCAGCATAATTCACTTGTTTCAAGACATTTTTGACTGTTTACAAGATATTAATCTTAAAAATTAGCAAAATCTGACATAATTTTAGTCCATCAAGTAAAACCTTCTTAACTAGAAAACAAACATTAAAATACAGATTTCAAGACATGTTAGCAAATCTAGAAGTACTTTTTTTGCATTGCATGTTTCTTTTATTTGATTGGCTTGGCTATTAAGCAATGTGTTTGTACTTGTGTTCTTAATATAAATGGACACAATAAATACCCTATATTTTGTAAAATTTGCTCGGAACAATGATACATTTTAATACTAATACCAGTATTTGTGGTCCGGTCCTTTGCCACTAATCTGGATTTGAATATAGCCCTCGGTGAAAAATAATTGCCCCCTCCTGCACTAGCCACTTAACAACTTAACAAGTTTATGTGACTACAATTTTAAAGCCACAGACATCAGAGACTAAACAGTAAATTATTATGTGCAATAAGGGGCACAACTATGTGACTCCTAACCGACCCAGCTGAATTTGATACTATATCGAGTCAAGAATCGGATCAACGCATCACTAAAGATGAAATAAAAATAGTGATATGTGCTAAAATAAAAACAGAAGAATAAAAGTCTTGTAAACTATTTCTAAACTATCTCTTGCAGTATTTGTCTGACAGTATTAGAAACAGCCCTGGGTGAAGCAGTCCCCCACAGTCTAATTTGAAGATGTCTGGTTGTTTACTTGTCCTTTCCATGCTGTCCCTCCAATTTTTCTCACCTTCTTTTTTACCATTTCCTCCTTCTTCTGGTCCTTTCTCTTCCCTTCACACTCCACCATTAACCTCCTACACTGGCAGTGGGTGCTTGCTCGAATTCTCTGCGTAATTATAGTCATTAGTCTGGGTAATATCAAGCCACACCATCACACCGCGCGCGCACACACTTTTGTCTCCCACGTGTAACTCACAACTTCGTCGCTTTACACTCGCAGACAGCTCTCGCGGCCCTCTCAACAATGCTCAAGCTCATGTAGTGTCTTTATTAATTTGATTGAATGGACATACTCGGTTGCTTTGTTGTTGAAAATTGCTGTGATTTAAGTGTCTTCAGTGGACAAAAGTGTGCCACTGCTTTGTTTCAATTACCTGTGTGTAGAATCAATCAAATTAACACTAAAGGGTTTCATGGTGTGATTGGGAATTGGCCCAATTTCAGGCAGCTGGCATCAACTGAATCACTCAATGAAGAACATTGGCAAAATAACAAGGACGCAAATTAAGCTGATTTAACAACCTGCTATTGCTGCTTTTAAACTAGGTTTTATCTCTACGGACAAGAACTTTTGCTGATTCTAACATGTACTTGCACATTCTCACACCAGGACACAATGAAACGAGGTGACGAGCTCTGAACAAGGGCACAACAGTAGTTTGCATTACCAACAGAGACCTCCATCAGTCTCTAAACCAGATTATTATTGAATGCAACTTCAAATAATAGAAGCATTAAAGGAGACCTATTATTCAAAATCGACATGTTGAAGCTTTTAAACATTATTAATGCTTTTTCCACTAACCTAACCATTTGAAGTTGTATTTAGAGTGATTGATCCACATTTCAATAACCATATTTTTCAGCAAACGAAATACCATTAATCACTGTTTCACCCTTTATCAATTCATTCGATTCATTCAACCACAGCCTGCACTTATAGGTTGTGTAATCCCTCATTCGTCCAGAAGTGATCCATAATAGAAAGTCTTTAAAGTTGTCATCTGGACAGTGTCATTTTCAGTCAGATTAAAAATGACTTTCGGATGAGAGTCGAAACGTTTTAATTCGGAAACACCGTCCAGATGACAACTTTGAAGACTTTCTACTGCACTTAAAGGCAGGTAGTACTTGACATTTTAAAAGAACTTGACTTAAAATTGAGGAGACTATCATAGCCCCACATAGTGTATTTTTTGCCCTCATCGTCTAAAAACAACCTGACAATAAAGAAATGCTAAAACAAATTATACTTTATGAATGCGGCGTCGTAATCAACATAGAGAATTATTAATCTGCCATCTTTTTTTTTGATCAGGTGAGGCAGTAAGGGACTTTTTTGCCTATACTAGGGCTGCACGATATTGAAAATTTCTGCGATATGCGATATGGGCTCTGAGATTGCGATATTCGATATTTTTGCGATATTTATTTTTCAATTAAGAATTTCTCTGTACATTTATTTAAAGTCGTTATTACACTATTAAAACGATGTGCGTATAAACTGCACACGTTCTGTGGCTTAGTAATTGCTTAATCATTTTATTAACTTATTTTATTGAGGCGCGGTCATGTTTTAGGACGATTTTTTCCACGGCTTAGTTGCTGGTTGCTCTGAAAATCTGGCAACCGCAGTCGGTACCTCTACACACGTTATGCCTGACAGGTCACAGCTTTATCACAACTAGTTTTTGTGCCTTTTCAATCTTGTTATAAACCAACATAAATCACAAGAGTTGTTCTTAAGAGGAGAAGACGAGAACGGAGTCAAATCACTCGGCGCTAAAAACGGATGAATAATGCATAGAAATTTAATAAATTATTGCACATCCTTGCGATATGGATATTGCACATGTCAATATTGCGATATCGATATTTTTTCGATATATTGTGCAGCCCTAGCCTATACCATTGCCTACTGTTTCAAGTGATTTTTTTTTATTATTAATTTTAGTGTAAATTAAGCAAGTTAACAAGTTTCAGGTCAAAACAGTCATAAGCTGACTGTGTCTCACTGCAAAGGCTAATGCAAGTTCAACAAAGTGCATTATCACTCAAAACAGACAGAACACCTGCTGTCAATCTAACCACACTGCTGCTCTCCTCTCTAAGCCCATCCTTTGCCCTTTTCATTGAGTTTGCAGTGTTTGTGGGTGAAGTTTAGGGGGTGAGCCTCACTTTAAATAAATATATTTAGTTTTGGATCACCATAATCTATGTATATACTAGTGTAGGACACGGTGTCACCACAGCACAAGTACTGATATAGCAGCACAGAAGCATTTGGGAAAAAAACAAACAAAACAAAAAAAACATTTGCTTTTTATAATAGAAACTGCAGCAATTAGGAGGGGGGCAGATGACATGACATTGTAATGACATCTACTCTGATAGTTGTTTCTTTAACTCGTGTTAGATCAATATTGTGAGTTATTCGTTGCCATACATTATAACTAACTTCTCTAAGCATATTATATTACTTTATGGTTCTATATAAAGCTGTACAGCCTTTCTGATGGATGACATGGACAAATGCTTGTCTCAAAGGAGATGTTACCTCTCCTATAGCAGTCAAAAATACAGAAGCTGTAACTTGATCTGGTGATGCCATCTGCCTCACTGTTTAATGTCGTACTGTAGAATATTCTGAGCAAACACTAACCTGGACCTGCTGTAGAGACTGGATCTCCACCAGAAAGATCATTTCACAGTGCATCTTTAAGTGGACTTACTGTACGGCTTTGGTTGTTACTGACAAATCCATGACATACGTTTTAGTGCCGCACTTTGAGCTCCACTTTGATTTTACAGGCATTGATAACAAAGAAAAGACATCAACGCACCAATATTTACCTTTTAAAAGGCTACCACATAAATGAGAGCCTGCTGCCTACACAGTGGGCTGTGAGTCAGACCTCAGACAATATCCTCTGTATTCTAACTACATCCCACTAATGTACTATTCTTGCTTTATTATTTTTGAATAATTAGCTGAAAAAGTCCCCAGTGCTTTCTTCTTTATGCCTAATTCCATCAGAAAAGTTAATTATTACTGACTCATAATAAATGGCAGTCTGTAACAAGTGCTGAAAAAGAGCATTTACATAACGCAATTTTCTCAACAAAAAAAGAAAAATCTAAATACATGAATAAGAACCTTGAAATTCAGACCAGTCCAAACAGAAAGGTGTGCGATTCTCATGTTAGCTTAGTTTTGGAAACATCCTATTAGATTTCTAACCGCCAACTCAAATCTTCTATATAAAAAAAACAAAAAAAAAAAACAAGACAAAACATGATGGAAAAAGCCCTACACTAGACTATCTCTTCTGATGAAATTATTTTTGTTAAATTAAAGTATTTCTGATTCTGGAAAACCTGGCTGCAGCAGATTGTGTAAAAGTCGCGCTCAGATGAAGTGTGTCCCTTTGGAGCCCCCGTCCTCCTGTCAATCGCAGCTCATGTGTGGAGGTGGACTGCTCCGCTCTCAGCCAGAGCATCTGCTGGTGGGCGTGGCCTCCTCAACCTGATCATTTCACTCCCATCAGACCATATCGTACATAGATAAAGCCAACTATGCTCCCGGTTCTCTAAAAAGTCACAGGAAAAATGTGTAAAAGTGCACAATTTAACTTTTTTGGTGAAGGGTCTGTTACTTATTTATTATTTTTTATTGAAATGTTAATACTTCCTGGTTTGGATTTCACAGTAAGCCAGGTCATGTTCAAACCTAAGTGGTGTAGGACCAGATCGTAGCCATTGATGTAATAAATTATTATTACTGTAAGTGTAAGCACATTTTTTGTAAAACAGGCTTTTAAATCTACTTTTTTTTTTACCATTTATTATGACAAATATTAGACATCAAGCAAAGACACTTGCTCCATGCCAGATTAGGTCGTGGGCCATCTGTTACTAGGGCATAAAAGATCTTTTAAAAAGTATTTTATTTTTATTTTACAGCCTATCACTATTTCCTTGTGCTTTGCTATGAAAATATTGAGCCACTTAACCCCAAAAAACTAAAATTTAAGCAATGTGAAAGCTTAAAATATGAACAAGATTCAGTTGTATGTCTTTTACAACTGTAGTCCCAGTTTCTGGGAAAGAAAATTGTGACTGTACTGGTCCTTACAAGAAAAAGGCTGGGGACCACTGGCTAAGAGTGATTATTTGTTTTGCAAAACAGAGGATGCACGTGCAACCTGAACAGAACCACAGCTGTCTGTCACAAGCTGTAGAAGCAACACTAGCCAGCCCTGTTGTTAGCTGAGTTTGTCACATTGCAAAAGCAAAAATTATGCAGCTAAATCAAAATTTGTATGTGAAATTCGTCTTCGTGACTCACACACGTTACATTCAAGTGAGACACGAAAAACACTGTCAGTAGTCAGATGTCCATCATAGCGGTTCATACCTGATTGAAACAGCTAGCCCTGTTTTGTTGCTTTTATCAAAGAGACAACATGCGCAGTAGAGCGGAAAATTACGCTGCTCAATAAAGCCCCAGATGAAATTAAACAAGGTAACAAATGGTTAATTGGTTAAAGTCCCAACTGTCCCAGCACAGTTGTGAAAGAGACTGCAGTCCTTTGCACTTCCACAGATGCTAAATCACCAACATTATGAAGCACCAGATGACACTAAACAATGGTCACGACACTTACAGAAGGGTTAGAAAAGATTTCACACTACAAATACAGGAAGGAATGACACTTCATGAGTTTATTCCCAAGACACAACAACTTTGATCTCAGGAGGAGCTTCTCAGACTGTGTGTACAATGCCTTAGGCCTACTGCGGTCTACCATAGCACAGTTCATTACAAAAAGGTTACACAGTGCACCTTTAGTAAGTCTATTCTTGCTGCTGCAGTGGGACTCTCCAGATAAGGCCAGAGCAGATCATGAGAAAGTAAACATTGTGCTTCAGTCAGTAAGTCTGGGCATATTTGAGAAAGAGACTTTCGCTTTGGCAGCATTCCCGCAATTAGTCTTGTAGCAAAAAATACACACAGTTATGCAAAAGTAAGACACTGGTGGGTTTACATTACAAGTTATTTGAGTCAAATATAGTCTCTTCTAGCTTCAGTGAAAACAGTTTGTTACTGACAAACAGGCCAATTCTTTTTGAGCCCTCCCCCACCTGCTCCCCTCGCCCTGCTGTCTGTGTATCTCTTCAATTTGACCCAAAATAAAACGAGCAGAAAAGAGGAGGCCAAGACCGTGATGCACACTACGCCCACTGGGTATTTCTTCTGTCACATTAGCTTTCTGTCTGCTTTCGTATCGTCAAACTATCCCAAAACAGCCAAAACGGAGAAGCTGAATAATTTAGAAAGTGGAATGAGTTTGTTTTTTTCTTCTTCGGACTGAATAAATACACATGAGGAAATTATCAAGTGCTCATGCAAATGCATTCTTTTACAGAACGGCTTCGGGTATCTGTATAAGTGATGCTTTCAACAGATGTTTGGACTAAAACGACTCGTGATAGGGTCGTTCTGAAATTGCTGTGACAGGTTGTTATGATAAAAGCTTAAAATTCCCAAATTTATTGCAACGTTCAGAGCGCTCTCGGATCTGCTATGAGAGGAGAATTTTCAAAAGTTTGTGGTATTAAATAAGTTTCCTTTTCTGAAAGTAAGGTCAGTAATGTCATCAGAGCTACCATTTAGTCTAAAAGAAAGCCTAAACCTAAAATATAAGCTTTCTTTTTCCACAGTTACTTTAGAAAAATACCACTTTTTCTGTTAAGAAACACAGCTAATGCAAGGTGTCTGCTCTTCCTCCATGAGTCAGAAAGACTGTACACACTTTCATCTCCAGCAGATTAGATTACTGTATGCTTTACACTTAAACACTACATACAAACTTCACTTATACCAAACAAAAACCTTGTCTTTTATTCTCCACTGGCTCAGAGTGAAAGTGAGAGCTGATTTCAAAGTACTTGCGTGTTTATAAAACATTCAGCCCGACTTACCTCAAAGACATTCTGGCCAAATACCACCCAGCAAGACCTCTGCAATCATCTGAACACAGACTCCCTACAGCTTCCAGAATAAATTCAAAATCTGCTTATGTGCACTAAAACGCCCACTTAAACGTGAACAATGGGGTACTTGACTTTTTTTTCTTACATATTTAGTAAACTCATGTAAAGTTTATTGCAAAAGCAGAACTACAGATATCTTATTTTACCTTTAATGTAACTATCAAAACACTGGTCAGTAAATCATTAACATAGATCTAAATTCTAACTTGGGGATTGGACAATTAGCTGAAATTCTGGTGTGTTCTGTGTCGCTTCTTAACTCTGTTTTTAATTTTTGTGCAATTAAAAAAAGGTTGATCCCATTGTCACTTCTCAGTAAGAGAAAGTAAACAGCAGCTTATTGTCATTGTTTTCTTACTGAGGAGAGTTTTATTATTCTGTCACTTTTTATATCACAGACATTTACCCAGGAATGACTGTAATATGAAGGTTTTTTTTATAATTTATCTGAAAAACTTTTAATTTAGTTACCTAAAAAACGACATTAAATTAGCAATATTATTATGGTAATATTGTTTATTTTTGGTATTTGTTTAAAATACCAAATTCACATTCTTGCGAAGCTTAACAAAATCAAAAACATTGTAATCATGACTCATGTATCAAGACAAGAATCGAATTGTCCTATCCCTAATACATCAATAAATCTAAACCGTGATTGGACAAGAGACCAACATTTTTACTACAAAATAATTGTACTTTCTTTATTAAAACCTCATAGCTCTGATAAAGCTCAAGATAATTCTAAAGCTGAAAAGTTTAATCATAGTATAGTAATGTGATTACTTTAGTAAATAATCTTTCTCAAATGAGGATAGCTTGCTCGATGCTAGTTTTAGCTTCGATTAGAAATTCAGAGTTTCAATATTCTTGAAAACCCTAACTTATACTTCGAAACTGAAAGTAACGGTGCATTCCAGGCGACTGGGATATTTACCACTTCCCAGATTGAATTAGCACCACTTGCGAACTAGGACCTGGTTGATTGAGGCCCACTTTACTTAAGAGATCAACAATCACCACAAAAAGTGAATCTGGGGGGTTCAACTGCCACAAAAACTATTGGTTACATGTTTTTAACGCTACTTTTGTGTCGCTTAAAGTGACTATGACAGGTTGAACTACTCATTTCACTAAGATAAAGTTGAGATCATTATGATTTTACGTAACATTTTGAAAATTCCATCGCAGCTAAGCTGTCTATTAGGGTTGAAAATGTATTTCCTGTCCTATTCCTGGGAGTTGCCTAACAGCCATGTATTTAAATGGGCCAAAACTCCGCTAATATAGAAAAATACCTTTACTTGTGCTATACACTAGAACACATTAATTTTGTTAAATTTAAGTTTACAGGCTTATTTAAATCAGTTTCTTATGAGAAAATTGTATATGTCCACCTCTCCCTAGTGTGATGTCATCAGTGTAGCTCTACTTCTTGTTATTTTCAACATATTTTCAAACTTTTCTTAACAAACTGATTCATGTAAAACTATCATTTATGTTTACAAGAAGTATTAATCTACCAAACTAAGTTAAAAATAGACAAGTGCAAAAATCTGTGATTGGAGTTTAAATTTGCTCTGGGACAGTCACCTCGAGTTTGCCCTGATGAAGGCCGAAGGGCCAAAACGCGTTGGCGTTTTTTGAGTGCCTCAGTTTTCTCAAGTCTACAATTGCAAAAATCTGTCATGCGCACTTTAAATGTTAGCATTAGCCATAAAGTTTCCATACGAGTTGATTAACTTGGAACGCTTTGAGCTGGGAACTGGCATTTTTCATCTGGGAATTATCCAACATCCCAGCTGCCTGGAACGCAGCAAAACTAATACTAAACAAGGACTAGGGAATGATCTATAAAGTCTAAACTCAAACCATTAGAGCACAAAACATTCATTGCCATGGCAACCACGTTCAAAGAGTTAAACGGAGCAAAAAGATCGCTATTTATGTAATGTTTATGAAGAAAACAAGTTTAGCTCCGTGTGTGCAGCCTGTTTTTTTAAGTTTGATTGGATCACATGGACACAGCCCTTCCCCGGGACATGTTGTCATAGAAACATGTAATGTAATGAGATAAACGTGATGTATGTTCGCTGACACACTCCGCACTCACAACAATGATACCAGGGAGACGCAGGATGATGGAGATTGGATTCAGACAGGGACCTTCACAGCGATAATTCAATTTCCAGCCTGGAGTATTTCTCTAAGTGTTTCGCCTTGACTGTGTGGCAGCATATAGCCGCGCACTCACAAAATGCCACCACTTAAGCGCTGAGTCACTAATGCCAAGAGACTCACGTATGTAAGCCTTTGTAAAGCAGTCTTCTTCACAAAGTACATTTTTTTGTCCGTTTTCGTGACCTTTTGTTACGGTGGATGAGAAAGAACATCCACTGTTAGATACAGAAAAGACTATAGTAGAAGTTTAATTCAATGTAAAACTTGAAAATAGTTCAGCTCAAGAACGTGACATAACACATCAGTACAATTTTTGGTTAAGGCAATGGAGATTTTAAAATGCTAATAATTGAAAGTATAGTTACTTTAAAGGTATTCAGAGGGATGTCAGGATTATTAAGTTAACCAAATAACCACATATAATCGTAAGAAAAAAAGAATCAGAATAACAATTTTAAAAGCAAAAAAAAGTCTCTTTAGTTGAATCTTTACAAAACTAAGGTATTTTTGCTACAGTAAAAAGTAATTTGTGACTTTGTAAGCCTTATAAAATACATAAAAATAACGCTAAATTGTTCCCACTCAGGAAATTTGATTTGGTAAAGCGTGTCTCAAACAATGTAACAATGACAATTGAGAAAAAAAAAGATCTGTTGTTTTGTTGCAGTGATAGTAATCATGAATATCCGCTAAATCGTGAGACTAAAATTTTATATCAGACACTACAGTGACAAAATGTATCAGCAGCGACTCAGTTTTAAAGCTGTTCCACGGCTGTTTTTGTGTACTTTGTTACAATGTGGCTAATGTATATCAATGGAAGCTTAGCAAACCTTCAGCAATAATGGATTTCCCACTATTTCCATGGCAACAGTAGTCTTTTTGATGTTCTAACCTGAGCTCTATTAAATACGCTTGATCAAATTATAATAAAATGATTTCTAAACTGCAGGGCTGCTCTCTGTGTATCTGATTTGTGGAAATAAAAAACGTAGACTTCCACTTGATTTGGCCAAAAGCAGAACATTATGCACCACCAGAGAATTCTTCACCAGGTAGGAGGACGTTTTCACCAGGGGCATTTCTAGAGAGTAAATAAAATCAGTCTCTGCCTCTGTTTTGTTTTAGTTTTTTTTTGGAGACAAGCTTTATGCATTTTGAGCAGAGACCACCACTTTTTGCAGAGGTGGGAGACTTGACTTGACCTGATTAAAAGCTAAAACTTGACTGATGACCCGCTGGACTTGTGATTTGGATGTTATCACTTGAGACTTACTTGTGACTTGAGCACAGGTGACTTACTTCCATCTTGGCTGTCTCCAAGTAGGAAAGTTTCATAGTAATGCCAAAGAAACAGACAATTAATTAGTCAACTGAAGGAGTGTGGAAAAAGTTCTAAAAAATAAACATCTGATGTGTGCAGAAAAAAAGCAAAGATTTTCATGATCTTCAAAAGTAACATTAAACTCTCAATGCTTTTTGGATGCTAGCACTTTTTAGAGCAGATTTGTGGGAGTGTAAGTGAAGCAAACCAACAAAACTCTCATCCCAAAGAGTCATAAAGTAATTCACATGGTCCTGTCTCACAAGCTTAAGATTGTAAAATGTTTAATAATTACAGCATTCCAAAGTCCTTCAAAGGGACACCCCACATTTCATGATAACTTCTTTTTCTATCAAGCTCCTAGAAAATACACCAAAATTATAATAATAAAAAATGTTACATAAACTAATTTTCAGTGAAATTACCCTCAGATTTTGCAGAATTTGAAAACCAAACCTTTCCCCAAAGTAGTATCATTCAGGCCTTAACTGCAAATAATATCTTTAATGGTCTGCAGATTTACTAAAGAAAAAAGAAATGCCTTTGTTTTTCTCCTTTGCAGAGCTCACCTCTCTTCTCACCTATAGAGAGTCACTCAGTCATTAGAGGCTAAAGAGCACAAACTCAAGGCTGAGGGATAGATGCAACCCTCCATCTCATTTCATGCAGCGTTCAGGGTCTTATAAGGTTTACTTTAATTTTATATTAGTGCCAAGTAGGATAGAAAATTATTTGAAAACTTTGAAAATCGTTCAAAGTTTGCAGCGATCGAATCGAAAGGCCAGAATTGATCTGTTTTGCTCTTGCAGCCACTGATCTATACACACTCTGTAGCTGTATATTTCCATTATACAACCACACACTCTGTAGCTGTATAATGCAACTATATACGTAATACAATAACAGCCACAATGTTTGAAGAAACAAAGAGTGAACTTATGCAAGACCTGACTGAATGTGCTTTATTATGTTGCCATAACAACCGATGGGTGGATCTCTAATTATGAACACTAAATATGCACTAACAGCAGTGGCTTTGGTTTAAATGTTTTATTATTATTTTGAGTCTTAAGGTAAAAAAATCTTAATATAGATAGACTAACAAACATCGAACAAAATCGAAAATTGTGGCTGCAAAATCAAAAACTCAATCGAATCGAGACTTAAGTGAATCGTCCCATCCCTATTGACCCTATTTTGTCCCGCCTACTTTTCTAGGACATGCACTTCCTGTTTAGCTGCATTTAGCCTGTAGATTTCAGTCGATGGGTTTATTTTAACTGTCATTATGTTTAATTGAGTGACTGCGTAATTGTATTACGCAGTCACTATTTGCTCTTGTAGTTCTTTATCTTTTATTGAGTGACTGCGTAATTTGTATTACGCAGTCACTATTTGCTCTTGTAGTTCTTTAAATTTTATTGAGTGACTGCGT
Source organism: Mugilogobius chulae (assembly GCA_038363315.1). Lineage (NCBI taxonomy): Eukaryota > Metazoa > Chordata > Actinopteri > Gobiiformes > Gobiidae > Mugilogobius > Mugilogobius chulae. The sequence continues at coordinate 10,032,187 of CM076405.1, forward strand.
GAAGTTCACGCAGTCACTACTTGTTATTGTGTTTTTATTATTATTGAGTGACTGCGCATGGATGCGCAGTCACTATTTGCTCCAGTAAAAATTTATTATTATTACGGCACGTCCTTTTATTCCCGTTTTTGTGCACCTTTCAACTCATTAACCGTTTCACTAAGATCAACCGTTTTCACTTCTTCACGTACTCCCTGATAATATCTTTCCAGCTATTACTTTTCACCTCTTTACCTCTTATAGTTTTTCACTATTAACAAATTAAACTTAAAATGTCCCCATTAACCTCCATACTAAATAAATACCTGTCACACTTTTCACTTTTAACTGCCACCAGATGGTGCCAAACTTCCCATTTCACTGGAATAGCCTTTTCCCTGATCTCTGTCCTTCTCATCCTCAGAGCTGTGAGTGGTCTACTGGGTAAGGTGCACGCCATATAATACAGCAATCCAGGTTCGATCCCCACCAAGACGCAAAATGTGTACTTCATTGGGCAATTTCTGTTTTAGAACTTATAGTTATAATCCAATAGTTTTCACTGACTTAACTGTGCCAAAGTTCACTGTTGATGTGGTTTCACTGGTACTTGTTTTAACAGATTTAACTATGCCTAAGTTCTTTGTTGACTTTGTTCTCTCCTCATATATTTGTTCACTTCATAAGCTTGTTACTTTTGATGTTTAACCTTATCTGAATCTTCTCACTGTGTGCTGTCACCTTTGACACAATTCACACTGCACAGGTCTGCTCACAGGTGTTGTGCGTTATTACCTGATTGGCGCCTAAGTTTTTTCCCTGTATCTTGACGAGTCAGTATCACAGAACTTGTGGCTGAGTGGATAATTCACTGCATTGGAAACCAAAGGTTCCGAGATCAAGACCCCACACTGCCATATGTTAAATTATGAAAAAATGTGAAATGAAGAAGTGCCAACATAGTTAAATGTATTTATCACTAAAAGAGTATGATTTAACATTTATTGCTTGAGTACTTGAGATGACTGTAAATTATAAATTAACTGGTTGCATCAACTGGAGGCAAACAGATATAACTGTTTGACATAACTTACTTTGCACTTGGTCTGCCTCACAGGTGTTGTCCATTATGACCTGATTTGGTCCTCATTTCTTTTTGTCTCTTAGACAGATTTGTATCACAGAACAAATAGCTAAGTGGTACTGCTCTTGCCTCACAAACCAGAGGTTGCCGGTTCAAATCCCAGAGTGTGCATCTTTTAAATGACAAGACTAACGAAAGCTATTTGTAAGAAAACCCAATGCATTACTCGCTAAAAAAGAGTTTATTCAATTTGAAATGACAGAGATTCATGTCTTGCTACTGAAAATCTTTAAGATAATATTTCAAGCTTTTACTTTCCACCTCTTGGTTCTCAAGAGGATTATCCAATCAGAAAGCAGAATGATTCTCACATGACTCCGTCATTTGCATTGCCAGTTTGGTTTCTTCTTTGAACTGATGTTGCACCACGATACAGGCACAACTGTCCGTGATAGGGTCAGGGACTTGTTTCAACACAGTTGGTAAAAAAAAAAAACTACTATACTTCTGCTTACATTTTGAAGAAATATAATTCTTTTGAATAATCAATGGCTAAGAATTATGTTCTCATGAAGTGACTTGCAAGATACAGTGTAACTCGTGATTCATAGCTTACATTCTTTCTGATAGCTTAGTTGCTTATTCTCAACAAATAAGGTAAATTAATTTCATTAATTTAACCTGTTCACTTATGATATGAATATGTGTTTATTTTTTATCACCAATCTCTGATACATGTTTTCACAAGTGGCCTTGTGGACCAGTGTTAAATCATGCAGACTGGCATTCCACAGGTTGTAGGTTCGAATCCCAGGCATGCTTTTTCAAATTGCTAACCTTTTCACGATAACACCAATTTTCCCCTCCTCACATAGTCACTGATTCTCATATCTCTACTAGGTTACTGGATAAGGTAAATGACTGTGAATCACAATGTAGCTTGATGATCCCAGGTCTGACGAGTAAATTAAACTATTTCACTTTAACATGACGTTTTGAAAACTGGAAAACTTATAACCCACAGGGTGCAGTTTATACCCCTCCAATATACAGGGAGAGACTCACAACTAGCCACCAGCTCAACTGCCAACAGCAGCATAATGTCGCTTGCCGTTATCGACAAGATAGCTGCTTTAAGCTTGGCCCCTCCCACATTTTCACGGTCGCAGTCACTCAGCAATTGCTTCTGCAATTGCAAATTCTAGTTATTATCTTTTCCCTTTTATTCCCTTTTTCCAGCCTTTCAACTCATTAACCGTTTCACTGAGATCACCAGTTTTCACTTCTTCACGTACTCCCTAATATAATCTTCCCTGCCATTACTTTTCACCTCTTTAACTCTTATACTTTTTTAACTATTAACAAATTAAACTTAAAATGTCCCCATTAACCTCCATCAAAATAAATACCTGTCACACTTTTCACTTTTACTGCCACCAGATGGAGCCAAACTTCCCATTTCACTGGGTTAGCCTTTTCCTGTTCTTTGTCCCTCTCATCTCAGAGCTGTAAGTGGTCCAACGGATAAGGCTTTAGCCCTCGAATATCCTGATCCAGGTTCGATCCCCACCGCTTGCACTAAATGTGAACTTCATTGGGGGATTTCTGTTTTAAAACTTATAGTTAAAATCCAATAGTTTTTACTGATTTAACTGTGCCAAAGTTAACTGTTGATGTGGTTTCACTTATACTTGTTTACCTGATTTAATATGCCTAAGTTGACTTTGTTCTCTCCTTAAATATTTGTTCACTTCATAAGCTTGTCACTTTTGATGTTTAACCTTATCTGAATCTTCTCACTGTGTGCTATCACCTTTGACCCAATTCACACTGCACAGGTCTGCTCACAGGTGTTGTCCGTCATCCCTTGATTGGCACATGGCAGTTTTTTCCCTGTCTCTTGGACAATGAAGTTCACAGAACATGTGGCTGAGTGGATAACTCACTGCACTGGAAACCAAAGGTTCCAGATCAAGACACGCCACTGCCAAATGTTAAATTATGAAAAAATGTGAAATGAAGTGCCAACATGGTTAAATGTATTTATCACTAATAAGAGTACGATTTAACAATTATGACTTTAGTACTTGAGATGACTGTAAATTATAAAATAACTGGTTGCATCAACTGGAGGCAAACAGATATAACTGTTTGACATAACTTTGCACTTAGTCTGCCTCACAGGTGTTGTGCATAATGACGTGATTGGCTGCTCAGTTTCTTTTTGTCTCTTAGACTGTTTTGTTTTACAGAACATATAGCCAAGTGGTAGGGCACTTGTCTCACAAACCAGAGATTACCGGTTCAAACCCCGGAGTTGCCATATTTTAAATGACAAGAAATGATGAAAACTATTTGTAAGAAAACACAATGCATTACTCGCTAAAAAAGAGTTTATTCAATTTGAAATGACAGAGATTCATGTCTTGCTATCTGAAGATCTTTAAGATAATATTTCAAACTTTAACTTCCCGCTCTTGGTTCTTAAGAGGATTATCCAATCAGAAAGCAGAATGAGCCTCACATGACTCCCTCATTTGCATTGCCAGTTTGATTTCTTCTTTGAGCTGGTGTTGCACCACGATACAGACACATGTGTCTGTGATATGGTCAGGTACTTGTTTCCACTCAATTTGGTAAAAATAAATTCTGCTTGCATTGTGAAGGAACATACATCTCTTGAGTAATCCATTATTAAGAATCTGATGTCTCATTAAGTGGTATGTAAGAGATGACATATGATCCATAGCTAACCTTGTTACTGCTATGTTAATAGCTTATAATCATCAAAACATGAGTAAGTTAATTTCACAAATTTGACCAGTTCACTTTGCTCTCTCCTCTAATGATATTTCACTTCAAAGGTTCAACATTTCTATTATGACTTGAATGGGTCTTCATTCTTGTCATCAATATCTGATTCTTGTTTTCACAAGTGACCTTGTGGTCCAGTGGGTAAAACATGTAGACTGGTATTCCACAGGTTGTAGGTTCGAATCCCAGGCCTGACAACTTGCTAACATTTTCACTGATAACACCAATCACATAGTAACTGATTCTCATATCTCTAATAGGTTACTGGATAAGGTAAATGACTGTGAATCACAAGGTCTGACGAGTAAATTAAACCTTTTCACTTTAACATGAAAACTGGAAAACTTAACCTTATAATGTCGCTTCGCCGTTTTGGACAAGATAGCTGCTTTAAGCTTGGCCCCTCCCACATTTTCACGGCAAGCAGTCACTCCGCAATTGCTTCAGCAATTGCAGTATCTAGTTAGAATTTGTCACTTTAATTTACTAATGTATTTAGATGGTTTTTTGTGTTTGTTTGTTTAAATGGTTGTTAGTTTAAACATTTTATCTTTGTTTTGTGACGTTGTTTTCCCTTTTTTGCAGTATCAAATCAATTTATTTTTGTATAGCCCAAAATCATTCAGAAACAGTGACTAATCGAGCACATCAAAGCAGATTATTAGTAAAGAAACAAATGAGGAATTGTCCAGAGCATCTACTGTCCTTAGACCCTCCTTTTGTCCTTAGACCCTCCTTCTGTCCTTAGACCCTCCTTCTGTCCTTAGACTCTCCTTCTGTCCTTAGTCCCTCCTTCTGTCCTTAGACTCTCCTTCTGTCCTTAGTCCCTCCTTCTGTCCTTAGACTCTCCTTCTGTCCTTAGTCCCTCCTTCTGTCCTTAGACTCTCCTTCTGTCCTTAGACCTTCCTTCTGTCCTTAGACCCTCCTTCTGTCCTTAGACCTCCTTCTGTCCTTAGACCCTCCTTCTGTCCTTAGACCTCCTTCTGTCCTTAGACCCTCCTTCTGTCCTTAGACTCTCCTTCTGTCCTTAGACCCTCCTTCTGTCCTTAGACTCTCCTTCTGTCCTTAGACCCTCCTTCTGTCCTTAGACTCTCCTTCTGTCCTTAGACCTTCCTTCTGTCCTTAGACCCTCCTTCTGTCCTTAGACCTTCCTTCTGTCCTTAGACCCTCCTTCTGTCCTTAGACCTTCCTTCTGTCCTTAGACCCTCCGTCTGATTGCATGTGGCTGCATGTGATCTTTCTCCAAACGTAGACTTTTTACCAATCGAACCAGTGTAGTCTGCTCCTCGCCTGTAGAGGTGCTGTATTAAAAGTTGCGGAGGAAACAAACGAGGTGCTCACTTGAGGATTGGATTGGTTGGTGAGAGCTGCGCCACGAACTGCTTGAATTGATGAATGAAAATGCCCCGGCATCAGGTGGTTGCTGTGGGTTTTTTTGTTTTGTTTTTTGTGTCTTTCTTCTTTCGGAGAAGACTGTTGATGAGAAGACGGATTCTGAACAGAGACAGGGACAACTACACACAGCTGCTGATATTTTCCATTGTAAGTCCAATTAACTTTGAAATAGCTACAACTAACGCTAGTTTGTGGTTTAAACGCTAGCTAGTTAGATACTATCAAAGTATTAGCTACAACTAACTACTTAAATTGACTTAAACTGGACTAAACCAGTACTAGATCAGGGCTAAAAGTGGACTAAAGCAGGAGTAAACCAGAACAAAGACCGGGCTAAGCCAGGACTGTCTGGCCTGAACACATGTGAGCAGTGTGCCAAGACAAAAAGACTAGATTTGAGATTGCACGCACACACACATACACTTGTTTTGAATCAATAATTACTGTAAATGAGACTTTTCAACTTATTTGAAGCTCTAAAAGACTATAAGTCTGATTGTATCAATCTTAATAAGACAAAAGGTGCTTGTTTCAAATAGATCTGGACTTCCAGTTTGAGCTGGCTGTGAGAAGATAAAGACTGATGAGATGCTAAAACTAAAGTTCTAAAAGTCTGTGGCTTGATCTGACTCTGGTGATCTCTTTTCCTCTGACGCCTCCACATTCCACACATGAGCGTGCGGTTTGGTTTCCGTGCACTTAAGCCTCGCCGGTCCATGAACACTCCTCACAACTTTCCCTTGTTCCATTTCCATGTCAATACGGAGCAGGACCTCTGGCTCCCACAGCCAGCGGAAAACACGACAAATGTGGCTGGAATCTGTGTGGGATCTGCCTCATCACAACTGAAGGAAAGATGCGGACTTCCCCTTCATCACCAGGGGAACATGGACACCATTCTGCCCGACTCTAGGCTTGTCAAACAAACTTAACTTCTGTGAGCTCTATTTTAGAATGTTGTAACTTCACCAAACTGAGTGTTTAGTTTGATTCACAAATGCTGAAGTAATCCTGGGTTGTTAAGTTGTCCACATCTCCAAGGCTGAGAAAGCTCTGTTTCTCATTGTTAGTTTTACTGTTAGCTGGTGTTTTAGCTTCAGTTCAAGAATTTTGCTCAAAAATACATTAAGACCAACTTGAATGAGACTATAGTACATTTACACAGACACACAGTAAACCTTCCCCACTGGGGCAATTCGCCTAAACACCTGGTGCCTCAACCTCCGGCCAACTCTAAGCCTATCCTAACCTGAATGTTAGTGGTTGGTGGGGGAACCAGGGTAACCAGAGGAAACTCACCCAGACACAGGGAGAAACATGCAAGCTCCACACAGAAAGGCCATGCAGGAGTTGAACCCGTGACCTTCTTGCTGTGAGGTGAGAGCGCTATCCACTGTGCACTCTAAAGACACACAGAGGAGCACTTTCACTTAGTGAGGAACATGTGTTAAAATGAATGTGGATGAAGCAAAGAACAACATTAGTATGATTTTGATCATGAAAACAAAGGTAAATCAATGTGTGGAATCAATAATATAAGTTGTACACACATTTGAACAAGTATCGATACATTTAAAAAAGAGACCTCACAATCACATAAAAGGAGTTACACTTTGATGAGTGATTATCACGTGAAGTGTATGTGATAGAAATACAAATCTAACCTAACCTTTTCATCTTAAAACTTACAGGTAGAAATTGTATTTATATTTTAATTTGATATGATTCAAACTTGACTCTGTTGATATAATGTTAAGTATAAGACACATGTATGTGATCGGAGCACATGACAGACGGCTGTGTATGAGCTGAACATAACGACAGCAGTTTACACTTTAAAGGTACATTCAAACAATATCTTACTTTGTTATCATTCAGGCCTAGAGGAAAGAACTGTTTGTGTTGAAAATTGTTTTCCAAATGTGTTGTTGTTGTTGTTGTTGTTTCTGTGTAAGGCCTCTCGGACACTGACTGTGAGGAGTGCCTTGTACACTAGCTCCAGACCAATTCAACCTCCAGGAAAAAACAGACTCTCTACCAGTTGTTTTGGCACACTGGCACAACTCTCGGACGTGCACATCAGACCTGCTCTGAGCTCTGTGTACAAGAGCACTTGGCTTAAAGCACTTTTAAGTCCCAACCCCCGTCGAACTCTCACTATTTTGTCTTTAGTTTGTCTCTACAGTTTACCCACATCTGTGACTTTGCTCCTGCGCCGCTTATGCGCGTCTGCCATTATAAACCTGTTGTTTTGTGCTGCAATGCTAATGTTGCTAACGGCTACACAGAACTGATGTAAACAAAAGCAGAAATTCACTCTCTTGCGATGTTTTACAAACTGTAAATGTAACAGCATTGTCCGAGTTGATAAACTGACATAAAGACATCTTTTTTGGCTGTTCTGGGCAGTTTCAAAGCTATTTATAACTTGATTGGCTAATTACTGTAAAAGTAATCCGACTTATCCACTGGAACACACAACACTTGGAGAAAGCATCACTCCGTGGTCTGAGTTCCGACCTCTGAGGACAACTGGAACGCACCATTAGTGTCTAGTGTGTTTTTTTTTATTTTAATTATTTATTTATTTTCACAATACAGAATAACAGCTGGCTTGTTTTTATTTAAGGCAGCTGTTGTTGTTGTTGTTGTTGTTGTTGTTGTAGAAGCTGGACGAGCTATCCAAACAGCTAAACACAAGGATCCAGACACTCCAGAGTTTTGATGGAATTTAAAGCACCTACAGAAAATGTACACCAGTATTCTGCAGTAAATAACTTCAACATAACACAACTGTAACAAACACACTGAATTTGAGTAAGTAATTAGCATCAAAATTAGCACATGAATCTACAAACTACTTAAACCAATATCACAAATCAGCCTCATTCATGAACGTGATCTTAAAATCTGTGTGTAACATCTACTTTAAGAAGCTGCTGCGAAAACTCTACGTCAGATTCACGACGGGTTTGTAAGGAGCCAAATTCCTTCTTAAAAGCCTTTAGGCCAAATTCACCAAACTCCAGCTACGAACAGTCAGCAGTTATGCTGCTGTAGAGGGGGAGCACAGTGGCTCTGGTCCTGGGGGACACAGGGTCCTGAGTCCTGAGGGGTTAGTGTAGTTCAGTGAGTTCAGAGTGGTTCTGATGGGTATGGACTGGTTCTGTCAAGTCCATACTCAGTCTGGAGACTGATTCTGATTGGATTTGGACCACTTATCTGGTTTGGAGGTTCTTTAGACTGGTTCTGACTGATGTTTACCAGATTTGAACTGATCCAGACTGTTGCTGGGTTTGGTCAACACCTGTTATGAACAAGTTCAAACTGGGTCTAAACAGGTTCAGACCAGTCCAAACTGCTTGAGACTGGGACCAGACTGATTGGGGCTGGACCTGGACTGGTCAGTGGGTTTGGACTGGATTAGACAGATCATCAACAGGTTTGGAATGGTTTCTGATGGGTTTTGACCAGGTTCTTACAGGTCTGTCATTGTGCGCTTCACAATGGACAGACTGTGTTTGGACTGGTTTTAGCTGGATCTGGGCTTGTCAGTCAGCAGTGATACTGTTTCTGATCAGGTTTGGACCGGTCTAAACTGGGGAATGACAGGTTCTGTGTAGATCTGAAACAGTTGTAATTGTATTTCAGTGCCTGGTCTAGTTTAGACTGGCTCTGGACTGGTTCAGATTTGGACTGATCCTGGAGATCAGTGTTTCACCTGGTTTCCGTCATTTATAAAACTGGTTTATACTTTTTGTGTACCTAAGTGCTTTCAACATCACATTTGCCTCAGAATGTGTCCAAAATATTCACCAAGACACTGTTTTATGCATTAAAATTGATTTATTTCACACACAAAAAAATGATTATCATAAAACGTCCATACATTTTCTGATACATTTTCTAGTTCTAATAACTATTATCTAAAAATAAAAACAGTTTTTATAAAATACATTGAGTAACTGTTCACCTTGAAATATTTGTAGGTATGAAATATAAAGTCTCACCTTGAAATCTATAGCTCAAATATAGATTGTTTTTTCAACAGTCGCCTGGAGACAAGTGAAAGTTTGCCATTTTGCATTTGACCATGTGACCGGCCAAAGTGAAATAAAAGATATGCTCCTGGAGGCAGAAGACAAGTATTGCTGGGTTTCAGATGACGTCACAGAAACAGCGCAAAATGCAATTGGGGGCAGGAAGTAAGTAAGTAAGTAATCTTTATTGTACAGCGCATTTCACAGACACAGAGTCACAAAGCGCTTCACAGTGAGATGAACCCTCCCCCCCACTCAGTGACAGTAAACTGCCCTGGGGCAACTCAGCAGAGCGATTCACCTAAACACCTGGCGCCTCAACCTCCGACTATCACCAAGTGTTCCCTAACATGCATGTTATCAGTTGGTGGGGAAACCGGAGTGCCCGGAGGAACCACCCAGACACGGGAGGAACATGCAAACTCCACACAGAAAGGTCCGGCCTGAGCGGGAATCGAACCTGCGACCTTCTTGCTGTGAGGCCAGAGCGCTAACCGCTCTGCCACCGTGCCGCCAGTTACGGCATTAAGTTAACGCAGCCGTGGAATCCCATGTATTTTCCCATAGACCTTAGCATTAGCCCGAAATAAATGAAAGTTAAGAATAATTCTGAGAATGTCAGCTGGTACAAACCCACCGACCACATTTACAAGAAGTAAGAGTTCGTTAAAAGACATTTTTGAGTTTAGAAGCGTTGTGAGATTATTTAGTTAATAATGTGAGATTATTTAGTTAATAATGTGAGATTATTTAGTTAATAATTAGCCACGTTTAGAACTGTGTTTCACCATAGAGCGTATAATACGTATGTGTAACAGTATTGTACGTGTCTGTTGTGGAGTGTTACTGAAGTGGGAAAGTCGTGAATGTAAGAAGACTCAACAGAAGAGGGCCAGTGCCTCAGATCCACAGTTTATGTTTAGTTAGAATTCATACAGATCTGCCTCAAATCAGCCATTTAGCTGTATGTGACCTTATGCGACAGAGTATTGGAAGCTCTCACTTCCAATACTCTGGAATCAGGATCTGGATCAGCGCCATCTAGCACTTGAGATGTCTGGGGCTACAACTAGGATTAGGAGACTCTCCCTCCTGTGCATTGATGCCCAGAGTTGGCTCATCTCCTGACCTGAGCAAGAACCACAGTGGGAACTGCTCTATTCATGCATTTGTCTCCCGTAGGTTAGACTGTTGTAACAACCTGCTCACCAGCCTATCCAAATGAGCTGTAAGACAGCTGCAGTACATCTTGAACGCTGCAGCTCGAGTCCTGACCAGATCCATGAACACCTCCTTGTAGTGAGACACTCACCCCAGCTGCACGCCCTGACCCAGGGAATTAGGTCAGTCCGGAACTCGACGTCCCTCTGTGCGGGCATCGACAGTCTCAACCTTTTCCATCTGTCACGCACAGGGTTCAGCCTGAGACGAGAGTGCCACTGTTGGGGGCATCTCATGTGAAGAAGACCCAGATGAACCACTGAATGGGCCGCTGCCATCAATCCCAGAAGTGACTGAATCTGATGGGATTCGACCTGCGTCCTGCTCAGAGCCATCTGTCCTTTCTTGAGGAGCACAAACTGTCTCTTGGTTGAAAGAGATGCACGCATGCTCCCTTATTCTAGTTCCAGATAACACATGAGCTGCTCCGGGTGTAGGGCACTCTTGTCCCTGTTCACCACAAACCCCAGCTTGAAATGCGATTCCAATACCATCCCCGTTTGAGATTGAGCTTTCTGCGGGGAGGAGGCAGGATAAATCATTTGTCGATACAGGTCAGAGTCCGGATCCCCATTAGACGAAGCGGTTCCAGTGCAGCTTTTATGCATTTGGAGAAGGTGAGTGGGGCCAGAGAATAGCCAAACAGGAGCTGTCAGTATTCGGAACATTTTCCAGCTAAAGAAAAACTGAGAAACTTCCTGTGTTCCGGAACAATCGAGACATGGAATTAAGCAATAGTGAGGTTCACAGATTTCATCCAATTGCCCGGAGTGACGCACTCTAGCAGGTGCTTTAACATAAGAGCCTTCCCTTTCATCTCCGACTAGGCCAGGCACCTGTCAGCCTCACCTCAAATCTGTCAATAATTCTTGTCGTAATATTACTCTTCATGTTGACTTTTACAACATCAAAGTCAGTCGTCTTGATGCTTTGCCCACTGATTTGTTTGCTATGGTTTGATATTTTGAACTTTTTTTTTACTTTTTAAGCATAAACATAATGAAAGCAGATTTGATGTGTTGCTGTAGTCAGATGCAATAGAATTAGAGGCTGGAGCCCATCAGTATATCTTCCTGACGTCCACTTCTTAGTCTACAAGATTAGTCTTGCCCACAATTTTTTTTCATACATACATTATTTAGAATATTAATTCTAAGAATAGAAACTAGTCTTGTTCACAACTTAATTCAGATCCAGCTTTTTCCAGAGATGACTGGGTTACATTACCTGGCTCATGCCACATGGATCTGTGTTGAACTCCAATTTAGGTTCTTCCACAATATCCATCTGGGACTTGACTCGCTGAAAACTTTTGGGAAAAGGTGGGATGTGTTAGGGATCTATGTTTTTCCTTCCCCCTCCTTTTTGTGTTTCCTCCTGCAGGGCTTGTGTGAGACAGGGGGCGTGGCTGGCTTTTTCCGCTGCAGAGGCACACACCTGAACTCAGCTCCAATAATCACCCGACAATAAAGACCCGGCTCTCACTCCACTTCTCTGCCAGATTATTCCTTGTCACAAGTTAGTCTATGGTCTCAGCTCGTGCTTGCTTCATTTTTTGATTATGTTTTCCTGTTTTTGATACTGACTTTTTCCCTGTGCTCAGGTCCTCATCACAGCCAACTCCAGGTCCACCTCGCCAGCCTGCCTCCTGTCTCCACAGCCAACCTCACTAATCTGTTTGTAAAAATAAATTTTGATTTTTTGAATTCCATCTCCGCTTCTGCTTTGGGGTCTGCTCTCTCGACCTTAACAGAATAATCTGGCCAAACTATGGACCCCGCAGAAGCCCAACGGTTCAGGCAAGCAATTAATGCACAAGGAGTTAAAGTAGGGGAACATGAGACTGCACTTAAAGACATTATGGAATCCCTCTCTAAACTCTCAACGGATGTAACCCAGCTTGGAGCTCGCTTCGAACAGATTTCTACACACCTGGCTTCAATGACCGCTTCTGCTCCTGCCTCCAATTCTGCTCCTGCCCTGGCTTCAGGTTCTGCTTCAGCTTCAGCGCCTCCCAGCAACCAGTCAGCCCAGCCTCGTGAGCCCTTTATTCCCACTCCTTCCAGGTACTCAGGAGAATCAGGGACATGTAGTCAGTTCCTTCATCAATGTATGCTTGTTTTTGATCAGCAGCCATTAACTTATTCTACTGAAAGAGCTAAAATTGCATTTATTATGAGTCTGCTAGCTGGTAAAGCCTCTGCCTGGGCTGTAGCCTTATCTAACAGTGATTCTGTTGCCTGTAACTCTCTACAGTCATTTACTTCAGAAATGCGCAAGGTTTTTGATCACCCATTACAGAGTAAGGAAGCTAGTACCCGTCTTCTCTCCTTACGTCAGGGCCTGGGTTCAGTTTCTTCCTACTCCATTGATTTCCGCATTTTAGCCGCTGAGTGTGGTTGGGATGAGAGGGCCCTTCAGGGGGTGTTTTTTAGGGCTTAAGTGAAGAGATTAAAGATGAACTTGCAGCTCGTGATGAAACTAGCTCTCTAGAGGAACTGATTACTTTGGCTATTAGGTTAGATGACCGACTAAGAGAGAGACGTAGGGAAAGGTCAGGCAGACGTAGTTCCCCATTTCCAAAATCTCAACCTCCACTGCCTGCTGTTCGCTGCGCTGAACCAGTTCCTGCTGTTCCTGCTCCGAATCCAGCTCCAGCCTCCACGCCAGTCTACGCTGAGGAACCCATGCAACTGGGGAGAATGAAACTATCCACTGAGGAAAGATTACGTCGCATCAATCAGAGACTCTGCATCTATTGTGGACAACCTGGGCACATGCTGGCGAGCTGCCCGAATCGCCCAAACGAGCAAGCTCATCAGCCACAGGGGGGCACTGGTGAGCCACACACCTACTGATCCCTCCGCTCAACGCATTCAGCTCCCAGGTACTGTCACATTTAATAAAGTGTCCTCGTCTCTCCTAGCCTTGGTGGATTCAGGAGCGGATGACAATTTCATTGACTGTGAATTTGTTTCCCAGTGCAATATTCCCACCGTGCCTCTTCCTAGTGCCAAGACTGTTTTTGCCCTGGATGGCAAGTCACTAGCCACTGTGACTCAACGCACCGTTCCTGTTTCTCTGATC